>OY986439.1:161977444-163314444 GCA_963920525.1 Dichetophora obliterata | reverse complement strand
ATTTAATTTAATTTAATTTAATTTAATTTAATTTAATTTAATTTAATTTAATTTAATTTAATTTAATTTAATTTAATTTAATTAATTTAATTTAATTTAATTTAATTTAATTTAATTTAATTTAATTTAATTTAATTTAATTTAATTTAATTTAATTTAATTAATTTAATTTAATTTAATTTAATTAATTTAATTTAATTTAATTTAATTTAATTTAATTTAATTTAATTTAATTTAATTTAATTTAATTTAATTTAATTTAATTTAATTTAATTTAATTTAATTTAATTTAATTTAATTTAATTTAATTTAATTTAATTTAATTTAATTTAATATTAATTTAATTTAATTTAATTTAATTTAATTTAATTTAATTTAATTTAATTTAATTTAATTTAATTTATTTAATTTAATTTAATTTAATTTAATTTAATTAATTTAATTTAATTTAATTTAATTTAATTTAATTTAATTTAATTTAATTAATTTAATTTAATTTAATTTAATTTAATTTAATTTAATTTAATTTAATTTAATTTAATTTAATTTAATTTAATTTAATTTAAATTTAATTTAATTTAATTTAATTTAATTTAATTTAATTTAATTTAATTTAATTTAATTAATTAATTTAATTTAATTTAATTTAATTTAATTTAATTTAATTTAATTTAATTTAATTTAATTTAATTTAATTTAATTTAATTTAAATTTAATTTAATTTAATTTAATAATTTAATTAAATTTAAATTTAATTTAATTTAATTTAATTTAATTTAATTTAATTTAATTTAATTAATTTAATTTAATTTAATTTAATTTAATTTAATTTAATTTAATTTAATTTAATTTAATTTAATTTAATTAATTTAATTTAATTTAATTTAATTAATTTAATTTAATTTAATTTAATTTAATTAATTTAATTTAATTTAATTAAATTTAATTAATTTAATTTAATTTAATTTAATTTAATTTAATTTAATTTAATTTAATTTAATTTAATTTAATTTAATTTAATTTAATTTAATTTAATTTAATTTAATTTAATTTAATTTAATTTAATTTAATTTAATTTAATTTAATTTAATTTAATTTAATTTAATTTAATTTAATTTAATTTAATTTAATTTAATTTAATTTAATTTAATTTAATTTAATTTAATTTAATTTAATTTAATTTAATTTAATTTAATTTAATTTAATTTAATTTAATTTAATTTAATTTAATTTAATTTAATTTAATTTAATTTAATTTAATTTAATTTAATTTAATTTAATTTAATTTAATTTAATTTAATTTAATTTAATTTAATTTAATTTAATTTAATTTAATTTAATTTAATTAATTTATTTAATTAATTTAATTTAATTTAATTTAATTTAATTTAATTTAATTTAATTTAATTTAATTTAATTTAATTTAATTTAATTTAATTTAATTTAATTTAATTTAATTTAATTTAATTTAATTTAATTTAATTTAATTTAATTTAATTTAATTTAATTTAATTTAATTTAATTTAATTTAATTTAATTTAATTTAATTTAATTTAATTAATTTAATTTAATTTAATTTAATTTAATTTAATTTAATTTAATTTAATTTAATTTAATTTAATTTAATTTAATTTAATTTAATTTAATTTAATTTAATTTAATTTAATTTAATTAATTTAATTTAATTTAATTTAATTTAATTTAATTTAATTTAATTTAATTAATTTAATTTAATTTAATTTTAATTTAATTTAATTTAATTTAATTTAATTTAATTTAATTTAATTTAATTTAATTTAATTTAATTTAATTTAATTTAATTTAATTTAATTTAATTTAATTTAATTTAATTTAATTAATTTAATTTAATTTAATTTAATTTAATTTAATTTAATTTAATTTAATTTAATTTAATTTAATTTAATTAATTTAATTTAATTTAATTTAATTTAATTTAATTTAATTTAATTTAATTTAATTTAATTTAATTTAATTTAATTTAATTAATTTAATTTAATTTAATTTAATTTAATTTAATTTAATTTAATTTAATTTAATTTAATTTAATTAATTTAATTTAATTTAATTTAATTTAATTTAATTTAATTTAATTTAATTTAATTAATTTAATTTAATTTAATTTAATTTAATTTAATTTAATTTAATTTAATTTAATTTAATTTAATTAATTTAATTTAATTTAATTTAATTTAATTTAATTTAATTTAATTTAATTTAATTTAATTTAATTTAATTTAATTTAATTTAATTTAATTTAATTTAATTTAATTTAATTTAATTTAATTTAATTAATTTAATTTAATTTAATTTAATTTAATTTAATTTAATTTAATTTAATTTAATTTAATTTAATTTAATTTAATTTAATTTAATTTAATTTAATTTAATTTAATTTAATTTAATTTAATTTAATTTAATTTATTTAATTTAATTTAATTTAATTTAATTTAATTTAATTTAATTTAATTTAATTTAATTTAATTTAATTTAATTTAATTTAATTTAATTTAATTTAATTAATTTAATTTAATTTAATTTAATTTAATTTATTTAATTTAATTTAATTTAATTTAATTTAATTTAATTTAATTTAATTTAATTTAATTTAATTTAATTTAATTTAATTTAATTAATTAATTTAATTTAATTTAATTTAATTTAATTTATTTAATTTAATTTAATTTAATTTAATTTAAATTTAATTTAATTTAAATTTAAATTTAATTTAATTTATTTAATTTAATTTAATTTAATTTAATTTAATTTAATTTAATTTAATTTAATTTAATTTAATTTAATTTAATTTAATTTAATTTAATTTAAATTTAAATTTAATTTAATTTAATTTAATTTAATTTAATTTAATTTAATTTAATTTAATTTAATTTAATTTAAATTTAAATTTAATTAAATTTAATTTAATTTAATTTAATTTAATTTAATTTAATTAATTTAATTTAATTTAATTTAAATTTAATTAATTTAATTTAATTTAATTTAATTTAATTTAATTTAATTTAATTTATTTAATTTAATTTAATTTAATTTAATTTAATTTAATTTAATTTAATTTAATTTAATTTAATTAATTTAATTTAATTTAATTTAATTTAATTTAATTTAATTTAATTTAATTTAATTTAATTTAATTTAATTTAATTTAATTTAATTTAATTTAATTTAATTTAATTTAATTTAATTTAATTAATTTAATTTAATTTAATTTAATTTAATTTAATTAATTTAATTTAATTTAATTTAATTTAATTTAATTTAATTTAATTTAATTTAATTTAATTTAATTTAATTTAATTTAATTTAATTTAATTTAATTTAATTTAATTTAATTTAATTTAATTTAATTTAATTTAATTTAATTTAATTTAATTTAATTTAATTTAATTTAATTTAATTTAATTTAATTTAATTTAATTTTAATTTAATTTAATTTAATTTAATTTAATTTAATTTAATTTAATTTAATTTAATTTAATTTAATTTAATTTAATTTAATTTAATTTAATTTAATTTAATTTAATTTAATTTAATTTAATTTAATTTAATTTAATTTAATTTAATTTAATTTAATTTAATTTAATTTAATTTAATTTAATTTAATTTAATTTAATTTAATTTAATTTAATTTAATTTAATTTAATTTAATTTAATTTAATTTAATTTAATTTAATTTAATTTAATTTAATTAATTTAATTTAATTAATTTAATTTAATTTAATTTAATTTAATTTAATTAATTTAATTTAATTTAATTTAATTTAATTTAATTTAATTTAATTTAATTTAATTTAATTTAATTTAATTTAATTTAATTTAATTTAATTAATTTAATTTAATTTAATTTAATTTAATTTAATTTAATTTAATTTAATTTAATTTAATTAATTTAATTTAATTTAATTTAATTTAATTTAATTTAATTTAATTTAATTTAATTAATTTAATTTAATTTAATTTAATTTAATTTAATTTAATTTAATTTAATTAATTTAATTTAATTTAATTTAATTAATTTAATTTAATTTAATTTAATTTAATTTAATTTAATTTAATTTAATTTAATTTAATTTAATTTAATTTAATTTAATTTAATTTAATTTAATTTAATTTAATTTAATTTAATTTAATTTAATTTAATTTAATTTAATTTAATTTAATTTAATTTAATTAATTTAATTTAATTTAATTTATTTAATTTAATTTAATTTAATTTAATTTAATTTAATTTAATTTAATTTAATTTAATTTAATTTAATTTAATTTAATTTAATTTAATTTAATTTAAATTTAATTTAATTTAATTTAATTTAATTTAATTTAATTTAATTTAATTTAATTTAATTTAATTTAATTTAATTTAATTTAATTAATTTAATTTAATTTAATTTAATTTAATTTAATTTAATTTAATTTAATTTAATTTAATTTAATTTAATTTAATTTAATTTAATTTAATTTAATTTAATTTAATTTAATTTAATTTAATTTAATTTAATTTAATTTAATTTAATTTAATTTAATTTAATTTAATTTAATTTAATTTAATTTAATTTAATTTAATTTAATTTAATTTAATTTAATTTAATTTAATTTAATTTAATTTAATTTAATTTAATTTAATTTAATTTAATTTAATTTAATTTAATTTAATTTAATTTAATTTAATTAATTTAATTTAATTTAATTTAATTTAATTTAATTTAATTTAATTTAATTTAATTTAATTTAATTTAATTTAATTTAATTTAATTTAATTTAATTTAATTTAATTTAATTAATTTAATTTAATTTAATTTAATTTAATTTAATTTAATTTAATTTAATTTAATTTAATTTATTTAATTTAATTTAATTTAATTTAATTTAATTAATTTAATTTAATTTAATTTAATTTAATTTAATTTATTTAATTTAATTTAATTTAATTTAATTTAATTTAATTTAATTAATTTAATTTAATTTAATTTAATTTAATTTAATTTAATTTAATTTAATTTAATTTAATTTAATTTAATTTAATTTAATTTAATTTAATTTAATTTAATTTAATTTAATTTAATTTAATTTAATTTAATTTAATTTAATTTAATTTAATTTAATTTAATTTAATTTAATTTAATTTAATTTAATTTAATTTAATTTAATTTAATTTAATTTAATTTAATTTAATTTAATTTAATTTAATTTAATTTAATTTAATTTAATTTAATTTAATTTAATTTAATTTAATTTAATTTAATTTAATTTAATTTAATTTAATTTAATTTAATTTAATTTAATTTAATTTAATTTAATTTAATTTAATTTAATTTAATTTAATTTAATTTAATTTAATTTAATTTAATTTAATTTAATTTAATTTAATTTAATTTAATTTAATTTAATTTAATTTAATTTAATTTAATTTAATTTAATTTAATTTAATTTAATTTAATTTAATTTAATTTAATTTAATTTAATTTAATTTAATTTAATTTAATTTAATTTAATTTAATTTAATTTAATTTAATTTAATTTAATTTAATTTAATTTAATTTAATTTAATTTAATTTAATTTAATTTAATTTAATTTAATTTAATTTAATTTAATTTAATTTAATTTAATTTAATTTAATTTAATTTAATTTAATTTAATTTAATTTAATTTAATTTAATTTAATTTAATTTAATTTAATTTAATTTAATTTAATTTAATTTAATTTAATTTAATTTAATTTAATTTAATTTAATTTAATTTAATTTAATTTAATTTAATTTAATTTAATTTAATTTAATTTAATTTAATTTAATTTAATTTAATTTAATTTAATTTAATTTAATTTAATTTAATTTAATTTAATTTAATTTAATTTAATTTAATTTAATTTAATTTAATTTAATTTAATTTAATTTAATTTAATTTAATTTAATTTAATTTAATTTAATTTAATTTAATTTAATTTAATTTAATTTAATTTAATTTAATTTAATTTAATTTAATTTAATTTAATTTAATTTAATTTAATTTAATTTAATTTAATTTAATTTAATTTAATTTAATTTAATTTAATTTAATTTAATTTAATTTAATTTAATTTAATTTAATTTAATTTAATTTAATTTAATTTAATTTAATTTAATTTAATTTAATTTAATTTAATTTAATTTAATTTAATTTAATTTAATTTAATTTAATTTAATTTAAT
Organism: Dichetophora obliterata; assembly: GCA_963920525.1. Taxonomy (NCBI): domain Eukaryota; kingdom Metazoa; phylum Arthropoda; class Insecta; order Diptera; family Sciomyzidae; genus Dichetophora; species Dichetophora obliterata. The sequence goes on along the minus strand of OY986439.1, from coordinate 163,308,220 downwards.
TTAATTTAATTTAATTTAATTTAATTTAATTTAATTTAATTTAATTTAATTTAATTTAATTTAATTTAATTTAATTTAATTTAATTTAATTTAATTTAATTTAATTTAATTTAATTTAATTTAATTTAATTTAATTTAATTTAATTTAATTTAATTTAATTTAATTTAATTTAATTTAATTTAATTTAATTTAATTTAATTTAATTTAATTTAATTTAATTTAATTTAATTTAATTTAATTTAATTTAATTTAATTTAATTTAATTTAATTTAATTTAATTTAATTTAATTTAATTTAATTTAATTTAATTTAATTTAATTTAATTTAATTTAATTTAATTTAATTTAATTTAATTTAATTTAATTTAATTTAATTTAATTTAATTTAATTTAATTTAATTTAATTTAATTTAATTTAATTTAATTTAATTTAATTTAATTTAATTTAATTTTAATTTAATTTAATTTTAATTTATTTAATTTTAATTTAATTTTTTTTTTTTAATTTTGAATATTTTAGAAAAATTACTTTTTTTATAAGCACGACTTATATGGAGTACAACTTAAAATGAGCACAAATTGTTTTATGACCTGAAAAACACATAAGAAAAATGTGACAAATGCTAACGGAAAAATATTTACTGCTTCGATTTTGTATTTCTGACTTCTTCTTTTCTTCGCCTAGGAAAGCAAATAGCGAATCAAACAAGTAAGATTGTTATAAAATAAACAGTCAACTTTGAAAATGCCTGAATGATATCGCCATTCATTCCCCTAGAAGAAAAAAAGGCGAAACTGTATTGATTTCTTTTTGAAAACAAAATTTATCACCAAGAAAAGATAGCGAATCGCTTTCTTTTGGCGCAGAAAGAAGTTTGCCTTAATATCTTCCAATCGTATCGCTTTCTGCTCGCTTCGAAGAATGGCGAACAATTTCTCGTCCAAATGCTGGCTGGGACAAAATAAAAAGAGAATTATGGCTGTGTGCGAATTGATCTACATAAAAGCGACCTAAATTAAATTATGTCGGTAGTACTTCTTAATTTAGGAAGCATTTAGGTAGCTCGATAATTACCTAAATGCTTCCTAAGTTAAGAAAAAGACCTTCCTGAAAACATTGTCAAATCGCGGCGACCCAGAAATCATAATCTCCCCGAGAACTACACACAGAAGCACTGTAGACAGCGTAGCCGTTGTTGGACTTACTAAATGGTGTAAGAAATACTTCACCACTATTTCTTACATCATGGACTTACTTAAGGCCCAGTTATAATAGACGTAACGTAATGTAGTAAAATGTCACTGCAGCAGTGTGTTCTGTCACTTACAAGCATGCTACACAGGCCAGTATACTGGCTCTGTAGTTCGAAAAACTCAATACATTCATACTATTTTACAAATACACTGACACTGGATTCACTTTCATCGCTACTGGCAACGAAATTTCAGAGCCAGTGGATTTTGACAGCAGCGGCCAGTGTATGAAATTTTGTGAAATTTTTTAATGAACTTTCACGTGCATGTGTAGCACCTCTTGCTACTAGCGTGAAAGTTTGAAATTTTTCGAATCATTCGGCCTGTTACTGTTTCAATCAATACTTTTCTTATACAAGTGATTATAATAGGTCTGTTTCCGTACTCTACACTGTGTAAGATTTGTGTAACTTCTGGTAAGCTCGAACTGAGAGTAAAAATGAAATTTGAGAATATTAGCAAAAGTACGGAAACAGCTTCTAGCAAGTTTCGAGCACAAAACAGCTGATTCTGACAGCAGACGAGTCAAACGTAAATGGCGCCAATTGAAATTGTTTGTGAAGTAAATTTTTTAAGCTATAAAATGTTTTAAGCTATGTTTTAAGTTATAAAATTACTTTAAATAATTTATTTATAGCTAAAAATTGGAAGATCAAAAGAAACTGCACTTTGTAAATTTATTTTTAGCAGCATAATTTGTGAATATTTGTGAAAAACATAAACAAACATTTGACATTTGCTTGTTCTTCTTGATGCTTCTTCTTATTGATGCTTGTTCTTAATTTGCTCGAAGTATTGAGTTCTAGCACTCTCTGTGCACATTCTGTGCTCGAGAGAGCGATTTTATGCTTGTTCTTCTTCTCCCATTTCTTACACAAAAAGTACGGAAACAGAAAATAGCTACTCACAAGTCACACAGTGTGAGTACGGAAACAGACCTAATAGAAGTAACGTAATGTAACGGGACGTAAAGATCCGTTGGATTTCGATTTCTACGTTACTTTACATAACGTCTGTTCAAAGAACAACTAAACACTGAGGTTAGATTCGATTATTGCGCTATTTTATATTTTGAACTACGCTTTTTGTTGAGTTTTCGTTATTAATGTGATAGTTTTATGTATCCACAGCTATAGATGACGAAGATTTAATTGTATTTGTACAGGAACGTGCAATTATTTACGACAAACAACAGCCTGGCTACTGCCTATTATAATTGCTACAACGTTTTCTTACATTACGCCCCGTCACGATGACAGTTGACAACATTACGTTACTTTACATTAAGTCTATTATAACTGGGCCTTTAGGGTTGTAATCTCTAAGCAGCCTACGAAAAAGAGAACACATTTACATTTTTTCAACATACATACATATATATATTAGCAAGAGTAGGCGGACTTCGTCAACACATTTATGCAATGCATCAGTTTTATTTTGAATTGGTCCGAACTTTATTAACCAAAACTGTGCAACTCATGTGATATTCTTAACAGTTATAGTTGCAGTTTTAGTTAATCAGCCTTGAACCATTTCAAAATAAAACACCACTGATGCATTGCATAAATGCGTTTACGAAGTTAGCCGTATTCAAGGAATTTTATTTGTTGATATCTAATTTAAGGTATCGAATTTCAACCTTTTAATAAGAAATAATTTTTTGTACAAGTTATTTCACATTAAAAAATCTGGTAGTGTTCATACACTTGGAATAGTAACTTTTCGACTTAGAGCCTTGGAAGCGGCATGAAATTTTTTCAGAATTCGACTTAGGCCTTAATACATACGATTTAAAATAAAAATTGTAAATTCTAGTTTTCATTATTCTTCAATTGTTCCACAATTTGTAACGTACAATATAAAATATTTAGCGTGACAATTAAAAGAATAAATTACAAGACCCGCTACAATGAACTTTTACTTTAATAAAACTGTCTGTTTACTTCAATAAAATTTGTGTGCGTTTGCAGGTGTTTCAGACTATACTACATGTATGATGGGCTTAACAGGTAGAATGGACATGTATGATGTGTAAAAGCAAATACATGCAAATACATGTCCGTCCTACATGTAGGATAAGCTAAGGTCGAATTATAATAGACGTAATGTAAAGTAACGAAATGTTCTCAACTGTCATCGGGACGGGACGTAATGTAAGAAAACGTTGTAGCAATTATAATAGGCAGTAGCCAGCCATTTTTTTGTCGTAAGTAATTGCACGTATAGCTGTGGATATATAGAACAATCACATTAATAACGAAAACTCAACAAAAAGCGTAGCTCAACAATATAAAATAGCGCAATAATCGAATCTAACCTCAATGTTTAGTTGTTCTGTGAACAGACGTAATGTAAAGTAAATGTAATGTAAATTCAACATCCCGTTACATTACGCAAGTTTATTATAATCACTTGTATAAGAAAGTATTGTTTGAGACAATAAGTGAAAGCACGCACTGCTCAACTGACATTAGACCACATTACGTTACTTATATTATAACCATAAAAGTCCAAATATGTTTGCGTAAAGGGGAATTCAGACGAACGTACATGTACGCTGACATGTACGACGACAAACTAACGGGAATATTTTTTTGAGCTTTCAAACAATCGTAGATGTGCGACGACTTCATTTCATTGGCCGCATTCATCGCAGACAACTTTGTGAACTGTAATGTTAGCGCTACCTTAGTTCACGATGTTTTTCTCTGAATGTGTTGCTACTCTACACGTCAGAAGTTAGATTAAATTTAATTATATATAATTTTTATGTAAATTTCATTCAATTGCAAAGGTTTCCCACTTAAATTTGCTCCGTTCTTTCTATGTTTATTAATTTAACAGCGTCAGTAACAGCATCTGACAGTTAAGCAAACAGTTGTGTTTATGTAGCATATAATTAATTCGCTCGATTAAATGGCGTCCGCTGCATGATCAGTTTTAGTTAGCGCTCCCAAAATTCGACCATTAAGCGATTTTTCACACAACAGTTGCCATATGTCGTCTACGCGAATGCGGCCATTGCGGGCTCCAATAGAACACATCGACGTAATGGCTGAACAATTTTTTATGACCATATGATTTAGCAGTAATTTTCCATATTTAGAGAATTGTTTATCAATTTTAATTAATTAAATTTTTTTCCTAAATGACCTCTATATTTATTATGTTGACTTAATATGAGTTAAATACAAATTCTAAATGTTTGATAGTTGATTTTAAATACGAATTCTAGTTGTTTGATAGTTTAAAATCGTTTATTGAGCTTAAGGTCAAAGTTATAACAATTAATTGTTCTAACGAATCTTTCCAAAGAAACAACAACAACAAAGTTTTTTCAATATGAAAAGGAAACACCATTAATCAAATGGTAGAGCTCAACCAAACGGAAACAGCTGAAAACAAAATCAGCAAAATTCTAAAACCAACTTCAGTAAACATGCTTTGTTAGTGCAGACTTCCAGCAGGCTGTTGGACTACATATAATAACATAAGCATAGAGACTAAAGTAAAGCAGAAATACTACAACAAATGTGATATTATGAAATTGAGGCTGTATTTCTTTATTCATTCCAGATGTTCGGAATGACTGTTTTTGTTTCTTTATTCAGTTTTGATTATCCGGAATATTCTTTTTGTATTTTTTTATTCTTACGGAATATTCCGAACGCGTTCTTTTTATACTATCAGCTAAGGTAGAATAAAAAGAATATTCCTTGTATGTGAGGTTATATTCGATTGTTTGAAGTAAAACTTCGTTAAATGAAAATGGAAAATTTTTTAAATTAAATGTTTTAGATTGTTTTGTTGCATTTTTATTTTTTAAATTTTATCTGGTGTATTTGTTGTCTTTAATTAAATACGAAAAATATGTTTCTGGTTTTAATAAAAACAAAATTTTCTTTCTTTTTCAATACTGTTTCTTTATTCATTCTGTTCTGGATAAACAACAATCTATTCTATTTCTTCTCTCCTTTATCCGGAATGAATAAAGAAATACACCCTGAGAAAAACTGAGAAATTGACACTTCAAATCTCATCGCCCAAAGATTTCTGATGACGCCCTTAGCCAGGCAGAAATTGCAATCAGATCAGCTAGTGATTTTTTTCCTTTTCATATTGAAAAAACTTTGTTGTTGTTTCTTTGGAAAGATTCGTTAGAACAATTAATTGTTCTAACTTTGACCTTAAGCTCAATAAACGATTTTAAACTGTCAAACAACTAGAATTTGTATTTAAAATCAAGTATGATTTAAACTATGAAACATTTAGAATTTGTATTTAAATCATATAAAGTCAACATAAATTTTAATTAATTATAAACAATTATAAAATTCTTCAAACGTTTTTAATATTAGTTTTCTCTTATATTTTTCTGCTTTGTTGCTGTTCACCCGCTGACGCTTTTAATAAAATGAAAAAAAATGCAGTAAGTCGAACCGACTTGCGTTCTCATGCCCAACATGTCGGTCAGAACGGCAGAAAAATCACAAATTTTTGATTTTCGTCCGACATGTCTCATTATGGGGTTTCGGACGATCCGACATGTCGGACAGATATGGCAAGCTTGACGACAAGTCGGATCATTCGAAAGCAAATAAGACAGTCGGACCGACATGTCGGACGAAAATCAAAAAGTTTTGATTTTTCTGCCGGTCGGACCGACTTGTTGGGCATGTGAACGAAAGTCGGTCCGACTTGCTGCATTTATTTCATTTCAATAAAAGCGTCAGAGGGTGAACACCGACAAAGCGGAAAAATATTATAGAAAATTAATATGAACAACGTTAGAAACATTGAATTGTCGATATAATTAATAAAAATTTCTCTAAAGTATGGAAAATTACTGGTAAATGATAAGGGCATCTAAAAATTGCTTAGCTATTATGCCGATGTGTTCTGTTTGAGTGCCTGCAATGGAATAAAGTCGTCGTACATGTCGGACTGTTCGAAAGCTCAAAAAAATTTGCTCTGTTTATTTGTCGTCGGACATGTCGGATGGCAAGTCGGATCGACCGAAACCCCCTATTTGCTTTCGAATGATCGTACATGTCATCGAGCTTGCCCAAGTCATCGCACTTGTACGATCGTCTGAAAGCTCTTAACACAACTCAAGGTGGCCGTAGCAAATCACGTGAATTTCTGTTGTATGGGCTTTGTGTATATCTGGTTATGCACCAAGTAACGAAGCTTAGAACAGTATATATAAAAACAGACTCTTATCTCACAACCTTAAGATAAACTTATAACCAATAAAAAGTTAAATTTAATTTTAAACTTACGTCGGCTCTACGGTCTTGTGACAGCCAGTGTTGTCACTCTATCACAATCGTGGTAGGTTCACCACATTTTTGGATGATACACTATTTAAGCTTTTCAAGTAACAACACTGGTGATAGGAGCATTTTCATAGCAACAGTTTATGGGCAGTAAATTTGCTGATAAATTGTATCTTTTAACGCACAATTATTTTTTTGTTCTGCCTTTTGTTCTTAAAGCGGTAAATTTGCTAATAGATATAATTTTCCGCCAATTAAAAAATCTTACTTTTTGTAAACAAAAGCAGCTGAGTTGAAGTTTTTTAAGTAGATGTACATCTGCATAATCAACACGAAATTATCTACGTGCAATCTGTCATTTGCTACGGCCACCTTGCGTTGCGTTACGCGAACATAATTGGACCATTAAGCGCTGATTATAATAGACGGAACGGAACGGACTCAAGTGTCATTGTGGCGGGACGAAACGGTTTCAAACGGAGTGGCAGTTATATTAGCAACGAAAGAGGAATTAATTTTTTTCTAAAATATATTTTATTACAAAACAAATTTCATCAATTCTTCTTTTCTTATTATTTTAAAACATGAATTCAATCAAATTTTATCAAAAATACGGAAACCGAAGCAAATGCAGAATAAAATTAATAGTAGCATATCCATAGATCTCAACGTCACGTACCGCTCCGTTCCGTCTTATTCTAATCGAACTCATAAGAAACTCGTGCAATAGATTGTAAAGTGACATTTCTCAACATTCTATAAAGTTCCGTTCCGTCTATTATAATCAGCGCTTTAGTGCTGGTCTACACCAGAGATTTGCATGAATAGATTCATTCAATAGGCAATTTTCTTTATCCAAGTTCGCGTGTAGAGCGCGAACTGTCAAAATAACTGTTCGTGTTTCATTTTTTGTTTTGAGCACTAAGAGAACCATATTAATGTTTAATTTTGAGCGCGCTCAAACTCTACTCTACATGCACCTACTCATGTGATGGAGTAAATTGAGTGCAGAACAGAGCACATAACAAAACCAATGAAATGATAGATGTAAATTAACTTAAAGTTTTTATTTAAGTGCAGTGTTGCGATGGCGCTGAAAATAATTTGAGCATTTGCTCAGATGGTTTGTAAAATACAATAATTTGTTATATGTTGACAGTTTGTGCTCAATGCGTTTTAAAATGAATTCAAAACGCAATACACCTTCCCTACTCGAATCATTTTTTGAGTGATCAGTCTCTGCGCGCTCGTAGTTTTTAATTAATAAGAAAATTAATAAAGAAAATGGTTTCAAGTTCCTTTTATTTTTCAACTCCCTGCAAGTCGAGACAGGCAAATAACAAGTTTGCGTGAATAATAGGCAGCAAAAATCAAATTTGCCAAATGTAGAAGAGTTGAATTGAAGAAACTTGATATGTAGACAAGTTGAAATATAGAATCTTGAAATGTATGCAAAATGTAATTATTTTTCCCGATAATTGTTTGTTTTCACGTGGGTTTACGCTATTCGTAGAATTAACTTCATGTCTTCATTGAAAACTTCACCTCTCGAGTTGTGGAACCAGTTTTACTTGAAAACATTGGCAGGTAATGGATTGAAGCTTATGTTGGATGTGGTTTTGTTTTGTTTTTTTGATATGTATTGTTTTTTTGTTGTGTTATAAATATTTTTTGGATGTTGTTTTAAATAAGACTTTATAGGTGGGCATACAGTGGTAAATGTAAGAGTTGTGCTAACCAAGTCGTTATGAGATGTGTTGCGTCCTCCCGTGAGGATGCGCATAGGTCCTAATCGTGGACCTACTTGTCAGACTAGGAACTCGTCTCAAATCCTGGTTATACTTTCTCACTTTATTATACTAGGCATGGTGAGTTATGCCGGTCAGTAGGTAGCCGTAAGGTTGCCGGAATGTTACCTTAATTATACTTACTCATGTCTTTTCAGGCTCGAAAAATCCCCTGGTCCTTCTCTCGGTGATCAGTAATGAAAATGGTTGTGTATGGTTCTTCTGGTCACACTTGTGACGGTAAATCTTTTTTATTTTTAAGTATTCGTTTTCTTCACAGTTATAAAATCAACTACTTATTCTCTTAAAACTACTTGTTGCAACCTCTTTTGATTGCAGATGCCAAGGGACAAATTCTTCAATCAGCACTTGAACTGATTGAAGGTTGTAAACCTTGATTTGGCTTCAATCAGCACTTGAACTGATTGAATTTTTGGGTATGATGATTTTGCCAGCACTTAAACTGGCAATAGTTAGCTGAAAATTAAATTGGATTAAAAAACTTATTTTCACCGTAACTAATTAACAACTGACCTTTATTATAATATTTCTTTGTCTTATAAAGGAAAAGAATTTACTTACACTAGCATAAGACATGTATAATAATGCAACCTATGTATATATGTACAGTAATTAATCCATGTAACTGAAAAATATATTTCTTAATTTCCATACAAAATACACACAAATATCAATAATATAAATATCAATGCATTTATTGATAATCAAGAACAAAGTTCAATACACTTTGTCGTTAATGCATTATACCGCTTCTCAACTAACAAAAACAAAAGTTCAATGCACTTTTGTTGTTGATGCACTTTTAACAACGAAACGATATAATGCATTTTGTCAAAGTGAGCGGACAGAAACTCGACACTTTGTTGTGCAATTTCCGTCCGCCGCCTTGGAATGTAAGATATGCGGTGCCAGCATTTATTGTATTTTGGTTGCTTAATTTTATTGGATATGTATGCATTTTGTAATGCAAACTATATCTACTATAAACCATTTATTGACGGTTGAGCAGCAACATCCTCCCCCGCGTTGAACGAGTGTTCAACAATTCAGACGTAACCTTATACATCCACGCAGAAACTTCTATAACACCGTGGAGCTACTTGTGGCGGGGTGTTGGAAATTGTCTCTGACAGTGGATGTTCTTTCACTGGAGAATTTGTAGGTGCTGCTTGAGAATTCTCTGATGAAGCTCCTCTATGCTGTTGCCGCTTGTACAAGATGCATATAGCCAGAATGATGGCTGTGCTTAGCAACAAACCCGAATAACTCACTGCAAAACTGTGATATTGATGAGTTTGCAGTTTATTAGGAAGATCGATGATTGTGTGTGCTTCCAAAATTTCTTGCAGCCTTGACAGTTCTTTTAGTGCTGGTTCATACTCAATCTCTGTGGTATCTAAGACTGGAAGTGATGCTGGTTTGGTTGCATTGACATCGATAATGTGTCCAAATGCAGTATAGGAAATGTTTGTAGATGAGGAAAGTATTGGGTTGCTTGTTATCGTAAGGAGTTGATATTTTAATGTACATCCTGCCGTTAGCTCGATAAATCCTGACCCGTCCAACGAGATTCGCGAAACCTGGTTGTCACAAACTGTTGTAATTTGTATTGGCGTTGCTAGAGCAAACATCCATTTATTCCTATCATTGACTTGTGTCCATACTTGATTTTTCCTTTGCTCCAACTTACAGTGGGATCGGGTTTCATTGTTGAGTAAACTCACTTCGCAAGCACAAACTTCTGATCCCTTATTGTATGTGGGTTGATTGTTGGCACAAAGATACAATTCATTTTCCATTCTAAAACAAGATTGCAATTTTTCTGTTGTGGTTGGAAAATATTGATCTCGAGGTACATTTATTGCCAGAACTGTTGTAGATAATTTTATTGCCATCATCGTGTTGTTAATCTTTGTGGGAATTGGTATTAGCCGATATAAGTTAAATTGATCCAAGCTGGTTAATGGTACTGTTATCTGGAAAATTGCGTGGTTCTCTGTTATCGCCGCCTTAACCTTCATTAACTTGTATATTGATAGTATATCGCCTTGATAACCTGGGATCTGAATGGTTGGTGACAAATGCGCTGTGATTTTTAAAATTTCATCGTTGAGCTGCTGTGGTGATAGTAACTGAGGACTGATCTCCGTGAGGATGCGCGTGATGAACATTTGTAAGGACATTTATGAGTGCTGTTTGAACACGATGAACGTTTGATGTCATAATGGATAATTGAAAGGCTAACGATAAGAATGTTTGGAATGTTTGCTCCTTCTGTGCCTCCTGTTCATTATGACGAATTTGATCGTTGATGCTTGCCAATCTTCCTTCAAGCCTTTCGAATGAGCTTTGAGCTGAAGTTTGGTCACGTTCGATGATGTTAATGGTTGAATCAATTATCGAAATCTGTTTTTTCATCATGCTTGTCAGATGTTGTTCGTTGTCATTGATGGCCGTTATTGTTTCTGACATCTGATGGGCATACTCTGAGTCTAAAACTCCAAACAGCGAGTTAGCAACATTTCCTACAAAGTTGAGTGCACCTCTTTTTTTACGATGGCTTGCTAACAACCCTTTATCGAGATACAACTCCGCATTTGTGTGTTGAAACTGTGTGACCAATTGGTCGCATCTTGGTGTGGGCTGTATTTGATCGCACATGTGGTTCATAGTCGTAGTACCATCTTTTAGTAGTTGGATTTCAGCACGCAATGGTTTGAGATCATAGTACACAACCAGTTTCCATTCACTAGTGATGATTTTGCTCGATCCGATGTGTTCAAAATGAATACCAGCATTTGGGTCAAATTTTGTGATCTGGACTGGTTCACACCATGCTATCGGCAACATTAGTAATATTGCCAATAACGTTATACAACTGTACTGTAGTGCTGTTTTTGTTCTCTTTGGTTGATACTTTTTTATTTCGTCCCTTCGTTTTCTTGTGGACACACAATTATTTGACTCTGTGCCACTGTTATCTTCTTGTTCTTCCATCAACAGTGGTGCTAAACGGTGAATAGGGCGCTTAAAGATACCGTTTTTTGTCTTGACATTAACCACACGAACCCGACCATCATTACCAGTATATGTGTTGATAATTCGGCCCATTGGCCACTGCAGCGGAGTAATGTTGTCTTCTTTTATTAACACCAGTATTCCGTCTTTTACATTAGCAGCTTGATCCTTCCACTTACTGCGACACTGGAGCTCGTTCAAGTATTCAGTTGACCACCGGCTCCAAAACTCGTCCTTTATATGATTTACTAGCTTCCATCGAGCAAGAATTGATGGGTTCGTTGTGCACTTCTTACCACTAGGAATCGCTGTTAATGGCTCGCCTATGAGAAAATGTCCTGGTGTCAAGGCAGAGAGATCATTTGGATCAGATGACATTGGCGTTAGAGGTCGAGAATTTAATATTGCTTCAATCTGGATTACAACTGTCTCTAGCTCCTCATAAGTGAGAGAAATGGTTGTTACGCTCCTTACCAGAAGATGTTTCGCAGATTTTACAGCTGCTTCCCACAGTCCACCGAAATGTGGCGACCTTGGTGGTATAAAATGAAAAGTGGTGCCCAGGTCTGTACATGACTGAATGATTGCATCTTGTGAATGATCATTGTGGATGGTGTTCTTCAGATCTTCTAGTTGGTTTTTGGCACCGACAAAGTTGGTAGCGTTGTCACAGTACAGATTTTGACATCTTCCTCTTCGTGAAGTAAAACGTTTGAGTGCGCCAATGAATGCTTCGGTGGACAGATCACTCACAATTTCCAGATGAACTGCCTTTGTACTGAAGCAGCAGAATACGGCGATATAAGCCTTGCAAGTCCGTTTTCCTCTTATTTTGTAGTGTATCCAAATTGGGTCGCAAAAATCAACACCCGAGTTAAAGAACGGACGTTCTGGTTGCACTCTGTCATGAGGAAGGTTGCCCATTATTTGATTGAATGTATGAGGGCGAGCACGCGTGCAGCGTATGCAGTGTTGAACAATAGATCCGGCTATAATTTTACCTTTTATGGGCCAGAATCGCTGTCTTATCTGAGCAAGAAGTGCTTGTGGACCACAGTGGAGGTTCTTAATGTGCAAGTCTTGCATTATTAATTTTGTTATTGGATCATTGTAAGGTAATAACATTGGATGTTTGGCATCATATTGCAGATTTGATTCAAGAAGTCATCCTCCCACTCTGATGATACCTTGGTTGTCGAGAAAAACTGATAGACCGTGAAGGGCACTTGTTTTCTTTACTTCTTGTCCTCTTGACAATTGTTGTATTTCGTCACTAAAATCGCTAAGTTGCACCGTTTTTATTATGACAGTTAGCGCTTCATTGAGTTCTTCGACTAATAGTGTGGCCTTAATTGCTCTATCACTTCGACGTATGTGCCTGATGAATCTTAGTATGTATCCAACTATTCTTTGCAATGTTGGAAAAGAGTTACGATGATTTATGTTGTAAATCATGTTGCTTAAATCTTCGTTTATTGATGTAGTAAGAACACTTATGTTTCTTTTCAGCTCCGTTTGGTTTGGTACTGCGAGCTCCTTGCGGAATGCTTTGGGCCATGAATCCTCCTTTGCATGAAGAAAGAGAGGACCATGAAACCACATTGAGCAGCGTTTTATATCAATTGGGTCAACTCCCCTGGATAACAAATCTGCAGGGTTGTTTTTTGAACTAACATGTCGCCATTGTTCTACTAAGGTGAGCTCTTGAATCTTGCTTATGCGTTTAGATACAAATGTCTGGAACGACGATGATTCTGAGTTTATCCAGTGTAGAACGATTTCAGAGTCAGTCCACAAGAAAGTCGTGCAGTGTTCAAGAGACATGTCCTGCTTTACCCTTGAGACCAGTTGCGCCCCTAATAGGGCCGCACACAGCTCCAGTCGTGGAATGGTTTGAGTTTTTAGTGGTGCGACGCGTGATTTTGAACATAACAAATGAACTGCAATTGTGCCATCATTTATTAGGGATCTAATGTATACCGCGGCTCCATATGCGCGTTCTGAGGCATCAGTGAATAGATGTATCTGGAAGGATACGGCGTTCTTGTGGTTTGTAATATGTCGACAAAGCCTTATATCGTTGAGCGCTACTAAGTTTTTCCGAAATTTGGTCCAAGAGGCATCCATTTCTAATGGAAGCGATTCATCCCAAGATAATTTTAGTTGCCACAACCTTTGCACGAAAGTCTTGGCCTTTACTACTATTGGAGCCATTAATCCGAGAGGATCAAAAATATGTGCTATATCGGAGGTTACAGATTGCTTCGTATTTTTTGTGTTTGAAGAGTCATTCGTCCTTATACAAAACTCATCTGATTTTGGAAGCCAAGTGATCCCGAGTGTTCTGATGCTTTTGTCGGAGTCGTTATCAAAGTCCAGATCTACTTCCTGATCATCAATTGGTATTCCCTGAAGTAGTTGTGCGTGATTAGCACACCATTTTCGAAGTTTCATACCAGCAGAATCTAAGATTTTAATTAATTGACGTTTTATTTCTAAGGCTTCAGTCAATTTGTTTGATCCACATAACCCATCGTCGACATAAAACTCCTTTTCTAGTGCTGCTGAACCAAGTGGATATTGAATTTTGTTTGTTTTTGCTAACGTTTGGAGACATTTTGTGGCTAAGTAGGGAGCTGAGCGTGTTCCATACGTTACTGTTTTAAGCTGATAGAATTGCAACTTGTCGCTGCAACTTTCTCTCCAAATTATGGTTTGAAGTGTTTTGTCTTGAGGATGTATGCAAATTTGGCGATACATCTTTTCAATATCGGTTGTAAAAACAAATCGCGGTGATCTAAATCGCATCAGAATAGATAAAAGATCACTCTGGACCACTGTGCATTATATCATTAAGCGATACTCCACTAGATGTTTTAGCCGAAGCATCGAATACAACCCGTAATTTAGTAGTGCTGCTGTCTGGTTTGATGACGCAGTGATGCGGTATTATGTAGTGCGGCGACAATATGTCTTCTTCGTCAATCTTTTCCATGTGCCCAAGTGCCTCATACTCTCGCATGAACTTGACGTATGATAATTTCATGTCTGGAATTTTGTTCAACCGTCGTTCTAAAGAAAAGAATCGATTCATTGCCATCTGCTTTGATTCCCCTAGGCTTGATGGGTCGTCCTTAAAGGGAATTTTCACAATGAATCTTCCACTCTTATCGCGTTGAGTATTCTGAATGAAGGATGATTCGCATTTTTGGTCTGCTGCTGTAAGATTGATTTCTGGAGCTAATACATCATCGAGTTGCCAGAATTTTGTCAGAAGATTGTTAAGCTCGTCGTCCGTTGAATGTATTCCACATGCCATAAAGTTGTCATAACCACTTCCGATCTTTCCGGTGCAAAGCCATCCAAACATAGTTTTTTGAAGAATTGGTAAGTTGTCTGCCAGCTTAATTTGGCCAATGGACATGAGAGAATGAAAATATTCAGCACCAATTAGTAGATCAATTTGTCCTGGTATGTTAAACTCGGGATCTGCCAACTGTATATTTTGTGGAAGGGGCCATTTTGACATATCCAAAGCTCTTGTGGGTTGCGCTGAAATTATTGTAGGAACCATAAAAGCCTTAAGTGTAATGCTGAAGTTGCTTATTCGTGATTGAATTTTGGTGTTAACACTATACTGTGAGCTCTTTTTCCCTCTTGACACTCCTTCTATCCAGATAGGATTTGGTTCCTTTTGTAATTTCAACCTTTTGACCAATTTTTTAGTTATCAAGTTCACCTGCGAACCTGAATCGAGAATTCTGCATTCAATGGTCTGTCCATCTTCTGAAGCTATTTTGATTTTTACAGTACCCAGCAACACATAGCCATTGTTTGAAGTTGTAATTAATGAGGTTTGTTTCAATGTGTTTGCTGTTGGTGTGAGACTCTTTTGTGGTTCGTTGCACCGTGATGAGTTGACTGAAGTTGATAGTTTCTTGTCGTGAAGCAACGAATTGTGTTTTTTGTTGCATGTATTGCAATGACGACTTCTGCATTCTTGAGCTATATGTCCAGACCGAAGGCAATTCATGCATCGTTTAAGTTTTTGCACGGTCTTTATGCGATCTTGAATGTTAGATTGGAGAAAGGACTTGCACTTATATAGAGGATGAGGATCATTGTTGCAAACTGAACATTTGTTTGATTGTGTTTGAGTCACAGTTGCTGCTATTGTCTTAGTTGGGCTTGATTTGTTGCCCACTGCCTCTAATGATTGGAATCTGTTTTCTAGGAATTCCAGATATTGACTAATCTCTTGGAGTTCTCTTGAGTTTTCTAGCGACTGTTCATACAGTAATCGAGTTTGTTTGTCGAGCTTCGCCAATAAAATGTGAAGTAGCAATGGACCCCATGAGCTTGTCTCAATTGCCAAATTGTTTAACGCCAGTAGTCCTTCATGTGTTGTGTCATGTAAAGATCTTATATCTGCAGCTGAAGGGTTGTTTGGCACCCCAGGTTGATTTAACATCTTTTGAATAATCGTTGAAACAATGACCCTTTTGTTGTTGTATCGATCTTGCAGTAATTTCCATGCTGTGGCATAATTTTCAGTACTAAGTGCGAGGTGCCAAATGAGCTTCTCTGCCTCGCCTGCAATGCTTGTTTTGAGGTACCACATTTTTTGTGATGGTGGTATCTGCTGCTTGTGAATGACTTCTGAAAACAAGTCGTGAAATTGAGTCCATTCAAGATAGTCACCGCTGAATTTCGGAATGGTGATTTTGGGTAGCTGAAATGGGCTCATAGCCGTTTGTGCAGTTGGTGTTTCAGCTGGTGGATGTGCGGTCATATTGATTGATAGTTGGACAAGGACCTGCTGTACTGTATCTTCCATGTTATTATACTCATCTTGACAAGAGCTCGGAGATTCACAATGTTCCCAAATATTTGCATTAAGGGTTTCAATCTGACGCCATAACCGAGTGATTGTGTTTATTTTTAATTCATAGAATTGTGATGGTTGATCTTCGATGTTGTCAATCAGACCCGCACAAATTCTATGTAGTGAAATTATGGCTGCTGCTTGCTGTCGTATAATTCCAGAAACGTTGACCAAAGTAGAATTTCCAGCGTCTTTATCAGTTGATGCGTTAGCCAGACGTGGAGTTACTTCGGGAACAGATCTTGACTTAATAATTGCTGCATGCTGCTCAAACTCTTCTCTGAAGGTGTTCACCAAAGTCATCATCTCATCATAATAGTTCTGCGCCAAATAATCATGGTCTAAATTTAACCCGGGCAGCAACCTGAGCTTATTGTCTTGATCTTCAAATCGTGCCCAGGCCTCATCTAGACGTTGTAAGCGGTCTTCAAAATAGAGTGCTGTCCTTTTCCGATCAGCTGAATCCTTTTTAAAATTCCTGATAACGGCTTGTATTTCACCACCTGTCAGCCGTTGGAGCTCGAATAATTCTTCAACGGCACTCATCTTTTAATTTCAAGTTTTCTATTCAGTTTAAGCAATCTGTTTCTGTTGGCCGCAGGCTGCTTCTATTGTCCTGGTGGGCCTTGTGACTGTTAAGCGATCTGCTTCTGTTGGCTGCAGGCTGCTTTGTTGTCCTGACGGGCCTTGTTGGCCGTAGGCTGCTTCAATTGTCCTGACGGCTTTGTTGTTGTAACGTGATCCTTGTTGCATCACGTCGGGGTCACCAAAATGTTGCAACCTCTTTTGATTGCAGATGCCAAGGGACAAATTCTTCAATCAGCACTTGAACTGATTGAAGGTTGTAAACCTTGATTTGGCTTCAATCAGCACTTGAACTGATTGAATTTTTGGGTATGATGTTTTTGCCAGCACTTAAACTGGCAATAATTAGCTGAAAATTAAAGTGGATTAAAAAACTTATTTTCACCGTAACTAATTAACAACTGACCTTTATTATAATATTTCTTTTTCTTATAAAGGAAAAGAATTTACTTACACTAGCATAAGACATGTATAATAATGCAACCTATGTATATATGTACAGTAATTAATCCATGTAACTGAAAAATATATTTCTTAATTTCCATACAAAATACATACAAATATCAATAATATAAATATCAATGCATTTATTGATAATCAAGAACAAAGTTCAATACACTTTGTCGTTAATGCATTATACCGCTTCTCAACTAACAAAAACAAAAGTTCAATACACTTTTGTTGTTGATGCACTTTTAACAACGAAACGATATAATGCATTTTGTCAAAGTGAGCGGACAGAAACTCGACACTTTGTTATGCAATTTCCGTCCGCCGCCTTGGAATGTAAGATATGCGGTGCCAGCATTTATTGTATTTTGGTTGCTTAATTTTATTGGATATGTATGCATTTTGTAATGCAAACTATATCTACTATAAACCATTTATTGACGGTTGAGCAGCAATACTACTTATGCTTAACACCTCGGTTTTAATGATAATTAGGTGTACTCAGCATTTGTGCAAGATGCGGAAGGCAATCTTGCACAATAATTTGTCTTAGTTTTTTATCGATCTAGTTTACAATTATTTCTTCATACGTGATTTCTTAACAATTAGGAAATGTTAATCTTGCATTTCCTGAATTCTTCTGGCTCAAGATTTTACTCTAGTTCCAATTAATTATTCTTTAAAATTTACAGACATTATTAAAGTAAACATTATTATTCATTCTTACATACTTATTTAATGATGCCAACCTAGGCCGAATAAACATACAAACATGTAGAACATGTGTAATTGGGTCAGATTTCCCAAAACACTGAATCCAAAATTTATTTAAATATATTATTTTATATTTATTAAATATACAGTGTTGCGCAAAACAATAGCAACAATATCGGTACGCTGCTACAAAATCGTGTATCTTTTTAAATATTAGGGACACACAAAAATGATCATAGAAACCAAAGCATATATTCATACATCATATTAAAAATACATCATATTCAAACTTAGTTTTGTTTTCTTTATTAAATTTAAAATTTATGTGACTACATTCAGTTTGTCTGAGAGCAAAACAAAAGCAACATAATTAATATTTGGTGTAAGATCCATTATTCTTGATAACCGCTGCACATCTGAGCGGCATCGACTCTATTAACTTAGATATGTTGGTATTAGGTATATTATCCCAATTAAGTTTCAGGGCTTCATACAGTGCAGTCTTATTGGAAAACCTTTGACCAGAAACTTTTGTCTTCAAAGTTCCAAAAAGATTTTCAATAGGATCCAAGTCATTGTGATTGTGCCGGCCAATCAAGGACTTGAATTCCATTGCCTCTAATGTAATCTTTGATGAGCTTTGAAGTGTGCTTCGGGTCGTTGTCGGGCTGAAACATTCACTGAAGCGACATATTCCACTCTGAATGTGGTCACATCTTGCTTTCTAAAATGTTATTATATTCAAATCGATCCATAATTCCATCGATTTTTTGAAATGGTTCAAATTCATTATAGGAAAAACAACTGCAGACCATAATGCCACCGCCTATATGTTTAAAATTTATTTTGCAGTTTCGGGCTTCAAGTCGTGTACCTGGGTGGCGCCGTACCGTGCACATCCCATCTGAATGAATCAAGTTGAACTTTGATTCATCGCTAACAAACGTTTTTCAATTTTTGAACGGTCCAATTTAGGTGCTCTTTTGCAAGAATGAGTCTAAAAAATAATAAATTGCAACTTGTTGCTACAATTTCAGACAGAATTGTTTAAATTTTAACACCTCACCTTGTTTTTTATGCTTAGCTGTAAGCAAAATTTTCTCTGCCGGTCTGTAACTTCTTTAATCGTTCTCAACGGCTCGTCATCAAACAGTGCAGTGATGGATATCTAAATTAAGTGTCCGAGCAACCTTTTTGGATGTGGCAAATGCATTTCTTTTGAACACGCCACAAATTTTCCTGTCATCACGCAGCGATGTCTTCCGCGGTCGCCCTTTTTAATGTACCGTTGTTACGTCTTTTGTGAAGGTATATTTCTATATTAATCTGCAAACTATTGACCGATTAATATCAAACTGTTTCACTTTAGATATCTGCAAATTTTCGTTTTTATATTCGGAAATAATTGGTAATTGAAGAGCTTCACAGTATTTAAAACGTGCCATTATAAATGGAACAGTCAATGGCATAACTAGCACAAAAAAAACTTAACTTAAATGTTTATGACTTACAAACAACACGTGCTTTACAATAACGGAACTTTTACCGGTAATTCTTGGAATTTCTGTACTCTTTTTACATTTTTCAAGTTTTGTTGCTTTTGTTTTGCTCTCAGACAAATTGAATGAAGTCACATTAATTTTAAATTTAATAAAAAAAACAAAACCAAATTTGAATTTGATTTGTTTTATATATGATGTATGAATATATGCTTTGATTTCTATAATCATTTTTTTGTGTCCCCAATATTAAAAAAGATACACGATTTTGTTGCAGCGCACTTATGTTGTTGCTATTGTTTTGCGCAACACTGTATTTAAAATATTTTACCTCTGTTTTTAATTGCATGACGACAAAAAGTATGCATGCTAATTACAACAATAAAATCCAATTTAAATTATATTACCTCTACGTTGGTTGACTTGCCGAAAATGCATTGTCAGCAATTTTGGCGCTAGCCGCACATAAATAAGTTGTTGGCTTTATTTTATTGTCTTTAATATAGCGCTTGCTATGAAAGCTGATCGCCCAATTGGCGTCAGTGTTTACTTTAATGGCTTCTGTTTTGAAGGTGCCGGCCTTGGCATTGAACTAAATTAAAGCGCTGCAATGCAATGAAAGCTGATCGCCCAAATTGTGGCAGATCTGTTCTCATTGCAGGCACTTAACCATTTATAAACAAATAACATTTTGGGGAAGCCGCGTTGTGAGTCACAACAGAGTCACAACAGATGTACTGTGGAGTTGTTTTTATAAAGTTAGCACGCACAGTAAAGCTTTTTTAGGCGTTTAGCTTAAAGCTAAGCTTATATTTTATAAATATGCACGAAAAGACTTTTTAGCTCGAATTGTTGACGCCATAGGCTAAGAAATTCAAGTATAATATTAGATTTTATATAAAACAAAAATCTATAAAGTTTCGTGCCGATTGATGAACTTTTGGAAGTTGCCCAGAATAGGTAGTTGGAGAAGCGTTTTACAAGAGTTTTTCTTTTTTCTTTTAATCAAAGAAGTAGTAAAATCAATTCTAGGGCTATATTTATTTAAAAACTTCGTTTTTCACTGTTGTAAAATGAGCTATCAAACTTTAAAATTGGACAAAAAGTACCAAAGTTGTAAAAATGTACTAAAAAACATATGTTTTTTCCCCTTTTTGATAAAAAAAAATTGTAAAAAACCAAATGTGTAAAATTTGTAAATTTTTGTTGAAATATTTTTAAAACAACATTTAATGCAAATATAAAATATGGTATTATTACGTTGAATAATTTCGTCGTTACACAATTTTTTATTAGAAGTGTAACATTTGGTAAATTTTTACGAAAGACATCGGCAAAAATACAAAAATTCAATATAAAAAATAACATATTGGGTGGCTATGGCAAACTCTTTAGCTTTTTTGTGCAAAAATCTACCAAAACCCAAATTGAGATAAAAAGTTATAGCTGTTGAAACTTGATTTTTTTTCAAAAATCTTCAAAGTGCCTGTTTCTGGCATTTTCAACACAAATAAAAATCATTAAAAAAATCAAAAATTCCTAAAAATCCAAAAATACAACATTTTAAAAATAGTTTTTTTTGCAAAAATTTACAAAGCTTTAGTCGCCAATTAAACTATCAATAGAGTTATAAGTAAAATTGAGGATTCTGAAACAAATTTTGATGCAGCTTAAAAATAAATTTATTTATTTCTGCAAAGTACAATAAATTCATCAAAAATATTATTTTCAACTTTGAGCAGTTTTTAAATAAAAAACCGAATGAATATTACAAAAAAAAAATTTGTTTTAAACTTCATATTTATTTGAAAAATACTAATATTAAGTTGAATAAATTATTTATTAACCTTTAATAAATCCAAAGGATTCAGTTCCAAATGTGAAATATTTGGATAAAAACCACGCCCTATAAAAGTGACGTGACTCAAATGAAATACCATTCAAGACTTCTAATAAACTAAAATACGATCGCGGGGGTATTTTAACTCCAGTCCAGTCGATATGTATAATTCCTTAATTGTTGTAAACTATTTTCATTATTTTGAGAACCCTCTAACTCGGAAAATAGATTAGGGAGAAGTGAAAAATTTAATATCCAGTATCTACAGACCCAACTAAATTTTTAATAAATTTTTCGGAATTTTTAAAAATAGTCGAGTACACCGATTTGCTACTTGTTTAATTTTCACCCGATATTTTTTACAGACAGAAGGTCCTATCTATCAATTAAATAATTTTTAAAAGTTATAATATTAAAGCATTTTTAAAAATGTTTGCATTTTTTTACCATCACCGAAGCACAACCATCGTCGTTACAAAAATAAACTAGCGAATCTGAAAAATTAAATTTTTAATTTTCAATGAAAATTCTATGGAAAATTTAAAATACAATTTTTAAGATTCGTTAGTTTACTTTTGCAACGTCGACATCTACATTAAACAACGAATTCAAGAAAAGCAAAAAAAAACTAACAAAAATCCACAACGAAATAACTTTTTCATCAGAAAAAAAAGGCACACAAACTTCGCATCATATGACAAACAAACAAACGGTCGCTTCCGACGGCAGCGCAGTCGCATAGAGTTGAAAAGTAGAAAACTAGATTTTTTTTCTACCAACTCATATAGGGGAAAAAAAATTGAATCACGTCAGACGTATGATTCGTTTATCTGAAGCAAGTCGCGAATTGTAAGGAAAAAACAAATCAAGTTCCTGCAACTAAACTCAAAGCTTGATATTTTTTCAAGTAGCTTGATTTTCAATTTACTTGTTTCAGATCTCTGGTCTACACTAGTTTAACTCAACCGCGGTCTCACTTTGACGTCTACAGAAGAGATGAGGAAATGGGAAGGTTAAAAAGTTAGGCAAGAGTATTAAAAATTTTGGCGACTCTGATTTGACATTCGCTGAGTCGGTTGAGTGAAGCTAGTGTAAGCCAGCTCTTAGGTTACATAATTGAGCCTATTCTGTTTAATCTGTAATGGAAAATTAAATTATTCCAATCTTCAGCATCCGTGATCGAGCAAAATTACGAAGGGCACGACGAAGCAAGTGCCTATCAATCTTGTACAATTTTGCTCGATCACGGATGCTATAATTCGGCCCCTGTTATAAATCATAGCAGATTTTTCGATCTGTCAAAAAACCTTTTACTAAATCTTTTATTTGGTACTCTGCATGACAAAATCTGCTATGAAATCTTTTATGAAAGACAGAACAACAAATACATTTTTCTGTCTTTTATCGTAAAAAATTTTTAGAAAGTGAACATTTTGGTCTGAAAAATTTATGTTATTTACAAATTTCATTAAGAATGACTCATAAAAAGAGACAAATGTAAGATTATATAATTAAAAAATGTGTGTGTGTGTTTTAAAGACAAGTTTTAAATAGAAGAAACCTATCGGGCCACTTTGCTGGAGTTACAAATAAATAGCAAACCGTTCGATCTTGCTGACGTGCGTTTCGTGTAGCTTTTTAGGTTGGACATAGTGAATGTGTGCCTGCATTTTATATGCATGTCCAATAATTTAATTTTATTGACACCAGTCATCTGTTTCACAACAGAAGTTAACGGAATTATAATAGATTTTTGTTTCGAATATTAATAACAGAGTACCATAAAAGATCGAAAGGCAGAATACCAATTTTAACAGATCTTTTATGGTCGGCATCTTTTAGGATTCATAACAGAAAATTCATAGCCGAATAACAGATTTTGCAGAATAGGCCCTAGAGGCATATCACATGCCATCTCTCGACGTCAGGCAATAATCCATTACCTACCATCTGTCAAATTTTATTGCAAGCAATGGCAATATTGCAAGGGTGGGTTTTCACATGTTATGAAATCAACATAATAATTTAATAATAATTTTATCATTAATTATAAGAGTTTCTACAAGCTGCCGTATCGTTGTATTGTCGTATTTTTTCACAACAGATGTTAATTTTTTGTTGTTGCCTTCCACATAAAACTAATTTACGACAGTAAAATCGCGTTTGGTATATATACAGGGGGCGAATTACAGCATCCGTGATCGAGCAAAATTACGAAGGGCACGACGAGATAAGTGCCTATGAATCTGTTACAATTTTTTCGATCACGGATGCTGTAATTCGGCCGCTGTTTTTCGTATTTCACCAGTCTGTTTTTTCATGCTACGAATTTGTTATTACCATGTACATTTCATAAGTAACATCACTACCATAACAGGGGCCGAATAACAGCATCCGTGATCGAGCAAAATTGTACAAGATTGATAGGCACTTGTTTCGTCGTGCCCTGAGTAATTTTGCTCGATCACAGAAAACAGTACGACCTGCTCAACCGGAAGAGTTTTTCCATCGGCTCAACCGGCAAAACAGTTGTGTTGTGCTCTTGTTATGCCTGGAATTTGAATTCAAGTCCAAACCGGAGCTGCGATCTCAGCGTTTAAATGTATATCCATGTTCTTTTTAAATTTTTCTTTTAAGTCTAAAAATGTCAGAATGTCAAAACCATACTATATAATGGTGCTATATAAAAATTACATATTATACATACATCTAATACACAAAAATAATTTACGCCTTTCTTTCACTGGAGTGACAGCTGACACTTTTCAAATTTGACAGATGACACTTTGTTCAAATTTGACAGCTGAAATTTTTTTCATTTCTGAGGTAATGGCTGTTAAAGTCCTGTCATGGTATATGCTGCCACTTTGGTTACAACCATTGTGTAAAGGGCCAAATACGCTGTTCGACAGTTTGCGCAAACACGAGCTTGGACTGACAGTCAGTGTAGTCAGTTGTACAGCCGTGTCGTATGACCTAGCATGTTGTGCCACTCGGCTTGCATATGCAAATGGCATTTCTCGAAACTCACCCGGTTGCTACTGTCAACGAAAAGAGTGATGGCTGGCGAACTTCAGGCCTTTGTTCCTTCTTTCGTTGATGGCTACCAGGGCAAGGCGTACATAAATTTTTGGTAAGTGTTTTTAGAAAAAAAGCATAAAACCTAAAATGGGGACACTCGAAAATTAACTATTTCTTTTCTACCAAAAAGAAAAACCCAACAGGCACCACCACAATAGCCACTAGACATCTGCATGAATGCATTCGGAAGCAACTCCAACACATTTGCTATGAAAAGAAATGATTATACTCTTTCACACTCAGCTACCAATTACGAATGAGCGCAAATAAATATAGAAGGAAACATTTGTGTTTTGTACTAAAATCAGTAAAGCACTCAAAATGAAATTAACTTGAATTCATGTGTTATTCTGTGAGTAATATTTCGGTACACCAAGTACTTGTAGTGAAATGAATACACATACAGCAATGTAAGGAAACTTATTATAAGGAAACTAATTGCAACGAATTTTAGGAAGCTTTAAAACTGACAATGATTTATATGAACAAAAAATAATATTATTTGAGCTATGAGGGAAAATTTTACGTTTATTAGCAATAAATAAAATAAAGAAAAAGTTTAGAAAATGTTTAAAAAAATTCTTTACATATTCGGAGAATTTGAGCAACAAAATACTGTTATAGTCTTTGTAGGTTTGATAGAATAGCATTTAGAAAATATATGTTTTTAAACAGTTTCACTAATTCACTTATCCATTAATTCTATTAATTCTATTTTTCAGAAAAAAGTTTACAAAATACCAATTCCTCACTAAACTGTGCCCACCAGTGTTGCCAGTATATTTGTGTATAATTTCCCAGTCACCTTTTTACCCTCCCAAAAATTTGAAAAATCTTTTAAATATCTTTCAAACATAACTAGTTTAAGCTTTGAAATTTTAGGTACAAAGGTTCATTAAAGAACTAAAAAACATAACACATGTTCGTAAACATAAACATACAATATTTTTTATAGCTAAAAGAATTATAGACTCTGTTTTAAAAACTTTTTCTATGGTTTAAACATAAGTATTTGTTACATAAAATTATGTTTCATATGCACTTTTAAAATTACCTAATGTAAGATGTAGGTTTGGCCGAGTATAACACAAAACGGTGCATACAAGTTGTCTACAACCCTCAAAACCTTAACTTACCGTAAAAAAAAGCCAAGTTTGCACTCCTTCAAGCACTCATTAGCCAATTACTCAATCAGTTATAAGCCAATTCAAGAATTCTAGATATTGTTTGTACGTGTTTTAGTCAAGTATATGTTAAGTTTTTGATACTTTTCCAACTTATTTACATCTGCCGATCTTTTTTCGACACAGTTTCTTCAAAACGCATGGCATAAAAGAAAATAACGTTTATTTTGGAGTAAGTTGAGTGTTTCGTATTCAAAATGAACTTAAATTGACAAAGTTATGGAATCTTATACAAAATAATTTATTAAATTTCTAAAATTTTCATATAACTTTTTGAATTAATTTATTTCCAGTAAATTGTAAAATTGATTCAATTGAAATAAGAAATTTGAATCTTTGCGTTTACTTGAAGAAATACGCGAAGTAAATACATCAATACCACAAAGTTTTGGATTTCATTTAAAAGGTCTGTTTATTATCTTTCCAAAACAGGCATAAAATCTAGAATCAGTTGATAACTGGTTGAGTTAATGGGTATAAAATGCATGAATGTTCACAAAACTGGTATTTTAACGGTAAGTCAAAATTTTAACGGTAAGCCAAAAAACAACTTTTAATTGCTGTTTCGTGTGGTACTTGTCCAGACATAAAACCTACACTAGGTAATTTAAGAAGTGGAAAATCACTGTGACACTGTGTTATTGGAAACAAAGAGAATAAAATAAAATTATGTTTTATAAAATAAAATTCATAAATTATTTTCGTATAAGTAATTAAAATATACAAGAAACAAAACAATATTCATAGCAATATAAAAAAAAAAGAAACTGGCCATTTCAGCCCTTGAAAGGACTTTGACCTAGCTTCTCTATTGATCAATTGTGTTGTGCGTGTTATTAAATGTTTGATCACAAATGACCGAGAACTGGACTTACGAGTTTTATGCCGGCTCCGAACGGCTTATGTTCTCAAGAAGCTTTACATGGCAATTTTTAATCTCTGAGGTTTGCCATTGTCTGCAGAGAGGTGACGACCAAACAGAAAAATGAATTCTCTTGAAAAAACTTTCTGTCTGAGCTGGAATTGAACCCGGGCTACCGCGGTTCTTTAGCTTAGAGGCCACGCACTCTACCTACTAGGCTACGGTCGCCACAATATACGTAGCAATATACTTCTTATATTTATCGACTTATTTGACAATTGCAATTATTTGCAATCATAAGAATTTCTCAGTTTAAAATTATATTGAAAGCTACTTCACAAAACTGTCAACACACTAAAAGGTAATTCATGTTAAAAAAAAATTATAAAACAAACTACTTTGTAATTAAATTAACAAACGTAGATCATTCATCAGAATAAGGTCTTTTGTGGTTCATTTGAAAATCCCCTTTTTTATACTACCAAACAAAATGTTTCCCTTATTCCCTTTTAGCTCAAAAGACGATTTAAAATTCCCTCAAAAAGGGAAATTTCCCTCAAACTGGCATCATTAGTGCACACTTTGTGTGATTTCCATTTTTTTTACTTACTAGATCTGCAGCTATGAGGAAAAGTACGTAAAAGAAGAATTGCTTAAAAAAGATAGCAAAGAAACGTTGTACAGAAAATTATTCTTTTCTTACTAGGTATACTTGGTATTCTTTTTGTATTTGGTGTATCTAAGAAAATCTATTGCAGTTAGTTATGTATGCTGCATACAAAGAGAGTAAACGATAAAGCAAATTATGTATACACTCTGTTGAGATCAAACAGAATGTTGTACAATACTCTCTTCTCTTTCTTGTTAAGTTGAAATTATTACACACATGTTTGAAAGCTACTTGAAGTGTTGTACATTAAAGTAAAGTATATGTTATGGCAAATAAAATAAATGCATTCATGCAGATGTCTAATAGCCACCATCAGAATAGCTACTACCATAGCAGCCAATACGCCAGCAGTGCTTGATCCACTCGGGAGATCTGTGCAAGCAGCCCTCACCACTAGCACTTTTCGCTACGCTGTGCCCTAAAGGCAATAGCGCACAAAAGAAGCAACAAACGTGACACTTCTGGTTTCTCCGCGAGGCACATCTGCGAGCCTTACTACCACCTGGTACCACTCACCACTAGCACTTATCGCTACGCTGTGCCCTAAAGGCAACAGCGCACAAAAGAAGCAGCAAACGTGATACTTCTGATTTCTCCGCGAGGCACATCTGCGAGCCCACCTGGTATACTATCACAACCAATTTTACCCACAGTCAGAGTGCTGCAT
The DNA here is from genome assembly GCA_963920525.1 of Dichetophora obliterata. Classification (NCBI taxonomy): domain Eukaryota; kingdom Metazoa; phylum Arthropoda; class Insecta; order Diptera; family Sciomyzidae; genus Dichetophora; species Dichetophora obliterata. The sequence goes on along the minus strand of OY986439.1, from coordinate 163,280,424 downwards.
TTGGTTGGTGGCAAGTGGGTTTTGCTGTCGCAAAAAGCCGACCGCCGCTCGCGCAGTTTTTTTTTACACTAAACCGACGCTCAGGGCTCCCCCCCCCCTATAAATGTGTTAGCATTGTGTTGATTTAGAAGATGGGTGATAGTTAGTTGGAGGGTGGATAGATGGACTAGTGTCGGTGAAGATTTGTTTTAAATTTGCACAGCTCAAAACATCCGGGAACCACACTCGCAGGAAGACTATTCCACAACTTAACCGTGCGACCAAAGAACGAATTATCACAGTAATGCGGGGTTCTATTAGGCATCGATGCAATGGTAAAGGGGTGGGCTTGGGCAGCTGGCCGAGTGGACCTGGGAAGCACACGAGCTGGTGGCGTCAGGCCATGTACATTTGAACACTTCCAGGCCTTGTAATACCTATTCTGTAATACCTTTTCAGAAAGCTTAGGCAACCTACATTAAGTCGATGCCCAAGAGAGTTGAGAGCGGATGAAAGTATTTCATATAGTAGACCGAAAATGGAGTACAATTCGCACATTTGGGCAGGGGCTTAAAGATCTTATTTGCGGCTTCTGGATCGCATTCAACGTCGTGCGATATATTTGATAGAGGATGAAAGTATTGTACTCCATTTTCGGTCTAATATATGAGGTGTAGATCATGCGAAGATCAGCTGAAGTGAAATATTTTTGCACCGTTTTAGAAAACCTAGGCACTTGCCTGCTTTTTTCGACACATCGAAAATATGATCATTCCAACGAAGATCAGATTGATCGTTATGACCAGAACGTCAAGAGCGGCTGATTCCACAAGATCCACACCATTCATAATGAGAGGAGCTAAGGGGCAATTCACACGCTTGTGGGTTAACAGACAACACTGGGTCTTGCTTGCATTGAACTATACTCTATTAGCAAGACCCCACTCGGAGATTTTTTTGTAGATCATTAAGGAGTGTGTCATTCATAGTTTGCCTTTTTCTCTCTATCTCCATAGAGCTTGGGCGTTTTTTGAATGAATATGAATGCAAATGCTGCTGTCGTCCGCAAATGAATGAATTGGGTTATGCGTCAACGACAGAAGGTCGTTGATAAAAACCAGAAACAAGGTTGGCGATAGAACTGAACCCTGCGGTACTCCTGCGTTGATGGCGTGCTTCTCGGACGAAATACCGTCAACTTCGATTCGAATCGTTCTGTCCTTGAGAAAATACGTGATCCATCGAGCAAAATTACTACCAAAACCATATGCAGCAAGTTTTGACACGAGCGCTTTATGCCACACTCGGTCGAACGCTTTTGAAATATCCAGAGCAACAACCCTGCTCTCGCCGAAAAAGTGAACGCGTTTATTCCATTCTTTGGTTAAGAGCGCCATTAGATCACCAGTAGAGCCAGCCCTACGGCAACCATATTGACGGTCACTGAGCAGTTGGTTGTGCTCCAGATAGTTCACAACGTTGAAGTTTATTACGGTCTTCATAACTTTGGAAAGCGTAGAGCAAATCGCAATGGGTCGGTAGTTTGCAGGGTTCGTGGCATCACATTTTTTAGGTACCGGCTGGACATTTGCCACCTTCCAACAAGATGGAAATATTCCTGTTCTGTAGGAGATGTTGAAAAGGTTGCGCAAAGGCCGAGCCAGCGAAGAAGCACACATTTTAAGCACAATTGGCGGTATCCCATCAGGACCAGAGGCTTTGTTTACGTTGAGATATGTAAGGACCCTTTTAACTGTTCTCGTTCGAAAGTATATCCCCTGCATTGCAGAAGATCCACCCTCAACAAAGGGCAGTGGCCGATTGGTATCCGAGAAAGTGGAATTTTATGCAAACAATCTAGCTAATAGGTTCGCTTTATCAGCCGAGTCAGTGAAGATTTGGTCATATTTTAAAAGAGCTGGAATCGATGACGATGCCTGGTTCTTAACTCTTTTAACAAATGACCAAAAATTTTTGCTTCCTTTGGGGCAGAGAAGAATCTGTTCTCGAATGCGAGCTTCGTGCAGAAACTTTTCGCGTTTTAAAATTGCATTACAGCGATTCCTTGCCTCGATGCAAAGTATTTTAGTGTCGGTATTCTTGTTAGAACGCCAATTCTGAAAGGCTTCCTCTTTGGACCTGACTGTAATCCTGCAAGTCTCATTAAACCATGAGTGATCTTTTAGTTTAATGCTTCTCATCTTATTGGGAATGAAAGACCGCATACCAATAAAATAATTTCTTGTACCATGACAGCGGCGGCATTCACATTTTTATCAGCGAAACATCATTTCCAATAAAACCAAACAGTCCTCTTCGGGGCTTTAGGCCCGAGAGCTCAAAATTCGAGCTCAGTCCACTAACATTGCAGAAATCTATGCGAAAATGACCTGACATTTCCGCACCATGCAAAAATCAAACAAATAAGGGCATATAAGGTAATTAGTTACGGGGCTGCAAGAGAGCTGCACAACATGATCAATATAAAAAGTACTGAAGCAAGTGTTATACCTTTACTTCAGCACAATTTAGCCAAATATGCAACCCTACTTACAAACGTACCTAATGTGAAAGGATAGGGAGTTGACGGAACCGAAAAAGCAACAATTACTTACACCACGAGGAGCATAGAAAAGCCCCTACATGGTCAGACAAAAAAAAACACGAATTTGTCAACGGTGTTGATGCTGTAGCTGGCAGCTGGATCTCTGCAAAACAGGTTTTGCTTTTGTGTTGTTGGTTGGAGCTGCTGACTGTTTGTTGCTTTGGATTATATTTTTTTTTATAATTATTTATTTTAGCACGGCTGTGTGTTTATTAGTTGAGTTTCAATTTTATTTAAATTGTTTAAAATAAAAACATGTAACACTTCATTTGTACACTATCGCGGTGTATATTTAGACACGAAACACGCGACAAAACATTTAAGCCACGGGATAAACAACTTGCTTTAAAAAAAATTAAATTTATGACGAGGACGGACGTCTACGCCCAACGAGATCACAAACGCAACTCCAGCAGTTGTCCATTCGGCTGCTATCCAAGAGACCTTATCGCGGAAGGGATAGTGCGAGAGTATAACCCAGCAGGGGTTTGTACCCCACACGTCATATGCCGTGTTCCATTCATTTATTCAGGACCACCTGATCAAATACACAGCAGCGCTACCAACAGCACTGCAGGATGGCTGCACACCCCAACAACACCCGCCAGCCTTTATAAAGCCTTTGGAACATGCTACCAGCGCTACGCCTACCATCACCACAACCCATTACCAGCTTGCGCTCCGTGCTAAAATACCACTCCCCGACGCAGTGCTACAGCAGCTAAGTGCTACACGGGTCATGGCAGTGCCAGCTTCGTACTGCAGCCACGACCACATGGGCCTAAATGAAAACAGCAGATCCAACCATTGTGGCAAAATTAAAAACAACAGCCACCACCATAGCTGCGCTCGTAGCGCTTCCAACAGCAGCGCCACAGGACGCGTCACCAACAACTCTACCAAATAGTTACTAACTTGGTATCAGTCACCAATCGCACACTGCACATACAGCTCAGTCAAAAAGCCATTACCTTGGCCCTGAACACCAGCTGCTCACCCATCACTGGCAACAGCAACCACATCATTAGCGGTGACAGGTAGCAACAACAACTACGCTAGCACCAACAACCGCAGCTTACATTAACATCCTACAGCGCTGGCATCAACACAGACGACAACAGCATCAGTAGCTGCAACCACAGCAACATCCAACAACTACAACAATGACAACAACAGCTGTAGCAATCACATCAACTGCCGGAACAACAGGTTTTATTTGTGTTGAATTTATCTTATTTTTTGTTTACTTTCCCTATATTAAACTACAAAATATCGATAGCTTAAGTACCGAATTAAAACTCACGTACACTAAAACTCAAAAACAGAATTTAAAATACGTGCACTATAAATGAATTTAAACTAACATAAGTGTATCTAGAAAGTTAGAACTTGTTAAAACCTAAACATAAATATGAACGGAAAACTTATTAGAACGTAGATAAAAATTTAAACGGCCAACTCTACCTAAAACGCGAATTTCATTAAAACAAAAATCAACATAAACTTAACTGGTATTCAATCAAAAATGCAAATAATATAAACTAAAACTACTATGCGTAACGGCAAACTTTAAATGACCGGAATTGTACTAAACAAAAAAACTTATCGGGCTTGTAGCTAAACCTAATTGGAACCGTAACATTACTTGATATCGGTGAAAACTGAGGCGGAATACTACTTTAAAAAAAAATTAACATAGAAGACAAAATCATTCAAAATAAAAATAGCTTATCGCCTAAAACTAGACTACATTTGGTCTAAAACTACAAAGCTAATTTACCCTCATACCAAAATATACTTTAACGAAAGCTGAAAACGGAATTTGACCTTAAATAGAACCTAACGTATATTAAAACTTATTAGAAACTTAAATAAATATCGAACTTAAATTTGCCTTATATTAAACAACGATGTTTCAAAATAAGTTCATTAAACATAATTTTTTTTTTGGTAAGATATTAGAAACTAAAATAAATATCAAACTTAAATTTATCTTATATAAAAAAACGATGTTTCAAAATAGGTTCAATAAACATAATTTTTTTTTGGTAAGATATTAAAAACTACAATAAAAATTAAACTTAAATTTAACTTATATTAAACAACTATGTTTCAATATAAGTTGAGTAAAAATAAATTTTTTTTTTTAAGAGAATATTTAGTTCTTTTTGCCTAAAGCATCTACAGTCAGTGGCATAAGTATATTTTCAGTAAACATATAGCCCTATTACGGCTCACAACACAACAGTAATTTCTGTCTTGAATGTAAAATTGCTATTACGCTAGACAACAAAGCAACTGAATAAATTCACTGTTGTCTGTCAACAATGCTGTGTCTTCAATACACTTATGGCCCAGTTAGCCTCGCATGGCATAGCAGTGCATGGCTTAACAAGCGTCACATGGACATCTGTTTAGTGGGATTTGTGTGTATCTGATTAAGCACAACATGGCAACGCATGGCAATGCTCAGATAAAAACAGAAATGCATCTCTGATTACATAGATAAACATAGAAGATCTAATCATTTTGATTTCTGTGTATTCTTCTATGTATTTGACGTTTTGGCAAAACTGTGTGAAGTTGTAAAACTGTTTGACCAAGTGCGGTTAATTTATTAAAATAAAAACGTTGTATTCTTTTTTATATTGCTTTATTTTGGCAATGTGACTATGCTTTGTATAATCACCATTTATTTGGCTGTGTGCTAGCTGCTGATCTGCGTTGCATGCGCTGCTGTGCCATGCGAGGCTAACTGGACCATTACTATGTAGTTGTGGTTTATTATCTTATCTGCCAAATTTTGAAGACTGCTAATTTGTTGTTGTATTGAAGAAACTACATGGATTAAAAATAAAAATTTTATTTAAAATTGCGTTTTTCTCAATTAACTTTGAAAATTATGAGAAGTGAAGAGAATTATATTGAATTCAGCAATTGAATTGGAAATTGTTCGTTTGTTTACCTTTTTTATTTTGACAGTGACCAGTTCACAGTTGCATCGAAACGTACTATTTAGAGTACGTTTTATTTTGAGAGTACGAAATTTTTTTGCGATGGTACCTTTTTATTATTTTGAAAGTTTTATGGTAGAAAGAAGTGCTCTTTTATTAGTTAAGAAATGGTTTTAATGGTGAAGGGAAGTATTATTGCTTAAGGCCTGTTTCCAGCTCTCAAGTAAAGCTTATTTTCATACATAAAGGCCTGTTTCCAGCTCTCAAGTAAAGCTTATTTTCATACATAAATCTGAAAAGTAATCGAAAAGTAATTTTTCCTTGTCAAAATTACTTGAAAGAGAATCCAGCTCGTAAGAAAAATTTTCTGTTCTTACTACTTTTTTTTCATTGAAAAGTGACAACGGTAACACTGTGAATGTCAAGAAATATATGCAAGTTATATTATTACTTCAAGTAAAATTTTTGCAACCAACATTCAAAGGTAAATAATTTTATTGATATCATTGATTAATTGATTTAAAATTAATAAAAGAATATTTTAGACATGCACATGGACATTTCTACGGAGGGAGAAGAAGAGGCAGTCAATTTTGAGGGGCAGATGTCTTCCGAGAAGCGGTCGAAAGCTGTCCGGAAGAAGCGGTCTGCCAACATGTAAACAAAATGTAATAAAATGTAAACAAACGCTTTTCTCTATTACTTACCTTTGCAATTCAGCCATTACTCATTTAATGAATTATTTCAATATTTATTGCAACAAATTTATTTCATTGTTTGATGAAAACAAATCAGCCTAAATTTTCAATACAAAGTGATACAATGCTGGAACTGTCAAAACTCTCGCCGTCAAAATTACTTGTCTACTACTTTTTTACACTCAAGAAACTTAAGTAACTTTTTTCTGGAGTAATTACTTGAGAGCTGGATAGAGACCTTAAATCTGAAAAGTAATCGAAAAGTAATTTTTCCTTGTCAAAATTACTTGAAAGAGAATCCAGCTCGTAAGAAAAATTTTCTGTTCTTACTACTTTTTTTTCATTGAAAAGTGACAACGGTAACACTGTGAATGTCAAGAAATATATGCAAGTTATATTATTACTTCAAGTAAAATTTTGGCAACCAACATTCAAAGGTAAATAATTTTATTGATATCATTGATTAATTGATTTAAAATTAATAAAAGAATATTTTAGACATGCACATGAACATTTCTACGGAGGGAGAAGAAGAGGCAGTCAATTTTGAGGGGCAGATGTCTTCCGAGAAGCGGTCGAAAGCTGTCCGGAAGAAGCGGTCTGCCAACATGTAAACAAAATGTAATAAAATGTAAACAAACGCTTTTCTCTATTACTTACCTTTGCAATTCAGCCATTTAATGAATTATTTCAATATTTATTGCAACAAATTTATTTCAATGTTTGATGAAAACAAATCAGCCTAAATTTTCAATACAAAGTGATACAATGCTGGAACTGTCAAAATTCTCGCCGTCAAAATTACTTGTCTACTACTTTTTTACACTCAAGAAACTTAAGTAACTTTTTTCTTGAGTAATTACTTGAGAGCTGGATAGAGACCTTTATGAGAGAAGGGAAATAATGTTTGGCTGAAATTTCGGCATAAATGTAGTTAGATAAAAAGGCTGAATTTTCAAAATGTTGTTTAATACAAGGTAGCACTTTTTGCGTAGATTATAATGGTGTTCCAAAAATCCCGCTCTCCTCCCCCATTCGGCAGGGTGTGGGGTTTAAAGTTAAGAACAATGTGTATTTTAAATTTGTCAATAATTCTTAACCCTCTAATGCCCAGGTCCGCCTATGGGCGGAGCTCACGCCGATCGCTATAAAACCGTAGTCTGTGAAAAATTTTCAAATGGTTTCCTGCAGAGTCTAGACGAATTTTTAATTTTATATTTTAATTTTTCTGGCTTGGAGCTAGCATGCTCTGCTTGACAATTACGTCAATTTGAATTGAGATTTCATAATTTTTTTTCGAATTTATTTAATATTTTACTCGAAGTTTTTAGCTCGATGTTTGGAAAATAAAAAATACATTATTTGAAGTTATATCAAAGTGAAAAAAGATGATGCTAGTGAGTAAGAATTTTTTCTTTTAATTGTGATAAAAATAAATATTTAAAACAAAGTGCAAAATGTTAAAAAACCGTCAACATTTTCACAAGAAAAAATTAACTAAGAACTAAAATTAAAAACGAACTTCAGATTCGTTTTTCTCGTCCCCAAATTAGTATAAATCTGATAAGTATAATCTGATTTTGAGCTCACACAAAAAAGTGGCATTAGAAGGTTAAATTATTGTTTTGTTATTGGCACTATAAAAATGTATTTTTTAAGACTCCTAGCATATGATGTAAAATATCTAGTGCCCGACTTCGGCTTCGGCTTCGGTGTTCGGCATAATCGGCCAATTTTTATTCTTCGGCCCAAAGTAGCCGAATAACTGCCGAATATTTTTATTTTCTTAAGCAAATCTTCGCAATGTTAATATATTCCATTATTGGCATTCCTATAACTTTTTCAATATTAAATGTACCAAAATGATCGCCATTACATCGTCCTTAAGTCGGGTTATGCCGAAGTTAAACCGCGTTTTGCTCTATCCCTTGTAGTTAAGGAGATAGTCCTTTGAAAATAAGTTTGAATTTTTAAGCTAGCAAAACTTAAACTATATTATAAGCGTCGAAAAAGTTTACAACTTTATTTTGGTAATGAATTAAGCTTGTTTTATCGATATCTTGCCTTGTTTTTGACTTATCGACAAAAAATTGTTTATCCAAATTAAGCTTATTAACCTATAGTAAAACTCCCAAAAATTAAACGATAATAAATTTTCGCTTATTAACAATATCAAAAAGCATCGTTAACGCTTTTGGGAATTCCACTACTAGTTAACTAGTAAGAAGCATTTAAAGTTTTTCATATTTATATTGGTTTTTCGGCATAACTCCTAAACTATACATCAAACAAATTCTATTTATACACCAAAATGTTTGTCATTACTCTAGACAAAACTGCTTCCTTGAAAAAATAATCGTAACTGAAATTTTATTTTTATGAATTATTCCCTTTAGGTGAATTATTTTTTGTTTTTTCGCTATACAATCTAAACTACATAGCCCATTTTTAAGATTTTCTGATATTGCAGATTTTTTTGAGCTTGCAAATTGAAAATTGCAATTGAAAATAAAATTTTTAAAGAAATGGTATAATTTTTAAAGTAAGTTCGATCTGATAATATTATATATCATTAGAAAGTGTAGCGTGTGCCTTTGAAAGACACATTTGATGTGATGCCATACGCGCACAAGGAATTTGTCGGCTTAACTTTTAACCCTTGCGTGAACTCAAAAAAAAAAAAAACTTGTTTTATCTTTCCTAAATATGAACAAAACGAAACAAAATACGTATTAGAATAAGGGCTGTTCTATTACCTATTCGGTAAGCTATTATCCATGGGATTCCAGTAATTGCTTTCTATGATATAACGCTTTTTATGTACCAACTATTTTGCATTAAAATTTTAGATGCATTTCAGATTCAAATAAAAAACGACAAAGACAAAAGGGATTGTTATTGAAAATCGCGGCAATTTTTAAGAACAGTTTTTCGCCTGCTGCGCCTTATCTATCCAGCGTTTATTTAACAGTTCCTAAATATTTCAAAATTTCTTACAGAATTAATAATATTTGATATATTTTAACTGTTTAACTTAATCCGTAAATGCTTTAAAAATTTCTCGAGTGTGGCCCTGTCTTGCTCGAGAGTTCATGTAACTACATATTTAATTTACTTCAAAAATATTCCTCCATCATATATGTTGCATCGTATATGTGACTAGTTATACCTTAGTTACGTAAAATTCAAATTCTTTTTTTTTTGACTTCCAGCTTAATAGTGTTGTACGGAATATTGTTTTTAACACCACAAAACGAAAATATTTAACTATAAAGGAAGTTATATCTTGAAAAGTTTTGCATGGATTTTAGTGTTTGAATCCTCGTTGAATGGGTGCTCGTATTGCCTTTATTTTGATACCCATAAGGCTTACTTTTCTTGGAAAGTTGAAAAAACTACATCATGTTTTTAAGGCCATTTTTCCTAGCTTTGGACCGTCTATAAGTTAGAGTCGTTGCTGTGAAGTCCGGTAAGATGTTGAATGTTTACGTTTACGTTGCTTCATGGTCTAAGTGGTAATAATTATCACCAGTGACCTAGTTTTTTTTTATTAAAAGATTACGATGCACTGGTATTGTAGTGTTTTCGCTCCAGTCCGTCTGTTTTCAAGAAAATATGCCGGGATATTCCCATGAATTTGATAATTCAAACACGTGAGGAGAGTATGTGGAGAAGGAAAATATCATATATGTGTCAATAATCCATTGCGAGCCATGTTTTTTTTTGCACAATCAGTTATCCCCTTAATTCCGCATACGAATTATTATTCAGCACCGTGCAAACAAAAACGAGTTTAAAATTTAAAGAAATTTTGTCGAGGTATGAGTGGTGTGAAAAACCGCCTTATTAGAGCAGCACAGAAAAGGTTACGTTTTGACGTTAACAGATCTTTCGAAATCCCGACAAATAAGTCAAACAATATAATAAAAATGACTGCCCGCACGCTCAGTAAGTCAGGAGATAGTTTTTTTGTGGACATGTCTGACACTATAAATGCGACTGGTAGGCAGGCTCTTGGTGAAGATATGGTTCAAAATCGGGAGACCATTGCGTCGAAAACAAATCTGGGAGCTGTTTCAAAGAACAGACAGATGGCAACGACAAGTTCTGACAGTTCTCAATTCCCGCCCGATTTGTCTTTTCCTCCCCCCTTAACCCATAAAGATGGAAGAATACAAAATGCGCCAAGGGTTGGAAATGAGCAGACCGGGCTTCCCAGCGAAAACGTAGTACCTAGCGAGGTGAGGTCAATGGTGAATGCGACAGTCGCCCAAGCAATAGAAAGCTACAGAGCGTCAATAAGGCAAGACGTGTATGAAGCAGTTCGCGATATGATGAGGGGTAACGTTATCGATTTCATGAAGATGATCAACGATACGGTGAGGCCGAACGGCGGTGAACAAAGATCCAATGAACAAGGAGAAACTGAGGACTTTGAAAAGGAGCAGAAAAGAGAAGTTTCAAAGAATAATGGGCAGGCAGCAGAAACAAATTGTGAATTCTCGGATCTTGATATTAACGCAAAGGCTCGACAGCCCGTCTTAAACCGGAGTCGTGAGCAGATGCATACCCAGAATTTGGGTCAAGTACGAAAACGTCAGGATAATCAGAGAAACCAATCAACGAACAACTTAGGTGTACCAACTGCCCACATTCCGTATCGTCAACATGTGGGGGCAAACAGCGAAGAACCCAAAATAACGAATCACGAGCAGGGTGAGCATAAGTTCTACCCGAGAGCCGACCAGATGTACAGTCGCAATCAGCAAATGGCCGGATGGCCTAATGTGATGGCCCCAGTCTACCATCCTGCCAGAGCCAGAGCAGAGCATGAACGCTATCAGTATACGTCGCCACCGAACAGCAACGAATTCGAACATTTGAAGCCGATTCGTGGCCCCATAAAAATTGAAAAGTGGGACATAGTGTTTAGCGGCAAGAGGGACGATATATCGGTAGAAGACTTTATCTTTCGTGTAGAATACATGCAAGCCCACTATGGGGTACCATGGGCGGAAGTTCTACGTGATTTCCATCTGCTGGTTGGAGGTCAGGTGAGGGAGTGGTATTGGCTCTTCCTGAAAACAAATTATGTGCCCAATTGGAGTGTATTGCGCGACGCACTTAAGTCACAGTTTAGGTCCAACAAGAGTGACTTTGAGGTGATGAGAGACCTGGTAGAGCGAAGACAACAGACTGGAGAATCCATAGATAGCTATTTCCACACTATGAGTAAGCTTCGATCCCGACTAAGAATTCCAATACCGGATGCTGACATGGTGAAGATCACAAAACGAAATCTGCGAGAAAGTCTGGCCCGCGTGGTTTACCCGATGTCGATTTGCAGCTTTGGGCATCTTCGAGACGAATGCTTGGAAATAGAAAACAATTTTTCTCGGCGAGAATATCGCGTACCATCACAGTCTCTAAACGCCAACGCACAACAATCAAGGTACCCAGTCAGAAACCAACACGTCAGCGAAGTAGTTTTTGATGCCGACGAGTACGAGGGCCACTTGGAGAACAGCATTGAAAATGTATATGCGCTAGAGGAGGAGAGACGAGGTCCCATCGGGCCGCCAAAACGAGTCGTGGTTTGCTGGAACTGCAGTGAGCCAGGCCACACATACATGGAGTGCGAGTCACCGGTGAGAAAAATATTTTGCTATAAGTGCGGCCTCGAGGGCTTTATTACTCCAAAATGTCCAAATTGCAACTCGGGAAACGGTTGGAGGGGCACGACAAGAACGGGCGAGTCGCGTCCTCCTCAGGCATCGGGCCCGCTGAGGGAACAGCAGCAACAACCACCACAAGCATCTTAAAAAACTTCCCAGAGAGCTCTACAACAATTACGAACAAAATCAGAATATTAAAAATTAATAATAACAGGGGGAAGACTACCACTAAAGACGGTCAGTTACCAACTTTAGAAGATAGAATAAGAAATTATTATCAAGTAAGGGAGCGTATTTTTGGCGAGAAGCAAATCGATGGAATGCGGCTAGTTTCAAGGAGGGTTCAAAAAGCCCGTGAGCGGTTTCGACGGAGAAAACTTATGAGGAACCTAGTTGCAGCATCGGTTGATCTAGCTAGTAGATCGGACCCGAGAGCATATGCCGAAATAAAAATATTAAAAAAAAAATCTCAAGGGTCTATTAGATACTGGGGCATCGGTGAGCATAATTGGTCAGGGTTGTCGCGAGTTAGTTACGGAGTTAGGGATAAAACCACAAAAATTTACTTCCAGAGTAAAAACAGCTGGTGGTCGAGCTCATCTCGTCATCGGAAAAGTAATATTGCCTGTGAGCTATGAAGATAAGCAAGACGACATAATCTTCTATCTATGTCCTTCACTAGAACAAGCAGTGTACCTAGGAATCGATTTCTGGAGGAAATTCCAATTAGCACCAAACATTGTGGGTGTCGCGGAAGTCAACATGGAGCAGAATTTTGAGAACCCGGAAGTACCAACAAAGGGAAAAGGTCCAGAGGAACACGAGCTAAATGAAGAACAGAGAAATCGGCTAGAAGAAGTAAAAAAGACTTTTATCGCATTCGAGAGCAGTGGCCTGGGCAGAACCCAACTGGAGAAGCACAGCATTCAACTCATGGCTGGAGCTGAGCCCATTAAAGGGCGGTACTACCCGATTTCGCCAGCCGTCCAAAACTTATTGTATGCTGAGATAGACAAGATGCTAGAGCTCGGGGTAATCGAGGAGAGTGAAAGCCCCTGGAGCAATCGAACTACCCTCGTACGAAAACCAGGCAAAAATCGCTTCTGCTTGGATGCGCGCAAGCTAAATCAAAGAACAGTCAAAGATGCTTACCCGTTACCCAATATAGAGGGGATTCTTAGTCGTATTGATGAGACCATCTTTATTAGCAGCGTCGACCTGAAATTTGCCTTTTGGCAAATAGAACTAGACGACGATAGCAAAGAATGCACCGCCTTTACGGTACCCGGCAGACCGCTGTACCAGTTCTGTGTCATACCCTTTGGTCTGTGCAATGCTGCTCAGCGTTTATGCCGCCTAATGGACAAGGTAATTCCGCAAAGGCTAAAAGGAAATGTGTTTGTGTATCTCGACGATTTGCTCATAATATCACGTGATTTTGATACGCATATAAGATTGCTGCGGCAAGTTGCAGACTGTTTGAGAGAAGCAAACTTAACAATCGGATTAAAAAAGTCGAAGTTTTGTTTTAAAGAATTACGCTATCTGGGCTTCATCATCGGCGGTGGTGTCCTTAAGACCGACCCAGACAAGGTCACGGCGATTTCCAAGATCTCGATCCCCAAGACACCTCGCCAAGTTCGAAGTTTTTTAGGCACTGCGGGATGGTATCGTCGCTTTATAAGAAACTTCGCGGCAACCGCCGCCCCAATCAGCGACACGTTAAAAAAGGGATCAAAATTTACGATGACACCAACGGAAATAGAAGCATTCGAAGAGTTGAAGAACGCTCTCACCACTGCGCTTGTGCTAGTGCATCCAAACTTTAAAAAACGCTTCTTCATTCAATGTGATGCGTCGAATATTGGTATTGGAGCAGTTCTATTTCAAAGTGATGAAGACAGTAATGATAGACCCATCGCGTTCTACTCACAAAAGCTCAATGGGGCGCAGGTTAATTACAGCGTCACTGAAAAGGAGTGTCTTGCTGCTATAATGGCGGTTAAAAGATTTAGGCCTTATGTAGAGCTAATGCCGTTTACCATTATTACCGACCACGCTAGTCTTAAATGGCTCATGAATTTAAAGGATTTGAGCGGATGCCTGGCCAGGTGGTCTCTTCAACTGCAGGCATATAATTTTGAGATAGAGCACAGAAAAGGATCCGACAATATAGTCGCCGATATGTTGTCGCGAACATTCGAAGAGCCGCAGGTTGAAGAATTGGATTTGTTGGACATCGAGACCACAGAGTTTGAGTCAACCGAGTATATGCAGAGAATAGCGACGATTAAAGAAAACCAGGAAAAGTTTCCTAACCTCAAGATACAAGATGGAATTCTGTTCATAAAAACAAACTACACTCAAGATGAGTTCAGCGAATCCAGGTGGAAACTTTGGGTACCAGAGGCGCTAACAACGACTCTTATAGAAAAGGCCCATGTTCCAGAGATTGCATCTCACGGTGACGTCACAAAGACTTTGCATCGTCTAAGGCAAAAATATTTTTGGCCAGGCATGACAGTACAAGTACAGAATTATATAAGAAACTGCGTGACATGCAAGGAGACCAAACCAGCTAATCACGAACTAAGGCCGACCATGGGAGAAGAGGTTGTGACTCTGCGGCCATTTCAAATACTATACATCGATTTTCTTGGAAAATATCCACGATCTAAGGGAGGAAACTCATATGTATTTATCGTTCTGGATCATTTCTCAAAGTTTATATTCTTAAAGGCAATGCGAAAAGCTACAACCGGGAATGTGGTCGCCTTTCTAATTGATGAAATTTTTAATAAATTCGGCGTCCCGGAACTGATTCACTCTGACAACGGGAAGCAATTCTTAGCCAAAGAATTTCAAAACATGCTCACCAATTATAAAATAAAGCACATGAAAACTGCATTCTACTCCCCACAAGCCAACGCGTCGGAACGAGTAAACCAGTCTGTCTTAGCAGCTATTCGAGCTTATTTAAGTGAGGACCACCGATATTGGGACTTATATCTCACCGAAATTGAATGCTCACTGAGGACGTCGGTGCATGCGTCTACTGGAGTAACGCCGTACTTCGCCTTATTTGGACAACAAATGTTTACGAGTGGAACGGACTATGAACTAGCGAGAAGGTTAAGTGCACTAGAAGATGGCGAAATAGGAGTCTACCAGAGAAGGGATAAGATTAATCTAATCCGAAATAATATTAAAGTAAAATTACACAAAGCTTATGAGGACAGTGCTAGACAGTACAATAAGAAAGCTAGGCAAGTTGTTTTTGTGCCAGGACAAGAATTATATAAACGCAATTTTCTTCTAAGCAGTTTTAAGAATAACTTTAATGCAAAATTTTGTCGCAAGTTCTCAAAATGTCGGGTAGTGAAAGCAATTGGGAAGAACATGTACGAACTAGAAACATTAAATGGAAAACCTATTGCTATCTTTCATGGTAAGGATATAAAGCAATGAAATCCGGTGCGAAATATAAGTTTGTAAAGCCTCAAACGACGTGAGTGCGGTAGTTCTATCGTCTGATCCTCTATAATTACGAATATGTAACAATGACGTACAGCTATCTACACGGCAGAACATAACTAGAAGTCGACAGACACAAAATCTACAAAAAAAAAAATAAAATTGTTTAAATGTGAAGAAAATCGAAATGGGAGAGACCACACAAACCCGAATGTGTTCTATAAACTATAAGAAAGAGGTCCCGGAATCCGAGTAGCTCAGGCCCGAGGTCAACCGATTATGCTTCTACTTTATGACTCGATATGTTCCCTTTCATCAGATTGCCCGGCTAGATTCGGGTGTATCTTTGAGACTCTTCATCTCAGGGTGTGGGCGTTTGCCTAAAATTTTAGGCAGTAGTAAAGAAGAAAATTAGGAAAGCATATAAGCAGACACACTTCCGTCTTATGTGCAACTCATCAGACATCCCTATTGTCTTTCAATTGCAGGAAATTTTCATTATGTGGTTAAATGCTACCGTATGACCGTCAATTACGTTTGTAACTTTTGGAAAGTGAGAGCGTACGAGGCGAATGTTGCGGAGCATAAGGGGCTATGCCAAGCATCCTGCATTCATTAACTCTGACTCCACCACCAATTACGGTCTACCGAACCTTACAGCAAACCAAATAAAAACTTAAAAGTAAAAGGATGTCTTATGCATTATGTATCTATATTCCGCATATAGGTGCGTGCACGTCTAACAAATTGTACATATGACGGAGGTGTATATGCTTATACCCGGTAGCGTCTGAACGTAAATAGAATTTTTAACTTGTAAAAAAAAAAAATTAGAGCAGCATTTTTCAAAATTTTGTCACACAGCCCACTAGCTTTTCTTTTCAAAGCTCGAAAATCTAGAGTTTTGTAGCGTGTGCCTTTGAAAGACACATTTGATGTGATGCCATACGCGCACAAGGAATTTGTCGGCTTAACTTTTAACCCTTGCGTGAACTCAAAAAAAAAACTTGTTTTATCTTTCCTAAATATGAACAAAACGAAACAAAATACGTATTAGAATAAGGGCTGTTCTATTACCTATTCGGTAAGCTATTATCCATGGGATTCCAGTAATTGCTTTCTATGATATAACGCTTTTTATGTACCAACTATTTTGCATTAAAATTTAAGATGCATTTCAGATTCAAATAAAAAACGACAAAGACAAAAGGGTTTGTTATTAAAAATCGCGGCAATTTTTAAGAACAGTTTTTCGCCTGCTGCGCCTTATCTATCCAGCGTTTATTTAACAGTTCCTAAATATTTCAAAATTTCTTACAGAATTAATAATATTTGATATATTTTAACTGTATCACTTAATCTGTAAATGCTTTAAAAATTTCTCGAGTGTGGCCCTGTCTTGCTCGAGAGTTCATGTAACTACATATTTAATTTACTTCAAAAATATTCCTCCATCATATATGTTGCATCGTATATGTGACTAGTTATACCTTAGTTACGTAAAATTCAAATTCTTTTTTTTCGACTTCCAGCTTAATAGTGTTGTACGGAATATTGTTTTTAACACCACAAAACGAAAATATTTAATTATAAAGGAAGTTATATCTTGAAAGGTTTTGCATGGATTTAAGTGTTTGATTCCTCGTTGAATGGGTGCTCGTATTGCCTTTATTTTGATACCCATAAGGCTTACTTTTCTTGGAATGTTGAAAAAACTACATCATGTTTTTAAGGCCATTTTTCCTAGCTTTGGACCCCTATAGATTTTAGGCGTCTTGGGAGTGACCATAATTTGGTCACTATTCTTTTTTTTTTCATTTCAACGTCTTTTTTTGTTTTTTTCAGTTTCATACACATTTTGAAAAAAAAGGGAAAAGGGTCCATTTTGGTTGAAGGTAAAATGTTCCTTGAAAACCACTTACCTTTTATCCACGGCGTTTCTTCCGTTGACATCATTTGCGTATCTGAAACCTGGTTTCATAAGGATGTTAATGATTCATTTTTATACATAAAAAATTTTAATCTATTTCGGCATGACAGGTACAGCAAAAAAGGCGGCGGCGTTGCAATATATTGCAAAAAATATTTAAATGTCACGGTGCTTGGAACATCAAGTGGTTCTGATGTTGAATATCTAAACGTTGAGATTCATAACAACGGAACTAAAGTCTTTGTATCGTGTGTCTACAACCCAAATCGAAATTGTAGCTTACAATCTCTACTCACTAGCATCTCTAACTGTGCAATAGACTATCAACATTTTATTTTGAGTGGTGATTTTAATATAAATGTCCTTGGTAACGATAACCTTTGTATCGATTTTATTGATAATTTGGCTCAAATGGGTCTCACTGTAGTTAATAAAAATACTCCAACCAGATTTGCCAACAATGCCTGTCCGAGTTTACTGGATATTTTTGTCGTTTCTGATTTATCTCTAGTATTGCTTTTTGACCAATTGTCTTTTGTGTCAGATCACGATCTTTTATTTTGTACACTGGACATTGAGCTCTCACAGGTCACAACTGATACCAGTTTTATCTATCGTAACTTCAAGTCGATTGATTATGGATCATTGTATGATGATTTGGCACTTGTCAATTGGACAGATTGCTGGTTTTTTAGTTCGGTCGATGAAAAATTAAAATTCTTTATTGACAAAATATTAATTCTATTCGATGATCATGTACCCCTTTGCACTCGTCGAGTTACCAACTCGTCTTGTCCCTGGTTCACGTCGTCTGTGAAAATGGCTATAAAAAAGCGCAACAAAACTTATACCAGGTGGAAGCGAAATCCAACTGTACTGAACTGGGAAGCACATAAAACAGCAAGGAATGAAGCTACCTCGGCAGTTAGATCGTCCAAACAAACATTCTATTTGTCAAAGCTAAGCCTCTCTTTACCTTCGACGCAGTTGTGGAATAATTTAAAAAAATATTGGAATTACCACTAATGAAGTTGAATCATGCAAAATTGATCCCAATTTTCTTAACGATTTCTTCATTTCAAGCTCGGAGTCTGCTGACTCAAGTGAAACGTTTAATTACAAGAGTACTGCCACTGAATTTTCAACTCAGTTCGATTTCAGAGCTGTTAATGAATTGGATGTCGCACGTTGTATAGCTAAAATTAAGTCGAACGCTACCGGGGAAGACGGAATCTCAATTAAGTTCATAAAACTTATATTACCTTATGTGCTCAGCCCTCTTGTGCACATAATTAACCATAGCTTTGCAACCTCGTGCTATCCCTCAATCTGGAAGATAGCAACCATCATTCCAATTGCAAAAAAATCGAAAACTCGTGAGCCGGGTGACTTTAGACCTATTAGTTTGCTGTCCTCAATGTTAAGGTCTGCGAGTCTTTAATGACTGAACAGATATCGAACCACATAAACGAATTTGGCCTTATGTCAGATCTTCAGTCTGGGTTCCGCCAAGGACACAGCTGTTCCACTGCTATCGTGAAAATATTAGATGATATCAGAATGCCATTTGATAAGGGAGCTCTGACATTGCTCTGCTTACTGGACTTCTCTAAAGCATTCGATACCGTCAAACATAATATATTATGCAAAAAACTCAAGTTCAACTTCGGATTTTCAGATACTGCAGTTCGTTTTTTAAATATCTACTTAGGTGGTAGGACAGAGCGAGTAAAAGTACATGCAATAACAATAGAGTTCAGCTACTACAGCTTTTTCACACTTTCTCCGCAATAGATCATTTTAAGAACCAATCCAAATATCATTGAAATATCTCAAAGATATCGATAGAAGTGGTCAAAAAAAAAAACCAAAAGGGAGAAAAATTTACCCACCATAATATGGGTTGGGCTCAGGGACAACACAAGACATAACAACTAACCATGCGTTTACATAGATCTTATCCTTCATTTGTTTTCAATCTACTTTTGAGTTGACCTTTCGACAAGTTAACATCAAACACGTTACAGTTGTTAACAAAGGTACTCATGCGATTTAATGGAGCAGTTAACATATAATTTGTTCTACTAAATGGTAAATAAATCAAGTTGTTAGAGTTTCTACTGCTTCTACGGTTAGTGTTAAATTTTATAAGAGAAAGAAGCTCTGGAGAGTCGAATACACCAGTTATGAGTTGGTGTAAGTAGACGATATCAGCAGATTTTCTTCTCTCACTTAAAGATTGCATTTTTAATAATTTCAAACGATCCTCATATGGAGGAAGGTTAAATGTGTCAGTTCCACTCAAGCCTCTTAGAGCAAACCGAACAAAACGTTTTTGAATTCTTTCTTTACGATCAACATGCACATTGTAATGTGGGGACCATACTTGACTTGCGTACTCCAAGTGAGGACGGACGATTGAATAATACAGAGTTGTAGTTGTTATTAAGCTATCAAACTCTTTGGCCCACCGTTTTATAAAACCAAGCATAGAAGACGCTTTTTTACAAATTGTGTCAATATGCATGTTAAACGACAATTTAGAATCCATGCATATACCAAGGTCTTTGACGGTAGTTACACGACTTAAAGCAGTATCTTTAATTTTGTAATCAAAAATAAAATTGTTCCTTTTACGCGAAAAGGTCATAGTTTGGCATTTATCTGGATTTAAAAACATGTTATTTTTAGAACACCAAACCTCAAAGGAGTTCAAGTCTGACTGGAGCAGGTCTGAATTGTCCTTAGAATCAATTGTTCTGTATATTTTCATATCATCTGCATAAATAAGCAAATGAGAGTGTTTGATGACGTGGGTAACATCATTAATTGCCAAAATAAACAGAAGTGGACCCAGGTGGCTTCCTTGAGGAACACCCGATTCTGCAACCAATTCAGAAGACAACACGCCTCGGAACCGTATTTGATAAGATCGCTCCATCAAATACGATTTGATCCAGTTTACAAAATATTGTGGAAATCCCATTAATTTAAGTTTAAATAAAATTAGATTATGTGGTAATTTATCAAATGCTTTGCTAAAGTCAGTGTAAATACAATCGACTTGGCTACCAGAATTAATAGATTTTAAGCAGAATGTAGTGAAATCAAGGAGATTAGACACAGTGGATCTGCCAGTAACAAAACCATGCTGACGAGTTGTCATGACTTGCCCACAGTGAATTTTCACTCGATCGTACACTATTCGCTCAAAAAGTTTAGGAATCGAAGACAATTTAGCGATAGGCCTATAATTAGTGACGTCATTCCTGCAACCTTTTTTGTAAATAGGACTGATATAAGATTTTTTCCAAAAAAGAGGAAAATTACTTTCATTAATTGATTTATTAAAAAGTAACGAAAGTGGCTGACATAATATGGAGCCGCATTGTTTTAACACTGCGGCAGGAACTCCATCTGGTCCAGCGCTAAAATCCTCATCGATTGATTCAATATACTTAAAAATATCCTCTGAGGTAAAAGATATATGCCCCAAAGAAACTCTGGATGCGTTGTTCATATAATCAAAATATGCTAAATCAGGATTAAAAGAATCTGAACAAAATGATTCTTTAAAAAGATTGGCAAATAAGCCACAAATAATGGTGGAATCGTCAGTAAATCCATCCTGAAGTTTGAAAGAAGAAGGAAATCCATCAGTCTTCTTCTTAACATTAATAAATCCCCAAAATTTTCTTGGATCAGACAAAATACTCAGCTTCATATTATCCAAATGCTCATTATATAATGCAGCTGAGCAATTCTCAAATTCCAGAAACAAACGTTTGTATGCTTCTAGGTCATTTGAGTCAAAACTACAAACATATTTCTTCCATGCCCTATTCCTATTGTTGCGAAGAGTCTTTAAATCCTTTGTGTACCAAGGGTACGCAGAATTTTTCGCAAATTTGAGACTATATGGTACAGACTGAGAAAACATAGCAAAGAGCTCCGTATAGAAATAATTTATTGAACTATTAAGACTATTATTATTTATGTACTCTGTAATTATATTTAATTTACTATAAAGTAAATTATTCAACCCCAAAAAGTCAGCTTTTTTGAAATTGAATTCATAAACTGTGTCAACAGAGCTTGAATTTACCATATTCTCCCTATCGGATTTATACCAAACACTCAAAGGTGGATGGTAATTATCAATAGTAGTCAAAGCATGAAGTGCCTTCTGAACAATGACATTGTTACTGTCTGTAGTTAAGACTAGGTCAAGCAGCCTTTCCAGACTATTATAAATACAACTAACTTGTTGTAAGTCAGAACATATATTGTCAACAAATATATGTTCTTGGCGTGTCTTCGAATTAGATGCACAAAAATGTGTTTCATCGTCAGAAGAATGCCATTTTAAGTCAGGCAAATTAAAATCGCCCAACAATAAAATGTCGTCATTAACGTCAAGTATATTTAATATAAATTCTATGCAATCCGCAAGGTTTGCATAGACATCTTCACTGCTCTTGGGAGGAACGTATGCATTAATAACAAATACATTTGAATTGCAATGTACAACCTTAACGCATATAAGTTCGATATTAGCAGAGCAGGGAATATCAATAAAGGAACTAACACAGGAGTTCCTTACAGCTAATAGGACACCACCACCAACTGCAGAATTATTGTCAGCGTGTCTGTCCTTCCTATATACTTCAAAACTATTATCAAACAGTTCTAAGTCAGTAATTCCTCCGTTCAACCAAGTTTCAGTTAACGCGATAATATCTTCAGAAAAATTCTGAGTTGACAAAAAAATGTCGCGAGTCTTTGAACGCAATCCCCTTACATTTTGATAGTAAAGGGAAAGCCTATTTAGTTTTTTTGGGTCTGACTGGCGATATTATTTGTCCTTCTAGACCTGTGTTTAGGCTTAAACTCAGAAACAAAGATATTATCAGCCCACAGACTAGAGCTCAGAACAGTTGCAAACTCTTCAGCAGCCACTGTGAGAATAAATGATGCGTGGGACGGTTTATTGCCAATTTTTTTGCATGAGCAGAAGGCAGTCTGACTTACTAAACGATTATGTTTGACAAACGTCAATACATTTTTACTTGTTGTGTCGGGCTGAAGGCGTGAAATGAAAACCTTTTTTTTTCCTCGACAACGGTCTTAAATTTAATGAACTATTGCGCTCATTAGTTATGTCACTAGCCGGCGGAGAAAGAGATGGAGGAGATGGAGTGATAACTGTATTATCCATTCTCACTGGCGTAAACACTGGTTTAGCCGAGATCTGCTTCGTTTCTAAAGTGGCTGGAAGCGTCATACGCCGCTTATTATTTTTATTTTTTGAATTATTTCTCTTTTTTTTCGAAATATTTAGGTCTTTATTAGATGAAATGATTTGAGTCTCAGAAGAACAGGCTGGAAGAGTCTGAGACAATGCGGTCGAAATATTTACCGATGAAGACTTTTCATCATAAATGCTAGTGCTAGGTGAGGTGCTTACTTCATTAAAAAATGTAACAATTTCTTTAAAATTGTTATTTAAAGCATTAAGACTATAACCGAAAAGCTTAATTTTTGAGAAAAACTCATCTGGTGAAAGAACCCTGCACGAAGCACAATACCAGCGAAGACCTGATCGTGGTGAGATTAAATCATCAAGACACGACTTAGAGATCCCAGCACATGAAGTATGGAACAAACGCCCACATGGGCCAGAACAACTGAACATACGGTTCAGAATGTTTTGACTTTTGCAAAGCTCGTCTAAAGAACAAGCAGCAAAATTTTCTACGGAAAAATATTCCATAGCGAAAAAATAAAGTTAAAAATTATATGTGTGCAAAAATAATGTCCACTAAGTCCAAATGGGTTAATATAAAATGTTACAGTTTAAAAGCAACTGCAACAATTCGCTGTGCTTAGTTTGTGCAAATAAACAAATAAAGCACAAAGAGGAACGCAAAAAAAAAGAGAAAGAAAAAAGTATATACTTAAGCAGCAGCTCAACTATCAAACTACGATGAGAAATAAAACGATATATGTACCACAATAAACATTAAAAAAATTAATATACTACACCATTAAAAAAAGGAACTTCACTTTATTAACACTAAAAATAATTTTCAAACACAAAACAGCACACACGGAGATTAATAAAACCGATATAAACAAAATACAATAACAAAAACAATAACACAATATAAATGACCGTCACCGGCTATATGACGAGATCAACTGAGTAGGGAAAAACTTTTCATCATTTAAAAACACTACTAGTGGAGTGCCCCAAGGCTCAGTTCTGGGCCCACTGCTATTTTCTATGTTCATCAATGACATTTTCGATAAGTGCAATAATGTCACAATGCATGCCTATGCGGATGATTTGCAATTGTATTTGTCTAGACCAGTTGGACTTATTGAAGATCTTTGTGTTAGAATCAATGAAGATTTGGATATGATATCAGAATGGGCCCAATCTAATAAGCTTAAACTAAACCCCTTAAAATCGTACGTTCTACCAATCTCTAAAACACCTCTTGCAAACATTGATCTTCCTCCAATTCTTTTAAGCGATGCTGAATTGAAAGTTGTTATTAAGGCTTCAAATCTTGGCTTTCAAATAAATACGTCCTTGTCCTGTGAGGATCACATAAATTCTTGTGTGAGTAAGATCTATTATGTTTTAAGAAATCTGAAAATGACTGCATCATTTGTTCCCATCGAAACGAGACGAAAACTAGTCTTACAACTGTTGATGCCAATTATCACCTACTCGGAAGTTGTTTATAGCAATCTGGATTCACGATCATCTCATAAGTTGCTAGTTGCTCTAAATAATGCTTCCCGTTACGTTTATGGTCTCAAAAGGTTTGACCATGTATCATTCTTCCGCACTAAATTACTTGGTCGCTGCATATTTCGGTATCTTGAGGCTAGAAATTGTTTATTTCTGCATAAGATTATATACTCACGTTGTCCACATTACCTTTATGAAAAACTTTAGTTCTGTAGATCAAACAGAAGTATGAACCTATTGATTCCAAGTTACTGTTATAAAAATTCTAGTAGGCTGTTTTTCGTCAGTGCAATCAGGATGTGGAATTCTTTGCCTAATTACATTAAGGTTGTTTCCAACCAAAGAACCTTCAAGCGTTTAATTTTCGAATATTACTCTTAGCTATAATCTATCCTTGATTTCTATTACCTTCTTTATAGTTCTATTACTCTTTTTCTCAGCCTTGCATTGTTAATTTTCCTTTTATCAGCAATTTCTCATGTTGCTTAAAATTGTTTTTTATTTTTAATTCAGAGCATTGATTACCTGTTGTTATTTAATTCAATTTTTAGTTTTTAAACTTTTAATGTTTTAATGTTCTTTTTAATGTTTTAATGTTTTTCTTATTACTTAATTGTTAATCTTTAGAAATTAATTTTATAAATTGCTTGTTGTTATTTTCTTTAAATGTTTTTAACATTGACTGTGGCATGCTAAAGAAATTATTCTTATATGCTAACATATTCGCATAATAAATACAAATACAAAATTAAGAAAGGGTTAAAACCGAAACTTGAATGGCATTCTTAATCATTCAGTGGTTTAGTATGCACTTCGCTTAATATTTACTTACCGTAATAAATGATTTGAATGTTTAAAATTTTTTTTTGTGGAAAATTTATATACTTACCTTAAAATTGTAGGCTAAATTTAAAAAAAAAAAATATATATTTTTTTGTATAACAAAAGTTTCTTACTAAACTCTTTGTGCGGACCATATCGCGACCGGCTAGCTATTTAAGAAAGAAAAAAATACACATACATATATATATGTATCAAAGGAATCCCTCCCAAAACCCCTTTATAGAGCTCTATCGAGGTAGGAAAGCAGGGCGCGATAATAATAAGAGGGAACGGTCTCTTTCAAAAGAGTGAAGTCGCGGCGATATGGCCCTATAATATTAAGTTTTTTGTAAGTAATTCTAGTAAACTGTTCACAATAACTTGTTGAAGTGACGTATTTAAATTTAAGCTAGTTCGAACATTGTTAGGTAATGTTGTTATTTTAATCGAATTAAGAAAAAGAGAAAAAACACAAATAATCATATTTGCTAAGATTTTCTGTTTCAATATAAATCGTCAAATTTGTGTCTCAATCAAGAGGGTATACACATATGAATGGTTTGAGTGGGAGTTAGGTTCTTTAGGCCAGTAGACAATCGGTTTGACCAGCTTCGAGAGGAGCGGGTAGAGGTGCTCCGATAAAATAATCGATAAACTTTATAAATGTGTCGCTCCGGCTAGAACGTGATATAAGGGGGTAACTGTGGTGGAAATGGAATGGCAAGGTAATGGATATGTGTAAGTCATCGTCTTATTACAGAATATTGGGGTTGCCTAGAAAGCGCAAACGGGGCAACCAGGTAGGGAGGGCATGCATGCGGAGACATAACATCCAGTCTCCACGTCCATGTACGTTAAGTGTCCGAGTTGTTGTATGTTCGTGGGATTTATGTAGGGATTTTTTTTTGGGGTAAACTTATTCCGTTTTCTTTTCTTTTCGCTTGAGTTTATGATAACGTTTTATTTTTTTCTTCAGCATATTTTTTCCTTGCTTTTAGGACTGAATATAAGTCGACAAAATCGATTACCTCTTTATGATTGTTTGTCCCTCGACCGGAAGCGGCGGGTCGAACCAAGCCTGAACCATCCTGAGCTAGCTGGAAGACCGCGTTCGGTACGATACCCAGGGAACACAACAAAAGGCTATAAATAAATCCCTACAGTGCCAATAATATTGATATCCGTATAAAAATGTAAGAATTATAGCTAGTTTAAAAGACGTTTTGTTTTTAACTATAAAAAGGGCCCATGTTTCCGACCAAAGGGGGGGGAGAGCGGGATTTTTTTCAACATCATTATAATCTTTGTCAAAAATGCTTCTTTGTACTTTAAAACATTTTAAAATCCAGTTATTTCATAAAACTAGATTTGATCCTTTTTTTAACGCCAGTTGACATGAACGGGTTTAAATATGGGCTCACAATTTTTTCCGTTCATTTCGCAAAAAATTTCTTATCGTGGTAGTACTTTTTGTTATTTAGAAAATATTTTCTGTTCATTTCGCAAAAAATTATCGTGGTAGTGCGTTTTGTTATTTAGAAAATGCTTTTTAAAGAGCACTTTTTATTTTTTTCCAAAACAACCCTGAACTAGTCAAATAACGAATTCTACATACGTTCCACAATCAAGCGTGACAACAACGTATTGTTGTGAACCATAATAGCTCGAAAATGCTGTTTCTTCTTGACTGTTGTGTCTACTCGTAACAGTGCACCCTAAACAAGTACGCGTTGCGCTGCGTTCTCAAGCGCCACTCAATTTTATTTTACGCTTAACCTAAACAAGTGCGCTGCGGAAAAAACTGCTGCTCTCGAACCAGCTCAGTCAGATGGTTTAAAAATCTTAAAGAAACATTTAGTATTGTGTAAAAATCTATTAATATAGCAAATACTTCCATTTGCAATTGAGATTAATTAATTAATAGCAGCTGATTGCTCTTTGTTATAGTATTTTGGTTTTGTGCAGCCAACTTCACATTCGCACGCACCGTCAAAATTGGAAATTCGATTCATGTTGCGGTAGTCCGGTGCGCGTCTCGGTAGGCTTTATACAAAATGTATGTGCATGAGCCGATTTTGACAGTTAAACCACGCACGCGCACTTGTTTAGGGTGGACTGTAAGAAGACACATCAGTTTATTGCTGTGAACCGTAATAGGCCTAATAATTTTTTGAAGTGAAAACTTCTTTAGGCACGTTGAACGATTTTAGTAGAGGGTAAATCTTTGGTTTGCGTCATCGTCTTTTTCCGAGGAACTCTCGTCATCAATACAGACAGCAAAGACAACAAGATAGGAAACATAGAAATCATAACCTCAAAAAATGTTTGCATGTATTTTAGCATAAAAAAAATCAACCCTGATCGTCACTCTTGTTCTTAATCGGTCGCAAGCTCACAAAGAAATCACTTGGCAAGTCCTGAAATTAATGCATATAATCTGTTTGTTATTATATAAATACTTAAGTTAGGTTGAAATAAGAAGTTTGCAACCCAAACTTATTATTAATTCACTTTATATTGGTCTATATATGCTTTTAAAGTTTGACAATTTCTTCAGTTGTTGTATTTGTCAACATTTTCTATTGTCAACATCAAACCCCCGCTATTCACGGTGAGATTTAAAAAATGGAACAATCTTCTTCTTTTTCTGCTTTTTTCTGCTGAAACTTAATTTGCAAACAAGAAAAAAGCTTCGCTTCAATAATGTATGGATTGAGTGTTTTAACATTTTAATCTTTAAGTTGTGATAAAAGTATATGTTGAACATTCAAATAATTACATGCATGCTCTTATATTATTATATATCGTCAATTAAACTTTGACAATTTTCACATTTGTTGTATTTGTCAGTGGCTTTTTATTTTCACCACTGCGGCATTTTATTTTCAGAGTTGTCAACTATCATTGTTTTTTTAATAAATTTTTTCATAAAGGGTGTGTGTCAAAAGGAAACTTTTCAGTCGTGGTAGGGTAGAAAATATCAGGTTGAATAAAATTTGTGTGTGTTGAAATAAATTTTTTTTGAGGTGTCAAATGGACGATGAAATTTTGACAATTGCAAATTTTGACGTTTCACATTTCGGTCGTGTTTTAGCGTAAATATTTTATTTAATTTGTATTTTATTCAAATTGCGACATATTTAATTCGAGTGCTTGTACTTGCAACTTATTTCGTAAACTTGTAATATTGTAAACTTAAAAAACTTAAAATATAACAAAAGAATAAAAAGAAATAACGAAAGTGCTTGAGTTTGTGTGTGCGTGTGTGTGGGCCAACGATCTCCCGGTGCATCAGTATGTGCAGCCAAGCTATATTGGCTTTCTTTGCTGGCAAACGTCCTCCAAGTACCACCAACAGCAAGTGCAAAATTTGTTGCTAGCCAACATCCTCCAAGTGCCATCACCAGCAGCACAAGCAAGTGCAGCGCAAATTTCCTGATTCTTTTGCTTGCCAACGTTCTCCGAGAGTTGCCACGAGCAACACCAGCAAGTGCAGCACAATTCAATTGACTGGTTAACTCTCCAATACTTCAGAAGCACCATTTCAGCATGTCTCAAGTGCAGAGGCAAATTTCTGCCATTATACTCCGCAATTCATATACAGAGTATATGAGCATATACAGAGTGTTATAAATATACTTCGATTTTCATATGCCGACAATCTACAATCATCAAGCTACAAAAAAACATCTACAAAAAAATTCAAGCTAACTGCACAACAACAATTACTAAGCAAATCTACAACAAAAACGCAGAGTGAATGATATGATCACAGCGGTTGCGCAGCGTTAGAGGGTATGAACCGAATTGGCGGCGAAAAATAAATAGCACATTGCTTGCTATTTTTTTCTGTTTGCCTGCTAGCAAGATCTTAAGTGGAGGCATTAAAAGAGACTTCACGACAGCTAAACTAAATGCAAATATGAAAAATAAAAATATCATTTTATTTCACCAGTTAGCTCTGAAGTCTCTTTTAATGCCTCCCTCTACTTGAGATCTTGCTAGCAGGCAAAATTCGGTTCATCCCCTCCAAAGCTGCGCAACCGCTGGGATCTTGTCATTCTCTTTGCGTTGTTGTTGTAGATTTGCTTGGTAATTATTGTTGTACAGTAAGCTTTAATTTTTTGTAGATGTTAATTTGTAGCTACAGTCAGCATATGACATCGAATTATTTTAGCTCATTGAGGAAATTTAAAGAGTATTTATGCATATATATATAATAACAATTACGTAATAAGCCTGCAAAATAAATTAATATTTTCAGTAGCAATTGGATAACTAAAGTCTGCTTATCCAAAGCATTCTATTTTTTAAACTGTTTAGCATCAATTTCTTATATGAATTAAATATAATTTATATGCTTTAGAATATTATATTTTTAATACACAACGCAATATAGATATAGTGTACATGTATATTGTGTTGGTGTTATCATATAAATAGATATAAATAAGCTTTAATTTTTTATATTAATTCAATAATGAAATAATTTAAATAAATTACTTTAATTATATGTATTTTTGATATGGTAACACTTTTGCTTAAAAGAAATAGTTTCAGTAATGTATAAAAAAATTAATAAATTGCTACGAGCTACTAACAAAAATAATTCTTATTTCATATGCCACAATTAGAATTCATAACGTCTACAAAAATTTCCAGCTAACTGCGCCAACAACAATTACCAAGGAAATCTACAAATAATGACGCACAGAGAAAAACAAGATCATAGCGGAACTTTTAGAAGTTTTTGATTTTCATCTTACATGTAGCACGGGCTGCAGTATGAGCTTTTGCACATCCTACATGTCTGTCTGACCTGTCAAATCCATCCCACATATAGGATAGTCTGAAAACCCCTATTAGCATGAAAATTCTTATATAGCAGTAATGAGGTCCGTGGCAGGACAACGTCTTCTAGGGAATACTAATATTTTATACATAGGTTTTCGCTTCGGTCGGCAGTCCCCTCACTGCTATACTTTTTTTGTAAGAGGACATTTAGTTCTTTTTGCTTAAAGCACATAGTCATTGACATAAGTATATTTTCAGTACACTGAACAAAAAGTTAATCTTGTTTTTACAATGTACAATGAAAACTAACTACTTAGCTTTTTGCTGATCTTAAAAACTACAAACTTATTCATGGCTCCTTCGGTACACTGAAAAACAAATATTTACCTTTCAATAACAATGAAAAGGTAATTCGCCTTTTTCAGTACACTGAAAGGAGACAATGTTTACCTCTTGATGTAGTGTAAAATAAATTAATTTTTGTTCAGCACACTGATATATTAATGTTCACCATTTTCAGTACACTGAAAACATAATGTTTACCTTTTGATACAATGAAAAAGGAAATACTTTTTTTCAATATACTGAATATTTACTTAGTTGATTATCTTGAAACTGCAAACTTATTTCCTTTTCGGTACACTAGAAAAAAATAGTATACTTACCTTTTAGATTAAATCAAACACAAAAAACTTATTTCTTACTTTTTCCATACACTGAAAAATTAATACTTACTATTGATTACAATGAAAAATTAATTTCATTTTAAGTACAATGGAAAAAAATAATACAGGGTCCGCCAAATAACTTTTTTTTTTTAAAATTCCATAAAAAGCAACTATTGAATATTTTCTCAAATTTCTTTTTTTATTTGAAAGTACAATCCTTCCGGTAAATAATGAAAAATAATTTCATTCAAATAGCTGCCTCGGCTGGCCATGCAGTAGCCTACACGATCGGTCCAATTTTTAAGCACATTATCGATTGTGTTCAGCTGTATTTCACCAATGGCTTCACGAATATTGTCCTTTAAAGCATCAATTGTCTCTGACTTGTCGGCGTAACACTTATCTTTGAGGGCACCCCACAAATAATAGTCCAACGGTGTCAAATCGCAGCTCCGAGGTGGCCAAACGACATCAGCTCTGCGGATGATAATGCGATCTTCAAAAGCAGGGCGCAAAACATCGAGTGTAGCTTCGGCTGTGTGGCACGTAGCGCCGTCCTGTTGAAACCAAATGTTGCCAATATTCTCCTCTTCAATTTTTGTGAACAAAAATCCGTTCAACATGGCCCGATAACGATCGCCATTGACTGTAACGGCCACTCCTTGCTCATTTTCGAAGAAAAATGGCCCAATTATGCCTCTGGACCAAAATCCGCACCAAACAGTGACTCGTTTTGGGTGCAGCGGCTTTTCAATGTATGCGTGCAGGTTTTCTGTGCCCCACATTCGACAATTTTGCTTGTTTACATACCCGCCAAGAACAAAATGAGCTTCATCTGAAAAGATGATTTTTTTGGCAAAATCGGCATCTTCTGTAAGTCGATCGCAGGCCCACTTAGCGAAGCGAAAACGCATTGGATGGTCAGTTGGCTTCAACTCCTGAACCAATTGGACTTTGTATGGCGTCATACCAAGGTCTTTATGCAAAATTCGTCTCAGTGATGTCACCCAAATGTTCAATTGTTGAGAACGACGGTGAATTGATGTTGATGGCGCTTCACGCACACTTTCTGCCACAGCAGCAATATTCTCGGGTGTACGTACTGCTTTTGGCTTTTCACGCTTTGGTTTATCGATGAGGATGCCAGTTTCTTTCACTTTTTTCACAAGATAACAAACATACGGAGCTGACGGTGCTTCTCTTCTTCCAAAATCCGTGATAATCCGTGAAAAATTACCATGTTTTTCAAAGTAATGTCGCAATATTTCCCAGCGCTGTGCAAGCGTATACACAACTATATTCGTTTAGCAGAAAAATAAAACTAATTATCTGTCAAATCAGACATAAGCTAAGTGTTACCATTCACGAAATTAGCACTAGTTAAAAAAAAAAACGTTAGATGGCGGACCCTGTATTTATCTTTCAGATTACATCACTTACTTTTTCCTTACACCGAAAAATTAATACTTACTATTGATTACAATGAAAAATCTATTTCATTTCCAGTACACTGGAAAAAAACTAATGCTTACCTTTTAGATTATATCAAAAGCACAAAACTTATTACCTACTTTTTCCATACACTGGAAAATTAATACTTACTTTTGATTACAATGAACAATTAAGGGAGGGTTCTCCTGGATTTTTTTGGATTTGGCCGAAAAACAAGCAAAATTTGAGAATGGTTTGTGGGAAAATGAAAAGACATACGAACTTATGCTTTTGAACTTTGATTCGTGGTTTATTGACGAGTAAAAAAAAAAAAGATATTTGAAAAATTCAAAATGGCGGCTTGAAAATGGCGGATCTCGTCGACCTCTGCGCGCAAAACATCGACCTCCCGCGGACAGTGTGGGGCCTCAGGTAGTGAACTGAAATGAAAAATGTATAAAATTTATTAAAATTGATAACATTTCATATGCCTGGAACCTAACTTCAATTAAGTTTGGTAAAAAAAACCAATTTTATGGACTTTTAAAAAAAATTTAAATTTTTTGCTTTTTTTTTATTTAGATCTCGTTTAAAAATTATAAATAAACAATTTTTTATGCCAATGTTAGATTCCAGGCGTACAAAAAAGTATATACTTTCAAACATTCTTTGAATGAAGGAAATCGGATCAATAGAACAAGCCCTGTGCTGTCCGTTAGATTAGAAAACATGGTTCCGAGAAAAACGCGTTTAAAGTTTTTAGAAAGTTGGTACGCGCGCGTGACATGGGTACGTTTGACACGCTCTAGCTCGAGAAATACGCGTCGTATTGAAATATCCCTTGGCACAAACATTCTACATATATGTAACTTTCATTTTATGTAAAAAAAAAAAATGGATTTTTTCAAAAAAATCCAGGAGAACCTTTCCTTAATGCTCGCCTTTATCAGTACACTGAAAAGAAATAATACTTACCTTTTATTGTATAATGAAAGATTACTATTTGCCTTTTTCAGTACACTGAAAAATTAATTTGTACTCCTTTTTCCTTGCACTGAAAAATAAGTACTTACTATTAATTACAATGAAAAATTAATTTCACTTTCAGTACACTGGAAAAAACTAATACTTACTTTTTAGATTAAATCAAAAACGAAAAACTTATTACTTACTTTTCCATACACTGGAAAATTAATACTTACTTTTGATTACAATGAAAAATTACTTTCACTTTCAGTACACTGGAAAAAAACTAATACTTACTTTTTAGATTAAATCAAAAACAAAAAACTAATTACTTACTTTTTCCATACACTGGAAAATTAATAATTACTTTTGATTACAATGAACTATTAATACTCGCCTTTATCAGTGCACTGAAAAGAAATAATACTTTCCTGTTTATGTACAAAGAAAAATTACTGTTTGCCTTTTTCAGTACACTGTAAAATTAATTCTTACTCCTTTTATTACAACGAAAAATTTGATACTTACCTTGTAAATTATACGAAAAATTCTTTATACATTGTAATGAAAATTTTATAGAATAATTTCTTAATTTTGTCAATATGCATAGAAACCCCTTGATTTCTACCCATGTAGCATAGTAATATACTTGTGTTAAATTCGTTTGGACGATGAAAGGTAAGATCAGGTAGGGCTGCTGCACTTAGGTACTAGGGTTAATCAAATAAATATCTCCGTTCATTTATAGGTAGGGCGGGTAGAGACAATGAGGGGAATTGACACCTTTCTCCCTCATATATCTCAGTGCACAGGGGTAACAGCGTTTATTTTTTCTCTCTCCCATCCGTTTCCTGTTTCCGCCCATTTGAATTGAATTCAAATTTTCCATGTCCGTTTCCTTATACCGTCCGCATACTGACGACTTGTGCAATTCGAATTCGGAAATGGATTGCTGGATTTGTTCGTACGGCTTTCACTTATTTAATTTTTTTTAAACGTCAATAAAATAAGTCAGCCAACAAATATTTTTTGACATTCAACACAAATTTATACTTTGAATAATGAAAAGTAAAAATGGATTCACTGTCATCGTTCAACGTTCACTATTATCGTTTTGAGTGAATTGTGCAAATTCGAAATTTCAAAGACAGTGGATTTTGGATTGGACAGGGATTAAAGTGTTGGCTTTGATGTGATTTTGGGGATATATTTTAACAATAAGCAACACTAAAAACTTGTTTATAATTGCAAATAAAAATGGAAATAAAGCTAAATACAACACAAATATTAAAATAAATTAAATATAATTAACCGTAACATAATTAATAAATTTATAATATTTTATAATTATATAAAAATATTTCTTAAATAAAACTGCAATTGCACCGATAATCTTCGCATTCGACGATATCGTTGATTAACTTACACTTGCACTTGTAGTCGCTTGCAGCTTGCGGATAATTTTGAGTTTTTTCGGAAACAAAGGCTGGTGTGAATAAAAACTGAGTGCGAGTGTTCACTCAAGATTTTTGAGGGAACACTCAATTTGTGGTGAATAAAATCTACTTTCGATAAGCTAAACGAAAATACTAAACTCCTACTTTTTGACATTTGAGAGGGCTCTCAACTTTGGTGTGAATAAAGTTCAAATTTAAAATCTCTGAGTGAGTACCTACTCAAGAAAAGTTGGGGCGGTGACTACTTGCCTCCACGTGCTATTTCTTGTAAAAAAGTTTTATTTGTTCACAAATATGAATAATTGCTTAGCCATTGCACGTTTTCGAAATCATATCGGTAAAATGATTTGAAATTTTCGTCTGTCATGCCGATGCGTCGAATATTATAAAATTTTCTTTTGCGCGTTTCTATATTTATTTACATATTTAATTTTTTTCCAATTTTTACGATTTGCTGTCCTGTTTGTTTATTTTACGCAGCAATTTGATAACTAAAATTGACATTTCTCATCTCATCATGATTGAGTGAGTGCAAGCAATTTGAGGAAATTTTTATTCACACCAAATTGAGTGTTCTTTGGACGAAACAGTCTCCTCAAGTGAATCTTTTCAGAGTGTTTACTCAGATTTTATTCACACCGCCCAATAGAATGCTTTACTTTCGAACTGGCACTGGCCCGTGTAGACGCAGGAATAGAAGTAACATATAACTGTGGGCTTAGATCGCCTGAACCAAAAATAACAAGATAAGAAACTTCTGTGGGGAAGCCGAAAAGTGGTGAAGTAAAACCAAAGAGTAGTAAAGAGTTGTCAGTTCTGCACAGTTGCGTTTGTGCAGAAATTTGTGATTAGTGAGTGTTGGACGAATGTGGATGTGAAGGAAGGCGATAAAATCGAAATTTGTCGCCTGACTTTGATCAGCTGTGCTTAGCTGACGTTGCTTTGTGGTTTCGACGTTTAGCGAAGAATGATCTGTATGAGTGCGAAGAAATAGAAAATAGAAAGCGTGTGATGAAGCGAAAAGAAAATAGTTTGCTATTGTTTCTTTTCGCTTTGGTATGAATTTTTTTGTTTCTTATAAGAATCTTGCACTCATATGAATGTTTACATTTTTTTAGCTACATTGGATTTGGTAAATTGAATGAATTTACCAATTTCAATCTTTTTAAATGATGAGAACATTTTTATGCCCTCCTTTACCTATAAATTTATTTTAATTCTTGCAGGTAAGAAATGTTTTATTTGAAGCTACATTTTTTATCAATTTCCAGGTACTATGAAGAATTCAGCCAATTTTTTCATTTGAAGCTAAATTTTTTCTCAATTTCTAGGTACTATATAAATTTAGGAATTTTTTTAATTTGAAGCAAAATTTTTTTGCTACATTGGATTTGGTAAATTAAATGAATTTACCAATTTCCAGCTATTTAAATTATGATAGTATTTTTATATGACCTTTATCTATAAATTTCTTTTAGTTCTTGCAGGTACAATGTATTTAAGAAATTTTTTAGCTACATTGCTGCTTTTGGTAATTTAAATGAATTTACCAACTTCCAGCTATTTAAATGATGATAAATTGATTTACATGATTTCAATTTTTAGCTACATTGGATTTGGTAAATTAAAGGAATTTACCAATTTTCCTCTTTTCAAATTATTATAAATTTTTGAGCTACACAGTATATACACATATATGAGATGTATATACTTTCTTTATGTAAAAATATATACATATACAAATTTCTGTCAATTGTTGCAGGTATTTAGAAAATTTTCTATTTTATTTTAAACAAACTCAGAATGTTTACGAAAGTGTTTAAAATATTAAATACCATATAAAAGTTTGAAACATTAAAATTCCATCAATCCAAAATATAAAACTAATTGTGTTTGTTTAATAATCCAAAAATGGTATTAATATTTAAAGATATTTTTTCTCATTTTAATGACCTTCTTTAAACAGTAATTGGTATGGTGACATAAAGTTCCTTGTTTTTTTTTTTTATTTTGATATTTTATTAAAATTTTGTATAAAATCTATTTGCTGCAGGTATTTAAAGATTTCTAATTTTAGCAAACAGATTTTTCAATAAATTAATAAAATTAATCAACTAATAAAGGAAGCAATAAATTCATCTTTTTATGAACTATGAGTTTATTTATAGATTTTTTAATAAATTAATAAAATTAATCAATTAATAAATAAAGCAATCAATTCATCTTTTATTCATTTTTTAAAGCAAAATTATGTCTGACATAATTATTCATTTATTTTGCAGTTTTGGTTTTCAATTGTTGGTGTTTTAAAACCACTCAATCATGCAATTTCTAAGAATGTGTCTATAGTAAACGCTTATTGCTGAGCCGAGCCGAACTTTAACTCAAAAACGCGTTGGGGGAATAGAGATGCATGACGTGTGTTCCCTATTGCTCTAATGTGTTTTTGGCTCGGATCAGCAATAAGCGTGCTAAGCGCCTAAGATCCATCTGCAAGGTTGCTGTATTTTTGTGGTAATTGCGCTATCGATGGGCAAAAGAGATGCGGCCTAAGATCTATCTGCAAGGTGCCTGTACTTTTTGTGGCAATAGAAATGTCATTGATCTTGCGAATGCCGATTAATGTACTTGTGCTCCGTGTTTTGATTTTTGATTGAATTTGCGAATGCCAATTAATCTTCTTCCGTGTGCGTTTTGATTTTTGATTAACTTTATTTTTGCGATATAACTGCGAGTTATTTTTTTGCAAAATATTTTTTGATATAAATACAAAGAGTAGTCTTTGATAAATAACTGATTTTTTTGGTGAAATGTCGTGTCCAAAGTGCGCCGTAACGAATTGTGCGGGTGTTGCTGATTACGCAAACATGTCACTGTTTAGATTTCCAACAAAGGACCCGGATTTGATGAAGAAATGGTGCTCAAATTTGGACTTGGAGCCAAGTAAAGTAACTGCTTACAGTCGAGTCTGTGCTCGGCATTTCGATAGCTCCTGTATTGGCAGCAAAAAACTAAAGCTAGGCGCAGTTCCAACGCTCTATTTAGGTAAGTTTTTAAATTAAATTAAATTCAATTAAATTTTGTAAAAAATATAAAAACAACATTTTGGAAAAAATAAATTTCGCGAAAAAAAATCAAAGGGGGTACCTTATTGTTTTGATGACAAAAACAGTAAAATAATTTTTGCGCTAAGCTGGAAGAATTTTTGCAAATAAATGCTATGTCATATGAAAGGTAGCCAGATGTGCAATTTTATAAAACATAGTTACACTGACTTAACGGTACAGTTCAACATATTTTTGTACTTTTTTATTTAAAAAAAAAAATTGTGTTTCTATAAATTTTAATTAAATAATATTTGAATGCCATTGATGTCATTTGCATATTCACAAATCTTAGTTGCACATAAAAATGTCTTTTTATATATATAAATATTTTCATACAATATTTAATGTAGATTCGAATTTTGCGACATTTCATTTCTTGGGAAATATTTTAAAAATGTTTAGAAATATAAAATGCGTGTTAATCCTACAGTTGTCACAAAAACAAATTTTTTTTACACAAAATGATAATAAAGATTTTGCGAAAGATTTCATTTTTCTAATTTCTAAATGTAACTACACCAAGAAGTTGCATATTAATAAACTTTTTTGTATCTTTCTGCTCAAATTTTAGAGAATAATGATGAGCTCAAACTTGAAATGCCGCTACTTTACGCTCACCAAACGCTTCGCGAAACAGTGCGTCAGTGCAGCATTGCGAGCTGCGGCAAAACAGCTCGCGAAACGCCAATTCACAATTTCCCGAAGGATCCGGAAAGGAGGCTGGCGTGGGTGGAGGCCTGCAATCTCCAAACTAATGTGAAACATTTATTTATTTGTGGCAAACACTTTGACCAAGCTTTTGTTGCTCCCCGAAAATTAAGTCCCTTAGCCTTCCCTAAATACTT
Organism: Dichetophora obliterata; assembly: GCA_963920525.1. Taxonomy (NCBI): domain Eukaryota; kingdom Metazoa; phylum Arthropoda; class Insecta; order Diptera; family Sciomyzidae; genus Dichetophora; species Dichetophora obliterata. The sequence goes on along the minus strand of OY986439.1, from coordinate 163,242,256 downwards.
CTTAAATGACTTTAACGAGTCCGAAGTTGCCTACGAGTCTTTTGACTTGGATGAGGCCATTAAAAAAGAAAAATGTTGCGAAAACTGCCACATATATTGCAAAAATGCAATTTATTATAGAAAAGAAAGTTTAAAAAGCAAAGAAGAACTTAAGGCAAAAACTGATAGTTTTGAAAAAGCTATCAATAAGCTTCAAGAAGAAAATTTGCTTCTTGTTGAGAAAATAAAAGAGCTTGAGGCTCATAATACTTCTGCTACCGAGAGTGAACCTCCAACTGCTGCCTCAGAATTTGCAAAAATGATAACGACGAAGAATTTGCATTGGTATAGTGAATTTACCAAAGAAATTGCCCAGTCGATAAACTTTACATCTTCAAAGTGTTATCAGTTCATGCGGCAGCAGTTGGGTTTCAATCTGCCCAGTCTGGCTTCTCTGTACAGGTGGAGACTTGCCACCTTCCTAAATTAAAAGAAAGGATTGTGAAAGCTTGTTACGAACAAACGAACATAACTCATCCCGATTGGTTTGATGTTTATAGTGAATGCTTTGATCATAGAATGTGTATTTCGGGAAATTGTGAATTGGCGTTTCGCGAGCTGTTTTGCCGCAGCTCGCAATGCTGCACTGACGCACTGTTTCGCGAAGCGTTTGGTGAGCGTAAAGTAGCGGCATTTCAAGTTTGAGCTCATCATTATTCTCTAAAATTTGAGCAGAAAGATACAAAAAAGTTTATTAATATGCAACTTCTTGGTGTAGTTACATTTAGAAATTAGAAAAATGAAATCTTTCGCAAAATCTTTATTATCATTTTGTGTAAAAAAAATTTGTTTTTGTGACAACTGTAGGATTAACACGCATTTTATATTTCTAAACATTTTTAAAATATTTCCCAAGAAATGAAATGTCGCAAAATTCGAATCTACATTAAATATTGTATGAAAATATTTATATATATAAAAAGACATTTTTATGTGCAACTAAGATTTGTGAATATGCAAATGACATCAATGGCATTCAAATATTATTTAATTAAAATTTATAGAAACACAATTTTTTTTTTTAAATAAAAAAGTACAAAAATATGTTGAACTGTACCGTTAAGTCAGTGTAACTTTGTTTTATAAAATTGCACATCTGGCTACCTTTCATATGACATAGCATTTATTTGCAAAAATTCTTCCAGCTTAGCGCAAAAATTATTTTACTGTTTTTGTCATCAAAACAATAAGGTACCCCCTTTGATTTTTTTTCGCGAAATTTATTTTTTCCAAAATGTTGTTTTTATATTTTTTACAAAATTTAATTTAATTTAATTTAATTTAAAAACTTACCTAAATAGAGCGTTGGAACTGCGCCTAGCTTTAGTTTTTTGCTGCCAATACAGGAGCTATCGAAATGCCGAGCACAGTAAGCAGTCGACTGTAAGCAGTTACTTTACTTGGCTCCAAGTCCAAATTTGAGCACCATTTCTTCATCAAATCCGGGTCCTTTGTTGGAAATCTAAACAGTGACATGTTTGCGTAATCAGCAACACCCGCACAATTCGTTACGGCGCACTTTGGACACGACATTTCACCAAAAAAATCAGTTATTTATCAAAGACTACTCTTTGTATTTATATCAAAAAATATTTTGCAAAAAAATAACTCGCAGTTATATCGCAAAAATAAAGTTAATCAAAAATCAAAACGCACACGGAAGAAGATTAATTGGCATTCGCAAATTCAATCAAAAATCAAAACACGGAGCACAAGTACATTAATCGGCATTCGCAAGATCAATGACATTTCTATTGCCACAAAAAGTACAGGCACCTTGCAGATAGATCTTAGGCCGCATCTCTTTTGCCCATCGATAGCGCAATTACCACAAAAATACAGCAACCTTGCAGATGGATCTTAGGCGCTTAGCACGCTTATTGCTGATCCGAGCCAAAAACACATTAGAGCAATAGGGAACACACGTCATGCATCTCTATTCCCCCAACGCGTTTTTGAGTTAAAGTTCGGCTCGGCTCAGCAATAAGCGTTTACTATAGACACATTCTTAGAAATTGCATGATTGAGTGGTTTTAAAACACCAACAATTGAAAACCAAAACTGCAAAATAAATGAATAATTATGTCAGACATAATTTTGCTTTAAAAAATGAATAAAAGATGAATTGATTGCTTTATTTATTAATTGATTAATTTTATTAATTTATTAAAAAATCTATAAATAAACTCATAGTTCATAAAAAGATGAATTTATTGCTTCCTTTATTAGTTGATTAATTTTATTAATTTATTGAAAAATCTGTTTGCTAAAATTAGAAATCTTTAAATACCTGCAGCAAATAGATTTTATACAAAATTTTAATAAAATATCAAAATAAAAAAAAAAAACAAGGAACTTTATGTCACCATACCAATTACTGTTTAAAGAAGGTCATTAAAATGAGAAAAAATATCTTTAAATATTAATACCATTTTTGGATTATTAAACAAACACAATTAGTTTTATATTTTGGATTGATGGAATTTTAATGTTTCAAACTTTTATATGGTATTTAATATTTTAAACACTTTCGTAAACATTCTGAGTTTGTTTAAAATAAAATAGAAAATTTTCTAAATACCTGCAACAATTGACAGAAATTTGTATATGTATATATTTTTACATAAAGAAAGTATATACATCTCATATATGTGTATATACTGTGTAGCTCAAAAATTTATAATAATTTGAAAAGAGGAAAATTGGTAAATTCCTTTAATTTACCAAATCCAATGTAGCTAAAAATTGAAATCATGTAAATCAATTTATCATCATTTAAATAGCTGGAAGTTGGTAAATTCATTTAAATTACCAAAAGCAGCAATGTAGCTAAAAAATTTCTTAAATACATTGTACCTGCAAGAACTAAAAGAAATTTATAGATAAAGGTCATATAAAAATACTATCATAATTTAAATAGCTGGAAATTGGTAAATTCATTTAATTTACCAAATCCAATGTAGCAAAAAAATTTTGCTTCAAATTAAAAAAATTCCTAAATTCATATAGTACCTAGAAATTGAGAAAAAATTTAGCTTCAAATGAAAAAATTGCCTGAATTCTTCATAGTACCTGGAAATTGATAAAAAATGTAGCTTCAAATAAAACATTTCTTACCTGCAAGAATTAAAATAAATTTATAGGTAAAGGAGGGCATAAAAATGTTCTCATCATTTAAAAAGATTGAAATTGGTAAATTCATTCAATTTACCAAATCCAATGTAGCTAAAAAAATGTAAACATTCATATGAGTGCAAGATTCTTATAGGAAACAAAAAAATTCATACCAAAGCGAAAAGAAACAATAGCAAACTATTTTCTTTTCGCTTCATCACACGCTTTCTATTTTCTATTTCTTCGCACTCATACAGATCATTCTTCGCTAAACGTCGAAACCACAAAGCAACGTCAGCTAAGCACAGCTGATCAAAGTCAGGCGACAAATTTCGATTTTATCGCCTTCCTTCACATCCACATTCGTCCAACACTCACTAATCACAAATTTCTGCACAAACGCAACTGTGCAGAACTGACAACTCTTTACTACTCTTTGGTAAAACACACGTACGAGAAAAGTTCGTTCACCATGAATTTCTTAGCCCTTATCTGAATATATTTTATCTCAACTGTCAATTTGCTGAAATAGTGAGGTGAATAAGTCAGTTGCTTATTAAGTTACTTAGCTTTTCCAACACGTTTGTTTTTGATTGGCCTCAAAACGAAAATAAAAATATGTAAAAAGCTTTACTTCATATTAAATACAACTCTGTACATAAAAAAACACATTATTTCCTCATGAAAAGTGCAAAATTATTGCATGGAATGATAGGGCTAACAATGGCCGCTGTGTTAATTTATGAATGAAATAAATCGTAGTATTGCCAACTTTTCTTTTTTAGGCTAGCTTTTAAATTGGAAAAAACAACATGAGATACCGATTAAGTAATGTCGCGGACATTTTAGCCACCAAATCAAAATGTTTAAATATAGTCATCTTTATTTTGTTATGTTATATATTTCTCTTTGCTGAAAACTTTTTTTAATTTAAGTTGCTCAACATTTGTATGTAACGCTTCAATAAATCGTTTCTATTTGATATCAGCACGATTTGGTCGAACTTTTTGTTGACCTATTTAGAAAAGAATGTCCCACATAATATTATATAGAAGTATACTGTGTAAACATTTCGAAATTGTTTATATTAACTTTGAAATAATTTTACTTTATGGCCCACGTTAATTTTTTAATACTTTTTCTTATGTACTTTGGTCTCAATGTTTGAGTTCACACGAGAAACAAATGCTTGAATGAATCCAAATTTGTTTTTGTTTTTTCAGCTAAAAAAAAAATTAACTCTCTGTAAGATCGAAAATGAACTTTGAACGTAATCAAAATTTTGATGATGCTAATGCCCTGGTTTTGCTAGGCAAACATGTTTGCTATTTAATTTTGTTCATTTTCTTCTTTTTTCAAATATTCGTTTCCTGGTTATGCTATGTTTGTTGAAAGAATATAAAATTAAGTTATAAAAAAAATGTTTAGCATGTTTGCTGTTTCAAACAGCAAAAAAGATGTTTGGCATGAGAGCGAAAAAATGAGAGCGAAAAGTTCATTTCTCATTTTATTCGTTAAACACTAACAACAAAATCAGTTCACCAAACATGTTTGAATAGCATAACCAGGGCATAAGACCTGAATCATTCAGTCAAAGGCAGTAAAAGATAATAAAAAAAAGTATAGCAGTGAGGGGACTGCCGACCGAAGCGAAAACCTATTTATAATATATAAGTATTCCCTGGAAGACGTTGTCCTACCACGACCGCCTTACTGCTATATAAGAATTTTCATGCTAATATAGGGTTTCGGACTATCCTACATGTAGGATGGATTTGACAGGTCGGATGGACATGTAGGAATGTGCGAAAGCTGATACTGCAGCTCATACTACATGTAGGATAAAAATCAAAAAGTTCTAAAAGTTCCGCCATGATCTTGTTCTTCTCTGTGCGTCCTTGTTTGTAGATTTCCTTGGTAGTTGTTGTTGGCGCACTTAGCTGGATATTTTTTGTAGACGTTGTAAATTCTAATTGTGTAGCTACAGTCGGCATATGAAATTAGAATTATTTTTGTTAAGAGCTTATAGCAATTTATTAAATTTTTTATATATTACTGAAACTATTTCTTTTAAGCAAAAGAATACCATACCAAAAATACATATAATTTAAGTAATTTATTTAAATAATTTCATTATTGAATTAATATAAAAAATTAAAACTTATTTATATCTATATATATCATGACACTAACATGTAATACATGTTCACCATTTCTATATTGCGTTGTGTATTAAAAATAGAATATTATAAAATTAAGAAATATCTATAGCATATAAATTATATATAATTCATATATGAAATTGATGCTAAACAGTTTAAAAAATAGAATGCTTAGGATAAGCAGACTTTAGTTATCCAATTACTACTGAAAATATTAATTATTTTGCAGGTTTATTACGTAATTGTTATTATATAAATATACATAAATAAGCTAAATTGTTCATATATATGAACTATATATATGTATATATATATACACATGTGTATATATGTATGTATATATATATGTATGTATGTATTTCCGATACGGTAACAGTTTTACTAAAAACAAATAGATTTACCAATATTATATATACTCTTTAATTCATATGTATAAACTGTTTTCTAAATTAGTTCGATGTCATATGCTGACTGTAGCTACAAATAAACATCTACAAAAAATTAAGGCTTACTGTACAACAATAACTACTTAGCAAATTTACAACAACAACGCAAAGAGAATGACAAGATCCCAGCGGTTGCATGCTGTATAGCTGTCATGTTTCCCTCCGACCTACCTTTGGTTGTGCGTCGATGCGTCATGTGGCAAGGTAGCCCTTGATACGCATCGCTGTCGTCCCTCTGGCAGCACTGGTACGCTGGCGTATTGCGCGGCTAAGGCTCGCCGGATGGGGTGGTGTTCTTGCCAGTCCGGTCCGACAGCAGGAAACTACACATGAATAAAATCGTACCAGTTGAATTTTGAAACTCACCGTCAAAACAAAAAAACCCGAAAAAACCGTACAAAACTATTTAAATCTCGAAGGCAGATAAAAAAAACCCGATTATTTTGCGCGACTGTGCTGAAAATAAAGAAGGAAGTGCTGAAAACCCGTAAGGAAACTGAGCCGGTCGCTCGCTGGGGCCACGCTGGCACGTCTCGAGGGCGGTCGATTTAAAAGATGGAATTTAATCGACCTTGGCATACCCTCCCCTCCTGGCCACAAAAGACCAGCCATGGTGACCCTTTTGCCTATATTTAGGTCACCCCAAATCTCTTATACTTACGCCGATGCCCTTAGTTAGTCCACGCCACCAATCCGCTGTACTTTAATAAACCATGACTCTTCCTTTCTTACAGTTTTAAGCCAACGTTTTATTTTTTAAAAGTTACAAAAAAAACCTTACATATTAGTTTCACATTATTTACTACATCTATACGCCACATCTTAGAATATACTTTTTAGCTTAAAGATACCGTGTATAACGCTCATTTGTTGAGTGACCTAAGCATTACCACAAAAAAATTTTAGCAAAATAAACAGGAGCCTACCTATTAAAGAGCTCTTTCATAGGACGATTCCCTGCCAATGTGGCCAAAGTTAAAGGAATATTTCAAACAAACTATAATATAATTTTTCTTGTTAATTCGGGATTATATCCGAATTCCTTTAAAACAAATGAGTTTAAGCGAAAATTGGGGGGTTTAAGCAAAAAGCAAATAAAGATAACTGAATACTAAAGATGAAATGTACTTATTATGCAGCAGTGGTAAAATTTCGGTAATCTCGGATGATAAGCTTACGTGGAATATAATTTTAACTAGGTACTTATAACACAAATTTTACCAAACCTTTCATTTTAAACAAAAATCTTCGGTAAAATTTCCCAAAAGTTCGGGGGACATGATTTTACTGACTTATACCAGCCAAAAATCCGATTTTTTAATTACACAAAAAAAAAATTTTATATCTCTTATCTTAAACTTATCAAACGCTGTTCAAAATTTTAGGTGCTCGGCCATCGTACCTAATTAAATTGTAGGACCTAATTTATAGCTGCTAGTTTTTATAAGTCGATTTCATATAACTTATCTAGGTTTTTGGTTACAGGTAACGTATTAACATTATATAGCTTATAAATATTACATTCAACTTAAGTGAATCTTATCGTATATTCTAACATCATAAAATAGTATGTTCTATGTAAATCGTAGTTACATTATTAGAGGGTATAAATAACGTACATCTATCTATTCAAGGTCTTTGTTTAGGCTGCAAACAAATAATTCTGATTACTAACTATGTAATTTTCTCATTTTGTAAACCATCAAACTATATCGATAGCATAAACTGCTTACCAATTGGTAATGATGACCGTATTTTTTCTATGAATATAAATATTAAGTCTAAGCCTAATCTAAATGATTTTTTTAAGAGAAAAGTACACATTACCTTATGCACATTTCAATTCATCAATATTTTTCGGAGCAAAAAAAGTGCGCTACTGTACGGAAATGTCAACGAAATATAAAATACAGTTGAATGTTTTAAGTTGTTGGGAGTTTTTTTTGTCTTTAACCAAGATAATTCTGTTATTTCTACGGTAACAATAGTTTAAAAATTTTACAATCTCTATAGAAACTTACTCAGTAACTCCGAATTGAAATTATGTTTTAAAAAGTCTTACAAATGTATGTTATACTGCTTAAGAGTTTCAATTTTTTCGTACTATTAAAAATTTAATATACGTGAAAGAAGTCAATATTGATTGATATATCCCAATCTCGGCTGAAATATTTTCAATAAGGAGGTGCTTACCGAGCCCAGGGGAACATGCCTCAAACCTGGCGATGAGGTGGCAGATGGTGGATATAGTTGGTGGATGTAGTTGGTGGATGTAGTTGGTGGATGTAGTTGGTGGATGTAGTTGGTGGATGTAGTTGGTGTTGTAGCTGGTTTTTGGTGCTGGTGCTGGAGCGGATGATCGTAATATTGTTGATGATGAAAATGTTGTTGTGAACCGTTGTTACGGTAGGTGATCGTAGTCTTATTGTTGTTGGTGGTGGCAATGGTGGTGAGGATGATGCTGGTGCGGCTGCAGATATTGTTGCTATAGTGATCGTGGTTGTTGTTGGTTTATTTGTTTACTTTTCTCTTTTTATTTTCGTTAGGTGTATTTTTGAATTGTTCTCCCTTTTTCCAGATATTATCTTTTCCGTCTTTCTACTGTCACTCACTACTATTTTTCTCTATTTCTTTCTTAATTTCAACTTATCATATTTTTTCTTAGCTATGCCATTTTACAAATTTTTTTCTACTTTCTTCAATGTATTTAGGTTCTTTTAATTTTAACATTTTTCTATAACTTTTTAATTTTTGCACTTATATAGTTTCTCGATTCTTTGTGTTTTTCGAAACTTTTTTTTTTTTTACATTTTTACTTCTTGTTTAATCCTTTTTTTTCACATTTCTATTTGAATAACTTTTCAGTTATCCATTTTTTTTAGTTTTACCCTTCTTTTTCTCTTGTTCAATTTTAGTTTTCTATGTATTTACTTTTCTTTTAGTGGTTTCACTTTTCTTATAGTTTTTTTTCAATTTTTTTTTTTTTTTGACTATTTTTAATTTCTATATTTTTGCTTTCTATTTTAGTTTGTTTCACTTTTCTTTTAGTTTCTATCTTTCACTTTTATTCTTTTTTTTGACTATTTTTAATTTCTATATTTTTGCTTTCTATTTTAGTTTGTTTCGATTTTCTCAATTTACACTTTTCTTATATTGTTTCTTTCACTTTGATTTTTGGGGTAATTTTAATTTTTATATTTTTGCTTTCTATTTTAGTTTTCTTTCACTTATCTTATATTGTTTCTTTCACTTTGATTTTTGGGGTAATTTTAATTTTTATATTTTTGCTTTCTATTTTAGTTTTCTTTCACTTATCTTATATTGTTTCTTTTACTTTGATTTTTGGGTAATTTTAATTTTTATATTTTTGCTTTCTATTTTGGTTTTCTTTCACTTATCTTATATTGTTTCTTTCACTTTGACTTATTTCCTTATTTTTCTTCAGTTTGTTTTTATTTTCTTTTAGAATGTCTATGTTTTCACTTCTTTTATTTAGGTTTTATTTTTTTTTCAATTTTCGTTGGGGGTGGTGATGACGTCGTTGTTGTTGATGGTGGTGGTGGTGATGTCGTTGGTAGTGTGGGCTGCAGCTATTGCTGTCGAGCGCTGTCGTTCGGTGGGTTGACGATGGTGCTGCTGCTGATAATGATGACGATGGTGTTGTTGGATTTGTTGTTGTTGGACTCTTCTGGTGTTCTCGGAACTGGCTGCTTTGGAGGCGGGGAGGTTAGTTGGATACCTTTTTTTTCTTTCTTTTTAATACACGGTGCCGAAGAACACCTGCTTACCTGGCTTCTGTTGTCCTTGTTGTCTCTGTTGACGCAGCTGTTGGTGGCAAACATTGATGGTCGCAGGTTTGGGGTGGTAAAGCTGGTGTTCCAGTGGCTGTGGTGTCGTTGTCGTTGCTGTCGTTGAGGTTGACGATAGCAGCTTTGGTTTTGCCGCTTTAGCTGTTGATGTTGGGATGATGTCAATGATTTTGTCGGTGTTTTTTTTTTTTTCTTTGTAGCAGCTGCCAAGCCGCGAAACGTTAGCTTCTTCTTTTCGCGAGCTGCTGCGTACGCGATGTTGATGGCCGTGCTGTCTGTCCGCTGTCTGCTGGGGTAATGTAGGGCTGTAGATGTGACTGCACTATGGTGTGCTGCATAGGTTGGCACTTTCGGCGCTATGTTGAGAGTTGCTGTTACCGGTGGTAGTGATGCGGTGTTATTATTCACCGCACCTAGTGACTGCTGCTGTCCTTGTTGTCGTTATCTCTGTCGGAATTCTAATTTATATGAATCTATGAACTTCTGTTGCGTACATAGCAAAACATTTCTGCGCTGCCATGATGCGAGACAAATACGATCTTACCCTTTGAGGTAGTAGAATCCAGAAACCGAAAAACAATCTTGCCGGTTAATTTCAATGTCCAACTTTCTCTTCCCAATGGCAGTCCGTAACCTCTTACATATAATTTAAAAGTTTGTGCAAACAACTTATTTTCTTCTCCTTGCTTTTATAGTCTACCGGACTACCGGTTACATCCTAGTTAGTGGAAACGTTTTCATCAATTAATTGGTGCCACTCACTTTTTGCTGTCCATCTCTTTAATGGCGAATCTCTGCGACTGCAACGTCTCCCCAGGGTTGTATTTTTTTCAGTTCGATGATTTTTCGTACTTTGGCTGTGTTGCCACATGTACTTGAAAAGGGTGCGTTCGCATGCATCTTGATGGCATTTAGATGGGCCAACTACCGATGTTTTTCCAACTTCGCTCCCTTTTCGGTGGAATCGACCATAACCGAGGGGAGTAGGTAATGGTTGGGTTGGACTTGCGTATGACACGTCGGCAAGATCCCGTTAACCGACGCTTGTTTCGGAATTCCGATTGGCTACCGATTCAAGCGCGTGTCGGATCACGCCATTTTACCGAATGGTTTATGCCCGCTGAAACTAGTGGTACCATTTTTGTTGGTATTTTTCCCTTTCAAGCCCGTGTATGGCCATTTTGTTTGCCCGAACGTTCTCGAACGTCACCGAGGTGCCACATCTAAATGCAAAAAAATTTGTGTGCACTGACACACTAGAGGGCGCTAGTGGAAATAACAAGGGTACTCATAAACTGTATTATTCCCTATATGCAGGTGCCCATGACAAACCCAGGGACTCTCGACAAGCTTCTCGGCTTAAGAGATACATGGGAAAAGATGGCATCATTGGCTCTCTCAACCTACATTCGAACTCGATTATTGTTTTAAATCTTTCGCGTGGAAAATTCCTAACGTCTTACCACTTAAATCTTCTAGTTCATACAGGCTATTACCTACTGCCCTCACTATTCGACACTTTAGAAAACGCTTTGAAAGTTTGGCGCTAATTTGCTTAGAGAAGTCACTAAGCTGAAAGTTTCGTCGGTAGACCTCCTGTCCAGGTTGAAATTTAATTTTTCGACTTTTCAAGTCGTACCTCTTAACATTCTGTTCGTGACTCTTATGTAGCTGCTCGCGGATTTTGTTGCGAATCAGGTCTTGCCGAACCGGCTTCGGTATCACCAACGTCTCAGGATCGCTAAGCACACCTAGTTTCTTTGCTATCTTATAGGCGCTTGCATGCGTGATCATGTTGTGACCGAAGAGAGCAAAATAAGGAGTCATTCCTATCGAGGAGTGTACCGAAGAACGCAAGGCGCATTCAATGTCAGATAAGTGTTGGTCCCAGTTGGTTTGATCTTGGTCGATGTATGACCGAATCGCCGCAAGAATGGACTGGTTGACCCTCTCCGAAGCGTTGGCTTGAGGAGCGTAATTAGCAGTGCGTACATGTCTTATTCCAAAATTATCGATCATTTCGGCAAATTCTTTACTTAAAAATTGCACGCCATTGTCAGACATCAGTATTTCTGGGGTACCGAATTTATGAAAAACTTCTGAAATTAGAAACTGGATTACATTTCGCGCGGTCGCTTTCGTCATCGCCTTTAATAGGGTAAATTTTGAGAAATAGTCTAAGACTATGAAGATATAAGTATTTTTCTTTTTAGAACGCACGTATGGACCGAGAAAATCCACGTAAATTTTTTGAAATGGCCGTATTATTTGCGACTCTTGCCCCATAGGTGGTCTTAGAACCATTTGAGCTGGTTTGCATTCCTTACAGACTTGACAATCATTAATGAAATTGAGGACATGTTGGTTCATATTTGGCCAGAAGAAATATTCTTTGATACGTTTTAAAGTTTTGGTGAAACCACCATGAGCGACTTGAGGAGGTTGGTGTGCGTTAGCAATAATTGAATGCGTCAAAGGCGCTGGAACCCATAGTTTCCATGCGAAATCTTCACCATCGGGTGTACCATCATATGGAACCGTACGCTTGTAAGCGAAACCATCTATTACCTTGAGGTCCGGCAACTGAGAGTGATTTTCGGTGATGGTTTTTAACAAATCCTTATATTCTTCGTTTACAAATTCAGGTGACTCGAGGTCAATTAAAGCCTTTACCTCATAACTTACTTCGTCCATGTCGTAGCGTGATAATGTGTCGGGAACGACGTTCTGAGCACCTTTACGGTGAGCTATCTCGAAGCTAAAGCTTTGCAGATACAAACTCCACCTCGCTAATCGACTAGTTAAGTCTTTATGCGACATTAGCCACTTTAGGCTGGAGTGATCCGTTATCACTGTAAAAGGCATTAGCTCGATGTAGGCTCTAAACTTCGTTATCCCCATTACCACCGCTAGACATTCGCGCTCCGTTACTGAATAATTCTTCTGCGCAGGCGTGAGCTTCTTTGAATAGTAGGCGATAGGATGTTCACCACCCTCATCATCTTTTTGAAACAACACGCCGCCAATTCCGATGTTAGAAGCATCTGTTTGCACATAAAAATGTTTCGAAAAATCTGGATGTACCAGGACTGGACTAGAAATAAGAGCTGTTTTTAATTTATCGAAGGCACTCTTAGCCTCATCACCGAACTCAAAAGTTTTCGCTTTTTTCAGCGTATCAAAAATAGGTGCTGCTATAGTAGCATAATCGCGAATAAAGCGACGGTACCATCCCGTGGCTCCCATGAAACTTCGAACTTGTTTTGGAGTTTTTGGGTATGTATATCGGTCAATGGCATGGACCTTGTCGGGGTCTGGTCTTAATTTACCCTCGCCTACAATATAACCTAGGTACCTTAGCTCACTGCAACAAAACTTCGATTTGGCCACGTTAATGGTTAGGTTGGCCGTACTTAACAACTGCGCTACCTGCTCTAACTTTTTGAGGTGACTATCGAAATCGGAAGACACAACAAGGAGATCATCCAAATAAATGAAAACGCTTTCACGAAGATTTGCTGGCACGACTTTGTCCATTAACCGACATAACCTTTGGGCTGCATTACATAGCCCAAACGGCATGACGGTAAATTGACAAAGCGGACGACCTGGCACTGTAAACGCGGTTTTCTCCCTACTACTGACGGCAAGCGGAATTTGCCAGAAGGCATCCTTAAGATCCACACTTGAGATAAAGTGTGTGTCGCCGAGACGACTGAGCAACCCCTCTATGTGTGGAAGTGGGTAGGCGTCCTTCACCGTGAGTGCATTGAGCTTGCGAGCGTCCAGGCACAATCGACATTTCTCGCCTTTTCGCACGAAGGCCACTCGATTGTTCCATGGACTCTCGCTCGGCTCAATGACTCCCAGTGAAAGCATCCTATCCAGCTCCGCAAACATGAGACCCTGAACAGCCGGTGAGACTGGGTAGTGCTTATCTTTCACGGGCACTGCGTCGCCAGTATCAATGTGGTGCTCTTCTAAAGACGTCTTGCCGAGACCTTTCTTCGTGAAGCAGGGAAATTTTGCTATAACTGTGTTAAGCTTGTGTTGTTGCTGCGCTGTCAAAACTTTCATTTTCGGCGTTGCATGACTTTGGACCTCTTCCTCCAAAGCAATGTTGTTGGTCGTTATGCTATCAACTTTGAGCTGCATGAGATTGAATTTTTTTATGAAATCTACACCAAGAAACAATTCTCGTTTTAGAGAAGGTGTTAAATAAAAAACAATCTCCTGCTCTTGGTTGTCGAATTTAATTTTAGCTTTAACGCGACCTATGATTGAATGCATTCGCCCATCGGCAGTTTTGACGAAAGATTTAAACTTAAAAATTGGCAACTTGCATTTTTCCACAAAACTTAAGCAGTTATTCCCTAAACACGACACTGTTGCTCCACTGTCTAATAATCCCTCAATTCGCTGTCCATTGATTTCGATGTTCGTATAAAATCTACTGTCTTCGCCCTCATAAAGTTCTGATGCTGAAATTTCTTTATAATTATTTTTCCTCAAACGATATCTAGTTCTTGTCTTTTCGATTTTCGTTGGCTGCTCTGCAAATATTCTTTTTCGAACTTCCTCATAGTTTTTGAGTCTCACATGAAATGGCTTAATTTCTTTTAACTTTACTTCAACGGTATTTACGGCTTGACCGTAACTACTTTGATTACCATGGTTACTAGATGTTAAAACTACAACTCTCTTTTCTATTTCGGTCTGTGTGGCTGACTTTAGTCATTCTGTCGTTTCTTGAGTCTGGGTTTGAGCTGATCTAGACTCCACCTGAACATTTCTATTTGGCCTAACGGTTCCCTGGCATTTCGGACACTTCGGGGTAACTACGCCCTCCGTTCCGCATCTATAACAAAATATTCGCCTTACGGCTGCTGTACACTCAACGAAATTGTGCCCTGGCTGTTTGCAGTTCCAGCATGGAAATGTTCGAGAGGAATTAATAGCATCTATTTCAAACGCTGGAGTCGAAAAGTCCTGCTCTACATTTAACTCGTGCACTTGCGCATTGCGAGGTACATATTGACGCGGAGGCGGTTGATAAGCCTGGCGTTGGTAGTTTATATGTGTTTCAGCCTTTTTGCAGGCTTTGCAAAACTCAGTCAAACCCTCTATGCGCATGGCAAATAGTAGCTGTGACATCTCTTTCCTCAGGTTGCTCCTCATTATCTCCACTAAATCCTGTTCAGCCAGTGGATTACGCTGTTGGTTCCTCAGGGTCAAAACAGATTGATAAAAGTCGTCGAAAGTTTCATCCCGTTGTTGTCTTCGATCCATAATTTGTCTTTGGATCTCGAAGTCGCTTTCGTGTCGCTTAAATTGTGCTACAAGCGCTTCTCGAAGTGCGAACCAACTAGGTATTCGGTTTAACCGTCGAAATCCCCAGAACCATTGAGCTGCGTTTCCAGTTAGCAAACTATGAAAATTTCTAATTACTTCCGGCCATGGATATCGGTAGTCATTACACAAGGTCTCTACTCGAAAAACGAATTCGTCCACGCTGATTGATTTATTTGTACCATCGAACTTAAATCCCCATTTGTCCATTTCTACACGCCGCGGTTGTTCGGTTTGCTGGTAAGGCGCAAAAGGCGCTTGTACCGGCCCTGTATATGCAAATGCACTCGGCTGACGTATCGAGGGTCCAGCTCGTTGCTCTTGGTGTCGATTTCTGGTCTCTACTTGATACGTCTGCGACTGAGAAAAAACTTGCGGCTGCGGTACAATCGTCGGTTGCGGCCTATGCGGTGGTGGTTGTGAAAAATCTGGGAAAGTTTGCGAGGTGCTCCTGATATCCTGAGATCCAATTTGTTGTTGCTGCTCTATATTTCGATCTGGCCATGCCTGTGAATTGATAGACGGGGGTGGTGGAGGTGGTGGTTGTAAAGTCACTAACTTCGTAACCGCTGGTCGGCTCTCTGAATACTGAGGCGTCATCGACCCTAAGCTTTCGGCTATTAATTGTGGGACTAATACCCGCAAACGCTCCTCCATTCCCGACATCAGATCCACTTGGGCTAAGCCCACTGCTGACTTGACGTAATCCCTTATATTGATGCTCGAGTTGACCACACCTTGGGACGCTGGTGCTCTTCCTGACGACCTGTCTCTTACGCTTCCCATCTGTGCATGTTGCTGGAATTGCTTGCGCACGTTTAGAGCAGTTAGGCTGCTAAACTCTGGAGACGTGATGCTGCTATTAGAGAAGTTAAGCTCTTCCGAGGTACGTCTAGGTGCTGTTGGTAGTGCACTCTGCATCGCCATAGGTGTTGTAATCGTCGTAGTAGCTGTGGTAAAAATCGGTATGGTGGTACTCATCGGGCCTGTTTTTGGAATTGCCCCCGTACTAGTGGTTGTTGTGGGTACTAGGCCTCCACTTTCGGCTGCATTCGGATTGGTTTCACTATTATCCATTCTGCTTTGTTGCCTAGTGTGAACCATGCCCCAAGGAATCGTTATTCAAAAGAATCAAAAAAAAATATCAAGACAATTGCAACTGCTTCAAACACCTAGGTTGTCCAAATCGACAACCGATAATTCGCTGAATCAAAAGAAGCGTCAGTTAGGACCGGAGAATCAATTTATTCAAAAACGAGAAACTTCAATTATTTTGTCCGAACCGATGGTTTCAATGCGCCACAGTTTACTTAACTGTTGTACGCCAAATGCCAAAACGAAAGGAAAAAATTATAAAAAATATTAAGATCAAAATAAATGTCCTATCAGAACGGTGGTTGCAAAACTTAGCAAAAAAAAATTTTAAATAATAATATTATTAGTAGTATTAGAAATGATAATAATATATATAGTAATGAGATGTAAAGGAAAATAATATAATATTCAAAAAGTTGATAAGATATAATGATATTGATTAAAGGTAAGCATGATAATAACTGAACTCCATCGAGGTCAAGGAAATCGTTTCGTAGTATGTATTAATATAGAAAGGTGGGGAAGTGATATAAAAGAAAAGAAATTTTGTAACTATTTTAGAGCTACAATCTTAACTGTCTAAAACTTCGCAACTTATCCACAAATTAAAAGTTTAAGAGTATTTTTATTTGAATACGTATATATCGATCTATAAAGACTGAATATATATATATATATACACATATACATATAGACATATATATAAATATATAGATATATATCGTTATATATATATATAGGAAAATTGGCTTATTAAAGCGCGTAGCTGAAAATAAACTTAAATATTTTTTCTACCCGAAGATAAAAATATATATATTGATATATTTTTTTCTAAGGTATTTAGTTTATAAAGATAATATATACATAAAGAGGAAATAATTTGGATAATCAGAAGAACTTGACTATCGCTTCAAAAAATGTATACGTAAAATAAAAAGGAGACTGACTTCGGTGAAGTTAATAGTCTAAACAAAAAAAGAAAATTATAATTCCGAAATCAAATAATCAAAACTAAAATAGCTGATAATAATAAATCAAACAAAAAAATAAAAAAATATATAGGCATTAAGTGTGGATGGTGGCGTAAAACAAACAAGAGTGGCGTAAAAATTAACTTTGACGAGACCAGCGAAAGCAACCTTCTTCTTTGTGCAATAATTGCACCCTCCAAATCGAGGTTCTTAACCGAAACTTCCCACAATATTTTCCTATGCTGAGGTCGCTCAGGCATATTCGCTTCACCTAATGGTGTTGTGGTAGTTCATCCCGAGTTGGAGTATTTATTCCAAACTAAAAATTTTTTATTTATATTTGTCCCTACTCAAGAGTGCTTTGCAACTCTATACCCCCCTTAATTCAGCAGCGCCTAACTCCAAATCGAGGTATTTTTTTTCTTAACTCAGCTAGCCTGTCACATTGATGACCCCACTGACCTGAGGTCCGACTCTGCAACGCAACTCGACACGCAAATGCGATTCGAAAACAAAATCACATCATGTAGATACATAGCGCGATCCTGCTCTCGAAATGCACCCGCACCCCGAATCGTACTACAGAGCAAGGCCCCTGGCTGCTCTTCCCGATAAGGAGCGATTTTCAAAAAACAAAAACTATTTAATTTTAATTTAACCTTCCTCTAAGCCCGCACCCAGTGAAGCATATGAGCCGCACTGTGCACAAAAACCAAAACTGCAAATTAAACGCTTGCGAAGAAACGAGATGCACTCGATGTTCGCGATTGCACTCATAAGCAAAACGCTTTGCTCACAGTCCAGCCCATATGCTTCACTGTGTGCGCTGCCTAAGAGTGCCGCTACCCCCCTTTTTTGTGCACTAGGTGCACCCTCCGAGTCGAGGTATTTTTGCTCTCAGCTAGCCTGTCCCGTTTATGACCCCTCTGGTCAGGCTGCTCTTCTCGGTCTGGAGTATTTGACAAAACGAGATTTCTATAATTTTCCATTGGTTTACATGCCGACAAACCCCGGCATGTTCGGGTTTTTCACCTTACGGTGTAAAAAAACAGCCGCCCAATCTGGGGACAGACGCTGGCCAACACGCCGCCCACTCTGGGTACAGACGCGTGTTGGGCTCGCTGGGGTACGCGGGTGCGCTACTCCCGTCATCCTACATATTCCACGCAGGATGCCCCTGCGGGTTTGAATATCAAAACAAAAGATTATAAAACTAACAAAAAAAATTTAATTAATACGCATCGGCCTCCAGTATCCGTCGCAACTGCAGTCGAGGCTCTGTGGCCTAAACGCTGCAGGACTTACGGAAAACCGAAAACTTGGTGCGAAGAAAAAAAAACCCTCAACTTATTTCTAAACCTATTAGCCCTAGCAGTAAAAATCCTACTGTTAAGAACCACGTCGCAACTGCAGTCGAGGCGCTGTGGCCTAAACGCTGCAGGACTTACGTGGTCTTACGTATTCGGACCTGCTTGGGGTCTAACAAAAACTATACCTAAAAACTTACACTACGCCCGAAACGAGATACTTCATTGTTTTCTTGATTGGCTCCTTTTGCCTTAGACCACGTCGCAACTGCAGTCAAGGTTCAAAGACCCAAACGCTGCAGGACTTACGTGGCCAGACGTCAGGAGACCAAACCAAAAAACAAAAAGACCTAAAATTTTTCGGGCCCCACGTTGGGCGCCAATTCTGTCATGTTTCCCTCCGACCTACCTTTGGTTGTGCGTCGATGCGTCATGTGGCAAGGTAGCCCTTGATACGCATCGCTGTCGTCCCTCTGGCAGCACTGGTACGCTGGCGTATTGCGCGGCTAAGGCTCGCCGGATGGGGTGGTGTTCTTGCCAGTCCGGTCCGACAGCAGGAAACTACACATGAATAAAATCGTACCAGTTGAATTTTGAAACTCACCGTCAAAACAAAAAAACCCGAAAAAACCGTACAAAACTATTTAAATCTCGAAGGCAGATAAAAAAAACCCGATTATTTTGCGCGACTGTGCTGAAAATAAAGAAGGAAGTGCTGAAAACCCGTAAGGAAACTGAGCCGGTCGCTCGCTGGGGCCACGCTGGCACGTCTCGAGGGCGGTCGATTTAAAAGATGGAATTTAATCGACCTTGGCATACCCTCCCCTCCTGGCCACAAAAGACCAGCCATGGTGACCCTTTTGCCTATATTTAGGTCACCCCAAATCTCTTATACTTACGCCGATGCCCTTAGTTAGTCCACGCCACCAATCCGCTGTACTTTAATCAACCATGACTCTTCCTTTCTTACAGTTTTAAGCCAACGTTTTATTTTTTAAAAGTTACAAAAAAAACCTTACATATTAGTTTCACATTATTTACTACATCTATACGCCACATCTTAGAATATACTTTTTAGCTTAAAGATACCGTGTATAACGCTCATTTGTTGAGTGACCTAAGCATTACCACAAAAAAATTTTAGCAAAATAAACAGGAGCCTACCTATTAAAGAGCTCTTTCATAGGACGATTCCCTGCCAATGTGGCCAAAGTTAAAGGAATATTTCAAACAAACTATAATATAATTTTTCTTGTTAATTCGGGATTATATCCGAATTCCTTTAAAACAAATGAGTTTAAGCGAAAATTGGGGGGTTTAAGCAAAAAGCAAATAAAGATAACTGAATACTAAAGATGAAATGTACTTATTATGCAGCAGTGGTAAAATTTCGGTAATCTCGGATGATAAGCTTACGTGGAATATAATTTTAACTAGGTACTTATAACACAAATTTTACCAAACCTTTCATTTTAAACAAAAATCTTCGGTAAAATTTCCCAAAAGTTCGGGGGACATGATTTTACTGACTTATACCAGCCAAAAATCCGATTTTTTAATTACACAAAAAAAAAATTTTATATCTCTTATCTTAAACTTATCAAACGCTGTTCAAAATTTTAGGTGCTCGGCCATCGTACCTAATTAAATTGTAGGACCTAATTTATAGCTGCTAGTTTTTATAAGTCGATTTCATATAACTTATCTAGGTTTTTGGTTACAGGTAACGTATTAACATTATATAGCTTATAAATATTACATTCAACTTAAGTGAATCTTATCGTATATTCTAACATCATAAAATAGTATGTTCTATGTAAATCGTAGTTACATTATTAGAGGGTATAAATAACGTACATCTATCTATTCAAGGTCTTTGTTTAGGCTGCAAACAAATAATTCTGATTACTAACTATGTAATTTTCTCATTTTGTAAACCATCAAACTATATCGATAGCATAAACTGCTTACCAATTGGTAATGATGACCGTATTTTTTCTATGAATATAAATATTAAGTCTAAGCCTAATCTAAATGATTTTTTTAAGAGAAAAGTACACATTACCTTATGCACATTTCAATTCATCAATATTTTTCGGAGCAAAAAAAGTGCGCTACTGTACGAAAATGTCAACGAAATATAAAATACAGTTGAATGTTTTAAGTTGTTGGGAGTTTTTTTTGTCTTTAACCAAGATAATTCTGTTATTTCTACGGTAACAATAGTTTAAAAATTTTACAATCTCTATAGAAACTTACTCAGTAACTCCGAATTGAAATTATGTTTTAAAAAGTCTTACAAATGTATGTTATACTGCTTAAGAGTTTCAATTTTTTCGTACTATTAAAAATTTAATATACGTGAAAGAAGTCAATATTGATTGATATATCCCAATCTCGGCTGAAATATTTTCAATAAGGAGGTGCTTACCGAGCCCAGGGGAACATGCCTCAAACCTGGCGATGAGGTGGCAGATGGTGGATATAGTTGGTGGATGTAGTTGGTGGATGTAGTTGGTGGATGTAGTTGGTGGATGTAGTTGGTGTTGTAGCTGGTTTTTGGTGCTGGTGCTGGAGCGGATGATCGTAATATTGTTGATGATGAAAATGTTGTTGTGAACCGTTGTTACGGTAGGTGATCGTAGTCTTATTGTTGTTGGTGGTGGCAATGGTGGTGAGGATGATGCTGGTGCGGCTGCAGATATTGTTGCTATAGTGATCGTGGTTGTTGTTGGTTTATTTGTTTACTTTTCTCTTTTTATTTTCGTTAGGTGTATTTTTGAATTGTTCTCCCTTTTTCCAGATATTATCTTTTCCGTCTTTCTACTGTCACTCACTACTATTTTTCTCTATTTCTTTCTTAATTTCAACTTATCATATTTTTTCTTAGCTATGCCATTTTACAAATTTTTTTCTACTTTCTTCAATGTATTTAGGTTCTTTTAATTTTAACATTTTTCTATAACTTTTTAATTTTTGCACTTATATAGTTTCTCGATTCTTTGTGTTTTTCGAAACTTTTTTTTTTTTTACATTTTTACTTCTTGTTTAATCCTTTTTTTTCACATTTCTATTTGAATAACTTTTCAGTTATCCATTTTTTTTAGTTTTACCCTTCTTTTTCTCTTGTTCAATTTTAGTTTTCTATGTATTTACTTTTCTTTTAGTGGTTTCACTTTTCTTATAGTTTTTTTTCAATTTTTTTTTTTTTTTGACTATTTTTAATTTCTATATTTTTGCTTTCTATTTTAGTTTGTTTCACTTTTCTTTTAGTTTCTATCTTTCACTTTTATTCTTTTTTTTGACTATTTTTAATTTCTATATTTTTGCTTTCTATTTTAGTTTGTTTCGATTTTCTCAATTTACACTTTTCTTATATTGTTTCTTTCACTTTGATTTTTGGGGTAATTTTAATTTTTATATTTTTGCTTTCTATTTTAGTTTTCTTTCACTTATCTTATATTGTTTCTTTCACTTTGATTTTTGGGGTAATTTTAATTTTTATATTTTTGCTTTCTATTTTAGTTTTCTTTCACTTATCTTATATTGTTTCTTTTACTTTGATTTTTGGGTAATTTTAATTTTTATATTTTTGCTTTCTATTTTGGTTTTCTTTCACTTATCTTATATTGTTTCTTTCACTTTGACTTATTTCCTTATTTTTCTTCAGTTTGTTTTTATTTTCTTTTAGAATGTCTATGTTTTCACTTCTTTTATTTAGGTTTTATTTTTTTTTCAATTTTCGTTGGGGGTGGTGATGACGTCGTTGTTGTTGATGGTGGTGGTGGTGATGTCGTTGGTAGTGTGGGCTGCAGCTATTGCTGTCGAGCGCTGTCGTTCGGTGGGTTGACGATGGTGCTGCTGCTGATAATGATGACGATGGTGTTGTTGGATTTGTTGTTGTTGGACTCTTCTGGTGTTCTCGGAACTGGCTGCTTTGGAGGCGGGGAGGTTAGTTGGATACCTTTTTTTTCTTTCTTTTTAATACACGGTGCCGAAGAACACCTGCTTACCTGGCTTCTGTTGTCCTTGTTGTCTCTGTTGACGCAGCTGTTGGTGGCAAACATTGATGGTCGCAGGTTTGGGGTGGTAAAGCTGGTGTTCCAGTGGCTGTGGTGTCGTTGTCGTTGCTGTCGTTGAGGTTGACGATAGCAGCTTTGGTTTTGCCGCTTTAGCTGTTGATGTTGGGATGATGTCAATGATTTTGTCGGTGTTTTTTTTTTTTCTTTGTAGCAGCTGCCAAGCCGCGAAACGTTAGCTTCTTCTTTTCGCGAGCTGCTGCGTACGCGATGTTGATGGCCGTGCTGTCTGTCCGCTGTCTGCTGGGGTAATGTAGGGCTGTAGATGTGACTGCACTATGGTGTGCTGCATAGGTTGGCACTTTCGGCGCTATGTTGAGAGTTGCTGTTACCGGTGGTAGTGATGCGGTGTTATTATTCACCGCACCTAGTGACTGCTGCTGTCCTTGTTGTCGTTATCTCTGTCGGAATTCTAATTTATATGAATCTATGAACTTCTGTTGCGTACATAGCAAAACATTTCTGCGCTGCCATGATGCGAGACAAATACGATCTTACCCTTTGAGGTAGTAGAATCCAGAAACCGAAAAACAATCTTGCCGGTTAATTTCAATGTCCAACTTTCTCTTCCCAATGGCAGTCCGTAACCTCTTACATATAATTTAAAAGTTTGTGCAAACAACTTATTTTCTTCTCCTTGCTTTTATAGTCTACCGGACTACCGGTTACATCCTAGTTAGTGGAAACGTTTTCATCAATTAATTGGTGCCACTCACTTTTTGCTGTCCATCTCTTTAATGGCGAATCTCTGCGACTGCAACGTCTCCCCAGGGTTGTATTTTTTTCAGTTCGATGATTTTTCGTACTTTGGCTGTGTTGCCACATGTACTTGAAAAGGGTGCGTTCGCATGCATCTTGATGGCATTTAGATGGGCCAACTACCGATGTTTTTCCAACTTCGCTCCCTTTTCGGTGGAATCGACCATAACCGAGGGGAGTAGGTAATGGTTGGGTTGGACTTGCGTATGACACGTCGGCAATATCCCGTTAACCGACGCTTGTTTCGGAATTCCGATTGGCTACCGATTCAAGCGCGTGTCGGATCACGCCATTTTACCGAATGGTTTATGCCCGCTGAAACTAGTGGTACCATTTTTGTTGGTATTTTTCCCTTTCAAGCCCGTGTATGGCCATTTTGTTTGCCCGAACGTTCTCGAACGTCACCGAGGTGCCACATCTAAATGCAAAAAAATTTGTGTGCACTGACACACTAGAGGGCGCTAGTGGAAATAACAAGGGTACTCATAAACTGTATTATTCCCTATATGCAGGTGCCCATGACAAACCCAGGGACTCTCGACAAGCTTCTCGGCTTAAGAGATACATGGGAAAAGATGGCATCATTGGCTCTCTCAACCTACATTCGAACTCGATTATTGTTTTAAATCTTTCGCGTGGAAAATTCCTAACGTCTTACCACTTAAATCTTCTAGTTCATACAGGCTATTACCTACTGCCCTCACTATTCGACACTTTAGAAAACGCTTTGAAAGTTTGGCGCTAATTTGCTTAGAGAAGTCACTAAGCTGAAAGTTTCGTCGGTAGACCTCCTGTCCAGGTTGAAATTTAATTTTTCGACTTTTCAAGTCGTACCTCTTAACATTCTGTTCGTGACTCTTATGTAGCTGCTCGCGGATTTTGTTGCGAATCAGGTCTTGCCGAACCGGCTTCGGTATCACCAACGTCTCAGGATCGCTAAGCACACCTAGTTTCTTTGCTATCTTATAGGCGCTTGCATGCGTGATCATGTTGTGACCGAAGAGAGCAAAATAAGGAGTCATTCCTATCGAGGAGTGTACCGAAGAACGCAAGGCGCATTCAATGTCAGATAAGTGTTGGTCCCAGTTGGTTTGATCTTGGTCGATGTATGACCGAATCGCCGCAAGAATGGACTGGTTGACCCTCTCCGAAGCGTTGGCTTGAGGAGCGTAATTAGCAGTGCGTACATGTCTTATTCCAAAATTATCGATCATTTCGGCAAATTCTTTACTTAAAAATTGCACGCCATTGTCAGACATCAGTATTTCTGGGGTACCGAATTTATGAAAAACTTTTGAAATTAGAAACTGGATTACATTTCGCGCGGTCGCTTTCGTCATCGCCTTTAATAGGGTAAATTTTGAGAAATAGTCTAAGACTATGAAGATATAAGTATTTTTCTTTTTAGAACGCACGTATGGACCGAGAAAATCCACGTAAATTTTTTGAAATGGCCGTATTATTTGCGACTCTTGCCCCATAGGTGGTCTTAGAACCATTTGAGCTGGTTTGCATTCCTTACAGACTTGACAATCATTAATGAAATTGAGGACATGTTGGTTCATATTTGGCCAGAAGAAATATTCTTTGATACGTTTTAAAGTTTTGGTGAAACCACCATGAGCGACTTGAGGAGGTTGGTGTGCGTTAGCAATAATTGAATGCGTCAAAGGCGCTGGAACCCATAGTTTCCATGCGAAATCTTCACCATCGGGTGTACCATCATATGGAACCGTACGCTTGTAAGCGAAACCATCTATTACCTTGAGGTCCGGCAACTGAGAGTGATTTTCGGTGATGGTTTTTAACAAATCCTTATATTCTTCGTTTACAAATTCAGGTGACTCGAGGTCAATTAAAGCCTTTACCTCATAACTTACTTCGTCCATGTCGTAGCGTGATAATGTGTCGGGAACGACGTTCTGAGCACCTTTACGGTGAGCTATCTCGAAGCTAAAGCTTTGCAGATACAAACTCCACCTCGCTAATCGACTAGTTAAGTCTTTATGCGACATTAGCCACTTTAGGCTGGAGTGATCCGTTATCACTGTAAAAGGCATTAGCTCGATGTAGGCTCTAAACTTCGTTATCCCCATTACCACCGCTAGACATTCGCGCTCCGTTACTGAATAATTCTTCTGCGCAGGCGTGAGCTTCTTTGAATAGTAGGCGATAGGATGTTCACCACCCTCATCATCTTTTTGAAACAACACGCCGCCAATTCCGATGTTAGAAGCATCTGTTTGCACATAAAAATGTTTCGAAAAATCTGGATGTACCAGGACTGGACTAGAAATAAGAGCTGTTTTTAATTTATCGAAGGCACTCTTAGCCTCATCACCGAACTCAAAAGTTTTCGCTTTTTTCAGCGTATCAAAAATAGGTGCTGCTATAGTAGCATAATCGCGAATAAAGCGACGGTACCATCCCGTGGCTCCCATGAAACTTCGAACTTGTTTTGGAGTTTTTGGGTATGTATATCGGTCAATGGCATGGACCTTGTCGGGGTCTGGTCTTAATTTACCCTCGCCTACAATATAACCTAGGTACCTTAGCTCACTGCAACAAAACTTCGATTTGGCCACGTTAATGGTTAGGTTGGCCGTACTTAACAACTGCGCTACCTGCTCTAACTTTTTGAGGTGACTATCGAAATCGGAAGACACAACAAGGAGATCATCCAAATAAATGAAAACGCTTTCACGAAGATTTGCTGGCACGACTTTGTCCATTAACCGACATAACCTTTGGGCTGCATTACATAGCCCAAACGGCATGACGGTAAATTGACAAAGCGGACGACCTGGCACTGTAAACGCGGTTTTCTCCCTACTACTGACGGCAAGCGGAATTTGCCAGAAGGCATCCTTAAGATCCACACTTGAGATAAAGTGTGTGTCGCCGAGACGACTGAGCAACCCCTCTATGTGTGGAAGTGGGTAGGCGTCCTTCACCGTGAGTGCATTGAGCTTGCGAGCGTCCAGGCACAATCGACATTTCTCGCCTTTTCGCACGAAGGCCACTCGATTGTTCCATGGACTCTCGCTCGGCTCAATGACTCCCAGTGAAAGCATCCTATCCAGCTCCGCAAACATGAGACCCTGAACAGCCGGTGAGACTGGGTAGTGCTTATCTTTCACGGGCACTGCGTCGCCAGTATCAATGTGGTGCTCTTCTAAAGACGTCTTGCCGAGACCTTTCTTCGTGAAGCAGGGAAATTTTGCTATAACTGTGTTAAGCTTGTGTTGTTGCTGCGCTGTCAAAACTTTCATTTTCGGCGTTGCATGACTTTGGACCTCTTCCTCCAAAGCAATGTTGTTGGTCGTTATGCTATCAACTTTGAGCTGCATGAGATTGAATTTTTTTATGAAATCTACACCAAGAAACAATTCTCGTTTTAGAGAAGGTGTTAAATAAAAAACAATCTCCTGCTCTTGGTTGTCGAATTTAATTTTAGCTTTAACGCGACCTATGATTGAATGCATTCGCCCATCGGCAGTTTTGACGAAAGATTTAAACTTAAAAATTGGCAACTTGCATTTTTCCACAAAACTTAAGCAGTTATTCCCTAAACACGACACTGTTGCTCCACTGTCTAATAATCCCTCAATTCGCTGTCCATTGATTTCGATGTTCGTATAAAATCTACTGTCTTCGCCCTCATAAAGTTCTGATGCTGAAATTTCTTTATAATTATTTTTCCTCAAACGATATCTAGTTCTTGTCTTTTCGATTTTCGTTGGCTGCTCTGCAAATATTCTTTTTCGAACTTCCTCATAGTTTTTGAGTCTCACATGAAATGGCTTAATTTCTTTTAACTTTACTTCAACGGTATTTACGGCTTGACCGTAACTACTTTGATTACCATGGTTACTAGATGTTAAAACTACAACTCTCTTTTCTATTTCGGTCTGTGTGGCTGACTTTAGTCATTCTGTCGTTTCTTGAGTCTGGGTTTGAGCTGATCTAGACTCCACCTGAACATTTCTATTTGGCCTAACGGTTCCCTGGCATTTCGGACACTTCGGGGTAACTACGCCCTCCGTTCCGCATCTATAACAAAATATTCGCCTTACGGCTGCTGTACACTCAACGAAATTGTGCCCTGGCTGTTTGCAGTTCCAGCATGGAAATGTTCGAGAGGAATTAATAGCATCTATTTCAAACGCTGGAGTCGAAAAGTCCTGCTCTACATTTAACTCGTGCACTTGCGCATTGCGAGGTACATATTGACGCGGAGGCGGTTGATAAGCCTGGCGTTGGTAGTTTATATGTGTTTCAGCCTTTTTGCAGGCTTTGCAAAACTCAGTCAAACCCTCTATGCGCATGGCAAATAGTAGCTGTGACATCTCTTTCCTCAGGTTGCTCCTCATTATCTCCACTAAATCCTGTTCAGCCAGTGGATTACGCTGTTGGTTCCTCAGGGTCAAAACAGATTGATAAAAGTCGTCGAAAGTTTCATCCCGTTGTTGTCTTCGATCCATAATTTGTCTTTGGATCTCGAAGTCGCTTTCGTGTCGCTTAAATTGTGCTACAAGCGCTTCTCGAAGTGCGAACCAACTAGGTATTCGGTTTAACCGTCGAAATCCCCAGAACCATTGAGCTGCGTTTCCAGTTAGCAAACTATGAAAATTTCTAATTACTTCCGGCCATGGATATCGGTAGTCATTACACAAGGTCTCTACTCGAAAAACGAATTCGTCCACGCTGATTGATTTATTTGTACCATCGAACTTAAATCCCCATTTGTCCATTTCTACACGCCGCGGTTGTTCGGTTTGCTGGTAAGGCGCAAAAGGCGCTTGTACCGGCCCTGTATATGCAAATGCACTCGGCTGACGTATCGAGGGTCCAGCTCGTTGCTCTTGGTGTCGATTTCTGGTCTCTACTTGATACGTCTGCGACTGAGAAAAAACTTGCGGCTGCGGTACAATCGTCGGTTGCGGCCTATGCGGTGGTGGTTGTGAAAAATCTGGGAAAGTTTGCGAGGTGCTCCTGATATCCTGAGATCCAATTTGTTGTTGCTGCTCTATATTTCGATCTGGCCATGCCTGTGAATTGATAGACGGGGGTGGTGGAGGTGGTGGTTGTAAAGTCACTAACTTCGTAACCGCTGGTCGGCTCTCTGAATACTGAGGCGTCATCGACCCTAAGCTTTCGGCTATTAATTGTGGGACTAATACCCGCAAACGCTCCTCCATTCCCGACATCAGATCCACTTGGGCTAAGCCCACTGCTGACTTGACGTAATCCCTTATATTGATGCTCGAGTTGACCACACCTTGGGACGCTGGTGCTCTTCCTGACGACCTGTCTCTTACGCTTCCCATCTGTGCATGTTGCTGGAATTGCTTGCGCACGTTTAGAGCAGTTAGGCTGCTAAACTCTGGAGACGTGATGCTGCTATTAGAGAAGTTAAGCTCTTCCGAGGTACGTCTAGGTGCTGTTGGTAGTGCACTCTGCATCGCCATAGGTGTTGTAATCGTCGTAGTAGCTGTGGTAAAAATCGGTATGGTGGTACTCATCGGGCCTGTTTTTGGAATTGCCCCCGTACTAGTGGTTGTTGTGGGTACTAGGCCTCCACTTTCGGCTGCATTCGGATTGGTTTCACTATTATCCATTCTGCTTTGTTGCCTAGTGTGAACCATGCCCCAAGGAATCGTTATTCAAAAGAATCAAAAAAAAATATCAAGACAATTGCAACTGCTTCAAACACCTAGGTTGTCCAAATCGACAACCGATAATTCGCTGAATCAAAAGAAGCGTCAGTTAGGACCGGAGAATCAATTTATTCAAAAACGAGAAACTTCAATTATTTTGTCCGAACCGATGGTTTCAATGCGCCACAGTTTACTTAACTGTTGTACGCCAAATGCCAAAACGAAAGGAAAAAATTATAAAAAATATTAAGATCAAAATAAATGTCCTATCAGAACGGTGGTTGCAAAACTTAGCAAAAAAAAATTTTAAATAATAATATTATTAGTAGTATTAGAAATGATAATAATATATATAGTAATGAGATGTAAAGGAAAATAATATAATATTCAAAAAGTTGATAAGATATAATGATATTGATTAAAGGTAAGCATGATAATAACTGAACTCCATCGAGGTCAAGGAAATCGTTTCGTAGTATGTATTAATATAGAAAGGTGGGGAAGTGATATAAAAGAAAAGAAATTTTGTAACTATTTTAGAGCTACAATCTTAACTGTCTAAAACTTCGCAACTTATCCACAAATTAAAAGTTTAAGAGTATTTTTATTTGAATACGTATATATCGATCTATAAAGACTGAATATATATATATATATACACATATACATATAGACATATATATATATATATAGATATATATCGTTATATATATATATAGGAAAATTGGCTTATTAAAGCGCGTAGCTGAAAATAAACTTAAATATTTTTTCTACCCGAAGATAAAAATATATATATTGATATATTTTTTTCTAAGGTATTTAGTTTATAAAGATAATATATACATAAAGAGGAAATAATTTGGATAATCAGAAGAACTTGACTATCGCTTCAAAAAATGTATACGTAAAATAAAAAGGAGACTGACTTCGGTGAAGTTAATAGTCTAAACAAAAAAAGAAAATTATAATTCCGAAATCAAATAATCAAAACTAAAATAGCTGATAATAATAAATCAAACAAAAAAATAAAAAAATATATAGGCATTAAGTGTGGATGGTGGCGTAAAACAAACAAGAGTGGCGTAAAAATTAACTTTGACGAGACCAGCGAAAGCAACCTTCTTCTTTGTGCAATAATTGCACCCTCCAAATCGAGGTTCTTAACCGAAACTTCCCACAATATTTTCCTATGCTGAGGTCGCTCAGGCATATTCGCTTCACCTAATGGTGTTGTGGTAGTTCATCCCGAGTTGGAGTATTTATTCCAAACTAAAAATTTTTTATTTATATTTGTCCCTACTCAAGAGTGCTTTGCAACTCTATACCCCCCTTAATTCAGCAGCGCCTAACTCCAAATCGAGGTATTTTTTTTCTTAACTCAGCTAGCCTGTCACATTGATGACCCCACTGACCTGAGGTCCGACTCTGCAACGCAACTCGACACGCAAATGCGATTCGAAAACAAAATCACATCATGTAGATACATAGCGCGATCCTGCTCTCGAAATGCACCCGCACCCCGAATCGTACTACAGAGCAAGGCCCCTGGCTGCTCTTCCCGATAAGGAGCGATTTTCAAAAAACAAAAACTATTTAATTTTAATTTAACCTTCCTCTAAGCCCGCACCCAGTGAAGCATATGAGCCGCACTGTGCACAAAAACCAAAACTGCAAATTAAACGCTTGCGAAGAAACGAGATGCACTCGATGTTCGCGATTGCACTCATAAGCAAAACGCTTTGCTCACAGTCCAGCCCATATGCTTCACTGTGTGCGCTGCCTAAGAGTGCCGCTACCCCCCTTTTTTGTGCACTAGGTGCACCCTCCGAGTCGAGGTATTTTTGCTCTCAGCTAGCCTGTCCCGTTTATGACCCCTCTGGTCAGGCTGCTCTTCTCGGTCTGGAGTATTTGACAAAACGAGATTTCTATAATTTTCCATTGGTTTACATGCCGACAAACCCCGGCATGTTCGGGTTTTTCACCTTACGGTGTAAAAAAACAGCCGCCCAATCTGGGGACAGACGCTGGCCAACACGCCGCCCACTCTGGGTACAGACGCGTGTTGGGCTCGCTGGGGTACGCGGGTGCGCTACTCCCGTCATCCTACATATTCCACGCAGGATGCCCCTGCGGGTTTGAATATCAAAACAAAAGATTATAAAACTAACAAAAAAAATTTAATTAATACGCATCGGCCTCCAGTATCCGTCGCAACTGCAGTCGAGGCTCTGTGGCCTAAACGCTGCAGGACTTACGGAAAACCGAAAACTTGGTGCGAAGAAAAAAAAACCCTCAACTTATTTCTAAACCTATTAGCCCTAGCAGTAAAAATCCTACTGTTAAGAACCACGTCGCAACTGCAGTCGAGGCGCTGTGGCCTAAACGCTGCAGGACTTACGTGGTCTTACGTATTCGGACCTGCTTGGGGTCTAACAAAAACTATACCTAAAAACTTACACTACGCCCGAAACGAGATACTTCATTGTTTTCTTGATTGGCTCCTTTTGCCTTAGACCACGTCGCAACTGCAGTCAAGGTTCAAAGACCCAAACGCTGCAGGACTTACGTGGCCAGACGTCAGGAGACCAAACCAAAAAACAAAAAGACCTAAAATTTTTCGGGCCCCACGTTGGGCGCCAATTCTGTCATGTTTCCCTCCGACCTACCTTTGGTTGTGCGTCGATGCGTCATGTGGCAAGGTAGCCCTTGATACGCATCGCTGTCGTCCCTCTGGCAGCACTGGTACGCTGGCGTATTGCGCGGCTAAGGCTCGCCGGATGGGGTGGTGTTCTTGCCAGTCCGGTCCGACAGCAGGAAACTACACATGAATAAAATCGTACCAGTTGAATTTTGAAACTCACCGTCAAAACAAAAAAACCCGAAAAAACCGTACAAAACTATTTAAATCTCGAAGGCAGATAAAAAAAACCCGATTATTTTGCGCGACTGTGCTGAAAATAAAGAAGGAAGTGCTGAAAACCCGTAAGGAAACTGAGCCGGTCGCTCGCTGGGGCCACGCTGGCACGTCTCGAGGGCGGTCGATTTAAAAGATGGAATTTAATCGACCTTGGCATACCCTCCCCTCCTGGCCACAAAAGACCAGCCATGGTGACCCTTTTGCCTATATTTAGGTCACCCCAAATCTCTTATACTTACGCCGATGCCCTTAGTTAGTCCACGCCACCAATCCGCTGTACTTTAATAAACCATGACTCTTCCTTTCTTACAGTTTTAAGCCAACGTTTTATTTTTTAAAAGTTACAAAAAAAACCTTACATATTAGTTTCACATTATTTACTACATCTATACGCCACATCTTAGAATATACTTTTTAGCTTAAAGATACCGTGTATAACGCTCATTTGTTGAGTGACCTAAGCATTACCACAAAAAAATTTTAGCAAAATAAACAGGAGCCTACCTATTAAAGAGCTCTTTCATAGGACGATTCCCTGCCAATGTGGCCAAAGTTAAAGGAATATTTCAAACAAACTATAATATAATTTTTCTTGTTAATTCGGGATTATATCCGAATTCCTTTAAAACAAATGAGTTTAAGCGAAAATTGGGGGGTTTAAGCAAAAAGCAAATAAAGATAACTGAATACTAAAGATGAAATGTACTTATTATGCAGCAGTGGTAAAATTTCGGTAATCTCGGATGATAAGCTTACGTGGAATATAATTTTAACTAGGTACTTATAACACAAATTTTACCAAACCTTTCATTTTAAACAAAAATCTTCGGTAAAATTTCCCAAAAGTTCGGGGGACATGATTTTACTGACTTATACCAGCCAAAAATCCGATTTTTTAATTACACAAAAAAAAAATTTTATATCTCTTATCTTAAACTTATCAAACGCTGTTCAAAATTTTAGGTGCTCGGCCATCGTACCTAATTAAATTGTAGGACCTAATTTATAGCTGCTAGTTTTTATAAGTCGATTTCATATAACTTATCTAGGTTTTTGGTTACAGGTAACGTATTAACATTATATAGCTTATAAATATTACATTCAACTTAAGTGAATCTTATCGTATATTCTAACATCATAAAATAGTATGTTCTATGTAAATCGTAGTTACATTATTAGAGGGTATAAATAACGTACATCTATCTATTCAAGGTCTTTGTTTAGGCTGCAAACAAATAATTCTGATTACTAACTATGTAATTTTCTCATTTTGTAAACCATCAAACTATATCGATAGCATAAACTGCTTACCAATTGGTAATGATGACCGTATTTTTTCTATGAATATAAATATTAAGTCTAAGCCTAATCTAAATGATTTTTTTAAGAGAAAAGTACACATTACCTTATGCACATTTCAATTCATCAATATTTTTCGGAGCAAAAAAAGTGCGCTACTGTACGGAAATGTCAACGAAATATAAAATACAGTTGAATGTTTTAAGTTGTTGGGAGTTTTTTTTGTCTTTAACCAAGATAATTCTGTTATTTCTACGGTAACAATAGTTTAAAAATTTTACAATCTCTATAGAAACTTACTCAGTAACTCCGAATTGAAATTATGTTTTAAAAAGTCTTACAAATGTATGTTATACTGCTTAAGAGTTTCAATTTTTTCGTACTATTAAAAATTTAATATACGTGAAAGAAGTCAATATTGATTGATATATCCCAATCTCGGCTGAAATATTTTCAATAAGGAGGTGCTTACCGAGCCCAGGGGAACATGCCTCAAACCTGGCGATGAGGTGGCAGATGGTGGATATAGTTGGTGGATGTAGTTGGTGGATGTAGTTGGTGGATGTAGTTGGTGGATGTAGTTGGTGTTGTAGCTGGTTTTTGGTGCTGGTGCTGGAGCGGATGATCGTAATATTGTTGATGATGAAAATGTTGTTGTGAACCGTTGTTACGGTAGGTGATCGTAGTCTTATTGTTGTTGGTGGTGGCAATGGTGGTGAGGATGATGCTGGTGCGGCTGCAGATATTGTTGCTATAGTGATCGTGGTTGTTGTTGGTTTATTTGTTTACTTTTCTCTTTTTATTTTCGTTAGGTGTATTTTTGAATTGTTCTCCCTTTTTCCAGATATTATCTTTTCCGTCTTTCTACTGTCACTCACTACTATTTTTCTCTATTTCTTTCTTAATTTCAACTTATCATATTTTTTCTTAGCTATGCCATTTTACAAATTTTTTTCTACTTTCTTCAATGTATTTAGGTTCTTTTAATTTTAACATTTTTCTATAACTTTTTAATTTTTGCACTTATATAGTTTCTCGATTCTTTGTGTTTTTCGAAACTTTTTTTTTTTTTACATTTTTACTTCTTGTTTAATCCTTTTTTTTCACATTTCTATTTGAATAACTTTTCAGTTATCCATTTTTTTTAGTTTTACCCTTCTTTTTCTCTTGTTCAATTTTAGTTTTCTATGTATTTACTTTTCTTTTAGTGGTTTCACTTTTCTTATAGTTTTTTTTCAATTTTTTTTTTTTTTTGACTATTTTTAATTTCTATATTTTTGCTTTCTATTTTAGTTTGTTTCACTTTTCTTTTAGTTTCTATCTTTCACTTTTATTCTTTTTTTTGACTATTTTTAATTTCTATATTTTTGCTTTCTATTTTAGTTTGTTTCGATTTTCTCAATTTACACTTTTCTTATATTGTTTCTTTCACTTTGATTTTTGGGGTAATTTTAATTTTTATATTTTTGCTTTCTATTTTAGTTTTCTTTCACTTATCTTATATTGTTTCTTTCACTTTGATTTTTGGGGTAATTTTAATTTTTATATTTTTGCTTTCTATTTTAGTTTTCTTTCACTTATCTTATATTGTTTCTTTTACTTTGATTTTTGGGTAATTTTAATTTTTATATTTTTGCTTTCTATTTTGGTTTTCTTTCACTTATCTTATATTGTTTCTTTCACTTTGACTTATTTCCTTATTTTTCTTCAGTTTGTTTTTATTTTCTTTTAGAATGTCTATGTTTTCACTTCTTTTATTTAGGTTTTATTTTTTTTCAATTTTCGTTGGGGGTGGTGATGACGTCGTTGTTGTTGATGGTGGTGGTGGTGATGTCGTTGGTAGTGTGGGCTGCAGCTATTGCTGTCGAGCGCTGTCGTTCGGTGGGTTGACGATGGTGCTGCTGCTGATAATGATGACGATGGTGTTGTTGGATTTGTTGTTGTTGGACTCTTCTGGTGTTCTCGGAACTGGCTGCTTTGGAGGCGGGGAGGTTAGTTGGATACCTTTTTTTTCTTTCTTTTTAATACACGGTGCCGAAGAACACCTGCTTACCTGGCTTCTGTTGTCCTTGTTGTCTCTGTTGACGCAGCTGTTGGTGGCAAACATTGATGGTCGCAGGTTTGGGGTGGTAAAGCTGGTGTTCCAGTGGCTGTGGTGTCGTTGTCGTTGCTGTCGTTGAGGTTGACGATAGCAGCTTTGGTTTTGCCGCTTTAGCTGTTGATGTTGGGATGATGTCAATGATTTTGTCGGTGTTTTTTTTTTTTTCTTTGTAGCAGCTGCCAAGCCGCGAAACGTTAGCTTCTTCTTTTCGCGAGCTGCTGCGTACGCGATGTTGATGGCCGTGCTGTCTGTCCGCTGTCTGCTGGGGTAATGTAGGGCTGTAGATGTGACTGCACTATGGTGTGCTGCATAGGTTGGCACTTTCGGCGCTATGTTGAGAGTTGCTGTTACCGGTGGTAGTGATGCGGTGTTATTATTCACCGCACCTAGTGACTGCTGCTGTCCTTGTTGTCGTTATCTCTGTCGGAATTCTAATTTATATGAATCTATGAACTTCTGTTGCGTACATAGCAAAACATTTCTGCGCTGCCATGATGCGAGACAAATACGATCTTACCCTTTGAGGTAGTAGAATCCAGAAACCGAAAAACAATCTTGCCGGTTAATTTCAATGTCCAACTTTCTCTTCCCAATGGCAGTCCGTAACCTCTTACATATAATTTAAAAGTTTGTGCAAACAACTTATTTTCTTCTCCTTGCTTTTATAGTCTACCGGACTACCGGTTACATCCTAGTTAGTGGAAACGTTTTCATCAATTAATTGGTGCCACTCACTTTTTGCTGTCCATCTCTTTAATGGCGAATCTCTGCGACTGCAACGTCTCCCCAGGGTTGTATTTTTTTCAGTTCGATGATTTTTCGTACTTTGGCTGTGTTGCCACATGTACTTGAAAAGGGTGCGTTCGCATGCATCTTGATGGCATTTAGATGGGCCAACTACCGATGTTTTTCCAACTTCGCTCCCTTTTCGGTGGAATCGACCATAACCGAGGGGAGTAGGTAATGGTTGGGTTGGACTTGCGTATGACACGTCGGCAAGATCCCGTTAACCGACGCTTGTTTCGGAATTCCGATTGGCTACCGATTCAAGCGCGTGTCGGATCACGCCATTTTACCGAATGGTTTATGCCCGCTGAAACTAGTGGTACCATTTTTGTTGGTATTTTTCCCTTTCAAGCCCGTGTATGGCCATTTTGTTTGCCCGAACGTTCTCGAACGTCACCGAGGTGCCACATCTAAATGCAAAAAAATTTGTGTGCACTGACACACTAGAGGGCGCTAGTGGAAATAACAAGGGTACTCATAAACTGTATTATTCCCTATATGCAGGTGCCCATGACATAGCATGCAAAGTGCAAATACAGCACTTTGCATGCTATATTTTCTGTTTGCCTGCTAGCAAGATCTCAAGTGGAGGGAGGCATTAAAAGAGACTTCAGAGCTAACTGCTGAAATAAAATGAAATTTCAATTTTTCATATTTTTATTTTGTTTGACTGTCGTGAAGTCTCTTTTAATGCCTCCACTTTACATCTTGCTAGCAGGCAAACAGGAAGAATAGCAAGCAAAGTGCTATTTATTTTTCGCAGCCAATTCGGTTCATCCCCTCTAAGAAACACCTTTTTTATACAAAATTCTATTGCTTCTCGTGTCTTGCTTGTCGTTGGTTTGCGTTTTCAATTTACAACACTAGGCTAACTGTCTACGTACATTTATTATATTAAATTATATATAATTTATATACTATATCTATTTCTTATATATTCTTATTTAAATACACAACACAAACTATATATAGCGTGCATGTATATTGTGTTATTATATAAAAAGATATAAAAAAGATTTAAATTTTTAAATTAATTCAATAATAAAATAATTTAAAAAAATTATATGAATTATGTGTATATATTTTTGATATGGTAGGACATTTAGTTAAAAGAAATAGTTTCAGCCATTTATACAAAATTTCAAAAATTGATTTAATCTCTTATCTAAAATAAATCAGTTGTCATATGCCGACTGTAGCTAAAAAAGTCTAAAAAAATTCCAGCTAACTGTACAACAACAATTACATTTCAAATCTACATCAACAACGCAGTGAGAAAGGTTCACAGCTGTTGTGCAACGTTAGAGGGGATGAACGAATCGGCGTCAGAAAATAAACCGCATTTTGCTTGCTATGCTTTCTGTTTGCCTGGTAGCAAAATCTCAAGTAGTGGAATGACAAAATTAGACAAGGTACTGTTAAAGCGGAAAAACGGTGACCAAAACTGTCAAAACGAAGTTGACATTTCATACAAAATATGCAACCAATGAGAATGCAATACGAAAGCAAAAATTGGCCAAAATACCAAAATGGCTAAGTTTGACAGTTATGGTCACTAATAAAGAGAACAAATTCAGCCCTAACACTTTGTCTAGTTATACTATTAGTGGTGGCATCAAAAGGGACTTCACGGCCAGTCAAACAAAAAACAAAATATCAAAAATTTTAAATTTATTTTATTTTAACTTACAGCAGATCTACATATACATTGAAAAAGCTACATATATCATTCAATGTTTTGCAGCGGAGCAAAGGGAGGGAAAAAACGATGCGTCAACAGAGGAACTTTTTGATGGTTGCTTGCTACATTTGCTGAGCGCCTTGTAGTCTAGATCCAAGAGCGTCATTTAAAAACCTACTCGCTGTCTGTATTGATGACGAGAGTTACTCGCAAAATGACGATGAGGATGACGCAAACCAAAGATTAACCCTCTACCAAAATCGTTCAACGAGCCTAAAGAAGTTTTCACTTCAAAAAAATAACGAAAGTGCTTGAGTTTGTGTGGGCGTGGGGTAACGATATCCCGGTGCATCACCAAGTGCAGCAAAGTTAAATTGGCTTTCTTTGCTGGTGAACGTCCTCCAAGCACCTCCATGAACGTCCTCCAAGTGTTACCACCAGCAACAGCATAAGCAAGTGCAGCGCAAATTTCTTGCTAGCTAACATGTGCCATCAAGTGCCACCAGCAACAGCACAAGCAAATGAAGCGCAAATTCTCCGCTTTCAATTTATTTAATTCACGCCGGAGTATAATGGCAAAAATTTGCGTCTGCGTTTGAGACATGCTAAAATGGTGCTTCTGAAATATTGGAGAGTTGACCATTCAATTGAATTGTGCTGCTCTTGCTGGTGCTGCTGGTGATGGCACTTGGAGGATGTTGGCTAGCAACAAATTTTGCACTGCTATTGCTGGTGGTGGCACTTGGAGGACGTTCGCCAGCAAAGAAAGCCAATTTAACTTTGCTGCACTTGCTGATACACCGGGAGATCGTTGGCCTACACACACGCACACACAAACTCAAGCACTTTCGTTATTTTTTTTCATTATTTTGCTATTTTTAAGTTTTTTAAGTTTACAATATTACAAGTTTACGAAATAAGTTGCAAGTACAAGCACTCGAATGAAATATGTCGCAAATTGAATAAAATGCAAATTAAATAAAATATTTGCGCTAAGACACGATCGAAATGTGAAACGCCAAAACTTCATCGTCCATTTGACACAGCAAAAAAGACAAATTTATTTCAACACACACAAATTTTATTAAACCTGATATTTTCTATCCTACCACGACTGAAAAGTTTCCTTTTGACACTTACCCTTTACACGGAGGCTACACGAGACAGTACTGTTAAGACAGTCACAACACATTCACAAATTTTTACCCACACACACTAACTTTTGCTACTGTCTGCTCTACTGTCTTAAGTTATTTGTAGATAGTTGGCGGGACAGTAGCTAGGAAAGTAGAATGATATTTAGCATATCAAGTGATAGAATACGTGAAAACTTAATAGAATTAATGGAAAATTTGCAATACTTTGGCGTGCTCGTAGCTTTAACAAAAATTTTCTTCATAAAATATAAATTTTTTACTATTTTGTCAACTGTCTTGCCAACTGTCTTACCAACTGTCTGTACTCTTTTTCACAGACACAAAGTTTGACAACTAAAACTTATTTTTCACTGTCTTAACAGTACTGTCTCGTGTAACCTCCGTGTTATGAAATTTATTAATAAAACAATGATAGTTGACAACTCTAAAAATAAAGTGCCGCAGTGGTGAAAATAAAAACCCACTGACAAATACAACAAGTACGAAAATTGTCAAACTTTGTTAGATGATATATAATAAAATAAGAGCATGCAACAATTATTTGAATGTTCAACATATTCCTTTATCACAACTTAAAGATAAAAATGTTAAAACACTCAATCCATACATTATTTTTTCTTGTTTGCAAACGAAGTTCCAGCAAAAAAAAGCAGGAAAAGAATAAGATCGTTCCATTTTTAAATCTCACCATGCATAGCAGCTGTTTAAGTAAAAGCAAATTTTTCAAAAATGTTGACAAATACAACAACTGAAGAAATTGCCAAACTTTAAAAGCATAGACAGACCAATATAAAGCGAATTAATAATAAGTTTTGGTTGCAACCATCTTATTGCAACCTAACTTAAGTATTTATAAACTAACAAACAGATTATATGCATTACTTTCAGGAGTTGCCAAGTCCTTTCTTTGTGAGCTTGCGGCCGATTAAGAACAAGAGTGACGATAAGTGTTGACATTTTTATGCACAAACACATGCAAACATTTTTTGAGGTTATGTTTTCTAATTTTCCTATCTTGTTATCTTTGCTGTCTGTATTGATGACGAGAGTTCCTCGGAAAAATGCGATGACGCAAACCAAAGATTTACCCTCTACCAAAATCGTTCAACGCGCCTAAAGAAGTTTTCACTTCAAAAATCTTTGGCCTGAACGAACGAAAGAAACCTCGTTCGTTCGCTCGGTTTAAACACTTTGCCCGATTGAACAGTTTTTGCTATAAATTTATCGCGAACGATGTTTGTCCGGTGTAAACAGTAATTTAGGGCGAACGA
This sequence comes from Dichetophora obliterata, assembly GCA_963920525.1. Classification (NCBI taxonomy): domain Eukaryota; kingdom Metazoa; phylum Arthropoda; class Insecta; order Diptera; family Sciomyzidae; genus Dichetophora; species Dichetophora obliterata. The sequence goes on along the minus strand of OY986439.1, from coordinate 163,202,254 downwards.
ACGAAGATTCTTTCGTTCGCTCTGATCGAACAACCTTCGATCTTTTTGGGCGAATCCGGTGTTACGCTGTGTTTAAAAACAGAAAAGTAGCAAAGAGGAGCAGCTTAAGAGAATAAATAATGAAAAGTACCAAAATATGTTGTAATTTATATTTTATGTTTTTTAAAGTGTTCTGTTAATTTTCGCCGCAATATAATTGTGCTGTGTAAAGAACCAATGAAGGTTTTTTAAGCGAAAGAAAAACCTATATTTAAAGTTTCATTTTAAAGCGACTGTTTGTTTGAGGTAATTTTTTTTTTAAAATAATAACTATATAACTTTTAATGAAAATTTTCGAGTTTATGTATAGCAAATATTATTTAGTATAGCAGGAGTCCGCAATAGAGCTTGTTCAACTAAAATAAAAAAAAAATATTTTAGGTTCTGCTGAAACTTTTTGAGCTTTTAATAGAAGATGTTAGAAAAATGTGGATGTTAACTAGAATGGTTGTTGAAAATTCGATTTGTGACTAAAAGCAATTCTTTAAATTTATAAAATAAAACGTATATAATATTATAAAATCATATACAATACCAATTGTATTTGCTTAACAAGTGCGTACAATTTGGTAGCGATCATTGGCCAGTTTCGAATAATGCTGTCCATCGAATTCAAACAGCACTTTTCGAGAAAAACGCGTTTAAAGTTTTTACATGTATAGTTTTCATTAAGGGTTCTCATCTTAGCATGTAGCTGACCCGTAAACATTGTAAGCCTTGTGAACTTACATGCGCGTAAACTATCTATCAAAATTTGTATGGGCGTGAGTTTACATTATTTCCGAGTCTATTTTGTAGTGTAAACTTGCATGTAAATATACGTGTGTGAATGGGGGTTGCCTGTGGCGCTAATCATTACATATTTAAAGTAGTTGAAGTAAATATGAACACGTTTCATTTATTTTTCTATGTTAAAAGGTTTAAAATTAAAAAAAGTCATAATGGTGTCGCAGCCGCCGCCGCCATTTTGTCGACATTTACGCTATTTACACTTTATCGCTCATCAAAAGTTTAAATGCTATACATGTTTACATGTTTTCATGCTTAGATGAGAACCCTTATTGTCTTTTCTTTAGTTGATGCTTATAACTACAACACTTTTTATTTAATTGACTTAAAATTTACAAAATTTATTGTCATATGATATATGTGAAAAATTTTTATTTTTGTTCGTCGAAAAACTTAAATGGGCCCTTAAGTTAAACACAAGTCTTTTATATAATAACTAATACGAGTAATGTATTGTTATGGAGTGGTAAACCATTTGTTGTTCAGAAACGGAGTATACGTTTTAGTACTAATATAAAAATAAGGAGTTATCAAGCCTGCATATATTGATGTTCGGCCAAATGCACAAATTGCTGTTTACACCACCTGAACGTACAAGATGGCGGCCAATGTTTGTTCGCGATTGATGTTCGTGCGGTCTAAACAGTACTCCAAACGAAGAATTTATTGCAATAAAGCCCACAGTAAGGAAGCGGTATAGTTGAAGTGAATTAAAGTATTTTACAAATGCAATAGGGGCTTTCGTATGGTCTAACATATTGGACCAACATGGCAGATTGGACAAAATGTAGTACCATGCGTAAACTGAAACGAAAGTCGATCCAATATGTTGGATGAAAATCAAAAAATGTTTTTTTCTGGCGATCGTTCAACATGTTGGACGTGTGAATGCATGTTAATCCAACTTGTTGCATTTTTCATTTCAATTAAGGCCTAACCAAAATAGACGAAATGAGACGATAGCAACTTGACGAACGTCTGCACTCGTTACGGATGTTTACGGACCTAACCTAAAATGAAACGAGTTGCTCAACTCGTCTGAATCAGCTGTACAGCTGGCAATCGAGTGTTATTTCTTTATTTAGTTTATGAATTTTTTACTTTTAAATAAAGATTTGTGAAAGATGAGTGAAATAATGGTGAAATTGAAACAAATTAATGAAAATAAAACAAAAACGCACTCTGCACAGCTGTTGTTGACGAGTTACTACGCTAGCATTTCGGTTCTTACGGAATAATACGTCTTGTCAAACTGTTTCGTTTAGTTTCGTTCAGTTACGTTTGCTCATTTTGGGTAACTACATTAAAAATGTATATAACCGAAAACTAACGTGTTTACTCGTTACGGAGCAAATCGTCTATTTTGGTTGGGCCTTTAGGATTTTCTCCCCTAAATTTAGGGGGGGAAAAGTGGAATGAGATTTTTTAGGGGTTTTATATTTTTAGGGGTTTTTTAGAGACCTTCTGATATTCTTAAGCATAGGATAATCTAATTTACTAAAAAGTTTTTGAATTTATTCCGATTTTGCTAGGCATTTACTCAATTTTTCCCTTTTTCATCCCTGCTCGTGTAAAAAAACATGGTGTAAAAAAACTAGGTGAACGTGACGTCTAAAAATTTTGCTTAAGCTGTAAAACTTGTGAGTGAGTGAAAGATACAGAAAAGTTGATTTTGTATGGTTTGACAACTCAAGTGTTTGATTTTACAACAAAAATTTAAAATTGCGTTTACCTTGTTTTGAATAAAAACCGAAGAAACCGATTTTTTTTTGTAAATATTTAATCATTTATAACTAAAGATTAGAAAAAATTTTAATTGATATTTTTTGTTGTTTTGGGGGGATTTTCAAGTAATTGTAGCGATTTTAGGAGTTTTTGACTAAAGCTTTAGAGATAAATAGTTTTGGGAGTTGGTAACACTCTTTCAATGATAGCGTCCTGTGGGGGGTGAAAATTTCTCAAGCGGCAAATGGCCGGTTGACAGCTAGTGATAGCGGAGGTTGGTGAACCAACCTTGATAAAAATGTCACTGACATAACGCAACCTCAATTCTGACAGCCAAGTCGACAGTTGTTTCCCTGCTCAGGCTTGAATTTGAATTCAAAATTCAGTTCAGCAGAGGAAACACTACGTCATATCAACCGGAAGAGTTTTTCTCATCGGCTTGCCCGGTAGAATCCGTTGTGTTGTGCCCTCGGCTGGTCTAGAATTTGAATTCGAATTCCAAACCTGAGCTGGGATTTCAACCCGGAAGCCAGTAATTATAAATGATGTTTTTTTTTTCCTTTTGTTTTTGTTTGCAAAATAATTAGCCACAACGTGTCTGCCGTGGTTAATTAGGGCCTACAGTTGGACATCGTTCAATTTGCCATCTGTCATGTCGGTTTGTTTGCAAGCATCGAAAAACAAGGGTCAAACTCCGCTTTCGACAGTTTGCACAAACTTCGTTTGCACCAACTTTCGGTGTAAGCGGTCATTAAACCATGTCTTATAACATCGCATGTTGTACTGTCCGACTTGCGTATGTAAACGACAATACCATAGGTGACGGCTGTCAATGAAAAGAACGATGGCTGGCGAACTTCCGGCCTTTGTCTTTCTTTTCGCTGATGTTAACCTGGGCAGTCGCGGATGGTGATCTGGGTAAGTAAAAATCTTAATTTATAAGAAACATCTTATATTTTATTATTTTCTTACTCCCACCAACGCAGAAACAGCTGGTAATATTTTCGAATAATATCAGTGCTAAGCACTGGCAAAATTAACTAGACTGGACTATTGTTCAGCAAACCTTGGCGGCCCGACTGCAGCCACAACGGGTAATATAATCGGTTAGTATCATTGTTCATCAATTGAAAAAAAAAAAAAATTTACAAATCCTGTCTATTGTTCAGCAAACCTTGGTATCTACTGCAACGACAGTAAAGCAGCGTCAGCTGCCGAAAAAGCGAAAATCAGTGGTCCTGAGCTATTTACGTCGTTGGTATCTACTGCAACGACAATAACAGCAGCATCAGCTGCCGAAAAAGCGAAAATCAGTGGTCTTGAGCTATTTACGTCGTTGGTATCTACTGCAACGACAATAACTGCAGCGTCAGCTGCCGAAAAAGCGAAAATCAGTGGTCTTGAGCTGTTTACGTCGTTGGTATCTTCTGCAACGACAATAACTGCAGCGTCAGCTGCCGAAAAAGCGAAAATCAGTGGTCCTGAGCTATCTACGTCGTTGGTATCTACTGCAACGACAGTAAAGCAGCGTCAGCTACCGAAAAAGCGAAAATCAGTGGTCTTGAGCTATCTACTTCGTTGGTATCTACTGCAACGAATCGTTGGTATCTACTGCAACGACAACAACAGCAGTGACTAAGTGCAACCACCAACAAACTGCACCAGTACAGCAACATCGTCAGCCGTGACACTGCACCAGCACTACCCCCTCGCCTCCTACTTCTGCCCCAGTAGCTACGTCTCAGCCAGCAGTGTCCAAGAACGTCAGTACCACCACCAAAGCGCCAGCACAACAGCTACGCCAGCTGCAACGCCAATCACGCCAGCAGTGTCCAAGTGCAACCACCAACACGGGAACACCAGGTTTTTTTTTGTCGTCCTATATGATTAGAGTGATTCATGTCGCTTCGTAATGGCTTCGTAAGCTCGTATAACATAAAAACTTACAAAACGTCATTTTTTTTGTTATCTTCGAGTTACCAAGTCGTAACATTTTACGCCTTGAATTTTTCCTGGGGTTTCGTAAATAAGTCTGCGTAAGGCCAGCTGCCAATCTAACAAAAAAAAAAAATTTAATGTTGCACACGGCTTACGAAGACTTATGAAGTGACATGAATCGCACTGTTATAAATCGGTAGAATGGTTTTCGCCAATAGAATTTAATCCTAGTAATTTAATTTAAAATTTTTTTATACATTTAAAAAAAACAAGGTTTGTTTTGAATCAAAACAAAATAGTATTTAATAGAGTTAGACGCGATGACAATTATTGTTAAAACAAAACAAAATAATACTTATCAGAGTTAGACGCGATGACAATTATTGTTAAAACAAAACAAAATAATACTTATCAGAGTTAGACGCGATGACAATTATTGTTAAAACAAAACAAAATAATACTTATCAGAGTTAGACGCGATGACAATTATTGTTAAAACAAAACAAAATAATACTTATCAGAGTTAGGCGCGATGACAATTATTTTTAAAACAAAACAAAGTTTGTTTTGAATCAAAACAAAATAGTATTTAATAGAGTTAGACGCGATGACAATTATTTTTAAAACAAAACAAATTAATACTTAATAGAGTTGGACGCGATGACAATTATTTTTAAAACAAAACAAAATAATACTTATCAGAGTTAGGCGCGATGACAATTATTTTTAAAACAAAACAAAGTTTGTTTTGAATCAAAACAAAATAAAGTTTGGCAGAGTTAGACTCGATAACAAATATTTTCGAAGCTAAACAAGGTTTGTTTTGAATTAAAACCAAATTAATTTCTGGCGGAGATAAGCACCAAAGATAGTTTTGAAACAAAACAAAATTAATATTTAGCGGAGATAAACTTAATAACAATTATTTAGAAACAAAACGAAATTTTTATTGTATTAAAACAAAATTAATATTTAGCAGAGATAAACACAACAAATATTTTTAAACAAAACGGAAATATGATTCATCTTAAAATAAATTAAACAAATTAGGTTTTGAACCAATCTAAAAATTAAATTTGTCTTAAAATAAGCTAAACGAAATTTATTCTGTAACTAAAGCCAAATTAAATTAATTAGATTTTAAATATTTCGATACCTACTTTTCTGATTAAGTTACAGTTATCGTAACCTATCACATGAAATTTTCAGTACTCTGAAAAAAAAAATTTTTTGTTTGTATAATTATATTTGGATTTTGGTAATATATGGTAAATCCCTTGAGATGGGTATTATGTTAATATACTAAATTTGTGTAAATTCTTTGGACCGATGAAAGGTAAGGTCGTGGTAAGGGACTGCTGCACTTAGGTGCACTATTTGGGTTAATGAAATTTTTTTTTCGTTCATTCATTAACAGGTTGGGCGGGTAGAGACTATGAGGGAAAATAACACCATCCTCCCTCATATATCTCGGTGCATAGAGTCAACAGTTTGGTTTGCGTCGCCTCTTTCGGGTATTTTTTTTTCTCTCTCCCATCCGTTTCCTATTTCCTCCCATTTGAATTAAAATTCAAATAATCTGAATTTTAATTCAAATGATCCTTTTCCGTTTTCCCGCTAACGTCTGCATACAAATTAACTTGTGCAGATCGCATACCTCGACTTCTTGACGAAGCAACCCCACGACCATTTTCCCTGAGCTAAGCTGAAGCATAGCTAGGTGTGCAGACGCTCGCTAAGTCAGGAAGTGCCTCGTCATCCGGTACGCGGATGTCACGACGCTGCGAGGTGGATGGACGGTCCGTCACATAAATGGCGCCCAACGTGGGGCCCACGAAAATATGTTTAGCCTTATTCGTAAGGTATATTATTACTTAACTTCTGACCACCTGAAGTATTCAGTATTTTCGTTTCGCCTCAACCAAACTTATATTTTTTTCTCTTTTTCGATTTTGATTATTTGCAAAAGGCATGTTCTGGATTTAGTTCCTGGAGTTTTTTTTGGGATCTTACCGAACCTCTGCCAACCAATTCTTGAATCGAGTTAAATTTTTTTCTTGAAAATTTCGATTTTTGATATTGATAATCTTTTGGATCGTGTCATGATATTATTGTTGTGTTAACCAAAGATTATTTAGATTTTAAATGGGAATTTATTAACAAATGTATGCTTTTGAGATTTTTATCTTTGGATAATTTCGAAGATTTACTCAAGTATACTGAATATAATCTCTTTTCTCGTGGTTTTTGCAAATAAAATTAATTTTTTTCTTATCCCGTTAACCGAACGTTTTCTCTATGCACCTGTGCCCTAAGTCTGTAGCAGTCCCGCCATGGCCTTGCCGAGTAATTTCCAAAGAATAGTAATTATATCATTATACATTTATATTTGTTATACAATATTTTTTTTTTGCGCGAAATCATTGGATTTCATTTATTCACCACCGCATAACCTGGGTTATGCTATATTTACCTAAAATTGACCTACTTTATTTCTGAAATTGATATTTTTTTTCTTTTCCATCGCGAGATTCGGTTTTCGTTCCGTCGTACCATAAAAGTATTAAACAATACTTTAAATAATTAAGTGGTTCGATATTTTCTGTTCTCATTCTTCATTGGTTGTCTGTCGCGCGAAATCATTTGATTTCATTCGAGCGTAATAGCAAAACTTGTTTATGCTATACGCCGGTTTTAACGATTAAGATCGGAAAAATATTTTTTGTTTACTACGTTGTTTCGCGAGTGAAATACTCATGATTTTATTTTACTTGGACAGCATAAATTGAGTTGCTCCACTAATAATTTTTCAGTTAACTCCTTACATGAAATTTTTTTTGTCTCTTCCGAGAACACTAGAATTGTTTAGTTCATTTCTTCACCACCGCACAAATGTGGAACTTTACGTACCAAATATTGATTGAATTTTTTTTGTGATTCCTTTGTGGAAATTTTTCTCGCAAATTATTTCGTTTTCACTTCTCGGTAACTGCACTAATTGTTGATGCACTACTTATAATTTATCGATTAAATTCGTATTGAGATTTTTTTTTGTGAAAACTTTTTGGTTTTTGATTATTTTTCCTACCATCTCGATCGTTTCGCCAATTAGTCGCTTCAACCCTATTACAACGCCATAAACTTATGTATGCTGGACTTGTTTGCCAGTGATTGAGATTTGTAGTTCTCGTTTTGAAGTTGATTTTATTTTTTTGTGAAATCTTGTGAGGTTTCATTTCCTTGCTTCGGCATAATCGGTTTAGGCTTCACTTATAACTAATTGATTGTCTTTTTATCTGACGAAATTTTTTGTTGTTGTCGTGACATCATTGAGTTCCAACTAATCATCTTTCACCTAATATTGATTGAGATTTTTACTTCACTTTTTTTTGAAATCTTAGGATTTCATAATTTATTGTTTGGTTTAAAATTTTTTTTTCTCCAACTTTCCTTTTTTTTCTCTCGTTCCGCTCGTTCCGCTTACTAGTCGCATTCACTCAGCTACAACAGCATTCAACTTTTCTACTATAATTACTCAGTAATAATTGGAAAAAATTTATTTTTGAATATACAGACGTTTCCGTGGAATTGTCTGGTTTTTCCTTTTTGCCAACAGTATAAAACTGGTAAGGATGTAAATATAAACTTTTGATATTTTGTTTTGTTATTTTTATCTTGTCGACGATGCCTGTGACGCGAAGTACAGAAGACCTGTTAGGAGTGGGTAATCCTCCCAACGATGCCATTTGTGCCGTGTGCAATGAGACCATTCATCCTACGGATGAAGTGGTTGAGACTTCGTGCAATCATTGCTTCCATGCTCCGTGCTTACAGACTTGGTTAGAAACCAACAAGGCATGTCCGGTTTGTCGGTTGGCATTGGTTCCGGCAGTTGTAGGTCCTTCTCCGTCGGCGAATATTCTTGAAGTTGCTGGCAGTGTTAATCCACCAAAGAGGGGAAGAGGTGGTGGTGCACCACGGTATCGCCCCAACACGCGTCAACAAGCAAACTTTAGATCAGACCATCGTGATAGTAGGCCTGAACCGCTGGACAATGCCATCTTACCGAACCAACCGAACCAGGTTTCTGAAACCAAAGTACACCAAATCGTTGCCGACTCCTTAGGCCAACTCCGAATGGAGATAAGCTCTATCATTTCAACCGAGCTTCAAGCGATGCTGCGTAGCTTGAACATTGGAGCTAACCCTCCTGCAATGGCGCCAAATCTTCGTCAACCAGAATGGCCACAACTGCTGCACGAAGAAGCTCAGAGGCCTGTTCCTCCTTCATCGTCTCGGCGTCGAGCGAATCCTCCGCTTCCCGGTAGCGATAGAGACCCTGGCTCTAAAGAGCGAGTTTCCAACGTTGTGCGAAACTGGCACGTGAAATTCAAGGGCACTGCCGATGACATTCCAGTAGATGAATTTATCTACCGAATAAATACTCTGACTTCATTGCATCTCAATGGTAATTTCTCTGTTCTTTGTGAACATGTTCACTCTCTGTTCGAAGGCAAAGCTCACCAGTGGTTTTGGCGATATCACCGCAACGCTGACGAGGTAGAATGGTTTGACCTCTGCGATGCCCTGCGACGTCAATTCAAAGACTACACCTCGGATTTTGACATTCAAGATGATATTCGTCGTCGAAAACAAAAACATTCAGAGTCGTTCGACGAGTTTCTTGATGCTATTTTGTGCTTGAGTGACAGGCTTCGACACCCAATGTGCGAATCTGAGCTAGTTGAAACAGTGATTAGGAATTTACGACCGGATTTACGTCACGAGTTACTCCACCTGGATATTCGCAGCATTGCTATTCTACGTCGTGAGGTTCGTAAGCACGAAAAGTTTTTCGAGGACGTGCGTCCTAATTATAGTGTTCCTCCTAGAAATGCTGGTGCTCGTCGGCAATTGTATGAAATTACTCAGGATAGTGACCCAAGGTTAAACGAATTAGAGAGTGACCATGTTCAACAAGAACTCAATGCGCTAGACATGAGTAAATTAAAATGCTGGAATTGCGATGAGGATGGTCATCGGTACCAAGATTGTCTGAAGGCTAGGCGCGTATTCTGTTACGGTTGTGGTGCTGTTGACACCTACAAACCAAGCTGCCAGAAGTGTGCTGCGAAGGCAGAAGGATTCAAGCCGGATTTTTGTCGGGAGTCGAGCAGACCCCAATTAAATCGTCCTCGGATGTAACTCCGAATAAGATTCTACCAAAATCTGACGTTCTACCAATTGTGTCTGCCTCGACTGCAAAGTTTATTGACGATCCGGTGGATTCTCAACCTCTACCTCCTACCTTCAAACCTTACCATGTTAGGCTTGCGGAATATAATAAGATACGTGAGAAAATATTTGGTACCTCGACTGTTAGGCGTCATTCCGTTCGTTCTTCAGACCGTATTCGCCTGTTCTGGAAACGAATAAAAAACTTGCGCAAGAGTGTGGTCTCGGCCATAGTCTACAAAGGTTCCGACATTCGTCCTTACACCAATCTTTTGATTGAAAATATGGTGTATCTTTCGCTTTTAGATAGTGGCGCTACAAAGAGTTGCATTGGTGGACGTTTTGCTCAAGTAATTCTCTCTGACTCTACAAAGAAACTGGTTAAATTAAGAGGTAACGTTCGAACGGCTGATGGTAAACATCAACAGGTCGTGGGTTCGATTACTATCCCAATTACCTTTCAAAACCAAACGAAAAATTTTGATTTCTTGATTGTACCTTCTATTGTCCAAGACGTGATATGCGGAATGGATTTCTGGAATTTGTTTGAGCTTAAAATCCAAATAGACCCGACAGTGAGTGAACTCTCTGCTTTAGAGATAGACCCTGATAGCGTTCAGTTGAATGCACTCCAGCGTAGAATGCTTGATTCCACCATAGCCGCCTTTCCGTCTTCGGAAAAAGAAGGCCTTGGTACTACCTCTCTAGTAGAACACGTCATCGATACAGGTGTAGCATCTCCTATAAAACAGAGATACTATCCTATATCACCAGCGATGGAAAAGCTTCTATGTCAGGAAATCGACAGAATGCTCGAACTAGGTGTCATCGAAGAAGCAGAAAGTTCACCCTGGTCTTCACCGGGTGTCTTGATTGTAAAGCCTGGAAAGGTTCGATTTTGTATTGACTCGAGAAAACTCAATGATGTGACCATTAAGGATGCTTATCCTATTCCAATCATTGATGGGTTACTTTCTCGTTTGCCACCTGTGCATGTCATTTCAAAGATCGACCTTAAAGATGCTTTTTGGCAAATAAAATTGTCCAGAGATTCGTGTCCAAAAACCGCGTTCACGATACCCAATCGACCATTGTATCAATTCACGCGCATGCCTTTCGGCTTGTGCAATGCACCGCAAACAATGTGTCGATTGATGGACAAGGTGATACCGTACAATCTCAAAACTCGAGTCTTTGTTTATTTAGACGACCTGTTGGTCGTATCGCAGTCACTAGAAGAACACATAGTGCATCTGTCAGAAGTTGCTTCTTGCCTTAGGAAAGCCGGTTTGACAATTAATGTCAATAAAAGTCAGTTTGGTCTCAATAAGGTCAAGTATCTTGGTTTTGTAGTGGGAAATGGTTCGCTTACTGTGGACCCCGACAAAGTGAAAGCCATAACAGAATATCCCGTTCCTAGAACAGTTCGTCAAATTCGCCAATTCCTAGGAATGACTGGGTGGTACCGGCGATTTGTGTCTGACTATGCAGCGGTTACTTTTCACCTTACTGAACTTCTAACGAAAAAGAAAACTTTCACGTGGAACCCTTCGGCTCAAGAATCTTTTGACGCCATCAAAGCTAAGTTGACGACAGCTCCTTTCCTCGTGCATCCTGACTACACTAGGCCGTTTATCGTGCAGTGCGACGCTAGCCAGTGCGGTGTTGGTGGTCTTTTAGCGCAAGTTGATGAGAATGGGGACGAAAGGCCCATTGCTTTTATGTCTCATAAACTCAACAAAGCGCAAAGAAACTATACCGTCACTGAGTTGGAATGTTTAGCTGTCGTGCTAGCGATAAAAAAATTTCGCGCCTACATTGAAGGTCACGAGTTTAAGGTAGTAACCGATCACGCAAGTCTGAAATGGCTAATGCGTCAAAAAGACTTAAGCGGAAAACTAGCTCGATGGGCACTAAAAATCCAAGGGTTTAATTTTACAATTGAGCACCGAAAAGGTAGCGAGAATGTTGTGGCTGATGCTTTGTCGCGGTCTTTTGAACCAGATGACCCTGAATCAGTCGTGGCTGCACTTGAGTTAGAAACTTTGCCTGAAATAGACCTTGAGTCTTTACATTTCAATTCAGACGAATACCGAAACTTCAGAGAAAAATTGGCTTTATCACCTTTGCCAGATTAAAAAATCATTGATGATTATATTTACCGTCGTTTGGAATTTGACTCTGATACCACCGATCCTTCTCTTGCTTGGAAGTTGCTTGTTCCTGCCGAATTGCGAGAAAGCGTAATCTATGCCTCTCACGATATTCCATCTTCTGCTCATGGTGGTATAGCCAAGACGCTTGAACGCATTCGTCGTTACTTTTACTGGCCAGGTCTGGTTACGCAAGTTCGAAATTATGTGTTAAATTGTGAATTATGCAAAACGTCTAAGTCTCCGACGCATATCCTTCGTCCTCCTATGGGTCAGATGACAGAATCCGAACGTCCATTTCAAAGACTCTATGTCGACCTAATTGGACCGTTCCCTAGATCCAAAAGAGGTAACATTGGAATGTTGATAGTCTTAGACTACTTTTCGAAATTCACCTTTCTGAGACCTCTGAAGAAGTTTACCTCGAAACTCCTTATGGAGTTTCTGAAAGAAAATGTGTTTGACTTATGCGGTGTTCCTGAGACAGTGGTATCCGACAATGGCAGTCAGTTCAAAAGTAACGACTTTGAACTTTTCCTGTCAAAATATGGCATAAAGCATGTTTGTACTGCTGTATACGCCCCTCAATCCAACGCGTCGGAGCGAGTCAATCGTTCAATTAATGAAGCGTTACGCTCATTTATACGTAAAGATCAACGCTTGTGGGATGTGTATATAAGCAGCATTAACTGCTCGTTGCGCAAAAGTGTCCATCAGTCAATTGGACAAGCACCATATTATGTTGTCTTTGGTCAGCACATGATGACGCACGGTAAAGATTACAAAATCTTGAAAAATCTTAACTTGCTTTCGGAGGGTTCAGAGAGGTTGAATCGAGAAGACGAGTTTTCTATGATACGCAGTTTAATTCATAAACGAATGAAAGCGGCCTATGACCACAATGCCCACTCCTATAACTTGCATTCACGAGGACGTCAGTTTGAAATTGGTCAAGAAGTGATAAGGCGAAATTTTTGCCAAAGCAACTTACTTAAACATTTTAATGCCAAATTGGCTCCAACAGGTGTAAAGGCAATTGTAAAAGAGAAGCTTGGCAATGCATATTATGTGCTGACTGATTTAGAAAGAAAAACGCAAGGCACGTATCATGCGAAAGATATTTGGTAGCGGTTAGCTGGGATTCTATGTTTTTTGTTTCATATTGATTTCGAAGGATAAGCGTTTGGGTACGGGTGAGATATCCGTGTTGGCAAAGAAAATTTGTTGTGCATAGTTCACTATGAATGGACTGCTCTCATTCCTGATTTTTGGTGTTGTTTTGATAGCGACGACCATGGGTAAGCTGACCTAAGTTGAAAAACTAAAAGATATACACCCTTTTCAGACACTTGTCTGCAGCTGGCCTTGTCAAGCATCTGATTTGTGGGGGGTGAAAATTTCTCAAGCGGCAAATGGCCGGTTGACAGCTAGTGATAGCGGAGGTTGGTGAACCAACCTTGATAAAAATGTCACTGACATAACGCAACCTCAATTCTGACAGCCAAGTCGACAGTTGTTTCCCTGCTCAGGCTTGAATTTGAATTCAAAATTCAGTTCAGCAGAGGAAACACTACGTCATATCAACCGGAAGAGTTTTTCTCATCGGCTTGCCCGGTAGAATCCGTTGTGTTGTGCCCTCGGCTGGTCTAGAATTTGAATTCGAATTCCAAACCTGAGCTGGGATTTCAACCCGGAAGCCAGTAATTATAAATGATGTTTTTTTTTTTCCTTTTGTTTTTGTTTGCAAAATAATTAGCCACAACGTGTCTGCCGTGGTTAATTAGGGCCTACAGTTGGACATCGTTCAATTTGCCATCTGTCATGTCGGTTTGTTTGCAAGCATCGAAAAACAAGGGTCAAACTCCGCTTTCGACAGTTTGCACAAACTTCGTTTGCACCAACTTTCGGTGTAAGCGGTCATTAAACCATGTCTTATAACATCGCATGTTGTACTGTCCGACTTGCGTATGTAAACGACAATACCATAGGTGACGGCTGTCAATGAAAAGAACGATGGCTGGCGAACTTCCGGCCTTTGTCTTTCTTTTCGCTGATGTTAACCTGGGCAGTCGCGGATGGTGATCTGGGTAAGTAAAAATCTTAATTTATAAGAAACATCTTATATTTTATTATTTTCTTACTCCCACCAACGCAGAAACAGCTGGTAATATTTTCGAATAATATCAGTGCTAAGCACTGGCAAAATTAACTAGACTGGACTATTGTTCAGCAAACCTTGGCGGCCCGACTGCAGCCACAACGGGTAATATAATCGGTTAGTATCATTGTTCATCAATTGAAAAAAAAAAAAAATTTACAAATCCTGTCTATTGTTCAGCAAACCTTGGTATCTACTGCAACGACAGTAAAGCAGCGTCAGCTGCCGAAAAAGCGAAAATCAGTGGTCCTGAGCTATTTACGTCGTTGGTATCTACTGCAACGACAATAACAGCAGCATCAGCTGCCGAAAAAGCGAAAATCAGTGGTCTTGAGCTATTTACGTCGTTGGTATCTACTGCAACGACAATAACTGCAGCGTCAGCTGCCGAAAAAGCGAAAATCAGTGGTCTTGAGCTGTTTACGTCGTTGGTATCTTCTGCAACGACAATAACTGCAGCGTCAGCTGCCGAAAAAGCGAAAATCAGTGGTCCTGAGCTATCTACGTCGTTGGTATCTACTGCAACGACAGTAAAGCAGCGTCAGCTACCGAAAAAGCGAAAATCAGTGGTCTTGAGCTATCTACTTCGTTGGTATCTACTGCAACGAATCGTTGGTATCTACTGCAACGACAACAACAGCAGTGACTAAGTGCAACCACCAACAAACTGCACCAGTACAGCAACATCGTCAGCCGTGACACTGCACCAGCACTACCCCCTCGCCTCCTACTTCTGCCCCAGTAGCTACGTCTCAGCCAGCAGTGTCCAAGAACGTCAGTACCACCACCAAAGCGCCAGCACAACAGCTACGCCAGCTGCAACGCCAATCACGCCAGCAGTGTCCAAGTGCAACCACCAACACGGGAACACCAGGTTTTTTTTTGTCGTCCTATATGATTAGAGTGATTCATGTCGCTTCGTAATGGCTTCGTAAGCTCGTATAACATAAAAACTTACAAAACGTCATTTTTTTTGTTATCTTCGAGTTACCAAGTCGTAACATTTTACGCCTTGAATTTTTCCTGGGGTTTCGTAAATAAGTCTGCGTAAGGCCAGCTGCCAATCTAACAAAAAAAAAAAAATTTAATGTTGCACACGGCTTACGAAGACTTATGAAGTGACATGAATCGCACTGTTATAAATCGGTAGAATGGTTTTCGCCAATAGAATTTAATCCTAGTAATTTAATTTAAAATTTTTTTATACATTTAAAAAAAACAAGGTTTGTTTTGAATCAAAACAAAATAGTATTTAATAGAGTTAGACGCGATGACAATTATTGTTAAAACAAAACAAAATAATACTTATCAGAGTTAGACGCGATGACAATTATTGTTAAAACAAAACAAAATAATACTTATCAGAGTTAGACGCGATGACAATTATTGTTAAAACAAAACAAAATAATACTTATCAGAGTTAGACGCGATGACAATTATTGTTAAAACAAAACAAAATAATACTTATCAGAGTTAGGCGCGATGACAATTATTTTTAAAACAAAACAAAGTTTGTTTTGAATCAAAACAAAATAGTATTTAATAGAGTTAGACGCGATGACAATTATTTTTAAAACAAAACAAATTAATACTTAATAGAGTTGGACGCGATGACAATTATTTTTAAAACAAAACAAAATAATACTTATCAGAGTTAGGCGCGATGACAATTATTTTTAAAACAAAACAAAGTTTGTTTTGAATCAAAACAAAATAAAGTTTGGCAGAGTTAGACTCGATAACAAATATTTTCGAAGCTAAACAAGGTTTGTTTTGAATTAAAACCAAATTAATTTCTGGCGGAGATAAGCACCAAAGATAGTTTTGAAACAAAACAAAATTAATATTTAGCGGAGATAAACTTAATAACAATTATTTAGAAACAAAACGAAATTTTTATTGTATTAAAACAAAATTAATATTTAGCAGAGATAAACACAACAAATATTTTTAAACAAAACGGAAATATGATTCATCTTAAAATAAATTAAACAAATTAGGTTTTGAACCAATCTAAAAATTAAATTTGTCTTAAAATAAGCTAAACGAAATTTATTCTGTAACTAAAGCCAAATTAAATTAATTAGATTTTAAATATTTCGATACCTACTTTTCTGATTAAGTTACAGTTATCGTAACCTATCACATGAAATTTTCAGTACTCTGAAAAAAAAAATTTTTTGTTTGTATAATTATATTTGGATTTTGGTAATATATGGTAAATCCCTTGAGATGGGTATTATGTTAATATACTAAATTTGTGTAAATTCTTTGGACCGATGAAAGGTAAGGTCGTGGTAAGGGACTGCTGCACTTAGGTGCACTATTTGGGTTAATGAAATTTTTTTTTCGTTCATTCATTAACAGGTTGGGCGGGTAGAGACTATGAGGGAAAATAACACCATCCTCCCTCATATATCTCGGTGCATAGAGTCAACAGTTTGGTTTGCGTCGCCTCTTTCGGGTATTTTTTTTTCTCTCCCCATCCGTTTCCTATTTCCTCCCATTTGAATTAAAATTCAAATAATCTGAATTTTAATTCAAATGATCCTTTTCCGTTTTCCCACTAACGTCTGCATACAAATTAACTTGTGCAGATCGCATCCCTCGACTTCTTGACGAAGCAACCCCACGACCATTTTCCCTGAGCTAAGCTGAAGCATAGCTAGGTGTGCAGACGCTCGCTAAGTCAGGAAGTGCCTCGTCATCCGGTACGCGGATGTCACGACGCTGCGAGGTGGATGGACGGTCCGTCACATAAATGGCGCCCAACGTGGGGCCCACGAAAATATGTTTAGCCTTATTCGTAAGGTATATTATTACTTAACTTCTGACCACCTGAAGTATTCAGTATTTTCGTTTCGCCTCAACCAAACTTATATTTTTTTCTCTTTTTCGATTTTGATTATTTGCAAAAGGCATGTTCTGGATTTAGTTCCTGGAGTTTTTTTTGGGATCTTACCGAACCTCTGCCAACCAATTCTTGAATCGAGTTAAATTTTTTTCTTGAAAATTTCGATTTTTGATATTGATAATCTTTTGGATCGTGTCATGATATTATTGTTGTGTTAACCAAAGATTATTTAGATTTTAAATGGGAATTTATTAACAAATGTATGCTTTTGAGATTTTTATCTTTGGATAATTTCGAAGATTTACTCAAGTATACTGAATATAATCTCTTTTCTCGTGGTTTTTGCAAATAAAATTAATTTTTTTCTTATCCCGTTAACCGAACGTTTTCTCTATGCACCTGTGCCCTAAGTCTGTAGCAGTCCCGCCATGGCCTTGCCGAGTAATTTCCAAAGAATAGTAATTATATCATTATACATTTATATTTGTTATACAATATTTTTTTTTTGCGCGAAATCATTGGATTTCATTTATTCACCACCGCATAACCTGGGTTATGCTATATTTACCTAAAATTGACCTACTTTATTTCTGAAATTGATATTTTTTTTCTTTTCCATCGCGAGATTCGGTTTTCGTTCCGTCGTACCATAAAAGTATTAAACAATACTTTAAATAATTAAGTGGTTCGATATTTTCTGTTCTCATTCTTCATTGGTTGTCTGTCGCGCGAAATCATTTGATTTCATTCGAGCGTAATAGCAAAACTTGTTTATGCTATACGCCGGTTTTAACGATTAAGATCGGAAAAATATTTTTTGTTTACTACGTTGTTTCGCGAGTGAAATACTCATGATTTTATTTTACTTGGACAGCATAAATTGAGTTGCTCCACTAATAATTTTTCAGTTAACTCCTTACATGAAATTTTTTTTGTCTCTTCCGAGAACACTAGAATTGTTTAGTTCATTTCTTCACCACCGCACAAATGTGGAACTTTACGTACCAAATATTGATTGAATTTTTTTTGTGATTCCTTTGTGGAAATTTTTCTCGCAAATTATTTCGTTTTCACTTCTCGGTAACTGCACTAATTGTTGATGCACTACTTATAATTTATCGATTAAATTCGTATTGAGATTTTTTTTTGTGAAAACCTTTGGTTGTCATTCTTCTTGAACAGCTTAAATTGCTTATGCTCTACGCATACATTATTCTTATAATTTGGTTTTTGATTATTTTTCCTACCATCTCGATCGTTTCGCCAATTAGTCGCTTCAACCCTATTACAACGCCATAAACTTATGTATGCTGGACTTGTTTGCCAGTGATTGAGATTTGTAGTTCTCGTTTTGAAGTTGATTTTATTTTTTTGTGAAATCTTGTGAGGTTTCATTTCCTTGCTTCGGCATAATCGGTTTAGGCTTCACTTATAACTAATTGATTGTCTTTTTATCTGACGAAATTTTTTGTTGTTGTCGTGACATCATTGAGTTCCAACTAATCATCTTTCACCTAATATTGATTGAGATTTTTACTTCACTTTTTTTTGAAATCTTAGGATTTCATAATTTATTGTTTGGTTTAAAATTTTTTTTTCTCCAACTTTCCTTTTTTTTCTCTCGTTCCGCTCGTTCCGCTTACTAGTCGCATTCACTCAGCTACAACAGCATTCAACTTTTCTACTATAATTACTCAGTAATAATTGGAAAAAATTTATTTTTGAATATACAGACGTTTCCGTGGAATTGTCTGGTTTTTCCTTTTTGCCAACAGTATAAAACTGGTGAGGCTGTAAATATAAACTTTTGATATTTTGTTTTGTTATTTTTATCTTGTCGACGATGCCTGTGACGCGAAGTACAGAAGACCTGTTAGGAGTGGGTAATCCTCCCAACGATGCCATTTGTGCCGTGTGCAATGAGACCATTCATCCTACGGATGAAGTGGTTGAGACTTCGTGCAATCATTGCTTCCATGCTCCGTGCTTACAGACTTGGTTAGAAACCAACAAGGCATGTCCGGTTTGTCGGTTGGCATTGGTTCCGGCAGTTGTAGGTCCTTCTCCGTCGGCGAATATTCTTGAAGTTGCTGGCAGTGTTAATCCACCAAAGAGGGGAAGAGGTGGTGGTGCACCACGGTATCGCCCCAACACGCGTCAACAAGCAAACTTTAGATCAGACCATCGTGATAGTAGGCCTGAACCGCTGGACAATGCCATCTTACCGAACCAACCGAACCAGGTTTCTGAAACCAAAGTACACCAAATCGTTGCCGACTCCTTAGGCCAACTCCGAATGGAGATAAGCTCTATCATTTCAACCGAGCTTCAAGCGATGCTGCGTAGCTTGAACATTGGAGCTAACCCTCCTGCAATGGCGCCAAATCTTCGTCAACCAGAATGGCCACAACTGCTGCACGAAGAAGCTCAGAGGCCTGTTCCTCCTTCATCGTCTCGGCATCGAGCGAATCCTCCGCTTCCCGGTAGCGATAGAGACCCTGGCTCTAAAGAGCGAGTTTCCAACGTTGTGCGAAACTGGCACGTGAAATTCAAGGGCACTGCCGATGACATTCCAGTAGATGAATTTATCTACCGAATAAATACTCTGACTTCATTGCATCTCAATGGTAATTTCTCTGTTCTTTGTGAACATGTTCACTCTCTGTTCGAAGGCAAAGCTCACCAGTGGTTTTGGCGATATCACCGCAACGCTGACGAGGTAGAATGGTTTGACCTCTGCGATGCCCTGCGACGTCAATTCAAAGACTACACCTCGGATTTTGACATTCAAGATGATATTCGTCGTCGAAAACAAAAACATTCAGAGTCGTTCGACGAGTTTCTTGATGCTATTTTGTGCTTGAGTGACAGGCTTCGACACCCAATGTGCGAATCTGAGCTAGTTGAAACAGTGATTAGGAATTTACGACCGGATTTACGTCACGAGTTACTCCACCTGGATATTCGCAGCATTGCTATTCTACGTCGTGAGGTTCGTAAGCACGAAAAGTTTTTCGAGGACGTGCGTCCTAATTATAGTGTTCCTCCTAGAAATGCTGGTGCTCGTCGGCAATTGTATGAAATTACTCAGGATAGTGACCCAAGGTTAAACGAATTAGAGAGTGACCATGTTCAACAAGAACTCAATGCGCTAGACATGAGTAAATTAAAATGCTGGAATTGCGATGAGGATGGTCATCGGTACCAAGATTGTCTGAAGGCTAGGCGCGTATTCTGTTACGGTTGTGGTGCTGTTGACACCTACAAACCAAGCTGCCAGAAGTGTGCTGCGAAGGCAGAAGGATTCAAGCCGGATTTTTGTCGGGAGTCGAGCAGACCCCAATTAAATCGTCCTCGGATGTAACTCCGAATAAGATTCTACCAAAATCTGACGTTCTACCAATTGTGTCTGCCTCGACTGCAAAGTTTATTGACGATCCGGTGGATTCTCAACCTCTACCTCCTACCTTCAAACCTTACCATGTTAGGCTTGCGGAATATAATAAGATACGTGAGAAAATATTTGGTACCTCGACTGTTAGGCGTCATTCCGTTCGTTCTTCAGACCGTATTCGCCTGTTCTGGAAACGAATAAAAAACTTGCGCAAGAGTGTGGTCTCGGCCATAGTCTACAAAGGTTCCGACATTCGTCCTTACACCAATCTTTTGATTGAAAATATGGTGTATCTTTCGCTTTTAGATAGTGGCGCTACAAAGAGTTGCATTGGTGGACGTTTTGCTCAAGTAATTCTCTCTGACTCTACAAAGAAACTGGTTAAATTAAGAGGTAACGTTCGAACGGCTGATGGTAAACATCAACAGGTCGTGGGTTCGATTACTATCCCAATTACCTTTCAAAACCAAACGAAAAATTTTGATTTCTTGATTGTACCTTCTATTGTCCAAGACGTGATATGCGGAATGGATTTCTGGAATTTGTTTGAGCTTAAAATCCAAATAGACCCGACAGTGAGTGAACTCTCTGCTTTAGAGATAGACCCTGATAGCGTTCAGTTGAATGCACTCCAGCGTAGAATGCTTGATTCCACCATAGCCGCCTTTCCGTCTTCGGAAAAAGAAGGCCTTGGTACTACCTCTCTAGTAGAACACGTCATCGATACAGGTGTAGCATCTCCTATAAAACAGAGATACTATCCTATATCACCAGCGATGGAAAAGCTTCTATGTCAGGAAATCGACAGAATGCTCGAACTAGGTGTCATCGAAGAAGCAGAAAGTTCACCCTGGTCTTCACCGGGTGTCTTGATTGTAAAGCCTGGAAAGGTTCGATTTTGTATTGACTCGAGAAAACTCAATGATGTGACCATTAAGGATGCTTATCCTATTCCAATCATTGATGGGTTACTTTCTCGTTTGCCACCTGTGCATGTCATTTCAAAGATCGACCTTAAAGATGCTTTTTGGCAAATAAAATTGTCCAGAGATTCGTGTCCAAAAACCGCGTTCACGATACCCAATCGACCATTGTATCAATTCACGCGCATGCCTTTCGGCTTGTGCAATGCACCGCAAACAATGTGTCGATTGATGGACAAGGTGATACCGTACAATCTCAAAACTCGAGTCTTTGTTTATTTAGACGACCTGTTGGTCGTATCGCAGTCACTAGAAGAACACATAGTGCATCTGTCAGAAGTTGCTTCTTGCCTTAGGAAAGCCGGTTTGACAATTAATGTCAATAAAAGTCAGTTTGGTCTCAATAAGGTCAAGTATCTTGGTTTTGTAGTGGGAAATGGTTCGCTTACTGTGGACCCCGACAAAGTGAAAGCCATAACAGAATATCCCGTTCCTAGAACAGTTCGTCAAATTCGCCAATTCCTAGGAATGACTGGGTGGTACCGGCGATTTGTGTCTGACTATGCAGCGGTTACTTTTCACCTTACTGAACTTCTAACGAAAAAGAAAACTTTCACGTGGAACCCTTCGGCTCAAGAATCTTTTGACGCCATCAAAGCTAAGTTGACGACAGCTCCTTTCCTCGTGCATCCTGACTACACTAGGCCGTTTATCGTGCAGTGCGACGCTAGCCAGTGCGGTGTTGGTGGTCTTTTAGCGCAAGTTGATGAGAATGGGGACGAAAGGCCCATTGCTTTTATGTCTCATAAACTCAACAAAGCGCAAAGAAACTATACCGTCACTGAGTTGGAATGTTTAGCTGTCGTGCTAGCGATAAAAAAATTTCGCGCCTACATTGAAGGTCACGAGTTTAAGGTAGTAACCGATCACGCAAGTCTGAAATGGCTAATGCGTCAAAAAGACTTAAGCGGAAAACTAGCTCGATGGGCACTAAAAATCCAAGGGTTTAATTTTACAATTGAGCACCGAAAAGGTAGCGAGAATGTTGTGGCTGATGCTTTGTCGCGGTCTTTTGAACCAGATGACCCTGAATCAGTCGTGGCTGCACTTGAGTTAGAAACTTTGCCTGAAATAGACCTTGAGTCTTTACATTTCAATTCAGACGAATACCGAAACTTCAGAGAAAAATTGGCTTTATCACCTTTGCCAGATTAAAAAATCATTGATGATTATATTTACCGTCGTTTGGAATTTGACTCTGATACCACCGATCCTTCTCTTGCTTGGAAGTTGCTTGTTCCTGCCGAATTGCGAGAAAGCGTAATCTATGCCTCTCACGATATTCCATCTTCTGCTCATGGTGGTATAGCCAAGACGCTTGAACGCATTCGTCGTTACTTTTACTGGCCAGGTCTGGTTACGCAAGTTCGAAATTATGTGTTAAATTGTGAATTATGCAAAACGTCTAAGTCTCCGACGCATATCCTTCGTCCTCCTATGGGTCAGATGACAGAATCCGAACGTCCATTTCAAAGACTCTATGTCGACCTAATTGGACCGTTCCCTAGATCCAAAAGAGGTAACATTGGAATGTTGATAGTCTTAGACTACTTTTCGAAATTCACCTTTCTGAGACCTCTGAAGAAGTTTACCTCGAAACTCCTTATGGAGTTTCTGAAAGAAAATGTGTTTGACTTATGCGGTGTTCCTGAGACAGTGGTATCCGACAATGGCAGTCAGTTCAAAAGTAACGACTTTGAACTTTTCCTGTCAAAATATGGCATAAAGCATGTTTGTACTGCTGTATACGCCCCTCAATCCAACGCGTCGGAGCGAGTCAATCGTTCAATTAATGAAGCGTTACGCTCATTTATACGTAAAGATCAACGCTTGTGGGATGTGTATATAAGCAGCATTAACTGCTCGTTGCGCAAAAGTGTCCATCAGTCAATTGGACAAGCACCATATAATGTTGTCTTTGGTCAGCACATGATGACGCACGGTAAAGATTACAAAATCTTGAAAAATCTTAACTTGCTTTCGGAGGGTTCAGAGAGGTTGAATCGAGAAGACGAGTTTTCTATGATACGCAGTTTAATTCATAAACGAATGAAAGCGGCCTATGACCACAATGCCCACTCCTATAACTTGCATTCACGAGGACGTCAGTTTGAAATTGGTCAAGAAGTGATAAGGCGAAATTTTTGCCAAAGCAACTTACTTAAACATTTTAATGCCAAATTGGCTCCAACAGGTGTAAAGGCAATTGTAAAAGAGAAGCTTGGCAATGCATATTATGTGCTGACTGATTTAGAAAGAAAAACGCAAGGCACGTATCATGCGAAAGATATTTGGTAGCGGTTAGCTGGGATTCTATGTTTTTTGTTTCATATTGATTTCGAAGGATAAGCGTTTGGGTACGGGTGAGATATCCGTGTTGGCAAAGAAAATTTGTTGTGCATAGTTCACTATGAATGGACTGCTCTCATTCCTGATTTTTGGTGTTGTTTTGATAGCGACGACCATGGGTAAGCTGACCTAAGTTGAAAAACTAAAAGATATACACCCTTTTCAGACACTTGTCTGCAGCTGGCTTTGTCAAGCATCTGATTTGTGGGGGGTGAAAATTTCTCAAGCGGCAAATGGCCGGTTGACAGCTAGTGATAGCGGAGGTTGGTGAACCAACCTTGATAAAAATGTCACTGACATAACGCAACCTCAATTCTGACAGCCAAGTCGACAGTTGTTTCCCTGCTCAGGCTTGAATTTGAATTCAAAATTCAGTTCAGCAGAGGAAACACTACGTCATATCAACCGGAAGAGTTTTTCTCATCGGCTTGCCCGGTAGAATCCGTTGTGTTGTGCCCTCGGCTGGTCTAGAATTTGAATTCGAATTCCAAACCTGAGCTGGGATTTCAACCCGGAAGCCAGTAATTATAAATGATTTTTTTTTTCCTTTTGTTTTTGTTTGCAAAATAATTAGCCACAACGTGTCTGCCGTGGTTAATTAGGGCCTACAGTTGGACATCGTTCAATTTGCCATCTGTCATGTCGGTTTGTTTGCAAGCATCGAAAAACAAGGGTCAAACTCCGCTTTCGACAGTTTGCACAAACTTCGTTTGCACCAACTTTCGGTGTAAGCGGTCATTAAACCATGTCTTATAACATCGCATGTTGTACTGTCCGACTTGCGTATGTAAACGACAATACCATAGGTGACGGCTGTCAATGAAAAGAACGATGGCTGGCGAACTTCCGGCCTTTGTCTTTCTTTTCGCTGATGTTAACCTGGGCAGTCGCGGATGGTGATCTGGGTAAGTAAAAATCTTAATTTATAAGAAACATCTTATATTTTATTATTTTCTTACTCCCACCAACGCAGAAACAGCTGGTAATATTTTCGAATAATATCAGTGTTAAGCACTGGCAAAATTAACTAGACTGGACTATTGTTCAGCAAACCTTGGCGGCCCGACTGCAGCCACAACGGGTAATATAATCGGTTAGTATCATTGTTCATCAATTGAAAAAAAAAAAAAATTTACAAATCCTGTCTATTGTTCAGCAAACCTTGGTATCTACTGCAACGACAGTAAAGCAGCGTCAGCTGCCGAAAAAGCGAAAATCAGTGGTCCTGAGCTATTTACGTCGTTGGTATCTACTGCAACGACAATAACAGCAGCATCAGCTGCCGAAAAAGCGAAAATGAGTGGTCTTGAGCTATTTACGTCGTTGGTATCTACTGCAACGACAATAACTGCAGCGTCAGCTGCCGAAAAAGCGAAAATCAGTGGTCTTGAGCTGTTTACGTCGTTGGTATCTTCTGCAACGACAATAACTGCAGCGTCAGCTGCCGAAAAAGCGAAAATCAGTGGTCCTGAGCTATCTACGTCGTTGGTATCTACTGCAACGACAGTAAAGCAGCGTCAGCTACCGAAAAAGCGAAAATCAGTGGTCTTGAGCTATCTACTTCGTTGGTATCTACTGCAACGAATCGTTGGTATCTACTGCAACGACAACAACAGCAGTGACTAAGTGCAACCACCAACAAACTGCACCAGTACAGCAACATCGTCAGCCGTGACACTGCACCAGCACTACCCCCTCGCCTCCTACTTCTGCCCCAGTAGCTACGTCTCAGCCAGCAGTGTCCAAGAACGTCAGTACCACCACCAAAGCGCCAGCACAACAGCTGCGCCAGCTGCAACGCCAATCACGCCAGCAGTGTCCAAGTGCAACCACCAACACGGGAACACCAGGTTTTTTTTTGTCGTCCTATATGATTAGAGTGATTCATGTCGCTTCGTAATGGCTTCGTAAGCTCGTATAACATAAAAACTTACAAAACGTCATTTTTTTTGTTATCTTCGAGTTACCAAGTCGTAACATTTTACGCCTTGAATTTTTCCTGGGGTTTCGTAAATAAGTCTGCGTAAGGCCAGCTGCCAATCTAACAAAAAAAAAAATTTAATGTTGCACACGGCTTACGAAGACTTATGAAGTGACATGAATCGCACTGTTATAAATCGGTAGAATGGTTTTCGCCAATAGAATTTAATCCTAGTAATTTAATTTAAAATTTTTTTATACATTTAAAAAAAACAAGGTTTGTTTTGAATCAAAACAAAATAGTATTTAATAGAGTTAGACGCGATGACAATTATTGTTAAAACAAAACAAAATAATACTTATCAGAGTTAGACGCGATGACAATTATTGTTAAAACAAAACAAAATAATACTTATCAGAGTTAGACGCGATGACAATTATTGTTAAAACAAAACAAAATAATACTTATCAGAGTTAGACGCGATGACAATTATTGTTAAAACAAAACAAAATAATACTTATCAGAGTTAGGCGCGAAGACAATTATTTTTAAAACAAAACAAAGTTTGTTTTGAATCAAAACAAAATAGTATTTAATAGAGTTAGACGCGATGACAATTATTTTTAAAACAAAACAAATTAATACTTAATAGAGTTGGACGCGATGACAATTATTTTTAAAACAAAACAAAATAATACTTATCAGAGTTAGGCGCGATGACAATTATTTTTAAAACAAAACAAAGTTTGTTTTGAATCAAAACAAAATAAAGTTTGGCAGAGTTAGACTCGATAACAAATATTTTCGAAGCTAAACAAGGTTTGTTTTGAATTAAAACCAAATTATTTTCTGGCGGAGATAAGCACCAAAGATAGTTTTGAAACAAAACAAAATTAATATTTAGCGGAGATAAACTTAATAACAATTATTTAGAAACAAAACTAAATTTTTATTGTATTAAAACAAAATTAATATTTAGCAGAGATAAACACAACAAATATTTTTAAACAAAACGGAAATATGATTCATCTTAAAATAAATTAAACAAATTAGGTTTTGAACCAATCTAAAAATTAAATTTGTCTTAAAATAAGCTAAACGAAATTTATTCTGTAACTAAAGCCAAATTAAATTAATTAGATTTTAAATATTTCGATACCTACTTTTCTGATTAAGTTACAGTTATCGTAACCTATCACATGAAATTTTCAGTACTCTGAAAAAAAATTTTTTTGTTTGTATAATTATATTTGGATTTTGGTAATATATGGTAAATCCCTTGAGATGGGTATTATGTTAATATACTAAATTTGTGTAAATTCTTTGGACCGATGAAAGGTAAGGTCGTGGTAAGGGACTGCTGCACTTAGGTGCACTATTTGGGTTAATGAAATTTTTTTTCGTTCATTCATTAACAGGTTGGGCGGGTAGAGACTATGAGGGAAAATAACACCATCCTTCCTCATATATCTCGGTGCATAGAGTCAACAGTTTGGTTTGCGTCGCCTCTTTCGGGTATTTTTTTTTCTCTCTCCCATCCGTTTCCTATTTCCGCCCATTTGAATTAAAATTCAAATAATCTGAATTTTAATTCAAATGATCCTTTTCCGTTTTCCCGCTAACGTCTGCATACAAATTAACTTGTGCAGATCGCATCCCTCGACTTCTTGACGAAGCAACCCCACGACCATTTTCCCTGAGCTAAGCTGAAGCATAGCTAGGTGTGCAGACGCTCGCTAAGTCAGGAAGTGCCTCGTCATCCGGTACGCGGATGTCACGACGCTGCGAGGTGGATGGACGGTCCGTCACAGTCCGCGAGTGAACGAAGTGGAAAAAATATTATAGAAAAATAAGAGGAAAAAGTTCACAATAATAAATTTTGGACAAACTAAATGAAAATTTATGAAAGTTTCTCTGAAATATGTAATATTGCTGCTCGATTGTAAGAGCATCTAAGAATTGTTTAGCTATAAGAAAGATGTGTTCTGCTTGAGAGTTTGCAATTAATGATGTTTTTCACAAGTTGGATCGTTCGAACGTCAATCAAACTGTTCCGTTAGTTTCCCATCCAACTTATCGAACAACTTATCGTACATGGTCCAATATGCTGGACCATGCGAAAGCCCCTAATGAAGTTGACACAAACATAAAAACATTCAAACAGGGCCGCATTCGGTTATGTAGTAATGTTTTCTAGATGTATGTTTACTAAGTAATATTTATATATATACAATATTATACAGTATACAATATGGTGCGTTGTCAATTTGTTTGAGAGAAACATAAGTAAAATGAAGTTAAGGACATGAACTCAAAATAAAACTGAAATTTTATTTCAAAAAATTTTTTTTATAAACTATTTAATTGATAACAAAATAACAAAAAAAAAAACTAAACAACTAAAATGCGTACCAAATTAAAAAAATTAAATTCCTTTAAAAGAAATGGTTTTGTGTAGTTTTTCCGAACTGTCGGCTTTTAATTAGTTGGATTAATTAATTAAAAACCTTGGGGAGCTCATCAATTTTAATTTCGTGTGAAGCATTCGAAGAAATCTGTAAAATAACAAATAACTATTACAGCTTATCCTCATACGAAAAAAAAATTAAGGCCCTTATGTTTGCCTTATGATAAAGCGTCATCAATTGATAAAAAATCCTTCTATGAGTAGGTAGCAAGAGTAGAACACCATTTCCTTATCTTTTATTTTTATGGTTTCCATTCACAACAATATTGAGCCGAGTTGGACTTCGGCCATTCTGTTCGCCACTTTTTCTTAGTATAAATGTGTGCGTTCAGAAGGTGCAAAATGTACTAAAAATGTTGAGTCTTTGATCAGTATCAGTTTCCGCTACTTTGTGTGCCTGTACGTTTGTTACATTTTATGTCAGCGCAGTGTCAGAAATAAAATAAAATAACAAGTAATCAATAAATTCAATAAAACATCGCTTAACAGTTGAGCAATTGTTTCATCTTCTGAACACATTCAATCTAACGCAGTTACATCTAAAGGCCCAACCAAAATAAACGATTTGCTCCATAACGAGTAAGAACGTAAGTGCAACGAGTAAGAACGTAAGTGCAACGAGTATATATCTATAAAAGATTTCACTCGTCGCTCGTTATTTTTTGCTCGCCGATATTAGCCATCCATCGACAGAACACGGTATTTTGATGGGACATTTATTTTATACCCCTTCAAAAGTGCGAGTTTGTTTACATTTTGTTTTCTATATTTTGATCATTTTGGCTGCGTGCACAACCCTACAAGAAGAGTATCGGTTATATAACTAAGCAAAAACGGTTTTTCTAAACTGAAATATCGGTTACCTCTTCATACCAAGTTTCGGTTATGCTAGGAAGAGCCTCGGGAAGAAATTAACCGAAACTCGTGTATACGTGTGATCTGGCATCCCTTTTTCACACGTATCAATTTACAATACCATTGAAATATAGCCGTCTCGCTCTCTCTCTAGTTAGGGTTAACATAAATACAGGTTATAGGTAACCAAATCTCACCAGATAAATCTAACCGAAAACTCAGTTATATGTAACCGTTAGATATAACGTAAAAATCAGTTTTATCTAACGTACCTCTTAAAAAATAAAAATGCATGCAATTCGTTGGTGTCTTGAAACAAATGGTTTTAATTTATTATAACATTTTTTATTATTGTTGTTGTTGTTCTTACTGTTGTTGCTGCTACTGCGAGCCACTTCTGTGCCGACGACTTTGGGAGTGGAATTAGATGTGGCGAATGTTGAAATGCTCACTGCATTCTTGATATTGGCAAGCGTGCTTATTGGCTCATCCTTCTTTGATGGGTAGCAGCGTTCCAACAGTAAGCAATTTAAAGATATTTAATTTTTTTATTGCAGAACTTGGTTTTTGTTAGCGAAACCAGGAATGGTAAACTACAATGGCGGATATGCAAAAATTGGACATGATTTTTAATAATGATACCTTCTCTTTCTTTCACATGCACTTGCTAAAATGTTCATATTTTTCCCTGTTTCACAATTTTTGACACTGAAATGAGTATGCGAATGTGGTTGTAAACAGAAAAATATATGTGATTGTGTTAGAGTTTTGGTTAGCTATTTCTTGTAGGGAAGGGAGCAAAAAGATTGGCATTTTTTAATGTGCTTGCCTGTTTCTTCTTATTTGAATATCTGAACAAATATTGCAAATTTTATGAATGAAAATAAAATTTTACAGCTTCTTATTTGCATGTGCATGGTTGCCGAGTTTATTTTGTTTCCAGCTGGACATTACTGTTGTGATTTTGTTGTAGCTATATTTTGTTTGCTGCTGCAGACAAGGATTTTTTGATATTTCATTAGTTGAATAGAAAGACAGAATTCTGATTCGGCTAATGAAATAATTATTAGATAATAAAAAAATGTAGCAATAAAATAGAATTGGTTTAGCAGTATTTAATAAATTTAAAATAAAACAAAGAAATATTGTAGATTTAATTAATGAGAATAAAAGTTATATTTGATACAAATTTTACAGGTTATTATACAGTGTTGCGGAAAACAATAGCAACAAAATAAGTAAGCTGCAACAAAATCGTGTATCTTTTTTAATATTGGGGACACACAAAAATGATTATAGGAATTAAAGCATATATTTATACATCATATATAAAACAAATCAAATTCAAATTTGGTTTTGTTTTTTTTTTTTCATAAAATTTCCAATCAATGTGGCTTCATTCAACTTGTCTGAGAGCAAAACTAAAGCAACAAAACTTGAAAAATGTAAAAAGAGAACAGAAGTTCCAAGAATTACCGGTAAAAGTTCCCTTATTGTAAAGCACGTGTTGTTTGTAAGTCATAAACATTTAAGTTTAGTTTTGTTTTTGAGCTAGTTGTGACATTGACTGTTCCATTTATAATGGCACGTTTTAAATACTGTGAAGCTCTTAAATTGCAAATTATTTCCGAATATAAAAACGGAAATACACAAATATCTAATGTGAAACAGTTTGATATTAATCAGTCAATAGTTTGCAGATTAATAAAAAAATATACTATCACAAAAGATGTAACAACAGTACATTAAAGAGGGCGGCCGCGGAAGACATCGCTGCGTGATGACAGGAACATTTGTGGCGTGTTCAAACGAAATGCATTTGCCACA
Organism: Dichetophora obliterata; assembly: GCA_963920525.1. Taxonomy (NCBI): domain Eukaryota; kingdom Metazoa; phylum Arthropoda; class Insecta; order Diptera; family Sciomyzidae; genus Dichetophora; species Dichetophora obliterata. Next base: position 163,171,567 of record OY986439.1, on the reverse strand, counting down.
TCTAAAGAGGTTGTTCGGACACTTGATTTAGATATCCATCACAGCACTGTTTGGTGACGAGCCGTGGAGAACGATTAAATAAGTTACAGACCGACAGAGAAACCTTTGCTTACAGCTAAGCATAAAAAACAAGGTGAGGTATTACAATTTAAACAATTCTGTCTGAAATTGTGATAACAAGTTGCAATTTATTGTTTTTTAGACTCAGTCTTGCAAAAGAGCACCTAAATTGGACCGTTCAAAAATCGAAAACCGTTTTCTAGCTATGAATAAAAGTTCAACTTGATTAATTCAGATGGGATATGCACGGTACGGCGCCACCCAGGTACACGACTTGAAGCCCGAAACTGCAAAATACATTTTAAGCACGGAGGCGGTGGCATTATGGTCTGCACTTGTTTTTCCTATAATGAAGTTGAACCATTTCAAAAAATCGATGGAATTATGGATCGATTTGTATATAATGACATTTTAGAAAGCAAGATGCAACCACATTCAGAGTGGAATATGTCGCTTCAGTGAACGTTTCAGCCCAACAACGACCCAAGGCACACTTCAAAGCTCATCAAAGATTACATTAGAGGCAATGGAATTCAAGTCCTTGATTGGCCGGCACAGTCACAATGACATGAATCCCATTGAAAATCTTTTTGGGATTTTGAAGGTAAAAGTTTCTGGTCAAAGTTTTTCCAATAAGACTGCACTGTATGAAGCCCTGAAACTTACTTGGGAACATATACCTAATACCAACATATCCAATTTCAAAGAGTCGATGTCGCTCAGATGTGCAGCGGTTATCAAGAATAATGAATCTTACACCAAATATTAATTATGTTGCTTTTGTTTTGCTCTCAGACAAACTGAATGAAATCACATTAATTTTAAATTTAATAAAGAAAACAAAACCAAATTTGAATATGATTTGTTTTTAATATGATGTATGAATATATGGTTCCTTTAATCATTTTTGTGTGTACCTAATATTTAAAAAGATACGCGATTTTGTAGCAGCGTACTGATTTTGTTGCTTTTGTTTTGCGCAACACTGTATATATGTATGTGTGTTTTTTTTTCTTCCATCTTCTTTAGTTTGTTTCTAGCTGGACATTTTCCTTGTAGCAATAATTTGCTTGCTACTTTGGATACACAATCATAATTTTTAAATACTTCATTACGCCAATAAAAAGATGAAATTCTGATGATTCGGCTAATGAAATAATTATCAGTTAGGACTTAAAAAAATTGTTTAACAAATATGCTTTTAATTAATAAAAACACACAGTTTCGATAGTATCGTAAGTATAGACGTAGAATTCCTTTTTATACTGTAATAGAGAAAAATTCTGGTTTTTTTCATGTAAAAAAATACATGTATTTGTACAAAAAAGAAAAAATTTCGAACTTCTAAGCAAACAAAATAATAAAAAAGTATTAAAAATAACCATTTCTACTATCTGCTAGAGCCATTGGCTGTAGAATAACGTATTGAAATTTCAGCCCAATCGGCTTGATAGATTTTTTAAATACCCTGGCCGATCAGAAAAACTTTGTTTCGAGAAAATCACTTTTTTATAGACGACGATTTTAATTGTTTTGTAAAATATTTAAAAAAAAATTTAAAATAAGTATAATTGATATAATTGAATAAGCATAAAAAATAGTATATATTTAAACTAGGTTATTTTTTTTAATAAAACTTAGGGCGGTGTAGGGATGTCAAATTTTGCAGATTTGTAGATCCCGGGATTTTCAGGATCTGAACATACAATCCCGAAATCCCGGGATCCTGAGATCGTCCCGAAATTTAGTAAGTTTTTATTTCGTTATTTCAAAATTAGAGTAGTCGCCGCCTTAATATAATCCAAAGTAGTTTTCCCGGAATCCCGGGATCCCGAGATCGTCCCGAAATTTAGTAAGTTTTTATTTCGTTATTTCAAAATCAGAGTAGTCGCCGCCTTAATATAATTTTAACTAGTTTTAAGCCACTTGTTTTGAAATAGTTTTTCAATTACTTCATATATAATGCAATAAAAACTATTCAACATTGAAGTGGATACCGCCTTAATATAATTCAAAGTAGTTCATAAACTACATTATTTTAAATAAGTTTTTTAATTAGTTGTTTTTAAAAACAAGGTAGTTTGCTTCTAAAGGGATAGTTTTTCAAAAATGCATGTACAAATACATATATTTAGTTTGGCAGTAACTGCCTACATAAAATTATTTTAAATCACTATTTAAACAAAAATTTTATTGAAAATTTACTTTTTTCAGATTGACTATTGTTCAATTATCCTTCAACTACAACTACAAACTACAAAAGCCAAAATTCGCGTAAAAAAATTATTCGAATTTTGGCTTTGGTTGTTTTTTTCCGAAATAGTTTAAGATTATGAAATAGCTATCCATAAAGTCGGTTTTTAACTTTTGCATTTGAATTCACATTACCCCACGTTACAAGAGCATGAAGAAGAAGTTTTTGATTATGTAAATTTCGTATTTTGAGGAATTTTACTGCAAAAATTTTGATGTATTATTCAAAGATATATGATATGGAATTTTTTCAAAAAAGCAACACAACTGCACAGTAAATTTTTTCTAAAAAAAATTCAATTTTATTTTTATTAAACGTAGCTACATAAGTAGGTATGTAAAAGTTATATGTATATGGTATTAGCTTTAATTGCAAGACATTCAACTTAATTTTTGTAATATGCAATTATTAAAATGACTATTTCTGTGGTTACAAGGAATAATGACTAAACTCATAGTGAATAAAATGAATATTATGAATTTAATGAATATTTGAATTAAAATATATGAACCGTTACAAACGAAATATGTGCAGACATAAGTGATACCCTATTATGGTTAAAAAGCTTTTTCCTTCATCCTTCCAAAGAATGGCAATAAAGAAAATGGCGTATCGCTTTTTTACGATAGCTTGAGTTTAGTCATTCTTCCTTGTGTCTACGGATTTTATACTATTAATCTGATATTGATCATTCTTCGAAACAACAACAATCTAACAAAAGCACGGATCTTAATGCGCTTGTATTTTTAGTAGGGAAATTCACAATTTCGTGTATTTTGGATATTTGTGCTTTTATAAAAAATTTTAAAAAAATCCTATCAATTGTGAACGGCCTTTTTGATGTAATTTGCTACAGTTGTAAAACGTGAAATTCACAGCCAATTGATGAAAAGCAAAATTATTTTAATTTGGAAATTTCGCTTAACTCAATTTCATGTAGAAAAAATTCTTTAAGCACAAATATTTGGTTTTTTATTCGCTTATCTTCCATATCAGTTTTTTTCGCCTTTACTTTTTTATAATCAGCAGTCAATTTGCAATTTAGTATTGCAATGCATAGTAAATTTTAGCTATGGATTTTAGTGTTGTATTGTATATATGCAATAGAGTAGTAAATGCATTTCTTTTTATTTTCTTAGTGTAGAGTAAATATATATTTTACCATTTTGCAAATGATATGGTGCAAGACCATTTGCACTGGATTGTGAATAGCCCTAGTATGTTATCAGTATTACGATGCACTGATTTGCATTCTAATGTTACTTGTTTGTTGTTATACTGCTTTTCTGCTATGAGTTGGCCTTTGACACCTTCGCTGGCTTAACTATACTATACAGTTTTTCAATATTTTTTCTTCTAAGGAACTTATTAAGATGCATAGAAACGAGTTTGAATTTAACGCGAAATAAAAAAAACAAATTTTTAAACCGTTAGTTCTTTATTGTGAATCTATCTTAAGACTAAGGTACAATAATTTCTTAGGTGGTATTTATACTAACGAAAGTACTGATCTTGCATTTTCCGTCTGTAAGCTTTTTATATTAGCAATAAACAATTCTTTCTAATTGTTTGTTTATTTTGGGTTTGGGTCAATGCATTTTCGTTTCTATAGAACTTTGTCTGTTCGAACGGAAATGCATTGATTAGCAAAATTGGTTGCGAAGAGTTCATTGGAATTATTTATTAAAAAGTTAATCGTAAACATTTCTTTGGAATTATGCATTTTCATTTCTATGTGAACGGAAATGCAATTTGGTAAGTTTAGGTTTATTTATTAATTGACAAAATTGGTTGTAAACAATTCTTTAGAATTTGAAGTGCGTTTTCGTTTCTACGGAACTTGTCTGTAGGAGCGAAAATGCAATTTGGTTAATTTAGATAAGGAAAAAGATTAAAACGCGATTTTTATATTATTTTAGTGGGTGTTACTATAACTAAACATCGTGGAGTACGAATGAAAATTTTTTAGAAATAAAAAAAATTTAAAAATGTAACAATTTTAAATGATCCAGCAGAAAGAATCATATGACTTCTACATATGGTAAATAATACGTGGACAATGGACAGCAAAATTGTGTCATCCAAGTAATTGAACATTACAATAAAAATCATCCTGACAACAGAAAACGTACAATACTTCGCAACTTAAACTAATGTCGTATAATTTTGTTTATTATGGTTATTTACATAAATTCTTATGTAGCTACGTTTCATAAAAATAAAATAGAATTTTTTTAGAAAAAACTCACTGTGCAGTTGTGTTGCTTTTTCGAAAAAAAAACCGTATCATATATCTTCAAATTATACATCAAAATTTTTGTTGTAAAACTTTTCAAAATACGAAATTTACATAATTAAAAACTTCTTCCTTATGCTCTTGTAAAGCGGGGTAATGTGAGTTGAAGTTATCAAATTTTCGAAAATAATTAAATCAAAATTTCATTTTGCAGAGTTTTTTAAAAAAATGTATTGAACAAAATGCAATGTTTCTTATAGCATAAGATTTTTTAAGCTTTTAAATAAGTATAAATTGATAAAAATTGTTTCATTAGTTTCACAGTGATATGAAAAATACTGAAGAAGAAATTTCTTGTTTTTTCGAATATATATAATTTTTAGCCAAAAAGCCTTTAAGCCGATTGCGCTACCGTTAGTTAATATTAAAGTGTTATATACCAAAATTCATGTTTTTAAGAGTAGAATCAGAAATCAACGTGTCCCGGAAACTTTTCGAAAAACGTTGAAAAAGTGGGACGGTCTAATATACATATATTGTATTAATTTTTATTTTTCTTAATTTTTTTAAAATAATATACTACCTTCATGGTTAGAAATCTTGGAATAAATTTTAATACAAGCATTAAAAACTATTTAATTTTGTAAAATTTGTAAAAAGTGTTAGTAAAAAAAAATGATTACGAAATTCGTAAATATATATTGTTCTACATTTTAATGCAGTTAAAATATTAAAACGATAGGTATAAAGTAAATTAAGCTCAAATTTTGGCACTCGATTTGTTTTGAGTTCTAGATGGTTTAAGAGAAAAATATTTTGCCACACCCTCTTTTACCGTCTACAAATCAACAAAATGCTATATTTTGGACGGTTTTAGTTGTATTAGACTCAAATTTTTTAATTTAGTTTATATAGATACGCTCGGAAACTATACTCAAAATGGTGAAAACAAAATTTTTTTCCGATTAGCATGAAAATTCATATATGGCAGTAAGGCGGTGGCAAGAATATATAGAAACGTCTGCCGGAGAATATCTTTTTACAATTAATTCTTCTTTGATTTTGAAGAATTTTGGTGTTTGTATTTTGTTTATTCAAGTTAATTTTATTTATTAAAAGCATTTTTGTTAAAAAAATTTTTTCAAGTCCTAACTTTTATAATATAACTAATATAATAACTAATATAACTTTTATTCTCATTAATTAACAGCCCTATTCTGGCAAATTAACAAATTGTAAACCAGTATTTTGAATATTTCTATGTGTTTGTTGTTATCAATACAAAATTTAAAGCTCAAAAAACAAAATTTGTTAATGAAATTGTCAATAACTGAAAAGCAGTTGACAATTTTTATAAAAATTTTTTATTTTTGAGCTTCAAATTTTGTTTTGAAATAAAAAAATTACAGCAAACACATAGAAATATGCAAAATACTGGTTAACAATTTGTTAATTTGCCAGAATAGGGCTGTAAATCTACAATATTTCTTTGTTTTATTTTAAATTTATTAAATACTGCTAAACCAATTCTATTTTATTGCTACATTTTTTTATTATCTAATAATTATTTCATTAGCCGAATCAGAATTCTGTCTTTCTATTCAACTAATGAAATATCAAAAAATCCTTGTCTGCAGCAGTAAAAAAAATATAGCTACAACAAAATCACAACAGTAATGTCCAGCTGGAAACAAAATAAACTCGGCAACCATGCACATGCAAATAAGAAGCTGTAAAATTTTATTTTCATTCATAAAATTTGCAATATTTCTTCAGATATTCAAATAAGAAGAAACAGGCAAGCACATTAAAAAATACCAATCTTTTTGCTCCCTTGTGCACGTAGCCAAAATGATCAAAATATAGAAAACAAAATGTAAACAAACTCGCACTTTTGAAGGGGTATAAAATAAATGTCCCATCAAAATACCGTGTTCTGTCGATGGATGGCTAATATCGGCGAGCAAAAAATAACGAGCGACGAGTGAAATCTCTTATAGATATATACTCGTTGGTAAGTGTTCGGTTACATATATTTAAATGTTGTTACCCAAAATGAGCAAACGTAACTGAACGAAACTAAACGAAACAGTTTGACAAGACGTATTATTCTGGAAGAACCGAACTGCTAGGGTAGCAAGTCGTCAACAATAGCTGTGCAGAGTGCATTTTTATATAATTTTCTTAGCAATAAAAATATTTATTGTTAGTAAATATGACATATTATTTAAAAATGAAGTTGCAAATGTTTGATATAATTTGATGTAAATCAAAATGTTATTTTATGGCATAAAAAGTGATGCCACCATTTAATGGGCTTGAATTAAATATTCCTAAATATGTAACTTTATTAGAATTTATCTTACGTATCTTATCTTACTTATTTATCTTATCTTGATTTTAAACACAAATTCTAGTTGTTTGATAGTTCAAAATCGTTTATTGAGCTTTACGTCAGGTTAGAACAATTAATTGCTCTAAAGAATTTTTCCAAAGAAACAACAACAACATTTTTCAATATAAAAAAAAAACACCACAAGCTGATATTATTACAATTTCGGCCCAGCTACAGGCTTGATTAGAAATCTTTGTGACACGCAGTGCAAGCGCATTAGTGCACTACACTACAGAGGCGATAATTTTTCAGTGTTAATTTTTCAGTTTTTCTCCTTTTTATATTTTCCTGTTGTTATTTTATTTTGCTTTACTTTAGTATTATGCTTTTGTTTTATTATGGAGTCCAACAAAAATTAAAATTTAACAAAACTAAAATAAAATGAATAAAACAAAACCTAAAATAAATTTAATAACAAAGGAAAAAAAAACTTTAAGTAAACTTAATGTTAAAAATTAAAACTAAACTAAATATTGAATTTTAAATGATGTTTACCTTTTAACAATCATTAAATAAAAATTTGTAAGAACCCCTTTTGACGAGGGACAAAACCAGCCCTCACAATAGCGGTCTCACATACGGCCCTCAAATAACAGGCTCTTCAACAGCGCCTTCACACTATAGGCGTAGCTATAACAATCGCCCAGCCGGCTGTCACCCTAGAGTGCCTGCCTAAGCAGCACAACAATAGCGCCCTGCAGCGCCCCTGGAACACATCAACTTTCATATGCCAATAATGCACTACATAGCAACGATGACAACAACAGCACTACCACTGCACTGACTTTGCCTGAGCGCAGAGCAAAGACAAGCGATGCCCCACACAGCCACACACAAGACAGCAGCTGCATCAACAACATGAAGCCCCGCTAAGTCACGCCACAGGTACAGTCCCCTCAAAACATATTATTCAAATATTTATTATTAACTTTATTTTGCTTAGTACTAATAGCATATGAACCCATATCAGTATTATAGTTTTACTAGCAAATACCCGCTGCTTCGCCTGCGATAAAAATATTAAATACCATCTAAAAATTTTAAATCTTAAAATGAAAGTATTTAGTTGTATTAAAACAAATTCAAAATATAAAAATTATTGTGTTTGTTTTGTTTAATTATGAAAAAATGGTATATATATTAAGAAATTACTTTATTTAATTTGAATAACTTTTTTAAACGGTAATTGTTATGATGACATAAATTTACCTAGCTTTCTTTTTTTACTTTTGAAAAAGTCCTGCATAGCAGCTTTATAAAAAAATTTGGGTTAAAAATTTTTAAAATTTGTAATTAAAAATGTAATTTTTACATATATTCTGAAAATAAATATATTCTTCTTATATTGTTGTAGTTAATCGGCCTTCTTCAGTTATTAATTGTTTGTATTGGGCTTCGGCCAAACAACAATTCTTCATAAGTTAAAAAAAAAACCGTTAAAATGGCGTCAAATATTTGGCGATATCTCGAAAACTATAGAACCTCTCAGTGCATAACAATGCATTTTTGTATGGACAGTCATTGATTAATAAAATTAACGGTCATTTTCTTTTCTTTTCGGAAATATTTTGTACGGATATTAGGTATGTTTTAAAAAACCTTATGTCATTAAAATTCATGCGATATCTCAAAACTATAGATATTCTCAGTATAGCTCATAAGCCTCAGAATGAGAAAAAAACGATTGAAATTTCATGTTTTGACTTAGCAAGCAAACATTTCCGCCATTTGCAAATCGATTTTCATCCAATTTTCTTTGTTTGCAAATGAGAAAAGGTTTACCGTTACCTCACCAATGCAATGTTTTATATTGTTTTCAAAAACCTCTAAAATATCCAACTTGTACTAAACAATAGGCCAAGAGTTGCTTTTGTTGTACATATTTTTTTAATTTTAATTTTTTTTTATTCTCATTTTCTTTATTCTTTCATATACCATAATTCACCAGCAAAAATTGTTCTATTTTGACACAAACAGTTTCTATCATTAAAAATCATGGGCCAACTACCCCCTATGATTTTTGATGAAAACTGATTTGCTTAAAATGTTGATATATTTTTTTCAATGAGCTGCAACTTAAAAACTAATTTATGTGAAAAACATTTTCAAATATAGCCTAAAAAATAATTCTGTGAAAAATATTTAAAATATTTCAAACTATTCCAAATTTATATACATAAATCTATGTTTTAATCTATTTCCTTATCTATATATTCATAGTTAACGTTATAGTTATAGTAGAATTTGTCCTGATCCAATTCAATGAATTTTTTGTGATCGTTTTGTGAATTTGTAAAAGTGTAAATTGACCTTCGAACAAAACACATGGTAGACGTTTCCGTTTGAAACATCAATGCATGACGATCAGAATTTTTTGATATATACAGCATTCTTATTGATGTATAGTATTGCCCTGCAGAGGTTGTCCTGCCGCAGACCACCTTACTGCGATATACGAATTTTCATGCTGTTCGGAAAAAAATTAATATATTCGCCATTTTTAGTACAGTTGCTGAAAGTAGCTGTGTGAACTAAATTATCAAATTTTTGTCTAATACAACCAAAACCATTCGAAGTATAACATTTTTGATTAATTCTGGGCGGTAATGGGGGTGTGGCAAAATTCTTTCACATAAACCATCTAATACTCGAAACAATAGAGTGCCAGAATTTCAGCTCAATTGAGCTTAAACCTAGTGCGCTTTGCCTTACTCCAAGCTTATCCCCCGAAAAGTGACTTAACTAAAGTCAAACATAATTAATGCTGATAACTTAATTCTGGCAACTCCCCTCAAAACATTAACAAAGAAAATTAATTAACACTGTATGAAAGCAAGAATCTCCCTGAAAGTAAAGCTGGATTCACTGATCACCTTCAGCATGTTTTGAAAGTTTTTCATATGAAGTTTTCGCTCAGAGAGAAACATTTCTGCACGCTCTCAACTTGATTAACATGATTTTAAATCACACAAAGACATGCTGAAGGTTATCAGTGAATTCAGCTTAACTACACAACATGGCTGTCGTGTTATATTGAGAGAAGCTCTCTCGACAAAGAGAAAAAAGCTTTGCTGTTATGTTGTGCTGCTGGTTGAATTAGGCATCAAATAAAATGCGTGATTTTGCAATAATTAAAGAAAACATTTTTCGAAATCCTTCGCAGGCTATAACATTCTATATTATCATAGGAATCGAATAAAAAAAGAATTATCCAAATCGGTTCAGCGGTTACCGAGCTTATTCTGGATCAAATTTCGTGAGTCTCCTTTTATATAATAGTATAGATAATATAGTAATTAGCATAATAAGTGAAATAATGAAAAAATTACTATAATACCTAAACAACGTATTTAATACTTACTATTTTTCTTAACTTAACCTTTAAAGATTGAGCACTAGTTTCAAATTATATGTATACTCACCCTGTATCGGACCTTCAGATCGTGCATGAAACATACTCACACTAACATAACTACATATTTTACCTAACTGATCAAACGTGTTGAACACATAAGCAACAATTTTAACTACCCCTTAAAAATAAGTCACTCACACTTATAGCGCATTCTTTTCTGAAAAAAAATTCTGACCTCACAGAATGCCTGAAGGCCTGAATTTACAGAATGTTGACCTCTTTTGCTGAGAAAAGAACGGAAAAAATATAACATTTTTTCATTTAATGTTGGCTGCACTGTTGTTTTGAATTACGATATATTTACGATTGAGGTTATGTATAGTGCCGACTGCATGGCATTTTTAACAAATATTCATCGAACTGTTCGGTTGTATTAAAACTAACCACTTTAATGAAAATTGTTTTGGATTTAATTTCAAAAATTTTTGATAATTGCAACTTTTTGCATTCGCAATTGTCTCAGCACATAATATTAATGTCAAACATTTTTTGTTTTCATGTTGGTATTACTAGAGAGTAGAATGCAGAACTGCCGAATTTCACAGGTCAGAAATTCTGCATTTTTTATACTTTTGCGGTCAGAATTTTCGAGAAAAGAATGCGATTTATTTTAAGGTCAAAATTTTTTTTTAGAAAAGAACGGAAAAAATGCAGGATATTTTTTCATAAAGAATGCGCTGAAACATACCACATAAGCGACACTGTGTATTTATGTTACACACTAAACTCAAGCGGGGTAAACTTATGCTCAAATTCTCTCTTTTTGTGGTGTGTGTACTTTCGTCATTCAACAGTCAACAACAGAAATTATTGTAAATAGTTGGATTTTTGAGTGTCACTCAGGATTTAATTGTAACTTAATCATTTGCTCCCTTACACTACCGAGCTCATGTATAGCTTTCTCGTTTAAGTTAAATAAAAATATAATTGTATGCGTCGCATGTCAGCCACCATTTAGAATAAGTTGAGATTTTGATATAAAGAGTCGAGTTGGAGACACGAAGCTGAACAGACGTATTGTATTTTTATTTCGAAATACTAGAGAAAAAAAACTTAGCAGGATTAGCGGCAAAGTTGACGGTCATACGAACAACGACACCATGAGAGTAAGTGTTCCCAAAAACCCATCTAAGAATCCTTGTTATAGACCAGTGCAGCGGCACAGAGAGTTACCTATTCATTCACCTTCACGCTTGATGGCAGAGGACCGTCAGTACACTCAGTCTCGCGTTGAAGCTCCATGAGTTATACGCTCGTCTTTCCTTAAAGCCCTTTTGCACAGAGGGACTGCCGAAGCTCAAAGCCCCTCTTGTCTTTTCACCGGCACTACACGAGCCAACCACCCGGTTAACCTTCTATTTAACGTTAAAAGATAGCGGGATGCTACACACATTACAACAGTACGTCGAACTCGTTTAAAATAAGCTGCCAAACAAAAAGCACCGCTAGCCGGGCTAAAAACTACCAACGTGCCAGTTCACTTGGCCGATGGCACCGATAGAATTCTCACGCGAGAGGCAGAAGCCTTACTTAACTGGAGAGCAAAACAATACGTTATTCCCACACTCTTTACGCCAGAAACCCAAGTTGACCTCATACTGAGTATAGATTTTCTACTGCAAATGGGGACCACCCTCAACATAGGTGGTCACCCCTCACTCTAGCAGGAACTAAGTTATTTAATTAAACAACAAGATATTTTTATTTGGAGCTTTTGATTTTTATTTCTCTAACTTCAAACTTAAGCCAAAACCTACTAGAAGTTGAAGCTGCTGTCTGTCGTTTATGTGGTTTCTATTATTATTGTTGTTGTTATTCTTATCGCTTCCGCTGTTGCCGTTGCTATTGCTGGAATTTGTGTGAAAGTTTTGCTGATGCTGTATTCGGGGTTTGTGTGGCAGTTTGGCTGAACTCAAGATAATATCGCTGCTGCTTTTTTGTTATTGTTGGATTTTGTGTGGTAATTTTTCTGATGCTGCATTTGGGGTTTGTGTGGCAGTTTGGCTCAACTTAAGATAATGTCGCTACTGCTTTTGCCGTTGTTATTGTTGTTGTTGTTTTAGCGCTGACTCCCCGCTCTCTTAGCTTCTTCATACCGAGGTTATAGGTCCAGTTTAGAAAGCGCTGTTGAAAAAAGCTGTTCTTGAGTTGCCTTTTGTGCTTCGACCCGACATTGCTTCCACATTTGAAAAAGTTTAAAAACGTTGAAGCTGACAAATCCCAGTATGCCAAGTATGATCCATAACATTGGATCGGATTCAATTTTCAGCTGGAACGGGGAAATCTCTTCGATGTTAACGAACTTGATTTCTTCAATATCAGTTTCCTTGACGAATGTGATATTATATTCAGTTTCTTGGTGGTGCTTGATATATTCTAATATAATGTTAGTAGGGTTTATGTATGTTATGTTATCAATAGTCTTATTATAATCAAAAATAATTAGATATGTCCCATTTAGTATTATTATTAGATACATTACGTATTCCACTTAGCATTACTGCACCATCTTTAACAATTTCGATTGGTAAATTTCTTTCTTTTATTTTAGTACAATAAGCAGTTTCCTTATTTAATAATTGTGTTAAACATGCTACTGAGTCATTTAGTTTACAATAAGTAGAGCGTAGCTCCATTTTACATTTTTCAACATTTTTATATTCACTACTACATTTCACAACCTTTTCTTGTAATTCTAATTTGCCATCAGTTTGGCTTATTGCCCTCACATCATATAGTTTACAACTAGCTAAAATTATGGGATACAAGATTTGTATGACAATAATTTTTTAATTCTGTAATATCTTAAAATTAGAAGCTATAGCTAGATATAGTTTCATGTGAGCGTTGTGTTATGCAGGGTTCGTATTTGCTCACTCATGAAGCTTCATGATGTAATGAACCCTTTTGCTCGTTACTGATTTTTGCTGGGTTAAGCTCAGTGAGTAAACCAGGGGTTCTTATAAAATAATTTATTTGTCAATGAAATAAGAAATAAGACAAATAAGAAATAAGAAATAAGAAAGCCAGCGTTTTAGTTTTAAACTGTAAAGTAAGTCTTTATTAGTTTTATTTGTTTTATTTATTACTTAATAAGTAAACTAATTAATTATTATTAATTATTAAACATTATCAGCCTTATTCATAATCTCATTTTAGAGGCTGCGTAACTTTCAACCAGCTTTAAGCAAGACATCGTTATTCATAAATGTTTTTACGAAATTTTGCGTTTAAAGGCTGCGTAAACTTAACCTAAAATTTGTTGTAAGCTTTTCGATTAAGGTTGATGTATATGGTATTTATATCATAGACATGCTCCATATGCGACCTTTGTAGTTTTTTTTTCAGTAACAGATTTGCAAATGTACAAGAATTCTTCGTTTTTGTAAAAAAATTTCGATTATTCAGACACAAACCTTACAAAATAAAGAAATGAAAAAAAAATGTTTATGAATATCAATATCAAGGTTGCGTAGAGGATGCGTAAAGCCTTAAACTGTGCATAACTAAACAAGCGTTGAACGTCTGTTTAAGAAAATCTATTGCATAAGGCTGTATATACATTAGATTGATAAAATTAATGCCTGCTTATTCAAATTGATTCCATTACTTGCTATGATTCCTCTTGCTGTGAATGATTACGATTAAACTCAGAATAAACAACATTCGAAGGGTGGGACACCTTTGCTTAAGATAACTACGTTTGAACTTAGAGTAAACAACGTTCGAAGGGTGTATGATCTCAATCAACTCTCGTTGTAAACAGATTGTTTGATAACTTAGCTGCGAAAATTTTTAAGTTAATCCAGTGTTTTTGTTTTGCCTGTTTTGTTAAGTGCAGTGTTTTTTTTTTGCCTTATTTTCGTCATTTTATCTGCATTATTTTAATATGATTTGTGCTAAGCCTGGCTGTTCTGTAAGGGGTGAATCTGAGCGGTTTTTATCATGCTGGTTATGTGAAAATACTGTTCATACCAAATGTGCAGGCGTGACAGGCCGAGTTGCGGATTGTAATGTGGAAGGTAAAGGGTTGCGTTGGTCTTGCGAGAAATGTAGATTGGCTGACATCAACTTCTACAAGCTTTTCAAGCAGAGAAAGCAAGGTTTCTCTGAAATAATTAAGGAACTTTCTTCGCTTTCTGCAAAATTTTTTAAATACCAGTCTCTTTTCGACGATTTTAAATATATTGAAGAGTCAATTCCTTCACCCAAAAGGAAAAAAAACACATGTCTTTGCGTAGTAAGCAAAAAACGGATTCAACTCCAACTCTACATTCTTCTGACATTGCTGATGACATGGACATTAGTGGTATAACAGCCCCTCCACCTATTTTAACTTCTACTTTGAATACAGCAAACATATCGATTTCTGCTCCTTCGCCAGTGCTGACACCTCCACCTTCATTGCCAGTCATGTCTTATGCCCAAACTGTTTCTCTTTCACTAACTTTGGTCGATTCCCAGGCTGTTCCTCTTACTTCTCAGGTTTCTGTTCCACCTAAGCCAATCATTGCAATTCCACCAACTAAATCAATCTTTGTTTCTCGCTTAGCTGCGGATACAACAGAGGTTGATATAAATTTTTTCGTTAAATCAAAGTTGAATTGTTCCTTGCATTTTTCGGTTCATAAATTCAAATATTCAAATGTAAGATCAATTACTTCTTTTAGATTAACAGATCCTGAAAATTTATTTAATTCTATAGTTGATGTAAAATGTTGGCCGCCAAACACAATTATACGCGAATTTGAATTTAAAAGCAATCCAAGACCGGTAAATGTTGGACATTTGCCGCGTCCCCGAAATAGCCCTGAAGCTCATCCAAAAAACGATTAATAAACCGCAAGTCTAAATTAGAGCTTGTGTACCAAAATGCCAGGGGTCTTAAATCCAAACTTACCGATATTTTCATTAACAGTTTTGATTTTGAATATAACATTATAATTTTTACAGAGACTTGGCTTCGCTCTAATATCTTAAATTCTGAAATAATGTGCAATTAATATCAAATTTTTCGTAAAGATCGTCAAAACTCGCTTGTATCTGAAGAATTGACAATTCTTGACACCAGTGACATTGAGTTCATTTGTGTTGCAGTTAAATAAATAATAGTATTATTTATGTTACCTGCTCTTACATTCTTCCTAAATGTGAATTAACAATGTATTTAAAACATTAACAAGCCATCGAAAAAGTTCATAATTTGTTAAAAAATAAAGACGTTCTTATTGTGCTGGGTGATTTTAACCTACCTTTTGTGACTTGGAGAACGTCTGACGATTCTTCATTTCTTACTCCTGTTTCCAATAGTGATTGGATAAATGATTTCTTAGATAAGCTATCTGATCTGTGTCTTCAACAAGTCAATGATATTTTAAATATAAACCACAGAACCCTAGACTTTGTATTTGTAGATAGATACACTACTGTTAATCTCCATTGTTCGAATCCCGTATCTCTTCCAGAAGATGTACATCATCCAACTCTTGAAAGAGCAGTTTTACTCCCCCACGAAAAAGAAGATAAAGTAACTGCTGATGCGCGAAATAAAAAAGTTTATAATTTTAAGAAAAAGGACTATGTAAAACTTAATTCCTTACTTTCGCAGACTGATTGGTCTCCAATTTTAACTAGCGGAACATCATATTCATATTATGACGTCGAATATTCTGTACAGTTTTTCAATGATACTCTGCAAAGGTGTTTCTTATTGTCCGTCCTAAAAAAAAGTGTTTCTCCAATCCTTTAAATCCACCCTGGCTAACAAATTATCTAAAGGCACTTAAAAAATTAAAAAATCGTTTATATAAAAAATATAAAATATCTGGTTCTAGTTTAGACTTTGATTCCTATTCTTCTTGTCTTTATAGATATCAACTATTAAATAAACAATGGTATTCTGCTTATATAAGAAGAATCATCAGGAAGAATCATCTTGTGACAATGTGATTTCTAACATGTTTGCAAACTTCTTTAAATCAACTTACTCCGATATACCATTTAATACTAGCACGGTGTATCCTTTTCTCCCGCCAGTTAACTCTTTTGAAACTCCTATAATGGACCCAAATATTGTTATGTGTTATCTTCGACAAGTAAAATCTTCTTTTACGACCGGCCCTGATAAAATTCCAAGCAGTATTTTAAAGCAATGTGCTACAAACCTGTGTACTCCTCTAGCCAACATTTTTAATATTTCCTTGCAAAGTGGTTATTTTCCTATTATATGGAAAGATTTTTATATTATATCCCTTCATAAACCTGGCTCCAAGATAGATGTTTCTAACTATCGAGGAATTGCAAAATTAAGTGCAATCCCTAAGTTATTTGAGAAAATCATAACTGATCAATTAACCCACTCCGTGTCTTCCACCATTAGAATTTTCATGCTAATAGGGGGTTTCGGACTATCCTACATGTAGGATGGATTTGACAGTTCGGACGGACATGTAGGATGTGCGAAAGCTCATACTGCAGCCCGTCCTACATGTAGGATGAAATCAAAAAGTTTTAAAAGTTCCGCTCTGATCTTGTTCTTCTCTGTGCGTCCTTATTTGTAGATTTCCTTGGTAATTGTTGTTGGCGCAGTTAGCCGGAAATTTTTTGTAGACGTTGTGAATTCTAATCGTGTAGCTACAGTCGGCATATGAAATTAGAATTATTTTTGTTAAGAGCTTATAACAATTTATTAAATTTTTTATATATTACTGAAACTATTTATTTTAAGGAAAAGTGTTACCATATCAAAAATACATATAATTAAAGTAATTTATTTAAATTATTTCATTATTGAATTAATATAAAAAATTAAAGCTTATTTATATCTATTTATAACATAACACTAACACAAGTTCACCATATCTATATTGCGTTGTATATTAAAAATAGAATATTCTAAAATTAAGAAATATCTATAGTTTATAAATTATATATAATTCATATAAGAAATTAAAGCTAAACAGTTTTAAAAATAGAATGCTTATATATATGTATATATATACATATATCCTCTAAGTGCCATCACCAGTAGCACAAACAAGTGCTAAGTGCTTGCTAGCAGGCAAACAGAAAATATAGCATGCAAAGTGCTGTATATTTTACGCCGTCAATTCGGTTCATCCCCTCTAACGCTGCGCAACCGCTGGGATCTTGTAATTCTCTTTGCGTTGTTGTTGTAAATTTGCTAAGTAGTTATTGTTGTACAGTAAGCTTTAATTTTTTGTGGATGCTTATTTGTAGCTACAGTCAGCATATGACATCGAACTAATTAGAAAACAGTTTATACATATGAATTAAAGAATATATATAATATTGGTAAATCTATTCACTGTTTTCTAAATTAGTTCGACGTCATATGCTGACTGTAGCTACAAATAAGCATCCACAAAAAATTAAAGCTTACTGTACAACAATAACTACTTAGAAAATTTACAACAACAACGCAAAGAGAATTACAAAATCCCAGCAGTTGCGCAGCGTTAGAGGGGATGAACCGAATTGACGGCGTAAAATATACAGCACTTTGCATGCTATATTTTCTGTTTGCCTGCTAGCAAGCACTTAGCACTTGTTTGTGCTACTGGTGATGGCACTTAGAGGTTGTTGGCTAGCAACAAA
The DNA here is from genome assembly GCA_963920525.1 of Dichetophora obliterata. Classification (NCBI taxonomy): domain Eukaryota; kingdom Metazoa; phylum Arthropoda; class Insecta; order Diptera; family Sciomyzidae; genus Dichetophora; species Dichetophora obliterata. The sequence continues at coordinate 163,153,590 of OY986439.1, read as the reverse complement.
TTTTGCACTGCACTTGCTGGTGGTGGCACTTGGAGGACGCTCGCCAGCAAAGAAAGCCAATTTAACTTTGCTGCACTTGCTGATGTTGGAGACCGTTGGCCCACACACAGGCAGACACAAACTCAAGCACTTTCGTTCATTTTTTTCATTAATTTGTTATTTTTTAAGTTTTTTAAGTTTACAATATTACAAGTTTACGAAATATGTTGCAAGTACAAGCCCTCGAATTAAATATGTCGCAAATTGATAAAATGCAAATAAAATAATATATTTGCGCTAAAACACGACCGAAATGTGAAACGTCAAAATTTGTAATTGTCAAAATTTCATCGTCCATTTGACACAGCAAAAAAGACAAATTTATTACAACACACACAAATTTTATTCAACTTGATATTTTCTATCCTACCACGACTGAAAACTTTCCGATTGACACACAGCCATAGTTGACAACTCTGAATATAAAATGCCGCAGTGGTGAAAATAAAAAGCCACTGACAAATACAACAAGTATGAAAATTGTCAAACTTTGTTTGACGATATGTAATAAAATAAGAGCATGCATGTAATTATTTGAATGTTCAACATATTCCTTTATCACAACTTAAAGATTAAAATGTTAAAACACTCAATCCATACATTATTTTTCTTGTTTGCAAACGAAGTTCCAGCAGAAAAAAGCAGAAAGAGAAGAAGATCGATCGATTTTTAAATCTCACCATGAATAGCAGCTGTTTGAGTAAAAGCAAATTTTTCAAAAATGTTGACAAATACAACAACTGTAGAAATTGCCAAACTTTAAAGGCATATATATACCAATATAAACCGAACTAATAATAAGTTTTGGTTGCAAACATCTTATTGCAACCTAACTTAGGTATTTTTATACTAACAAACAGATTATATGCATTAATTTCAGGAGTTTCTAAATGATTTCTTTGTGAGCTTGCGGCCGATTGTGGACGATTTCCTTGGAAAAATACGATGATGCAAACCAATGATTTACCCTCTACCAAAATCATTCAACGCGCCTAAAGAAGTTTTCACTTCAAAAAATTCTATTGTTAGAAAACCGTTACAAGCATCGTTGAGTTTCTTAGTTTGCCCGCATACTTAAGTTTAACACAACGAAACGTGTATTGAAGAACGAACTTTGTAAAGAAGTTAATGGGAAAATGTTTGGTTTTTCTCAGCGATATTAATATTTGACATAACAAAACAAAACTCGCACGCAAGGACTTTTTTCTACAATCAAAATTATTATAAGGTAACTCTTGTAAGCTTATGTAATTAATTTTTCTCAACTGTTAAAGTTATTGGATCGATGTAAGACATTTAATAGTTTGTAAGATCACATAAAATCAATCTAAAAATATTATAAAACAATAAAAAAATATCTGTACATTGAAAATTTTTTGCAAATTCTTTTTGCGCTTAACATTTTAAAGGAACATAAAAATGATTTGAAATAAAAATTTCTTTTTTAAAAATTTTGTCTAACTGAACATTTTCTTCACACTTGACATGTAGGTTAATTACAGCTCTTTTGCAAAAAATGGAAAATAAAACCACAAAAGTTAGTTAAAAATTAGAGATGTATTTCAACAATCTATAAAAGAATTCTTGGCTATAAAATAAGGGCTACAAATTCTTGTCGTACAAATAATAAAAACTGAAAATTGCATTTTTCATACGACACTAAATTTGTTCTATTCCTTTAAAAAATAATGCAATGTGACCCCTTTTGATTTTTATGACGAATTTAATTTTTTAACATGTTTTTATAAGTTTTAAAAAATGCTAAGCCTTCAAGAATAATTTTTGTGGCTCAAAACCACCCCTTCTAAGATACTTTTAAATTTTATGTTAATGTTTTTTGAAAAATAGCGAATTTTTAGGTTTTTACTTTACATATTTATTTCATCGAAAAGTTATCGTTAATTTATATTGTAAATTCTATTTAAAATAATTGTTTGTCGTTGGGGAAAAAGACAAGATGTTAAGTTAGAAATGATTTCGGTATAAGTAACATACATTTTTTGGCGTAACCCATATATTATAGCTTCAGCACATCACTCAGAGGGTTCCTACAAGAAATTATGTAAAGTTTATTCTGTGGTTATACATAAGTGATAAGCTTACTCGGCAGAAACTCGCTTTGGTCCACGAACTGGTTTTCAGACTGGTGTAGGTTCAAGATTGGCAGCCATCATACTGCCTATAGCAATATGTAGCTCAGTGGTAACTAGTGTTTCTACACGGTCATCTTTGTGTAAATATTAGATCTACTGATACCTTCCGATGCTAAGACAACTAAGACACTATATTCTTTGCTTCCGTTAAGAGCAGCTCTACCAAGGACGTAGGACTGCGAAATAACTGTCACTCACTGTAATCTAAAAGGAAATTCTTTTCATAGAATGCTTTACACTGCTTTTATTTATCATTTATTTACTCTTTGGATTAAAAATGTGTCAAGTGCATGCAAAACTTGTTTTGCCACGGCCTTTTGATGCTACTTCCAGCATAAATTTTGTTTCCCGAGGGGAGTTCCTATAAAATACCTAGCTAAAATATAAAAAATTCTACAAGAATGTAGTGTAATGTAGGTATTTGGTCACCTTTAAGTGATGACAAGTGCAGATTTATTAGGGCATTCCGTATATCGCCTTGGGATGAAAACAATAGAATCTGTTTTCACAACAAAGCTGTTGCCCCCGCACTTTTTTAGCTAGATAAACAATTTAAAAGGAAAAGTTATTCAAAATATCAGTTTTTTTACAACGATAATATTTTTGTATTATATATTTTCCTCTTCTTTCTCTCTTCTTCATGTTTCATGTGAAGAAATTTTGGTGAACTTTTTTTGCACCACCATTTGTACTGCCCCCCCATTTGTACTGCCCCCCCAGATGAAATTCGCTTCCGACGCGCTTGATGTCTGATAATGTAGTTACCTTTATATCAGCAGGAAAAAGATTATAACTAATGTTTAAACGTTTGGTCTTGGAATAGGCAACAATGAACACGACCGAAGCTTTCCCATAGCACAAATAATCGTTAAAAAGCAAATTTTATATTTTTCAATGCATTTCAAATCAATTTATTATTTTTCACATATGTCAAACTTGCTATAAACTAAACCACATACATGCATCTCGCTCTTATAGCAAAAAATTTGTTGTACGGGATACTGGAGGATAGTAAAAGATCACATGGAAACGCGGCTTTAAAGAAACGAACAAACAAACAAACGATCGTCTGTCGCTTCCGACCACAGCGCAGTCGAGGTAGAAAATAACAGAAAGTAGAAAACAAGATTTTTTCTACCAACTCATATAGGGTAGAAACAAAATTGAATCACGTCTGGCATATGATTCGTTTTTCAGAAGCAAGTCGCGAATTGTAAGGAAAAAACAAATCAGGCTCCTGCAATTAATCTCAAAGCTTAATATTTTTTCAAGTAGATTGATATTCAATTTACTTGTTGCAGATCTCTGGCGTCTACTACCAGTTTTGTTGCATCCGTTGCGTTACTACACAATCGTGTCGTATGACCTAGCAAGTTGTACCATACGGCTGGTATTGACAAATGGAAGGGTGCGTTCCGCCCTTCAGTTAACCTACTGTTAACTACTGTTAACCTACTGTTCAATATGTCAAATTCTGACAAGAGATAGGAATGCGAACTTCCGGCAACATCGCGAAAAAGTCTTTCTTTTTGTGTTTGGACTGCAATAAACAGCTTGCAAAATCGCCATCGTAAGTATGATTTTTTTTATATAACATAAAAAAATTAACGCCGTACTGCCCCTTTTAGCGAACAAAGCAGCCGTACCGGTCCGGACAAACGCCGCCCCAACAAACTGTTCCAAAAGGCGGCAGCGGCGCTACTGTGTTAACGCCCAGTATCAAAGGGCACAACAGTTAGCGCCCCGTTAAGTACATCGCTACCACCACCAGCTGCGCAGCAGCGTAAACTAACGCACTGCTGTGCCACACAAAAAAAGAGCAACACCGCGAGCAGGAGCAACAAAGGGAAGCAGCAGCAGAAGCCAAAGGGTGAAATGCAGCAGGAACAAGTTGGTCGAAATTGGAAAAAAATCAACAGCCAGCAGCGGCCATAAAAGGCAGCAGCACACTTCACCAACACCACCAGCTAGCACTCTGCTACGCAGCGCTCATAGCACCACCTCAGCTGGGTGCACAGCACCCTAACGTCTAAAAACAAACGTCTGGGAAAACTGGTTTTTTGTGTATTTTAAACTGCTAGCTACTATTTAAAAAAAAAACAAAAACACTAGACTAAACATCTAGATTATGAAGTTTCAACACATATTTTTTTTGTGGTAATTTATTTGTTTCAATATTTCAGTCTTGTACTAATCGGATCGGATGTGTGAGCAAAACAAGTGTACTTCTTTTGTAAAACAAGTAAAATTAAGAACAATAACAAAGCTTAAATTAGTCACAATGGTGTTTCACCAGTGGCAAGCAAAGTCATAAAACTTTAGACAAACAAAGCCATAAAACTTGGCAAAAAAAAACACACAACAACATCAACATTATGAGTGAATCAGGTGACGATGATTATGCTGATATCATAAGTGCAGCTGATAAAGAAATTAATTTTGATGAAAGCAATGACATGTATAACTGGCAAACAATAAATCCTAAGAAACGATGTCTTCCCCAATTAATTGAAAACAACTCAAAACGTCGATTCATTTCGGACACTATTGCTAGCACCTCGAATGGAAACAGATGAACCAACAGCAGAAAATAACAACAGTCAAACAGATGGAATAAAACCGCCACCTATATTTATACCTAATGTTAATAACATTAATAATATGATAAGCAACTTTTGTTCTATTATTTCTAAAAAACATTTTTATTATAAGTCCCTACGAAATTGTGAAGTAAAGATTATGATAAATAATGTAGAATCATATAGAAAGTTAGTGAAATATATTCGAAAAACTAGTTTCCATACTTATCAAATTAGACAAGAACGTGCATATAGAGTTATAGTTAAAGGTATTCATCACTCCACCCCCGTAGAAGATATAAAATCAGAACTCGTATCACAAGGTCACAGTGTAAGTGTTAGCGAGGGACTACGTCAGTCAGCATAAATGAAGAGAGACTATAGAATAACAGGAGAATGAAGAGTTAGAACCGAACGGCACAAAGAAACTTTAACTTCAGTTCGCAAAAATCATCGGCAACGACAGCACGCACTATAAAACACAAATGCGAAACAATTAATCATCAAGTTAATACACTTCGTCATTTTACACATTGCAATATACCATTATTTCAATTAAATTAATTTAATATATATAAAAGCCATTGTGTATTTCTTTTTATAATGCAAATGTGATTGACACAAGTCAATGCACATCTACATTAGTTTTCGCATTTTTGTGTGCTGTCGAAACAAAAGCAACTGTACCCACCAACCACCGCAACGCTGAACCAACAAATCGTAGCAGAGCGACGTCGCAGCCGAATAAAAGTCACAGAACGCAGCTGCGCCGCAACTTTCGCAGAAAAAGCAACGTTATAACGTCGGTCGAAAGACATTGCAAAGTCACGCAGGCACCGCTACGTTGCCCAGAGTATATACAGTTGAAGTTTTGTAACAAAGTCACTACAAATCACATTTGGCTTAAAAAATGATAAATTGCATAAAAATTCGTCGCCACGCCGGAGCCAAAAGCATAAAAATCAAGTAGGAACCAAATAAAGTCGTCGCCACGCCGGAGAAAAAAGTTCAAAATTTTTAAATCTTAGTCGGAGCCCTGATGAAAGTCGTCGTCGCCACGCCGGAGTCAAATAAAGTCGTAGCCACGCCGGAGCCAAAAGCATAAAAATCAAGTTGGAGCCAAATAAAGTCGTCGCCACGCCGGAGCCAAAAGTTTAAAAACCAAGTCAGAGTCAAATAAAGTCGTCGCCATGCCGGAGCCAAATAAATTCAAAAGTTTAATTAACGAATTAAAAGCAAAAATAGGAAATCTGCCCGCAATAAATGAGCAGAAACAACCTGAGAAGCGTTCAAAATCCATCATCGCAGAGTGACAGTGAGGAAGAAGATTCGTTAAATAATACCATCATGGAAGGAGCACCCCAGCCAGGTATGCAACAACCCACAACTAGTGATCATATTCCTATTTTGATAGCTAGCCTAAACGCTTTGAAAGCATCAATCGAAGAGTTGCAAAGAAGTAGTGCGGATAACCAGAGAGAGCTGGAAACGCTTCGTCACCAAATGCCCAGAGGAGAAGTAAATGTAGCGCAACATAGAACAGAAGCGGTGTTAACACCATCAACGGAAATTGGAGCCAGCGCTATCGTACCAGCACAACATGAGTCAGTAAGCAAAATTTATGACTTGCCCGTATTTTCAGGAAGCGCTGAAGAATGGCCACTGTTTAATGCCAGTTTTAGAGATACCACAGAAACATTTAAATATAGCAATCGGCAAAACCTCATGCGCCTTCAAAAATACTTAGTAGGACCAGCCAAAGAAACAGTGGCCGCGATGTTAATTCATCCTGAAAACGTGCCGAATGTTATTAAAGAGCTAGAGTTCAGATTCGGTAGGCCTGAATTACTCATTCGTGTGCAGCTAGCTAAGGTGCAACAATTTCCAGCCATAAGTGAACAAAGGTTGGATCAGGTTGTAGCATTTTCGACAAAGGTGAGAAATATTGTTTCATTCTTAGTTACGACCAACAGTCAACAGCATCTGGCTAATCCAGTGCTATTGGAACAACTTGTAAGCAAGTTGCCACAAAATAATCAATTTGAATGGGCTCGTCGTGCTGCCACAATACATCCATATCCCACAGTTAATGACTTCTCAAAAAAAGTGGCTAAGTGAATTGGCCAAAATTGTTTGTCTGATGCCGCCTTCTGGTTTTGTAGCAACAAGGACTAATGTTCAACCTAAACGAATAATGCACGTTGAAGAAAACGCAACGAACCAAAGCCGAAAATGCAATGAATGTGGTGGAAATCATCTGATTTCAGATTGTGAAATATTTTGCCAGTCACTCGCTATAGAAGATCGTTGGAAAAAGGTAAAAGGTCAACATCTCTGCTTCTCGTGCTTGCGACAGGGCCATAGAGCAACGGACTGTAGGTTTAAAAGAGCTTGTGGTATTAATGGATGCCGTCGTAACCATCACAAATGCCTGCACCTAGAAAAAACAAAGCTGCCTATACCGATTTCAAATCAAATTAACCAAATATTAAACTGTCGTACTCCACGAACCATGCGCACCCAAATCTTTAAAATACTACCGGTAACATTATATGGACCGATGGGTAAAACAGAGGTTTTTGCCATGATTTATGAAGGTTCTGCAATTTCCATTCTAGACGAAGATGTAGCAATATCACTGGGACTGCGAAGACAGCTGGAGCCTTTAACTCTACAATGGTACGGAGAGAAGGTAGCAACCGAATCATCGTCAAGAGTCAATTTAGAAATATCTGGAAACGAGGGTCCACACGGTTTTCCATTAAAAATATCAGAACAATAAAAAATTTTAATTAACCAGAGCAAACATTTAAAAAATCCAATTTCAGCCATTTTGAGTTGTTGCCATTAAAAGATTACGGGAATATTAGACCAGTGATGTTGCTAGGATTGGATAACGTTCATCTTGGTGTATCTTCGACGGTGGTAGAAGCCGACCAATGGAGCCCTGTAGCTGTAAGAACCAAACTAGGCCGGGTTGCTTACGGTCCAACCAAAGATTCGAATTTGCAACCTTCAATCATGCTAAACTAAATTCATTGATCGCCGATTATTTTGAAGCTGATAATTTTGGAGTCAACGCTTTACCGGAGACATTAGAGTCAGAAAATGAAAAAGCAGCACGCGCTATTATGGAAAGCTCCACTAAGCTTGTCGGCAACAGATATGAAACGGGATTACTCTGGAAACAATTTCCACCTGAACTACCAAGCAGTTTTGAAATGGCAAAAAGCCGCCTTCTTGGCATCGAAAAAAGGATGAGTCGCGATCCCGAGTTTGGAGAAAAATATTGTCAAGAAATGGGTAAATATTTAAATAGAAATTATGCCAGAAAAATTTCAGATGAGGAAATACAAAATTTGTCTCAGCTAATTTGGTACCTCCCACATTTCGGTGTGCAATCTGTACAGAAACCTGGGAAACTCCGAATCGTTTTCGACGCCGCAGCTTCAATTGCTGGAACCTCTTTGAATTCGAAACTATTAAAAGGTCTAGAGCAAGCGAAACCACTTCTGAGCGTTCTTTTTAAATTCCGGCAAGGGAAAGTTGCAGTTACCGCCGACATTCGGGAAATGTTTTCACAGGTGAACATTCGGGCAAAGGACCAGCATGCGCAGAGGTTTCTGTGGCGAAACGGTGATCCAAGTCGGCCAATACAACACTATGCCATGTCAACAATGATTTTCGGAGCCATATGTTCGCCATGCTGTGCTGAGTACATAAAAAATCACAACGCTAAGAATTTCAAAGTACAATTTCCTGATGCCGTCAATGCTATTATCAACAAACACTATGTGGACGACTTTGTAGCCAGTTTTGAAAATATTAATGATGCTGAGAGAATTTGCAAAGAAGTGGTCGAAATACACGCAAATGCCGGTTTCGAATTGAGGGGTTTTTCGTCAAATTCAGAGATTTACAAAAAACCATGAATGGCGATTTGGAGGGGTTGGGTAACGCTGTCAATATGGAAAAACATGCAAGTGCTGAAAAAGTATTGGGCATGTACTGGAAAACTCCAAATGATGCATTTAAAGTCGAAACAAACTTCCAACGCATTTCACAGCAAGTCCTGCAGGGAATCAGGGCACCCACGAAGAGAGAGTTGCTTGGGATTGTTATGGCAATCTTTGATCCTTACGGGTTATTAGCTAATTTTTTAATATTTTCAAAGGTTTTGGTTCAAGAAACTTGGAAGCAAAACATTGGCTGGAATGATGTTATTCCGAACGAACTACATAAAAGGTGGAATGCGTGGTGGAGCGAATTCCAGGGAGTACACGACTTTAAAATACAACGATGCTATCGCCAAATTTTAATAGTTCTAAAAATATCGAACTCCATATGTTTGTGGATGCCAGCCAAACAGCCTTTGCCGCCGCAGGCTTTTTCCGAATTGAATATGTCGGGAATGTGGATGTTGCGTTAGTGCCCTCAAAAAAGTGATATCTATTCCTCGATTGGAGTTGCAAGCGGCAGTGCTTGGAGCACGCCTGAGCAAAGCGATCAGAAATTTTCATGACAAACTGCCAGTACGAGTCATATTTTCGAGTGACTCCCAAATCGTTCTGCATTGGATTAATTCAGTCAACCGTAGATTCAAACCTTTCGTCGGTCATAGAATTGCAGAAATACACAGAACTTCGGAAGCACAACATTGGCGCTGGACACCAACAAACGAAAATGCTGCAGATGCTGCCACCAGATCCAAATTTCCACCAAAGTTTGAAACCGATAACATTTGGCTAGATGGTCCAAACTTCCTTAAACAATCTGAAGAATTTTGGCCAGCCTCTTCTTTTGAAACACCGCCACTGCTTGAAGAAGAAATCCAACCGTGTCACATTCTACAACAACAGGCAAGTAACGTTGTAATTGAGATATCTAATTTTTCTTCATTTTTGAAGCTCAAGCGCAGTATGGCCTGGGTACTACGGTTTTGCAAACTGCTGCGATTGCGTAATTCAGATTCGTCAGTACCAAAGGGATTTCTTACGAATGCCGTAATAAGTTATGCTGAGGTCTTTATTTGTAAAATGGTTCAAGAAGAATGCTTCGCAGAAGAAATCATCGCTCTACGAGAAGGTAGCTCAGTAAGCAAACAAAGTTCCTTGCACTCCCTTTCACCATATCTGGCAGAAGATGGCCTTCTGCGAGTACAAGGTCGACTTGATGAAGCTTTCAGTTTACCCTTTGCCGCTAGGCGCCCGATTTTGTTGCCACAAAAACATATTCCCAAGGCACTTATTATGCGTTACTACCACGAGAAGTTACACCATCAAAACTCCGCCCTAACCATCAATGAGGCTCGACAAAGATTCTGGATTCCACATGCGAAGGCAGTATTAAAAGCCACGCAGCGTCAATGTGTTGTTTGCAAAATTGACAAAGCAAAACCACTACCACCATTAATGGGCCAACTTCCAGTTGACCGCGTCACGCCATATGTACGCCCATTTACATACACGGGCGTAGATCTTTTCGGACCCTTCAACATGTCAATTGGTCGACGCAGAGAGAAGAGATGGGGTGTAATATTAACGTGTTTAACGATACGAGCTGCTCATTTAGAACTGACAGAAAGCCTGTCAACTGACGCCTTTATTTTATGCCTGCGTAATTTTATAAATCGCCGTGGGACGCCACTAAGAATAAGAAGCGACAACGGAACAAATTTCATTGGTGTTCAGATAGTTCTTAAGGATGCGGACTGTATTCTTGACGTTGGACGAATAAATGAGGAAGCCACGAAAAGAGGAATCGAATGGAAATTCAATTGTCCTGCAAATCCCAGCTCTGGTGGATGCTGGGAACGCCTTATAAAAATAATAAAATCTTTGCTTGGTAAAACGCTACGTGAGGTAGCTCCACGGTTAGAGACCCTTAGAAGTGTGCTGATCAAGGCCGAAGGTATTATAAATTCACGTCCTCTTACTGAAATTCCAATCTCTTCCGCAGAAGACGAGCCCTTGACACCTAACCATTTTTTGTTAGGGTGTGTTAATTCGACGCAGACTCCACATCCTGTTGACGTCAAGATTTGCTTAAGAAAACAATGGAGAATAGCACAAAATTTGAAAGACCGTTTGTGGAAACGATGGACAACAGAATAATACCTGCCGCAGCTTCTTCATCGTCCGAAGTGGCATGACAAGACAGTGCCACTCAAAATCGACGATTTGGTGCTAATCTGCGACTCTAACCAACCACGAAATCAATGGAAAAAGGGCCATGTCACGAAAGTATTCCCTGCGAAGGATGGCCATATACGTTTCGCGGAAGTACTCACATCAAATGGTCGTCTACGTCGTCCAGTCAGTAGGTTAGCCACCTTAACCTTGGAAGTGATTCCCTGTGGAAATCACGGTGGGGGAGGGTGTTAGCGAGGGACTACGGTAGTCAGCATAAATGAAGAGAGACTATAGAATAACAGGAGAATGAAGAGGTAGAAGCGAACGGCACATAAGCACAAAGAAACTTTAACTTCAGTTCGCAAAAATCATCGGCAACGACAGCACGCACTATAAAACACAAATTCGAAACAATTAATCATCAAGTTGTCATCACTTTGTCATTTTACACATTGCAATATACCATTAATTCAATTAAATTCATTTAATAAATATAAAAGCCATTGTGTATTTCTTTTTATAATGCAAATGTGATTGACACAAGTCAATGCACATCTACAGTAAGGAATATTTACAACATAAAACGTGGTATTGCAAAGGAACCTCTTTCCATGTTTTATGTAGATCTCGATCCAAATACAAATAATAAAAAAAAATTACGATATTCGTTACATAAATAACGCCGTTGTTAGTGTTGAACCTCCATATAAAACTAGTGATCTTGTTCAGTGCTATCGTTCCCAAGAATTTGGGCACACTCAGGCCTACTGTAAGAAGCCCTTTAGGTATGTTAAATGTGCCCTTGATCATCCTACTGCAGAATGTAAAATGAACACCACGTCTCTACCCCGATGTGTGCATTGTTTGCAGAACCACACAGCGAATTATAAAGGCTGTCAAATTTATGCAAAAGAAGACAAACAAGGTAAAACCATCTGTACAACATGGAAATTCATTTTTGTTGACAAATTCGGAACCACCTCAGCAAAATAATCCAACAAATACTGGTTTTTCATACGCTGATGTAACAAAAGGAGTGAACAATGAAGGTGAAAATAATCTTTTTAAAAAAATTTAAATTATGCTAAATAAACAAATACAACTAACTAACACTTCACTTAATATTATTGTGTTATTGTGACCAAGTTATGCAACTAACAGATATAAGAATAGCTTTGTGGAATGCCAATGGGCTTTCCAACACAGGAGACTAAAATATTTTTAAAAATGAATTTTATATACATACTTTTGATATCTGAAACTCACTTTACATCAAGAACACATTTCAAAGTACATGGACATGACTTAATAACTGCTAACCATCCAGACAACAGAGCGCATGCTGGGTCTGTAGTTCTAATAAAATCTTCGATCAAATATGACACGGTCCAAGATGTTACTTATCCACATTTACAACCTGCCGGAGTTAAATTAAAAACTGAATCCGGCGTCGTTTCGATTTAAGCTATTTTTTTCACCACGACATAGTTTATCGTGTAGAAACTATGAAAATTTTTTTAAAGAGTTAGGTGCCCGATTCATAGTTGGCGGGGATTTTAATGCTAAGCATCCATGGTGGGGCTCGAGACTTGTTAATTCTAAAGGCCGAGAGCTTTACAAATGTATACAGAAGAAGCACTACAAAACATTGTCAACCGGTAGACCACCGTATTGGCCTCTAAAATTAAATATGTACTAGACTTTGTTGTATTTTCTGTCATCCCGTGCAGCAACCTTAATATAACGGAAACGGACGATCTCAGTTCTGACCACACAGCTCTTATAATAAACTATTACGCGCAACCGCGTTTGGTCTCAAAGAATTCCCAAATAAAATAAAATAAATGAAAGAACTGCTAAATATTTAAAAAATCTAGGTGTCACAAAAAATTACGAGCATTGCCTATGGAATGCAACTAAGTACTTAAAGCGCCTTGCTAAAAGAAATATACCCCTAAAAGATGCTGATAATAACTGGAGCCGATTATCTAAAAGTAAAGCAACTGCATTTGCTAATCATTTAGAGCAGCAATTTACACCGTTTTCTTCAACTAGTCCCACCAGTGATTCTGAGGTCTATCGATTTTTAGATGTTCCGTGTCAAATGGATTTACCAATAAGGCACATTACACCCAGTGAAGTCAAAGCTGAAATAACCAAACTTGGCAGAGGGAAATGTCCTTTGATCTCGTCTATTAGTTGGTGTCCGTTGTGTTTTATCGTGTTATGTAAATGCTTTTGTTTGTTATATTCGTGAGTGTATTAAAATAGTTCAATATCGTAATTACTTAAATATTATATATGTACTATACTAATAACATTAATATACAACTGTTCCCATTATATAATAATTGTGCATTTAAGTTGTGTAAGTTTAATTCTTGCATTTTAACTTTGTTTAACTTATTTAGTTAATGCAGTGTTGTTGTTTTTGCATGCTTACTGTGTTTTAGTTTCTTATTTGTGCGGTGATTTGTTTATCTTCAGCTCAGTGAGTGTTGTTTTTGTTTTTTAGTTTCTACTAAACTGTGCACAAACTGCCTGAATATAATAACCCTAAAAGCACATTTTGCATCTGCTCATTTTTTAAAAATTAAACATTAATTATTTTTCTGCAGAAAATATCGTTGCTTGTTCTTTAGACGAACTTTGCAAAAGCCAAAACATTCTGAACCCCATGTTCAGCTATTCTGGTCCATGTGAGCAAATGTTTCATGCATCTTGTGCCGGTATTTCCAAGTCATGCCTTGACGACTTAAAATCTCTGCGATCAGGTCTTCGCTGGTACTGTACTTCGTGTAGGGCACTTTCCCTAGATGAACTTTATTCAAAAATTAAGCTTTTTGGGGAAAGTCTTAACTCGTTAAACAACAATTTTCGAGAAATTGCAACATTTTTTAGTGAAGTTAGGGCCGCACCCAGTACCAGCGTTTATGATGAAAATTCCATTTCGGAAAATATCCCGCTTTCTTTGTCACAGAATGTTTCTTCCGGGTCACAAACAATCCTTTCATCAGAAGACCACATTATCTCAATAAGAAAGAGAAAAAATAAAAAAATAATAAGAAGCTAAAATAATCTGGTTCTACTTCTCAGGCCAAGCAGCCCTCAGCACCGCTTTTGAACCGGAATACTCCAGTTACTTCTTCGTCACCTTTTAACATGCCTGCTTTGACTAATAGTTCAATTTTGACTCCTTTTGAGCCTAGAAATCTATCAAGCTTAAGGGCAGTGCCGAGGAAAAAAAAATTTATTTATTTCACGTCTTCTGTTGAAAATGTATTGTATATCAACACAACTGTTGAAAATGTATTGACTTTTATCAAACATAATAACTTGTTGAGTCAAAATGCATTTTGTTCATGCAAAAAAATAGGTAATAAACCTTCCCATGCTTCTTTTATTCTCACAGTTCCAGCTGAAGAGTTTGCAACTGTTCTAAACTCCAATTTGTAAACTGATAATATACTCGTTACAGAGTTTCAGCCTAAGAATAAGCCTAGAGGGACGACTCAAGCCGCTCGTCAATCCCAAAAACCTGAATAGGCTATTCCTTTGCTATCAAAATGTAAGGGGACTACGCTCTAAGACGCGAGACATATTTTTAATGTCTCAGAATTTCTCTGAGAATATTATCGCACTGACTGAAACTTGGTTAAACAGAAGCATTACTGACTTAGAATTGTTTGATAACAGTTTTGAAGTTTATAGAAGAGATAGACACGCTGACAATACTTCTGCTGTCGGTGGAGGTGTCTTATTAGCTGTAAGGAACTCCTTCGTTAGTTCCATTATTGTTATTCCCTGCTCTGCTAACATCGAACTTATATGCGTTAAGGTTGTACATTGCAATTCTAATGTATATCTTATTAATGCATACGTTCCTCCTAAGAGCAGTGTAGAAGTTTATGCAAGCCTTGCGATTTTTTTTGACAAAATGGCGGCCACTTGAAATTGACAAATCGAATTTGGACCCATTTTTTTGTAGTTTAGTGTAAAAACAAATAGTAAAAAAAATCGCAAAATTTTTATTTTACTACGGGCCAGAATGCTGACAATTCTACGTCGATTAAACTTTGTTTCATCCAAATCGGTTCAGTAGAACTGGCGGAATCGTGGCCGCCAGCTCGAAAAACGTGGTTTCGAGATAAACGCGTTCAAAGCAACATAAAAACTACTCATTTTAGCGAAGACATGACCCCACAAAAATAGCCATATCTTCTAAAGTATTTCGAATTTCAAAAAACCCTTTTAGGGTTATATTCTTAAATGTCCAAGCTATGAAAAAATGCAAAAAAAAAGTCGAAAAAAAATTTTTGCTGAAAGAGAATAGGGCCTTAAGATAATTATTTTGTACGTAAGTTTATTGTGTACGTTGGTGCACAGTAAAATATGTTAATATGTTAAGTTTTAATTTGCTATATTATTTGCTCAATGTTTTGTAACAGATTGCAAATAAATATATATATAAAAAAATATTTAATATTTAAATTTAACATTTTTAAAAGTGTTATAAAGGAAATCTCGTGTTAAGCCCTGCTTCTGAGTATGACTAAAGAATTAAAAAAGTAATTTTTTTGACATCTACCACCCACACATATACACATACATATATATATATGTAGAGCTAAGGTTGTACCATGCAAAAAGATTTTTTTGTTATATCCCACCATAAATATTTGCGTTGTGTTTTTTTTTAGCAAGCACAAAGCTACTAAAAACTACCCACAAAAACATATCATAAAATAAAACAATACTTTGACCGACATATTTAACAAGAAAAGAAAAGAAAACTATGATATTTTTAAAAAGACCGACAGATTCAACAAGAAAAGAAAAGAAAACTATGATATTTTTAAAAAGTTAGCAGTTTTAACAATTGGATGGGTAATCTTCCGATCATCTGGCCAGACGAAATCAGAGGTTTGCCCTATTACGAAAGTATAGCATAATGACAGATAGGCTACCGGTAGTTTTATGTTTCAGAGTATGTAAACATGTCTATGATATGTATGTTGAGCAATATTTATCTTGTTATCTGACGAACACAGGATAAGAGAACAATATAAAATTGAACAAAACATCACGCTCTTATCTCTCAGAAATTACGACATAATCCATGTATGAAGATTTTGACTTTGAGACAGAAATTATCACTACCAACATTTACAGAACTCTTCAATTTTATATTTAACATGAAAAAAGAAAAAAATACTAAAAAAACTCAAGAGAGCGTTTGATAATCGAACAACTAGAAACAAAGTTATTCAAAAAGAAAAACCATTTCGTCTGACCAGACGATATAGTCCATATATGAAGATTTTGACTTTGTGACAAAAGCTATCACTAAAAACATTTACATAACTTTTCGATTTTATCCTTGTCATAAAGAGTGAAAATATGCTTGAAAAGTCACGAAAGCGTTTGCCAATCAAGCAACCAGAAACAAAGTTATTCAAAAGAGAAAAACAATTTCGTCTGGCCAGACGACATAGTCCATTCGAGGGTTAAGCAAAATTTCACGCTCCATTAGAAAAAGGAGAAAAATTCTTTATAGAAAAAGCTATTATTTGTTAGAGCTGAAGTTAATATAAAAAAAACATTCTTAATAAATAGCGTCAGAAGAAACGAACACCTGTTTAAATGTATAGAGTAAAATTTAAAATATAAATTTTGAGTGAAAGAAAAATATTAAGAACTTAACTTTTGATACATTGAAATTAATAATTAGTAAGAAACAAATGGAATTTGCATTTAAATACGAAACAAAATAATTTATATAAAGAGAAATTAAATTTTTCGCAAATAATGGAAAGTAATAAAAATTCACAAACTAACGTCACATGACAACAAGAATACCAGATTTCTAGTGACGTGACACGAGTATGAGAACTCTCACATAGGCGAGGTGACAACAAGAATAAGGGCAATTATGAAAAAAACCAACAGCCGGCAGTTCCATAAAATGGTCCAGCTTATGGAGCAGAATCCAAACATAGCGTCTGGATTGGGAAAATTCGGCTCTTCAAAAGTCAGCCACAAGGAGTCGTGGAAAAGTTTTGCTGTTGAATTAAATTCACTGGGACCGACCATATTGTGGTTACAAACCTGCATATAAAGTGGTTAGAAATTTAAATCAATGTCATAATATAGAACCTACGATCATTGCATTTATGCTGAAATATCCCTTTCGGTTTAAGTAATGGTGTTTTGCCTGTGCTGGGGCAACAATGCCAATATGCGTGCCATCGACGCAACCGATAGCTCCCGTTGGAGTCAAAATAGTTTTCAACTATCTTTTGGTAACTACCCTCAGCAAAAAATCGTAGCGTATTCAAAATAAGAGGAATCGCACAACTTCGAATTTACTGTAGACAAAGGCTTCCTCGTTAAGCCTAAAATAGGATTGAAACCTTAAAGATATTTTAAATATTTCAATGAAGATCAACCGGGCACATAAAAATACTCAAAGGTCGTCTGGAATCTCTAGCGGATTGGATTTATTCCTAATACTGCGTCGTAATCTGCACAAAGTTTGTGTTTCCTCAGTTTCTCCAAAGAATAGTTACGCGCTGCTTAGCATTTTGGTATATTTTATTATTTATTTGTATTTATCGCGGCTTAATTGAAATTTAAGGTTAGAGTTTTGACGTTTCTAAGCGAATTTTTATGTTTTCTGCTTTGGCAGCACCGTATCTGAGGCAAATAAGTAGGTTCGCAAACAGTGATACCACAAAAAGAAAAATTCGCCAAATGATTCGGTTCGAGTGAAGCATTCGATTCGCAGACGGTCATAGGGGCATTAATTGTTGAATGACCGAATTGGCATCTGCCTATTTATACGTGAATCTATTAGCTCTGGCATTATTTGCTCGGTATAAAAATTGGATAGTTTAGCAAAAAAAAATTTTCAGTGAAAATTTTCTCAAATTTTAATGGATAGTTTGCACCTGTCCAAACACAAAAAATACAAGAATCTTTATTGGCTATATTAAGCTGTCCTTGAATCTGAATTTTTTATTTACTGTAAATAAATTGCTTTTCTTATTAAATTTCCAAAACGTAATTTTTTTATTTTTAATTGCTTTGTCCGGATGCATTTGACAAGCAGACAATGGACATTTAACCTCAATGATACCATTTTTTTGTTCTATCAAGTAATCTGGCGATGCTGCGAGAAAAGGATATTTTTGTGATATGAAAATACCACATGGCAAAACTGTTATATTTAGTTGAGCTTCTAGTTGCTTTATAGCAATTGGCTCATTTATTTTACCATAGTCCATGGCTTTGATACTTATGTTGCCATAAAGAATTTCTTTAACTCTGTTGGGAAACGTTGCTTTATTTCGAAACCGACACATTTTTCCAAAATGAGACGCAGTCCAGCGATTTTTCGGGTTTCATGCCACATGGAACATTCAGATTGACATTTATTGATCTTTCTAATTCATCCCTTATTCGGCTTTGAGTCTTCAACTTGTCATGAAGCTTTTCTTTTTCTCTTTCCAGTTGGATATCGTCCATATCCGGAACGTGGGCTTGAGGACCGTAGTCGCCATCTGGTTCTGTGTGGGTTTTCCGTTTATTTTTGCTATTTCCCACATTCTCACAAGAGATGCAGCATCTCTTTTGTTTGGCAGCTTGTTGTTTTAGTCTGCCTAATTCAACTTTTAACAATAGAGTTCAGCTACTACAGCTTTTTCGCACTTTCTCCGCATTAGATCATCTTAAGAACCAGCCCAAATAACATTAAAACATCTCAATAAGGCCATTCACAGTTCGAATACGCTGGTCTGCCATTTGTTCGATTTGCTATTTGTACGCCAATTTACGGAAGCTTATTTTGCTTTGTTGTGGTTTTGCATACAAATGCAAATACGCAGGCACGCGTAAATAAAAGCAGCCCTTGGACGTGTTTTTTGTACCTCGTATTTTTATGCTCTGTCTACAGCCGCATAATCACATACATCACAGGGTTGCACAATCTTTTTATACGACAGTCACATGGCGAGATGCTCACAGTTTGAAGAATAACAAATGCTATAAATACGATTTGTTTAAAGTACGCTCAAACCGTGAATAGCCTTAATGATATCGATAAGAGTGGTCCAAAACAATCCAAAGTGAGAAAAATTTACCCACCATAATATGGGTTGGGCTCAGGGACAACACAAGACATAACAACTAACCATGCGTTTACATAGATCTAATCATACATTAGTTTTCAATCTACTTTTGAGTTGACCTTTCGATAAGTTAACATCAAAAAAGCTACAGTTGTTAACAAAGGTACTCATGCGATGTAAAGGAGTAGTAGCCATATAATTTGTTCTACTAAAAGGTAAGTAAATTAAATTGTTAGCATTTCTACTGCTTCTACGGTTAGTGTTAAAATTTATAAGAGTTAGGAGTTCTGGTGAATCGAATACACCAGTTATGAGTTGGTGTAAATATACGATATCTGCAGACTTCCTTCTCTCATTCAAAGATTGCATTTTTAATAGTTTCAAACGACCCTTATAAGGAAGAAGGTTTAAAATGTCAGTTGCACTTAAGCCCCTTAGAGCAAACCGAACAAAACGTTTTTGGATTCTCTCTATACGTTCAACATGTACAATGTAACTTGGGGACCAAACTTGACTTACATACTCTAAGCAGAGAGTATGTATACAGATAGAGGTCTCAAAACTCTCAGACACATTTTGGAACTTAAATTACAGTTCCCGTGCGTCCGGTGGAACTTTTGGAAATGAAATCTTCCTCTGCCGGCGTTGCTGCCGTGGCAGTGGAGACATTTAGCCATAGGAGCGTATGAAAGGGGAATACGCAACAATAAGCGTGTGATGAAGCGAGGTAGAAATAGGTGCCGTTGTTAGATCTTTTCTTGGTCAGCACAAGATGTTTTTTTTTCCTATAAGAACTTTAAAGGAGCATGCAAAGAATATTTCATGTGACAAAGTGAGCTAGGAATAGCTTTCTTTTGTTTTCTTTGAGTTATGTTTTGTTTAAGGTCTATAAGAAAGACCTTTAAAGGAATCGCAGTGTTTACATTTTTTTCTGCTTGATTTTACCGCTCGAAAGAAATGTAAATAAAATGAAGCGAATTCTTTCAATTCATCAAGGTCAATATTTCATATTGGCAAAATGTTTAACTTGTAGATAGTTTTCTGATTTTTTAAGGGCTTATTGTTTAGGACAAAATTTAGCTAAATTTATTTAGGTAGTTATGAAATGTTGTACTAGAATTGTAATATTTTGTAAATGTAGAGTTTGGCTTAAGCATAGTCTTAAGCTTTTTTGGAAAAATCAATTTATTGTTTAGGATAAATTTAACTTCATTTTTTTTAAGGTACTTATGACATTTTTAACTAATAGTTTTACGAAAAAAATTCCAAAAAATTCCAAAAATGCTACCTATATTACAACAAAAATATCACTGGTGGTGGCTAAAGCATAGTCTTCAGCTATTTTAGACAACAAATTACAAAAATCAAAATTTGAGTAAACAAGTTATTTGTATTGAAAGTTGACTTTATTTTAAATTGACTTTATTAAAAATACCATTTAAAAAATATTACGTTTTCTGAATATTCTTTTTTAATTCTGCATGTATTCATTGGTGCATATTAAGGTAGTATTATTTATTATATTTTAACAAATTTCATTTGATTTAATAGTAAATTTAAATTATTACAATTTATAAACTATTTTCTACTACCAATGAAAATATTTCCAATATGACTTTTTAATTTAATTTAAACTGCAGTGATCTTCTTTAGTATAATATATTATAGTTATATTATATAAGTTATAAACATTTCTCTTTTAGTGTAGTGATCACAGTAGCTTATAGTGGCGCACGCTGAAAGTCGAGTTGAAACAAATAGTTAAAACTGTGTAAAGAAGCGAGATAAAAAACTGCTTGACTTTATGAAATCTATTGCAAGATCAATTGCGAGATCTTTTGCGCGATCATAAAAGCGAGACAAAAAACTGCTCGACTTTATAAAATCTATTGCAAGATCAATTGCAGGTGGCTGTACTTTTCATGGTAATAGAAATGTCATTGATCTTTGAAAATTGTCAGCGATACGTCGTGCGCCTGTGAATATTTTTATCAATTTCTGGTTCAATTTCTGATTTTTCTAAGTGATTTTGCTTACTCTTCGATTTTGCTTGATACTTAAATTTGCTTGCACTAATTTAATTTTGCTTGCTACTTAATTTTCAAAACGTCTTATTTGACATGCATAGTGAAAAACTGTTCGAGAGAAGCCGACCGGGATAAGGTGACCCTTTTTAAATTCCCACAAAACGAACCGGAGTTATTGATCCAATGGTGCAATAACCTTAATATTGAGAGGCTTTCTTTGACCCCATACAGTAGAGTATGCTCGCGTCATTTCGACACGTCATGTATAGGCTCAAAAAAATTAAGACTAGGTGCAGTGCCTACGCTCGGTTTAGGTAAGTGTTAGATATATGTGTATATATGTAGTTACTTATTACAAATATTTTCTCTGTTTTTATATATGTATTTTTTCTTTCTTAATTTAATATTCAACAAAATTAAAATAATAAACCTCCACTACTACTACTATATGTAAAACTTTTTTGCAAATATTCGACAACTGTTCACGCCCACTTTTTTCCAAAATGCTATATTTCAGACGGTGTTAGTCGTATGAGATTTAAATTTCGTAATTTAGTTTGTATAGTTACTGTCGGCAACTGTACTGAAAATGGGTTTCCACGCCCCCTTTTACTGCCCTCAAATCAATGAAAATGCTATATTTCAGACATTTTTTGTCGTATAAGACTACAATTTAGTAATTTAGTTCGTATGGTTACTTTTGGTTGCAATATGCCACACCCCCATTTTACTGCCCACGAATCAATAAAAATGCAGTACAAATATTTTAATAGCATGGGTTTTCACATAAGATAAATCTTTCAGCACTTTCTATTTGGATCTATCTTTAATACCAGAGGGCACTGTGATACAAATATGAACTTAATACAAATCTTAATAGCAAGATGGATTTTGCTCAAATTGGGTACACATTTTTTATCCATCCTAGATAAGATTTTAACATACTTTGTTTTGACCACGCCCTTTTCGTTCTCTATGTACTAACATAAATTTAGTTATTTAAATACGTTTTACTAATAAGAAATTTGGCAAATTTAATTTTAACAAATTTATATTTCGACACCAAAAACATTCACATATCTTCAACATTGTAGAAATTTATGCAAACTTTTCATATGGTTTCATATGGCATTCACTTAGGAAATATAATTTTTATACTTTGGGGTATACCTACAATCTTCAATGTTCATCATACAAAGAAAAAATATATACCAAAATATCAGTTAGAGTAGGAATGAAACGAATATTTAACTTAAGGTTTTGTCACTTTTTTTAATTAAGTCACAAAATAGCAAAATTTAAAAAAAATTCGTAGCTTCAGTAGCAGCTTATGCAGAATTTATTGTTGTTGTGTTTTTGTTGTTGTTGTTGTGGTTGTTGGTTTAGTTCGCAATCGTGTCGTTTGTTGTTTTTCTGCTTTTGGTGTTGTTGTTATTAATAAGTATGTAATTTGTATATATATAAATACATGTCAGCTGTTTTCATTTTTATCGTTAGTTATTGGTTTTGTAAATGTGTGGTTTTAATGAATACCAGCATTATTTTATATGCGTTTATTTTTTTAAGCATATATTTTATTTGAATTTTTAAACAATTTATTTTTTAGATCTTTATTTTAAGGAGTATAATTTTATAATGAAAATAATATACAAAATTTTTTGATTAATAGTTAATGACAATTTTTTATATCATAAATAATAATTTTTTAGATGAATGTGTAAGTGAATATTTTGTAAAGTGTGTGTTTTGTATGTTGTGATGTTGGTGTTTATATGTGGTGGTGGTATTGAGTCACCACATTATTCCCCCTCCTTTCTGTAAAATTTTGGTCGTGTTAGCTAATAAGTTAAAGTGTACTTTTTTAGTATTTTTGTGTTTGGTTGAATGTGTCTGTGTTGTTTCAGTGTCTAAGGAGGCGGGCTTAATCCTATCTGACTGTTATGTTAGTGTCCTATGTTGACTGTTATGTTAGTGTTATTTTTACGAATTGTGAAGTATTTTGGTGTTCTCTCAATAACTTCAAAGGGACCATCGCACGGCTCTTGCAGTATTTTACGAATCGTGTCGTTGCGGAGGAAGACAAAGTTACAAGTACTGAGGGGTCGAGGTATATATGGCTGGAAGTTAGTGCTGTGATGCGCAATGTTTGACTTTTTATTTTCTACTGCCTCTTTAAGTTTGGACAAGGTGTCCGACGCATTAAAATTCTGACTGTTATGAATTATTAGTTGTTGTGGTAGCCTGAGTGTTTGACCAAAACCATTTCAGCTGGTGAAGCCTTAATATCTTCTTTGACCAGTGGACCTGAGTCCTAGAAGAACTAGTGGCAACTCTGTGTACGAATTTGTCTGGTTGTTACTTGCTATTATAAAAGTCTTTAGTTGGCGGTGAAATCGTTCTACCATCCCATTAGCTTGTGGATGATAAGCAGAAATGGTAATGTGTTTGCTTCCTAGATTCTTAACGAAGTTTCTAAATGTTGTGTACGTAAATTGAGGTCCTCGATCGGAAGTAATTTCCAGAGAAACTCCAAAACGTGGTATGTATTCCTTTTGAAGTGTATCTGCGATAGTACTGGCGTTGGTATCTTTAATTGGATACGCTTCGGGCCAACGTGTGTTTCTGTCAACTAGGGTAAGTAGATATCTGAAACCATTTGATATTGGTAAAGGGCCAACTAAATCAACGTGAACATGCTCAAAACGACCGTGTGGAATGTCTTGTGGAATCTTGTGGGAGATTGTCTTCGTATGTTTGTGTATCTTTGCTCTTTGGCATCTAACGCATTCTTGTGATCATTTGTTGATTTGTGTGGTCATTTTTGGCCAAAAATGTCTTTGTGTTATGAGTCGTCGAGAAGCTCGTGTTCCAGGGTGTGAAATGTTATGTAATTGTTAAAAAATTTGTTTGCGTAACGTTTGTGGAATGTATGGACGTGTTCCTGAACTTGTTTGTTCGCACCAAATTTTAATGTTAAGTATTGGAATGTGTATTTGTTCGAATTTGTAAGTATTTTTATTTAGTATATCTTGTAGTTCTGAATATATACTCTTTTCTTTGTATAGAGTTTCGAGGTTGATCTCAGAGGTTGTGAAAGCCTCTATCTCAGATCTTGAAAGTGCGTCCGCTACGGTGTTATCGGTACCTTTAGTGTGTCTAATGTCGTTGGAAAACTGTGCAATGAATTCTAGGTGTCGTATTTGTCTTGGGCTTTTCTCTGTTTTTGAATGTAATGCTGAAGTAAGTGGTTTGTGATCTGTGTGTATAGTAAATGTTCGTCCCTCTAAATAGCGTCTAAAGTGTTTAATTGTAAGGTATATTGCTAAAAGTTCTCTATCAAATGAACTGTATTCTGTCTCTAATTGTGATATTTTTTTAGAAAAGAAAGCTAGTGGTTCTGTTGCCTGATTGTGTTCTTGTTGCAAAACTGCACCGATAGCAGTGTTAGATGCATCCACAGCGATAAAGTTTTGCTTTGCTATTAGAATGATTAAGTAGCACTTCCTTAGTAAAACTTTTTTTATCGTTGCGAATGCTTCTGTTGTGTTTTCTGTCCATGTTAAGTGTTTGTCCTTTGTTTTTATTACTGAAGCTATCATATCATAAATGTGTGTGAGTGTGTATGCTAATTTTGGAATGCATCTGTGGTAGTAATTAATCATCCCGTTGAATTTCAGCATTTGTTTAACTGTTTCTGGTTTTGGATAGTTAACAATGCATTGAATTCTATCGGGAGATGGTTGTATGCTTTTGTTTGAAATATCATAACTTAAAAAATTTATTCTGTCTACTCCAAAAATACATGTTTAGTCTGTAATTGTCTAGACGTTCGAAAACTAAATTTAGATGTTTAAGGTGTTCTTCTTCTGTCTCACTGGCCACCAGAATGTCGTCGAGGTATACGAATACGAAGTCTAGTTCTCGTAATACTTCATTGATAAATCGTTGGAATGTTTGAGCTGCATTTCTTAAATCGAATGGCATTCTCAGAAACTCAAACATTCCGAACGGTGTAGTAATCGCAGTTTTATGTATGTCTTGAGTGGCCATGGGTATTTGGTGGTATGCTCTAACTAGGTCTAATTTTGAAAATATGTGTTTGTTGTGTAAATCTATAGATAGGTCGTGTATGTGTGGTAGAGGGTAGCGGTCTGGGAATGTAATTGTGTTTAGTCTTCTATAGTCACCACAGGGTCTCCAGTCGTTCACATCTTTTTTTGGTACTAAATGTAGTGGAGACGCTGACATGGAGTCTAAAGGACGACAGATGCCTGCTTTGATTAAAAATTCCTTTTTGGCAATTTTGTATTTGTTGGAGTCAAGACGTCTTGGTCTTAAAAAAGGTAACTGTCCTTCTTTAGTTATATGGTGTACTGTTTTGTGTGTTTAACTGGTTTGTTGCGGTCAGGTTATGCTTTTAGTGATAGATAATTTTTGAGTATTTTTGTATATTTGTTGTCTAGTGTAATTAGTTTAGGTAGTGATGTTTCTGTAAATGCTGTGTGTTGTGACTCACAACGAGGCATTCCCCAAAATATTGTCTTTCTACTAGTGGGCAAGTGCTGGCAATGAAAGTTGATCCACCGCAACAACTAAGCGAGCGATCAACATTCATTGCATTGCGGCACTTTTATATGAATTCAATACCAAGGCCAGTAGAGTAAATAAATAAAGTCAAATAAAACAAATAGTCAATTAAAATAAAAATAAGACAATAAAATGAACACTGATCTACCACAACAACAACTGGGCGATCAGCTTTCATTTTATTTAAAGACAATAAAATAAAGCCAACAATTTACTTCTGTTCGGCCAGCGTCAAATGCTGACAAAGCAAAAACCAGAGGTAAATTAATTTTAATATTTTATTGTTGTAATAAGCGTACATAAATTTTGGCTATTCGAATAATAATGACCCTATTACACATGTTATACATGTTTGTCTGTTTGTTCGGCCTAAGTTGACATCATTAAATAAGTATGTATGAGTATGTTTTAAAATAAGAATTAATTGCAAGCAACCAATACAAAACTAGATTAAGAACTTAATAATGAAGTTAATCTAAGCCAAATTACTGAGCAAGAGGCGGAAGGCAGAATTACACAACCGCTGATTTATCAATAAGTAGAGTTAAGAATGTAATACGTATGTAAAACTTAAAAAGAAGAAGCGCGGCCAGATATGTTATAAATATCTGGTCCCCGCCAAAATAAAATAATATTCAGTAAGTGAATTTTCGGCAGTACACAGTGTTTGACTTGATTAATCCAGTCGCTAGATTTTGGATTAAAGTTTTCTGCAGTCTGCTGTCTCAAGGAGTACACGCTCAAGGCTTCTAGAGGTGTGAACCAGCCGGAAACCCACAGGACTAAGTAAGTATGAATTAACAAACTTGTTTCACTTCCTTACAGGATCCAGCCACTATAATAGGTTTAAGTACCTAGTATAGCAACGTTGTAACAAGTTCAAGTGCTTGTTGCAACACGCCAACAGGGAAGACAACCGCGGCTATAATAGGCTCAAGTGCCTAGTGTAGGAGAACGCAATAAAATTGCGCGGCCGGTTGTAACAAGTTCAAGTGCTTGTTCAAGTTCAACAAAAGGGCCTAACCCAACAGATTCATGTGTCTGTTGGGCTATACGGCTAAAGTTTCAACAGTTAGGCAAACTATATTATAGGGCCACGATAAGGACCAACGTGCATACTCACGGGAGGACGCAACATGTGATTGCGTTAACTGATAGTTGTGTAAGTGGATCAATGAGTTTAAAAAAAAATGATACTTCAAAAAGGGGTCAAAAAAAATTATAAAATTTTGAAATAATAGTGTTGCTTTTACTTTTTAAAATAAAAATTAATTCGTAAAAATAAAGAAATTATGATGGCAACCCTATCCACCATCTTGAATTTTAAAATTCTGATTTCAGATTCGATATCAGCGACCTTCTAACACTGATAAATGATGTTTAAAACTCTTAAAAATACATATTAGGTGGCAACCCTATTATTTAAAAATTTTATAATGTTAAAATTCTGACCACGGATTCGGATTCAGCCACCCCTTTTTGGTGTATCATTTTTTTTTGCAAGCCCCGAATTCATAAAAATGCAAAAAATGAAGGTGGAAACCCTATCCAACATCTTGAATTTTAAAATTCTGACTTCAGATTCAATATCAGCGACCCCCTAGCACTGATAAATGATGTTTAAAACTCTTAAAAATACATATTATTAGGTGACAACCCTATTATTTCAAAATTTTATAATTTTGAAATTTTGACAACGAATTCGGATTCAGCGACCCATTTTTACCTAGTCAATCTTGAAAATCTTGAAGTTGGTGTAAAAAAATGTCGAGTTAGGTTTGTTTTTTTTCTGCTCCACAAAAAATTTTTAATATTCACTTTTGTTAGAAATTAAATCAACTTTTAAATCTCCATTTGTTGTTTAATTGTCGAATAAAGTGTATAATTAAATAAAAGACATAAATAAACCAATTTATTGAAAGTTTTTGGTAATTTGTAAAATAACTTTAACTTCTCATCAACTAGTATACACATAATATATATATAAGTACAGAAAACTTAAACAACAACAACAAAACTAACATAACCATATTCGTGAGCACTGAGCTGCCATTTCACTAGTAAAGATCAGAAACACAAAACGCAACAAAACAAAACAAAACAAAACGTAACAAAACAAAACAAAACCAAAACAAAAACAAAAACGAAAATAGGGCTGGACTTAATATATGCCATCTTAATGCGCAAAGTGTTGTTAATAAGATGGATGAATTAAGGTATATTTTCGAGAGTTCAGGCGTTGATATTCTTTGTATTTCAGAAACATGGCTTAATGAGCATATGCACGATAATTTGTTCAATTTGAGTGATTTTAAAATGTTTCGCGCAGACAGATTGGGTCATGCAGGTGGTGCAGCTATCTATGTGCGTGATAATATCCCATGTAAGCTAAATTGTAAGTCAGATACTTGTTGTTCTATTGAATATTTGTTTATTGCTATATCCAATGCAAATGAAAAGTTCCTTATTGGTTATGTCTACCGTCCCAATCGAACTATTGATATGACAAATCTTATTCAACTCATTGAAAATATCTCTCTTGGCTACCCGCAAATTCTTATTGCAGGCGATTTTAATAGCAATCTCTTAACGGAAACTCACTTAGCTCTCGAAATGCAGACTTTAGGACTTTTTCCAGTCAACACTACTATGCCTACGCACTATACAAAAACTATTAACACACTGCTTGACATATTTCTTGTTAACGATGAAACAAAAATTTTACTTTATGATCAGATATCTTATCCTTAATTTTCCAAACATGATATAATTTTTGTGTCGTGCGACTTTCAGTTGAAGACGCAACCAAAGTCATTTTTGTTTCGCGACTTTAAAAGTATTGATTACCATCGTCTCGAGTCTGGAATTTCAAATATCAACTGGAGCAGTATATACAGTATGAGATCGCCCGATGAGCAAGTTAATTTTTTGCAATCCAACCACAGTAGTCTTTTTGAGGAGTTCGTCCCACTTAAAAATAAAAATTTTAAACCTATTCAGCGCCCATGGTTTAACGACAAAATTAAAAACTTAATATTGCAATGTGATACACTATACAATCGATGGAAACGTTTTAAGACACCGGAGATTTATAGTGAATTCAAAAATGCTAGGAAAATTGTTGTTGCAGAAATAAAATCAGAAATAACAAAATTTTATTGTGAAAAATTCTCTTCTGCAATTGATAGCAAAAAAACATGGCAGTAAATAAAAAACATTGGAATGAGCAAGTGTAAAGGTAGGAAAAGTGATGATGTTGATGTAGACGATTTAAATATAAAGTTTCTAGATCTTCCAATGCCAGCAATCTCTCATGAATCTTTCGCTAACCCTAACAGCATGCGAAGTAACAACGTTTTTAGTTTTGAATGCGTTGAGCAAACGGATGTTCTCGAGTGTTTTTTAACTATAAAGTCAAATGCTGTTGGTTACTACCTTTTGTAACACACATTTTTAATTTTATTCTCACTACTTCTATATATCCTTCCACTTGGAAACAGGCAAAAATAATACCGATTCCAAAAACGTGCAACGAATACCGTCCTATAGCCATTTTGTCGTATGTATCAAAAGTTCTAGAGCTAATAGTTTATAGACAAATGTGTAAGTTCATTTATAGAAATCATTTAATAGACGAATGTCAATCTGGATTCCGAGTTAAGCGAAGCTGTGTAACAGCACTAGTTGATGTTGTTGAAGACCTTAGAGTAGGTATTGATGAGAACAAAATTAACTTTCTAGTGCTCTTAGACCACTCAAAAGCCTTTGATACGGTGGATCATTCTGTGTTGTATAATAAGCTCGTGAATCTGTTTCATTTTCCCCCGACTGATGCTAGTTTGATATCATCCTATCTATCCAACAGAACACAAGCAGTTTGTTCAAATGGCATTGTATCAAAACTCCTACCAAATGTTAGAGGTGTTCCTCAGGGTTCTGTGTTAGGTCCTCTGCTCTTCTCTGTATACATAAATTGCCTACCAAAAGTGTTGAAAAATTGTAATATTCATTTGCATGCCGATGATGTCCAATTGTAAGTTACTTGTTCCCATGAGTCCCTTGTGTTTCGAACCTAAATGATAATCTTCGACGCGTTAACGAATGGGGCACATCAAATGGCCTATGTTTAAATCCCAGAAAAACAAAATGCATTGTCATCTCAAAAAAACCAGTAGACTATTCACTCTTCCTAAAAATTAAACTGAACAATTGTGATATTGAATGTGTGGATAGCGTGAAAAACCTAGGTATAATATTTAATAGAACATTGTCGTGGAACACTCATATAGGTAGCACTATCGGTAAAGTATATGGTATGTTACGTGTTTTATGGACAACTCAATATTTTACGCCCCTTAGAACACGTATCTTACTGGCTAAATCGTACCTTATGCCTACCCTGCTCTATGGGTGCGAAATATTTGCTAACTGTGACAGCTTATTTAAACACAAACTAAATGTTCTCTTCAACATTACTCGTTATGTTTATAGCTTAAAACGTAGAGATCATGTCTCCGTGCATGCAAAACGTTTATACAATATGACTCTCGACAATTTACTGAAATTTCGATCACTAATTTTACTGCACAAGATGGTTTATACGAGGGAGCCGGTTTATCTGTACAACAGACTCGGGTTTGCAAGATCACGAAGATCAAACGTTATTATACAAATGCGTCATTCTTGTCTGGCATCGGAAAGACAATTTTTTGTGTATTCAATCCGTCTTTGGAATGCTCTACCAACTGATCTAAGAACAATTACCAATGCTGTGCAATTTAAATTTCGATCGAATATTTTTTCTCCTCATTGCAATAACTGTAAATTTTCAGTTTTTACACAAGCAGAATTGTAATTTAAGCTATCAAGCAATACTTTTATTCGAATTTAAATTCAAACATTACTGATTTTTATAAGCTTTATTATTAAGTTTTTTTATTAGTAACAGTCAAACCTAAATCAGCGCGTTGAGCGGAGCGTTGATAGCCGCTTTACGTTAACGCGTAAGTACCATACCTAAATAAAAGCGGTAGGCGGCAAGCAAATGTCAATCTTTAGATAAAAGAAATATTTTGAAATTAGAAATTTTATAGTATATTAAGCTAATTGTTATGCTACCCGGCAGATTTAATTCTTTGCCAATTTCTTCCCAAATTTTTTCTTTAAATTTAACATCTTTGTGTTTAGGTTCCTTCTTAATATAAAGACATGGGTTTCTTTGCACTAATTCTATTAGGTGCTATAATTTTCACAAGCATTAAAACTATACTTAAACTATAATTATCAACAAAATTCTTACCTCCATATTGCAAATTCAATAAACGTTCGAAAAAGAGTAAAAAATAAACAATTGTTGTCACTTTAAAATTAGTGTGCTTTCACTTTTGCTTTTGATGTGTGCAACTTCACTTCTTAACGCTCTGTCAAAATTGGATTTTCCAACCGCTCAGCGTTGCCGCCGCGTTATTATGGTTTGCTACATACAAATCGTATGGGCATGAGAAATTTTTGACAGATAAAAAACGCTAACGCGCTGATTTAGGTTTGACTGTAACTTGTATAATTAAACCTGTTATCACAAATACTAATGAAATTAGAGGCTAGTGCTTTAATTATAAGTCCTCGGTCTTGTTGCATTAGTATGTCAATAAAATATATAAATAAATAAATAAATAAATAGGCGCTGACGACAGCTGATTAAAATTATCAAAATGATCAAAATGATCCAAATGATCTATTGCCATATATTGCTTTTTGTTTTTTTATTTTATTTATTTTATTGCTCATCCTACCCTAAACGATTAAATTTCATTGCTTGTGGTGTTGACGAACAAAAACACGCCATGCTTGGATTGCCGAGAGAGAAATTGTGTATTGCTTGTCGTTGTAGGCTTTCGTTTGCTGTTGAGCAAATCAAACTCTCAAGTGTTATTAGATGACAGTCAACTGTGAGCAATGCAATAAATCACAGTGTGTGTACGTTCAAATAGATGCACCGACGCAGCGCTTTAATACGATGGAATGATGAACTATATGAGTTGTACGCTCACATCGACATAGTCAAGCGCATTAAAATCGAGCGACTTCGCTGGCTAGGTCATGTTCAGCGCATGAAAGGCGATGCTCCAGTGAAGAAAACATTCTTCCAGCGGCGGTCAACTCAGAAGAGGACGACCGCATCTGCGTTGGAAAGGCCAAGTTTGTACCAATCAATCCATTGTGCAGTGCTCTGTGTTGCTCGCACAAGACAGGTAGTGCAGATTTAAAACATTTCATAGCAGACTTGTTTATAGAGAATACATAATTTTTTTTTTGTATTATTTCTAACTCTGTATAAATATGTAATATTTTTAAAAAAATTTCTATGTGGCCCAGAACGTTTTTTTTAAATTTTTTATAAAAAACTTATTAGTTTTAAAGAAAAATTTTTTCAAAAAAATCATAAACGTGCATTAAGCGTATTTGGCCCAAAAATCAAGAAATTTTAACAAGCCGTTACTTAGCAAAATTAATTTTACTAAAACAGTGGTTAAACATGGCTAAATTCTTTGTAACTCATTGAGAAAAACTTACAAAAAATTGAAATTTTTTTTCATATATACTTCAATAATATCCATAAAAGATATAAAAAGTACGACTTCTTGTTTTAGGTGGCTCGGTTCACGAATTTGCACTCATAGCAAGCATACATCGAATATGTAAAAAATGCCAAAAATGTTGAAACCAAATCAAAATGTTGAACAAAAGTCGAGGAAATACATTGAAAATAATTTAAAGTAATTCAAGCAATCAATAAATGCAATTGGCTGTGTTAATAGAGCTTTTTCAAGCAAAGCTAACTGATGCTTATGTCAAAGCTTTGATGCCTGCAAAAAGTTGAAAGTTGATCAACTTCAGGCATGCCTCAAGCATCATACATGCATGCTTTTGATGTGGGCTACTTCATAAGAATAGGTATACGCAAACTCAAATGTCAGATGCTTGAAGCATGCATGCCTCCAATGGCACAACTACAGACAAGGTAGTAGCGTAGACTGGCTTTTTCTCTCGAGCGGCGATGGGTAGTTGTCAGAATAAGCTGTTTACAAATACAATTAATCAAAGAAATGTGAAAAAATAAGCAACGAATTAAACATAGCTAGTCAATCGCAGCAAACTAAAAACATTCCAATAAACTTCGCCTACAAATTTAATGAATCAAAGAAAAGTTAAAAATAGGCACATAGCTAGTCAACAGCAGCAAACTACAACGTCTTTATCTGTTTTTGACAACTACCAATCGCCAAAAAACCGACATGGCTATCTTGTCAAATAATTATACCATGCATGCCTCCTATGTGTTTTGGCCTAATGCCCATCTATGGTGTTAATGCATCATTTCAGTCTGTGAAATTAATTTCCAAATGTTTTTAACAAATCCAACAACGTTGCTGATTTAGCGCTGGTAGGAATAGTAAAGTCATTGTTGAAATTGGTTCTATTAAGTAGAATGGAGTTATTACTAACTGAAAAGGTAAAAAGTGATTATTTACAATTGCATTAACTAAAATATATTTGTTTATAAAATTTAACACTTTTTTTATGGTCAAGGAGGATTTATACGATTTTAAACTTAAGGATGCCCATAGCTCTCTCGATGAGTTGGATATCGATGATTTGTACGTTCGCTATAAGGTATTTGTAATTAAGCACATAATTGTTTTAAACTTACTATTTTTATGTTAATTGACATGTTTTTTACGTTTATTCAGTATTATGTGTAATAATAGTTTAAGTTCGATAATGTGCTATCATAATACAAATAACATGTTCTTTGTATCATAATGTGTTATTGTATACACTGATTGTAGAAATTTCCATAAGGCTAATGGAGATTATATCGAGCCATAACCACAGAAAAAAGTGTAACCAACAAAAACAAAATTTTACAGGAGAAGCAATTTTCAAGTTTTGTCTGCTTAAGCAGTACATGTACAGGCATGTTCTGCATTCCACTTCCGAGAGGAAGTGAAACTCAATCATAGTCGATATATATGCTGTGTGTCAAGGCCCAACCAAAATAGACGAAACGAGACGATAGCATTTTGACGAACGTCTGCACTCGTTACGGATGTTAACGGATTTCACCCAAAATGAAACTATTTGCTCAACTCGTCTGAAACAGATGATCAGTAGGCAATCGAGTATTATATATTCATTTATATTGTGCATTTTGTAATTTTTAATAAAGATTTGTAAAAAATGAGTGAAATAATGGCGAAATTGAAACAAA
Organism: Dichetophora obliterata; assembly: GCA_963920525.1. Taxonomy (NCBI): domain Eukaryota; kingdom Metazoa; phylum Arthropoda; class Insecta; order Diptera; family Sciomyzidae; genus Dichetophora; species Dichetophora obliterata. The sequence continues at coordinate 163,119,673 of OY986439.1, read as the reverse complement.
TTCATGAAAATAAAAACCACTCTGCACAGCTGTTGACGAGTTGCTACGCTAGCAGTTCGGTTCTTACACGGGGGTTACACGAGACAGTACTGTTAAGACAGTGAAAAATACGTATTAGTTGTCAAACTTCGTATCTGTGAATAAGAGTCCAGACAATTGGTAAAACAGTTGGCAAGACAGTAGAGAAAATTGTAAAAAAATTTATATTTTATGAAGAAATTTTTGTTAAAACTACGAGCACGCCAAATTATTGCAAATTTCCAATTAATTCTTTTAAATTATATCATCTTCTATCATTTGATATGCTAAATATCATTCTACTGTCCTAGATACTGTCCCGCCAACTGTCTACAAAAAAGTGAAGACAGTAGAGCAGACAGTAGCAGACTGCTGCAAAAATGAGTGTGTGTGAGTAAAAATTTGTGAATGTGTTGCGACTGTCTTAACAGTACTGTCTCGTGTAACCCCCGTGTTACGGAAAAATACGTCTTGTCAAACTGTTTCATTTAGTTTCGTTCAGTTGCGTTTGCTCATTTTGGGTAACAACATTAATATACATTTAACCGAACACTTACGTTTTTACTCGTTACGGAGCAAAATGTCTATTTTGGTTGGGCCTTCAATCGGAAACTTTTCAGTTGGATGATCAAATTTTGACAGTTGGTAGAGCAATTTTTGGCATTTGTGAGGTGAATATAAAAGTCAAAATTTGTAGTAGCCCCTGGGGCATCGAAAGCGAATTTTTGACACTCAAAAATAAAGAAAAAAAAAACAACACATCAATTTCCAGGACGTATTTAATTCGAGTGCTTGTTCTTGCAACTTATTTCGTGAACTTCTAATATTGTAAACTTAAAAAATGTAAAAATTAACAAAATAATAAAAATAAAAAAACTAAAGTGGTTGAGTTTGTGTTTGCGTGTGTGTGGGCCAACGATCTCCCGGTACATCAGCAAGCCCAGCAAAGTTAAATTGGCTTTCTTTGCTGGCGAACGTCCTCCAAGTGCCATCACCAGCAGCACAAGCAAGTACAGTGCAAATTTCTTGCTGGCCAACATCCTACAAGTGCCATCACCAGCAGTACAAGCAAATTTAGCGCAAATTCTCCGCTTTCAATTTATTTAATTCACGCCGGAGTATAATGGCAGATATTTGCCTCTGCGCTTGAGACATGCTGAAATGGTGCTTCTGAAATATTGGAGAGTTGACCAGTCAATTGAATTGTGCAAGTACAAGCACTCGAATTAAATATATCTCAAATTGAATAAAATGCAAATTAAATAAAATATTTGCGCTAAAACACGACCGAAATGTGAAACGTCAAAATTTGTAATTGTCAAAATTTCATCGTCCATTTGACACAGCAAAAAAGACAAATTTATTTCAACACACAAATTTTATTCAACTTTATATTTTCTATCCTACCACGACTGAAAAGTTTCCTTTTGACACACAGCCATAGTGTTCTACATACCACTTTTCGTTTTGTATTTTATTTAATTTATTAATATTATTAATTGTATTAACGAAAAAGTTATAAATAGAACACAAAATATGAAATTTTTTCATGATTTTTTTTCACTTCCACTCGGAAGTGGAATGCAGAACGTGCCTCGATTTTTGTAATGGGGTATCAGACATAACAGATTTATCCAGGTAATGTTGACAGTTTTAATGGAAAACAAGCCGTCAAAAATTTTACTCAAAAAGAGGGCACTTTCAATCGGCCATTGTCAATAAGTGAAAACATAATGCTAAATAAAGTGAAAAAATAGAACAACCTAAGCAGCTGCAGATGCGTATGTTCCAAATAAAATAAATATACATTAAAAGTGGTGTATATTTGGAAGGCAAAGAAATGTTTTGTGCCATGATATATTTATTACATTTTATCTTATTTTAAAGCGAGTTTTATCTTATTTTACGGCGGGCAGCTGTGCAGCTATAGTGGAGACAGGTCGATTATTTGTCAAAGAATCTGGAGCTATTCATGTTTGCCGGATGATGACGAATATAAACCAACAGCTGAGAATTCATTTTGAGTTACTGAATAGAATTTAACATTACGAAGTGAAAAGCTTTTCGCACGAATCATACACGATTTTTTACAACTTTCATGATTTTAAATTTGTTTTTGTTTATTAAAACGCAGAAAATTCTTATTTGAGTTTTATGATTTTACTTTTCGGCGCTTGCTCTCTTTTTCGCTTTCTTTCACTAACAGCCGTTATTGACAGGCTGTTTTTCCTTTTGAAGAGAAAATAAGCCTGGAAATAGAGAAATACCTTTATAATTATGCCATGGGTATCAGAAATCTGCAACAAGCGCTTCGCTTCATAACTCACCCTCCCTCTTCATTACATTTTCTGTTTTCACACGCATTCGCTTTCCTCAAACAATTTTGTTTGCTTCCATAGTAAAATTAGAAAAAATAGAAGCAAGGCAAAAATAATATACAATAGATTACGCCAACAGACGCAGAAAAAGTTGCACAGTTCAGCGCAAGACGTTATGTCTATCGTGATGTAGATAGGAAAATATAGTTTCTCACTAATTTTCTCTTCGTGAAAGAAGGAGATGAAATTCAGTGTTTGGTTCTTTGTGTAAGAAAACAATGTAAACGTGACGTATCTTTTGCTAAAGCTGTCAAACATGTGAATGAGTGAAAATGACAGCAAAGTGGATTTTGAATAGTTTGACAACTCAAATGTTGGATTTTTACAGTATATTAAAAAATTGTGTTCACCTTGTTTTCTTACTTCCTGATTTGGTTTCAGCTATTGGTTTTTGAAGAAGCTGACAGCACAATTTTTAGATACAAATGGTTTCACAAAGATCATAATTTTTTTTGCGAGCTCTAACTTTTAAAGTTATCCAGCCAAAAGTTCTAAATTAATAAATATAAATAGAAATAAACAGCTTTAATCAACTTGCACATACATCTGGAAGCGTGATAACGTGGATTTCATCCTTTTAAAATAATTGATATTTAATTTAATTTTCAATATAAATATAAATATATATGTATATTTGTTTATAATTTGCTTCTTTCCTTCTTCCTGTTTTGTTTTTAGCGCAAACTGGTTTCTATAGAGCAAATTATCGCATTTTCTTTCTTAGGCTTAGGATCTAAAGGTAGCACAAGATAGACTGAGTGAATACGAAGACTTGTTTAAAAAGTTTAAAATTATGGATGAAGCTTACAATTCTCCAAAACGTAAACGTTCAAACAAAAATCTTCGTAGTTCAGCTAAAACTACTGATATAGCCATGCCATCGCCCAAGAATAATACTGTTCTACCTTCTACTTAACTGTTTTCCCTAATGTGAACATACAGCTTGAAGATCAATCAATTGGAGCTGTCAATACTGATCAAATGACTGATAATATCGCACCAACTAAGGTCGCTGCGTCAGCTGATCAGATTTCTCCTTCTGTTGAAGCAATACCAATCATAGAGGAAAATGCTGATTCTCCTCGCGTTTCTGGCACACAAAAACCTTACGCTGAAACTTGTATTTCCTCAAATGTGGTCCCTGCACGTTCTCAAATTACTTCGGTTTCTACAGCAGCGATACCGAAACAAATATCGAACAGCAGTATCAAAGCCCCTGTTCATAAAGAACTTGTGATACTTGAGCCTGCAAAATTTATATTTGTTTCTCGTTTTGCAGCTGATACATCCGGTGAAGACGTGTTATTCGATATAAACTCTAAGCTGAATGTTGTAAATAAAAATATCTCTGTTTACAAATTTAATTTTTCATACGAGCGTTTTACGTCCTCTTTTAAAATATCTTTGCCTGGTGATCTTTTTCACAAGGTATTGGATCAAAAGTTTTGGCCTGACAATACGATGGTGCATGAATTTATTTCTAGACCTCGGCCTACAACTTCCTTGGCTACTTTTCCGGTTTTTAACAAGAATCAAAAAAAACTAGATTGTTGCTTTCAGTTCCTTATCCTTTACCAAAACATTCGTGGCATTAACACAAAACTAAATAATATATTAATTATGAGTCACAACCTTCACTTTAATATAATTGCTTTTAGTGAGACTTTGCTGAAACCTAACACTCTAAATACTGAAATTCTGTGCAACAAATTTAACATATACCGCAAAGATAGAAACTCCATTCCTGGTATTTGCTCTAAAGGCGGGGGTGTGTTGATTGCAGTCAAAGCGACACTTTTCTCTGAAGAGTTATTAATTCCAGAATCCTTGGACATTGAATTCTGTTGTGTTCATGTTAAGTTTGGTTCCTTGAGCCTTTTTATTACATGCTCATATATTCCTCTCTTTCTACCTTAGAAGTTTATAGCAAACATTTGGTTTCTTTAGTAAAGTTTGCTCAAAACTGCAATCTAATGATCATATTTTAATAACTGGAGATTTTAACCTGCCAAACGTTTCTTGGAACTGCTGTTCTGAAATTCCTGGAATATTTTTACCTTCGTCTGAATGTTCATCCGATAATTATTTTTTAAACGAGCTCTCAATCCAAAGCCTGTTCCACTTAACTGCATCTTTAACAAAAATAATCGTTTGCTTGATCTGGTGTTTTTTGATGACAGCAATATCGCTTCTATGTCTAAATCAGATCCTCTGGTTACACCTGAAGATTCTCATCATCCAACATTAGAAATTATTTAAAATTTTTTAAAACCATCTGTGCAGTACTATGATTCTCAACCGCCTATTGAGTTTAACTTTAAAAAAACAAACTACGTGATTTTGAAGAATAACTTGTCTAATATAAACTGGAATTCTAGTCTAAATATTAATACAAATAGTTTATCTTCTCAGAGTCTTGATGATGCGGTATATGCGTTTAATAGAACGCTCAATGATTGTTTTCTTAAGGCTGTTCCGCAAAGGAAAGCCTCTTTGACATCGGGTCCGGTATGGTACACAAATGAATTAAGAAAAATGAGAAACTTGAAATCTAAATACTATAAAAAATATCAAAAAACACATAAAATATCCGATTTTGGATGCTATACCTCGATTAAATACAGTTACCAACAGTTATGCAAACAATCCTATAATATCTACTTAACAAAAATAAAATTAAACATCAAATCTGATGCTAAATCCTTCTGGAACTTTGTTAAACGTAAACAAAACGTAAGATTTATTCCTATCCTTCTTTTATGAAGTATAATTCTGTTGAGTCTGATAATGACAATAGTATTTTCAATCTTTTTGCTGACTTTTTCAAGACGACTTATTCATCATCGTCCTATGATTATTTAAGTTATCCTTTTAATATTCAATCTGGGGATATTTATTTCCCAATAATTGACACAAACACAGTCTTATCATTTTTAAAAAATATTAAAACATCATAGAAAAGTGGTCCTGATAACATACCTTCATGTATATTAAAATACTGCTGTGAAGAATTAGTAACTTCAATCTCTTTACTATTTACTTCATCATTAAAATCCTGCTATTTTCCTGCAGCCTGGAAGCATTCATTATTCAGCTGCATAAATCCGAAAATATGTCTTTAATTGATAACTACCGTGGCATCGCAAAATTAACCGCTTTGCCTAAACTTTTAGAGGCAATTGTTACATCACGACTATCGCATAGCGTTAAATCTTTAATGTCTCCTTTCCAACATGGATTCCTTTCTGGAAAATCTACTGTTACTAACCCTCTCGAATTTACATCAAAAACTATAGAAAACTTTGGAAAAGGCATGCAGACTGATGTTATTTACACGGATTTTAGCAAAGCTTTTGACGTTGTAAATCAGAAACTGTTGATCTTAAAATTACATCTTGTTGGATTTCCTATACCGTTGGTAAAGTGAATTGAATCTTACTTAAGCAATAGAACACAATCTGTTATTTTTAAGCTCAAAAAATCACATGAGTTTCCTGTTACTTCAGGAGTACCTCAAGGAAGTCATCTTGGGCCCCTTCTGTTTCTACTTTTTATAAACGATTTGCAATCTATCATAATGCATTCTAGCATCTTAATGTTTGCTGACGACGTCAAACTCTTCCTTTCTTTTAAAAATGATAATGACGCTGTATTTTTGCAATCCGACATTGATCATCTTCATAACTGGTGCAAAACGAACCGTATGAACCTCAACATGAAGAAATGCAAGCATGTCTTTCTCGCGCAAACCACCAATTAAATGTACCTTCAAAATTTGTGGTTATCCATTGGAGTCCTTAGATATTTTCAATGATCTTGGAGTTACAATGGATCCTAAACTACGCTTTAATATTCATTTAAATAAAATAATAAATAGAGCAAATAGTACTTTAGGATTTATTAAACGTTGGGCAAAAGAGTTTAATGATCATCCATTCATAACGAAAACCTTATTCACTTCCCTAGTGCGGCCTATCTTAGAATACGCTTCAGTTGTTTGGTGCCCACGATACGGTTGTTATATAGACGACATTGAATCAGTGGAGAAACAATTTCTTTTGTTTTGCTTAAGCTATCTTTATTGTAATACTGATTTTCACTTACCATCTTATGAATATCGGTTACAACTCTTAAATCTTCCTTCTTTAAAAAATCGTAGAATTATGATAAATGCTTGTTGGATTACAAAACTTTTACATGGATATGTCAACAGTCCATATTTATTGAGTAAAGTATATTTTAATATTCCTCTTCGTCCTAGAAGATCTTTTGAGTTACTCCACATGAACTTTTGTAGAACTAATTTTTTGCAAAATGAACCTCTTAGAAGCGCTTGCGGTGATTTTAATTTTGTATCTGATGTTATATCCTTAAGTGAATCCATGGACTCAATCAAACATAAAATTATAGATTACTTGCAGTACCGACGTTGATTATGTAAAGTTCTTTCAAACATATATCGGATGCATCTGGTGATTTGTAAACACATTATCATTAATATGACAATCTAAATGGATAAATGGACCTAAGCGTAAAATGGAAAATTTTGGTGTATAAACATCTAAATAATCTGAATGGACCTAAACCTGGTATCTTCAATTGCCTCATATCTTCATGATGATTGTGACTACATTTGTCGACGGTACCGTGGTGTCTAGGTGTCTTTTTACCTCTTGAAACACTACGTTAGATCGATTTGTAATATATTAATATGAGTGGCCGATAAGACCTAGTTTGTCTTGGTGCTTGCGTTCGCAACTGGTTTTCTTTATTTTATGAAAATTGGTTTGGTGAAGTTGACCTAGTTTGTCGAGTAACCACCCTGTCATGCCAGGATCTCACCGGCTTCAGGAAGACAGAACGATATATATTATATATTACCTATTGGAGTGGTGTTTTATTGGGTATGAGACCTTGTTTCTCACACGACTCCGCCGTATACAAAAATTGTTGCTAACTTGACCTTGTTTGTCTTGAAAACGCAACCCTGCTTTGCTGTCTGATATTATCGATTTTGACTTAACTTTTTTTTTTGTTATTTTTTATACTATAATAAAATTATATACTTTAAGCAATTTATTAAAACTTTTTAGTTTGTTAATAATACATGATTTCAATCAAAATCATACTTTATATTTTTTAATTGTATTAAATATCTTATTTTATAATTTTAAATTTGCTATAAAACCTGTTAAGGTTGAGCAATCAAGTAAATAAATAAATAAAAGCAATAACTGAATATTTTGTTTGTGTAAACTTATTTGCAATAGTATTTAATACTTTTGACGCATCAGTTTTGTTGTATCAGCAGTGAATCGAAGCTTTTTTGATATTGTGTTAAATTTTCACGTAAAAAACAAATAAATTTTGCCATCAAAATTTCACGCAAGCAAACAAAGTACTCGTACTATGCTTAAAAGAAAAGTTTTATTTACAGTAAATTCAAGTTCTCTTTTAAATAAGTAAATTAAATAAACCAACAATGAAATTAAAAATATGGGTTCATTTATTAAAGACACAGTTATTTTTCTTCTTTTCGCATATGGGCATTTCCAAACTGACGTTACGGACGATTTGTACGAATAAATATTAAAAAAATAGAATGAAAAAGTCTAATTTTTAAAAAGTTTTTTTTTTAAATTTGCGTAGTAATTAAGTAGCTCTATATTAAGTAAAAACAATGACAACAACCCTAAGGATCTAAAGATATAAGCAAAAATATGTGCTGGCGTTACGTTACAAAAAACGGAAGTGATTTCTGACTTGGATTACAAAATTTCTGAATTGGGCAAGACTTTTTGTATAAAACTTTTTTTAGAAGATTCTAAAATAACATAAGTATATTTTCCAAGTGATCAAATTTAAAAATCTTTTCCGGTTATTTTTATATTAAGATTTTTGATCTGGCGTTACGTTACTAAAATTTCCATTGCAGTCTAATTGGGTATTTAAGTAATTAGGTAGTTAAGTTATTATGTAATTAATTAAAAAACAAATTTAATATATTGTCCTTTCCTTGCCTCAACCATTTTTTCATTATCTCTAGCCAATGCCTTCCATTTTTACTAAAACAAAAAAGCTTACGAAACATTTACGAAAAAGAAAACTACATTTGTGAAACATTGGAGACGATTTTATCATAATGGTTAATGAGTTTCTGCAAGGCCAGGAAAAATTAAACCACATAGATTTTTTTTTCTGTCACAAAGCACAAAATTTTTTTTACATTTCAAATGTCAAATATGTATAGAATATGGCAGCACTGTATGCCAGTGCAAAATTTGTGTCTGCTTTAACATTTTACATTCTTTTCAGAGTGGCACGTGCAAGGCGTAGTTGGAAAATATACCAATATCGGCGAAAAGAGTAAATTTTGTTATTTTTTTTGTAATTTAGGCAGATGATTACTTTTTTTGGATAGAATATAAATCAAACTATTGATTTGCAAGCAAATTTGTGTACAAAGCTTGGCTTTTGGACCAATTAGGGTTTAAAGTAATCAGCCGCAAATAAATGGTGACGTTACTGATAAATTTTTATTAAAAGTTTTTTTATGCATTAACTAATTAGAAAAGAGGTTAGATGAGCTGATTTTTTTTAGTATTTGTGAAGTACTTTCATAATCAATGCTTCAATTAAGCATTATTTGCATATAGCAGCATATTTTTGCAAAAAAGTTTGCGTGACGTTACTGACGGATTTTTTAAAATATTTTTTTTACTTTTTGCTTAATAATTTGGTATTTAAGGGGGTCCTCTGGTAATCTATGCCAAATTTTAGCCTTTTTTCAAAATATTGTGGAAAGAGAACGAGTAAAGATATTTTAGTTCCGTTTTTTGATTTGGGTAGCTTAATTTATTGAAAAAAATACAAAATTTTGAAAAAGTGAATTTATGGACCGTTCAGAAAGTTCTCGGCCTGGTAACGAGGTTCTCCGGAAAAAAGGTGGGTCCAAATTGCACACGATTCCAAGAGTAAACATCGTCTGAAAAAAAAAAAATATTCAGTTACTTAGAATGAATGTCCCTATAGCCCCTACCTCGGAAACAAAAATTGAAATTTTTTTAGGGGGGGAGCCGCCACTTTGAAAATGAAAAATCGAATTTCGACCTTTTTTTTGTAGTCTAGTGTAGAAAAAAAATAGTAAACATCATTTTTTCGGCAAGTTTGAGGTAGGGGCTATAGCGGCGTAAATTCTGCGTCGTTTCATGCCTCATATATCAAAATCGGTCAAAAACTGTTTGAGTTATCGTGCGCAAAGTTTTGAAAAACATGGTTTTGAGAAAAACGCGTTTAAAGTTTTGACTTCAATTTTGAGGCACACAAATGACATTAACACATATTTTTTTAATACAATACTTACGAATATTAATCGGCAATTCCAGCCCCATAAAGTGTGCCTTCCTCCATCTCATAAAACGAGTTTTCCATGGCTTTTTGGGCTCTGCGGGCTGTGCGACCCTCTTTCGATGATGCGTACGTTTTTAGCTCTGAGCGTTGAAGTCGTTTTCCGTCGCGAGATTCAGCATACATCTCGGCTTGTGGGCCGATGACAATACCCATTGTTGACATTATTTTTAAAATACTTGTGAAGCCTTCGTTGAAAATGCAGGTTGCCAGAAAATTTGCGATTTCGACTGTGGTAGCACCACAGTGGATATGTTTCGGCGCAAAGGTCCACAAAAGCGAGTTGAACGATTCGTTACAATTTTGCGTTTCACCTCCAGTGCATCGGTTGAGTAGATCGTCGGATGATAACGCTTCGTATATGGGCTTCATTACTTGCAGAACCTTTCCATCAAGTGGGGCGTACGTGTGGTGAAATGAGGCTAATGAGCCTTCTGCTGCTGACTTTTGATATGCGCACCAGCTGGACTCACCAGGTGGGCAATACATATGTTGTGGATTACTATCACTTGAACTTTTGTGATAATATGTTGACCATATTTCTTTTCTCATGTTTTCCACAGAGTCCTTATTACGTCGAATAGCAAGTCCATAGTAAGTAGTCAGCTCGCTTATGACTTTGTCTGTCAGTTTGCCAGTGCCTTTTCCACCGATGCCTTTGTTTTCTTTTTTGGCCTTGCGCAGCCGTGTGCCCATGCGTTTTTGCACGTGAGCGATGCACTCCTTTTTTGTGACAACGGGGTCGCCGTTATACGGATCAAGGTCTATAATGGCCTTGAAGGTTTTGCTGTCGCCATCGCCAATATATTTTTCATATTTTATGCCATATTTTTCGATCGATGAGGCAAACATTTCCTTCACGGCATCTACCTCCATCTTGCCCGCACTCCCACTGTGGTTGTTTGTGCATGTTTTCTGGTGCGATTCGTACCATTCTTCGAAGTCTGCAGAGTCATTTTTTTCCCCCACATTTTGCATGCCTGGCAAAGGCTTGATTTGACAACGGAGTCAACCACTTTTTTGGTATGTTTACCGACGAGCGTAGTGACACCAAAAAGAGACGAGAATCCCCGTTTTTTCCAGGTGCCATCCCCTGAAACGGTCAGCACTGAGGAGTCACAGTCAGGATTTTTTTCTTTCTGCTGTTCCTGCTCTTCTTTAACCGCATTCAACAGGCACTGCTTGTAAACTGCTTTAGCAGACACATGCATGTTTTTCAAGGTGCCATAGTACGCATCAAGGCACAATCCTTGGCATATGTCCATTAATCCGCAGAACATATTAATACCTTCTCTCCCTATTCCAAGCAATCTCATGGCAAATATCAACCGGCGATTTACAACAAAAGATTTACCGACCACCGGCGAAGAATTAATATACTGTGTAGCTTTACATTGGCACTGCAGACTCACTTTGAAGCCGACTCCACGCATACATGTTTTTCCAAATCGAATTTTTTGTTTACATTGGGCGCAGATAACCAGAGCAGCAAGCGTTTGGAAAAATGAAAAAAATTCCAAGAAACAGAACTGGAGGTTGTTTTCGATGATGACTTCATTGTCTTGCGTTTTCTTCAATTTTTTGGCCGATGTGCTGGCAAAGTCGGTGTCCTCTACTTGGGAGTGCTGGTTTCCACGGAAATGCCTCTTTTTTGTTCGATACGCGTACTTACGCGGCGCGTTTGGATGGCTTTTTTTATCCATAGCAAAAAAAAAAACACAAAACGATTTTTCTTTTATTTTACAACAGCAGTTATCGCGCACGCGTAGCTTCCAGCGTTCGAAAATAAACTGAATCTCGTTCGTTTGCTTCTTTCATGTGAACACCTGGGCTCAAAATCATTTCAACCCCTAAATCAAAACATGCATGTATACATACTGCATGTATACATACTGTGTGTGTATATTTTGTAATATCAATACATATTTTGGAAGAATTCCACAGAATTTTCGACTAATGACTGCAGGCAAATAAACAACTTTGCTGATGCGTTATTTTGACGAAAACATACCTACACAAAAATGCCTGTATCTTCTAAACTATTTCGAATTTTGAAAAATCCTTTTGGGAAAATGTTTTTGAGTATCTGAGCAATAGAAATATGAAAAAAAAAAATCGAAAAAAATTTTCGGATTACCAGAGGACCCCCTTAATTGCTAGACTCCAATTTCTGGCGCACAAAGAGACAAGCGTTATGTTGAAAAGCTAAAAGAAAGCAACAAATATGACGAGTACAAAAAGAAAAAGGCCGAAGCAATGAAAAAGTTGAGGGCTAACAGAAAAGAGAAGAAAAACTAATGCCAATAAGTGAATTGGGAAAGGCCATTTCTATGCGCCGTGCTGCAGGCCGCGAAAGAAGCAAAAAATATCGACAGCAATTAAAACAATCAGCTGAAGACACCCAAATTGAGACGAATCCAAGCTGCAGCCTTAGTGAAATCTTTCAGAAAAGCTACAGGTGCTCACAAACATTAGAAAAAGCTATGAAAAAGGTATCGCGTGCTTTTCCGGCTTCACAACGCAAGAAAACAGCGGTATTGACGCACATTGTTGCGAATTTGGACGAAGTTGAAAAACAAAATTTAGTCAGTGTTGTAACAAAAGCTAAGCCCAACAACCAACCAGTCACCAGTCAGCTTCCAAAGGCAATTGGAAATTTTTTCGAACGCGACGATGTCTCCCAAGTTTAGCCAATAGCTCGATATGTAAAGAAATATAAATGCGCTGAAACAGGGGAAACATTTTGATTCCAACTAGACACATGACCCTTTCTATTAGGGAAGCGTTTGCATTATTCACCGAATAAAGAAATAAAAAACAGCTAAGTAAGTCAAGCTTCCGTAGAGCATTTTATGTAAAAAAATGGAAATATAAAATTTTACAATTACAGGCTGCTGCTCATTATCTTTTTTTAAAAAACATCGCCCAGAGCACGTGAAGCCCATTACCGAGCTACCCCATAACACGTGTATGTGCTCGTATCACTCTAATTTCATGGAAGGTGTCTCTGCGCTGCAAAAAGTTGCTGCTAATGTTCCCAGGTATGATGACGGTTTTGTTCGCCAGTGTTTGTGCCAGGAGGCATCCATGTATTGCTGGTTTGCAAAATGCAACAAATGCTCTTGAATATCTGCAGAGTCGTTGAAAAGTGCCGTCGGAATATGGAAAAAAATGCACAATCAAAGCGAATTGAAAAGCATAAAAAGAAAGGAACTTTATAAAGTCTGATCGCACATATAGCTGCTTTATCATCGCAGTTCCTTAAGCACAGCTATATAAAACGTGAACAATCTTTTACATTCAATATACATGACATTCCTCGCGCAAGCAATGATGCCTACGCCGTTGAGGCTTTGCTGCAGATGGATTTCGCCGAAAACTTCGTATGTGAAGCACAAGACGAAGTTCAAAGTGCCTATTGGAATCAGCGCCAACTGGCTTTGTTCACCTCAGCATTTTATCACAACGACATCTTTCAGTCCAAAGTATTTGTATCCGACAATTTGTCTCACACTAAAGATGTCATTGTCCAATACATTTACAAGCTACTGTCAGGCATGCCGAGCTCAGTGTAAATGTTAAAACTGTGAACCGACGGTCCCTCATCACAGTTCCAAAATAAATTCATCGCCATTATCATTCCTCATTTGGAATGCAAATCATATGGAACTATTTCGCAACGTCGCACGGAAAAGGGCGCGTAGACGGATTCGGAGCCACAGTCAAGTGTGTTGTACGCAATCAAATAAAAGCTCGTCACTGCATAGTAAACAGTGCACTGGAATTCTTTGAGGCGTTCCAATATACACAATCGCAAATACTAGTTGAAGAAGAGTTTAACAAAATTAACACCATTTTGGATACGGCCACAATTTTCGCAAACGCAAAAACATTCGTGACATTTCGTCTTCGCACCAAATCCTTACCATTGGGGATGAAATAGTAGCTTATACTACTTCTCAGCAAGGATACAATTAAAATTTTTTTTTTGGTGATATTTTATGTTTATTTATGTTTAAAAACTACAACTGAAGTGATGCTTTAATTTTGCAACAATTAACAAGACTGAGATTAATAAAGACTTTTTTATTTTCCGATAATAATGTGTTTTTATTTTACAGAGTGTCGTGGCTTTAGTTCAAAATACTGACACAAAATTTTGACACAAAAACAAAAGCAACGTAATTAATATTTGGTGTAAGACTCATTATTCTTGATAACCGCTGCACATCTGAGCGACATCGACTCTATTAAATTAGATATGTTGGTATTAGGTATATGTTCCCAATTAACTTTCAGGGCTTCATATAGTGCAGTCTTATTGGAAAAACTTTGACCAGAAACTTTTACCTTCAAAATCCCAAAAAGATTTTCAATGGGATTCAAGTCATTGTGTCTGTGCCGGCCAATCAAGGACTTGAATGCCATTGCCTCTGATGTAATCTTTGATGAGCTTTGAAGTGTTATTTAGGTCGATGTCGGGCTGAAACGTTCACTGAAGCGACATATTCCACTCTGAATGTGGTCATATCTTGCTTTATAAAATGTCATTATATACAAATCGATCCATAATTCCATCGATTTTTTGAAATGGTTCAACTTCATTATAGGAAAAACAAGTGCAGACCATAATGCCACCGCCTCCGTGCTTAAAATGTATTTTGCAGTTTCGGGCTTCAAGTCGTGTACCTGGGTGGCGCCGTACCGTGCACATCCCATCTGAATTAATCAAGTTGAACTTTCATTCATCGCTAAAAAACGGTTTTCGATTTTTGAACGGTCCAATTTAGGTACACTTTTGCAAGACTGAGTCTAAAAAACAATAAATTGCAACTTGTTGTTACAATTTCAGACAGAATTGTTTAAATTGTAACACCTCACCTTGTTTTTTATGTTTAGCTGTAAGCAAAGGTTTCTCTGTCGGTCTGTAACTTCTTTAATCGTTTTCAACGGCTCGTCATCAAACAGTGCTGTGATGGATATCTAAATCAAGTGTCCGAACAACCTCTTTAGATGTGGCAAATGCATTTCGTTTGACCACGCCACAAATGTTCCTGTCATCACGCAGCGATGTCTTCCGCGGCCACCCTCTTTAATAAACTGTTGTTACGTCTTTTGTGATGGTATATTTCTTTATTAATCTGCAAACTATTGACTGATTAATATCAAACTGTTTCACGTTAGATATTTGTGAATTTCCGTTTTTATATTCGGAAATAATTTGCAATTTAAGAGCTTCACAGTATTTAAAACGTGTCATTATAAATGGAACAGTCAATGTCACAACTAGCGCAAAAACAAAACTAAACTTAAATGTTTATGACTTACATACAAACAACACGTGCTTTACAATAACGGAACTTTTACCGGTAATTCTTGGAACTTCTGTTCTCTTTTTACATTTTTCAAGTTTTGTTGCTTTTGTTTTGCTCTCAGGCAAATTGAATGTAGCCACATTAATCTGAAATTTAATTAAAAAAAACAAAACCAAATTTGAATGTGATTTGTTTTATATATAATGTATGAATATATGCTTTGATTCCTATAATCATTTTTGTGTGTCCCCAATATTAAAAAAGATACAAGATTTTGTTGCAGCGCACTTTTTTTGTTGCTCTTGTTTTGCGCATCACTGTACATCATTTAAGAGATAATTTAATTAAACTCTATCGTACAAAAATCAGCTCTAAAGAGCAAGCCCGGTTTACTAGAATTTTTTTATGAGATTAGAGCGAAAAGTGGTTTTGTTTTAATATCTCCCCAGGGTTGCATCTAAAAACTCCTCTACTATGATTTTTTGGCCGTTTAGGGTCCCTCTATTAACCCAAGAAAAAAAGAGCCGAAAATCCTAACGAAATTCGTACGTGTGACGTTACTGGCATTTTGCGTCACGTTATTGACACTGCTTTTATGTCATTTACGTGATTAAAACATAAAATATTAAGCCCACCTTTTGGAAAAAAAACATCTTTCATCCTTCCTTTTTTAAAATACTGGGCAATAATAAACATGAACTCTTTTCAATTTGCTCATTTTTACACAAACGTTCAGTAACCTCAAAACACACTTCCGAAATCCGGTGTGTGACGGCTGACGGCTTAAAATGGTCATAAAAAAAAACAACAAAACGAGATACAGCAAAATTGTCTGCGTATGCAACAACAGTTATGACGAGAACTTTCATATGCCGCTCTCAAGTTGGGAGAAATAATTGTATTTTGTAAAGATATTGACCAAAATATGTATACGAGCGTGACGTTACTGACGGTGGCCTTGCCCATATGTATTTTTTAAAATATCTCTATTTAATTTTCTTATTCCAAAGTACATGCGGGCACGAAAAAATAATGTTTTTATTATATCACACATCTATCTAATAATTATTTGAGATAAATAAAGTGTCTCTATTTGTTTTATCAAAAATGTTATTTACGCTGCGTCTACACGTAACAATTGTTATAACAATTTTTTATATGCGTATTAGTTGTCAAATTTTTGTCAACTTCAAGAAAATTGTCTAGCGTGACGTAGGTGGGCTTAACAATTGCAAGACAATAAATAACATTTGCATTACTATTTGATGTTTTTTTTGGAACTGGAAGAAAAGAATAACGAAAAGTACAAACAAAATTCGTTTGCTTGTGTCAGTGAAAAAAAAAGAAAATATACAAAAACGCTAAAAATTAATAAATTATAGGTTTTCGCACAAATTTTAATTCTCGTTGGCCAACGATTTCCCGGTGCATCAGCAAGTGCAGTACAGTTCGTCTTCCAAGTGCTATCACCAGTCAGCATCAAGTGAAGCACATTTTGCTTTTTTTTATCTTGCCAGCGTTCTCGAAATGCCACCACCAGCAGTACCATTCAGTGAAGCGCTAATTTTGTGGTTTTTTTAGTTGGCTAACGTCCTCGAAGTGCAGCAACATCAAGTGCAGTGATAAGTTTAAGTTTTTTACCTTAGCAACGTTCTCCAAGTGCTACCACTAGCAGCAGCACCAAGTTTAGCGTCAAGTTTTGTTTGTTTAGCTGTAAAAAGTCAAGTTAGTACCACAAACAGCAGTACCATTGATTCCACCGCTAATGTTTTGTCGTCTTTTAGCTGGCCAACGTCCTTAAAGTGCAACCACCAGCGGCAGCATCAAGTGTCTAAGATTTTTTATCTAGCCAACGTCCTCAAAGTGCAGCGACAAGTTTTTGTTATTTCTATCGCAGTAAGTCGGAGAAAACGTGTACAATTCGAAATACAATGACAAAGTATTTGATGAAAAACCAAGTTGAAATTATTTGTGCTTATTTTTATCATTTTTGAAAAAAATCTGTCAATATATTGTTGCTAATTATAATCTTGTTCTACTACCAAACTGTATGCTAAGCTAAAAATCTGCTGAACCATTTTTAATACAGCAATAAACACAAAAAATTAAAAATCTTATCAAAGTTCTACAAGTTAAACCTGTAACGCATTTATTATTACGCATCGAAAATCTTACAAATTATTAATTCACCCTTTATTTTAAACTAGTTGGTACAAATAGGTATGTAAGTTTGTTTCTTTTTTATAATACGATGAATAAGGGCCGGTTTCATAATTAAAACTTAAGTTTTTATCCATACTTAAATTTAAGATAAGTTTAGAAATTTGAAGACTTAAGTCTTCCATGACTTAAGTCGAACTTAAGTCGTCAAATTTCTAGATTTAACTTATACTTAAGTACGACTTAGAACTTAAGTTTTGATTGTGAAACCGGGGCTAAACATTTTGGCTATTATTATTTTGCGTTCTGGTTCCAAAAAAAATCTCCGTCAACACTGGCTATGATGTTCAAAATATCAGATTTTTTGCTCATGTTCATGGAAGAACGTTGGCCAGCTAAAAAACAACAAAACATTAGCAGTGAATCAATGGTAATGCTATTTGTGGTACTTACTTTACTTAAAACAGGTAAAAAAAGAAAACTTGATGCTAAACTTGGTGCTGCTGCTGGTGGTAGCACTTTGAGGACGTTGAGGAAAATTTACGCTGCTCTTGATGCTGCTGCTGGTAGTGACTTGCTTGATGCACCGGAAGATCGTTGGCCAGCGAAAATAATTAAATTTTGTGCAAAAAAATACATCTTCATCAATTTATTTCGCGTTTTTTAATAAAAAAATGGCTTGCCAAGCAAACGTCACGTTTTGAAATAAAAGCGCCAAGTTTTTACATTTTTCTAATATCTTCTTCTTCACTTTCAGAAGAAAATGTCAAAAAATGTCAGCGAACGTCAAATCGCTGTTAGTTCAATTGTCTCCCTGATTGTTGAGACAATTGAGCAGACAACTGAGAAAATATGAATGTGTTCGTAAAAAATGTGTGAGTGTATTGAAATTGTCTTGACAATTTGTCTCGTGTAGACCTAGGGTTAATCTTGAGTTGGCCTCCACAACCCGCCTTCACTCAGATGATTGACCCAACTGAAACTTTGGTCGTTATTTGGATCGACACGAATGTTAGGCACTTTCTCATGCAGCTTATGACAAATGTACCCAGCAGAGATTTGCATGAGACCATTCGTCAGTTTTTGCCACTCAAGTAACAATCGTCGTCAGCCGTAATCGCACACAAAAAAAATGCATATATACCACTCGAGTTCGTAAACAACGATTGCTGCAAAGCACACTTTGTCACGATTGCGAATTGATGCAAAGGCAGCCTCCAGACCACGAGATCATTCGGATGCTTCGCTTAAAGCTCGAGTGTCAGCTGCTGCATGAATTTTTGTTGTTTCCATACTTCTCTGACCTTCTCTAGCAGCGCATTCTTCTTTGTGCTGTTTGTTTCCTTTTAGTTTATTGTTTTCTTTTCTCTACTGTGGAGCAATCAGTATTGCCAGTAGCAAGTTTTATGACAGTAAATTTTTAAAGTAACCTGAACTAAAATTTGGACCAAGAGTGCATGAAAGTTAATCTTGAAAGCGACCTAAATTAGTAAACAAACTATTATTGAAAGTTTGTCGGTAAAATAACAACAATGTTTTGCTTTCAATGAACATTCCTTATCCCTTCAAGACAAGCGTAACCAAAGCTCCAACACTATTCAAAAATGTTTGGTGAAAACCAACACAAACTTGTCATAAATTTGTTTTTTTTTTAAGAATGTGAGAAAGTGCAGGTTTAGCAAATGTCACGAGCTGAGCTAAGTTGTGTAAGTTAGAAAGAGATCCTTTTGACAAGTTCTGAAAAGAAGCGACTTGTGCTGCAAAGTTTTATTAAACTATTTTATAGAAAAAGCCCAGAAAAATGAGTATTCAATCCAAATGTATGAAGATTTTCAAAACGAGCAGGTATTTATTAATAAAACAAATTTTGTACAACTGTTAACTTGTCAAAGAATGGCTAAAATTTTAGGTTATGTTGTGTAGTCGAACTGGTAAAAACACTTCAGTATTAAATTTTGATTCATTTAATTAAATACCTCTAATTTCGGGTGTAAGAACTGCGTAATTTCTATAAGAACTTGGTGCCAGAATATGTTTAGAAACGTCCAAGAAAGGCGTCGAATATGATTTGATCAAAATTATAGGTGCCTGTGATATTTATCAAAAGCGGCGAATATTGACAATTTAAAATTATGTTACATTTAAATTAAAATCGGTTATGTTTAGTGGTAGATACAGTAAAACTGAAAATAAAAATTAGTTTAATATATAAAAGAGTTTGCTTAACCCTTGATTACTATCCTATGAAAATACCCGTAAATGAAACTCACAATATAAGGACTCAAGTGTATAAATCTTAAAAATTTTTAAATTCGAAATTGGTTAAACCTTTTTCATTAGTTATAAATAGTTTTTTATTAATTTCATTCACTAATTCTATGCATAGAATAATGTTGAATGTAGTGTTAGTTTAGTCATATTTTTCACATCACCATCCTAAAACTAATAGAAACTTTATTCTGCAAACTTTCTTAAGTTTTTTACAGCAATACGTGTTTAGTAAGGTTTTATTTTTAAGGCTTTTTTTCTTTATTTTTTATGTAATTGTTTGCGTTTTTTATGTCACTTATTTCAGTTTTTATGTCATCAAACTACGAGCCCTGGTTATTAATATATTTATAATATTTTTTCTATGATATGCAACTGTTTTATTGTTTCTATAATAAAAATATTTTTTAATACATAGTAAGAAATAATAAAATAACATTTTAGATACAATATAAATATCTTGTAAAAAAAAATTATATTAAATATTTTATAAGAATATTTAATAAAATATTCGTTTCATTCGCCACATAACTCATTATATTTTCTTAAATATTTTTTCTTTGTGCGATGAATATTTAAGGCTGAAGGTTAAGTTGTTTGTGTCAGTTCCTCAAAAAATCCTGGGTTGCAATAGCATTTATGAAGATTCCTCAAATATTTCGATTCTTGTGATAGCCATTCGTGTGATGGAATGGTTTGAAATAGCCTCTAAAAATAAAGTTTTTTGTCAAAATATTGGTTGGTGTAATAGTTTTAAAAAATAAACTGCCAGAAAGTATATGGCGAAAAAACTCTTCCTATCTGCATCAACAATTGAAATGTATGCAATCAGATAAAAGATAATGCTTTTTTTCATACATATTTTTGATATATTTTATTTTAAAATATTAATACAAAACTTACTTGATCTAAAGCTCGCAATTTAATTAATGTGATTTATACAAAACTTTTAAAATTAAAATATCTTCATAAGTTGTATTTTGTTTTTTAATTTCTTACAATATTTTTCAGTATGTGCTTATTTTATCTATATATATAAAATAGGATGTGTGTATGTATGTAACGTATGGACTCCAAAACGGCTGGGCCGATTTTGATGAAGTTTTCAGGTAATGTTCATCTTGGTACGGTGGGTAACATAGGCTATATTTGGACCCGATAGGTGGCGCTGGGGTGGACTTATATCGAAAATTTGAATTTATGGACCAATTTAACTGAAATTCAGAATGTATGTTTGTTTGATCATAAGAAAATAATTTGTGTATAAATGGACACGGTAGGTGGCGCTGGGGTGGACTTATTTCGAAAATTCGATGGCGTGAAAAATATATAAATACTTTTAATTTTATTTTATAACGAGGGGAGTAGCGAAGCACACCGGGTTCAGCTAGTAATTTATATTTTAGTTTTAGTATATATCAATATACGGAATTCTGACCATAAATCAATCAATAAATGGCAGCCACTCAAAACCTTCCCAACGATATCTTGAAGGTGAGAATAGCATTTGAAAGAATTATGTTTTTTTTTATGTAATTAAAAATAATTAACAAGTAATTAAATAATTAATAAATGCACGAAAAACATAATTTTCATTAATCTGAATGCAAAAATTTAACATTTGTTGATGCTGATTGGAAGAACTTTTTCATAACTATTATTTCTGACCGTTTATATTTTTTTAACTACCACACCAGCCAATATTTTTACAAAAAACTTGATTTTTAGAGGTGATTTTAAACCATTCCAGCTCACGGATGGCTATCGCTACAGCCGAAATATTTGGGGAATCATCTATACTATTATATAAAATTCCTGACTACCTTTTATATGGCATAGCATTCTTTTGCAAAAAAATCGTCCAGTTTTGCGCATAAATTGTTAAACTGTTTTTGTTTTTTTTTTGCCGTATGATTTTTTGGGCAAAATTTATACCAAAATGTTGTTTTTATATTTAATGTCTCAAAAATAATTTACATGAAAAAATAACCCCAATATCTGTTTCCTATCAAAGGTTATGGCTTCAAACAAATTTGTTTATACCACTGGCTATATTAAAAAAAGTAATTTTCGCAGTAAACCTCGCAGTCAAATTAGCATAGAAAGTGATTGTTGACATATTTTTTTCGCCAACTTGTGCGATAATAACTCTAATTAAAATCTTATTTTATAATATTGCAATTTTTTGTGTCTGGTAACAACATTCGCAGAATAAAAAAATGCAACACAGCAACTAATATTTTTCCTTTGTGCGAATGAGCATAAAAGCATGGATTTTCCCTGCTTTTGGCGATTGTTCCTCATGTCTTGCCTTGTTTGCCATTCTTGTGTCGCAGACGTTCGTAATCGCTAGCGCTCACACTCTAGGCATTCGTATCAACAGCGATTGGTAACATGCATTTGCGCATTAATTTAAATGCAGGAAGCACATTCGGTGCTCGTTTATTGACGAGACAATCGAAACGCCATTTGAATGCACTCAAGCTGTTCTCTGGTACCCGGCGAGATTTTCTAAGCCATCATCAGCCATTTTGACATCAAGAGGCATTGTTTGGAAATCGTGTTCTTCGCTGGGTAAATTTTCAGAAATAGCTGTCGCTGCTGTATTTCTAAATAAATTTTTAAAGGTTTTCAGACCGCAAGGATTTACTAAATAATAATTAACATAATAATTTTTTAAATGAAAAACTTGTTATAAAAGGAGTGAGATATTGAAGAGTAAAACTAACACTTCTGAATTAATAACAGCATGGCGCGTTTTAAGTAAAACCTTTTCACCTTCCATGAAGACCAGCTTTTCACTAAATATAAATGTTATAAAAATATAAATTACTACTTTATGTTTAATTTAAAACTTACACTTCTGCTTGTAATGGTTTTATCTGAGTCTTCATTTCTAAAATTTATTCTGGGCCTCCAAATATTTCTGATCCCAAGAATTCGATACAATATTATCATTTTTGTCTTCAGTTTCTTTTATCATTCATGTCATCATTCATGACAATGGATTCAATTGGTGCAAACACCTTTCTTTTTAATAATGTGTGCCGAAAAACATTACATTACAAGAAGCCGCTGTGTCATATTCTGGATGTTTTGTGGGAACAGACCCTGGCTTTAATTTAGCAAAATATTTATTTCTATTTTTTTTATTTATTCATTTCATCTAACAGAGAGATCAACTCTAACAGACTACTTCAAAACATATACAAATCTAAAATTGTTTAAAAATATAATTGTTAATACTTTATATTTAAATTAAGTTAAATGAAATTAATAAAATTTATGTAATTCAATACAGACGAAAAAAGTGTAAAAAGGTTAACGTAGAGGTTCAAAGCATTGCGCGCCAAAAAGATACATAAATAATTTCTTTTTATATAATTAAATCGAGAATTACAAATATCACATAATAGAGCAATATGACTTTTTGAGCCATTATAGCAAAAGGCAGTGTAAAGCAGGACAGTGGATATGGTGATGTATCATGTCACGAATAAAGATAACAGACTATTTAATAACATGTAATAAGGAAAAACGTTCAACTACTCCAATCTGATTTAAGACTATAAAAAGTTTTTTTTTAAATAATATCCAGAACAATTATGAAACATATCAATTTCAGCTAACAATAAATTAGTTATTTTGAGACAATGAGCTAAGGCTCTTGCTGAGCAAAATTGCTTCTCAGCGCATTGCACCGAAAATAAAAACACCCTCTTAAGTTTCTAAGAGGGGCATAAAAATTAATCATAGCCAAAATACTTGGACATAGAATATTGCAATGAATAATGTCTCTAATAAACACAACCGAATACATTATGCGACGACATTCAAGTGAAAACAAACCAAACAAAGCACAACGCGTTTTGTACGACCTTAAACTGATTTGCCAGTTCAATTTTTAAAACAGAAATTTGGTAAAAAGTTTCTGGACTCTTTCTCGTCTCACAATATGCGAGGCATATGATAGGTTCCATATGACACAACAATATTCTAAGTTTGGTCTGACCAGACTTTTAAACAGTAGCTTAGATGTAAGAGGATTTCTGAAATCTTGGGAATTCCTCGTTAAAAATCCTAGCATAGGGTGTGCTTTAGGTATAACGTAATCAAAATTATCTTTAAATGTAAGACGGCGATCGAAAATAACGCCCAAATCTTGCTTTACATAAACTCTTCCAAGAGTGAGATTATTGATATTGTAATCGTAAAATATAGCTGAACTGGTTCTATAAAAGGAACAAGATTGACATTTAAAGATATTAAGGCATAGATTGTTATAAGTACATGAGGCAACTGCATTTAAATCAGTTTGCAAAAAAACAATACAAAACAACAACGAATCAAGATGACTTCCCTGAGGAACACCAGATGACAAGTTAACAGGACACGATAAGGAGTCATTTATTTGAACGTATTGAATACGGTTGCATAAATGCGAGTCCAGCCAATTAATAAACTCACCCCTGAATCCCAAACAGCCAAGTTTGAACACTAAAGAGGCATGATGAACCTTATCAAAGGCTTTGGAAAAGTCACTGAAAATTACATTAGTTTGCATACGATAACCAAAACAAGTAATATAATTGGAAAATAATATCAGATTAGTAGCAGTTGATCTACCAGCACGGAATCCATGTTGATAATTAGACAAAACATTAAGAAAGCAAGGTGAAATTTTATCATAAAAATTTTTTTCGAATAGCTTAGGTATTTCACAAATTTTAGATATTGGTCTATAGTTACAAACGTCCCGTTTCGGACCAGATTTATAGATAGGAACAATATGAGATACTTTCCAAGTATCAAGAAATACTCCACAGGCAAGCGACTTATCTCTTAAATCTCATGCAAAGGATAAGCTAAAGACTTAGCACACTGTTTTAACAAAAAGAGTGCAATATCTTCTGGACCTTCTGATATTTTCCCTTTGATATTTTTAAGTGACAGTTCTACATCA
Source organism: Dichetophora obliterata (assembly GCA_963920525.1). Classification (NCBI taxonomy): domain Eukaryota; kingdom Metazoa; phylum Arthropoda; class Insecta; order Diptera; family Sciomyzidae; genus Dichetophora; species Dichetophora obliterata. The sequence goes on along the minus strand of OY986439.1, from coordinate 163,095,164 downwards.
TATTCGGTTATATTAATGCTACATATATCACAAATTGCATCAGGCATTGCAAAATTAGAAACGACAAAAGTTTCATTGGTGTATGCAGATCTGAAGTTTTCGGCATAAAAGTTACAAATAGTTTCGATATCCTCCGAGAAGTCATTAAGGTAGTGCATTGAACTTGGAAAGCCGTTTATATTTCTCTTAGTATTTATATAGGCATTTACTATTATTTTGCAATTAATTTTCAGTAGATAATAAATACGATTAATGAAGAAATCTGTTGAGTGTATCAAAGTTGAGTTGACAAATCAAATACTCGGATTTAAGTCGAATATTTTCTTTGGATTTACAGAAGCGCTTGTAAGCTTTATTTTTCTTATTCTTAAGATTATTCAGTCGTTTATTAAACCAAGGAGGATTGTTATTTATCATGCATGCACTTAAGTTCAAGTCCCGAAAACATTAAACCCCAATTACATAAATCTAGATATAGTATCATTGCTTCGAAATCAACCCGATTATAATCATAAATCTTTGAGTTGAATTCTGTCTTTGATAGCCGACGTTGGACAACTCTTAAAGTATTGGGGTATTATGAATATATTTATCAAAAATTGGAGTAGTAGGAACGTCAATCTTTATAAATAATTAATTCTTTATCGATAAAAATTATATCTAAAATACGATCAATATCGTTACAGAGTTTTTTTATCTGAGTTAAATTGTATTGACTAAAAAAATCTATGAGAAATGTCTCAATATCACTAGTTACATTAAATGGGGTTAAATATTTATCATCACAATCGAATTTCCAAAGGATATTACCAAGATTAAAATCACTAGTAAAGATTACATGTTGATTAGAACTCAGAGCGTCTTATATGAAACGACAGTTTTCACGATGAATCTCTTAAAGATCGAAACAGCTAGAATATTTCTTGCAGAATCCTGGGTATTAGAATAAAATCAAACAAAAGCGGTCATTATTGAAAATGTGCCACATGCAACTTTAAAAAACTTACTCATTTTAAACTGCATATTTCTCTCGAAATCATTTGCAGTAAAGTGTGCTGAGCATATAACAGCATTTTTCGTATTAGCTACGTCGAAATATCTTTTGGAAAATGATGAAAACTGCACTTTTTCTGACTTTTATTCATATTATTGTTATCACAATTAAACATTGCACACCTAATTTTAAAGTTTTCTTATCTTTATTAATATAATTTTCCTCTTGCTTTTTCACTCTTGCTTGTACTTTTAACGCTTGCTTTTAAATCACTCTGTAGCTGTGTTCAATTGAATCAGAATACAAGCCAAACCGTGATACAATAGTTATTAGCATGGCAGAATTAGACAAGGTAGTGTTATTGCGGAGAGCCGGTATCGGAAACTGTCAAAACGAAGTTGGCATTTCATACAAAATCTGCAACCAATGAGAATGCAATATGAAAGCCAAAATTGCCAAAAATACCAAAATGGCTGAGTTTGACAGTTATGGTCACTAAGAGAGAGAACACATTCAGCCCTAACACTACTTTGTCTAGTTCTACTATGGTTATTAGCATGGTAAAACTAGGTAATGTAGTGTTAGAGCAAAGAAGTAAAATATAAGGAAGTGGTGTAGTAGCACAAAAGTGCGGCATTTTGTTGCATCACAAAAAAGGCCCAAACGGTTTCTGATTATAATAACATATTTACAGATTAAGGCTTAAAGTTTTCGCTATCTTGTTTGTTCTTATCCAATAGCAATAAAATATTGTATTTCCACACCACCCTTGAGGAATACAATTTGGTGCGTTACCGATTTTTTTGGGTGTTCGGTTCCCCAGTAGGCCTATTTCACCCGAGAGCAAACAAGAATATTAGTAAAGTAAAAAATATATGGTGAAAGCTATATAAGGGTTTGTATGCATTTATATTTATGCATTAAATTTTATATAATAATTATATTATTAATAATTATATATATTAAAAAATTATATATAAAAAAATGGATTTCAATAAATTAACAGCCCTATTCTGGCAAATTAACAAATTGTTAAGCAGTATTTTGAATATTTCTATGTGTTTGTTGTTTTCAATACAAAATTTAAATCTCAAAAAACAAAATTTGTTAATGAAATTGTCAATAACTGAAAAGCAGCTGACAATTTTTATCAAAATTTTTTATTTTTGAGCTTCATATTTTGTTTTGAAACAAAAAAATTACAACAAACACATAGAAATATTCAAAATACTGGTTAACAATTTGTTAATTTGCCAGAATAGGGCTGTAAGTGCGTAACAAAAGTATACTCCTATGCATTCTTTATTTTATTAAATATTATTTGTATACCTATTATTTAAACTAAAACACATTGGAGTATGATAACACTATAATTATTTCATTTAAAATATTATGAATTACTTTTTTCTTATATGTTGAATTGTATAATTTTATTGAATTTATATCGATAGCAACGAATGTAACTTAAAAGCTTTTTTGTTAACTCATTTAAAATTTACTTTCATAACGTATATTAGATATGTACTAAATTGAGTAATCGCTGGCTAAACGTTGCACTAAAAATTGTTAAACATTCATTATTAATTCTGGAGCGGAAGAATAAAGAAGCAGTCTAGAAGACATTTATTACTTCGCGCATTTTTATTTCAACAAGGTTCAGGATAGAATCTTAAAATTAATGTTGGTACGAAGACGGTTATAGTCGCTTGAGCTGACTTTCCCGGCCCGCACCTAACATTACAAGTGAAGATAAATAAAATTAATTTTTTTTCTAAACACCTTTAAAATGAATTGTTTTATGCAACTTTTGCCTCATAGTTGGCTTTTCATTATTTATTTTAGATATATAATCTATCTAGTTTTTAAAAATATTTCAATTAAAAATTTTTCTACAATATTAAAATGACCGATATGATGACAATATTAAATACTTTTGCCAAGCAGAGAGTGTTGTGTGTTCAACAAAATTCTATTGTAATACATTTTATGCAAAATAGATTTGTCTTTATCTAATAATTTTGTTTATACGCGTAGTTCTTTTTCAGCAATAATGCAAACGTCTTCAAATGATTTTGAAGGATTTTTCAAATACCACTTTGATTTAAAACTTCTTAATGATTCCTGGCTACTTTCCCCTTCTAAATCTATTTTACATTCATTGCATTTCAGAATTAATTGCAATTTAAACACAACAAACCCTGCTATGTACTTAACTACATGACCTGTATATTCAGCTAAAATCAAGCATCTGTTAAATAATTATGGTCGTTAAGAAAAGAACAGTCCATGTCGTCATCATTTTAAATAAATAAATAAAATATTTATTTCCTTTTATTTTAAATTTTTTTTATTTGTTGCGTTATTTTATTCTTTATTTTGGCCTTTATTCCACACACTTTATATTATGCACTGAATTTGGAAACTTTCTCGAATTTTATCTCCTAAGCCAATTGAGACCGACATTTTATTACTACACTTTTGGCCCAAGTACCTTTAATAAAAATAAGCAAAAAATTATTTACTCGTGGGCCATAAACTACACTTGTGACCAAAATTTGTTCACTGAAAACACGATCGCCCTTAAATGTGTGGAAATATTAAATTGGATACGCCCCTGAAACACTTTGACATTTCAATCCCTTAAAATTGTCGCGGAAACAACGTACTCCAATTTGCTTTTTTTCTCTTATTTTCAATTGGAAATGCACAAATTTTCACTTTAAATAACTTTTTTAAACACAATTCATTATAAATAACGTTGTTCCGTTTAAAAAATCCAACTGGTGTTCATATACTTATGGAAGGAAACCACATTATTCTTCAAGTTTTGACTACTTGAACAGCTTTTTACAGCACAATGCATGTTTGTATAGTTGTTTATATCATAAACATTACTAATCTCACTGAAATTATCAATAAAAATAGCTTTTAATTAAGCATTTAATATAAGTAATTTTTTTATCTCATACTTCGACTGACAGAACGATCCAAGTGTCAAAAAAATATCCTCCGTCCCACTCACTCAATTCATGAAACATACCGCAGTACAAATTAGTTTATTTACCCTTGAAACTTAACCGTCAGGCTCAACAAACACATAAATTTGTTGAGTTTAGGTTTTTTCTTGTTTCCTTTGTAATACATGTAACAAGCACTTGAACTTGTTGCAGTGTTGAATTACAATAAGCACTTGAACTTATTGTAACTGTGAAAGTAAAAGTACACACTTTATTTAGTTGCTGAAATTACTCTGATTTTATTGATTAACTGAACTGGCTTATATTTCTACACAAATGCTGTTGTAAAAAGCATAGTTGATTGACGAAATATTAATTGAAGTACAAGCTATAACAAAATTATTCTAGTGATCTAATGTAAAGTGTCATGTAAGGCAAAAAATGTAAGTTCCGCATTATTTGGGCTACTTCTTGTTGACATATAAAGTTATATTTTGTTTTCCTTTGTTTATTTTACTTATAATAACCTAGTTATATTAATAGCTTATGTTTTGTTTTGCTTTGTTTATTTTACTTATAATAACCTAGTTATATTAATAGCTTATGTTTTGTTAACAGGTGTGTTAACATTCTCCCCCGCGTTTAATTATTAAATTCAACGTTGTGACTGCAAAAGTTTCATGTTGTAGTGACATTGAATGTGGATTGAGTTCTTGGAAGTGGCGTTGGAGGTTTAGGTTGTTTTTTCTTCTGGTATTTGTTCCAAAAGATTTTGATTGCATAGGCACTGATCCCAATTGTCAATACAAGTGCAATGCATGCAGCTGTCCAGGTTTGTTTCTGTGTTGAGTCTACTTTTGATGGTAATTTAACTAATTTATTTCTCCAAGTTCTTCTAGCCGAGTGGTGTATTGTTTGTTAACAAGTTCATCGATGGGTTGTATTTTAATGGCTCCTATTGGTACACCGGTGCTTGTATAAGCTGATTTACGGGAAGTGGTAACATACTGATGCCCTTGAATGATTATTTGATTGTCTCTTATCACGCAGTCTTGGTGGAGTTGAACTAATCCAGATCCGTTCAGCATTAGTTGAAATGTTTCTTGTCCACATACAGCACTCAGCCGAATGGGTTCCTTCGTGGCATACGTCCATTGATTTTTGTCATTTAACTGATGCCATGTGATTGATTTATTAAGTTTTATGGTTTCACATCTTGAATTTGTGTCATTGTTGAAAAGATCCATTTCGCTTTTGAATTCATCGGATCCTCTTTTATGAATTGATTGTATTTTTGCGCATAAATACTAATCAGTTTCTATAGTTGTACATGATTGAATGTCTGCACCTTTCATGGGAAAGAATTCATCTCTGTGGGGATTGATTCCCATAAATTCTGTTGATATTTTTACTTCTATTAACGTGTTATTTAATACTGTTGTTACTGGAACAATGTTAAATAAGTCGTAATATTTTTGATCAACTAAAGGGAGTTTAATGCTAAAAACAATGCGATCAGTTGTCACCATGCCCTCCACCTTCATTAGGCTATAAAGCAGCAACAAATTGTCTTGGTTGACTGGTAGTTGAAGCTGAGGAGGTAGATGAGGTGAGCAGTCTTAAGTTTTCCTGCTTATTCAGTTAGTTGATGAGGTGTAAGTATGAAGGGATTTATTTTTTCATGATGTGTGTCTGTTAGAACATCGATGATTGAAGACTGTATGCGTTGAAGATTTGATATTATTATTGACATTTGTAGACATAGAGCTGTGAGGGTCGCATCACTATTGCTTATTTCTTGATCTTTAAGTAGCTTCATCATTTTGTCGATGTGGTTATCGATATCTTTAAACTTTTTCATTGTAATAACTTGATTTTTTGTAATAATGTTGATGGTAGAATCAATAACTGAAGTTTGGTTTTGCAGGAGTTCACACAGGTAGTCATCATTGTTTTTTAATTGATTAATGGTATCTGGCATTTTATTGGCATAAAATGGTAAAAGGTCGTAGTAGACAATCAAATTCCATTTTGATGTTATTATTTTTGCTGAACCTATTTCTTCGAAATGTATGCCTGGATTTAATTGAAATTGGGTTACATTAATTGGATTTGCTATAGCTAGTGGTAGCAGTAACAGCGTTACCAATATGGTTGTGACGATGTTTGAGATGGGTAAACGTCGTCGTTTTGATGGTATAGGAGAGATTTCTTGATCATCGTCCCTGTTGTAAATTTTTTCCTTTTGCAGCTCTTCGCTTGGCTCTGTGAAATTATCTTTAATATCTTCTGGAAGGAGCGGAGCTAGTCTATGGATTGGACGTTGCAATTTCCAGTAGCTGTTTTCACATCAACCACTCTGACAATTCCATCCTTTCCGGGATATACATGTGTGATTCTTCCAAATGGCCTGTTCAATGGTGGTGCGTTGTCTTCTTTGATTATGACTAATGTTCCTTCTTGTATGTTGGGATCTCGTTCTTTCCATTTGTATCGGTGCTGAAGTTCCGTCAGATATTCTTGACTCCATCGTGTCCAGAATTCTTGTTTAATCAGCTTGACTGCATTCCACCGTTCGTGCAATGTTGATTTGGACACACTAGTGTTTGCGTCTACTGGACTAGTCAGAGATTCACCAATGATGAAGTGTGCCGGTGTTAGAGCGCTTAGATCGTTTGGATTGGTGGACATAGGTGTGATTGGTCTAGAGTTGAGAATTCCTTCAATTTCTATGACAACTGTTTCTAATTCTTCATGAGTTAATGACGCTTCGAAGAAGTAATGGCTTTGCCGACTTCACTGCTGCTTCCCAAAGTCCTCCAAAATGCGGAGCTCTTGGAGGGATAAACTGAAATTTGATTCCTTTGAGCTGTATGCGTTTATTATTTTTTCGCTACTCCCCTTTCCGAACAATGATTGATTTATTTCTTGAAGTTGATTACGGGCGCCAACGAAATTTGTAGCGTTGTCACAATAAAGGTTAAGGCAGTGACCTCTACGAGAAATGAATCGTTTTAATGAACCAATGAATGCATCAGTGGTCAGATCTGTTACGATCTCTAAGTGGACAGCCTTCGTGGCGAAACAGCAATAGACTGCAATATATATTTTGTGTGGTTTCTTTCCTCTTATTTTGTAGTGGACCCACAGTGGGCCACAGAAGTCAACTCCTGAGTTTATAAACGGCCTTGATGGGGAAACTCTAGTTGCAGGCAAGTTTCCCATGAATTGTTGACACATTGTAGGCTTTGTTCTGGTGCATCGAACACACCTTTGCACTATGGATCTTCCCATTAATTTGCCTTTGATAGGCCAAAATCGTTGCCGAATATTTGCCAATAGTGCTTGTGGCCCTCTGTGCATAGTGTCATTGTGTGCATCCCGCAATATTAGTTTCACTATAGGGTCGTTGTATGGCAGCATCATTGGATGTTTCGTATCATATGGAAGCAAAGATGAATTTAGACGTCCTCCTACTCGAATGATTCCATTTTCATCCAGAAATGGCGAGAGAGACGTGATTGAACTATTTTTGATAACAGTTTTATTTGACTTCAACTGTTTGATTTCTTCATTGAAGTCTTGTTCTTGTACTGTTTTTACTATAGTCTTAAGTGCTGAATCGAGTTCCTTTGGGCTTAATGACAGTTCCTGGGAACTCTGAGCGCCTTTGCAATTTTTGATATATCGTTGAATGTATCCAACAACACGCTGTAGGGTTTTAAACGATTCTCGTGCCTTTATGTAGTATATAATATTGTCTGACTCTCCTGCAGCTGTAGCTACCGTGGCTATGACTTGATTAACCTTTTTGATTTCAGGAAGGTCTTCTATGATGATATACTTTTGAATGGATGAGGGCTAAGTGTAATCTTGTAGAAAAACAGGACCATAAAAACACAGGTTGAACTGAGGTTTCATCATTTCTTCTGGATGAGCTCCTCTAGATAATATATCTGCAGGATTGTGAAGAGTAGAGATGTGATGCCATTGTTCAGTTAGTGAAAGTTCTGAATCTTAGCCACTCTGTGGGATACAAATGTCTGGAGTGTTGAGCGGCATCAATTTATCCAAGCTAATGCTACCTGTGAATCAGTCCAAAAGTGAGTAATGGTGTTTTGATACCCAAGATCGTTTTTAACTCGAGCCATTAGTTCGGTACACAGTAGAGATGCTCACAGCTCTAACCGCGGAATGGTTTGTGTTTTAAGCGGTGCTACTCTTGATTTTGAGCAAAGAAGCCTGACCGATATGCTTTTGTTTTTAAACGCTGTTCGATTGTATATAGCTGCTCCATATGCTCTTTCAGATGCATCTGCGAACCCATGAAGCTGTATTGAGTGAGGCACATTGTGTCCAAAAATGTGGCGTGGGATCCTTAATTTGTCTAATTGATCCAGGCTGTTGCGGAACTTGATCCATGACGTGTGCATTGCTATTGGAAGTGCTTCATCCCATTGAAGTTGTAGCTTCCATAACTGCTGAATGAATATTTTGGCTGCTACCACCACTGGTCCTATGAGTCCCAATGGGTCGAAAATGTGTGCTACGTCAGATGTTATGCTGCGCTTTGTGACACGCTGCACAGTATTTAACCTTGTAGTAATTTGAAAATTGTCGCTTGTTGGTGCCCATGAAAGCCCTAATGTTTTAATGGTTGACTCTTCTTCATTTCTAAAGTCTAAATCCACTTCCTGGTTTTCGATGGATATACTTTGAAGAAGCTTGGGATGATTAGAGCACCATTTCCGTAAATGAAGCCCTGCTTTCGTCAATATCTCTAATAATTGATCTTGAATAGCCTTTGCTTCATGAAGATTGTCTGCTCCTGCCAAACCATCGTCAACATAGAAATTTTTATCAAGTGCCTGGCTGCCTAATGGATGTGTTTCCCTATTGATAAGTGCTAGCTCCTGTAAGCATCTTGTTGCCAAGAATAGTGCTGCACGTGTTCCATAAGTAACTGTTTGAAGTTTATACACGTCCATTAACTCTTGCGAACTGCTTCTCCAATAGATTAATTTAAATCTTTCATCATCAGGATGAATTCGAATCTGTCTATACATTTTCTCGATGTCGGTTGTGAAAACAAATCTTGGCATGCGAAACCGGAGAAGTATTGCAAACAGATCACTCTGCACCGTTGGACCTTTGTACATTACGTTATTTAATGATAGTCGTCCAGTTGATGTTTTGCATGACGCGTCAAATACCACTCTTAACTTTGTTGTGCTTTTTTCAGGTCGCAAAACACAATGATGTGGAATGAAGTAATTTGGATGTAACACGTCATTTGAATTCACCTTTGTCATGTGTCCCAATGCTTTGTATTCATCCATGAATTGACTATATTGGTTTTTGAGTTTTACGTCTTTTGCTAGTCGTTTTTCAAGAGATATGAATCAATTTGCTGCGAAGTGCCTAATTTTGATAAGTCGTCTTTTAATGGTAATCGTACAATAAAGCGACCAGCTTTATCTCTTCGATTATGATGGGTAAAGTGCATTTCACATTGCTTTTCTGACATTGATAATAGTGGCTCCGTTTCAGAGATATCTTCTAATTCCCAAAACTTTGCAACAGCGTTATTTATGATGTATGTTGCTGATTTTCGTTGTTCACTATCGATTTTTCTAGATAGAACCCATCCAAGAACGGTTTTCTGAAGAACTGGTAAGCCCTTTGCTAGTTTAACTTGTCCCATTGACATTACTTGATGTGTGAATTCAGCACCTAATAGGATGTCAATTTTGCTTGGGTTATTGAACTGTGGGTCGACCAGTTGTAGATTTTGGGGTATTGCCCAAGATGATATGTTAATGAATTTTGACGGTTGGGTACTCACAATCTGCGGAAATACGTAAGCTTCCAATGGAGCCTTGAATCCACTATTGCGAGAGTGAAAAGTGACGTGAACGCGATGACTGGCAAACTGTTTCTGTCTGCCGATACCTTCAACAGATAGAGATGAACTTTTAAGTGCCAGCCCAAGCTGCTGTGCTATTTTGGACGTTATAGCGTTTATTTATGATCCGGAATCGAGTAGTGCTCTGCACTCAATTGTTTTACCATTTGCTGCAAGTATTATTTTTGCTGTACTCAACAACACATAGCTTGACATTGGCTTAACTGATGATGTCAATGCGACCGGTTTTGGAGCCTCTCTTAGTTTCTGCCGTCTCCTGCCTTTCCTGATGGGAAGGGTATTGTGTCTTTTGTTGCACTTGCTGCATGTTTCTCTGGTACACTTGTTAGCCTCATGACCATTCTTTAAACAATTAGTGCAGAGTTTGTTCCTTTTTAGAATTTCGTAGCGTTGGCTAATGGATTTTTCTTTAAATACCAAACACGAAAATATTGCATGGGCACCACTGCAAGCTGGACACTGTTTTGCTACTGTTGAAGTGATCATGAACGCTGCGTTATGTCGTGCCTTCTCATAGCCTTTATTTGTGCATTTGTTTAGTGTTTCTAATGAACTGAATCTGCTCTCAAGGAAGCTGAGAATTTCTTGGACTTATGCGATTCTTGATTCCCGTGAGTTGCTCAGCGATTGTTCAAAGGCCGTGTGAGTTGACCGATCTAATTTTTTAATAATTATGTGCACAAGAATCGCGTCCCACGTTGATACTGGTATTCCTATCGCACTAAGCCCATATATGCATTCCTTTGTTGTATCATGAAGAGATTTAATAGCATGCACCGACTCATGAATTATGCTAGCTTGTGCCATCAGTCGATTCAGTAATGCTGTGACGAGCAATCGCTTGTTGTCATATCGGCTGGTTAATATCTCCCATGCTGTTGTGTAATTTTGAGCTGACACTGGCAAGTGTTTGATTAGATTTTTGGGCTCACCGTTTAAATTTGCTGTGAGGTAGAACATTTTTTGCACAGTACTGTATGGTTGATTGTGTATGAGTTGCTCATACAGGTCTTTGAATTGAACCCACTTTAGATGATCGCCGTCAAACGTAGGCAGCGTAATTGTCGATAGTATCACTGGTTGAAACTGTGTGACTCCTTGCAGTGATCTTTGACCATTGTCAGTAACACTTGCTGAATTTTTTATGTATTGATTTAGGAACACTAGGACATGTTGTATTTTTGCTTGCATGTCCTAAAATGTTTCCCAATTGTAGTCACCCACTCTGTGCAGCTGAGTAGAATCCCATATTTTTGAGTTGTTACTGATTAGATCTGCTTGGTACTTCTCGAGTAGTGATGCCTTCAAAGTACAGTATATCTCAGACTGTGGCTCACCATCTGCATCAATTTCGTTTATTGTTTTCGAAATGATGCTTAATAGCGCCATCTGATTACGAAGTACCTTCCTGAGTTCTTCGTTTTGCACCTCCAATTCTGGCTTATCTTTTGAACCAGCTTTGGTAGCGTATTGATTGTGATCTTCCAACTCAGAGTCTGGCAGGAGATGTTGCGACAATGCACTCCTGTGCTCTTGAAAGTGTTGAATATATTTTGAGACCAATGCTTCTATTTCACCGTAGTAACTTGTAGTGAAATAGTCATGGTCATTGTGCTCAGTCTCTGACACTCTGATTTTCATGTCATTTTCTTCAAATGAGTGCCAGAGTGCATTGACCTGCTCGATTCTGTCTTGAAAGTATCGGGCATGCTTTTTCCTGTCTGTAGGATCTTTTTTGTAGTTTTTAATCAGGCGTTCGATATGTTGGCCCGTGTTACTCTGTGCTGCTACTAACTCTGAGAATGTAGCCATTGTTGATGAATGCAGTTGATGATCTGCAAATATTGACTGGATTGATGTCGTCTGCTGGTTACAAGCTTATATTAATTTTTGATGTCGTCTGCTGGTTACAGGCTAAGATTGACTTTATTGATGTCGTCTGAGGACTGCGGTGTCCTGTCACGGTCGCCAAATGTTTGAGGACAAATTAGTTTATTTACCCTTGAAACTTAACCGTCAGTCTCAACAAACACATAAATTAGTTGAGTTTAGGTTTTTTCTTGTTTCAAAACAAAACAAAATTATTCTAGTTATCTACTTAATGTAAAGTGTCATGTAAGGCAAAAAATGTAAGTTCCGCATTATTGGGCTACTTCTTGTTGACATATAAAGTTATATTTTGTTTTTCTTTGTTTATTTTACTTATAATAACCTAATTATATTAATAGCTTATGTTTTTTTTTGCTTTGTTTATTTTACTTATAATAACCTAGTTATATTAATAGCTTATGTTTTGTTAACAGTGTTAAAGCTAAGAGCCGGTGACTGAAACTGGCAACACAAAGTTGACAGCTCATACAAAATCTACAACCAATGAGAATAATGCAAAAGCAAAAATGGCAAAATGGCTGAGTTGGACTGTTATGGTCACTTTGAAATGGATCACATTCAGCCCTTACACTACCTTGTTTAGTTATACTAAAGTTATTAGGCATAGTTATTAGGCATTGACAGCTATTTATTTTCTCACGGGCTGCGATCATTAAATGTGTGTGAAAGAGCGTTTTTCACACACATTGTCCGCATTTAGCAGATTCAACAGTTTGCAATTGCTAAGCCAATATAACTACATAATGGGTATTCAGAGGAAGTCTTGCTACGGTGTTAGATTGTTGAAATTTTTATGTACGTGTGAACACAACACATTAAATTATTTTGCTACACCTACACTTCTGTCTAAATTAGATTGTAAACTGACAACAAAATAGTCAACACCGTACCAACACTCATAACAATAGGGTCGAGGTGTTGTTAGAGTATTGAGTTGTTGATATGTGACAAGACACGCTGTTTTGATGCTTTGCCAATGCGCATTAAAATAGTTTTGTAGAACGACCGATTTGGAAAAGAAGAAAAATTCTTAAATTATATTTGAAACAATAAGAATTAACCGCTCATCTAATCTATTAAGTTTCGCTCAAATAAATTCAAGTTTTTCTTTTATTTTGCGCATCAAAAAATGTACAATGCGCTATTTGCGCACGTAATGCAAAAATTATGTTCAATGGAACGCTTGGCGATTGCAGTAATGCATTTAATTTCTTCATAGAACGTTATACTTTAGCAATGCTGCAATATTGCAGTCGTATGCGCACGCCGAAGAAACTCGAAATTAAATTATTTACAACTTTTCTAACATTTAGAGTAAAAACAAATTCTTACCATACACTATTGTATCATGAGCTAAACATAAACGAACAGGCCTGCAATGAATGAAAAACAGCTGATATTGATAACATGTCTTTCATGACGTAGGCAGGCATGCGCGTGGTTTAATATGTTATATATTATTCTTGGAAGCAAGCTATATTAATCCAGGTACTATAAATAAACTGTCAGTCATGGGAGTATAATGTCAAACAGAGGAAATGGCAATAACCAATGTTGCTTCTGTACTAAAACAAAAAAGGGGCATTATATTTTTAATGGCACAACTAATTTACATTTGTTTTCAAGATTTTGAAAGAAAATATTTGCAAATAAAAAATTGTATAACCCTATAGCAATTTATATGTTCATTATTTAAAATAGTTTTTTCAATTAAGTAAGGGTTGCTGAAAAATGCAGTCGCAAATATGCGAAATTCAACATTTCGCACTACAATTGAGCAGTGCGTTCTTTCACTTATTGTATGAAAGAATACTTTCTTATACAAGTGATTATAATAAAAGTAACGTAACGTGATGGGCGTATCCGTGGAAATTGGGTTTCTACGTTACTTTACATTACGTCTTGCCAAAAAGCAACTGATTTTATTGCGCTTTTATTTTTAAAGAATTGGTTAAAAATCAATGAACGCTTGAAAAGCGGATGTACGATTTAGTTCTTTCAACATAAGTATAAATGAATAGGCGTTGTTTAATTTTTTAAGATTTTAATTTTAACTAAGCAAAACCTTTGCCAACTTTGCACTATGACGTTCTTATTGCAAAAGTATATTTATAAGCGTTTTGTAAATAAGAATGTGTCGTTATTACTAGCAAAAACATATTTCTTAACATTAATCTTGTACTAAATAATAAATGCAGACATAAATTTAATAGGAACTTTTTTTTATTGATCATATTAGCTAAATTATAATAATCAGCCTTATCACAGTAGGCGTCGTCGACACCAAATAGCGACGACTAGTGTAAAATTGGTATCGGCGTTTTCGTTTTCGATAACTATTCCACAAATATTTGTATTTATAAATTGCCGTCGTAGCCACGTCAGTGTTAGCTGATACAAATTTAACAAAATTTAATGTGTACGTCGACTCAAAGTGACGATACACAATCGAAGACGCCTACTGTGGTAGGTCTGAATATGTAATAGAATTCACAGTCTTGTAACTAAAAAACAAATCAAAATATAAAAAATGGAAAATTGAATTTTTTCATAATTTAAAATTAACTCAACTTAACCTAAAAATCATTAATTCTCACAGAATGATCTGTAAAACGGTGGGATGAGTTTCCCACCTCAGTAATGAGTATTACTGAGTCCGCCGTAGAAAGGTTACGAACGTAACCTTCCGCTACGAGTATGAACAATTTTAATCACTGAATCCATGTGAACTCGAAAAAAATTTTGCCAGACTGAAATGCCAAATTTTGAAGTTTCGAAATCAGGCGGCTCAATGTAAATAAACAAATTTTGGGATGAAAAGTGTGTTTGTCCAGCGTTATTTCGAAATTGTTTTCTTTTGCAATCAAATGAATTCTATTGAAGTGCGGTGATACTTTTGAGTGAAGAAAGACAGCATAGATTCTACGATAAGCGTACTAAGACAGACTTCAGTGATAGGGCTAATTAAGTAAATCAATCAAATCCATCAATCAAGTCCATCAATCAAGTCCATCTTTTTTTTAAAGTTCTCTCTTTGTAAGATTTTTTTATCATTATCAATATCAGGATTTTATAAAAGCTTTAATTATTCCAAGAAAAATATTATTTCATCATTATCCGTTTCTTCAAACACCCACTCCTGCAGAAATGATTTAAATGCAGTAGATGAAGTAGTGTTTTTTTTTCATTTTTCGGCATGAATGCAGTTTGTATATAGCGTAGGATTGCATACTCCGGTGATAGTAGGCGGATACGTGATTTTGCACGTGCAACGACGTTATGTTTCGTCATCACTGTCGCAGTTATCATCGCTGCTGGGTAAGTAATTTTTATCTTCATCGGAAGCGTCGCAGTCTTCTTAAAAGGAGGATGAGTTGCTTGATGATGATAAGGATGAAGAGTTTCTAGTATCAGACATTTATAGATGATCTAAAAATTGGACTCAATATGCTTTCGCCAGGTTAACCGTTAGTCAAGATGAACACCCAG
This sequence comes from Dichetophora obliterata, assembly GCA_963920525.1. NCBI lineage: Eukaryota > Metazoa > Arthropoda > Insecta > Diptera > Sciomyzidae > Dichetophora > Dichetophora obliterata. The sequence continues at coordinate 163,079,908 of OY986439.1, read as the reverse complement.
TGTAACAGAACGTCCACTGGGAACATCAATATAGCAGGACGTCTACTGGGAACATCAATGAAGCAGAAGATCCACTGAGAAATTAAATTAAATATTACAGCAGTTCTCATGTCCTTCTGTTCCTTTTGTTCAATGTTCATTGTTCTTCTTGAACTTTACTTTGCCTTTGTGTGCCAAAATTAGCAAATTCATTGTCTGTCACTTGTCACGTAGAACAGATTTTTTATTGACAGTTTAATTGAGATATTTTATAGATATAAATAAGCTAAATGCTACGAATCCATTGGTTTATTTAAATTTCGAGCTTCATCCGTGACACCCAGTTTTCAGTTCATTGATTCTTATTCTCCAGTTTCTCCAGTTTCTCAATCATCAGCAAATATTGAAGTGACCAATCGATTGCTAGTTGGTAGATCCCCTGTAAATATAAGGTATAAAACTGGACCGAGGAAGCTACCTTGAGGAACTCTAGCTGAAATTAGAAAATTAGATGTAACAAAGTTTTCACATTTTACTCTAAACGTTCTATCACATAGGTATGATTCTAGAATCTTATGGCAGTAAACAGGTAACCAAAGTTTTATTTTGTAAATCAAACCTTCATGCCAGACACTATCAAATGCCTGAGCAACATCTAAGAAAACCGCAGAATAGTTTCTTTTTCTTTAAAGACTTTCCTTATTTAATTCGTAATACGGTGCACTTGCTCTATAGTACCATGTTTTTTTCGAAAGCCAAATTGGTGGCTTGGGAAAATACTTGTTTGTTCCATATGTGACTGTAACTTTGTTAGCAGTAACTTTTCCAATAGTTTTGAAAGTATAGGAAGAAAACTTATTGGTCTGTAAGAGGATATTGGGTATTATACTTTTCAAGGCATTGGGAAATAACCAATCCTCAATATTTCATTAAGTATATGTGATAATATTTTGATAGCAATACTTGGAGACTCTTTTATCATTTTTGGAGTAATATCATACCCTGGTGCTTTCTTAGTATTAAGTTGTGTTTTTCCGTCAATATCTTCGACTTTTATTTTTTGTGGAATCTCAAAATTGTTACTGGTTGGATTCGGCTGAAATACAGATTTTAAATGCTCAGCAAAAGCAAATGATTTTTCTTCATCACTCCTCGCCTATTTCCCATTTTTTGCTCAGGCGCTTCACATTCTGTTGGAATTTTTATGTTTTTATTTGTATTCCATTAGGAATAATTAGTTGCTTCTGTTGGTGTTAACTTTTGCGTATATAGCTTTAAGTTTTGTTCTAAATCAGTATAAAAAAATTCTTTTAGTCGCCTGTTAGCTGAAAGGAGACTTTGCTTAGCTTGAGGGGATCTTCTTTGCTGCCATTCTCTTCTTAGAATTCGGTTTTCTCTAAGAAGTTCTTCAATTTCTACTGATTACCTCCTTTGACTTTGTGCTTGAGTTACTTTATTTACAGGAGTTGCATATTCAGCCTCTGAGATTAGTGCAGTTTCGGGCAGCTTTGCACACCTATACTTTCTTATCTTGAGTATGTATTGAGGAGCGCTTTAAAGCTTACACTGAAAACAAAGTAGTGGTAAAGAGCTTTTTGCAGAAATCTTACTAGGCATTATGGGATATTTTTTGCTCGGATTTGTATTGCGAAATTAAATAAATAAGTAGTGGACGGAATGTCAAAAGGAAACAGACGGACAGACGGATAATGTGAAATACAGATAAGCAGCCGGAAATGTAAAAAGGCAGGCTAATAGTAAAAAACAAATATTTTTTTTTATTGTGCTTATGTTGCTTATTGTTTTTTACCAAGGCTAAACTGACAGCGTAAGATGCTTTCATTATACGTACTTGGAACTGATCACTATATGATATGATATGTGGACATGACACTTTTAAATAATTAATTCATTTCGAAATCGCATACCTCACAGTTACCTTATATTAGCCATGCAAATTATCGTTATACCTTGTAATGCATAATTTTTTGAATTTTACCTCTTTGATGCTTGAAATTGTTTCATACATACTTCCAAAAATTTTGCATACATAAAATTTTATACAGTGTATTCTTACGTTATACATGTGTCGATGAGCAATAACAGCTTAAGTCTTATTTTAAAGTTTCCAGAAATCTTGCTTCAAAGTTTTCAATCGTCATATAAGTTATATGAAAGGGTCTTTTGTTAAATCAAAAATTACAACAAATATAGAATATTAAAAATACTGTGTAACTATTGTTATTTTGCTAGAATAGGGCTGTTAGTGTCAATTAGACACCATACATTTCAACCAAAGACTTATAATTAATACCACTGCAAATCCAATTTCATCGGCTTACATATTATATAAAAATATTTATTTTGTAATTGAAATTAAATGAAATTGTAACTATCTGAAAAGCAGATCACAATTTTTATCAAAATTTATTATTTTTTAGCTTCAAATTTAGTTTCAAAATTAAAAATTACAACAAACAAATAGAAATATTAAAAAATGGGTTACTTGAATTTGACACTATGCATTACAACCAAAAACTTACGCTTAATACCACTGAAAACCCATTTTTATAGGCTCATATATTGTATTAAAATATTTATTTTATAAATACTCACAAAGGAATGTTCCCGATTTTAAAATAATGCATTAAATGTTAAAAATACACCGGATATATCAGCTAGTAACTTCAATATGCGTTTAACAACATACGACAACTTGTCGTTGGAAATAAATGCTACAATGCTCTTGACGACTTCGTTTTAATGAACGCAACAATGAAAACCTACAATTCCATATATTTATCATATTTTTAACCGTATGTATTATTATTTTATGGTTGTTTTATCCATATCCATATCTATATACTTCAAAGACAATAATTACAGAGGCCGACAAAATCTATCCAACCGCCTGTAGCTGAAATTATACTAAACTTTTGGGCTCTGGATTACGAGATGCCCTAACCTAAAAGTGCAAAAACAGCAATTTTTACCTACATTTGAGGTTGTGTAGCATTCAAAAATCTATCAAAAAATCTTAAGCATAAGCTTTGCTCTTTCAAATTACGTTAAATTTGATAAAATATCTTTCTTCTTCGCTGAGATATCACATTTTGAAATTTTATAGTTTGTCACCGTATCGAATTTTCTGGTGATATTATATTGAAAATTTCAAAATGCGACATCTTAGCGAAAAAAATTATATTTTTTAAAGCTTAACGGCATTTGAAAGGGCAAAGCTTATACTTTAAGATGTTGTTATACTTACTTAGTTGGCGCTACAACCGTATGTCGGTCTTGGCCTCATCTAAGAATTTGCGCCAGCCATTTCTGTCTTTCGCTTGCTGGCGCCAGTTGGAAATTCCAAGCTTCGTCAGGTTGTCCTCTACTTAGTCTTTCCAACGAAGATGCGATCGTCCTCTTCTGCGTTGACCGCCGCTGGGCACCGAATCGAATGTTTTCTTCACTGGAGCATCGTCTTTCATGCGCTACACATGACTAAGCCAGCGAAGCCGCTCGATTTTAATATGCTTGACTATGTCGATGTCAGCGTCAGTTCATCATTCCACCGTATTCGGTACTCGCCATTGACGCAGATTGGTCCGTAGATCTTACGAAGAATCTTTCTCTCGAATGCTCCTAAAGTCTTTTCATCTAAACTGCTCAGCGTCGAGGTTTGTGATGCGTAAAGTAGGACGGGCATGATGAGCGATTTATAGAGCGTGATTTTCGTTCGTTGAGAGAGTTGTTGATAGATTTTTTTTAATAAAAAAAAACAAGCGGCTAACATGTTAAAAAAAACAATTTTGTTTGAAGTAGCTGTTCCACAAAAACGAGAATTGATTAAATTTAAAAAAATGTTATGTTAAATTGGGAATTCAAAATTACCGTACTGGAACCGAAAAATGTATGAAAATCTTTGACTTAGACAGCCAGTTTTAATTACGCTGTGGTTGCTTCTACTGAAGTAACCGTGGAGTGTGCATTTTCCACCTTAAAATTAATCATGGGGTATTAGAGATACAAACTTAGCAAGGACAATTTATATTCCGTCTTAATGGTGTAGTTAAATGACAAAATTTGATAACGACTTATGGCCATATTTTGTAAAACGCACGCTATCATCTTACTTCGGTTTTTTTGTCTGGCAATTCTATTTCCATATGAATTAAAACTCTCACTGAAAGTTTCCTTTAACCCCCCGTCAAACACATATTCTTAAACCTTCGAGCAAACACATATGCCTGGCAAGACTCCTATATGTTTTTATGCATTTGTATGGCAAAAAGGGTACCGTTACTTTGAATTTCTAAGTATGCTTGTTTATTATTTTTGTTTTTAGAATTTTTTTGATTTGTTGATATATGTAGCTACATAAATGTAAAAAAAATTTTAATTCATTTTGTTGAATGCATGAAAAACAAGTATAATCAACTTTAGAATGTTGTTAATCAGAATCACAGGATTAGTGCATTTGGTGGAGTAAAAACGTGTCTTCCTACGCGGCCTTCCAAAGAAAGATTCAATGACCAAACGGGTTGAATGTTGTCCCAAAATATGGTTGTTGTTCATGCGATTTTCAGTATTAGCAAGCACCAACTGTTTACTCAGCGTGTTCAAGAACATTCGTCGCTTCTCTTTTCTGGTTCCTTCTGTATTTTCATTGCATATGATGTAAGTGGCTAATCCCACGACGTCTATCATGTTGCAAAAAAATGCTTATGGCCAACGTCTGGTTGACCGTTTTGTGGAGTAATGCGTTACCATTTGCTCCATTGTTTCAACGCCGGCCTTTGTTGAATTGTAAAATAATATAGCTTTCGGTTTTTTTGCTACGTCTTTAACTTTCTCGGTATAGTGCACAGTGGATAGTAGATTTTTTGCTTTGTTCTTCTTTGAAACGTAGCTGCACAGTGATACAAGGTTATCATAGAAACTGAACACAGATGAAAGCACTGGCCGTTTGCTGTCTTTTTTCACTTCTTTCGGAAGTCCGGAAGAGTTCTTTGGGATCTAATGGTGCCAACGTATGGTAGTCCAATCGACGAAAGACATTTAGCTGCGTCTAATGAATGTTGTAAAGAAGTTTTCAGCAATAATAGTTCTGCCGCTGTTGGCGTATCGATTAGCCAAACTCATGAGCACATTTTCGCCTTGGTTTGTCTCTCGTTGTTCTCCCTCTTTATCAGTGTACAGTTTTCCTTGCAACTTTTATGCCATACTTTGCGGGCTTTGATGGGATGTATTGCGTGAACTTTGCGCGCCCACGGTATGGAAATAGCTGCTCATCGATGGTTACACTTTTGTATGGTTCAAAATTACTGGCAAGATTGTTATTCAAGAAGTTCCATATGTCGCGAATGGGAGCAGCTTTGTCGGTTTGTTGACGAAATGCGCGCGTACGACTATCGTCAAATCGAATACAGCGCATCAAAGTAACAAATCGTATATTCATGTACACGACAAAGCTGCTCCCATTCGCGACATATGGAAATTCTTGAATAAAACCCGTTTTAATAACAGCACAAAGTTCACCTCTGAAACGCATGATGTTGTGCTGGCGGAATCTCACTGTAGCGGGCTCAGCTGTACTCCACTTGGTACCATCTTTTCCAAGCAAAAAACCGTCTGCAGCTTGAGTTGGTGCATTCTCACTTTCTTCTTCGGATTCTTCATCGCTGTCGAATATTTCATTTGCTTAAATTTCCAATTCATATTCAATGTACTAGGCGTCATCTTCGGGCACAAAATCTGTGTTTTCACCGCTTTGGTCTTCAAATAAATCTAGTTCTTCGTCTGCTTCTGTGTGAAGTGCGAAATCACGCTGTAACGCTGATGATAGTTGTTGTTGAAAATTATCAGTAAGGCTGCCTGTACGAATTAATTAATTTTCACTTTTGTTTATATTTTTAAAAAACCATCAGAGCGAACTCTGATGTTTTAACTTTATTTATTAAATTCTGAACTAAGACTAAACTATAAAATATTCTTATGTTAACTTATTGCCTAGAGCTGTACTGCTGTTCCTCTGCTGATATCGTTGTTGTTGTTGTTAATCGATTCACCTACATAACAGTGCCAAGCCATATGTCAGCATAAAAAGATGATTGCGAAATATTGAAGAAATATTAAAGTGCTGGGTAGAAAGTCAGCATATAATGTAGAGCGGTTGTTAGCCCATGATGATTGCGAAAGTTAACATAATTAATTGGGTCGGTTATTGACCAACAGTCAGCGCGTGTGTCGTTAACTCTTCCCCTCTTAAGAGCATTTGTCCTCAAATGTTAAAAATATGATAAGTTGTTGATACTGGGAAGATTCACGATGTGCAGGACTGGCTCTTCGATTTTTTCTTTGACAGGCTCAATTTCTGGAGTTGTAGTATGCATTATTATATGTTTCTTATTTTTAATACAGAATTTAAACATGATTAGGCAGCTTAGAAAAATGACGAATATAATTAATATTAATGATTTGTTTATATTTGAATCAGTTCTTAGTAGTTTAATTTTGTCAGTATTATTTATGTGTAGTTGGTTAAGCATTTCAAGCGATAAATATTTAACAAGTTCCTTTTCTAGAGGCGTTGGTTGAATAGTTTGTGGTTTCTAGATTTTTATAAAGTTTATTATTTATTTCAATTGTTTCATTATAAAATACAACTAAATATGTTCCTTCAAGATGCATTTGGTTTAGTGAACCATTAAATCCATTTAATAAAATAACTCCTGTGGCTAATTTTTCTACTGTTGGTATGTGGTAATCATAAGATATGTTACAGGTGGATTTGAATCCTTTTAATAGAAATGGAATACAAGTGGAATTTGAAATATTATTTAACTGATTTCATTTACAAATGCTAATTGAATTTATCATAGTACATTGTTCTTTGATACCAAAAATTTCTTCATCATATTTTGTAATTTCTTTAAATTTAATATCTATAACTTTATTGTTTTTTCTTACGGGTCTAATTATTATTTTATCGTATGTTTTTCTACAGTAAGAGGGATACAAATAACATATAATAGAGTTGAATTCTTATACAATACTTTAACGTTGGTAAATTCCAACGCTTCTTCTACTGAAGAGAATGCTATTTTTTCTTTTTTAATGTGTCAAGAGCGATACTTATTTCTTTTTTATTTAACAAGATAGAATTTATTATATTTTTCTTTGCCCATTGGATGGCATATTTGATATTTTGTAATTCTTCTTTAACTATTCTTATTTTATTTTGCATCCTAATAGCTACAGTGTTACTGAAAGAACTTGTCTTATCTACTAGTTTATTTATATTATTTGTTATAGTTGTTATTTCTTTCGAAGTTGTTTATTCTTTCTGACAAAATTTCGTTTATCACGACCTGTTTATCATTGTTTCTGTTTATGGTGTTTAGGTTATTCTCTATTGTCTCAAGATCGTCGTGGTCGGGTGAACCAGCAATAAACTTCCAGGCCGTGCCCAACATGTTAATAGATCTCTTTTCCCTTGATTGTTCCAAAGGATGGATAGAGTTCAACATTTCGGAAAGTTGTATGGTTTCGTGAGTAATGGAAGGGAAAAATATGTTTTCTTTTGGCAGGCTGTGATTTATGAATGATTCAATTCGTCCAGGAAGTTTTGGTTTTCGTCCAGTTTTATTACATGAATTATTTTGAATGTGCCGTCCTGTATTTTTGCTTGTCCATTTGTCGAGGTTATCATGTGCGTTGTCGTGTAGTTCATTATTTGAATTGCGGCCTTACAAGCATAAATGAGGAACCTGTAAGAATAGAATGTTAGCTTTTAATGTGTGTTTTATGTGCTGTTCTTCCTGACTCAGTTAAAACTGTCGTATGTTTATTTTCTTTTACTTTGGTTTGTACCGTTTCGTTAGTTTTGTTCCGTGTCGCTTATTTATTTTTGCGTATATAATGTCGCCTTCTTTATAGTCTCTAATCAGATTTGTTTGTTTGCCTCTTAGTCTTTGTATGTTGTCTCGTCTGGCCTGTTCGTACATTTCTGGGTTTGTGCTAACTCGTCTACCAAAAAATGTTTCAATGGGTCTTTTGTTTGTGGTGGAGTGTATGGTGTAATTGTACTCGTAAACGCTTCTGTCTAATAGTTCGTTAAAAGAGTCATGTGTGTTGTCCTGTTTGAGACACCTTAGTATTTCTAAAAGTGTAGAATGAAATCTTTCTACTTGTCCGTCCGTTAACAAAGCTGCTATTTGGTGGTGTTCTGAAAACTTTAACATTTAACTGATCTTCAACCATAAATAAAATTGACCGTGAATTAAAAGATTTTTCGTTATCTACTACGATCATCTGTGGGACGCCAAATGCGAAAAGTAGTTGTCTTAGAGGTTCTTTTACATCCTCAATAGCTCTTGATTTAATTACTTTTATTTGGGCATATTTGGAAAATTTGTCCAATGCAGTCAATACTAATTTTTTTTCAACTATGTATATGTCGATGTGTAGTATTTGTCCGGGATATTCGGGAATCGGTGTTTTGTTAATTTGAGAGTTGTAAGGATGTCTGTCGTATTTAAATTGTTTACAGGTATTACATTGCTTAGTGATTTTATGAATCTTAGACGCCATACTTGGAAAATAGAATTTTTCTAAAAGCTGAATTTTATTTTCCCGTTTGTTACGATGCGCTCTATTGTGTTCAAGAAGGATTTGTTCATTTTTTTCTATATCCGAAATTAAGTCAGTAACATTCGTTTGGGTAAATCTTGTTTTGTAGTTTCTGAAATGATTGCTGTAAAAATTTTGAATTTAGCCCATTATTGTTTCCGAAGTGGGGATTCCATTAATAACAGACGGGTTAAGATATCTTTTGAATATTGCAATGAGATCTTCTTCTGTGTAGTCAGGTCGTGTAATTATGTTACTATGGTATGTCGGAAAAACGATTTTAAATTGGTAAGGATTTTCTTCGCCTGTTTGTAGCCATAGTTGATTTTTGAAAACGTTAATTGGTGTTTCAACTGAAGGGATGAGTTCATGTGATGAACTTTCGTCGCTATGTTGACTGATTGAGAGTGAATTAATTTGCGGGGCCTAGATAATGCATCAGCTACTTTGTTCGTGCAACCTGGTTTGTAGTTAAGATCGTGATTATATTCATCTAAAATTGCTTTTCAACGTTTCATTTTTGCGTTATGATTCTTATTACTTAATGCATAGATGAGCGGTTGGTGGTCAGTAAAAATTTTTACTTTAGCGGTACCGTATAAGTAGTTTCTAAAACATTTTAGTGCCCAAATGATAGCTAAGAGCTCTTTCTCGTTAGCTGCATAGCTTTCTTCTGTTTTGTTGAGTGTTCGGGATATAAACGAAATCGGTTTTTTAACTTTTTCCAGCACTGCGCCTATCGCGTAGTTGGAAGCATCAGTTGTGAGGTGAAAATCTTTATTGAAATCAGGGAAGGCCAAAATTACGTCGTCTGAAGCTAGGGAGTTTTTTATTTTTTTTGAATGCTTCTATGGCTTCTGAATCTAAAGTTATTTTTGTGTTCTTTGATTTATTTCCTGACACTCGTCTTTCCTCCCCTTAAGAGTTTTGTCAGAGGTTTTGCTAGGTTAGCATAATCGCGCACAAAACGGCGGTAATAACCCGATAGTCCTAGGAATGATCTTAGGTCTTTAAGAGTGACAGGTGTTGGGAAATTTATTATAGCGTCTACTTTAGAAGGGTTGGTTTTAATACCTTGAGGTGAAATAAGGAAACGTAAGAATTCAACATTTTGTTTAAAAAACTCGCATTTATCGAGTTGAACCTTCATGTTAGCGGATTTAAGAGTGTCAAATATTTTTTGAATAGCTATTGCGTGTGATTTCTCGTCTTTACTGAAAATAATTATATCGTCTATATAGACGAAACAGGTTCTCCCAATATGCTCTCTTAAAATGTCATCTAATGCCCTTTGAAAAATTGACGGCGCATTTTTGAGGCCAAATGGAAGTCGCGTAAACTCGTACTTTCCGTTGTTTACCGAGAAGGCTGTTTTTTCTATATCAGCCTCTTTTAAAGGGATTTGATGGAATCCACTTTTCAAGTCTAGTACAGAAAAATATTTATTTTGTCCTAACTGTGAGAGAACTTCGGTTATATCGGGGATGGGATAACGATCGGCGATTGTTACCATATTAAGCTTTCTATTATCTATCACTATTCGGTACTTCTTTTTCCCTGAAGCGTCTTGTTTTTTCGGGACGACCCAAATGGGTGAATTATAAGGCGATCTCGAGGGTCTAATAATTCCGTCTTGTAACAAATTTTTTATTTGTTCCTCTACTTCTGCCTTGAGTGAAGTTGGATATGGGTAATATCTTGTATAGATTGGTGTATCAGATGAAGTACGGATCTCTGCTATAAATTTTGTCGTGAATGTTAATTTTTCACCTGAGAATAGTTCTTGACTATTTCGAACTAGGGAGTTCATTAATTGTTTTTGTGTCATATTCATATGTTCTGTTCGTATGTCTATTGTATTAACATTCTGTGTTGTACATTGTTTAATTCAGATTTTTATTGAGTTTTTAATGATCATATAGTCCTGCTTGGTGTGAATGATTGCTTCTAATTCTTTAAGGCTGTCGTTGCCTAAGATAGCGTGAAACGAAACTAGTGACGGTAGAAGGTAAAATTTTAGTTTGAGGTCTTGAATGTTAAAAAGATTGACGTAAGTGTGGTGTGTTTTTGCAATGGGGCCTCCAACGGAGTTTGCTGAAAATGATTGTTCAGTAGGAATTGGTTTATTTACAAGCTCAGCTTGTATATAATTTTTATTAGATCCAGTGTCGATAAGTATTTTTAAAATGTTTCCGCTCTTCGACTTACATTCGAAATAGGTTAGCCAAGAGCTTTTCATTCTAAAAGATGTGTATCTGTGTAATCTTCTGTCTCACAATTTTCTAAACCGGTGGAAGGATCATATGCTTCCTGTTCGTAGTTTGTATTTGAGTATGCATCTTGTTCTGAACATGTGTAATTTTGTTCTCCTGTTGTCAGATGGTAGTTTCTTTGCATTTTATTTGGATTCTGAGATGGTTGGGGGCGTTCAGAAAAGGGTTGGAGACGTTTTCCTGCAAAATCATTTACTCGTGGTCTGTTCATATAATTTATGCCTCGTGAACGAAGACTTACGTCGACATCCATCGGTTCTGGTTTAGGTTGTGGTTTTGGATAGGTTGGACGGGGGGGTGGATTGTATTGACGTTGGTGGTAATTGTTTGGATAACCAGGATTTTGTGGTTGTTTGTACGGATTCGTTGCGTAAGGCTGAGGTATGTAGGCTAGTTCAGGGTAGAACTCTCTATGTGGTTTTTGTAGGTTATGCTGTGGTTTCTTGGGTGGTAAACTGGGAGGGTTGTTGTAGTTTCGTCTTATTGGGTTTTGGTTATTTAGAGCGTAATTGGAGCGGAAGTTTTGGTTTTCTAACTTCAGGCACAGGTGAAGCGCCTGTGGAAGGTCTATTGGTTCCCTCATTGCTAAGAGTCTTGGAAGATCATCTTTAAGGCCTCTGATAAAGGTATCGAGAGCCTTATCACGATATGTTGTTGTGAGAAGATTGATTGATTCGAGACCAATCTCCATGCATCCTATTTTGTTGAGAATAAGTGAGAGGTGTGAATATACTTGTTGATAGAATTCCTGAACGGTCATGTTATTTTGGACTAGAGATGTCATTTGATACTCTAGGGTACTAATGTCGCGGTTATCTGCGTAGTGAAGGGTTAAGCACTTTGAGATGGCTTTCCAGTCCAGTGGTGTATTATAAGATTCAAGTGCAGCGTCCGCATTACCTATGATCTTATTTCTTATGACGTTCAGTATGCCATAGTATTTTGGTGAGCCCTTCGAGGGTTCGTACATTTATAGTATACGGTCTACACTTTTTTTTTCCAAGAGTTAAATTCTCCTGGGGCAACGGAAAAATCTCGAAGGCAACGTACTACATCCGGTATTTTGTCAAGTTCGGTCAGGTTGTTTAGATATCCGGGGTCAATTGTTATGTCTGTAGCGTTAGAGAAGTTGGCGTTTGGATTCATTGCTGCTTGCACCATATTTCGTCCTTCCGTCCGCAAGACGTTCGTCATAATTCCTGTCATTAAAGTCATTAGTTCGTCCATGGAAATTGGGTTACTGGGAGCTAATGTGGGAGGAGCGTTAGATGAAAGGTTGGGTATTGTCAGAGGGCGTAACAGATTGTTTGGATTTGACATCGTGATAATTGAGATTTTGCTATATTTTATTTGTTAATTGTTATTATGTTAACCTTTCAAGGAAAGGTGGCTTTTCTCCTTTGGAGGGTCCGAAGTTCGGAATCGCAAAGTTAAGCAGTATTATAAACCGGAGGGTTCCCCTTACGGTGGTGAATCGCGGTTTTATATATTTTTGTTTTTATGGACTGTACAAGCCAAAGTTTATTTTTTTTCTTTTGTAGTTATAGTTTATATATATCTAAATGAAAGAAATATTTTCAATATATTTCCAATTTTCAATTTTTATACAATAAAATTATTAGTTTTTGATAAAATATTTATTCTATAGGTTTTTCCTTCAATAAATAAAATAAAAAAATTTATAAAACTGTAATATTTTGTTCCTAATTTTTTTTCATCTATTAATTTTTATAAGCTTTGCTTTAATATTATGTTTTTTTTTTTCTACAAAATTTTATTTAAATTTGTCTCATAGCAATGTATTCTATAATTTTATTCTTTACTTTAACTTATTATTTTTCACAATATGAAATTTAACTTTTATATAAATACAAATTCTTACATATATTAGATTACGTTGTTCATCCTTTTCCAGCTGTTTATTTGATTGACAGGCGGTTGTTTCGTGAACTGTAGTGTTAATCGTTGTCTACCTGATCCTTGTTATGGGCAGTAGGCTGTCCTCCGGATTGGACTTCTTTTTTGGACATGGTTTTCCTTACTAAGGTGCCTTATTACTGCCTGATGTTATGGTCTTAGGTTAGGATCTTTCCGCGCGTTCTATTTAAAATTATCAGTCTTTTTCCTTGGAGTAAGTTTTCTAGCACTTTTCCTTTTTTTAAACTTAATAATTTATCCGGCTAATTTTTTTAGAACAACGCGAAACTAGACTTTTTGCTCGGGCGCCAATTAATTAATTTTCACTTTTGTTTATATTTTTAAAAACCATCAGAGCGAACTCTGATGTTTTAACTTTATTTATTAAATTCTGAACTAAGACTAAACTATAAAATATTCTTATGTTAACTTATTGCCTAGAGCTGCACTGCTGTTCCTCTGCTGCTATCGTTGTTGTTGTTGTTGTTAATCGATTCACCTACATAACAGTGCCAAGCCATATGTCAGCATAAAAAGATGATTGCGAAATATTGAAGAAATATTAAAGTGCTGGGTTGAAAGTCAGCATATAATGTAGAGCGGTTGTTAGCCCATGATGATTGCGAAAGTTAACATAATTAATTAGGTACCTTACGTTAACTTACGCAAGCGCCTATTGTACCCAAATTCTAAATCCTCTGCCATAACAATAGTAATAATTTCACTTTAGTTTCCGCACAAAAAATTTATTTTTCGGACTGTCGATGTTGTATGTTCAGCATTCAATAATAAACTAACTGAACTCAAAACCAAAATCACAAACGAAAGAAAGAAATAAGAGAAAAATGAACACAAAAACTACCTGGAAGCAAACATCTGCATTGAATTCACATAAAAACAACCCAAAATATCAAAAAAAATATCTGCAAACAACAATCTGCATTCTATTTGCAGAAAAATAGCCCAAAATGCGTAGAACAATAATTTATTTCATACAAATTGTATAGGGTTCTGGCCAGGCATATGTGTTTGTTCGAGGGGGAATTTTGCAGTTTTCTTCGTGTTGGAACGATATTTTAGAATTTTTTTTAAAAAATAGAAAGCCAAAAATATTTTAGGCAGCTACCGGGAAATACAGGTATCTACCTAAACTAGAAGTATGTTTAATTAACGCTCAAAAATGAAATATGCCTACCCAGAACCATGTGTTTGTCCAAGGATTAAAATATATTGCCAGATAAATCTAACGCAAGCGACTGCGTTCGTGTTACAAAATAAGCCCATTAATGTAATTAAGTGATAATGTAAATAATAATAATGATGTTCTTAGGTGTTCCTGATTTTAATGTGCACTTTACAGAGTATGTATTGTAAAAGACGCAACAATGAAAAAAGTAATTAAAATTTTTAAATTTTGCCTCAACGGTACGTTAAATATTAACTTTGCTTTTTATTTTTTTTGTTAAAAAATAAAAAAATTAAATTTACCGGTTAGGTTAAGGTGGCGGCTGATATTTTAGATTAGCCCACTCAGACCATATTATTGGTCTGTTGTGATACCACAGAATAGAAGGGGGTAGTAAAGTGAAATTTTGTGTAGGATTTCTTAACCCATTTCTGGCGGCTCCTTAACTACCTGACCAAAATCGATGAAACTTCATCCAGAGTCTAACCCCCCTATTATGGATTTCCATACGATACACGATAGACGCTTGCAAGCGTATCGTAAAAATCAAGCTTTCGTATTATCGTTTTCATACGCTCTATAGATCTACTATTGTGAATGACAGTGATATTTGTTTACATTTTACTGTGATTTCAAGAAAAAACAATTGAAATTCTCAAACTGAAGTCACTTCAATATTTTGAAAGTTCAAAAATAAAATATGTAAACACGTTTCCGACGACATCCACGGCGTTCAATATTAGTGGAGAAAGCGATGAGACACGTATAGATGCTGTGGAAAGAAGGAAGTGGAGGGATGCTTCCAACCTCGCGATAAAGAAGCTGTGAAGGAACTTCATATTCATCCCAAGACTTCAAAAGCAAACAAGAACGAAGTTTCATTCATTGATATTCGTGTTAAGGAAGGTGACAAAGTCGAAAAGGGACAGCCGCTTGTGATTCTATCTTTCATTAAGATGGAAATGGTCTTGCAGTCGCCAAAAGCAGGCATTGTCAAGAAACTCGAAAAAACCAACGGCATCACATTGGAAGGTGGCGATTTGCTCATGACGGTGGAATAAGTTTGTTGAGGTTATTTAATTTCAACATTTCAATTTAACTACGTCGTTATCAATAAATCGGTAAATGTATAATCTGCGTTTTCTTCCATTAAAGTGGCAAGACGTCCCAGTTGAACTTTTGAGATCGCAACTCTTGGCCTGAAAAATCGGTTAATTTTGATCAAATATTTTTAAAAACTAATTTTTATCTCTTTAATAATTAAATATTTTGAAAAAGATTAAAATTTTATATAAAAGTTCAACTATCGGACAAGAATATTAAGCCGCTTGCAAGCGTATGAAATTGAACAGCTGATCTGATACGTATCGTTTCGTAATACCATTTTTTTCAGATAAACGATAAACGCTTACTGTCGGATTTAATACGACAAACGAAAGTTCGTAATACCGCATAACAGAATGCAAGCGTTTATCGTGTATCGTATGAATTCGTAATAGGGGAGTAAATATGGCCCTAAACTTTGTCTGACAAAATTTAAAATTTTTACCTAAACAGGTAAGGGCTGGGCGGACTGATGCATATTTGCACCACTCGCTGCATCACATACCTTAACAGCCGTACCTGCCCATTTTAAAACAGCAAACGGGCTCTACATTTTGTTTAACATAAAAATTAACACTTATAATAGTTACTATTGAAAAGCAATTTTCGATATACCGATTTGAAATTTTTCCAAAATTTTCAAAAATAAAAATAAAAAAAACCAAATGTTGCGATGCGCCAAGGTCGTAAAATCCAAGTAAACGACCGAATCGACTCAAACCAAAAATAATGTATATTGTTAAAGGTGTATACTAACATAATCCCTGGTGCAAAAATGCACCAACAGCTGGAAATGGGTTAATGTGGCAGAAGCTGTAGAAACATGTGATATTAAATCTGAAGCAAGTGCTATGCCTTGACCTCAGTCAAATCAAGTTATTAAGCGTTCTTCTCCACAAACTTTCCTACCACCACCAAATAAATTTTGTTGTTAATTGATGTATTTTTAAGTTCCTTTGAATAGAATTTAAGGAAAGAAAGGTTTTAGCGTAGGACCAAGCGAGCTACCACTAGACTATCGCGGCCGCCAAAAAAAATTACCGGTTATTTTGGACTCAAAACATATCAGGCAAATGTTGTTTTTATTTTTGCGTTAATAAAATTTAAAAGTAAAAATAATAAGTTTTTTTGCTCAAAAATTTAAAAGTCAAAATATAACTAAAACGCATACTCGGTATGGGTCTCTGATATGTTTATCTTTTAAGTTAAAATTTTAACAAATAAATTCATATAAATAAACAAAACGAGATCAAGCAACAGAAAAAACATGCGCCAAGCATCTTGCATGCTTAAGATGTGGGCTCATCATATGGGAATATGTATATTCAACTTCAAATGGCAGATGCTTGATAGATGCATGTCTTCTATGTGTTTTACTCTATTTTGTTCCACAAATTAAGATTATGATATTTATTTTAAAAAATAATACTAATAGTTCCTAATAATTACAATATTACAGAAACTTCAAAAGACCTTGGAATTTTTAGAGGTGCAGGAAGAATATATAAAAGATGAGCAAAGAAACTTGAAGAAAGAATATCTTCATGCTCAAGAGGAAGTTAAACGCATTCAATCTGTTCCATTGGTTATCGGTCAGTTTTTGGAAGCAGTTGATCAGAATACAGGTATTGTTGGGTCAACAACTGGTTCCAATTACTATGTACGTATTCTTTCAACAATTGATCGGGAGCTGTTAAAACCTTCTGCATCTGTTGCTTTGCATAAGCATAGCAATGCATTAGTTGATGTTCTCCCTCCTGAAGCTGATAGTTCGATATCGATGTTGCAACCTCATGAGAAACCTGATGTAAGTTATGTTGATATAGGAGGAATGGATATGCAGAAACAAGAAATTCGTGAAGCTGTAGAATTGCCGCTAACACATTTTGAGCTCTATAAACAGATAGGTAAATATAACTAACATTTGTACCTAACTATTTTTCAAAACTTTTTTAACACATGGGACATTCCACGTGAAGCAGACAAGAAAAAAGTAGTAAACTTTCGTTTTCGATTCCTTTTGGGTATGCTACACTTTAATAAGTCGTTATTAAAGCTTACAAAATAATTTTTCTGGAGAATTGGATGATATTTTATTTATGATATTACATTTCAGATTTAAAATTAGTTTTTGTGAAAAACTTAAAAAGCAATTAAAAATTGATCGCATGCATACTTATACTCATAAAAATATTGAAATAAAGCTTTAAAAGTTCAATAGTTAATTCTTTGCTGACACTCGTTCAAGTAACATCGCTGGGTCATTTACGCCAAAATTACCAGCAAAGTTGCAGACAAAATAAACAAATTCAGTTAAAAATATCTGGAAAGACTTTCAAGCATATAATTCCATTAGCATATGCTTACTTGATGAAAGCGAAGAAATAAAATTACAGAAAAGTCACCACATTCCTGACCTACCATTTAGAAAATAAAAAGTTTTTACTTTCCAAATTATATTTTTATTTCCATGTACTAAGTTTTTAAAACTAATTTTAAATTTATAAATGTAAATATATAAATCTATATATATAAAAGAGAGTGGTGTTAGTTACTACGCTTATAACTCAAGAACGGCTGGACCGATTTCGATGATTCATACCAATTCGAACTGGTCTCCGGCCAAACAAGAAGAGTGCCTAAAAAATTCCCGAAAATTAATTTTCCCATACATTTTGTATGGAGCTACTTTACGACGCATTCTGGATGATCGATAACTTTTTTTTTGTCACACATTGAAAATTAACATAATTTTAAATGCTGGTTCCGTCAGAATTTTTCAAGTTTTAGCAAATTTTTATCAGCTTTCGACAGTTATTGAAATTTAATTTGATTTAATAGATCCAGAATGCGTCGTAAAATAGTTCCATACAAATGTATGGGAAAATGCATTTTCTTCATATTTTTTCTGGGATTTTTCGGGAATTTTTTAGGTATTCTTCTTGTTTCATCATCGAAATCAGTCTAGCCGTTCTTGAGTTATAAGCGTAGTAACTTACGTCACTCTCTTTTATATATGTAGATAACTGTAACCTGGCGCGTTGCTGCCACGACCACGTTTCCAAACACCCATCAAATGTTATCAGTGAAACGGCATGTTTAAACTGTGGTCGAATACTGAATTCCAAAGCTGTGCGACCTATAACTCCAAAGCTATTCGATAAATCATAAAGTAACTTAATCATAAAAACCATAACTTTTGATTGGAAAGAGATATTTGGGTAATTTTTACACATAAATTATTTTGGAGGCTTAAATTTTTTGTAACAAATTTGGAAAAAATAAATTTCGCGAAAAAATCAAAGTTGTTTTGATGACAAAAACAGTAGTATAATTTTTGCGCTTAGCTGGAAGAATTTTTGCAAATAAATGCTGTGTCATATGAAAGGTAGCCATGCAATAACAATAGAGTTCAGCTACTACAGCTTTTTCACACTTTCTCCGCAATAGATCATTTTAAGAACCAACCCAAATATCATTGGTCAAAAAAAAAAAAACCAAAAAAAAAATGTACCCACCATAATATGGGTTGGGCTCAGGGACAACACAAGACATAAAAACCATGCGTTTACATAGATCTTATCCTACGCTACAGTTGTTAACAAAGGTACTCATGTGATTTAATGGAACAGTTAACATATAATTTTTTCTACTAAATGGTAAATAAATCAAGTTGTTAGAGTTTCTACTGCTTCTACGGTTAGTGTTTAAATTTATAAGAGAATGAAGTTCTGGAGAATCGAATACACCAGTTATGAGTTGGTGTAAGTAGACGATATCAGCAAATGTTATTCTCTCACTTAAAGATTGCATCTTTAATAATTTTAAACGATCCGCATATGGAGGAAGGTTAAATGTGTCAGTCCCACTCAAGCCTCTCAGAGCAAACCGAACAAAACGTTTTTGAATTCTTTCCAATGATCAACATGCACATTGAAATGTGCATATTTGACTTGGTATAATACAGAGCTGTAGTTGTTATTAGCTATCAACCTCTTTGGCCCACTGTTTTATAAAACCAAGCATAGAAGACGCTTTTTTACAAATTCTATCAATATGCATGTCTAATGCAGCAATGTCTTTGACAGTAGTTACACGACTTAAAGCAGTATCTTTAATTTTGTAATCAAAAATAACATTGTTCCTTTTACGCGAAAAGGTCATAGTTTGGCATTTATCTGGATTTAAAAACATGTTATTTTTAGAACACCAAATCTCAAAGGATTTCAAGTCTGAATGGAGCAGGTCTGAATTGTCATTAGAATCAGTTGTTCTATATATTTTAATATCATCTGCATAAATAAGCAAAAGAGAGTGTTTGATGATTTGAGTCATCATCACTAATTGCCAAAATAAACAGAAGTGGACCCAGGTGGCTTCCTTGAGGAACACCCGATTCTGCAACAAATTCGCGCCTCGGGACTGTATATGATAAGATCGCTCCATCAAATACGATTTGATCCAGTTTACAAAATAATGTGAAAATCCCATTAATTTAAGTTTAAATAAAATTAGATTATGTGGTAATTTATCAAAAGCTTAAGTTAGTGTAAATACAATCGACCTGGCTACCAGAATCAATAAATTTTAAGCAGAATGTAGTGAAATCAAGAAGATTAGACACAGTGGATCTGCCAGTAATAAAACCATGCTGACGAATTGTCATGACTTGCCCACAGTGAATTTTCACTCGATCGTACACTATTCGCTCCAAAAGTTTGGGAATCGAAGACAATTTAGCGATAGGCCTATAATTAGTGACGTCATTCCTGCAACCTTTTTTGTAAATAGGACTGATATAAGATTTTTTCCAAAAAAGAGGAAAATTGCTTTCATTAATTGATTTATTAAAAAGTAACGACAGTGGTTGACACAAAATGGTGCCAAATTGTTTTAATACTGCGGCATTAATCCCATCTGGTCCAGCGCTAAAATCTTCATCGATTGATACAATATACTTTAAAATATCCTCTGAGGTAAAAGATATATACTCCAAAGAAACTAAATCAGGATTAAAAGAATCTGAACAAAATAATTCTTTAAAAGATTGGCAAATAGGCCACAAATTATTTTGGAATAGTAAGTAAATCCATCCTGAAATTTGAAAGAAGAAGGAAATCCATCAGTCTTCTTCTCAAAATTAATAAATCCCCAAAATTTTTTTGTATCAGACAAAATACTCAGCTTCATATTATCCATATACTCATTATATAATGCAGCTGAGCGATTCTCAAATTCCAAAAACAACGTTTGTACGTTTCTAGGTCATTTAAGTCCAAACTATAAACATATTTCTTCCATACCCTATTCCTATTGTTGCTAAGAGACCTTAAATCCTTTGTGTACCAAGGGTACGCAGAATTTTTCGCAAGTTTGAGACTATATGGTACAGATTGAGAAAACATGGCAAGAAGCTTCGTATAGAAAAAAATTTATTGAAATAATTAGATTATTATTATTTATGTATTCTATAATTATATTTAATTTACCATAAAGTAAATGATTCCACCTCAAAAAGTCAGCTTTTTTGAAATTGAATTCATAAACTGTGTCTACAGAGCTTGAATTTACCATATTCTCCCTATCGGATTTATGCCAAATACTCAAAGGTGGATGGTAATTATCAAAAGTAGTCAAAGCATGAAGTGCCTTCTGAACATCTGTAGTCAAGACTAGGTCAAGCAGTCTTTCCATACTATTGTATTATAAATACAACTAAATTGTTGTAAGTCAAAAAATATATTAACAATAATATGTTCTTGGCGTGTCTTCGAATTAGATGCACAAAAATGTGTTTCATCGTCAGAAGAATGGCATTTTAAGTCAGGCAAATTAAAATCGCCCATCGCCGATAAAATGTCGTCATTAACGTCAAGTTATTTTAAGATAAATTCTATGCAATCCGCAAGGCTTGCATAGACCTCTACACTGCTCTTGGGAGGAACATATGCGTTAATAACATATATGTACATTACAATTGCAATCTACAACCTTAACGCATATAAGTTCGATATTAGCAGAGTAGGGAATATCAATAATGGAACTAACACAGGAGCTCCTTACAGCTAATAGGACACCACCACCAACTGCAGAACTATTGTCAGCGTGTCTGTCCTTCCTATATACTTGAAAACTATTGTCAAACAGTTTTAAGTCAGTAATTCCTCTGTTCAACCACGTTTTAGTTAACGCGATAATATCTTCAGAAAAATTCTGAGTTGACAAAAAAATGTTTCGCGTCTTTGAACGCAATCCTCTTACATTTTGATAGTAAAGGGATAGCCTATTTAGTTTTTTTGGGTCTGACTGGCGATATTATTTGTCCTTCTAGACCTATGTTTAGGCTTAAAATCAGAAACAAATATATTATTAGCCCACAAATTAGAGCTCAGAACAGTTGCAAACTCTTCAGCAGCAACTGTGAGAATAAATGATGCGTGGGACGGTTTATTGCCAATTTTTTTGCATGAGCAGAAAGCAGTCAGACTTACTAATTGGTTATGTTTGACAAACGTCAATCATTTTCACTTGTTGTGTCGGGCTGAAGGCGTGAAATTAAAATTTTTTTTCTCGACAACGCTCTTAAATTTAATGAATTATTGCGCTCATTAGTTATGTCATTTCTAGCCGGGGGTGAAAAAGATGGAGGAGATGGATTAATAACTATATTATCTATTCTCACTGGCGTAAACACTGGTTTAGCCGAGATCTGCTTCGTTTCTCAATTGGCTGAAAGCGTCATGCGCCGCTTATTATTTTTATTTTTGCAATTATTTTTCTTTTTCTTCGAAATATTTAGGTCTTTTTTAGATGAAATTATTTGAGTCTCAGAAGAAGAGGCTGGAAGAGTCTGAGACAATGCGGTCGAAATATTTATCGATGAAGATTTTTCATCATAAATGCTAGTACTGGGTACTGGGTGAGGTGCTTACTTCGTTAAAAAATGTAACAAAAAACGTTAAGACTATCACCGAAAAGCTTTATTTTTGTGAAAAACTCATCTAGTGAAAGAACCCTACACGAAGCACAATACCAGCGAAGACCAGATCGTGGTGAGATTAAATCATCAAGACACGACTTAGAGATTCCAGCACATGAAGTATGGAACAAACGCCCACTTGGGCCAGAACAACTGAACATACGGTTCAGAATGTTTTGACTTTTGCTCGTCTAAAGAACAAGCAGCAAAATTTTCTACGGAAAAATATTCCATAGAGAAAAAGCAAAGTTAAAAAAGTTAAATAATATTATGTGAGCAAAAATAATGTCCACTAAATGATAATGGCTTATATAATATGTTACCGTTTAAAAGCAGCTGCAACAGTTCTCTGTGCTTAGTTTATGCAAATAAACAAATAACGCACAAAGAGGAACGCAAAAAAAAGAGAAAGAAAAAGTATGTAAGCAGCAGCTCAGCTATCAAACTATGAACGATAAATAAAACGATATATGTACTACAATATAACATTAAACATAATTTTCAATCACAAAATTAATAAAAATACAGCATACACAGAGATTAATAACAACTGATATACACAAATTACAATAAAAAAAACCACACTAGACAAACGACTGTCACCGGCTAAAAGACGAGATCCACTGATGCCAGATGTGCAATTTTTAATTGATTTAATTTGTACAACAAAAACAATTTGTTGAGTTTGATTTGCTCGACGTTTTCTCATTGTTAACTGTAGCTCGGTCCTGTAACAAAATCGGCAAGTTACCGATTTGTGTGACGTCACGCGTTATCGATCCCTAGCTACCGATTTCGTGACAACTAATGTTTATGTACGTTGAAATCGGTAAAAATTCGGTCCGTGATGAAAAAGAACACAAATCGAGAAGAAACGTTGTGAAATTGAGTCAAATGGCAAGCAGCTGTCTACTTGCATTTCTTTTATTTTATGTGCGCTAAAAATTTATAATAAAAAGGTGATGGTCTTGTTATAAAAAAGTGATTATTTGATTATATGTGCTATAATGTTTGCGGAAATAATCAACTATTATGAATGTAAATAAGTTGACATAAGTGATGTGTAATAAAAACTTAGCAAATATTTGCAACCGGGTTCTTTTGCATTGCTCTAACAAATATTTTGTTTCTTAAATTTTCTTCTTCTATGTAAATGGGCATTCTTTTTAAATCGCATTACCTTGAAAATTAAAACGTTTTAAAACAAAAACAGTATTAGAATCAGAGTATTACAATAAAAAAAATGTTACTTAAACAAAAGTACCCGTTTTAGAATATTAATTGCGAGTTCTTGTTATTTCATATATACACAACATTACTGTCATTTATACAAATCGGCAGAATTCTCACTTGCCGCAGAGTGAGTGAGAAAAACATGAAGTTTTATCGATACACTTTTCTCACACAAAAACTTTTTTGAAAGATTCTATTGAAGTGAAATCGGAACATGTGACAACTTATCGATTTGGAACAAACGAATCGAACAGAAATCGATTCAGATTATTACACAAACAGTGTCAAATCGGTAACATGGATCGGTAACTGCGATCGTTACGAGTTACAAGAACGAGCTACTGAGCTGTTTCATTTGCCGCCTGTCTTTCTTCTTGTGTTTGTGATGCACGAAGTCGTGCCATACTAACACGGCGCAGTTCACGTGTGATTTCTTGTTCATCCCCTGCAGTGTAACCAACTAGTTTAAAACCAGTCTGCATATTAGTTGAAGACTGAGCAGTACTAGTTCAAGATCGTCTTTTTTTCATATACCCAACTAGTATTTTTAACATGGCGATGTCATAGGAAATATCAAATGTCTTATTCTGAACAGATGAAAACTAGTTAATAATATATATAATTATAGTTATAGTCTAGTTTGTTGTAAATAGTTGTAAACAAATAATATATTGCCAAATTTTAACTAGTTTCTAGTTTAAACTTTCCTGAGTGGTTGGCAAATAGTAATGTTCTAATTAACAAACCAATGATTCAACCAGTTCCTTATTCGGCAATTTATCTTCTGAATTTGGAGCTTCTACTGGTGTTTTATTATTTCATATAAAAGTAAATTTTTTAAAGTTCATAAAGTACAGTTGTGGAACTGGTTGATTTTAACAATATGTAATATAGTTTGATTTTGGCTAGATTTACAACAGGTTTATTGTGACTTGACATAAACTAGTTGGATTTAAACTATTTTTGCAACTAGTAAAACTAGTAAATAAACTAGTTTGTTTTAACTAGTATAAAGACTAATAATTTTTACTGCTGATTAGTCTTACACTGCAGTGTCCGTATTAAATTGATTGGCGATATTCCGAACTCTCTACTTGCATAACGGGTTCGATGCGAAAGATTAGATTTTCTGGGGCGCGGCATTGTAAGTAACACTGAGAAATTAATGTCATAAGAGCAATTATGGAATAATCAATACATACATGTGCACAAATGCCATAACCTCACAAAATAAATATTTTCGTTGGCAACTTACCGTTTGAAAATAGAATTGCACACGAAATGATCAATCGGAATAAAATGAACAGCGAATTCGTATTGATTTTCAAAGTAATGCACCTAAAAATTAAATGCACAATTCGAAATTAACGTTTCGATTGATTGTTGTTGCGCACGCAATCACAAAGAACATTACCACTCACAATGTGCACTTCATGAAACTTAACTCACCTCTATGAAATCACTTTTCGCTGGTAGTTTTTACAAAAAATCGTTTCAAAAGAATCCATTAAATCAAATTGAATTTCAATAACTGTCGAAAGCTAATAAAAATTGGTTAAAACTTGAAAATTCTGACGAAACCAGCATTTAAAATGATGTTCGTTTTTAATGTATGACAAAAAAAATTGCTACAAAAAAAACGTCATCGATCATCCAGAATGCGTCGTAAAGTAGCTCCATACAAAATGTATGGGAAAATTAATTTCGTTTATATTTTTTCGGGAATTTTTTAGGTATTCTTCTTGTTTGGCCGGAGTCCAGTTCGAATTGGTATGAATCATCGAAATCGGTACAGTCGTTCTTAAGTTATAATCGTAGTAACTAACGCCTCTCTCTTTTATATATATAGATTCGTTTCTTGCTTGTCGTTGGCTTGCGTTTTCGATATACAAAACTAAGCGGTTAATTTGTTTGGGGAATAATAAAAATCGGATTTGAGTCCAACGCGTTAAATAAAAAGTTTATATTTGTCCTTATAATGTAATTCGCGAAGTATTGTGGAATTTTAAAAATGGTAAATGGTGGCACACGGCGATTGGCAGTGTTGTGAGGTAATATATTAGTAATATATATTACTTTGTCATTAACTAGGTAATATAACTTATTACTGGCAGTGTAAGTAATAATATCCAGTAACATTATTATACTTTGAAAAATCTTTTGAAAGGAATGAGAAAAACCGAGCAAGAAAAACTTCACGTATCTCAAAAATTTAATCTCAATAAATTAAAAATCTATTTTTGATAGATAGCCTTACTTTAAATGATCACATCAAGTTTATTTCCTAACTTCAAAAACAAATTTAAGTTGGCGCTGTTTATGTTTGATAGGTAATCAGTTGTTTTTGTGCTTGAAACTAGCAAGAAGTCGTTTCCGAACTTTTGACATTTTTCTCACATTTTATTTTACTCCCTCTGCTAGAACTATACTTGACTTTTACTCGACAATGTGTACGGAAACACACCTATTATTGCGGCTGGTTTGTGAAGGTTAAGTATGTTTCAGCACGGAATGGTAAGTAGTGGTCACATGTTGGTGGAGCTCATTGCATATTTTAAGAGCGTTTTTCATGTCTGTTTTTTGTAAGAGCCTACAGCTTTTTTTCTTTTATAAATATAGGGCATTTTTTGTCAAACACAGAGTGATTACAGTTAATGATTTTGTTTTCTTTACAGTTAATGCATATATTTTTATCTGCACATTCTTCACCAGTTTCAATGTCAAATTGGTGTTTTATAAAACAGTTCAGGGAGGGAAATAGTTAACCAGATCTTTTGCCGCTTTTCTGATCTTCATGTAAAAGTGCTGCTCTGATTTAAAATTTCGGATCCTGAAATGCTCTGATTTCTACATAAATTTCAGTTTTATTTCATAGCAACTGCGAAATAATTTTTAGACGAACTCTAACGCATGCAAATCAATATTACCATGACACTTGGGACATCAAAAATACTCAGTCAATGAGACTCTGAACACTGTGTAGGTGAGAGAATTACGAGAATATTGTTAATTGAAACAATTGATTTATATCCTTATTTTGTAAAACAAATGCAGTCAGTCACTTGAGTTAGATTTCTTTGTCTGTCAATGTATTTTAAAGAAAAATTTCAGTGAGAGAGAGAGAGGGGTTTTGTTCTAATTCATATGAATTTGGGATTGGCAGACAAAAATCCCCAAGTGAGGTAATTGCGTGAGTTTTAAAAAATAAGGCCATTAAATTTTAGCGCCTTAGAAAGTAAAAACCGACTCCAAAAAAGCGAAAAGCATCGAAAATAATTTTTTACAAAACGTAAGTTCATTATGTAATATGGAGTTTAATCTTTAAAAATCGATTAAAGTAAATACATAGTAAAGAATCGAGTATATATAGTAAAGCGTAACGTTTTTTAAGAAACCATCCCCGATGCCACGCATTGCTTGATCGTTTTCTTTTAACGCGTTTGCGTTGCGAGAGTTTCAAGAAACTCCATGTTGCTCTCTACTCTTCTCTTTTTCAGCTTAGGTAGCACAAGAGCAATTTTTTCTCGATTTTAACAGAGCAATGTTATTAAATATTTTAAATTTGATTTAAATGCGCATTGATATTTTTCGTTGAGTAAAATATAACGTAAAATAATAACAATAGGGGTATTCACGATTCAGTGCACTTGCCTGTGCAGTTGAGGACTTGATGAGACTTGTGCAGTTATGCAGTTAGGTTTTCGTGAACACACCACTATCACTTTTTCAAAGCTGTCAAAATTTGTCAATGCACACAAGTGCACAACTGCTCAAGTCCTCAAGTTTAAGGCTACAGTAGAAAAGCACTTGTGCAGATTTGTGACGTACGTGTATTTTGTTTTTGTAAAGTACACAAGTCCTCAGTCCTCAACTGCACTGGCAAGTTATGACACATAACAAATCTAACTTCATTTAAACATTTGGCACAAACAAACTGAACTATTAGGAGGGTTACTAAGCAATAAAATAAACATATATTACAGCTGATTTTTTTCTGAAATAGCCATGTAGCTGGAACAGATGTTGTCTTTGTATTCTTGACGGTTCATTGTTTTTGTTGATTTTTCTTGTATTCGTAAACTTTCCAATATGTAGAGTCTTGTTTCTCTTTGTTCTCTGTCTAAAATTTTAACTTCGTCAAATTCTGCTTGGTGTTCACTCTCCATAATGTGTTTGTGATAATCCTGTTGTTTGTTTTCCTCTCCGTATATCTGCTTTGTATTCGTTGATTCTTACCCCAAGTGCTCTTTTGCTCTTTCCAATGTATACGAGATCGCAGGGTTCTCCCTCTTTTCCGTTGCATTTTATTTCATAAAAATTATGTTGTTGTTCTTTGTCTATTCGTGACTTCGTGTTAGTAAATATATTGTGAAGAGTTTTGTTCGGCCTGTGAGTGAATTTTATGTCTTATTGTTTTATTGTTTTTTGCAGGTTCTTGCTGTTCGTTAAGGGGCATGTCACACGTTGTCTGCTTGTCCGTCAAACATTGGAATTTTCGCCATTTTTTTTTTCTCTCTCTCATTGTTTTGTCCATGGCATGCTACACATAGTTTTCTGTTCGATAATGGCGGAAGCTAAATTTACTACGTTTTTGCTACCATTTCGTGCAGGCAATGTTCCTTAGGTAATCGATTCAATAAAACGGCTACCCTCTATAGGTTGTTTATAAGTGGTTTTATTTGCATTTAAAATGGATGGGTTAAATTCTGATCTCCTGGGGTTAAAATTAATTACATTGGCCAATATGTATGCAGGAAGTGTATCCACATATTTTGATGACAACGATATGGTCACAATAAAAACAATTGTTGAGTTGATGAAACTCTGGATTTAGTTAAAAAAAGTGACAAAAGATCCTGCTGGATTAAGCCATGAATGAGAATTGGCAGGCATAAGAAAGGAATGATAAATTTATCAAAGAAGCTAAGATGCACTGATGATAAAGCATTTAAATTTTTTTTAAGAATATCTCATAAAGCCGGTTGGCTTTGAAATTCATTTATGAACATTTCAGTAATATCTCTACTCCAATTAATAACCATAACCTTATCACTAAGAATATTGTAAATTTTAACGATTTAAACGATATTACTAGATATATGTATTAGGTTGGGGCGATTAGTATGGAAGGAAAAAATGTTAATGGGCGCTTCGCGTTTCTGATTCTTGGGATTGTACTGAGCAAAAAAGTCCACTAGACCATACGTCTACAGTGAAAATCGAGCTTCCAGATTTTTGACTTGCAGTTTGACTTGCAGACTTTTGTCACGTTTTTTTTTTTATATTTTGGCCTATAACAGCCAAACCGTTGAGATTTTCGATCCAATACTTAGACAAAAATTGTAGCCAAGACAATAGCTAAGAACTCTCTAGTACATCCCAAAAGCGTTGGAACGCTCCTTCAGGCAGTTTTGGCCTTGTGAAAGTGCAAAATTTTCGTGAAAATATTAATAAATTACCATTTTCAGTTGTTCATAGCGCAAAATCATAAAATGTTCAATTTCTTATATTTTTCCACTTTTTTATCCAAAATATAATGTTTTTTTTTTTGTTTAATATTGAAAATTATGAGAAATTCATTTAAAGTACAAAGTAATTGTATTGGTAGAGACAAGGTATGAATCAAGAAGAAAGCAATTATTGTTTTAAACGATTTCACATAAAAAATTCCAATTCAGTGTATTTTTCATTCAAAGATTGCCTTCCAAATCTTTTCGAGATTCCATACGAGGCGCTTTCTTTCGGTGTTCAGATACAGATGCCATTATACCTTCTCGGTTTTTGTCGATTGAGCGCTTAGCAACACTAGCTAGTAGCTGGACATGACGCTCCGTACCTTGAATATGACAAGGTATTAGTGGGCCTGGAAATGGTGGATCATCTACACATTCGAGGTATTGTTGTAAATTTTCATACGGAATTTTCCTGGTAAATGGCGGTTCAAATAACAATGCTTTGTCCTCTAAATCGTTCATGTGAACGCAATCCGTACAATCAAAATTGATGTTTGGTTTTACATATTCGCGAAGCTCAGCTAAATCGCATACGTTGTCGCGAATATACAATATTTTTTTGAGTGCCAATTTACGAATTTCTTTACAATCATCGAATAACATGCTCAACAAAACATTTTCACTGTGTGCGAAATAGGAATTATTCTGTATTACGGAATTTACGATGTTACGTAAGTTGTCTGGTAAATATTTCGTCCACTGGATAAATTTTCCAAGCAGAGCACTACCGTATACAGCCGAATTGTAGTATTTGACGTTGAAATACATGGGGACATACACTTTCATGATGTACCTTGTCAAAATTTATAAATTTTGTGATAAATTTGTAAATTTTGTGATGGGTTTTCTGTCGCAATATACACATGGAGCAATCTACTAGCTTTTGTTATCACTCTCGAATGTCCTACCGGTACAGGTTTGACGTTTGCAAGATTAATTGAGCAACTATCATTTGAAAAGGCTTGAGCAATTTGGTATAGATATTTAACTTTCGTGGAAAGTTGATTTTCAGCATCTGTACTCATTGGAGGAATGTGTTCAAGTGGAATAAGTTGAAAATTTTCGATAACCTGAAAAATGTTTAGATTATTTAAATAAAAAAATTACAAAACTATATTGTATAGAGAAAGAAGTAAATAAAGTTATGATATTTACTTGTAATGTATTGCAAATATCTATCCTTTGAGCTAACGATCCAGTGCTTTTTGTCGGTCCAGTTGTGGCCGATTTTTCGACAGCGTTGTACAGATGTCGGAACGGCAATTCGTTGAAATGAAGTAAACAGATAAACCAATGTATTGGTCTATCTAGATAGCGTTCGATGATACGCAATACACCGCCAGATGTGCCAGTGTTTGCCACCTCACCGTCACTACAAACGGCAATTAAATTTTCAAGTGAAAGATTTTTAGATTTGAAAAATGCAATCAATTCGGCTTGTTCCGCTTTAGAGGTTTCGCCTTTGCCTTCTAAATTCACATAGCCAATTAGTGACGAATATGGTTCACGTATTACTACTAGGTGTGGTTCTTTTCGCATTGTAGTGTGATATACTTCATTAATTTTCTCCCGAGCTAATGAATCATTTTTGCGACCATCAAACGAAAAAGCGATCAACGATTCACCATCGTCATTTGCTCGTAACATATCGTGTCTCGATTTTTCACGCTCTTGGCTCACTTTTCTTTTATCCATAATAATGGTTTCACCTCGCTCATCCTTAAACTGTATGTCAGCGAATAAAGCTGAAGCCAAAACAGATGCTAATCGATCGGATACCCCAAAGGGATCGCACATAATTGCAAACCGTGGTGTACTATATTGTGGAGTATACATTCTTCGCACGGTTGGTGTATGGATTTCCGAACCAGGAGGTACATAGTTTTCCAATTCTTGCACATCTGATGCGGTTGGTTGAAATATTGGATCAGATGATGCACCTGAATGTAAAGATGGTAACAGAGTCGATATTTATGTTTCGACTGGCAAATATTCAGGTATTGTAAGTCTGCGTTCGTTATGCTGATTGTAGATTGTATTGTAGTCTTGGTTTATATTTTTGTTTATTAGATTGTTGATTATTTTTGATGGGAAATAGAAGAAATATAGATTACCACTAAAATTTCAAATTACTTCTACCAGTACTACATTTTTCAAGTATAAAATTCTATAAGTGACGTGGTTTCTTTTTAATTAAAAATTTGCTGATTAAGGAAACTCATTGAAAGGGCAACTAAAATAAATATCCAATATATAACGATAATGAAAAAAATATTGCCTGGGGAACCAACATCAAAAACAAATTTTGATAGTAAATAACATTTTTTAGCTTTATTTATTACTAGCATTTTTAAATTCGTGTAGCTAAGTGTTTGTCTTCGCGACCGATTGG
Organism: Dichetophora obliterata; assembly: GCA_963920525.1. Taxonomy (NCBI): domain Eukaryota; kingdom Metazoa; phylum Arthropoda; class Insecta; order Diptera; family Sciomyzidae; genus Dichetophora; species Dichetophora obliterata. Next base: position 163,048,704 of record OY986439.1, on the reverse strand, counting down.
TGATGTTTTTTGCAATTTTAGTAAGTTTCTTCCATTACCATTAAACATTTAGTGGAAATGCAAATTTTTTTCCATTACCATTACATACTAATGGTAATGCAGTTTCTTTCCATTACCATTATATACTAATGGTAATGCAAATTTATTTTAGTAATCAATTGGTCACTTCAACATTTACTAATGACACAGCTATTTTGAGCACCCATTCAAACCCTATCTAAAACCCAAGGATCTAAATGAACATCTAGAAACGCTGGAAACATGGCTGAGAAAATGGAGAATAAGAATCAATGAACTGATATCTAGGTGGTTAGTGGTAATGGAAATTTATTTTGCATTAGTGGTAATGGAAAATTAATGGTTTTGGAAAATGCCCATCTATGAACAATAAGCACTTAAAACTAAAAAAACTAAAAACAATTTATGTCTTCTTACGAATAATAATATTGTCCACTTGTTGTGAATGTCCAGTTATTACTAAATTTTTGTTTTATTTATGTTTTGTTATTATGTGTCTGTAAATATTTTTTGCCAATGTTCTACATATGCCAGGCGAGGCGGGCGTGGCCTCGCCCTGGATAATCATGTTTCATTTTAACGAAAGTAACGATTTATGTCTAGTACGACATTAGGGGTTTGAGCAAGCATTTTTGCCAAATAATTCGGATTGTGTTGAAGCCGCTCCTTGTATTTTTGATTGAGTGCTCTAATACTGCTTTTAACTAAAGGAACACTTTGTCCAACTTTGTAAAGAATAAAAATCTTTACAAACCATGGCGCATTCGTAATTGTTCGTAGAATTTTCGATTGTGAACGCTGTATTAGCTCAGCATTAGAAGAACTGGCTTTTTCCCAAAGCTGTGCTTCTTACGTTCAAATTGGTTTAAATACAGTATTGTATAGCAACACCTTATGTTCCAATTGGAGCCTTGAACTAATGTTAAATAGCCAGTTTAACTTGAGAATATTTAGCTTGATCTGAGTTTTCTTGGACTCAATATGCTTTCGCCAGGTTAACCGTGTGTCAAGATGAACACCCAGATAGGTTACGTTATTCGCTGGAGGAATAGGTATTTGATTGAGCATAACTGAAGGACATGTTTCAGTTCGCAAAGTAAATATAACGTGCGTACTTTTCAGTTCATTGATTCTTATTCTCCAGTTTCTCAACCATGTTTCTAGATGTTCATTTAGATCCTTGGATGCAACTGTAGGGTTTGAATGGGTGCTCAAAATAGCTGTGTCATCAGTAAATGTTGAAGTGACCAATCGATTGCTAGTTGGTGATCTCCTGCAAATATAAGGTATAATACTGGACCGAGGACGCTACCTTGAGGAACTCCAGTGGAAATTTGAAAATTAGATGTAACAAAGTTTTCTCATTTTACTCTAAACGTTCTATCACATAGGTATGATAAAAGTTTTATTTTGTATATCAAACCTTCATGCCAGACACTATCAAATGCCTGAGCAACATCTAAGAAAATTGCAAAACAGTATTTTTTTTTTCTTCAAAGACTTTCCTTATTTCATTTGTAATACGGTGCACTTGCTCTATAGTAACACGTTTTTTCGAAAATTCTGTTGTCCATATGTTACTGCAACTTAGTTAGCAGTAACTTTTCAAATAGTTTTGATAGTATAGGAAGCTAACTTATTGGTCTGTAAGAGGATGTTTGGGTTGGGTCTTTTCCATGTTTTGGAATCGTAGTTATCTGTGAAATTTTACAATGCATTCGGAAATAACCCATCCTCAGTATTGCATTAAATATATGTGATAATATTTTGATTTCAATACTTGGAGACTCTTTTATCATTTTTGGAGTAATAAGATCATACCCTGGTACTTTCTTAGTATTTAGTTGTGTTTTAATAATTCCGTCAATATCTTCGACTTTCAATTTTACTGGGCTTTCCCTCGCTTGAGTAGGCAAGTTAGTAGTCTCATAATTGTTATTGGTTGGATGCGGCTGAAATACAGATTTTAAGTGCTCAGCAAAGGCAAATGATTTTTCTTTATCACTATTCGCCCATCTCCCATTTTTTGCTAGTAAGGGCGATTCACATTATTTTGGAATTTTTATGTTTTCATTTGCCTTCCATAAGAAATAATTGGTTGCTTCTGTTGAAGTTAACTTTTGCGTATATAGCTTTAAATTTTGTTCAAACTCAGTATGTAGTAATTATATAAGCCTGACAGCTTATATGAGATTTTGCTTAGCTTGAGGTGATCTTCTTTGCTGTCATTCTTTTCTTGGAGTTCGTTTTTCTCTAAGAAGTTCTTCAATTTCTATTGAGTTACTTTATTTACAAGAGTTGCATATTCAGCCGCTGAGATTAAGGTATTACTAAAGCTATAAATGGCTGAATCAATCTCATCTCCATTTTTTAGCGAGGGTTTGAGTCATTGATAAATGAATACTACGATATTGTCGGTACTTCAGCCAGTATGTTTGTGTTGAAGTTAATCTGCATGATTTGGCCATTGATTGAACTTGGTTATGCAGATTTAATATCACAGGGGAGTGATCACAAGATAAATCAAAGATAGATAAATCACTGTAATTGAATGTCGATCAATGTTCTTACATATTGCAAAATCCATGAGATCAGGTATCTTTTGTGGGCCAGAAAGCTAGTAAGTTGTCTGACCGAAATATATAAAATCTAAATTATTTTTTTCTATTTATTAAGACAGAAAAAAGTTATTTTCCTTTGGGATTTGCTAATCGCTAACCCCAAAATGTATGTTTTGCATTGTTTTCACCTGCTGCTATGAATTTTTCCCTAAGTGTACCTTTTAGTAAGAAGAGTTTTATAACTCAATAAATCGCAAGCTTGACACACGATACTTTTGGGGGAAATAAACTGCGCTCAGAGTGATATTTTCGGACATGCATTGCAGAGGTATAGATGTTGCTTGTACGAAGTCTTTAGCAAACTCCTCTACAAGATAATCAGTATCGATTTTTGTCAGTATTACGGTTTCCCTTCGTGCTTTTCCATCAGGGTGATTTGTTTTATAAAAATTAAATCCTTCGATGGAGAAATTATTCTTATTTGTTAAGTGAGTTTCGGATATAAGCATGACATCAATATTACTAGCAGTTAGAAAACTTTTAATTTCAAGTTTATGTTGGCTGATGCCATTAGCGTTCCTGTGACAAATTCTAACTGAATTCTTTTGAAGCAAGAACTTGTTAAAGTTGATTTTGAGATTTGATCAACTCTTGCATCATTGCATTGCATTGACTTGCATTGACGTCATAAATTGAGTTATGCAACATGCTAAGCTGTAAATATATGCGCATTCTTCTGTGTCTGTTTTGTAGTTCATTCGTTTTGTAGCGAGTTTTTTTATTATATGTAGCATATCGATTGTGTATTGTTTTTTTACAATTTGTTTCTTGTTCGGTTTTTTATTTTCTTCTGTATGTGTAGCTTTTTGGTATTAAAAAATTTAAAAAATCTAAAATGTTATGTTTGGATATTAGTTTTATATATTTCAAGATTGAAATTATACATTTTTTAAAAACAAAATCAAGTAAAGTAGAAAATAAAAATAAAACTGAAAAGTTTATGTAACTTTAATATTCAGTTTTTTTTTTTTCAATTAAGTGATAAAATCGATCATTTTGTGCGTTTTGGTATATTGGAAATAATTTTTGAGGCGTAATCGGCTCCAATTTTATACATTTCTTCTTGATGTCTGCTTTTCAAATCCCGTATGAAAGAAGCAGGACTCTTGCGAACACGCCGACCCAATTGGTCCCATAAATTCTCCATGGAATTTAAGTCGGGTGATTGGGAAGGCGTATCGATTACTTTTGGGCAGTTGTAAAACAACCATTCTTGAACTACGTGAGCCTTATGTTTTGGGTAATTATCTTGGTAAAGTTTAAAATCCCCATGTTTCCGTAGATTGTCATAAATTGTCTCTTAAAATATTAATGTAAGACTCTTTATTAATTATACGAAAACTAAGTTTCCAACTGCTTTGGCCGAAATACACCCCCAAACCATTACGCTGTCACCGTCTCGTGCTTTACCGTAGGTTTGGTGTTTTTGGATATCAGCTCCTCATTTGGTTTTCGCCAAGCCATAACTCGACCATCACTTCCGAAGAGGTTGAACTTACTTACAAGGAATATGACGTCATGCCGCCAGAACTTTTATGTGATCACCTTTTTTATGTGATCCTTAGCGAAATTCAGCCTTATGCTTCGATTTCGCAAACTCACGCATGGCTTCTTTCTTGCCATGTTAAAGAAGGACTGTTATAACCTTTCGCTTTAATAGCACGACGAATTGTCTGTGCGAAAACTGTCTTGCCATAGGCTGTGTCTACTTCTGAAGCTATTTTTGGTGCACTCAAGCGAGTGTTATACATTATTTTTTGTAGAATATTCCTCTCTTCCCGTACAGTCAATTTCTTTGGGCGCCCTTTTTGTTTAATTGATTGCACTCTTCCTTCTTCCCTAAATCTTCTGACTACTTGGTCTCATGTCAACATTGCAACGATTTCACTTTACTTTTTTTAACGTAGTAATTAATCACGGGTTCTTTTTTTTCTATTGACGAATTTTTACCCTTGCGTACCATTGCGTTTATTAACTTAAATTATTATTTGCAGTTTTCATAACGTTGCACTTTGATGCATAATAGCTTAGCTAAATAACGGTTTTTCGTTCAAATTTAAAATTGAATTTGAACCATATGATGTTACACATTTTAAAAAAACAAATATTAAAGAAACATGAATTTTTAAGTTTTATTTTGTTTTTATTTTTTCCTTTTGGTTGCCTGTCTGTTACCTTCGGTTTCAGACGAAAAATGAAGTGCCTCTCTGATTAGCCACATTTTAATGGTATAACGCATGGTGCCCCATGGTAGCCCGCTGAATGGTTCTGGGCCTATGAAGGAAATCCAGCTCCTTTCCTGGCTAGTTCGTCCGTAATCTCGTTTCCTTAATAGCCGCTATGACCTGGTACCCAAATGAGGTGGACTCTGTTATGGGTATCATCTTGATAAGCAGGTGAAGGCAGTCCCAAACGAGTTTGGACATGATTTTATATGCGCTAAATGCAAGTAGAGCAGCCTTGCTGTCAGAGTGAATGTAAATGTTTTTGTTCCTGAGGGACTGTTTACATACTCTCTTAGGCAGATCTCAATTGCATGGACTTCAGCTTGGAAGACTGAGTTGCCGGTGCCCACGCCAGCTCCCACGCCTTCATTTGTCTTTGCGCCGTCAGTATACCAGGCTTGATAGTCACCACTGATTCGTCGCGTTTCTGTTTCCCATGTGGTTCGGTTTGGGAAGGAGTCTTGGGAAGTAATAACCTTAGATATTTCGTCAAATTGAGCTGGGTGAGTGTTACTTGGTATAATAAAATTGTTGTTAATGATGAGTCCGACTATGAAGGTCAGAGCTTCTTTTTTGACAAGAACATGTAATGGTGGTATATCAAGCAAAATCTTGAAAGCAGCAGTTGGAGCAGTGCGTATCGCTCATGTGATACAGACACAAGATAGTCGTTGAAACTTGCTGAGCTTGGCTTGAGCTGTTTTTTGGATCGTCTTACTCCGCCATATTGGTGCAGCATATAAGACGATAGGTCTCGTGATGGAAGTATACATCGACATGCCTAGTTTGGGACTTAGGCCTCAGTTTGTACCTATAAAACTTCTGCTGACACATAATGAGGCTCTTGCTTTGTTTTTTGTGTTGTTTAGGTGTGGGTTCTATGTGAGCTTATCATCAAGCGTCACACCTAAGCATTTGACTTATTTTGCGATGTTTATAGTTTCACCGAAAAGAGTAGGTTCAGTTAGATTTTTTCTGACTCTTCCTGGTGAAGACGATGATGTTGGTTTTCTTAGGGTTGACATTGAGCCCTGTTTCCCTGCACCATTAAGCTACTATGTTGAGTGCTCTCTAAAGAATATACTATACAGTATCCTCGTATTTTCCTCTGATAGGTTCACGATGTCATCAGCGTAACCCTGCACATCGAAGCCATTTGAGCTAAGAAGTTCTAAGAGTTCATCAACTAAAATGGACCAAAATATTGGAGAGTCCTTGTGGACAACTTTTTGCGGCGTCCAAGTCTAAGTTGATTTCATGTTTATGACTTTCAGCACGTTATGCACCCAAGTACTTGTTCTATCAACACCTTTGCGCTGGTTGCATTCGTTTTATTCGGTGTTATCAAAAGCACCGTCAATGTCTAGGAAGCACCCGATTGCATATTCTTTGTTTCTCAGTGATTTTTCAATATTGTTTGTAAGGATCTTAAGAGCATGAATCGTTGATTTCCCTGGTTGATATAATGTTTGGAATGCAGCGGGTGGTCTATAAGTCCACCTCCACTGATTTGCCGATCAACAATTTTCTCCATAGTTTTTAGAAGAAAGGAGGTGAGGCTTATTGGTCTATAAGATTTCGGTAGATCAGAAGATCTACTGCCCGTTTTGGAAATAAATCTAACAATAACCTCTCTCCAGACATTGGGTATAGTACCCCATGCAAAGCTCGTCCTAAAAATAGCGATTAGGAAGGGCATAAGGGTACTAGGGTATCCTTCCTGCTAGAGTGCAGGAAGGATGCCGTCTTCTCCAGCTGCCTTGTATGGGTGGAAAGTGCGAAGAGCCTGAACCATTTTATCCTGTCCTCGTTATAGATTGATCTGGGCACTCATCACGTATGACGAGAATCGTTTGATGATATCGTTTCAACGATACTTTAACATCACGGTACCTTTAATTTTATGTATCGTCTAAGCGATATCGTTTTGCTAACTTCTTGAATGGCAAACCACTGTCAAATGATATCGTCGAAACGATTGCTTGGCGCGATAGTAGTTGAATATTTGATAGTATCGTTCAAGCGATAGTCGTTTTAAAAGTTACGTGATTAGAGCCCTGGATAATCTCCAATGTTTGGTCTTCTGTGCCCTGTCTCTAATAGGTTCGTTGGAGTTCAATTCAATGTAGAAGAAAGAGCTTTAGAATATCAAGGCGATCATTTGTAAATGTGCCATTTGGTCTCCTGAGCAGGCCGATGTTATTAGTGTGAGTTTAAGATAGGACTCTGTGGATTTTTGCACTATTCGTGTCTTTGAGACTTTCACAGAAGGATTTCCATGAGTTCCTATTTGCAATTCTAATCTCTTTATTATAGTTGGTGAGGGCTTTTCTATAGCTGTCCCAATCATCATTTGATTTGGCTCTAATAGTTTCCTAGTTTTCCTAGTTTCCACACACCAAGGAGTGTGCCTATTTCCAGATTTTGTGGCCGGGCTTGATGGTAGGAAGTTTGAATGGCTGTGGTAAGGTTGTCACTTGCTATTTCAAGGTCCCCATGTTTCTTACCTTCCTATTGCAACGATTTAAGTTTTCCATGAGAAGTTTTTTGTATAACTCCCATTCTGTGGATCTTGGTTGCCTGTAGGTGTTTTCAAAATTAGTGCCTATTTCAATATTGAAACGAATTTGTTGGTGGTCAGACATGTATGTTTCCAATGAGACCTGCTAGTTTACGAAAAAGTTTTTTGTAAATGGGGCTAAGAGCGTGAGGTCAAGCACTTCTTCTCTTATTCTATTTATAAAAGTGGAACGGTTCCCTACATGCAGAATTTCTAAGTTATACATATTTATAAATTCTAAAAGGCACTCACCTCTATTGTTAATGTCAGAGCTGCCCACATTGTGTGATGAGCGTTAGCATCATAACACAATAACAACTGCTTGTTGGTTCTGGCACAATGTATTGAAATGAATTTGCGTGCTCAATCAATCGAGTTTTTATTTTAACAGAAGTAAATGAAAATTTCTAATTTTTATTTTGATTTACAAAAATAAAGTTTACTAAAAATAATATCTATAAAACATACAACAGTAAAATAACTTCAAGTAACATTAGCTTCAACACTTTTCCTTGTTATTGAAGTTATTGAACTCCCATCCTGTCACATAAAATTGTAAGCCTAGTCTTTTGAAGTGGCTTTGTTATTATGTCAGCTACTTGTTCAGCGGTTGATATTTGTTAATACCTATCTTTCCTTCAGCAACCTTTTCACGAATAAAAAATGTTTCATTTCAATGTGTTTGGTTCGACGATGAAACTCTGGATTCTGCGCAAGTCTGGCAGCTGCTGCATTATCCACTTGCAAAACTGGAACTTGATTTAACTTTATGATTTCGTTGAATAGTCTTGACAACCAAATGATTTCCTTAGCTGCTTTGTTTGCTGCTACAATTTCAGCTCCTGTAGTTGAAGTAGCCACCATTGTTTGACGTCTGCTTAACCACGAAATTGCACCACCTGCGTACTTCACCACAACTCCTGAAGTTGAACGACCTGTCTTCGTACAACCACCAAAATCTGCATCGATATAGCATTCCAGAAGTAAAAATAAAACTTAAAACAATTGCATTTTTGTGTATAATCAAAAACAATACTATCTCATTGCAAATTAATTTATTATAATAATTTCACCAATTTCAATAACTGGTGTTCAATTATTTGTTGTCTGATGATCAGTCTGTGTTTCATCACCCTAACCTAAACATCATGACGAGTTGCAATATATGCAAGTCAGAGTGGAGCACGTATGGCAATTTTATTACCTGTTTCGGGTGTAGCAAGCTGTTTCACTCGAAATGTGCCAAAATTAAGGGCATTATTGGGATGCATTGCAGTGCTCGGATACTAACGGCCTTCAATGATTTTGTACTTCTTGCCGGAAATTTTCTACTAGTGTGCTACTGGGCATGCTGGTACAACATCAAACATCAGCTGTTAAGCTAAACGAAGAAGTTCTGCGCCTTCAACAGCTTATTAGAAAGCACGTTAGCGACGTCAACTTATTATGTGAATTATCAACTGTCAACTCAGCTAAACCAGATCATGGAAACACTCTTCTCTTTACGATTGTGGGTCATCTGTTAGACCTAGACGTGCCAATGCCAAATATGTACAAACAGCTTCTGCTGCTAACTCAAACTCAATGACTGTTATGGCAAAACAACTCACTGACATCTACTGCTTCCAATTTTATACATGCTGCTGCGTGTACTTCTGCAGATTCAATACAATTATCTGTTACATCGGCAACCATTGATACTCCCATTCTTACTGTTACTCAGTCACTAACTGCAACATCATCCGCTTCGAATTCACCTTACGCTAATAATTCTGCTGTTACAATGCAAATAGCAGCGGCGCCAGCACTCACCGATATGCATAATTTTACTGGATACACTATTGGCTCTTCTTTTGCACCTGTTATGGCGCCCTGTACTGCCGGTGCACTACCTATTTCTGGTGCTTTTAATAATGTTGCTTCTGTGCCTTTGGCTTCTATCGACATGCCATCCATTATTTCGCTACAGACTGTGCGAAATTCATCAAATTGCTCTGATGTTTTTAATCATAATGATGGTTCAAATTCTGTTGAAGCTATTTCTGATACTCCTGCACAGAATCAACGCAGTCGTAATTATCACCCAACAGTGATAATTGGAAAAAGAAACAACTGTGCTGACATTGAAGTTGCTAATTGTCTGAAATGGCTGCACTTATCTAATCTTAAAGTGTCAACGACGTACCAGGCTATTGCTAACTATATAAGCTCAAATATAAATCTTGAAGGATCAAAAATTTTATGCTTTAAATTGTCAAAAAAGAGCCTTACAGGTGTGGATGCAGCTCCTCCCACTGCAGCAAGTTTTAAAGTTGGTATTCCAGCAAATCTCGACAAAATCTTCAATGAAAAATTCTGGCCAAATGGGGTCCGCTTTCGAAAATTTGTTCATTCAAAAAACGACAATTAAACTTCAATAAAGAACCAGCTTTAATTAACAAACACTCTTTATTGGCGGATGATTTATATTTGTTCTATCAGAATGTCGGAGGACTTAGAACGAAACTCTCTAAGTTGCTATTACTTTCATCATCAATGCAGTACGATATTATGGTTTTTACTCAAACTTGGCTTACAGAAAACCACAGCGATAATGAAATGTTTAACCCTCATCAATATACTGTTTTCCGGAAAGATCGGTGTGTTCGAACTTCTGGTCTATCAAGAGGTGGAGGTGTCTTGATTGCCGTTAAATCAGCTTTTACCTGCTCAAGCATCGATATTGGTTCAAGCATCGATAACAGAAAGAATAAAGCCTATAAACTATTTAGGAATTCAAATTATGATCAATCTTTGTATAATAAATATAGACTTTTGCAAAAAGAATTTGATTGTCTCAATAAATTTTTATATAAAAACTACGTTATAAGAATTGAATCAAGTTTAAAACACAATAGTAAATCATTTCAAAATCAAAAAGAAGTCTGTTGGCATTCCTAGCATAATGCACTACTTGGGCATCACGACATCTGATCCGTTTTTAATCTGCAATTTATTTCTTTCGATCCGTTTATGTTTCGTCTCCAACCTTAGTTCAACCAGATATGGAGATAAACAATTTTAGTATCCCTCTTAATATTGGTTGTCTTAGTGTGACAGTTGATGAAGTTTTAGTGGAGTTGTTAGCTCTTGAGTCCGATAAGCAACCAGGTATTGATGGTTTTCATCCGTTCTTTTTAAAGAGTTGTGCTCCTGTTTTAGCTTTACCGCTTGCGTTGGTGTTTAATAAATCGTTAGAGAAAGGTGAATTCTTATCTATTTGGAAAAGATCTTTTATAAGTCCTGTGTATGGGTCTGGGTCAAAAAATGACGTTATCAATTATCGTCCTATATGTAAAATTTCAATAATACCTAAGTTGTTTGAAAATATCGTATATAATAAACTTGCTTTTGTCGTTAAAGAAATAATTTCACCTCTTCAACACGGCTTTATTAAAGGTAAATAAACACAAACCAATCTTACACTTTTCAGCAATTTTATATTGAATAATTTCGAAACTGGATCTCAATGTGACGTAATTTACACAGACTTTTCAAAAGCTTTTGATAGAATTAACCATAAAACATTGATAAAAAAGCTACGTTTAATTGGTTTTCACTAAAGTTTATTAAATTGGATTGAATCATATTTGTCAAATCGTACCCAAACAGTGCGCATTAACAACACGTCTTCAATTGTAATAAACGTATCTTCCGGAGTTCCTCAAGGAAGCCATCTAGGTCCCTTAATATTTCTTTTATTTGTCAATGATATTCCATTATCATTCCAACACTCGCAATGCTTAATGTATGTGGATGACCTCAAATTATATAGCTCTACTATTGCATTAATGAACCTATTACTCGGTGTCTGATTCACGCCAATTCAATATGTAACTTTATAGATTTTTATTTCCTAAGTAGAGATGCATTCAAACAATATTTGAGGTTGAATATATCATACCTAGGCGACTGAAGGCAATTAATAATTAGTTAATATTTGTATAATTATACATATTTTTATTATTAGTATTTAATATATACATAATTATAATGTGTAGTCTGTAAGAGTCATGTTAACTCTGATTGATGATTAATTAATAAATAAATAAATAAATAATCCATCATCAACATATAAGACAAGGATTATCTTCTTATTGTTTCTCTCCCGAATATATAAACATGGATCTGCTTCACAAGCTTTGAATGCAAGCAATGCTAAATAGCATCCAAATCTTTTATTCCAGCATCTTGGTGCCTGCTTCAGCCCGTACAAACTTCTCTTAAGTTTGCAGACCCTGTTCGTACCATCATCGTATCCTTCGGGCTGTTTCATGAAAATTGACTCTTCTAATTCACCGTATAAAAATGCCATAGAGACATCAAACTGCTTTAAATGTAACCGCTCAGTTGCAGCAATACTTAAAAATGCACGTATTGCTCCGATCCTTCCAACTGGACTAAAAGTTTGGCTATAGTCTATTCCCTTGCGCTGGCTGAATCCCTTTATGACTAGTCTTGCTTTATACTTGTCAATACTACCGTCAGGATTAATTTTCAAACGAAATTTAATGATATTGCCTTGGCTCCTTTTGGCAGTGATGTCAACACCCATGTCTGATTTTCGTCTAATGATGCTATTTCTGAATCCATAGCCTTTTTCCCACTCAGTTCACTGTTTACAGTTTGCCGCCTCTTCCATTACATATTCATCGAAGTACTTCGGTCTTTTTATAACAGGAGCATCTCTAAGGCTGCCCGCTGAGTAAACGCTGAAGCAGGCAGGCAGGCGCAGATAGCAACCCGCTCCACAAATAACCACCGCAGAGTGAATGCGAGAAGCAGATCAGTGCGACATATTTTGTTATTGTTTTGTTCGCATTTATTTTGTTATGAAACTTTCTCCACGAAAAAATTTAACGTGGATTCACTGATCACCTTCAGCTTGATTAACATTATTTAAATTCACGCGAAAACTTGCTGAAAGTAGTCAGTGAATTCAGCTTTACCAAGAACAACAGCAACGCAAAACACACACGTTCGCATGCGCACAACAAAAACAACACTCACTCAATGATCCAAGATTGATTTATAGGTTTTGTTATTGTTTTCTTTTGTTAATTTTTTTTCTATTTTAAATGTGTCTTTTTAATTCTTTTTTTATTGAAAGCATTGCAGTACCAAACAACACAAAGCAAAGAACAAGTTGATACTTTTGTTATTTGTTTTTGGTTTCCTCGAAATTTGTGTTGAGTGCAGAAAAACGGGCATAAATATGCTTACCTTGCGGGCAGCATTAAGTATTGTTGATATTTTTTCACTTTGCTTGTTTTGTTTGGGAAACCTATACATTTATTTAATTCTTGTTACTTATTAATATTGTGCGCGTCGTAAAAAAATTAAGAAAAAATGGATTCGTCTGACGAAATGTTTTTTAATTTCCAATGCAGCAATTTATATTGTTATGGGAAGAAACAAATCTTTCATAATTCATCCTATTGCATTTGTCAACAAAAACAAAACACAACTTTCACTCTATCATATGCGCCGACTCAGCCGCTGCTGTTGTTTGTATGTGTGTTTCAACGAATCTATTCTGTTGCTGTTTTTTTGTTTTGATTCTTTTTTTCACTCAAAAGATGATGAAAACAAAATCAAAACAGTCCACAGTTTTGTTTGGATTCCACAAAAAGTCTATTAAATGCAAACAACAACTAAATTAAAAGGATTATTTTTCATCTATTTTACATGTCCAACAAATGGTTATTTCATAAATCCATAATTTTCGTTGTTTCAGTTATGCAAAATTTATCACAAACAACAACAACATAGATGCACAATAACAAAAACAATCTTCACACTCGTTGCTATGTTGTGTTTACATGGTGTTGTTTTTGTGTGTTTATCATAACATATACACGTGCGCTGATGCTTATTATGCTTGTGTGTGTGTGTTTCGTCCAACGAAAAAACAATAAACATAAAATGCATCTAATATAAATTCTTCCTTGCGTTAAAACTTCGTTAAAAAAATTGTAGTTACATCTTAAATTTTAACAAAACTTAGACAAACACGCAAAATCAGCTGCGAGAAACCAGGACAAAACACTTTTCTCGCTGTACCTGCTTTGGTCTGCCTGCCGTCACTATGTGGACTTCGAGCAGATTTATATGAAACTGTATGAAGCTACTTTTATCGCAATGGTGCCTGCCTGCCTGCTTCGGCATTTACTCAGCGGGCAGCTTTAGCCGGCGTGCAGTTAACCGGCAGTTCTTCATCTTTTTTATTTGCCTCTTCGATGACCTCAACGTCACTATCATTTTCTTCTCTTATTCGCTTCTGTCTTGCAATATTTTCAAGCTCTTTATTTTCTTGTTCGGGCACTTGTGTTACTTTAGGTTCTATATTATCTTGCTCGGGCACTTTAGTTACTTCTTCTTCTGCTTGAATATCACCGTTTCTGGATGAAATATCCTTATATGACAATGTAACGTTTTCTTGACACAGCGGGTTTTTCTAGAAAACGTACGTCTCTGGAAACTTGCACATTTCTTTGACCTTGCACGAAGATTCTAAACCTTTCGTCACCATCGTATCCTACAAGATATCCTTTCACTGCTTTTGAATCCATTTTCCTGCGTTTCTGCACTCGGACATGGAGGAAACACGTAGAACCAATGCTTATTAGATGTTTTATCCGAGACTTCCTTCCAAACCACAGTTCATACGGCGTTACACCATCTTGTGAGGATTTTCCAGTTCGATTCCATATGTAGATTGACTCTGAATTTGAGTATTTGAAAGTTCTCGCCATCTCCACAATAGTACGATTTTCCCGTTCACTTCCTCCATTTTGCTCAGGCGTGTATGGTGCCGTAAGGCGTTGCGTAATTCAATTTTTCTGTAGAATTGCTCGTACTTCTCCATTATCGAACTCGCCACCGTTGTCACTCAGTAACGCATTGATTGAATGACCTTGCATCTTGGCATGCGCTAACCTCTGCTTCAGTACTTCCTTGACTTCAGATTTAAATTGAATGAAGTATCCATAGCGAAACTTTGTATAGCTGTCTTTAAAAAGCACTAAATATCGCTTTTTGGAAAACGATTCGGTGAAGGGACCGCAAACATCCGTTGGCAAACTGACTTCTCTGATTCCGATCTTGAGCGCCAATATCGAGAACAAGTTTCTTGAAATGTCAGGAACGTACCAAACGTCTTTCATTACCACTTCTATAGACTTGCCATTTATTTTTGACATCGCCTGAATAGTTCCTGATCCAAATGCCATCATAGTCTCTTTACCAGCAGCCTTAATGCTACAAGGTCTCTCAAACTCTGTAATTTACGAAGTAATCTGCACTATTGCTCACAGGTTTTATAGCTCCATTGTCGATCCACCAATCTGTTGAATTAGTTGTAAAAACACACGTCTCATTACAAATTGCAATGAAGGATTCTCTTGCATCGATTACATTTCCATGCGCGTAACCCTGAACTTGTTTTTGGCTGGTCTACCATCTGCTATCCACTTCTTGCAGTCTCGAACCCAGTGACCCCGTATCTTGCAATAGTTATAGCAGTCGTCCTTCGGTGAGGGCTTGCTACTTGAACTCGTATATTTCTGCTTGTGCTTGTCAGCTTTTACAACAAGCGCTTCTTCCATATACTTTCCCTCCTTGTCAGCTACATTTCTTCCAAAATTTTTTTCGTACATGCATAATTGCATCGTCAGCTCATCGAAAGTTTTGTCGTTATCTTTAGATAAGAGCATCCAGCTAGACCGAAACATCTCAAACTTGATAGGTAGAGTATGCAACGTCTTACATACTAGCAGTAAATCTGGCAACGAATTTTCTCCTTTGGCAACAAGTCCATTGTTTAACTCGTTCCACAAACTCCGTAACTTAGCAATATGTGTTAAGGCATCTTGACCACTAGTCCAATTGAACGTAAAGAATTCGGTGCAAATTTTGAAGAGCTGATCCTTTGATGTTGCTTCAAATTGCTATTTTAGCGCTACCCACGTATCATAAGCTAATTCCTTACCCATGACTTTTTGATGCACCTCATCTGTGATTGAGCTTGTTAGCATAGTCTTGGCAAAGCTGTTTGCCTTTCGATAAAAACTGCATTTTACCCTGTAGTCTTTTTCTTGACCTTCCGTGGCCCCAACTGCTAGTGGTTCTGGCTTCTCCAACCGCTTGTCGATGACATCTAGAGCACCGTCGTGGTAATCCATTAAATCTCTTATTTTTCTCTTCCACATTGGCCAATCCTTTTCGTTCAACAACTTCTTAATATTTTTCGCAAAATCCATCGCTCGTTCTTGAATAATGTATTCTTTCTTTTTATATTTTTATTAATACAGGCGAGTGCCTGGGCCCATAACCTATTGAAATGAATTTGCGTGCTGAATCAATCGAGTTTTTATTTTAACTGAAGTAAATGAAAATTTATAATTTTTATTTTGATTTACAAAAACAAAGTTTACTAAAAATAATACCTATAAAACATACAACAGTAAAATAACTTCAAGTAACATTAGCTTCAACACAATGTTCCATAAGCCTCTGTAGCGCCAGAAATTGCAGATCTGTTGAATCTCCAGGCAGGTATGCTGAACATATCATGATTTCTGTCTTACCTGCCTCAGAAGATATCTCCACCATAGCCGCAACTAGGTCCTTGGTAGTGAATTCTTGAATTAGAAGAGTATTAATATCACGCCTGACTAATAAACATGCTCTAGGTATTCCTTCATTGAAGGAATCATACAGCAACTCACCTGTGATTGCCATTATCCCTGTGATTGGTTAATATAAATGTCTGAATTCTGGATAAAGGCCACATCAAGGTGATCCCGGTAGAAGTACTGTGTTAAGACTGCCGAGCAGCCTTAGCATGTTGAAGATTTACCTGGATACACTCAAGACCCATTTTATTTTGTTGGTCGCTGGGTCTGATTTCCGCCCTCTTCCATTTGGGCTCCTTTCCACCTGACGATCTTGGAGCGTCTGGGTGGCTGGATTCAGTAGTTGGTGATAACCGTGGCAGTTGTGCTCTCTGAGCCGATTGAGACTGGGAGCCTCTGATGCTCGTCGAACTTGCGTTGGTTACCGCCATTTTTGGTGTTGGCCGTGGCTATTGTGTTCTCTGAGCCGATTGAGGCTGGGAGTCTCTGCTGTTCTTTGAACTTGCGTTGGTTACTGCCATAGTCTGCGGACAGAGTAAACGCTGAAGCAGTCAGGCAGGCAGGCAGGTTTGCTTACTTGTTCCATTGCGAGAAAACTCGCTTCATACGATTTCATATAAACCTGCTCAAAGTGTGCAGAGTGGAAGCAGGCAGGTCAGATCAGATTGTTGCGAGAAACCAGGCTGGCGCAGGTTTCTCGCAACTGAATTTTATCTTTTTGTGTTGTTTTTGTAATTTTTCAAGGAAACTGCGTTTTTTTTAGAATACATTTAGAATACAAGACGAATTACAACAAAAACATTTAACAACAACAACGCGTTGAACGAAACAAACATCAAAAGCAGCGACCGCGCACATGTTTATGTGAGTGTGACGGTTGTTTTTGGTGGGTATTGACAAATTTGGTTAACGTCGATTAAGATTGTGTTGTTGTTGGTGATAAGTTGTGCACGCAAAAATGATAGAATGGGCAATTGTTGGGCATGTAAGAAACAAAATAAAATATAAAACAAATAAAACAATAACAAATTCAATTGCTTTTTATGATTTTTCTATGATTTTTTTTGTATAACTTCTATAACTTTTTTTCTTAGGATTTTGGGTTTTTTAATTCTGTGCACAAAATAGCTCGATTATGCTTTAAGCATTATTGTTGTTATTGGTTAACATTTTGCATTGTTTGATTTTTGAGAATTTTTTTCGTAAAAGTACTCAAACTCGACATTTTCAAAAGGGTACACTTCTAATAAAAAATTAAATAGCGACCAAGTTATTCAAACTAATGACACAATTTTTTGTATTTGAATTGAGTGTTGTTTCAGAAAATTGTTTAACATTTCATTGCAATTATTTAAAATTTGGATTTTTTTATCACAAGTAAAAGAAATTTTATCACAAGTAAAAGTAAAATATCACAACTCTAGTAATTTTCATCCGATTTTTCTCACCAATTACACGTTGTAAAGGTATTTGAATCTGCTATTGATTAAAATTGTAGAATGATTGAATCAGGTAACAGAATTTTAATACACATTTTAATGACGAAACATCTAATTTTCGCCCTTTATTCTAATGCAGTGTCGGGCAGCTTTGCACACTTGAGGTTGTGTTTGTGCAGTAAAATATGTATTTATCTCACCTACAGAAGGATCAAAGCTTCAGTGTTCAAGCGAATGTTAAGCAGGGAAGATCAAGCGCAGAGCTTGCGTGTTCCTTGAATAAATTATATTATATCTGTGTCGATAAGCAATAATAGCTTAAGTCGATTTAAGACAGAACTGAGTTATTGATATAGTTGTGTTCCACGTATATATCATTATGAACCAGGGAACGAAAATAAACTCTAACGTTTCGTTCGTTAAGGTAGTAAAGCGTTCATTTGAGAGAACTGAACGTTTATATTGTGTAGCATTCATTATCAAGGCCATTATTCGGTTGAGTTCAAGTTGTATACTTGAACATAAACATCATTGTTCCGTAGTATAAGCTATACTAAAGAACCTTATGAGAAGCGTTGTTTGAGAGACTGAGAAAGCAGAGAGAAAAACATTTTATCTTTGTTCAAGCACATGCTGCGTGTCAAGGGCGCATCCAGTTTTGTAGGTAGCATACATTTGCAGGGCGCTCTTGTTTTAGTATGAATAATCAAAGCATTTTTTTAGCTATTCAGTTTATTTATTTTTATACTCTTTCTAACGCCCATAAAAAGGCGTGTCTGGTTTAGAAGATATATTATATATTCTTGATCAGCATCACTAACTGGGCCGATTTAGCCGTTTCCGTCTGTTTGTCTGTCTGTCGACACGACTCTTTTTTTAACACAGCTGCTAAGAAAATCTCAGTTTATTTTATTAGTGCGTGTTATCACGTTATGGCTGGAGAATTCAGAAAATAAAATATTAATTTTTCTTTGTTACATGTAAGTAAGTTCACTTGCATAATATAATTTTTTTATAGAATATAAGACTACTGTTTAATGTTTATGGAATTGTGTTTCAATTGTACATGTTAAGGTCATGAAATCACGCATTCCTTCGAACAGCCATATATGGCTTCTGACGGAAATGAAACCACTTTTTTACATAAAGTTTTGTTTGTGTATCTGGTTATTCCATTTTAAACAAACTCAGAAAAAGTTCAACTTTGAAATAAAAAACACAGGTATTTGTTTTAAAATCTAAAATTTCGTTAGTTTTAAGGAAATTATTTCTTTAAACAATATCAATTTATTGCATCTATTTAGCATTTATTTCAAAAAATTAAGAATTTGGATTCCAAAGTAAAATTTTATTTGTTTTATTTTTTATATTGATTTTAAAAATTAATTACACACTCAGACTACAATCAAAGAAATTTATTTTTTCAAATTTTTTTTGCAAATGGAAATTATTCTTTCAGAAAGAAAGAAATTTTCTTTAAAGGAATAAACTATTTCTTTGCTTTGGAATTTATTTCTTTATTTTAAAGAAAAGTTTCCATTTAAAAAAAAAAATTGCGCTGAAACAAATAATTTTTTTTTTTTAATATTGAGTAAATGTTCTTTGATTTTAGTATGCTTCTTTTCTCAGTGTATAAATCCATAAAAAAATTTTAGCTGGATCATAAACCGTGTTGTAGTGGGTTAAGATTCTATCTAAAAATAAAGATGAAGTGCGGAAATTAGTGGCTAGGTAGAAACAACGCCTAACTCCCAAAAAATCATTTTATAACAAGTTTTTTTCTCTTAAAAAGTCTCCAAATTTATTTAAATGTTTTGAAATTTTTACATGTTTCGATAATTAAAACTCACCATATTCATCACTATTTTTGTAATGTAAAACAATCTTTATAGAAAGTACTTAGGTATTTATAATTAATATTAGAAAAGAGAACATCTAAATGGTTTAAAGATATCTGACTGACACTGCAACGATTTCACTTCAACGTCTCTTAAGTCCTTTCAATGGCTAGGCTAAGCCGAAATATTTTTTTTTAGGTTAATACTCCTGTCATAACGGTTCTAAAAAAGATGAAGAAACATACCTTTGATTTTTACCTGCGCTACTTACTCTTAATTTTATTATCATTTTAAAATTTAAAAAATCCTCTTAATTATATTATCATTTTATTGTCATAAAAAGTAAGAAAAAACATTAATATGATTTCTGTACGGTTGGTTTTTCTTACAAAATAGGACAAAAACCAAATCCAACTGACTTTAATGTCAAATATCTCTCCAAATTTATTTTTGTCATGTTGGTACATTGTTTTTTATAGAACCAAATTAATTAAAAAAAACCGTTGCAAGATAATATTAAAAATTACTTTCTGTCGTGTCCAATATATTGGACAAATTCACTGAAAGAGTTTATATATGCTTTAGCGCTCGGCCCTTCCTGTTCAGCAAGATCCGAGTGCGGCCCCTTGTGAATTTTACTATATTAGTGCGAACTAACACAAATAAGATGATTGCTGAACTTTCATGGAATTACACCGCACAGTGGTGCCATACTGTTTCATGTAGGAATAAAATAGAAGGATTCGTCATTGACCAATAAAATTATGCGTGTGAGTTATAATTAAAAAACAAACAAACCCGCCCCAAACCGCGACTACTTTCCATGTAACACAAAAACTATGAACGCTACATACTTTTGTTGTAGATATAGTAAAACAGCTCTTTAAAAAAAGTATACGAATTTATTTATTCTTTTGTTCGTTTAAGATAGGTTCGCAGCCAATTATTTTAAATGTTAATATTAACTTTAAGATTGTAAGCAAAATACAATTTCAATTCATAAGGAATTAAATTTTTTAATTTAAGCTATCACTCTGCTCTGTCAAAAATAATATTAGCATTTATTTACCCTCTTGGTTTCTTTTAAGCAGGGTCGCAGCCAATTGTTTTAATTTTAATATCACCTTAAAGGCTTAAGGGTTATAACAAAATTGTCACTAGAAAACTATTTGATTCCGCGTTCACACCACTGTGCAACTCTTCCTGATTCTCAATGCTATGAATAGAGAATAATGATGCAATAAAACAAAAACAATTCGACAGTGTAAGCGTCATCCCAGTGGTAAATGAACTCATTACATAACCTCTTAATTTCTTCTTACGATGTAGATGACAGTCCTATTTAAAAGTATTTCGATTTTTTTATTGCGTAATTTTATTTTTTTTTATTATTTGGCGTAATCTAAAGTAATCGTGATTATTTTTTGGTTATTTGTAATTTTAATCAATTACTAATAGAATTTTTTTTGCATAAGAATTGTTTTATCATTACAACTATTTTTTAAATATAATGTAATTGATTACTAGTCGTGATCGAAATTTCCCAGCTAAGGTTTGAACTTTAAAAAAGCAAGCAGTTTTATTAAAGTATACTTCTTTTATTTGGAACACACAAAGTCTTACCAGCGGGAAAAAATTATTGCTTCTGCTCAGAGTTGCCAAGTTAGCAATATTATAAGCTAACATATTTTTTCGGAATTTATCTTGAAGTTTTGGGTGTATCTGTCTATGATATATTTCGGTCTTTTTTTCACAAATGGATTTCAATGACAAGTAAATATAATAATAATTTATTATTTATAATAATAATAATGTAATAATTTTTGCAGTTTAAAAAAAACATAACTAAACTGCATTTACTACTGTTATTTCCATGTTATTTAAAAAATTTACAATAGTGAAAATGACAGCTCTTTAAATTTAATCCAAAATAAAAGAAAAAACCGTTTGTAAGTAATTTAACGTGTATCTATCTTAACTCAAAATATTAGCAAGTATAAGTATGGTATTTTTCAATTAGATATTAAATATTTGATATAAAAAATCAATTTCACTTTATTTTTAATAATAGTTGACACAGAAAAAACGCGTTCGCTAGTATTAGACGTTGGGCAAATAGTTAACAGAGCATCAAGGAGACACTCAAGCTTTTTTGTTCTTTTCTGAAAGCGATCTAAACAGTAAATGTAAATCTTCTACGAGTCAATCTACACGCTGGTCACCGAATTGACAACCCTAATCTTCTAGCTTTTTCTAGCTTGTTTTGAAAAGTGAATATTTTTTATAAATAATTATTTAAAGTTTTCAATGCTTGTTTTTGAGTGTGTTGCCGGTTTTTTTTTAAGAAACAATAGAAAAATTGTTTGTTCCGATCTGTTAAGGTTTTAATGTTAGCGCATTCTTATGAATAAAATATTTGCAAATTAAAATTTTAATTTACGCAAAATAAAAACCTATAAGTGTATTTAATAACATAGAATGGAAAGGTAAGTAAAACACGCAATGAACATTGTAAAAACAGAGCATGAAAAAAAAATAGAATTGCATATGCGTAATGTGATATAGTGTTTATTGAAAAAGATTTAAAACATGTATTTTGCTATTGCTGTGACATACCAGAAGGCTTCTTGAAATTTAATATTTCAAAACCTCGGGTCTGTATATAAATATTACGATTCATCTGATGATGAGGGAATTTTTGCACAAATAGAGTTAAATATCCAAGAGTTGGTTGAAAATACATTTTTTACATTATATATATAATATTATACATATGAAAAAGTGTTGGCAACACTGATTCTGAGACCCAAAATGAGAGAGAATAGCCTACGTAAAAAATATCGTATGCCGAATATGTTGAGTAGAGAGTATGCAAACATAATTATAATGTAGTGTATGCCATGCTGTCGAACGATACAGAAAAATAACATTTATGTTCGTCTGCACTGACATATACGCAACCGAACGGAAATTCATGCCATGCGAGGCACATTAAAATATCGTTCGGTTTATTTTCGTTCCCTGTTATGAACACACAAAATCTAGAACTTCTAGCTTGACCTTAGCCAAAGATATGACGCAAAAACAAAAGAACCTTTCATATAACTTATATGGCGATTGAAAACTTTGAAGCAAGATTTCTGGAAACTTTGAAATAAGACTTAAGCTGTTTTTGCGCATATACACAGATATGACGTAAGATTACACTGCATAAAATTGTATGTATGCAAAATTTTTGGAAGTATGTATGAAAAAATTTTTTATTTTTAGAAAATAACTGCATCGCGCGGCAACAAAGAGGTAAAATTAAAAAATTATGCAGAACAAGGCATTACGATTTGCATGGCCAATATAAGGTAATTGTGGGGGCATGCTATGTAAAAATTAATTAATTATTTAAAAGCGGCATGCCTACATATCATATCATATAGTGCTCAGTTCCAAATACGTATAATAAAAGCATCTTACGCTGTCAGTTTAGCCTTGGCAAAACACAATAAGCAACATAAGCACAATAAAAAAACGTATTTGTTTTTTACTATTAGTAGGCCTTTTTACATTTCCGTCTGCTTATCTGTATTTCATATTATCCGTCTGTCGGTCTGTTTCCTTTTGACATTCCGTCCACTACTTATTAATTAAATTTCGCAATACAAATCCGAGCCAAAAAATATTCCATAATGCCTAGTAAGATTTCTGCAAAAAGCGCTTTAGCACTACTTTGTTTTCAGTGTGAGCTTTAAAGCGCTCATTAATACATTCTCAAGATGAGAAAGTATAGGTGTGCAAAGCTGCCCGACACTGTTCTAATGTAATGAGATTAAATCTCAATGAGCCATACTTTATCGGTGTCCAATTGGGATAAAATTTCTGGTGAGTTATCTTATCGGCCAATAGAACATTTCTAGCCACCGAAGGAAACACTAATTTTAATTTGAAATTCTCAGTGCAATTCTGGGCTGGCATAGTGGCACAACATATCGCACACCCTCTTCAAAACAGTCACAACTCAAAATGTTTACATATATACTTTTTTGTTTAAGACTATTTGTAGTGATCATATACATCGGTTATCGTAATTTTATACACATATTCTTAGTCTTTATTTAAAAAAAATTGTTTTGTCTCTTTTTTTTATGGAGTCCCTTAAAGAGAAAAATTGTTTTTCGCTCCTCCTGAAAATTTAATTTTTTGAGTTGTACTCTTTTGAAGAGACTGTGTTATTTATGTATAAAAAATAAAAATTTTTCATAAACGCCATTAGCGAAGGATGCAAAATAGAAAGCAATAGGGAAAAAAATAAATAACAAACTTTTTCTCGCACTGATCTGATCTGACCTGCTCGCATTCACTCTGCACGGCTTATTTACTGAGCAGGTACCTGCCTGTGCCTGCCTGCCTGCCTGCTCGCATCAGCGTTTACTCTGTCCGCAGACATACGCATAGCTGCCGGTTTGGGATGGTACTGCCCTTCTTCTTTGGTGTAATTTGGATATAGAGAGTGGCCGTTAGCATCTGTCCAATATCCGTTCCAGTGCTACCCGGCGAACGGAGTAGAGATTCTTCTTCCGACTCCGCGATTAGTTTTGGTTTTGTTTTTAAATAATTCATAAACGTTTCTTTACTTAGGGAAATGGGGTCGAGTACATGCAGAGCCCCGTATGCACGTACCAAGGCATTTACTATGAGAGGGCGCCCGGTATATCATAGGGATTAATTCTCGCGATGCACATGTTTAATTCCCTGCACCATTCAGCCCTCGGCATGGATCCAAACACCTTGGATTGGGAAGATTTTATGGGGCAAGACAAGACTTATCCATGTTGAAAAGCATAATACGTCTTATTGCGTTCAAAATTGTGTCTTACTACCCAGCCCTCCTCCTTTTTCCTGGCTTGGGACAGGCAGGTCGAAACCTGGCGGAGTTCTGGAGCTCTTCGCTGATGCTAAATTTTTTAAGTCATGTCCTACGTGTGTTAGGAAAGTTTATTTGTTAAATAAAAAATTTTATAGCTTTTACATTTTATAAAAAACTTTTAATTCTCATAAATTTATCTCTTTATTAAAGGTATTGATCCTCCTAGAGGAGTTCTGATGTATGGTCCACCAGGATGTGGTAAAACAATGCTTGCAAAAGCCGTAGCTCACCACACTACGGCATCATTTATTCGAGTTGTTGGTTCTGAATTTGTTCAAAAATATTTGGGAGAAGGTCCCCGAATGGTACGTGATGTATTTCGTCTGGCTAAGGAGAACGCTCCTGCTATTATTTTTATTGATGAAATTGATGCAATTGCAACTAAACGTTTTGATGCTCAAACTGGTGCGGACAGAGAAGTTCAACGAATTCTTTTGGAGCTCTTAAACCAAATGGATGGATTTGACCAAACAACAAATGTCAAAGTTATAATGGCAACTAATAGGGCAGATACTTTAGATCCCGCTCTTCTGCGTCCTGGGCGCCTTGATAGAAAAATAGAATTTCCACTTCCTGATAGAAGGCAAAAGCGTTTAGTTTTTTCAACAATAACTTCAAAAATGAATTTGAGTGAGGACGTAGATTTAGAAGACTTTGTTGCAAGGCCTGATAAAATATCTGGTGCGGACATTAATGCCATTTGTCAAGAGGCTGGTATGCACGCCGTAAGAGAGAATCGTTATATTGTGCTTGCAAAAGATTTTGAGAAAGGTTATAAAAATAACATAAAAAAAGACGAGCAAGAACACGAATTTTATAAATAAAATACAGTTAAGTCTGTCCGAGCAATTTTACAACTTATTAAAACTAATTAAATATTGATTATTTTTTATATCGAATTAATAAACTCCTTTGATTACACAGCTAAATTACACAGATTGTATTGCCTGGGATTTCGAATGAATTTCTATATATTTTGAGGATAGATAATTTAACTGTGTACTCAGTTTTTTCAGATTGGCTTACGTTTTTGTTTAAATACTTTTCTAATTTTCTAAATACGAGCATTTAAAAATGAACAAATTTTTTTTTAATAGTTGGTACTTGTGTACGCCATTACATCAAACTTTAAAAATTTTTTGTTTTTTCGACAGCACGACTTGTTTTAAAAATATTTATCAGAAAACAAAAATATTGACAGAAAAATTATCTGAATGATCGAGATCGCTTGTTTTAATACATTTTAATATACATAGTTTAATATTGAGGTTTTTTTTTTAAAAATGATCAAGTCCATTTTTTAAAAAATAAAGATATTGGCTGGAATGCATAAAAAGTGAGCTTTTGTTCCGACTTGATTATTTTAGTAAAAAATTCGTAAACTCTCTTGATTTTACTTGAAAAATCGAGTCGGAGCAAAAGCTCACTTTTTATGCATTCCAGCCATTGATAACACTACTAAACAAGGTTTTCTGCAACATTTTTTATAGTAACATTTTCCGTAGAATCCGATCATAATGATTTTTTTCGATTCCCATATAAATGGCAAAATTAAAAAAAAAAATCTTAAAACTTTGAATAAACGCTTGGCCGTAGGCATCTTAAACGAATGGGTGTGAAACATTTCTCGAAATCACTTGGATATGAAAAAATGATCCTCAATTAAACGCGATCGTGTTACTGATTCAAAGGCGTGTTTGGCGATTTTGAACAAAGATAAGGATTTTTTCAGTCGATTAGAAACCGTGGACGAAACATGGATCCATCACTAAACACCAGAGAAAAAGGACCAGTCGAAACTGGATTTCACCGACCGAATGTGCTCCGAAGAAGGCGAAGACGGTGCTATCGGCCGGAAAGGTTATGGCGACGGTATTTTCATTTTATTTATTTAATAATAATGAATGGAATTTTCTCCTTACTGACTAGATATATAATTTACATATATGCCGAAACAATATATTAATAAATTGATCTATAGAATCTAAGAATCTATAGAATAAATATTTGAAAGATTATTAAATTCACGCAAAGTTCTAACGATCGGCGAATTTGAAGCATAATTTGTTCTGTGAAGACCAACATTAAATGAAACACAATGCCTTAATATTCTTGATGGGACATTAAAGTTAATTTTTTCTAACAGATATGAGCAATCTGTGTTTCAAGAAATAATCATGCTAACTGTGGAATCCGGACTGTGGATCAGTTGCGGTGGAAGTTGATCAGATCCGCACTACCTTCCCTTTAAAGCAAAAATTCAATTGTTGAATCTGTGCGAGGGCTGTCAAAACAAAATTTAGTAACGAGTGAATTTGTTTAAGTGCAACTTATTTATAACAAAAGTAAAAAATATAAATAAAAAGACAATTTAAATGTAGTAAATAAATTTATTTTTAAAACATCCTTAAAACATTGTGCTGGCAATATAGAGCTCTTGGCGAGTGTTCCTTTCACCGCAGCACAGCGTTGCAACCGTCATGTTGGTGATGTTTTTTACATATATTATGGTGTTTACTTTGCTCCTGAGTCAACTGGATCCACACCAAGACATTTCAGCCTTATCTCTGCTGCTCCTGGTGTAGATTTCGATGATATTTGCTGCTTCTGTGGCCAGTCTATTAAATTTCTACCTTGGCTAGATACGCTGCTAATAAGTTTTTGTCTTTTGTTAAGGAAATGGACTCGATTGCGTTGTTTTTCGATTTGGAAGGCTGTTGTATTAAACATATTTGCGATTATATTTTGCAAATCCCACGACTGAAGGCTGTTTGCCCGTTATTGGGAATACCCCTTATATAAAATTCAAACCTTTTCGACGTTTTATTAAGGTGTTAAAAAAGGTTGATTACCTGATTTTCAACCTGGTTGATATGTGTAAAGGCGGAATAAAGCACATACTGCCTTAAGTTGACAACTCAAATAATGTCTGAAAAATTTGTTTTGATATTGAACACCGAAAAGTGCTATGATAAAAATTAAATTTTTTATAAATAATTATTTTTGAGTAAAAAAAAATTGCGACATGTACGAATATTTTTAACACCGGATTCGGGTTCAGCGACCACAAATTACCCTGAAACCATGTATCGCATTCCCTTTTTTGAGAAATTTTTTCCAGTACCGCACAGATCCGCACCAATTTTGTTGTGGATGAAAAGTGAACAATTTGTATGGAATGCGGATTTACTGCGTTTTCAGCAATAACCCTTTTTCACTCCGAATCCGAAAACTTTGCTACCGATTCACTTGGAAGCTACTCGCTGGATTATACAATCGATAAGCCAACGAAAACGAGTAACTCTCCCGCCGCAACTGATCCGCCGGATTCCACAATTAGCATGAATATTAAATATAAATAAGAGGGAAACAATAGTCCTATTTTCTAGTGATTTAAGATTTATTAGCTTACATCGAGCATCATAAGAGGAAAGAGGTTCTGTGAAGTTTAAAGAACGTAGTGCAAATTTAAGAAATTTACTGTACTGGTTCTAGGCGATTTACGTGAGTATTATAAAATGGGTTCCAAATAAAACTCGCGTGCTCTAACTTGGATTGCACAAGACATGTGAAAAGAATTTTAAGTGTATATTTATCAGAAAATTCATTACTATTGCGCTTTATAAATGCTAGAAGGGAATAGGCCTTAGGTATTGTATAATTAAGATGATGAATGAAAGTGAATTTAGAGTCGCAAATGATACCAAGATCTTTAATTATTGTAACTAACTTTAGAGTTTGACTATTTAATTTGTAATGATTTTGATACAAATAATTAGATTTAGAAAAATAAATATAAAAACATTTGTGGTTACTCAATACCACCACATATAAACACCAACATCACAACATACAAAACACACTTTACAAAATATTCACTTACACATTTATCTAAAAAATTTATTATATTAGATTTCAAAACTTGTCATTAATTATTAATCAAAAAATTTTGTATATTATTTTCATTATAAAATTATACTCTAAAGATCTAAATTATAAAGATCTAAAAAATAAATTGTTCAAAAAGAAATAAAATTTAAAAAATATATCGTGATAAAAAGTAATTCGTGGGAGCAAACTATCAAACCACATTGGCGATCCTGCCAGGAGCAGTGCGCTTAAATTAAAAATTGGTGCGCTCAATATACAACATCATAATCTAGAGCTCAGCAGCGAGCACACAGGCAGCATATCAGCAGCACACACGGTCACTGCTTAACAACAACACGCTACTTTTCACAATTTAACCCGAAGCAGCAACAAACCAAACCCAACAGCAGCAGCACCACCACCAACATTAACATCAACAAATCTCTAAGTAAAACAACAACTCCAGCTACAGTTGCAGGCAGTAGCAGCAAGAATAATCGCACTACCAACGTTATCATCAACCGCAACAACACAATTATTAATGCCAATAACATCATTGCACAACCACAAGTACAACAGCAGCAACAAGCGCATTTTCAAGAACATTTACATCGCGCTAATCAAGATGTTAGTCGTTGCATGCTTTCGCATATGATCTAGTCGCTCGCAGAAACAAACCATATTAGAGCACACACTAAAACTTACTCTCTAACTTTAAGTGTGATTCTTTACTTAAACCACGCGAAGCATTAGCATTCTCGCTGTAATATAACACAAGAGCATAATCAACAACAACAAAAATGCACTTGAACTCAATAACAACAACAGCAACAATAACCAGCAGCAACAACAATAATCAACAACAACAATAATCAGCAACGCTTCAATGACAACAACAACAGCAACAAAAAAATTAATAACAACAACATTTGTAGAAGAAACAATAACAATATTTGTAACAATAAAAACAACATTGGCAGCAACAACAATTTTCTTTCTATATAAAAATTTATATAAACGGTCCGCCAAAGATTTTTTTTTTGAAAAAAACCCATTGGGTGGTCAGTTGGCTTCAACTCCTGAACCAATTGGACTTTGTATGGCGTCATACCAAAGTCTTTATGCAAAATTCGTCTCAATGATGTCTCCGAAATGTTCAATTGTTGAGAACGACGGTGAATTGATGTTGATGGCGCTTCACGCACACTTTCTGCCACAGCAGCAATATTCTCGGGTGTACGCACTGTTTTTGGCTTTTCACGCTTTGGTTTATCGATGAGGATGCCATTTTCTTTCACTTTTTCTTACAAGATAACGAACATATGGAGCTGACGGTACTTCTCTTCTTCCAAAATCCATACGCAATTTCGCACACATTCTGCAACATTACCATGGTTTTCAAAGTAATGTCGCAATATTTCCCAGCGTTGTATTTATATCAGCGGAAGGATAAAACTAATTATCTGTCAAATCAGACATGAGCTAAGTGTTACCATTCACGAAATAAGCACTAGTTAAAAAAAACGTTAGATGGCGGACCCTGTATTATATGTTAAACAATTTTTTTTGACAAGTTATGTAAAATTTTGTTTATCACATATTATAAAAAAATTTTTCAAGTTGTCTTATCATTCTAGCTTTTCACGAGGCACACACCGTAGCTTTTAAAACGTTTGTAAGACGATAGGGCCGTTTCCCTGCACTAGGGAAACACATTTTAGGAAACATATTTTTACGTACACATTTTTAAAATAGGTCATGAATCTTTCACACACACCACCACCCTACCCCAGACAAACTACCACTCCCTTACATACTTCTAACCCTCTCACATCTCTCTCATTTCGGAGAAGGTGACCATCGCCCTCATACAATTACAAACGGATCTAGTCAATACATTTGGTGCACCAATGCATTCAGAAATACAAGCGACGTCAGTAAAATTGCCACAATTTGGGACCACTTGTCTTGACGCATGGTTCGCCCATGCAGAAATACAATCTGACAAGACTAACAGTACTAGACTTCATACAAAAACCTCCGACCTCAAATTTGTATGAAGGCTTAAAGAGAACCTTGATTGACTGACACTCTTTAAGTGAAGCCAAGAGGTTTAACAAAATTCTGTCTGGCACTGAGATGGGTGACCAAAAGCCATCTCAATTTTATGGGTCACTTATAATGTTAGCCGGTACTACAGTCAATAGCGACTTAGTTTATAGAATTTGGCTTCGCAAACTCCCCAAAAGCCTTAATATTGCTTTGACCGGATCTGGTCATGGAGAACTAGAGGAACATTTGAAACTAGCCGGAATCGTTTCAGTTGGCAATATTGTCCAGCGCATGGCAAAAATTACACAAAACTAAGCTTGCGATTATAACGCAATCGTTTGCTGAAACAACATCCAAAATCCTAGAAAGTTTCAACAAACTAACAAATGCGGTCCAAGAGTTGAAAAACGAAAGATACCGTAGTCATTCGAACTCGAGAGAATCTAATTTTTGAAGATTTTCAAGACGTAGATCTGCGTCAAGAAGTGTGTCACGACAACGACCTGCCAACTGGGTATGTAGATACCATTTTAGGTTCGGTAGGGCAGTCAGGCAATGCGAACAACCATGCTCATTCGGTCAAAACGTTGACTCTTGATAGACTTAAAACACAAGAAACTCATTGATCAACTTACACAACTATCAGTTAACGCAATCACATGTTGCGTCCTCCCGTGAGTATGCACGTTGGTCCTAATCGTGGCCCTATAATATAGTTTGCCTAACTGTTGAAACTTTAGCCGTATAGCCCAACAGACACATGAATCTGTTGGGTTAGGCCCTTTTGTTGAAATTGAAGAAGCACTTGAACTTGTTACAACCGGCCGCGCAATTTTGTTGCGTTCTCCTACACTAGGCACTTGAGCCCATTGTAGCCGCGGTTGTCTTCCCTGTTGGCGTGTTGCAACAAGCACTTGAACTTGTTACAACGTTGCTATACTAGGTACTTAAACCTATTATAGTGGCTGGATCCTGTAAGGAAGTGAAACAAGTTTGTTAATTCATACTTACTTAGTCCTGTGGGTTTCCGGCTGGTTCACACCACTAGAAGCCTTGAGCGTGTACTCCTTGAGACAGCAGACTGCAGAAAACTTTAATCCAAAATCTAGCGACTGGATTAATCAAATCAAAAACACTGTGTACTGCCGAAAATTCACTTACTGAATATTACTTTATTTTGGCGGGGACCAGATATTTATAACATATCTGGCCGCGCTTCTTCTTAAGTTTTACATACATATTACATTCTTAACTCTACTTATTGATAAAACGGCGGTTGTGTAATTTTGCCTTCCGCCTCTTGCTCAATAATTTGGCTTAGATTAACTTCATTATTAAGTTCTTAATCTAGTTTTGTATTGGTTGCTTACAATTAATTCTTATTTTAAAACATACTCCTACATACTTATTTAATGATGTCAACTTAGGCCGAACAAACATGTATAACATGTGTAATTGGGTCATTATAATTCGAATAGCCAAAATTTATGTACGCTAATTACAACAATAAAATATTAAAATTAATTTACCTCTGGTTTTTGCTTTGTCAGCATTTGACGCTGGCCGAACAGAAGTAAATTGTTGGCTTTATTTTATTGTCTTTAAATAAAATGAAAGCTGATCGCCCAGTTGTTGTTGCGGTAGATCAGTGTTCATTTTATTGTCTTATTTTTATTTTAATTGACTATTTGTTTTATTTGACTTTATTTATTTACTCTACTGGCCTTGGTATTGAATTCATATAAAAGTGCCGCAATGCAATGAATGTTGATCGCTCGCTTAGTTGTTGCGGTGGATCAACTTTCATTGCCAGCACTTGCCCACTAGTAGAAAGACAATATTTTGGGGAATGCCTCGTTGTGAGTCACAACACACAGCATTTACAGAAACATCACTACCTAAACTAATTACACTAGACAACAAATATACAAAAATACTCAAAAATTATCCATCACTAAAAGCATAACCTGACCGCAACAAACCAGTTAAACACACAAAACAGTACACCATATAACTAAAGAAGGACAGTTACCTTTTTTAAGACCAAGACGTCTTGACTCCAACAAATACAAAATTGCCAAAAAGGAATTTTTAATCAAAGCAGGCATCTGTCGTCCTTTAGACTCCATGTCAGCGTCTCCACTGCACTTAGTACCAAAAAAAGATGTGAACGACTGGAGACCCTGTGGTGACTATAGAAGACTAAACACAATTACATTCCCAGACCGCTACCCTCTACCACACATACACGACCTATCTATAGATTTACACAACAAACACATATTTTCAAAATTAGACCTAGTTAGAGCATACCACCAAATACCCATGGCCACTCAAGACATACATAAAACTGCGATTACTACACCGTTCGGAATGTTTGAGTTTCTGAGAATGCCATTCGATTTAAGAAATGCAGCTCAAACATTCCAACGATTTATCAATGAAGTATTACGAGAACTAAACTTCGTATTCGTATACCTCGACGACATTCTGGTGGCCAGTGAGACAGAAGAAGAACACCTTAAACATCTAAATTTAGTTTTCGAACGTTTAGACAATTACAGACTAAACATGTATTTTTGGAGTAGACAGAATAAATTTTTTAAGTTATGATATTTCAAACAAAAGCATACAACCATCTCCCGATAGAATTCAATGCATTGTTAACTATCCAAAACCAGAAACAGTTAAACAAATGCTGAAATTCAACGGGATGATTAATTACTACCACAGATGCATTCCAAAATTAGCATACACACTCACACACATTTATGATATGATAACTTCAGCAATAAAAACAAAGGACAAACACTTAACATGGACAGAAAACACAACAGAAGCATTCGCAACGATAAAAAAAGTTTTACTAAGGAAGTGCTACTTAATCATTCTAATAGCAAAGCAAAACTTTATCGCTCTGGATGCATCTAACACTGCTATCGTTGCAGTTTTGCAACAAGAACACAATCAGGCAACAGAACCACTAGCTTTCTTTTCTAAAAAATTATCACCATTAGAGACAGAATGCAGTTCATTTGATAGAGAACTTTTAGCAATATACCTTACAATTAAACACTTTAGACGCTATTTAGAGGGACGAACATTTACTATACACACAGATCACAAACCACTTACTTCAGCATTACATTCAAAAACAGAGAAAAGCCCAAGACAAATACGACACCTAGAATTCATTGCACAGTTTTCCAACGACATTAGACACACTAAAGGTACCGATAACACCGTAGCGGACGCACTTTCAAGAGCTGAGATAGAGGCTTTCACAACCTCTGAGATCAACCTCAAAACTCTATACAAAGAAAAGAGTATAGATTCAGAACTACAAGATATACTAAATAAACATACTTACAAATTCGAACAAATACACATTCCAATACTTAACATTAAAATTTGGTGCGAACAAACAAGTTCAGGAACACGTCCATACATTCCACAAACGTTACGCAAACAAATTTTTGAACAATTACATAACATTTCACACCCTGTTACACGAGCTTCTCGACGACTCATAACACAAAGACATTTTTGGCCAAAAATGACCACACAAATCAACAAATGATCACAAGAATGCGTTAGATGCCAAAGAGCAAGGATACACAAACATACGAAGACAATCTCCCACAAGATTCCACAAGACATTCCACACGGTCGTTTTGAGCATGTTCACGTTGATTTAGTTGGCCCTTTACCAATATCAAATGGTTTCAGATATCTACTTACCCTAGTTGACAGAAACACACGTTGGCCCGAAGCGTATCCAATTAAAGATACCAACGCCAGTACTATCGCAGATACACTTCAAAAGGAATACATATCACGTTTTGGAGTTTCTCTGGAAATTACTTCCGATCGAGGACCTCAATTTACGTACACAACATTTAGAAACTTCGTTAAGAATCTAGGAAGCAAACACATTACCACTTCTGCTTATCATCCACAAGCTAATGGGATGGTAGAACGATTTCACCGCCAACTAAAGACTTTTATAATAGCAAGTAACAACCAGACAAATTCGTACACAGAGTTGCTGCTGAGTTGCTCCCTATATTCTTCGAGAAGTTGAATACCGTTAGCAATACAAATATTGAGCAATGCGCAACAAACATTTGTAATACGAATAACTTTTTTTGGCTCGTATCGAAGCTTTCTTTCACCAAGAATACAACGGAACTTTCCCTTTAATACTCCATTGCATCTTTCGATAACATTTCTTCCTTGTGAATGCACAAAATTAAACTTGAGCTGCTCTTCTGTGGAAGGGTTTTTAAATGGGGTCATTAACCATTTCTCCAGCGGGGAGCCAGAGTCTCCAAGCAGCCATGTATTTCTTTCACCATCCTGAAAGTTTTTTCCATTTTCTCCCGTTCTGTTGACACGCTCCAAATAACTGCGTCATGAGTAGAGCCAGAGAATCAAGCCTTTAAGGCAACAATTTTTAAATTATAGCCACAAATTTAGAAAATATCAAAAATAGAAAATATAATTAAATTAATACAGAAATTATAATACCAGCTGAACATTTAAGGAATGATTGCTTCTTCTGTCCACAAAGAGATGTTCGTTTTCAGTTGGTGCAATCATATCAATATGCGTTCCATCAATGCAGGCAATAATTCCCGGAATTTTATGTTTTATCTTGATCACTGATAATTAATTATTAATGATTTAATAATTAATTAATCCAAGTTCGGCATAGTTTTTTTTCCAAAGCGCATGTAATTTCATCGATAGCTCTGGAAATCATGATAAGAATGGAAATAAGAACCTGTTGCATAAAAATTTAGCAAGGCACCCAATTTGGTCGAAAGCGATATCTTCGTTGTCCTTGAGGAAAAATCTCTTGGGGGAAATTCACTTTCTACTTCTTCCAATATTTCCAAAAACACTTGCTTGGACACACGAAAGGATTGCCTTAGAGATTAGAGATAAATAAATTACATATTTTGGCTTTCGGATCGCTTTATAAACATTGCACATTTTAGTCATAATTAATTTCGGAATAATTGCAGTCGCCCACGCGTAATTAATTTTTTCTTTTCTTTATTAAACGTATTTGAGCCTCCTTAGTTTAAAAGTGTAAAAATAAAATGTCGGCAACCACGCGCTATATAATTCGTTAGACGTTCACTGACGCTAAAATCAAACCCAAGAATGGCGGTGATGGCTTCAAAGAACGCAACAAATATCAGGATGATATTGTGTGGCTACATAGAATGGATGATCTTTCAGTTCAATCATTTCCATGCGAGTTCTATGCACGTCGTAACCGACAGAACGCAAATCATGCTCCTCCAGTTGTCGCACATATATAGAGTTTACCATATTTCGATTCAAAGTTATATCCAAAAACCGCTCGTTGCTGCTTAAATCTAAATAAACCTCACCGCCGTCGTCCAATACATAAACTTCACCATGATCATATGGGGAAACTGTGCCTGCATCGATGATAATGTATGGATCGATTTTGGTGGAGGTCCACATGATTTCAACAAAGAACCAAAGGAGCTGACAATAACGCCTTTGCCCACACCGCCAGTGACCAAAATATAATGCATGGCTCTGCCTGAATTGGCTGTGACTGTTTCTTGTAGTAATTTAGTTTTTATAAGCAAACTTTTGAGATGCTCTTTAAAGATGCTTGCGTTTATTTGCAAGAATAATACAAGGTGGCGCAAAAGTAATCCTCCTATCAGAAAATGCTATAAATTTTGCGATTGGCCCCTAATGTCCGTTCTGTTTTGACATTTGTGTAGTAAACACATGCGAAATACACGTTAATAAACAATGTTACGCTACACTGCTCCAGAACGCGGAATATTGGTGACTATTTATTTGACCAATAATCGGTCGGTGACTTTGGCACAACGTGAATTTCGTCGCAGATTTCCTGGCAGTCCAACGCCTACTGGTGAAACACTGCGACGTTTAGCCGCTCGCCTCGAAGAGACTGGCACAACTCGAGATGCTGCCAGGCGTGGCAGACCCCAGAGTAGCCGTTCTGCAGAGAATATTGCTGCTGTAGCCGAGGATGTCATGAAAGCGCCGTCGGCATCGACCAGACGACGTGCCACGCAAATGGGTATCGGTCGACGGTCTTTACAGCGAATTTTGGTACAAGATTTGAAGATGTTTCCGTACAAAGTCCAGATGGTGCATCAGCTGTTAGCTGCTGACCGCCAATCGCGTCTAACATACTCTCAAGCCATCCTTAATCACCACCAAGAGGAAGATGATTTTTCATCAAAAATAATCATGAGTGATGAGGCCTATTTCCATCTTAGCGGGTAAGTAAATAACGAAAATTTACGCTTCAGCGGCACTGAAAATCCGCGTGTAACCCACGAAGAGCCATTGCACCCGCTCAAAGTCAATGTATGGTGTGCTGTTTTCGCTGGAGGAGTCATCGGACCTTTTTTCTTCGAAGACGTCGCGGGCCAAACGGTTACTGTGAATGGTGAGCGCTACAGAGCAATGATCAACGAGTTCTT
Source organism: Dichetophora obliterata (assembly GCA_963920525.1). Classification (NCBI taxonomy): domain Eukaryota; kingdom Metazoa; phylum Arthropoda; class Insecta; order Diptera; family Sciomyzidae; genus Dichetophora; species Dichetophora obliterata. Next base: position 163,011,979 of record OY986439.1, on the reverse strand, counting down.
TTTGCCGCAACTTGATGAATTGGGATTGGAAAACATGTGGTTCCAACAGGACGGTGCAACGGCACACACTGCACGTTCCACAACCGATATGCTGAAGGATGCATTTCCCGGGTGCCTAAACTCCCGTTTTGGCGATTTGCACTGGCCAGCAAGATCGCCTGATTTGACCGCTCCAGATTTCTTTTTGTGGGGCTTTTTGAAGTCACGGGTTTATGTCAACAAGCCTCAGACTCTTGCAGCTCTTAAAGACAATATCCGTCAAGAATGTGAGGACCTATCGCAGGAAGTTTTGGCCGAAGTGATGAAAAATGCCATAAAAAGGGCTCAAATGACAATCAACTGTGGCGGCGGCCATTTACATGACATCATATTCTCGACTTGATGTTAAAAAAATTAAAAGACCAAATAAAAATAATCCACAAGAAGAATCAAAGTTTTACATTTTTTTTTTAAATTACAGCCAAAAAACATCGCAAGGTTACTTTTGCGCCACCTGTACAAAGCGCACTTAGGGTCAGTACACTTTATTGCTTTATGATTAAGTAATTCTAGTGACCCAGAAAAGTATTTCAGTAAATAATTCACTGATGAATAATACAATGCGAACTTAGGGTCATTACACTTTAATGCGTGACCTTTATTCATGACACCTCCCTTTTTGGGAACATTTTTTTTTTATCATTTGCTTAGGGTAATTATTTATTAGTAAAGGGTGTTTTTTATAGAGTGATACAACTTTGAGTTGGCGTCACTGCTTTACTTGACCACCCATTCAACAGCTTATAGTTGCGTTTTGTTTAGTTTGCTTTGACATTTCATTATGGATCGACTTATACGACAGCAATGCGTGCAAATTGAGGAAATTTTTAATCAAAATAATGGTTCTGTTCGTCAAACTTATCGTGCACTTCGTCTATTTTATGGCATACATAATCGTCCTTCAGAGCTGCTAATTCGAAGAGCAATAGATCGTTTTCGGACCACATTTACTGTTACTGATATTGTTCATCCCGTGAGACGCCGAACAGTGCGTACTGAAGAATCTGTAGCCGCTGTACAGGAAAGCATTGAAGATGATCCTAATCAATCAATTCGTCGCTGTTCTAAGCAACTGGGTTTGCTTCCTTTCACTTTATGGAAGATTTTACGAAAAGATGTTGGCTTAAAACCTTTCAAGATTCAACTTTTGCAGGAATTAAAGTCAAACAACCATCGAATGCGCCGCCAATTCTGCGAATGGGCTGAAACACAAATTGATATTGATTTTGAATTTCCATGGAAAATTTTATTTTCCGATGAAGCCCATTTTTGGTTGAATGGGTACGAAAATAAACAGAATTGTCGTATTTGGAGTGAATAGAATCTACAAGCTTTTGTCGAAAAACCATTACATCCACAGAAAATTACTGTTTGGTGCGCTTTATGGGCTGGCGGAGTCATTGGCCCATATGTCTTCAAAAACGATGATGGTCAGAATGTTACTGTCAATGGTGAACGGTATAGAAACATGATTCGAAGTTTTTTCGTACCTCAATTAGCTGACATTAATCTTGCTCATATGTGGTTCCAACAGGATGGAGCCAAATGCTACACAGTAGGCGCTTCAATTGATTTACTCAAGGAAACTTTTGACGAAAAAATAATTTCACGAAATGGCCCAAGATCGTGTGATTTAACCCCATTGGATTATTTTCTTTGGGGTTATGTAAACTCACTTGTCTACGCCGATAAACCATAAACAATTGAACACCTGGAAATCAACATTCGAAGAGTTATCGGCGAGATACGGCCGCAAATGCTGCGAAAAGTTTTGTGAAAATTAGTGTTCCAGATTGCGCCTTGTACGCGCCAGCCGTGGCGGCCACATGGCCGAAATCATATTTAAACATTAATGTCATAAAATGTGTCCAATAAAGCTCGTTTCATTGATATTCAAAATATATTACTATGTTTTATTACGATTTAAACTTGTATCGCTCAATAAAAAACACTTTACAATTGTTAAACTGTTATATGATTAAACTAAATATTATATGTTGATTTTATATGATTTAAATACAAATTCTAAATGTTTGATAGTTTAAATCATACTTGATTTTAAATACAAATTCTAGTTGTTTGATAGTTTAAAATCGTTTATTGAGCTTAAGATCAAAGTAAGAACAATTAATTGTTCTAACGAATCTTTCCAAAGAAACAACAACAACAACAAAGTTTTTTCAATATGAAAAGGAAAAAATCAAACATTTAGAATTTGTATTTAAATCATATAAAATCAACATAATAAATAACAAGGTCATTTAGAAAACATTTTAATTAAATATTATATTAATTATTAATATTCTATATTAATATGTTAATTTTATTGATTATATAAAATATCTAAATAAATCGAAGTTACTGAATCTTAAATTTATCTGTATTTAGTATATATAGCCATCGGCCAATATTTCAAATTATATAAAATGTAATAAAATGATTTTCACTTAAAATTTTATGTATATATTTTTTTTCTTAGGCTAGCTTAAGTCTATTTTTGTGAACAATAATAGTTGTTGATTTTGTGTCGATTTTGCAATTTCCTAAATTGTCAGTTTGAGCACTTTGTATAGGCACTAAGCACACTATCTAATTTATGATTGGCTTCGTCTCTTATGTAGACATGTCGCTTGATTGAATGATTTGTGGTTTTGATTTTTTGTCATAATTATCTTTTGTTTTTTTTTTTATTTTTTCTAATAGTTCTTGCAAGTTTTCTTATAGTTTTCTAATAGTTGCTCTTTTCTACGCTATTTATAATTTGAATTTGGGTTAATTTTTGTAATCATCAAAATTGTATACTGGATCTATTTTGTCGTTTTGCATAAAGTCGTATAAAACAGGAGTTTTTTCATATAATAGTTCAAAAAGGCGTGTAACCATGAGTTGTTGATGGTGTCGTATTGTAACAATAAGGGGCTGATGTTTTGTTTTCTATTTGTAAAATTTTGCATATTTCGTTAAATACTTGATTTTTATATTCGGAACCCATATCTGTTAAGATTTGTTTTATGGGTCAGTATATTAAAATTAAGTTCCCTAGTATTGACTTGGCTACAAAATTGCCAGATTTATTTGGAATAGCTACTGTCATTAGGAATTTCGTTAAATCACATATTAACGTGAGTGCGTATTCGTTTCCATTAAACGATTTTGGTAGTGGACCTATTGTATCAATTTGCACGCAGTTAAAAGCTCTGGCTGGTGTAGGTGGTTAATAGGTTCGATTAAAGGTTCCACGTAGCTTGTACTGCATTTGTTTTGTTTACATTTTTGCCAATTTGGAACATAGGGCTTCACGTCTGAGAGACATATTTCCAACTTTCGAAAGAGTCATTTATGTACGACCTAAGGGAAGTGGAAGGCGAAGGTGAACGAAGATAAAAATATCTATACCCAATATTTTTAAGGTTTGCACAATTTTAAGATTTTTGGCACAAGGATCATACCAACAGAGTTTTGGCAATGAGGCGTTACTTAAGTTAGACCAAACTACTGTCTCTGTTCTGTTGACAGAAACATTGAGTGCTTTACAAAGGACTCTCTGCAGCAAGTGAGTCAGCTCTAGGTATACCGAGGAAGATAAGACAAGAGCAAAATTAAAATCCCTGGAGTAATTGGTTTCATTGATGGGACTCACGTAAAGATTGTGGCACTAGAGGAAAGTTTGCAGCACCTTTATTATTGCCGTAAGGGATATTTCAGTATAAACGCTCTGAAAGTAAGAAGACAGTTGCGCTTTGTGGCTGCAATTTTAAAAAAGATTCTGATTGCGTTTCAGATGTGTGTTGATATGATGAATATTAGTCAATGATCGTCACCTGCCAGAAGTTGTGCAGTTACTCCGCTGCACATGAAGTGCCAAAAAGTGGCAACAAACGCATATGTCCGAAGCCATCGGATGCATGCACTATCTTGAGAGTTACGAGGCCGACAGGATTTCTCTGTCTGGAAAGTTAATATCTTTGTAAAATTGTAATATGAAACTTATTAAGTTACAATAAGTAATTCGGTTTATTAATTAATCATTTCAACATAAAAAATGATAAAAGACAATTACCCTGAGTTATTATTTATTTTGGAAACAGTTGAGGTTAAAGCGAGCTTAGGTTGAGCCATTCTCGAGCCTTTTCGATGACCCAGGTCATGAAAACGCTTGGCATAAATTTTCTCACCAATCATTACTAAAACGCTATTGTTGTATCCCACAACATTCGCCTGTACACTTTGTACACCCCGACCTCACACGATGTTCCTAAAAACACTTAACCAAAAAACCAATAAAGAACATAATACTTTTTAGAATGCGGTACAAAAAATCTGTTTAATCTATACGTCACCGTATAGCAGATATCTTAGTACAAGCGCATAAATAACAAACAACCTTTTGTTTGTTATTATGAACGAACGACCGAGACCCAATTTGAGTACGGTGACTCAAATTGCCGGCGTTCATGAAAATAAAAAAGACTGACCTAATTTAAGCGCACACGCTTAAATTACCAAACAAACAAAACCAATGCTTTGCTTTTAGTTGTCAAGTGTTTCTGGCTACAACGTCGGCGGCAACAAAACCAAGACATTGCACTGTTGGGTGCATCGGCATCAGCTTGCACGGTCAGCATAAAGCCGTTCATTTACCTACCCTAGCATGCGTGATCGCGTGATCGCGTACCGCTAAGGGGAAAGTAAAAAGACAATATGTAAATTTACTTTTACATATTGAGTAGGCACTTTTTTAATTATGTATTCGTAATTAATTTCCACTTATTGGAAATTATAGGAATGCCCGGAAACTAAGAACATCATTGGAAAGTAAAAACTTTCTTTATAAACCCCTGGGTCGACCAGAAACTGACAGAGCTAATTTGAACGAGTTTTACAAAGGTCGCAGCCTCGCCTAGACAGCGGGCCTTTTTGAAACACTAAAATAAAGAAAACTAGCTTAAACGCTAGCAAAAAACAAATAACTTAATCGTTTTAATTGCTCCCGTCTTTGGTCTCTCTTCTCCTTGTGGAAAGCACGGAGACCTCGGACGTTAAATACAACATTTGGTGGCAGCGGTGGGATACGCTCCATCCCAGAAAAAAAAATTACAAACCCAAAAGTAAAGATTTTTGTTTTAAAATAATAAAGTTTTTAAAGCGTGCCGAGGCTTAAACAGCGGCAAGTGAAATTTTAAAAATATAATAAAGTTTTTAAAGCGTGCTGAGGCTAAAACAGTGGCGAGTGAAAAAAAGAAGTAACAAAAAACGCATAAAAGTGAAAAGTATAAAGAAAGACCAGGTTAACCAGCTTTAAGACGTGAAGTCTCCTGGCCCAACTCTAAACGAAGACCAGGGTAACCAGCTATAAGGCTACTAAGAGCCTCCTGGCACACTAGCAAGACCCAATTCAACAAGAGCAGCAACATCAACATTATCAAAGAATCAATTCAACAAATTCAGCAAAAGCAACAACATCAACAACCCAAAGAACAAATTCAACAGGAGAAACACCAAGAACAAATTCAACAAGTGAAACACCAGGAACAAACAGGAAAAAAATTTATAATAGTAAGCAAAGTTGAAAAATTTTTCATATGATTAAAAAAAAAATAGAAAAACACACTTATTATTATTATTCGCAATATTTCATTTGAAATTTTTATATTTACTTTTTTCCATTTGTGTTTGAAAGTCTTGTAAAAAAAAATAATATCTTTATCTGCTCTAACTAAATATTTCAAAATTCTTACTCGTCAACGCGCGGCTAAGGTAGTTCAGAACTTTGCTTCCCTACCATTTTTCGACTCCTCTTTTTACTCTGACGCGGAAGATCCTGAGTACTTCAATATGGATCTTAAATTTACGCTAAATGTTATTTACAATATCGTTTCGGTATTTAACGGCAACCCAGCCGAATTAAACAAATTTGTAGCTTGTGGTAATATTTTATTTTCATCTGCAAGGACAGACGCGGAACATAGCTTCATTCTTGAAGTAGTGAAAACTCGTTTGGAAGGTTCTGCCTTTGAATTAATACAATTCAAATCTTTTGCCAAATGGAATGATTTGGTACGAGATTTGGAGACAGAATTCAAAGAAGAAAAATCGAGAACCTCTGCCCAAAATGAAATGTTAACTGCCAAACAGCGATCACAGGAGCCATTTAAAGAATTTGGCGAACGAATAGGGAAGTTGTTACACTCGTTAAATTCTGCAACATTTGCCAATACTAACAGCTTTTAAATACTTCCTAAGAATCGGTTAGGAAGTATTTAAAAGCTGAAAACGATAGATTAGCTATACAGGTATTTGAGGATGGCCTACGAAACCAAAATTTTCGGCTGATTTTAAAAGCTCACAACGAGCGTGACTTAAAAAAGGCTATAGCTTATGCTGAAGAGCATTCAGTGCGGCTCGAAAAATCGCCTCAAATTATACATACTCAAAATAAACCTACCTGTAGTTACTGTAAAAGAATAGGGCACACACAGGAAACCTGCTATAAGAAAAGCAACAATTTAAATTTTAACAACACTTCTAATTATTCCCCCCAAAACAAACCAAATTATCATAGCATAAAAAAAGAAGTACAAACAATATTTTGTACATACTACAAACGTCCAAACCACATGTACCAAGAGTGTAGGTCTCGACTGCGGAACGCTGAAAATTTTCAAAATCGAAGGGTTAATAGTGACTCAAATACACATTGGAATCCTTTCAGGAGCCAATGCAGTCATTCCAAACAAGCCCACCACGCAGAAAACTCATCGGGAAACGGAATTGCACGGGAGGAAAACATCGGCAGCTCCTCCCAAATGCAGATAACAGCCGACGTGCACCGAGCACGGCATTAACAAAAAACTTTCAATTTCTTTTATTAAGGAATATAAGGATCCGGTGATCCGCATAAAATAAGGATCTTCAAGTGAAAAATTAACATCCTTACTAATAGACACCGGCGCAGAAATTAGTTTACTCAAAGACTCAGACAATAATCTAAATTTAAATAAAAACTTCAAATACACTCTCCACAATATCAGGAAATAAAATGCAAACTTTAGGGGAACAAACACAAACAATTAATGTTCCGTATGATAAACAAATTTTAGTTTTGAGTCATCAATTTCAAATTCTCCCTAAAAATATTAATCTGTCATATGATGGCATACTAGGCAATGACTTCCTATCTAAATTGAATTGTAAAATAGATTATTTAAATAAACAATTAGAAATACCGTTAGACTGCTCGAATGCAGCAGTGAGTATTCACAATAATAAAAATACATTTATTAAAGATGAAAACTTTTCGAAGAAGTGCAACAAGGTGTTACCTACGGGTAACAAAAGGATTTGCGAAAATAGGAAAGAGGAACAGGAGTATGCGCCGTATGGCATAAGTCATACTGAGAGTCCTCAACAACCTAATGTCTACGGGCCACAATCCATTACCTTGCCACCTCGAATTGAAAAATTCGTCAAAAATAAACAAAATATATTTAAGCAGGAAACCAAGGCTTTACCTACGGGTATTGAAAAGAATCGTACAAAATGGGAGGAGGAACAAAAGGATGCAGCACAAAGCATAAGCCATCACAAGAGTCCTCAACATCCCAATGTCTACGGGCTGCGATCCATTACCTTGCAACCTCGCTGCAAACAACTTGTAGAGATCCCTTTAGAATATACAAAAGACGCAGTGATCCACAAGAAACAAGTAAATTCAGGAGTATATTTGGCGGAAACCCTGGTACGCCCTATCAAAAATAAAGCAAAAGTTATCTTCATGAATACTACAGAAGAAACTAAAACAATAAATTTAAACACAATTCACTACGAGTGGGAAAAGATAGAAAATTTTAACGAAGTCAAATTAGACAGAACAAAAGATTCAGTAAAGGGTAGATTAAAAAAATTGAAACAGCCATTGAGCTTAAACATTGTAATGATGAAGAAAAGAAATCAATTTTCGAAATTTGTAGGAATTATAATGACTTATTTTATTTCAAAGGAGACCATCTTACAGTTACAGATACAGCTGACCATGAAATTATTACAGAAGAAAATAAACCTCCTTTATTCGTTAGGCCGTATAGACTCCCTGAAAGTCAACGACAAGAAATTCACAAACAAGTTAATGAAATATTAGAATACAATATCATCCGATCAAGTTCAAGTCCATGGAACTCACCTCTTTTATTAGTTCCGAAAAAAGCAGACTCTGACGGCCAAAAACGCTGGAGAGTCGTAGTAGATTTTCGCAAGCTAAATGATTTAACCGTAGGCGATGCATACCCCTTACCTAATATTACAGATATATTAGACCAATTAGGAAAAGCTAGTACACCATTCGGACACTACGAATATAACCGAATGCCATTTGGTTTAAAAAACGCCCCTGCAACGTTTCAAAGACTCATGAACAACGTACTCATGGGGTTGCAAGGCTTCGAATGTTTCGTTTATGTCGACGACATCGTAGTTTATGGTTATGATTTAACAGATCATAATAAAAAATTAATAAAAATATTTGACCGATTGCGTCTACACAACCTAAAGCTACAACCTGATAAATGCAATTTTTTAAAACAAGAACTTACCTACTTGGGGCACATCATTTCAGAGGACGGAATAAAACCAGATCCGGAAAAGATTAAAGTAGTTAAAACATATCCAACAACAAAAAATGCGAAAGGCATTAAGTCATTTTTAGGATTTGCTGGCTATTATAGAAGATTTATAAAAAACTTTTCAAGCATATCGAAACCTCTTACAAAACTGCTAAAAAAAAAAGATGTAAAATTTAATTGGGACGCATTTTGCGACGAAGCTTTTTCAAAATTAAAAAATAACCTAATTAACCCTCCAATATTATCATACCCTGATTTTGATGAAGAATTCATAGTTACGACAGATGCAAGTGACGTGGGACTTGGGGCTGTTCTCTTCCAAGGTATAATTGGAAAAGACAAACCAATATTTTTCGCAAGTAGAAAGCTAAATGATGCTGAAACACGCTACAGCACTACGGAAAAAGAATTATTAGCTATTGTTTTTGCTGTAAAACAATTCCGACCTTACGTCTATGGTAAAAAGTTCACGATCTACACTGATCACAAACCACTCGAATGGCTAATGAAGCTTAAAGATCCAATGTCTAGATTAGAAAGATGGAGAATATTATTATCAGAATATGAATATACAATAAAGTATGAAGCAGGCAAAGTTAACACAAATGCGGATGCACTTAGTCGCATTGAAAATGAAAATAAAGTCTTAGTTATGACCCGTCAAATGAAGAATAATAAAGAAAAATATGAAAATACGCAGACAATTATAGAAGAGCCTGAAAGCAAAAGGATTAATGAAAAATGTCAAATATTAGAAAATAAAGAGGCAATTTATTCAAATACAGAAGCGAAATTAAAAATATTAATATTACCAATAATAAAATCACTCGAAGAAAAAATTATAGTAAAAAGAATACCAGAATTTATAAAGCCAATAATGGGAGAAATAGAAACATATCCTCTTACAGAAAAAGAAAATTTAGTTACAACCACACTACCAATACCTTTCAGAAGCATAAAAGACCAACAAATGGCAAGAAAATTAAAAATAATTATTAAAATAATTAAATAATTAAAAATTATTAAAAATAAAAAATAGTCACAATAACAAACCCATGCAATCAATTGCCAAATCACTGCCCAACTTCAACATACAGTTCAAAGAAACTTTTAAACTATTACTTACCGAAATCTTTGGAGACAATACAATATTTTTGCATACAAATCAAAGAAGAAAATCCTGAAGAAATAAGCAAAATATTAGCAGAATATCATGAATCGCCACTCGGAGGGCATCAAGGAGTAACCAGAACATTGAAGAGATTGAAAATATATTATTACTGGCCTACGATGAAGACAGATGTTCAAACCCATATAAAAAAATGTGAATCTTGTCAAAAAAATAAGCTAAATAAATCTCCAAAAATGCCAATGAAAATTACAACTAAAAGCTCAGCACTTTTTGAAAGAGTAGCATTGGACATAGTCGGTCCGCTTCCAATTAGCTATAAAAATAATAAATACATTTTAACATTCCAGGATGATTTAACTAAATTCACCGAAGCTATACCTTTGGAAAATGCAGAGGCGACAACAGTTACCAGGGCTTTTGTAGAGCAAATACTTTGCAGATTCGGTTTTCCAGAATCACTATTAACCGATCAAGGCACAAATTTTCTCAGCGAATTATTTAAAGACGTATGCAAATTGTTCAAAATTAAAAAATTACAAACTACTCCATATCATCCACAAACCAACGGAGCACTTGAACGTAGCCACCGTACTTTAGCTGAATATCTTCGGCATTATGTAAATAATGACCCCCTCACTTGGGACGATTGGATCCCATACGCTATATTTGTTTTTAATAATACACCACATAAATAATAAAAAATAAACTGGCCATTTCAGCCCTTGGAAGGACTTTGACCTAGCTTCTATTGATCAATTGTGTTGTGCGTGTTATTAAATGTTTGATCACAAATGACCGAGAACTGGACCTACGTGTTTTATGCCGACTCCGAACGGCTTATGTTCTCAAGAAGCTTTACATGGCAATTTTTACTCTCTGAGGTTTGCCATTGTCTGCAGAGAGGTGACGACCGAACAGAAAAATTATTTCAATTGAAAAAACTTTCTGTCTGAGCTGGAATTGAACCCGGGCTACCGCGGTTCTTTAGCTTAGGAGCCACGCACTCTACCCACTAGGCTACGGCCGCCACATAGTAGCAATACACCACATAGTAGCACTAATTTCAGCCCCCACGAAATACTTTATGGATATCCTGCCAAAATTCCTTCTGATTTGCAAAAAGATCCAACTTTAAATTATAATTACGAAAATTACGCCAATGAACTGAAAGCACGGCTACAGCATGGATTTAAAATTGCAAGACACACGTTAAAAACTAAAAAGGAAAAATCAAAAGAATATTATGATAAGGGTTCAAAGCAGAAAATTTTCAACGTCGGAGAAAACGTTTTAATTAAAAATCAAACAAGAAAAAATAAATTTTCATCATCATGGGAAGGACCATACGAAATAATAAAAATAGTTTCACCTGAAAATACAGCAATAAAAATTCGGAACAAAATTAAAGTCTTACACAATAACAACCTCAAACAATTTTCAGATTAAAATAACAAACACACACAAAAACCCATCCACAACATTAAGAATAACAAAAAAAAAAAAAAAAAATTTGTTATCATTTTTAAGAAAAGATCAGTTTTGTTTCCTTTGCTAGCAGTTTCAGATTCCTGGCAGATTAGGTTTTAGCCAATTTTCCTAGGTCGTTCGTCAAATTGACATTCCGTAATAAAAAAAAAATTTTTTTAGCAAATTACATGGGTTGTCGTTGTCCGGGCCGATACGGTATGTATATCTAGCGAAAAAGACAAAGAGTTTTTTAAAAAAAAAAGAAGAAAAAGAACAAAATTTTTATGCAAAAGCTTTCAAACAACAAATATAAAAATCAAATCGAACTTAAAAATACAAAAACTAAAAGATATCTATATTCGAGCAATTGTCTCAAAAATGCATAATGCACATAAAAAAAAACTACTCTACGTAATATATACTCTACTTTAATTAACAAAAAAAAAACGAGAGAAGCACAATTATATATATATATATTAGAAAATAGTCAAAAAATATTCAAATTATATATAAAAAAAAAATATTATTACTTAAAACTCATTACTTATACTTCGGTAGCAAAAAAAAAATAATATATTTTTAATGCTATATCCCTTACTCATTTTTGTATTTAAAAAAAAAAACTTACATATTATTAATTATATAACCTCACACAAAAAGAAAAAATATATATATATAGACATAATGTACAAAAAAGACATATATTAATCATTAATTTTTCTGTTACAATTACTATTACTATATATTTAACTAATCAAAATAAGTTAATTAATTGCGAAAAAAATGTATATAAATTTAAGCTTTACAGAGTAATGTAAAGCTATGTCAGTTTCTGAACATCGACACGACCTGCAGAAAATTTTTGTCTCTTCAAGGAAAAAATTTTCTTTTATTAGGGGGGAGGGATGTTGTATCCCACAACATTCGCCTGTACACTTTGTACACCCCGACCTCACACGATGTTCCTAAAAACACTTAACCAAAAAACCAATAAAGAACACAATACTTTTTAGAATGCGGTACAAAAAATCTGTTTAATCTATACGTCACCGTATAGCAGATATCTTAGTACAAGCGCATAAATAACAAACAACCTTTTGTTTGTTATTATGAACGAACGACCGAGACCCAATTTGAGTACGGTGACTCAAATTGCCGGCGTTCATGAAAATAAAAAAGACTGACCTAATTTAAGCGCACACGCTTAAATTACCAAACAAACAAAACCAATGCTTTGCTTTTAGTTGTCAAGTGTTTCTGGCTACAACGTCGGCGGCAACAAAACCAAGACATTGCACTGTTGGGTGCATCGGCATCAGCTTGCACGGTCAGCATAAAGCCGTTCATTTACCTACCCTAGCATGCGTGATCGCGTGATCGCGTACCGCTAAGGGGAAAGTAAAATGACAATATGTAAATTTACTTTTACATATTGAGTAGGCACTTTTTTAATTATGTATTCGTAAATAATTTCCACTTATTGGAAATTATAGGAATGCCGGGAAACTAAGAACATCATTGGAAAGTAAAAACTTTCTTTATAAACCCCTGGGTCGACCAGAAACTGACAGAGCTAATTTGAAAGAGTTTTACAAAGGTCGCAGCCTCGCCTAGACAGCGGGCCTTTTTGAAACACTAAAATAAAGAAAACTAGCTTAAACGCTAGCAAAAAAACAAATAACTTAATCGTTTTAATTGCTCCCGTCTTTGGTCTCTATTCTCCTTGTGGAAAGCACGGAGACCTCGGACGTTAAATACAACACTATGAATGTTTCAGAATGATGCAAATTAAGGGCAAGCCCACTTAGGGTTAGTGCATACCATAAACGCGACGAAAATAATAAACTTTATTATGTTCTAAATCATGCCGCCACCATACAATAATATGAGTGTAGCCTTGCCATGATGTGTACATTATTACAAACAGGTCGGCTTTAGGGTTAAACTAACATAATGAAATTTGTTGTCATATACTTAAAATAAGCAAACATTCGTATGCACAAATAATCTTATTTCCATATAGACAAGAAGCATCAGGCGATATTCTAACGGGATCCAAATATGCAGCTGCATATATTACGCATGGCAACACAACATGAGCGAGAGCTGCAGAATAATCTAGAAGAGGAAAACAAATTGCCAATTACAACACACTGGGAGCGAGAAATGACGCAGTAGAGAGGAAATGGCGAAAATTTTGCTAGCCAGCAACGAATACTCTGACATCATTTCGCTCACAAATAACCAGAAGAAGAACATTTCCACCAGAGTTTAAACAAAATTATCAACATTTCATAAAGACCAAAACATGTATGCCAACACGTTCGATTGTCATGAATGCCACACAGTCGGGTACATCATACCAATGTTGACAGCATTAGCAGTGAAATCATCGTGTGCAGGGGAAGTACAACATGTTGCAACCAACATCAGACGGAATTTCCCACACACAAGTTTGACATGTTGCCAGCGAGCGTGACATGTTCAACATAAAGCAACCCAAGCGTTTGGCATGAGTTTACATATGCCAAATACAGATCCAGCAACATCAGGAAAAATGTTATAAAACACACAGCTCAGAGTCAAACAGAGATAGTCTTGTATGAGAGATTACTAAGTGAAGACCTAAATCAGTGAAGTTAAAGTATCGTTCAAAAGGGCAGAGGACTGAAGCAAAGTTATTAATTCACTGTATAGTTGCTACTGTGAGTCAACGCAAGGACATGAAATTATAACCAAGATTGCTGTCAACTGCCTCCGAGGGAACCCCACCGTAAGGACAGGATATTCTGCGCCCATAAGGACAGTGCGGGCCTCATTCAACGTTACGTAGATTTCACTGAGTACAGTCACGCAGCCAGCAGCAGTATCGTTCAAAAGGGCAGAGGACTGAAGCAAAGTTATTAATTCACTGTATAGTTGCTACTGTGAGTCAACGCAAGGACATGAAATTATAACCAAGATTGCTGTCAACTACCTCCGAGGGAACCCCACCGTAAGGACAGGATATTCTGCGCCCATAAGGACAGTGCGGGCCTCATTCAACGTTACGTAGATTTCACTGAGTACAGTCACGCAGCCAGCAGCAGTGAGAGTGTTTAAAGCTGTGTTTGGCAAACACGAGCGCACGCACACAAACGTAATGTATGCTTGTGTTCGTTTGCTGAGAGATAGACTGAACGCTGCTAAGCTTTACACCTCAGCTATGCAGTATTTCTCTGCTACGCCGCATCGTTTGTGTGCTTTTCCGATCATGTCTGTGTGAAAAAAACGATTTGTGCCAAGCACGCGTGCCTATGGCGTGCCAAACACTGGTTTAAAGTGATATAAAAGAGATAAAGTGAAAACCTAAAATCCTTTGTTCAAAATAATTAAACCAAATTAGACTCAATTTAACTTCATCCTAACCTGAGCATTTCGACTACGCCAGGTTTTATCCCCGTTCGTCCTTCTGTGGCACATCGTCGACGACGACAGGCTCGATTCCCGTTTGTCCTCGGTGTAGCTACCATTTAAAATCTTGAAGACTTAACCCTGTCAATTGTCCTCAACTTAACCATTAACCCTCATCGGTCCCCTGTATGCGCACGCATACAATTTTGATCTTTAACCTTGAATAAAATAAAAACAATTCAGCGGAATGACCTTGTATTTTGCAAAGTAGAATTATTTTGCCTGAACAACCAAAAAAACCCGTTTTTGAATTTGTACCCTTACTGTATTTGCCTGTGCAGTTATAGTTACGAATCGGTCCCTGTGAATGTGCGCGCATACACATAAGCAGGTACATGGAATTGCCGCTTATTTTTGTGTGTGGATTTACAGCACGCTCTTATTATTTCGTTTTATGAAATTCAGTTTGTTCTGGAATCCACATAAGTGAAGTTTGTTTGCGCATTTATTTGAATTTTGGTTGTGTTTCGAAGTATTTGATAAAAAATGGATAGAGTTTTACGTGAAAGAAGGCAGCGAGATGAACTAGAAATGGATTTTGATTTGGAAAGCGAAGCGGGCGAATCTCCGTGCAATAGTGACGATGATTTTGCACGATTATCAGACGAGGAGAATGATGAAAGTGAAGTTAGCGCGCATTCGGATGAAGACGACATTGAGCCACTTGAGCAAAATTTAGCAAAAGAAAATGCAGCAAATCCTGAAAATAAATATTTTTCAAAAAAATAAGAAAATTGAATATTCATCCCAACCATTTGAAATAAATCGAAGAAATTCATTGCGACGTGCAGAAAATTGCACTTCAGGTAAAAACCTACCCTCTTTGTCATGGGTTCATGTTCATTATATGTTTCATTTTTGTTATAATTTAGGTCCAAAAGCATTAGCTCCTATAGTTGATGTTTCGTCTGCATTTCACATGTTCCTTGAACCGGTTGAGAATATTATTTTGAAAATGTCGAATTTATATGGTGTGCGAAAGCACAAAGACGATTGGGAAAACATTGATTTGGACACTCTGCACGCATACTTTGGATTGTTGCTGCTTTCTGGTGTGTATCGGTCATACGGTGAATGTGTCCCTAAACTATGGAATGACGAAACTGGTCGGCCAATATTTAGAGCAACAATGTCTTTGAAAATGTTCAAGCGTATCCATGGTTGTATTCGATTTGATGACCGCGAACAACATATGGCAGTATGGCACAACATACTGCATCTACAATGACGTGACAAATTGGCACCGATTCGAAATGTATACGATAAATGGAATCATAATTTGAAAGTTGTAGACACACCAGGAAAAAACATTACCGTAGATGAACAGTTAGTTCCGTATCGTGGGCGATGTCCATTTCGTCAGTATATTCCATCCAAGCCGGCGAAATATGGCATCAAAATTTGGGTGCTATGCGACTCAAAAAGCTGGTATGCATATAACACACACATTTATGTTGGTCGGAATCGTAATGCCACTCCTGAACGTAATCTCGGACGGCGTGTTGTTTTGGATTTGGTGGAAGGACTTTCTGACAGAAATGTAACGTGTGACAACTTTTTCACTTCGTATGAATTGGCAGAAGATTTACATAAGAATCGCATGACTATTTTGGGAACAATAAGAAAAAATAGGACTGAAATTCCTTCAGTTCTACTCGACATGCGTCAAAAGCCAATTTATCATGCAGAAGTTGTATATGAACATAAATTGCAAGCAGTTATGTTGTCATATGTTCCTCGCCGGAACCGATTTGTGACATTGCTCAGTACATACCACAATGTTGTCAGAATAAATGAGAATAGTGAAAAGAAGAAACCTAACATCATTGAAGACTACAACAAAACCAAGAGTGGAGTTGATACTATGGATCAAATGGTGGCTGCGTACACATGCAAACGAAAAGTCAATCGGTGGCCAATGGCAGTATTTTGTAACATGCTTGATGTTAGTGCGTTGAATGCATTCGTGACGTTCATTGCATTGTTTCCGAATTGGAAAAATTTTAAAACGAACCATAATATTCCTCGTCGCCTTTTTGTCGAGGAGCTTGGATTGAATCTCGTTGAAAAACAGATCACTAAATGTAAAAAACAACCTCAAAGTAATGATGCTTCCAGTGTTATTCAAAGAATTCGGGAGATTTGCAATTTACCAAGTACATCAAAACAGAAATTTCATTTGTGCTGAACATAATTTAAATTTATGCGAAAAATGTACAAATAATTGACAAAAGTTAAAAATTAATTTTTTTTTTAATATATGTAATATTCTAATTAATTTCATTCTAAATCTACCTTTATGAAGTTCAAATGTATTAAAATGATAGTAACCGATGTAATAAACATAAAAAATCACAAAACATTGTTGTTAGTTTTTTTTTAGCTTTTTTACAGCTTAGCTTTTTTATTGCTTTTTTATATTAAAAATATATGTGTATGCGCGCTCATACCATGGGACCGATTAGATGTATTTCTCGAGGGACCGATGAGGGGTAAGCCTACATCCTAAATCCTACATTCCTTTTGTTTGTGGTCACGTTAAGTTTACACACAGTTCACGACCTCCGGGTCATCACAAAACGTCTCTTGCTATTCCTGTGCTGGTCATCACACCGAAGGAGTCTTAATCTCAACCCATCCGAGACACAACGAGCAAATAAGCACACACACACACACACACTCAACTACACCAAGCGGAAAACAACAGCTCCCACCCACACAAAGGATTTGGTGAAACTTTTCGATTTATTTATATTATTACATTACTACTATTATTACTATATAATTTTCATACTCACTAAAATTGGTTAGAATTAGAATCACAATCGAACAAAGCACTTATAAAAGTGTCGATAACAAATAGAGTGCTAATACCCTTTTCTATTGATTTGTTTACAACATTCACAGATTGCATATTGTCAATTATTGCAAATAAACCAAAGTAAGACCAAAAACAAATTTACTAAGCAAAAACTTAAAAAATGTAAGTAATGCAGTGTACAGTAGTGATAACCAATGAGTATCAGTGAAGAAGCTTAACACAACACTCTGCTATTCATCCAAACACAGCACACAAAAGTAACTTCATGCGCAAAAGTTCGTCAAAGCTCTGCTCTTTGCGTGCTATTGTGCCACTATGTGAGTCAACGTAGTGTGCTAGCACACATGGCACACTACAGAGAGTCAGCACAGTGCCATAGCACAGCACTGAGTTACACACCTCTACTAGAAATTTAAATTCAATTGCCAGAATCCGTACATCAACCTTCATCGTAATATATTGTATAATTAAGTCATATAAATTAAGATATACTAAGCTCACAAAATATATTTGTTGAAAGTTGTAACCAATACAATAGCATTTGAAGCATTTGTAAATATTTTATAGTGTGGCAGACGCCAGTAAACTTTGCTGCAATTTCTAAATTGCATTAACGAAAATTTCCAAATAAAAAATTTGATTGTACCACAAACCATTCAGGATAAAATCTGAAATAAATGTAATTTTTGATTGAAAATATAACACAAAGCGTCTGATTTGGAGTTTATTAAAAGATATAAATTTTGCAACGATCCGCTTTGCGTATCCCAGCTTCAAACGCTATTAAGGTGAGTCGTTACATGCGAGCAGGGATGCTTAGTTATAACAATTTTTACTTTACCAGCTAGCAGCCTTCGGCGTAAACGATGAAGTATTAGCGACGTGGCTAGATTTGATTTCACTGCTCTTGTCTCTAGGCTGACTAAACTGATATAAATAATAATTTTATGCCTTGATGATAACAATATTACTTTACCAATTTCTTTATAGCTCACGATGGGTTGAATGTGATTTTGGTATATTTGCTGTTGACGTATTTCAGACGCTGTCTACAAATACGATTTTAATGTTTGAAAATATTTTGCATACGTAGCTAAGCGGTGGTTTTGCCAAATGCTGCCAACGTCGCCAGGGTTGCAAAGTTCCGACAGGTTGGTGCTTACATTGTCGAACACGTCACACTCAACTTCACCACAGCGATGGCGTTAAGCTAAAGTGGATAAGGTGTTATTAGGAGGAAAAAGGATCGTCGCGACGGAGCCGGATGTGCAGTGGCATACTTCGGATAGACTTTCGACGTAGAGGCTAGTTTCTGAGTTTATAAAATTTTCGTTTAGTATCTTTCTTTTATAGAGAGACATGGATGCTGAACCTAGCATGGTAAATTCCCTATGCTTGGGACCCTTGTTTGATCTAATGTTGTTCCTGAGAATTAACGTGGGTTTCTTATTGATCATTTATAGCGGATTTGCTCCGATATGTATTTGATTAGCTATTGGGCTACTACTCGTGTATAAGACACAGTGGGTTGCAGTTGTTTCGGCAGCTGCTGCTGCTATTGGTATCGAAGACAGCCTCGGAATAGTAGCTTGCTCTCCTATATACTTGACTGCAGCAATGCAGCTGCTGATTGCGTCGAAGACGCAGTGACGTCGATGATGTACTGGGGTTGTAGTTTGGGCAACTGCGGCTGCTGTTGGTGTCGAAGACACCCTCCGGCACAGTTGTTAGGCAGACTGGCGCTGCTGGTGGCGTCGAGGACGTGGTGGTGCCGAAGGCACGCGGGGATGTGGTTGTTTAAGCAGGCTGCGGCTGCTGGGGCGTCGAAGTTGCACTAGGGTAGCAGTTGTTAAGGCAGGCTGTGGCTGCGGTTGGCACTTTGAGCGCATGTTTTGGTTTGGTGCATTGATAGATGACGCGGTCTCCGCCGCTGTTGACAGTTTGTAAGGTGGATGCTGCCACCTGAGTTGATGGTCTGGGTGTCGGTTGAAGCAATTTGACGCTGGCGTCCTGCTTGCAAATATGTTAATTGCTCTTGTGGCAGTCGCTGGTAACTGGTTTCGACAGATTCGGGCCCGTGGAACGCGGGCACATAGACTCCTCTCTTCAACTTGGCCGGCTTTAGGTGGTGTAGGCGCGGTCCGAGTCACAGTTGTTAACGCTAATGCTGCTGCGGATGCAAAGTTGTTTCGGGGGGTGCTGCCGTTTCAGATCGCTTACATGAATTTTGTGGGTCCGTGCTTCGCCTTGCTTCTTCACCTGGAGGATCACTGGGGAGCTGTATTCAATGACACGATACTGTCCGTCGTATTTTGGTGCCAAAGTGGGTGCTGTTTCACGAGAACCATATCTCCTATTTTTGGCTGCCAGTCATGCCGGCGTAAATTATAGTGTCGAGCCTGATCTTGGGTCGAGCCCCACTAACTCGAAAATTTCTTGCATCTGGCTTGTTTTTTCAGCGGGTGATTGATCTTCGCGGTCGGTGCCCATCGTGATTTCGTCATACAGCGCGCCAGGAAGGCGAGGTTCACGCCCTTGGGTCAAAAATGCATGGCTGTAGCCGGTCACATCTGATCGATCGATTGCTGTTGAGTGCCAGCGTGAGTTCGGGCAGGCAGTCATCCCACGTCTTGTGCTGACCTTGGCTGAACTGAGCAATCATATTTTTGTTTGCTCGCTGCGAAAATAGGGTTTTCTTGTGAACTGCTGCTTCGTGCCGATTCCCTCTAGAAATTTCCTGAACGTACGACTAGTGAATTTGGTACCATTATCTGTTATCAATACCTTAGGTACTCCAATTCTGGATAGTATTCGTTCTCTGAAACCCTTCCGTAGGCTTTTGCTGATTGCCGCTCGCAGTGGGACCGCCTCCGTCCATTTGCTAATCTTGTCGTAAAAGACAAGTAGCATGGTGTTGCCGTGCTTGGATCGCGAAGTCTGCGCACACAATAGACCAGGGCTCTTCTGCGATGCGTGACAGCATCTTGCCGGATCGAGCTTGCTGACTGGTCTTAACCTTTTGACAGGTCCCACAGCGTCTGACGTATTTGCTCACGTCGCGAAAAAGACCCGGTCAGTAATACTGACTTGCCACACGAGCTATTGTTTTTCGTATGCCGAGGTGTTCAGCACTAGATTGGTCGTAGTTCTCGGTCATTACTCAGCTGCGCAGGTAGGATGGTACGCTTAACTTCCAAGGCGTGGCGTCCTCGTCGCCGACAGGACAGGTGCCGGTACAGGTGGCTATCTTCTATGAGGTAATCTCCAAACTTTTCGGGATCTTCACGGACTGCTGCTGTTCGTTTTTCTAGCCACGAGCATCGTTGATGAACTTCGGTACCCTCGTTAACCTCGCAATGCTTCCTAGGGGTTGGCGTGAGAGTACGTCTGCCACCGCATTGTCTTTTCCTAGGCGGTATTGAACCTCGAAGTTGAACTGTTGTAGTTCTATTGCCCAGAGAGCGATACGACCCGACGGGCTCTCGATCGAGTTCAGCCATTTGAGTGACAAGTGGTCGGTGACTACCATGAATTTGTAACCTTCCAGGTAGCACCTCATTTTACGGATCCCCCACACAATGGCGAGACACTCCTTTTCGGTGGGTGTGTAATTCCTCTCGGCTTGGTTCAAACTTCGGCTGACATATGCAACCTTTCGCTCGACACCGTCCAATTCCTGTGTCAAAACCGCTCCCAATCCGTAATCGCTGGCGTGCATCTGTAACAGAAATGTTTTGCTGAAAACGGGGCAGGCCAAAACGGGTGCTTCTGTCAACTTCGATTTGAGATTTTCGAATGCGTGCTGTTGCTCCGGTCCCTACTTCCAGTTTTTACCCTTCTTCAGCGATAGCGTCATGGGTTGTGCTATGGTGGCAAAGTTGGGTACGAAGCGCCGGTACCAGGAGGCCACTCCAAGGATCCGTCGTAGTTCTCTGAGGTTTGTTGGTGGGGTAAGCATCTGGATGGCTACAATTTTCTCAGGATCGGTGTGAATACCACTTTTGCTGATAACATGGCCCAAGTATTTGGTTTCGGCGCGGAAAAACCTCACACTTTTCAGTGTTTAGTTTCAGGTTTGCCGCTCTCACTTGCCGAAAAACTTCTCTCAGGTTCTTTCGATACTCCGCTTCCGTGCTGCCGGTGACGAGGATTTCATCCAGATGTGCAAATGCGAATGGCTCGAGTTCGGGGCCGATTACCTGGTCCAGTGTCCGCTGAAATGTCACTGGTGCCAAATGCAATCCGAAGGGCATCACTCGCCACTGAAACAACCTTCTTCCGGGTACCGTGAAGGCCGTGTATTTCTTGCTAGCATAATCCATAGCGATCTGCCAGTAGCCGTTCTTCAGGTGGAGACTGCTGATGTACTTCGCGTTCCGCAGTCGATTCAAAATGTGATGAATTCGCTGGAGTGGATACGCATCGGGCACTGATTTTGCGTTGAGCTGTCTATAATCGACGCAGAGGCGCCATGAGCCAGTCTTTTTCTTCACTAGGACTGTCGGTGCGCGGTGTGGGCTACGTGAAGGTTCGATACAACCTTTGGCCAGAAGGTCATCGATTTCTCTGTGAATAATCTCCTGCATCGCGGGATTCCGGGGGAAGTATCTCTGCTTTAGAGGTCGGTCATCCGTCATGACGATTTTGTGCCGGGTGAAATTTGTTGTACCTCGTAGTTTCGAATTGGCTCAATTCATCTTGCAGGAATTTGTCTACTTCCTCGGCCGTGATCTCGGCGTCCTTTCGGATTGTTGTACAGGCGGGTGTTGGGATGGGCTTTGCGACCGCTGGGCTTAGCTCGACGGTTACTCCACTGAAACTTAGTTTTGCTCTGACCTTCAATAGAAAGTCCATTCCCAGAAGTATTCCATCGGCTATGTCTGGAAGTACGAGAAAAGTCATCTGGTAGTAAAAGGCTCCTATCTCCACTTCAATTTCGAGGCCCTCAGTAATCTGTTTAGGCGCTCCGTCTGCCATACGTAAGTTGTCCTGAATGGTTTTGCTGCGGCCTATGGGTCTCAATTTGCCGGCGAGCGATTGACTGACAAAGCTTCGAGTAGCTCCCGAATCGATGGTGGCTTTCAGCTGTAGGTCTCCGATATTAAGGGTGGTGAAGATGTGTTGATAGTCGTAATCTAGAGTTCGTGGGTGATTGAAGGCATTGAGTGTACGGCCCCAGCCTCGCCTCGATTCAGCGCAGGACCGTATGCGTTTCCTGACGCCTGCCGACAGCATTCGTCAGTTCGTCTTCCCCAACGTCCGCATAGCCACAAATTCGTTCTTACTATCAGGTTTGTTATGGCCCCCCTGCCCACATTGTCGGCATGCTGTCGCGGTATTGATCATTACTCCAAATTGCGTGATCATTGGGTGGTGCGTTGCTTGTCGTGTGGTGGTACCCAGGTATGATCTCCACTTCCTCTCACGATACATTCGTAGTCTTCAGAAATCTCTATAAGCTCGTCCAACGTAGCAAAATCTTTCCTTCGTATATACAACTGGTAATCTGGATGACAATTTCTAAAAACCCTCTCTACTTTTTGTGCCTCAGAGTACTCTACATTTCGCATTAGATTTAGGATCTCAGGAAATAGTCTTTAAAGACCTCTTCAGGGCGCTGTAGTCTACCGCGGATGTCATCCTTCAGGTGTTCGAAATACCGAGGAGGTAAAAAGAAACTCAGAAAACGAGTTCTAAAACTTTTCCAGCCGTTCCACGGCGTGTGTTGATTTCGCCACCATATGAGCCCTCGGCACCTTAGTAACTCCGGCATAATTCGCGGTAGTAGGTCCTTGTTGATCTCATAGACTGTTGCTAAATCCTCCACTCGTTCGACGAAACTCAGTGGATCATAGCTTCCATCCTATCGAATGGCCCATCGACGCACCTGTTCGACGACCTGGCTAGACCTTGCAAAATCATCTCGTCTACCCAGTGTCTTGGGTACTTGAAACTCCTACACTGATCTTTCCTCTTTTGAAAGGCTGATATAAACCAGTAGTGTCAGTAGTCGCGGAGAAGTGGGTCTGCGTTCTGCATGTTTTTGTTCTAGTTCTAGCAGGCGTTGTTCATATTTGGAGTCGGTTTCAAGGTCCACCACGAACCCAGAGAACCTCTTACGGAGTTCTTCAATGACGAAGGTACCATCAAACTCGAATTCCTTCGCATAGGCCATGAGGTCGTCCTTTCTCAGACCATGTATTCATGAAGTCTTCAACATAGCCGCAAAACTTCCGTTAATATTTTCCGCAAAGTCTAAAACCGAGCTAAATCCAGCTTTCTCAACTCTTTTAACCTTTCTTTATTAATATTATTATTTATTAAAATTATTATGTTTATTTTATTATTTTTTTTTATATATGCTAGTGGTCTAAGTACCCACTCAGGTGCCTTTGGGCTATCAAAGCCGCACCGATAATTAGGGTCCTTACTTAGGACCTCTTTTCTTTAAGCCAAATTCTTACCGAATAACCACCTGCAAAAAGTTTTACTTAAAAGAAAATCAATGTAATATAATTATGTGTGGCCGACACCATTTCTCATTACCTAGAGGTAAGCGCAAAATTTATTCCTTTGTTTATAGTTGTTCATCAACTCTTGTGTTCAAAGCATAAATGCAACCGTTGAAGGGTCTTTTACCCACCAACTGATGAGCGTAGCTCTCTCAAAACCAATGGGTTAAATTAGGTTGATTAATTAATTCTCGTATCAAAGTCGTTATGTTTCTAAATTATGTCAATTAGTTTATATTTAACTTCGATCACACAAGGGGTTAATTAAATGCCAAATCTTTTTTTATGCTATCGCGAGTTACATTACCACCAACGACGGTAATAACATTGGCACCACCTAAGCCATTGAGACAACAACAACTAAGACAACAACAACAACAATAACAACAACAGCAACATTAACTAGTATTACTGAAGTTACAACAACAACAAACTACTAAAACTCGACGCAGAACCTATCCCATTGATTTCCACTTCAACCACTTAAGCTACAACAACAACAATAATAAAAACTCACAATAAGCAATAATCACATTTCTGTAATAAATTAGTTCAGTTGTTTATTTAGTTTACATTACATTTCTTTTGTATGTCACAAAAGAAAAGACATACAATTATTTTAAGTTATTCTCAGTATCTCTTTGATAATCCGCAACATTTAACCATGTGTTTTAAAATATTGTTGCACCCATTAAAACTAGGTGACACTTAAAATTATCAACATGCATTTTTGGAATGTATGTCATAAGCAAACATATGGAGTATTAAAATATATAAAAATTATTCATAGATAGCATTTTTGAAACCTATGTCATAAACACATATGTATTCATATTTAGAATTTCTTTAGAATGTATACATACATTACAGTAAAAATTGGTGAAAGTTGTAAAGTAAGAGAAAAATTTTAATAAAACCAGATCAGTTTTGGCATTCAAAAAGAAAAGTTGTGTTGTCTGTTTTTCCTCAACTATAACTGGCGCAGTCGAAAGTTCTCGCGAACGGTTCTGTGTAAAGTGTTATAAAATAAGACCGGCGGTTTCCCGAGTTTAAAAAAAATAACAATAAGATCATCGAAGGATCATCGATCATCTAGCACCAAGGGTACATTGGAGCAGCACAAACTGGAGGATTTCAGTCCTTAATCGAGAGAGAATCTACACTCAAGAAGAAAAACAGGCATGACAGTAAAACTGATACTCGTAGGATTAATGTAAGTCAAGTATTGCAATTGTTTCATTGTTATAAATGCATAGGAAAATAAAACAGTTTTTCCCGTATACTAAACCAAGAAGAACAGCAAGCTTAGGATCAATTCCTGAAAATTTAGAAGTAGTAGATTTTGATCAAATTAAATTAAGAGAAAGTGTGTCAAGTGTTTTCGAAAACTCAAATCAAAGTTTTAGTGTTCAAATGGCAAATCCATCTGCAGGTGATATTCTTAACTCATTGCGAATTCCTGATGTAATCAAAGATCTGCCTCGTTATGACGGCAATCCAAGATTGCTTCACGAGTTCATAATTAATGTAGAAGAGATCCTCACACATATTTTGCATCTAGACGGGTCTCCCCAATCAACAATCTTGTTGAGAGCCATTCGCAACAAAATTGAAGGCCCGGCCAACGAAGTACTAAATATGTATGGCACGGCCTTGAATTGGGACGAAATAAAAAATAATTTAATTCTACACTATTCCGATAAAAGGACGGAAACAACCTTGATAAGAGACTTACACTCGCTAAGACAAAAAAACCAAAATGTAGAAGAATTTTATAGCAGTATTATTGAAATACAAGCAACACTTATTAATAACATTCTTATTCACGAAGTTAATAATAACGTCATAACTGCAAAGAAATTACTTTATGGGGAAATGTGCCTAAACACCTACCTTACAGGTTTGAGAGAACCATTGGGGTCGGTTATAAGAGCCATGAGGCCAGAGTCACTCCCAATAGCATTAGCATATAGCATTAAAGAACAAAATATATACTATAACAAATCTACCTTTTATACTAATTATAAGCCAAATTTCAATTATAATCAGAACAAGTCTTTTAGAAACGACAATTTTGCACGACCAAACTACAATACGCAAAACCAACTTAGAAATACGCTACAACCAAGTACTCAAAATCACTTTAATAATAGGAATTTTGGTCAGCCCCAAAACCAAAATAGGAATTTTCCAAATCAAAATCCTTTTAATAGTAGACACCTTGGTCAACACCAAATCCAAAATAGAAATTTCACACAAAATTTCAACACTGGCAACCAACACGTACAGAGACAACCTCTTCCAGAGCCTATGGACATTAGTTCTGGAAACTCACGTTTTACTCAAAGGACGAACAGAACTAATTTTACAAATACTAGAGAAATGCACAATATAAACTCAGCAACGGAGAACGAACGACAACCCACAATTCAATTGAACACAACCTATCAACAACATATGAACCAACAGTACGAAGGATATGGATTTTATAAAGATCCAAAAGAAAACTGTAATGATGATGAAAATTTTCAATATTGCGCCTCGAACGAGCAACTGGATACCTAGATATCAACAAACACGGATTTACCCTTCCGTACATTAACATTTCGTCACCTTTCGGACGTCCTCTAAAATTTCTGATTGACACTGGAGCGTCTTCTTCATTTATAAATCCCGAATTTATAAATAATGCTAACACAAATATTTGCAAACCAGTCACAATAACAACTATTTTAAATAAACATGAGATAAACAAGAAAACTACATTGCCCACTTTTATTGAATTTAACGAGACAGGGCAGCTAACATTTTTACTATTTAAATTCCACGGATACTTTGACGGACTGTTAGGACTAGACATTTTAACAAAATTAGGAGCCAAGATTGACTTTAACACAAATAAGCTAATTACAAACAATTCTGTTATTAATTTAAAATTCAAACCAAATTTCTCCTCAGGAAAATACCTTATTCCACCCAATTCGAAACAGGTTATAAAAATTCCTACAGACATAAAAGACGGCGACGTATATATCAAAACAATACAAATCGAACCACAACTATTCATCTCCGAAGGCATTTATAAGACTAAAAACTGGTTTAGTGTTGTTGAAATTGTCAACAACAGCAGTTCACATAAAACTCTCTTGTTAGAACAGCCACTCAAAGTAGAACACTACAATACTGAACATTTTGTTGAAGTAAATAACTTTAGCATCGAATGTAACACGCATAGTATTGAAGGTGACATAACTGAACTTATCCGATCTTCCCATCTCAACACAGAAGAAAAGAAATTACTGTTTAAATTTTGTAGAGCGTACGATGACGTATTCTTTAAAGAAGGACAAGACCTCAGTTTTTCTAACACAATTAAACACACAATCGACACTACAGACGACGTACCAATCTACACCAAATCGTATAGGTACCCATACATCCACAAAGAAGAGGTAAAAAATCAAATTTCAAGTCTATTAGAACAAAAGATCATACGCCCTACCTATTCACCCTGGAGTTCACCGGTGTGGGTAGTACCAAAAAAATTAGATGCAGACGGAAAACAAAAATGGCGTCTAGTTATCGATTTTAGGAAACTTAACGAAAAAACAGTTTCCGATCGCTATCCAATCCCAAACATTAATGAAATTCTTGACAAGTTAGGCAAATGCTTATATTTTTCTACACTAGATTTAGCAAGCGGATTTCATCAAATAGAAATGAATCCAAGGGATGTACAAAAAACGGCTTTTTCAGTTGAAGAAGGCCACTACGAATTTTTAAGGATGCCATTCGGGCTAAAGAATGCTCCTTCAACCTTCCAAAGAGTAATGGATAACGTACTCAGAGATCTCCAAGGAAAGATATGTTTAGTCTATCTAGATGACATTATAGTATTCTCTACTTCACTCCAAGAACATTTGGAAAACCTAAGAAAAGTTTTTGACAGACTCCGCGAATCCAACCTCAAAGTTCAACTTACCAAGTCAGAATTTCTACATAAAGAAATTGCGTTTTTAGGGCACATCGTTACAACAGATGGAGTGAAACCGAACCCAGACAAAATTTCGGCAATAAAAAAGTTCCCTCTACCACGCACACAGAAACAGATAAAATCATTTTTAGGACTACTAGGGTACTACCGAAAATTCATAAAGGATTTTGCAAGGGTAGTAAAACCACTAACAGAGTGTTTAAAAAAAGGTAGAACCATCGTTGCAAACGAAAAATATGTTAACACTTTCGAAAATTGCAAAAACCTACTAATAAATGACCCTATACTCCAATACCCTGATTTCGCAAAGACATTCACATTAACAACAGACGCTAGCAATTTTGCACTAGGAGCCGTCTTATCGCAAGGACACTTAGGTAGCGACAAACCCATATGCTACGCTAGCAGAACACTAACGGACACGGAAATAAATTACTCGACAATCGAAAAAGAATTACTGGCCATAGTATGGGCCACAAAATACTTCAGACCATACTTGTTTGGACGAAAATTTAGAATTGTTACTGATCATAGACCATTAACTTGGATCATGAACCTAAAAGAACCAAACTCAAAACTAATTTGGTGGAAGCTTAAATTAGAAGAGTTCGACTATGAGATAGTTTATAAAAAAGGGTCCCTCAACTCAAACGCTGATGCCTTGAGTAGGGTTAAAATTGATAATCCAGATATAAGACAACTCGACATAAATATCAACGACGCAACTACTTCTATTCAAGCTACTTCAGGTTCAACAGTACACTCAGCACAGGAAGACTTAAACGACGGAATACCAATCTCGGAAAAACCTTTGAATGAATTTAGCCTTCAAGTTATTCTAGATAAATCCGACCAAAAACCATTCTTAACAGTAGAAGTCCCTTTCAAGAATAAACTAAGGAAAACCATAAGAACACTAGATTTTACAGAAGAAAAATTAATAGACACATTCAAAAAATTTTTAGCACCCAATAAGATAACAGCAGTCTACACAGATGACATAACTTTTACCTTAGTACAATCCGTTTACTCCAAATACTTTTCAGCAAACAAAACCTTCAAAATTATAAGATGCAAGGAAATTCTAATAGACATAACACAAAACGACGAACAAGACAGAATAATAAACATATACCACGAAAATAGTAACCATAGAGGAATTAATGAAACTTTGGCACATTTGAAAAGAGAATACTATTTCCCCTATATGAAATCAAAAATAACACAAACCATAAACAATTGTAACATATGTCAGGAACAGAAATACGACAGACAGCCTCAAAAAATCAAATATAGTAAACCAGAAACCCCCGAAAAACCCCTAGATATTCTGCACATAGACATTTATAGTATAAATCATCAATACATACTGACTATGATAGACAAATTCTCAAAATTTGCTTCAGGATACACCCTCCCTAATAGGAATAGTATTTCCATCGTAAAAGCAGTAAAACAATTTTTCAGCACTTATGGTATACCAAAGAAAATAGTTTGTGACCAAGGATCCGAATTTACAGCAAACATCTTCAAAGACTTCTGTAAACAATTCAAAATAGAATTGCACTTTACTTCCTTTCAACAAACTTCCAGTAATTCCCCAGTTGAACGGTTACATTCGACATTGACAGAAATTTACAGAATCATAATTGCAACAAGAAAAGAAAACAAACAAGACATAGACCATCACGAAACTCTCACGGAAACTTTAATTACATATAACAACGCGATTCACTCATCCACGAAACACACACCCTTTGAACTTTTTCATGGTAGAACTTTTAAATTTAATAACGAAATATGTTTCAATAACGAGCATGAATATTTGAAAAAGTTAAATGAATTTCAAGCAGTTTTATACCCAAAGATAAAAAGTAAACTAGACAGCATCACTAATGAAAATATCAAAAAATTAAACAAGGTAAGGGAAGATCCTAAAAGTAACGAAACCAACGAAACCGTTTTTAGAAAAGAGTGTCGCAGGAATAAAATGACACCAAGATTCTCGAAACTTAAAGTAAAGAAAAACAATAAAGTAACGATAGTATCCGACAGAAATCAAAAAATACATAAATCTAGAATAAGAAGGAAAAAGAAAACTAATTAGCAAAACTATCAATAAACCTTTAAAAATTTTAGTTAGGACAATAAGTTATAAAATATATGTACTTACAGGCTTATGACAGCATCCGGGCAGAAAATGGAAATTCAAAAACTTAATGAACAACAATCATTACTTACTATACAAAAAGGCATTGCAAGAACAATAAGAAATTACAATAACCTTATACATATAGTAAACTTAGACCTGTACAAGGACAACGTCGACAAAATAAATAGATCTATTACTACTTTAGGAAAATTATATAGTGATAAAGACGCGACATTAATAACAAAACTTAAACTTAAAGAAGTCCAAAATAAATTAGATTCACTCACTCCACATGCAAGAAATCGGAGAGGAATAATTAATGGACTAGGCACAGTAGTTAAGTTTATCACTGGCAACATGGACGCAAATGATGCAAAAATATTAAACGAACAAATTAAGGACTTAAAATCCGAACAAACAAATCTTCAACAAGATATAAACAGCCAAATAAAATTAAACTCAATTATGATACAAAGATTTACAAATATTACTAATCATATAAACAATCAACAACAAAAAATAGAAAATTTCGTCAACAAAATTCAAGACCAGAACACAAACAGAATTCAAGTCAATGAAGAAATTCTTCTTCAGACACAACATCTCGCACAAATCAATTACAACATTGACTTGTTAAACAATCATTTAGCTAACATTGCAGAAGCAGTAGTACTGGCAAGACTTAATATAATATCAAAATTTTTTCTTAACCATGAAGAATTAGATGAAATATACGACACACTTTCAGCCCAATCAATAAAGATAAAATCTACTAACAATATCTATGAATTGTTGGGGCTACAAGCTTATTACAACGATACCAATATAATATTTAATGTCCGAATTCCTATCCTATAAAATAATAATTATTCCCTAATTCACATTATTCCACTCCCCATTAATAAAACAAAAGAAATAGAAATATCACCTTATGCATTATATAACTCTGAGAATGTTCAATACTTGTCTGAAATTTGTCCAAAAGTAGAAGGAATTTACTATTGTCAAGAAGCAAAACAACAAGAAGACATCACAAAATCAACCTGCCTAGGACGAATTATTCAGCCGCAAGAAGGAATACCAGCTCATTGCGTCACCAACGATATCGGTCAAATATCAAACATCTTACAACCTGAACATAACTACATATTAATGCTGAACATCCCAACAACATTAGTTAACTCAACTTGCAACTTCGCTTCACACTCAGTATCCGGAAATATTCTGCTACACTTCGAAAACTGTAAAGTAGAGATAAACAATATAACATATCAGAGTAATCCAAATATATACTGGGACGAAATACATCTAATACCAACTGCACACATACCAATTCACACCAACTACACCGTCGAAAGATTAAACCTCCACAAAATCAACAACCTCAACATCGAAAATAGAATCGCCATAAACAACTTGAAATCAACCACAAAACGAGAACTCAACATAACTATCGGAGGAATACTATTCATGGGAACGATAATAATATTCTTCATTCTATATAGCTCCAGAAAGTTTAAACGAAACATTACCCTGGATCATCCCGCTTCAACCACAAACCAAAGGTTATGGCCGTCGCTTCACACCGGGGGGGGAGGAGTTACATTACCACCAACGACGGTAATAACATTGGCACCACCTAAGCCATTGAGACAACAACAACTAAGACAACAACAACAACAATAACAACAACAGCAACATTAACTAGTATTACTGAAGTTACAACAACAACAAACTACTAAAACTCGACGCAGAACCTATCCCATTGATTTCCACTTCAACCACTTAAGCTACAACAACAACAATAATAAAAACTCACAATAAGCAATAATCACATTTCTGTAATAAATTAGTTCAGTTGTTTATTTAGGTTACATTACATTTCTTTTGTATGTCACAAAAGAAAAGACATACAATTATTTTAAGTTATTCTCAGTATCTCTTTGATAATCCGCAACGTGTAATTGTTACGATTCTTAAATTGGTCCACCTTAATCTGTCTCTGCTGTTGTGATGTAAAACTGATCATATTTGTCAGAACAGAAACCTTTCCGGGGTGAAGATGGCTCTTTTCATATAAATGTAAAAAATTAGCTCTAAAGAACAAAAGCGAGGTTTAGTCTTTCTGCCAAAAATGTTAAAACTTCCTTTTCCGACGAGCAGCAGAACGAACAAGTTGTTAGAAGTACACAACTTAACAATAATTTTATAACTTCTTTTGAATTCGACCATCCTGGTAAGCCTTAACAATCACTTATTATTTTTATTGTTATTCATCAAATTTGTACTTAAATTTGGTATATAAAATGCTTCACGCATTATTTCACAGAATTAACCTCACACTAATATCATAATTTTCCAGACCTATTGATAAATTTAACTCAAAGGCAAGTAAAAAGAAAGCAGACGTTGACATAAAAAAAATAGTAAAACTTAAGGTAAATTACGCTTTTTCACAAAAAATTTAAATTTCAATTCTTAAACAAAACATTTTTATAGATCGTATAAAAATTTTGTGTATACGGCAGTCGAAAGACTTCTGGATATGCTAGTATTTGGGTGTAAAACAGTCTTAATATTTTCAAGTCACATAAAGTTTTGGCGATAAATTGTGTTCATGAGCAAAATTGCATAATAAATAATCGTATCAGTAACATAATAGTGCAGATCACCATAATTGCAACGTGGGCAATAAAATCCATTTTAATTGCAAGATCCACATGCTGGTTTTTATGCTCTCGTCTGACAACCCGGAGAAACAACAAGATCCAACATTGGATCCCTAGAGCATCAGCAGCAGTAAAAATACGCATAAGCAGGTAGTTGAGTAGAATCCGTGTACGCGTGGGGTTTGGCATCCCTAAAATAATATTCACATTTTGTTTCAGTGAACCGGTTATTATAAAACTAGAAACAAATTTCGTTACATATATGTGTTATATACACGCGCTAGATACACATAAATTAATTAAGTTTTTTTTTTTAAACAAAATCATTTAAGTTGCCAAAAATGCTGAAATCATTCGTGGAAAATATAGTTTAAATTATGTGATTGAGCAAATAATTTTCATAAAGTAGATTAAAAATATAAAAAAAAAGTGAATAATTAGAGTTTTAAGTTTGCATTAATATCTTTATTTAAGAAGATTAAACTCAATTCGACTAATAAAACAAACGAACAAAACAAAGAAAAAAAAACGGTATCTATATACGAAATTAGTGACAACTAAAATCAAAGTGAAATATAAGTTTATACATAACGCAAAAATTTGGCTCTGACGCAACATTAAAAATTATTCTGCTGAATTGTCATATACCTTTTTCTAAAACTGAATTAAATTTAAATAGCTGCACAGCGCTCCAATAGCTCAACACTAGTGAAGGCCTTCATCGGTGGACGATAGCAGCAGAGAGCAAAGTGAGTTTAAATGGTTAAATTTGTTTAAAATTACTATATTAAAATTACATTATTTGCCTAGATAAATAATTTATATTTTAAAATTACATAAATATGGTTTTGGAAATTAATATAGACTGGCAGAAAAAGAGAAATATAAATCGATTTATGTAATTATAAGTATTAGAGCAAATACATAAGAGTAAAGCAACAACACTGAGAGTGAGAGTGAGAGTGACTTTTTTATAAACATGTTGCTAGTAGAAAGTGTTATACCTTTATAAAGAATGCAAAAAGTACCTCTCTCCCATTGTTGTCGTTTTCATAATTGTTTCAGAGTTTCGAGCAGCAATAAATGTTTGCGATCTACATATAGCATACGATGCAAGTTTATATTTTTTTTGTTCTGTCTAAAATAATTTGATGTATTTGATAAAATATTAAAGACCGCAAAACATTGAAATGAGTAGGAAAAACATTTGCTACTATTTTTATGTAATAGAAAAAAATAAAAAAAAAACTTCCTGCTTAATACGAAACATTCATACTACCTAATAAAAAGTTAATTGAGTTGAGTCAGAGCTATCTTACAAAAACTTCAGAATAAATATTTTTTTTTTTTTTTTGCTTATATTGGAATTTCTTTGAATGTAAATAAGGATAACTAAATAGAGTTTATTATGAATATTAATAAAATTTTCGAAATGTAAAATTTACCAATAATAAAATATTAAAGTAATATGTACTTTTTAAGGCGTTGATAGCAAATGGCTATATGTAACTAATTATAATAAGATGAGTCATGTTAATGATTAATGAATAAAAACTGAAAGCATTTGAACAATGATGGAGTAGTTCTTTGGTTTCCTTTTGGTGATATGGAGGTTTAAAGACAGCTAGGTTGATATAGGGATCTGAGATTTTTGCGCGACTTAGATCATAGGTAGGGCGGGTAATGAAGCGCGTATCTTCAACAACACCTGATGATATATGAGTATTTGGTTGAGATTAGTACCTTCAGTTAGTGTTTGTTTTAGCTCATATAGAAATGATGGTCATGAAGGGGTTTTGTTTAACTCATGATCATTGCGGTCCATTTAAGATATAACTTTAGGGAGTCTACAATAAAATTTGTAATGGTGGTTTTCCAGTAAGCAGAAATGTCACGAATCCCCCCAACGACTGAATGCTAGTGGTATTTAATGGCTCCCGCTCTGACATTTTTCGCTTTTCGGTCATCTAACTGGCTTTGTATCCAATTTGAATACAAATGTATGAACCTTATCGCTATAAGGTATCATGCCACATAGTGTCAATATGTTGATGTAACATTACATAAAATGGCGCCCAACGTGGGGCAGGTTCTTCCTTCAGAAGAGTCTGTTTCCAAATCCGTTATTAGATTTCATTTATTATTAATTTCGCAGCAACTTAATTTGAAATTGATTTGTGACAACTTTTGAGTAAATAACCTTTTAATCATATCTGGAACCTCGACTGTTTGGCTAAGTCCGAATAGATATCGACCGACTTGCTCTTAATTGATAATTTTATTCAAAATTTTCGTCTCAATTCAAATACATTTAAGACAGCCCCAAGCGAATCTTATTTTTAGCAACTATTTTTTTTGCACTGACTTGTTAGCTTAACTTTGTTTTACGGAAATACAGATAATTTGCTTCAGGTATTAATTTGTCCAATTACAAAGTGAAAGTTATGTTAACTTTTGTTTTCTCGGAAAAAAACGAAGGTTATTGGTAATATGTATCCCGCAGATCAGTAATGAAGAAACAAAATTTCTAAAAATCCATAATCCAGTCTTATTTTCTATACTAATCTTAACCAAAATAATTAGTCTTAAATACCATATCACCATAAGTAAGGAAAATATAAAATTGTATACTAAAAAAAAAAAAAAAAAAAAAAAAACCTTTTTACCGAACGCGGAGTTAAACGTTTTTGAATTTGTTTTTATTGAAACAATCATGGCGGTGAGGCACAGTACCGAAGATATACCGGCTTTGATACCACATGAGTCATCTTGCACTATTTGTTTACAAATAATAGCAAATGGATCTGATTGTCGGATAACTAGATGCAACCATGTATTCCATAAGACTTGTATTGAGCATTGGCTCAATGACTCTCAGGAGTGCCCTAACTGTAGACGTGCAGCACAAGTAAATGAGTTACAACCTATTACAGTTGATTTACCAGTTGAGGTACAATCGAACAATAATAACGAGAGTCACTCGTCAGCGCGCGGACGTCCTAGTAGCCATCGTGGCCGTGGTGCTATTCCCAAGCGTCATAACACCCGGTCTAGAAGAAGAAGTGTAGAAAATGTTTCTCAATCTTCACAACCAGATTTACGTCAAAATAATGTTAATAGCAATAGTAATACATCATATTCATTGCCATTATTAGATCGTGATTTTCCACCAAATTCCATTCCACCTGTGAGTGCAAGAAATGTTACTCATACGCCTTCGAGTGCTGGTCATGCCAGTGCAAATTTACAAACGATTGATTATAACCTCATCACAAATTTAATCGAGTCTAGCTTACAGCGAATGCTGAGAAGTTTAAATTTACAACCTAATCAAAGTAATTGTAATTCAAACCCAGCTACAAATAACCTTAACCCTAATCAAATGTTTAATAATAATCAGAGCTCAAACCCAATTTCGAATAATTTTCCTTACCGAAATGTTGTTCGTAATCAAAATAATGCTCACTTAAACTTAAGTGGCGACAAAATAACATCCATTATCCAGAACTGGAATGTGAAGTTCGATGGCACGGCCAATGGTCTTAGTGTCGAAGAATTTTTATACAGAATTAGCTCTTTAACGTCTTCAGGATTGAATAATGATTTCCAAGCATTATGTAGTAATTTGCATATTCTTCTCTATGGTAAGGCCAGAGAATGGTACTGGCGATACCACAAAAATGTGGATACTGAAGAGATTCAGTGGACTAGTTTTTGTGAGGCTATAAAAGAACAGTACCGTGACTTCAAAACTGATTACGACATCAGAGAAGAAATAAGAGGTAGAAAGCAAAAGCCGAACGAAACTTTTGAAGCATTTTATGATGCGATTTTAGCCATTACAGATCGGTTGTCAGAACCAATTTCAAGTAATGATTTGATCGAAATCATCACACGCAACCTAAAACCTGACATAAGACATGAGCTGCTTTACGTTAAAATTACTTCAATCGCTCAACTGCGTAGCTTGTGTCAACGCCGAGAAAATTTACTTTCGGAGGATATGTTTAGAAGAAGCCAACAAACCCGAAATGCACAAAATAGTTTTGGTCAACGGCGTAATTTGTCAGAAATCAGTGCTGACAACATTCCTGCCGAAGAAGACACCTCCATTTTAGTAGCCGCGCTACAGCAGAACATTGCAAAATGTTGGAATTGCGATGAAGAGGGTCACTTTTGGAAAGATTGTGAGAGAGATCGAAATACGTTTTGTTATGGCTGCGGTGCCAAAAACGTGTACAGGCCACAATGTCCCAGGTGTAGTTCAAAGAAGGCGGAAAACATGAAAGCGGGTGCTTTCAAAAACACCAGAATAGCGCCCCATTAGTATTAAACGAAAATTCGTTGCAAAAACAATTGCCAGTTTGCTCAGTCAGATTGACTAATGCCAGTGAAACTGATGATATAGATAAGAAAAACGATTTCTCTAAAGTCAAAATTTTAAAACGCCAAAGTTGTGCAGACTGTAAAAAAGATAAAGTATTATATCCCACGTATCCATACCACGAACGGCTTCAGCATTATCTAGCTGTAAAAAATAGAATTTTTACAGATTTTCCAAGCTTACCATTTCATGGTCATAAAACAAAAAGATCTACTCTTAGGTTTCGTAGATTCTGGAAAGCTTTGAGGCAAACTAAAAAACTCATAGTCTCTACCGTTTTCAATAAAAATGAAGACAACCGCATGTATGCAAAGGTCAGATTTCTGAATAAAACAGAATTTGGATTACTAGATACTGGTGCTAATATAAGCTGTATCGGATCTGACTTAGCTTGCGAAGATTTTTCAAAACAAACTAATTTTCGTAAAACAAAAACTACAGTTAAAACTGCCGATGGAAATGCCCAAATTGTTATAGGATTTTTAGATATTGAACTAGAGTATAAAGGTGAATTACAAAAAATAAAACTGTTTGTGATACCAGCACTATCACAACGTTTAATTTTAGGTATTGATTTTTGGAGGAAGTTTAAATTGGCGCCAAACGTAGTTTCGTGTATAGTAAGTTCAAAAGAAGAGTTAGAAATAGAAGCAGAATTAGAAGATAAGTTTTATCCACTCAACATACGGCAAAAACATCAACTAGAAGCAGTAAAGTCGTTATTCCCGGACTTTGAAGTACAGGGCTTAGGAAAGACAGACTTGATTAAACATGACATCGACATAGGTCAAGCAAAACCAATAAAACAGCGTTTTTATCCAGTTTCTCCAGCGGTGGAGCAACTAATGTTTCAAGAAGTGGATAGAATGCTTCATTTAGGTGTGATAGAGCTATCAGCAAGCCCATGGAGCTCGCCCATGAGACTAGTAGTTAAACCGAATAAAATTAGATTATGCTTAGATGCTAGGAAAGTAAACGAGGTAACTTTAAAGGACGCGTACCCCTTACCTAGTATAGAAGGTATCTTTGCCAGACTACCAAAAGCAAATTTTATCTCAAAAATCGATTTGAAGGATGCTTTTTGGCAGATTGGTTTAACAGAGCGGTCAAAAGCATTAACAGCGTTCACTGTCCCAGGACGTCCGCTCTACCAATTTGTGGTAATGCCGTTTGGGTTGTGTAATGCGGCCCAAACTATGTCTCGTTTGATGGACCAAATCATACCAGCAGATTTGCGTTACTGTGTTTTCGGGTACTTGGATGATCTTTGTATCGTTTCAGAAGATTTCGAATCACATCTTACTGTTCTGGTTAGAATTGCAGAGCAATTTAAGAAAGCAAATGTGACTATCAATAAAAACAAAAGCAAGTTTTGCGTGACTCAGGTGAGATACCTTGGGTATGTAATCGGAAACGGAGGGATAGCGACCGATCCTGAGAAAATAAATGCGATTTTATCTTGGCCTACTCCTAAGAATTTAAAGCAAGTTCGAGGCTTTATAGGTCTTGCAGGATGGTACCGTAGGTTTGTAGAAAATTTTTCAGAGGTAGTTTTTCCGATAACCGAAACTTTGTCGACTAAGAAAAAATTTACGTGGACTAGTGAGGCTCAAACGGCTTTCGAGAAAATTAAGATTTTGCTCACTTCAGCCCCAGTTCTTGTAAATCCGGACTTTTCAAAAAAGTTTTACGTTCATTGTGATGCGAGTGATTTCGGTATTGGTGCTGTATTAGTGCAACTTTCAGACAACGGTGCTGAAAGTCCTGTAGCTTATATGTCAAGAAAGTTAAATACAGCCCAACGAAAGTACAGCGTCACGGAACGTGAATGTTTAGCGGCAATCGAGGCTATCAAACGTTTTCGGTGCTATCTTGAGATGCAGGAGTTCGAGGTGATCACCGATCATTCCAGTTTAGTGTGGCTGATGAGGCAACCGAATCTATCAGGGAGACTCGCAAGATGGGCACTGAAATTGCAGTCGTACAAGTTTAAGGTTAGCCATAGAAAAGGTAAAGAAAATATTGTCCCAGATGCTTTGTCTCGTATTTACTGTGAAGAACTATTTGATTCAGGAAATATTGGACCGGAGATAGATCTAAACTCAGCGCATTTTCAAGACGCAGATTATATGGAATTGAAAGACAAAATCAGTGAGAACCAAGAAAAATTGCCAGACCTAAAAATTGTAGATAAATTTGTTTATTTTCGAAAAGAGCATTACAGCGGCGAGCCACAACAAGAGCAAAACTCATGGAAACTTTGGATTCCGAAAAGTCTTCGTATACAAACAATAGCTAGAGCGCATGAGGCGGTAGTTGCTGCTCACGGTGGTATGGCAAAGACACTAGATTTACTACGTAGGCATTTTTACTGGCCTGCAATGGTAGAGGACGTCCGGAATTTTGTTAGAGATTGTGAAATATGTAAGACAACGAAGGCCCCAAACATGTGTCTTAAACCACCTATGGGTGCACAAGCAAAATCAAAGAGACCATTTCAACGACTGTACATTGATCTTTTGGGTCCATACCCAAGGAGTAAAAACGGATTTATTGGAGTACTTATCGTTGTTGACCATTTAACAAAATTTCACTGGTTGTGTCCTTTAAAAAAGTTTACATCGACGCTCATTCAAAAATTTTTGTTAGAAAGTGTTTTTCATGTTTATGGGGTACCCGAAATTATTGTAAGCGATAATGGTTCACAGTTCAAAGCTGCTGAATTTAATTCACTCTTAACAAAGTTGGGTATAACTCATGTGTATACAGCGTTATACTCACCACAATCAAATGCTTCAGAGCGCGTGAATCGCTCTCTAATTGCGGCAATTCGGGCATATCTTAAAAAAGATCATCGTCAATGGGACGAAAATTTAAGTGCAATTAGTTGTGCGCTTCGAAATTCTATTCATCAATCAATTAAATGTTCTCCATATCACGCCATGTTTGGGCTTGATATGATAACTCATGGTGCAACATATAAACTATTAAAAGAGTTAAAGCTTCTTGAAGAAGCAGAGTGTAAACTAAATCGAGATGATCAATTAGTGTTGATAAGAAAAGACTTGGCGAAAAATATTAGCAAAGCATACGATTCAAACGTGCAACAGTATAACCTCAGAACTAAGCCCATATCATTCACAGTAGGTCAAGAAGTTTTTAGGCGAAACTTCGCTCAGAGCAGTTTCGAAAAAAATTTCAATTCAAAGCTTAGTCCATTGTTTTTAAAAGCTCGCATTCGAGACAAACTCGGTAATCACTATTACATCCTTGAGGATCTTCAAGGTAAACTTGTAGGTACCTTTCATGCGAAAGATATTCGGCAGTAATTTTAGGATATTCCTTCTAATTTATCTGTTAAGTAACAGCAAAATTATATGGTTTTGTAATTGTTACGATTCTTAAATTGGTCCACCTTAATCTGTCTCTGCTGTTGTGATGTAAAACTGATCATATTTGTCAGAACAGAAACCTTTCCGGGGTGAAGATGGCGCTTTTCATATAAATGTAAAAAATTAGCTCTAAAGAACAAAAGCGAGGTTTAGTCTTTCTGCCAAAAATGTTAAAACTTCCTTTTCCGACGAGCAGCAGAACGAACAAGTTGTTAGAAGTACACAACTTAACAATAATTTTATAACTTCTTTTGAATTCGACCATCCTGGTAAGCCTTAACAATCACTTATTATTTTTATTGTTATTCATCAAATTTGTACTTAAATTTGGTATATAAAATGCTTCACGCATTATTTCACAGAATTAACCTCACACTAATATCATAATTTTCCAGACCTATTGATAAATTTAACTCAAAGGCAAGTAAAAAGAAAGCAGACGTTGACATAAAAAAAATAGTAAAACTTAAGGTAAATTACGCTTTTTCACAAAAAATTTAAATTTCAATTCTTAAACAAAACATTTTTATAGATCGTATAAAAATTTTGTGTATACGGCAGTCGAAAGACTTCTGGATATGCTAGTATTTGGGTGTAAAACAGTCTTAATATTTTCAAGTCACATAAAGTTTTGGCGATAAATTGTGTTCATGAGCAAAATTGCATAATAAATAATCGTATCAGTAACATAATAGTGCAGATCACCATAATTGCAACGTGGGCAATAAAATCCATTTTAATTGCAAGATCCACATGCTGGTTTTTATGCTCTCGTCTGACAACCCGGAGAAACAACAAGATCCAACATTGGATCCCTAGAGCATCAGCAGCAGTAAAAATACGCATAAGCAGGTAGTTGAGTAGAATCCGTGTACGCGTGGGGTTTGGCATCCCTAAAATAATATTCACATTTTGTTTCAGTGAACCGGTTATTATAAAACTAGAAACAAATTTCGTTACATATATGTGTTATATACACGCGCTAGATACACATAAATTAATTAAGTTTTTTTTTTTAAACAAAATCATTTAAGTTGCCAAAAATGCTGAAATCATTCGTGGAAAATATAGTTTAAATTATGTGATTGAGCAAATAATTTTCATAAAGTAGATTAAAAATATAAAAAAAAAGTGAATAATTAGAGTTTTAAGTTTGCATTAATATCTTTATTTAAGAAGATTAAACTCAATTCGACTAATAAAACAAACGAACAAAACAAAGAAAAAAAAACGGTATCTATATACGAAATTAGTGACAACTAAAATCAAAGTGAAATATAAGTTTATACATAACGCAAAAATTTGGCTCTGACGCAACATTAAAAATTATTCTGCTGAATTGTCATATACCTTTTTCTAAAACTGAATTAAATTTAAATAGCTGCACAGCGCTCCAATAGCTCAACACTAGTGAAGGCCTTCATCGGTGGACGATAGCAGCAGAGAGCAAAGTGAGTTTAAATGGTTAAATTTGTTTAAAATTACTATATTAAAATTACATTATTTGCCTAGATAAATAATTTATATTTTAAAATTACATAAATATGGTTTTGGAAATTAATATAGACTGGCAGAAAAAGAGAAATATAAATCGATTTATGTAATTATAAGTATTAGAGCAAATACATAAGAGTAAAGCAACAACACTGAGAGTGAGAGTGAGAGTGACTTTTTTATAAACATGTTGCTAGTAGAAAGTGTTATACCTTTATAAAGAATGCAAAAAGTACCTCTCTCCCATTGTTGTCGTTTTCATAATTGTTTCAGAGTTTCGAGCAGCAATAAATGTTTGCGATCTACATATAGCATACGATGCAAGTTTATATTTTTTTTGTTCTGTCTAAAATAATTTGATGTATTTGATAAAATATTAAAGACCGCAAAACATTGAAATGAGTAGGAAAAACATTTGCTACTATTTTTATGTAATAGAAAAAAATAAAAAAAAAACTTCCTGCTTAATACGAAACATTCATACTACCTAATAAAAAGTTAATTGAGTTGAGTCAGAGCTATCTTACAAAAACTTCAGAATAAATATTTTTTTTTTTTTTTTGCTTATATTGGAATTTCTTTGAATGTAAATAAGGATAACTAAATAGAG
This sequence comes from Dichetophora obliterata, assembly GCA_963920525.1. Lineage (NCBI taxonomy): Eukaryota > Metazoa > Arthropoda > Insecta > Diptera > Sciomyzidae > Dichetophora > Dichetophora obliterata. The sequence continues at coordinate 162,969,242 of OY986439.1, read as the reverse complement.
TTTATTATGAATATTAATAAAATTTTCGAAATGTAAAATTTACCAATAATAAAATATTAAAGTAATATGTACTTTTTAAGGCGTTGATAGCAAATGGCTATATGTAACTAATTATAATAAGATGAGTCATGTTAATGATTAATGAATAAAAACTGAAAGCATTTGAACAATGATGGAGTAGTTCTTTGGTTTCCTTTTGGTGATATGGAGGTTTAAAGACAGCTAGGTTGATATAGGGATCTGAGATTTTTGCGCGACTTAGATCATAGGTAGGGCGGGTAATGAAGCGCGTATCTTCAACAACACCTGATGATATATGAGTATTTGGTTGAGATTAGTACCTTCAGTTAGTGTTTGTTTTAGCTCATATAGAAATGATGGTCATGAAGGGGTTTTGTTTAACTCATGATCATTGCGGTCCATTTAAGATATAACTTTAGGGAGTCTACAATAAAATTTGTAATGGTGGTTTTCCAGTAAGCAGAAATGTCACGAATCCCCCCAACGACTGAATGCTAGTGGTATTTAATGGCTCCCGCTCTGACATTTTTCGCTTTTCGGTCATCTAACTGGCTTTGTATCCAATTTGAATACAAATGTATGAACCTTATCGCTATAAGGTATCATGCCACATAGTGTCAATATGTTGATGTAACATTACAAACGTTTAACCATGTGTTTTAAAATATTGTTGCACCCATTAAAACTAGGTGACACTTAAAATTATCAACATGCATTTTTGGAATGTATGTCATAAGCAAACATATGGAGTATTAAAATATATAAAAATTATTCATAGATAGCATTTTTGAAACCTATGTCATAAACACATATGTATTCATATTTAGAATTTCTTTAGAATGTATACATACATTACAGTAAAAATTGGTGAAAGTTGTAAAGTAAGAGAAAAATTTTAATAAAACCAGATCAGTTTTGGCATTCAAAAAGAAAAGTTGTGTTGTCTGTTTTTCCTCAACTATAACTCGCGCAACATCAAATTTCAAAGTTGATTATACAAACAGGTTTGTATGCCGTTGATTATTGAAACCAATATGCCGATTTAATAAAGTTTGATTGAAAATTTGATTTTGGATCCCTGCTCGGGCGCCATGTAACGACTCACCTAGCGTTTGAAGCTGGGATACGCAAAGTGGATGCCAGGATCATTGCAAAATTTATATCTTTTAATGAACTCCAAACCAGACGCTTTGTGTTATATTTTCAATCAAAAATTACATTTATTTCAGATTTTATCCTGAATGGTTTGCGGTACAATAAAATTTTTATTTGGAAATTTACGTAAATGCAATTCAGAAATTGCAGCATAATTTACTGGCGAATGCCACACTATAAAATATTTACAAATGCTATTGTATTGGTTACAATTTTCAACAAATATATTTTGTGAGCTTAGTATATCTTAATTTATATGACTAAATTATATATTACGATGAAAGTTGAGGTACGGTTTCCGGCAATTGAATTTAAATTTCTAGTAAGTGATTATTTTTGGCTTAGAATAATTCTAACCAATTTAAGTAAGTATGAAATTTATGTAGTAATAATAGTAGTAATGTAATAATATAAATAAATCGAAAAGTTCACCAAATCATTTGTGTGGGTGGGAGCTGTTGTTTTCCACTTTGTGTAGTTGAGTGTGTGTGATTGTTGTGTCTCGGATGGGTTGAGATTAAGACTCCTTCGGTGTGATGACCAGCACAGGAATAGCAAGAGACGTTTTGTGATGACCCGGAGGTCGTGAACTGTGTGTAAACTTAACGTGACCACAAACAAAAGGAATGTAGGATTTAGGATGTAGGCTTAATGGTTAAGTTGGGGACAATTGACAGGGTTAAGACTTCACATTATGATTGTGACGTTAAACAAGGACGAACGGGGATAATACTTGGCGTCGTCGAAGATTTTAAATGGTAGCTACACCAAGAACGAACGGGGTGTTGTATCCTAATGTGAGGATACGCGTAGATCCTCACAGTCCCTACGGGCAGGCTCGAGGAGATAAAGTTGCCAGTCGTGTTTTATCCCGAATGAAAGCACACACTGCCCGACGTGTTTTATCCCGAAGGAAAGCACACGTTGCCAGATATAGCTTCGTCCTGCCGCGAGGAAATACCAAGTGATTATTCTCGTGTCCTGAGCGTTTTTGTCTTCCAATTAAAAAGCCCAAATTAACTTTGTCAACTTAACTGAACTGAACCTTTATTTACTAGAGATCAGATCTTTTATGATATCTGATCTCTGTTTTCTTTTTTCTTCTTCTTTTTTTCTTATTTAAAAACTTAAAGTTATCTTCAAAAATATCTTTATTTCTAAATTGGCATTGACCATAATTGTGCCAGATTGCTTTTCTTTGCACCTGGCACCATAACTTATGTGGTCTAGATTTTCTTCGTAACATGCTTTACTTTGCAAAACAAGCACACCAGCTTGTTCCGCATGTAAAAATTGGGTCACGTTGTGCAAACATATTCTTCAAGTTAAATTAATTTGCACATCAAAAATATATGTAAGTTAAAAACAACAATAAAAAATTATTTAATTCTACTTTACAGTTAAAGCACGGCAAAAAAAAACGCAACGCTTGCATTTCCGCGTTGAATGCTTTAAACAATTTTTACTTTATTTTATTGTTGCTTTTGAAGTTAAAGCTAAAGTTTCAATTAAAGCTGTTCCAAAATTATATTTTGCGCCCAACCTGTTGTTGAGGTAGATCAGTGTTCATATTATTTTTGTTGACTTCGGCGTTCATTGAACCTGGCAAACTATAACGAGTTGAGAGTTGTGATTCATACCACATGACATGATATGGATCACAACATTCCTCCCCCCTTTGAAAAAGAAAATTTTTACCTTGAGGTTTAAATTTTTGAGTACGTTGCTCCTTGTGCATCGAACATGTTTGTACGCTTAATGAATAACGTGTCCCATTCTAAAAAACTTTTTTCTTTTTACTATTTTTTTATTATTTAATTCTTTTGCATGTGTATGTGTTTGTTCTACTTTTAACATCTTAAATAATTTTTTATTTTGAAAATGTACAATTTCTTCATTTGAAACAAATCAAATTTTAATAGTCCCCTATGGCTTGTACCCAGTTGTGTAAACAGCTTATACTTTGCTTTTCCTCATATGCAAGATTAGACCCTTTGACGTTCTCTTAGGTTCTAAAAAGTGTTTGATTGCTTCATTGATATCTGAGCTATTATTTTAGTCACTAAATTCCCCCAAACTACTGTTGAACCTCCTCGCTGTGTTGAAAACTTCTTTATCATTAACTTTGTTGGTCGATGCAGCCAATTGTTTTTCGAAAGGATATTTTTATCTTCCTTCGTAATATGCTCCACAAAAAAAAGTTGCCAGCATATATTTGAAGAAATCTAATGATAAAACAGGTACAAATCGTTGCAAAATACTCAGCATCTTTGGTCGAATGTGCCTTTTCAGTTTTGTATTCTGTTGACTGTAGTCGTCGACATAATTTTTATGACCAGATTTTAGAAACTCTTCAATAAGCACAATTAACTTGATTCGTTGTTCTACTGCTGCTTAAGAAGTATTCTAATCACCTTACACTTTAGAATTTCGTATTGTATATCAGCTACTTCGTTCTGCCTTCAAACACATCTTATTTTCGTGATATTTTTAAGCTCAACTTCAAACGTTATTAAAACTGTCTTTCAACTTTTCAATGGATGCTGATGTCTCCTTACTGCATTATCTCCGAGATGTATATAAAGACCGTGGGATTTGTTGTAATTAAATTTTTCATAATATCATTTATAAATATTCTCCACTTTCTTATTTCTTAGTATTTGCTTTTTGTCTTCTCGAAACTACTCTATTTCTTATTAAAAACATGTTTAAGAACTGCCAAAAATGTTGTTTTCTTTTTATTATGTGTTAATTATTATAAAATTTCAATGTATTCGTGCTTTCTTTGCTTTTTTTTCTCTACTCTAATTTAATATATATTCTTTTATGCATCTTATTTGTTGTTAGTAAAGGGTCCGCCAGTTAACTTTTTTTTTCAACTAGTGCTTATTTCGTGAATGGTAACACTTAGCTCATGTCTGATTTGACAGATAATTAGTTTTATCCTTCCGCTGAACGAATATGGTTGTGTATACGCTTGAACAACGCTGGGAAATATTGCGACATTACTTTGAAAATCATGGTAATGTTGCAGAATGTGTGCGAAAATTGCGTACGGATTTTGGAAGAAGAGAAGCACCGTCAGCTCCGTATGTTCGTTATCTTGTGAAAAAAGTGAAAGAAACTGGCATCCTCATCGATAAACCAAAGCGTGAAAAGCCAAAAACAGTGCGTACTCCCGAGAATATTGCTGCTGTGGCAGAAAGTGTGCGTCAAGCGCCATCAACATCAATTCACCGTCGTTCTCAACAATTGAACACTTCGGAGACATCATTGAGACGAATTTTGCATAAAGACCTTGGTATGACGCCATACAAAGTTCAATTGGTTCAGGAGTTAAAGCCAACTGACCATTCAATGCGTTTTCGCTTCGCTAAGTGGGCCTGCGATCGACTTACAGAAGATGCTGATTTTGCCAAAAAAAATCATCTTTTCAGATGAAGCTCATTTTGATCTTGGCGGGTATGTAAACAAGCAAAATTGTCGCATTTGGGGCACAGAAAACCCACACGCATACATTAAAAGCCGCTGCACCCAAAACGAGTCACTGTTTGGTTCGGATTTTGGTCCAGAGGCATAATTGGGCCATTTTTCTTCGAAAATGAGCAAGGAGTGGCCGTTACAGTCAATGGCGATCGGTATCGGGCCATGTTGTTCACAAAAATTGAAGAGGAGGATATTGGCAACATTTGGTTTCAACAGGACGGCGCTACGCGCCACACAGCCGAAGCTACACTCGATGTTTTGCGCCCTGTTTTTGAAGATCGCATTATCAGCCGCAGAGCTGATGTCGTTTGGCCACCTCGGAGCTGCGATTTGACACCGTTGGACTATTATTTGTGGGGTTCCCTTAAAGATAAGTGTTACGCCGACAAGCCAGAGACAATTGACGCTTTAAAGCTGCACACAATTGATAATGTGCTTAAAAATTGGACCAATCGTGTAGGCTACTGCATGGCCAGCCGAGGCAGCCATTTGAATGAAGTTATTTTCCATTATTAACCGGAAGGATTGTACTTTCAAATAAAATAAAAAAATTTGAGAAAATATCCTGTAGTTTTTTTTTTATAGAATTTAAAAAAAAAAGTTATTTGGCGGACCCTTTATTATTTTTTAACTTAACTTTTCCTTAACATTTAAATTGTTATAAAATCAACACATGACTTTAAACGATTACATTTTCTTAATTCTTTTAAGTCTTAAACTTCTTACAATTTCCTTAAATTTATTTTCATTATAACACAAGTATTTCATTATTTTCATTATAACATATAAAGAAAAGAAACAAAAACTAAAATTACATTTGTGACAATTTTTAGTCCTTACAGTATTTCTACTGATGATTGAAAGTACTCATATACAGTGTTGCAGTGGCGTATATAAAGAAGGTATCGTGGCAGTTAAGAATGTATCCAGAAGTATCCACCTTAGAACAAAGGTATCAACGTATTAAATTTAAAAAGAATTTATGAACTCATATAATTTCAATACATAAGTTTTGAAAAGAAAACTCCAGATTGTATTTTTAAAATATAAAGAGATTATTTATTAAACTAATATGAAAAAATAGAACAACTATCATGAAAAATTTTTCACGCGTAATCGGAAAAGGTAGTTTTCGTTTTTAAGATAAAGCTCAAGAAAATTTTGAAATTATGAATAAAATTGAAGTTTGGAAATAATTTCCAAAATGTTCTTGAGCTTTATCCTAAAAAACTCCTTTTTCCGATTACGCGTGAAAAATTATTCATGATAGGGCTGAATAAGTTTGACGTTTCAAACTCAACAAATGGTATCTGCTAGACTAAGACACGGTGCTGAGCTTCTGAACTTGCTAACAAGCTGCTAAGTCTTTTCCCATACAAGATTTTGACAGGACTTAAAAAATTTGTTAAGTTTAGCAAGTTAGCAGGATTTAACAAATGTAGTGAATATCACATTGTAGTGAATACAAATCAAGGTTAGAAATAAGAAAAATAATAATTTTCATGGAAACAAACACCACTTACATCCCTCAACCAATGAATAAACCAGCTTTTTGTTACCTTACTTTCCCGAAAATCCGGGCCCACTTAAGACTCCGGGCTCGGTGGAAACACCCCGTACCCCCTCTCGGTGGCTCTGGCCATAGCTCACTAGTCTGTTCACAGTCTCTTTCAAGTTTGACAGTGTTACTGTGTTATTTGACTCACCTCCAGTTGCGATGTTTTCTGCATGCTTGTGCACACTCTTTTTTTCCGTTTTATATTTTAGATCGTTCCAAACCTACAATTTTATTGTGTTGCTACTTCGGTGAAAAAATTATCTTCTTTACTTACCCGTTACCGTTCGTCCGGTGAGCGTACTGGTGGCCCAAATGAGTTCACATCATGATCAATTTTTTCCCATCGAGACTTTGCAAGGAATTTTTGACATAACCCTCTTGCTAGGTCCGTATTTTCCTCCATTAAAGACGCAAGACGCTCCAATTAAGATTTTGTACTCATAACTCAGGGGCTGGAAAAATGTCAGTTCCTTTTTGTTTTCATTTCAGTACTTACATGTTTCGAAGATTCAGATTTAAATGTTTTTACAAATGTAGCAATATAGCGTCTATGGTATAATTATTTGGCAAGGTAGTAGTGACAGCTTTTTGGCGATCAGGAGTTGTCAAAAACAACTACAGGAGTTATAGTTTGCTGCTGCTGACTACAACTAGCTATGTTTAAGTCGTTGCTTATTTTTTAACTTTTCTTTGACTCATTAAATTTATTCGCTAAGTATATTTGAATATTTTTAGTTTGCTGCGGTTGACTAGATACGTTTAAGTCGTTGCTTATTTTCTCACTTTTCTTTGATTCATTGCATGAACAGCTAATTTTGACAACTTCCGATCGCCGCTCGTGAGAAAAAAGCCTGCTTATGCTAACGTCCAAAACCAGTGAGCCGCTTGAAATCGTGTGAAATCGAACAGCTGATACGATAACTATCGTATCCAAATAACACATTTTAACGATGTACGATAAACGCTTAGTGTCGGATTTCATGCAATAAACTTCAATCCGTAATACCGCATGATAGAATGCAAGCGTTTATCGTGTATCGTATGAATTCATAATGCAGCAATAGATCTGTGGTTATAACTCGTGTAATCAAAAATTTATTTTAATTTTTACGTTACAGTGCGTTAAAACTTTTGATACATTTGCTACTCAGAACCTTTGAAATGTTTTAAATCTCTACTAAGTTTCATTTTTTTATTCATAAATACTCAAAACAAAGTTGTAAAAGAAATATTTTTACCTCAATTTTAACCTCAAATGCAGATTTTTGTACTTTTAGATTTACTAAAATTATATAGAACTGACAGAATATTCGCAAAAAAATGCATTATGTCCCAACTATTATAAAGGGGATGGTAATGTTTTAAAGCAAAAAAAAGGGCATGTTTTCATGATTTTTTTCTTGGAGATATGAAAAATATTGGTGTATTTATTTCATATACATGTTAAAGTTTGACTTCTTATGTCTATTTGGAAAAAAAATTATAAATTATCGATAAATAAATCCGTAGCAGCGATTTTCCGAAGGCGCCTCGAAAAAAAGTTGTTTTGCGGTGAACACGATTAGAGGTTAGCGGATCATATGAAAAAAATTTCAAAATTAGTTTAAAAGGTAATATGTTTCCCGAGGTAATACCGAATAGTTTTTTTATGTTTTTTTTTTGTAGCGTTTTGAAGTCAAAAACGCGATTCGCTGAAAAATTGAGGTTATTTTATTATTTTAAAATAGGGGGAAAAAAACGCTCGGTATTACTTGTTGATTTATGTGTAGAAATAGTGTAATACATTTCAAAACGATCGGTCAAGTCGATTTCACAGACTTCAAAAATTTGGTTTTCCAGAAAACCGATTTAAAGTTTTTTTTATCGAAAATCAAAAGTAAAAAAATCAATAAAAGTGAATAATTTTTTATTCTTACACAGAATCATCAATGCCAGCTCCGTACAGTAAAACGCTGTCATTCAGGATGTCCAATGCATTTTTTGCTCTTGCCTGCGTTACATTCTATGGTTATTCGTAATTCGTCAAATGTTCGCGCCCATTGGTGAGCACTTGGGCCTTTAGAGATGCCCATTTCATTCAAAAAGGACAATAAAGCAAAAGATCCTTCATTGAAAGTGCATGCTGCAATATTTGCTGCAATTTCATCAATGATTGCAGTACCGCCCACTAATTTTGGAGAGATTTACCAAATAAGTTGATTGAAATTCTCGTTGTTATTCTGCGTGAAACCTCCAAAACACCGATGCAAAAGTGCGTCCTTGCTCAAATCACATGAAATCACCTTGCTCAAATTTTGCAGCTGCCGCTTTTTGCCATTCACACCAAGAGCCCAAATTGCATTTTTAATTTTTTTTTACACAATCGTGATTGGATGGCCAGTCCATAATATACTGTCAACTTGTCGATCATTTTTGTGGTGAGTTTTCCTTTTCCAGAGAGACTTTTCTTTTTAATTGTTTTTCCTGTTTTAGTTTCGCTATCGACCACAGTTGATTTTACTCACTCACGTAAACGAGTGCCCATTCGTTTCTGAACATGTCCAATGCATTCTTTCTGATTTATTGTGAAATTTTTACCATACGGTTACCATTTACGATTACGGTTTACCATAACTTTTATACATCACTTGAAAATTTTTCAAAGAGCAATTGACCATCTGTACGAGGGTGTCTACTTCCATGTTGCCTGATGGACTAACATGATTTGCTTTACAGTTTAAGCTGTTGCAGTGTTCTTCGTGCCATTCTTCGAATTCAGTCAGTAAGTACTCTTGATAAACACATCAAAAACCTTTCCCGTATAGTAGCCAATCAAAGAAGAGACACCGAATAGCGAAGTGAAACCACGTTTCTTCCATGTTCCGTCGCCTGATACTGCTAATTCGTTGGTATCTTCTACATTATTCGCCTTGCATGTTTCCTCTTTTTCTTCTTTTACTGCAGCAGCAAAAATTGTTTTCGCTACATTTGTCACAGCCGTATGCATCTTCTGTACATGGTTGTAATAGTTACTTTTTGATAAAAAAGACTCCGCTGAATCCATCGAACCGCAAAATTTATTGCATCCATATAAGCCAAGGCCCAATACACGCATGACGAAAACAAAACAATGTTTTATTTCATAATGTGATTGCTTTGAGTTGGTTTTCAGTCTTTTACTAGACGGAACATATCGAGGCTCTTTGCATTTTTCACATGTCACTTTAATTTTGAAGGCTAACCCTTCCGATTTGCATGTGCGAAAAGACATTTCCCAATCACAATTTCTGAACTTCACTAATGTAGAAATAGTTGAAAATACTAAAAGGAAGTGTATCACTCTGTAATGTTTCTCCAAATCTTGCTCTACACTTTCTGTAGTACTCAGTTTAATTTTTTTATGCGATGTGCTGGACGCTTCCACATCGTTATTTTCTCGTTGTATTTTTATTTTGTTCGGTCGACTCAAAATTTTACCAATTTTCTGCCGATCTTGTCTTGTAATTTTTTTTGGCATTTTTGCAAATAAAAAAATACACCACGACCGAAAAGAAATAAAAACGAAAAACTACGATACAATTTTAGCGTCTCTGTACACAACCGCTTGGAAGAAAGTGTGCCTGGCAACAGATTCATGTACGATCAACCCTAAATATATAATATATACAACTTCAGTTTACATACCTACAAATACACATAAAAGTATAACATAATTTTGAGATTGCAAAAGGACTTGAAACAGATTTCAGTTAAGCGAATCGCGCAGCTGCAAATCTTTATGATAATTCAACGTTTTAAGGCATATATGTATGTATAAAAATCGAGCATGAGGTCCGCTCACTTGAAACGCTGTATCTTCGTTAGTTTTAGCACGATTTACTTGAAATTTGTACAAAATACTTTTGAAATGCACATTCAGAAAAAAATATAAAAAAAATGTCCCGAATTTGTTTTAAAACAGTACCATCCCCTAAAACCATCCCTCAGTTACTTAATTACTCAACGTGCAACATGTGCAACCACAATGTTTTTTTACTGACCAGTTAAGCTATTACCACGAGTTTTATGCAATTGGTTGTTGATTAATTAAAATAAATTATTTCAAAGTTTTGAAAAAACTAGAGTTTTAAATCCCACCCATATAATTTTAGGGTTAATCAATAAATCAGTACAATGATGAACATTATACGAACAGGTAATTATTTTGTTTATTTTTGCAACCACTTGTGTTTCTTCAGAATATTCAATGCAACATAAAGTTAAATTGCACCAAAATTAACCCTTATCTTCTTAATATACGTTAATAAAATTATATGATACGCAGAAAATCTCATTTGCCTTGAACCCCATTTGAAATAAATAATTTGTTTTATATATTTATATTGACTTAATAAATTTCACAAACACTTATAATTCATTGCTTGTCTACTTATTATTCCATTAACTTGAAATATAAATAACACAAAATATTAATTTGTATGTTAACGTAACAGCTTTAAAATACTATCTGAAAATTGCATTTATGAAAATAATTTAATGAAAATAATATTTAAAAAAAAAATTTTTAAATATTTATTTATTGTTTAAAATATAAAAATAAAAAATATGAAAATAATATAAACTGTTCTAAATTTTTGTAATAAGTTTTAGTTTATAAACTTTCTTCCATTTGTATGCAAAAAGTTTGCATACCTTTCATTCGATGTGTGTTGACATTGACTTCGAGCAAATTGTGATTTTTGTATTAATGTTGATTTAATTATGTTGTTTTAATATTAAACTTTATTTCTTTTATAAAAAACCATACTCTTTATGAGTCCATTCAATTTGTTGTAATTACTAAATTTTTTAAATCATATTTATCAAAAAAATTTTCATAATCATGGAACAACTAGTTAAACTCAACAAGTCTGTCTTTCATTATTCCTTTAATTGTGCTCAGATAGTAAGGTGCTTTTGAAAACTTGCGATCAATTAAACCATCTTCGTCGTTAAATGGAAGGTTTCTCTTTCCTCTCCTTACGATTTGATTCATGTTTTCCAGAGCCTGAAAAAAACAATCTAAATAAATTGTATGGTTTTAAGCAGGGATCTTAATTATTTTAAAAGATATCCAAAAACTCAAAGATTAATTATTATTAGTTAGTTAATTAATTGTGATCTATTATTTAAATTATTACATGAATTTAATTGCGAGCTTTAGATCAAGTAAGTTTTTAGGAAGGCAACAACAACAACAACAACAACAACAACAACAACAACAACAACAACAACTCTGTATAGAGTCAATCACTTAGCTGACTAGACAGTCTGTTTCGGAAATCGCCACATTTCCTCTTCAGTAGTTTTCGAGTGATTAAGCTGTTATCGACTCACTGTTAAAGTCGTATATGATTTCACACATGTTTGAAGAAATTCGCAAGAATTTTACGTTCAAATCGGCTACTTATTCATATGACATTTAAAGCAGTAAGCTATTTATAGATCATAGCCATCAACTCTACCAAGGTTGCCATCTGTTCTCGTTGTTTCTTATTTATTTCAATATTCATTGGTGTTCGGCAATCTGTCGAAATGTTAGAAGCTAGTGTTTTAACTGAAAGGTGGTTATTTCCACAACCAAATGTTCAATTACTCATGATTTTGACCGAAATCGATCAATTATAAGATTCTTTAATTAATTTGACATTAATAAGACTTATTTGGCCGTGCTGCGCCATAGAAAGTTAGTTAATTAATTGCGATCTATTATTTAAATTATTACATGAATTTAATTGCGAGCTTTAGATGAAGTAAGTTTTTAAGAAGGCAACTACAACAACAACTCTGTATAGAGTCAATCACTTAGCTGACTAGACAGTCTGTTTAGGAAGTCGCTACATTTCCTCTTCAGTAGTCTTTGAGTGATTAATCTGTGATCAACTCACTGTTAAAGTAGGGATCGAAAATAGCAGTTATTTCCGAAATTTTTATTCAAAAAGTCAAATGGAAAGAGTAAGTCTATTCAATATTTGAATATATCAATAGCTGCGTTCCATTCGCTTCAAAATAATCCAGATTATTTTTTTTTTACATGCAAAGCAAAAACAAAAATAATAATCCTATAACAAATAGGATTATTTTTGCTATCCATATAAAATTGTGATATAGCCTTTAAAAAATTTGAAACACAGGTGGCGCACCTGTATATTTTTATGAGCTGTCATTTCATTTTTTGAATTATTTGTTTGTTTGATACAATGACTATTAGGTAGCCATGACAGCTACCTATTTTCTCACGAGATGCGACCATCGAATGTTAAACAAAAGAAAATAAAACAAACCGCGTGTGTCACACACATTGGACACATTCAGCGGAGCCAACAATTTCACTTAAGTTATTTATATAATTGCATAATATTAATAACTATAACGTTTAGAGTAATACACATTCAGATAAAAACATCGTTTACTAAGGTATCGCTACCATAACAGTTCACAACAGTTTTGAACGACACACCTTCTCATGACACCTAATAGCTAATGTATCATGATTGCTTGCTTGAATTTAATTTTCACTGCAACGGTAGTGCCCTCTACGAGTCGTTTTTCTTGCCGTTTCTTTGAGAAAATTTGTTATCGCGATTATATGAAGGCGAAAGGAACGCAGCTAATATTAACAATGATGCTTGTTAACTAAGGAATAATAATCTTTAATGATTTTCATTTTTCTGATTTTTTAAAAAAAGTCAATAAATAATCGTTATTTTTTCACCAAATTTATTTCGATCAGAAATAAAAGTTAAAATTTAACTTTTATTTTTTGATCAAACATAAAAGTTAAAATTTGACTTTTATGTTTTTGATCATATATAAAAGTTAAAATTTGACTTTAATTTTTTTGATCATATATAAAAGTTAAAATTTGACTTTTTTTTTATGAAAAGTAAAAGTCATATTTTAATTCGCATATCATATGCTTGTAGCCACTGTCTCAGTTGTTTGCGAAATGAATGAAAGCACACAGCCTTATTCATAATCTCATTTTAAAGGCTGCGTAACTTAAAACCAGCTTTAAACAGCAAATCGTTGTTCATAAATGTTTTTCCGGCTTGTGTAAGATCTGCGTAACTTAAACGCCGAAATTTGCGTTTAAAGGCTGTGTAAATGTAACCTTAACTTTTTTGTCGTCTTTTCGATTACGGTTGATGTATATGATATTTATATCATAGACATGCTAAATATGCGATCTTATTAGACTTTTTTCAGTAATAGATTCGCAAATATACAAGAATTCTTCGTTTTTGTAAAAGAGTTTCGATTGTTTAGACACAAACCTTACAAAATTAAGCAATGAATAAAAAAGTGGTTATGAATAATAATTTCAGCAAGGTTGCGTAGAGGATGCTTAAAGCCTGATAAGCAAATAAGCGATGTCATTTAAATAACGGTGTGCAACGATATGAAGATCGATAGAAATGTTTTTGCTCTTTGCAAAAGTGTTACGAAAAGTGTTACAATTATAATAAAAAATATTAATATATTAACTATTTAACTTTAACTATTATATTATGTTTATAAAAAATATCATATAAATATTAATTATAATTAATTAATAATAAATTAAACAATAATTAAATTAAATTTTTATTGAAAAATATCAAAAATAAAAATTATTTCTTATTTCAATAGAATAGTCATTAAACAGCATATTGATTTTTTTATATCGAAAAAATAAAAGTAAAATTTTAACTTTATTATTGATCGAAAAATAAAAGTAAAATTTTAACTATTATTTTTGATCGAAAAAATAAAAGTCAAGTTTTAACTTTTATTTTTGATCAAAGAAATAAAAGTAAAATTTTAACTTTTATTTTTGACCGAAATAAATCGGCCAAAAAATAACGATTATTTGTCGACTTTTTGGAAAAAAATCATAGCCTTTACGGTCCTTGTGTTAAAGTCGTATATGAGTTTATTATCATATGACATTTAAGGCACTAAGCTATTTACAGATAGAGTTATAGGTAGAGTTGACCAAGGTTGCCATCTGTTCTAGTTGCTTCTTAATTACTAACTTTCTTATTTCTAGTCAGCTAAGTGATTGACTCTATACAGAGTTGTTGTTGTTGTTGCTTTCTTAAAAACTTACTTGATCTAAAGCTCGCAATTTGATTCATGTAATAAATTAATTATTATTTTTAGATTATTATTTTATTGCTGAACAATAAAAATTATGTTACAATTTTTATTTTTTTGATCAAAAATAATAGTTATTTTTTGATTTTTATTTTTCTGTTCAAGAATAATACTTATTTTTGAATATAATTATTTTGCTCAAGAATAAAAATTGTTCCTCAATTTTTAATTTTTTTTGGTCAGAAATAAAAGTTATTTCTCAATTTTTATTTTATGCTCATACAAAAGAATTATTTGTTGAGTTTTATTTTTTCGCTTTAAAATAAAAATCATTTGTCGAGTTTTATTTATTTTTCTTCAGACATAAAACTCAAAACACCACACAGCTTTGTTGTTGCTGAAGCATGCTCGCATTGAGTGTGCCGAGTGTGCGTACGTAAAAAGTATGTTTGGGGGTTTCAAAATATCGTTCGGGTCAGAATTTATTTGTATTGTTAGGACCAATTCAACAGTGTTAAGGTAAGATCTGGTTAATATTATCCTATTTCAATCCACTGAAATTTAAAATCTTTATTTCATTATTTACTACAATAATTTAATATTTAGTTTTATGTACTTAAATCTAGCTGTACTCCTCAAGTAAGCTGAAAACTGTTTTATAATTAGTTTTAGATTTTAATATATAATATTATGGGAGGGTCAAACCCTTTTAACCTCCTTGTCTCATAAAAGATCAAGCCACATAGTTCTTAATTCTCAGAAGCATAGACATGCGCTCATTTATAATGACATGGAAGCTACATGCAGTGTTGCCAAAAAAGGGAATTTCCCCCGTTTTTCGGGTTGAGTTTTTGTGCAAAAATAGTACTTTCGTCACAAAATCAACGAATTATGTTATGAAGTTTTTTTACATCCTGTATTTAAATACATTTTAAAATTATCTGAATTTGAGTTTTAATTTAATTTTATTACAATTTGAATTAGCCTGTGTATTTAATTTAACTTCATTTAGATTGTCAGCAGCTGTAAACTCAAATGTAGTTTGTTCTCTGTCCAGCGTCATTTGATTTATTTGCTTGGCAAACTATGAAAAATGGGTAAGTAAAACTGAGAGACTTTTAAAGATTTTATTTCTGGGATAAAGGCGGAGCATTTAAACTTTTTGCATTTGTTAACCATATCCTCATATAAAAAATCTGAATTTATTTCGACTTAAAGAAATTATTAAATATAGCAACACAAAATGTGCTCAATTTTAGCATTATATTTAAATATATATTTGCAGATAGATACAAGTGTAACGTTTATACATATTAAAATTTTACACACCAAAATACAAATGAAAAATCAAAACTGCATAGGATTAGAAATTGAATGGAAGTGCTTGCAGTTACACTCAAATAATATGTACACTGCACAAGTACAATAATAAAAGTGATAAATTTTTTAAAGGCATATTTTAAATTACATTACTAAAGTTTGTGTTGTTATTAATTTTATTTAAAATAAAACACTGAAGCAAGAAATAAAATTTCGGCAATTTTTTTTTATACTATAAAAAAGGAGGAAAAACGGAAAAATGCTAAGTGAAGAATGGGAAAAACATATTGAAATGCATGAGCAAAACGGGAATGATCTTTCCTAAAATCTGGCAACACTGGCTGCATGCCACAACACTACGGCCATTATGCAATTAACAAGGTTAAACAGCTAGCTCTTCTGTACTTGTCGTTGTCAAACTTTTCCATATTATTTGACAACGGCAAGTACTGGATTTCAATAGGAATTGATAAAATATTGAGAACACAAACGTCCATCTCTTCACCTTGTTGATTGAGTCATAAATAAGGTGGTCGCAAGTTTGACAGTTTCCTACCTAATCTGTCAAAATAATACAAAGAAAAACATCAAAAATGTTCATATATTTTGTCGGTATCATTGGTTCGGTATGCTACAGAAATTAAAAATATTTTGATTTTCATCAAATGATTTGACAAACGATTTGATGAGTGTTCAGACTCGTTAAATCGCCATCAAATCCATATATCGTCGCTGCGCCTACAAAAATGGTTATGTGCTTATTTTCAATTTTTTTTATTGCATATTTTTACACTATCTTTCGCCCTTATTTCTGCATTTGCAGTTTTTTTAGAACTATTTTGGTTTAGAAGTGATCAAAACAGCTATGTGCTCGCAGTAGTAAAAATGCTCTGAAAAAAACAGTTTTTTGGGTCTCCTGAAAAGGTGCTGAAAACACATAACCATTTTTGTAGGCGCAGCTACGATATATTTCTGTTGGTTAAATCGTTTGTGAAATCATTTGATGAGCGATTTTATCAATGTATACACTAGGCCGGAGGGAATTTCAAAAGTGCATAGCATCGATTTGGCTCAGGGCGCATTCGACAGGTATTGTAACAAACATGTAAACTACACAATTTAATTTCGATCTCATTGCATCTTCCTGCTTCGCTTTGTCCTTAAAATCAGGGCATTTTTTAAGAACTAACTATATGAAAAATCTAAAGAAGTGGTTGAAAAGTGGTGGAAAAATCTAAAGAAATCATGAAATGTAGGTACTCAAAATTTCGTCCTGTTCTGATCATATCTTCCTACTCTAAGATATCCTTAAAAATTACATAAATTGTAAAAAAAATTATATTGCAAAGATTTTTAGATGAAGTTATATATACTAACCCAAATATTGATTATATGAAATTTTTTTCCGATATAACGTCATCTTATTCCATAATGTCCTTGTAAATGGCATATTTTTTTAAAATCATTAAAATCGTTAAAAATTAAGACCTAATCGGCTGATAATAGGATAAGCTAAACACATACAAAATTTTATTACGATCTGACCCCAAATGCCTACTGCAGAGTGTCCTTGAAAATAACATATTTCTAAAAAATATTTATATCGCATTTAACAAGATAAGGATCAATAATTATAAGATAGAAAAGTTCATATTCAAAATTTGATCTCAAAATTATAATATCTTCCTTTTCTAAAATATCCTTAAACATCACGGTGTCCAAGAAAATTTAAATTTTTTTTAGTATTGTAGTCAATTTCAATAGATTTATGATCACTGATTCCGATCATAATAGATATAGATCTTGGAATATATATACTGTATGTAGAATGATTGAAATACGAGTTTTTGAGGCATTCTTAAATCATGATTAAAAATTAATGGATTGTAGTATAACTTTTAAGAACAGACTTGAAAGATAGAGTAGGTTATGGTTTTTAATCTTACAATTTCTGATAGCATAATCGAATGTTTTTTTCTAAAAATTTAATATTAACATTGTGCGAGTCTAGCTTAAAAAAAATAAAAAGTTGTCGGAATTTACAAAATGTACAGGTATTGCGAATTTTTACAGGCACGCAAATTTTTTTAATGAGTCCGTTTACTTCTTATAGGCTGAAAACGATCTTCAAGGGCTTTCCCAGATAGTTTAAAAAATTTTGAAAGAGATTTATATTTTTTCCGATCGAATGATAGAGTTGAATAGAAATCATATAAAAATCTACTTTTGTTTATAAAGATTAAAACGAATAGCGCCGAATTTGAAATCAAAAATAAATTTAAAATTACTCAGGATTTTTGTAAGAAGTTGTGTTGTTTTTAAATGAATGATAACTGTCCTGTGTTTGGTAGTCCATGTGAGCTACCACGGAACCAGCTACCATCGTTTGACAGCGTAGTGAAGTATTATTTATATCAGAAGTGTAAACAAAGGGAAGAAACGTTACCAAGTTTAAAAAAATGTACCACAGATGTGCGTAAAATATGGTAATTACTAAAAATTCCAACCATTACCGAAAAAGCCATATTCCAAAAAATGTGTTCTGTTCCACAATAATTTAATAATAATAATTATTTTTAAAAAAGTCGTCAAACAAAACTAATTTTTCTAAAAAAGTTGAAGACTTTAAAAAATATATAAAAATAAACTTTTCGATATATGTGCTTGCAAGTGTAAAAATTTTAAAGTGTGTAAATGCAAAATAAAAGTTTCTATAAAATTTCAAAATTTTCAAACAGATCTAAGAGGACTACGAGCTCAAAAAATTGGTGATGGTTTTTTAGTAAATGTTCATAATTTATGCAGACAGAGGAAATTAAGAATTGATGATACTCAACCGAGCTCAAGTGTTTCGTGCAAAAATGTTTGTGCTGATATGCCATCAAAATCAAATATTGAGAATCCAGATGAAAGGCTTTATTTACCTTATTTTGAGAAACCTGAAAATAACAAGGAAATTAATTCGCAATACAACATGTAAAAAATACCAAATTTAGCTCTTGCTTGCGATAGAACTGGGATTTCCGATCGGGCGGCAGCCATTATAGTAAGCGCAGCACTTAAAGATATGTGGCTTATTTCTAAACTGGATAGTATACGTATCATCGACAGATCCAAAAAAAAACAGCAAGAAAATCAATTCGATCAAATCTTCAAAACAGGACACTAAATCCTTCAAAGTCGATCGGTTTTTACTTTGGCAGACGAAAAGATTTCGGGACTATTTCGAGAGTGAGGAGCGGATCGCGTTTCATAACAAAAAATGTTGTTGAAGATCACATTGTTGCTGTGGCGGAGCCATGTTCTAAGTACTTGGGTCACATGACTATTTCGGCTGGTTCTGCAGTTGAAATAGAAAATCAAATAGTGAAATTTCTTAATGAAAATAAAATTAATGCAGCAAAAATAAATGCTATTGGCTGTGACGGAACTGTGGTGAATACAGGCAAGGAAAATGGAGTTATACGTTTGTTAGAGTTGGAATTTAATCGCCCCTTGCAATGGTTAGTTTGTCTGCTGCATTGCAACGAACTTCCCCTTCGCCATTTGTTCTTAAATTTCGACGCCCGCATAGTGGGACCAAATTAATTTTCAGGGCCACTAGGAAAACTGATACAAATATGCCAAAATAAACCAGTTGTTAAATTCGACGCTATCGCTACATCATTGCCCAACATTAACTTGAAGGATTTGAATACAGATCAAAAATATTTATTTGAAATGACTGCTGCCATATCTAGCAATAATGTTAATGCAAAGCTTGGCAGAAGAGATCCTGAAAAAATGACTCATTCATGATAGTTGATAATAGCAAATCGCATTCTAAGATTTCATGTTTCAGAAAACAATCCGAGCATGAACAATATTTTGCTCACACGGAAAATATTCTTATCGCTATGCTAAATGACAGCAGGCAAAAAATAAGGGCACTTGCTTTGAATCGTATTCGAACATTAAAATCGACAATTTATAGCTCCAAAACTGATTTTGATGCCGACGATTATGTGGACATCATTGACTGGAACATGGAAAATTTAACTAAATCACCACTTTTGTCTAATCACCACTGCAATTGAAATACTAAGGCATTGTTAAGCTGAAATATAAATTTTTAATCTTCCTTGCCACTCACAAGCAGTTGAACGGTGCGTTAAGCTGGTTACGGAAGCATCATCAGCAGTTTGTGATACAGTTTTTAGGGACAGATTTATAATGGCGAGAATTGCATCAAGGCGCAAAGTTCCAAAATTCGAAACAAAGTCTGACTTTAATTCATGCTTTTATTCACACTTAGCTTCAGCGCCCATATAACAATGACACACCGCAGTACGTGACACCCTTTATAAACTCCTACAACTAGAAACCACTTCTATTGGTCTACAGAGCTTCAGCAGCATTGATTGCACGCGCACTTCACACGTATCAACGTATGACGCAAGCCACGTTGTCGTCGTTTGTACAATACACACGTCAGGTATATCTCATTCGTCTCATCGTTTTGCGCACTCAACGAAGATCATCTTTGGCTCATACCACGCTATTAAATGCGCACGCCAAACTTGTCATCGTTATGCAGATCTATCACCATGCAAGTCGTCACCTACTGCTATACAATTATTATAGTTATCAGTTATATTTATCATATAATAATATTTATCAATTTATCAATTCCATTCATTAGAAGTTGTTTAAAAAATCGTTTAAAATAATGTCCTGTTTTTTGCTCAAAAGCGGAGCAGGAAGATGAAGTCCTATCCTTTCAAAATTTTGTATCGTTAATGTATGATACCATATCTATCGACCCCCTGAGCCAGTTCGATAAAAGGGTCCCTTTTTTTCATATATGATTGCTCCGCCTTAGTGTAAGCCCCTATTGAAATTTAGTATTTGCCGTTGTCAAATAATATGGAAAAGTTTCTGAGAATTAAGAACTATGTGGCGGGGGACTATACGACGAATGGGTTAAAAGGGTTTGACCCTCCCGTAATATTATATAATAAAAACTAACACTAGCTATAAAACAATTTTCAGCTTACTTGAATAAGGAGTGCATAAAGATTTAAGTGCATAAAACTAAATATTAAATTAATTTAGTCAAGGAGGACTAAATTGAAGAACCATTTTTATTCTTGAGCAAAATAATAAAACTCAAAAATAAGTATTATTCTTGAACAGAAAAATAAAAATCAAAAAATAACTTTTACTTTTGATTAAAAAAATACTAACCAGTACATAATAATTAAATTAAATTTTTATTGGTAAAGCTCACAAAATAAAAACTTTTTCTTATTTCGATAGAACATGCATAAAGCAGCATATTGAAGAAGCTCAAAATGTGCTCCGACGTTTGGAACATGTTTATGTTTTTTTTATTTAGTTTTTGGAAATAATCGTTATTTTCTGTCCTTGGTTTTAAGATTATTCTAAATTTCGTGCTTCTGCAATATATGTTTCATACAAAAAACATATCAAAAATTACAAATGGTTTTTAGCTATTGATAGTGTGGAACATATGAAACTGTGGTTTTGAAATGTCGTTTGTATTTGCGTCTGTAAATTTTTGAATTAGAACCGTCTCTAATTTCGTATGTTTTTCCATCTGTACAAAATGGCAGTTTGATAAATTTTTTTAAAACTTTTTGTGTGAAAATGGAAGAAAAGGTAAATTTTAAGATACTTATTCAATAAATTGATTCATAATGTATTTTTTTTTTAGTTTAAATGGCCAAAGAAGGACATTTTACAGCTTTACAGTTTACAAATATCCTTTACAAAAATCTGTATGAAGCATATAGTCTGGGGGCACCTTAAGAAAACAAAAAGATATGCAGGAGGCGGGAAAAGTTTTGGCACTGTCCAATTTTTTATATTATTTCCCGAGAAACAATTTCATATTTTGTGTCAATACAGAATCTGATATATATTCTGTGCCAGTGTCGGTAAGTGTCGGACCTCTTCACCGAAAGAAGTCATAGTTCTGGAACACCTTGGGCAGGCACAATGTAAGAACGAAGACCGATTCGGGCACTCGTCAGTTTATTGTGTCCGAATATAGTCCCTCGTTTTTGAACACTTTATTGACATGATACAGACTTACTACGGTATTATTTCAGGTACCTTTCAAGGTACTTGTTGGGTATGTTTCGGGTACATTATAATTAAAACACAGGCCAGTTTCGATATATATCAGCTAGTTTATTGACATAATATATACATTTTTTCTCGGGTCCTGTTCGCTGAAGCTCGTTTGCATTTGGCTTAATATCAATGTGCGATTAATTTTTTTTCATAAACTTCGCAGTTTTTCGTTACTACTCGTAGCTTTTAAGAATAAAATTGAGTCCGATACTCTGGACTTTTGTGCCTGAGTGGTTTGGTATGGACACAAATTGTTTCTCGGGTTTCCTAATAAAATGATCAGGTTTTTAAAGAAATGGCGAATCTGTAGGATAGACTCGATATTAAGTTGTCGTTAATAACATATTTTCATACCGGCCTTTGGGGGATTCAATACAAAACGGTAATTTTTTTTGCCAAATTCAAAGTTCACTCTTATGATTTTTTTAGGTAAGGGACAGTGAACCTATGTATAGTTACTACTTAAGTTGCCATAGCAGCAATACAGCATGCATCTTATGGTATGTTATCTTTTTTAGAGCTCGTTACTGCTTTCTCTGGTAACTCGCTGAAAATAGCAATTTAAAATTGGTTGTGATACGAAATAACAAATAGCAGTTCGGTTGCATTAAAGTTGCGTTGCCAATTTGGCTACTCAACTCTGTTTGGTTGCCATATGTAATAGGGGGATTTATCAAAGTTTTTCTAAATATTTTTTGTTGTGTAGGTACATATCTAATGCTAACAACTCATGTTATTAAAAAATAAGTATATTGTTTCTAAGAACACTGAAAAGTAAGTAATTTTTTTAAGTTAAGTACATACATATAAGTATACCTCCTCAGAAAAAAAATTAAAATATTTTTTTTTGATATTGTTTACTAATTTAAAAATTAAAAGAACCCACAATGCTCCTTAAATATTATCACGCCCTCTTTTTCTTATCCTCGAAAAATTTTGTGTATGCATCCATCAGAAACCAAATAGATTTCAAATAAAAAATTATTAATTTTATATATTTGCATTACTAATCTAATATATGTATAAAAAAATTTAAAAACACAGAGCAAGAGCATAACAGAAAGTTAAAAGTCATACCTACTCTCAAAATAATTAAATTAAAAATTATCTTTCTTCGTCCTCACGTCACTGATTTGAAGTGCTTAAAAGTTATAGAATCAGTACAAACCGCTCCTGTACAAACTAGCCCTTCCGGCCCGTATTCCACCCATGCACAAATAATTTAATGTTGCAACATAATTTCTAAGAAGCGTCACAACAAAGTAGAGCGCACTTAAAATTTTCAAGTACAGCAACAAAGTATGAAAGTGATTTCATAATTTGTTGCATTTCCTTAGAAATTATGAGCAAACCCAATGTAAGTAAAAGTCAACTAAACAAAATGCTATAGTTGACTGACCGTCCTATTAACATTTCTCAAGCACAGCAATAAACTATGAAAGTGATTTCATAATTTATTGTATATGTAAACAAAAGTCAACTAAACAAAACGCTATAGTTGACTGACCGACCTAAATGTTTCTCTTCATTTGTTCTTTGTTCTTTCTTACATATATGTATGTATTTATATATGTATCTTAGCGTAGGAGTAAGCGTAAGTTAAGTTTCAAGCCATGAATTTTAAAAATGAATAATCAATAAAGTTCTAACCTTCAATGTGAAAAGTAGTGATTTTTATTCAAACTGGTGCATTTTGTTTTATACACCTAAAACTGGCGACGAGGATGGGATCCTTGTAAAGGAAACCTTGAAACAAGTAACCATTCTGCAGGAGCAGAATATCTTACAATTTGCCGAAATAAAAATATTGACAGGAGTCAATCGTTAATTTCTGCAGCAGCAGAAAAAGACACTATTTCTTCAAAGCCAAGGCGACCTTTTGGTATTTCAATATCTTCAACAAGGATCCAGAACCAACTGACAGGAGTCAGTTTATAAACATATAACAAGCTGCAAAAAAGAAAAAAACAATAGCAGAAACAACAGTAGCAAAGACAACAGTAGCAGAAGCAACAGATTCAACAGAAACAAGGATAATGGTAGCAGACACAACAAAAGCAGATATAAAAGCAACAGATTCAACAGCAACAAGGATAACGGTAGCAGATACAACAAGAGCAGATATAACAGTAGCAGAAGCAACAGATTCATCAGCAACAAGGATAACGGTAGCAGACACAAGAATAGCATATATAACAGTAGCAGAAACAACAGTAGCAGAGACAATAAAGCCACAAACAAATTTATAGTGAGTTAATTTTAATACTATTCTATGATAAAAAATATAATTATTTTTAAATAATTTTTTTTTTTTTGTACAAAAACTTATAAAAATTATAAAGAGTAAAGAGAATATGTGAAATTTTTTTTACATACAGTGAACTTAAAATTGGCCAATAAAATTTTGTTTGTTGAGTAAATGGAACAAAGTTTATCACAATTAGGCGAAACTATAGAAAACCTAGAACAAGTTTTAAATACACAAGTAAATTTACTATCAAACGCGAATATAAGTGAAAATCTAACTATGGCTACTTTAGAGTTAGAAATAGATCCGTTAAAATACTTAGAAAGATTGCCAGAATTTAATGGACATCTAGGAGACCTACAAACATTTATAAATCTGACAGACAGAATTATACCTAAACTGAGACAATATGATGAATTAGCTCAGGCAATTTTTTCAGACATTATAAAATCTAAATTAAAAGGTAAAGCTAGAGAAGCCATTGAAATAAATGGACAAGCTACATCCTGGGCCCAGATAAAAAAAATTCTACAGGAAAACTTTTCCGATAGAAAATCTATTGATGAGCTTCTTTTCAATGAATTAAGGGGGCTTACTTTTAAAACGAACAGTATGAATTTTTACAATGATATAAAGTATATCTTGCGTAGGCTTAACACAAAAACATCATTTGAACTAGGACAAGCTGTAGAGGACGATGAAGTTCAACGAACACTTGATTTAAATATTAAAACAGGTTTACAGATTTTCAAATCAAAGATACCAGAACCAATGAAGTCAATTCTTTTTTGTAGAAACCCAAATTCATTAGAGCAGGCAATAAATATATTGATTGAAGCTGGATATGCGTACGATAGCGGAAATACTACACAGAGTAATACATTTCAACATAATGAAAATTTCAAAAAAAATTATAATCAAAGTGTTAATAATAATTTCAATAAAAGAACAAACAATTTTCCTAAGAATAACAGATCGGAAAATAATTCAAATCATAATTCATTTAATGGAGGACAGAATAATGGAAATAATAATTATATCTCAAATTACCGGAGAAATAATTATACAAACTATAATCCAACTTTTAGAGAACCAAATAATGGAAATAATAATTATAGCTCAAATTACCGGAGAAATAATTATACAAACTATAATCCACCTTCTAGAGAACCAAATAATGGGAATTATAATTCAAATTATCGGAGAAATAATTATACAAACTATATTTAATTTTCTAGAGAACCAAATAATAGAAATAATAATAATCATTTATCCCACAGAGAACATAATTGGTCAAATGGATCACCACCAGATCGTTCTAATAGACAAATTGATAACCAAGAACCCATGGATATCAATACTCATGAAATTCAAAATGTGTCTAATAGGCCTAATACTAATAATGTTGAGACAAACAAAAATTTTCGACAAATAGCCTCACCAGAAATTTACCCTTTATAACTGTTAAATCAAAAACAAAATATTTAATATTTATAATCAATACGGGAGCGACCCATTCGATAATAAATCCAGGAATTTGCGACCCTAAATGGTTCGTACATACTGAGACAATTAACATTAAAACCCTACAAAATGACGTAAACATTAGTGAAAAAGTGCAAATACCTTTGTTTGAGGAATTGGGTGGACCATTACCTCAGGAACAAAAGGTAGATTTTTACGTTTGTCAATTTCACTATCATTACCATGGTTTAATAGGTAATAACATTGTAAGGCTTATAAAAGCAAAAGTAGATTATGAAACCAATTATTTATATGTAAACACAATAGCGACCAAAATAAATTTTACTATAACAGACGACAATTATCATTATTTTTCAAAAAAAGGACATTACGGACTAAATATACCAGTGGATAAAAAAGACGGGTTGGTACACATTAAAGGGCTGCACAAATGTATTTGCTTCTTTAATTCCACCAAGTACTTTTAGCTAGGCACATCATTTGTAGCAGAATTAAGCAAAGAAATCGCTTAAAACCGTTGCTTGCTGCTCAAAGAAAAAGTAATGTTTTAACTCTCTCTCTCTCTCGGATCAAATGCATACGCAACTTGCTCTCATCAATTACAGTAATTATCGGTCGCTATCTCGGCAAATGAAAAAAAAAACTGTATAGTTCTGCAAATACTGCAAATACTTGCGTATGCTGAAAGCAGAAGTCATTATCAGTTGCTAATGAAAGCATAAGTAAAGTAATAATAAAGTAAGAGTTAACTTAAAAAAATGGAAATTAATGAAGAAAGTAAGTATTGAACTATAATTATTATATTATAATTATATTATAATTGAATTATAATCCTGTAAATAACAATATTAATAGAGGTTAATATTAATAACGATGCTTTAAAAGTAAAAATTGTGAGCGGCGATTTTAAACTTATTATTTTTTAAACTAAAATTATCTTTTAACATTTAAACATTAATAATTAATAAATATATATTACCACACATAAAGTTAATATTTTTGAAAATTTTTTGTGCTTTCGTTATGCTTATCTGAATGGTTTTTTGCTTTTAGTAAAATATATTTTTAAATTAAAACATGCAACTGCAAATCCATCTTCTAAATTTCAGAAATAATGTTTCAAGTATTTCAAGTACTTGCCAACTTGTACTCCTCTTGCAAGTTATTTTTATGAACATAACTAATACGCGATAGACAATTTATTATTTGTTTTGCTTTCAACCGGTTTTCCACTTACGCACACTACCTACAATTTTCGCTCACGCCAACGCTATCCACAAATGAGAGTGAGAGAACGAAAGTAATTGCGATCCCCACAAATGTTTTGTACAGCGATTCAAATGTAATTGTGCAGCCCTTTAGTACACATACCTAAAAAAGTTACGGAAAATCAAAAATTCGAAATATTCGAAGGAGTATATGAAGTGGTAAATAATTTAGCGACAAATGTAATTGTCAAAACAAACTTTGATGAAGAGTTACAAGTACAGTTTAATTTAAAAAATATCACACCAGTGACATGTGAAAATTTTTATGTTTCAGAATATTATAAGAGTGAAACACAACACTCAGTATTAGAAAAAATTAGAATAGCACATCTTAATGAAGAGGAAAAATTAAAGTTAATACCAGTTATTAAACGATTCAGCAAAATATTTTATGATAAAAAATCTGAATTAACATTCACTAATGCAATAAAGCATGAAATTCGGACGATCGAACATGCTCCTATTGCAGTGAAAACTTATCGATATCCGTACATTCATAAAAATGAAGTACAAAAACAAATTCAGGAAATGCTTGACAATGGCATCATACAAGTAAGTCACCTTATTCAGCTCCAGTTTGGGTTGTACCAAAAAAAATGGATGCTAGTAAGAAATGCAAGTGGAGACTTGTTATTGACTATCGCAAGCTTAACGAAGTCACAGTAGATGATAAGTACCCTATTCCAAACATGGACGAAATCCTTGAGAAATTAGGAAGATGTCAGTACTTCACTACTTTGGACCTCGCTAAGGGATTTCATCAGATTGAAATTGCCAAAAATGATATTCCAAAAACTGCATTTAGTGTCGAAAATGGACATTATGAGTTTTTAAGAATGCCATTCGGGTTGAAGACAGCCCCGGCAACATTTCAACGTTTGATGAATAACATTCTCTCTGATTATGTCAACAAGATCTGCTTAGTATATCTTGATGACATTATAATATTTTCGACATCCCTGCAAGAGCACGTGGAATCACTGTTTAAAATCTTACAAAGACTTAAAGACGTAAATCTAAAAGTGCAGATAGATAAATCTGAGTTCATGAAACACGAAACAGAATTTCTAGGTCATATTGTTACAGAAAATGGTATAAAACCTAACCCAGGAAAAATCGATTGCGTACAAAAATTTCCAATTCGAAAGACTCCAAAGGAAATTAAACAATTTATTGGATTGACGGGTTATTATAGAAAATTTATCAAAGATTATTCGATGATTGCTAAACCAATGACAAAATATTTGAAGCAGAACGCTAAATTGAACATAAAAGATCAAGAATACATTGACAGTTTTAATACGTTAAAAAGACTTTTAACAAATGACCCAATCTTACAATACCCAGACTTCAATAAGCAATTCGTACTGCAAACAGACTCTAGTAATTTTGCTTTAGGGGCGACTCTCTCTCAAAATGGACATCCACTATGTTACGCAAGCAGGACGTTAAATAATCATGAACAAAATTACAGTACAATAGAAAAAGAACTGTTAGCAATAGTATGGGCGACACAGTATTTTCGGCCATATCTCTTTGGTCGTAAATTCATTATAGAAACAGATCATAGGCCATTAACTTGGTTATTCAATATAAAAGAACCAAACTCCAAGCTTGTGAGATGGAGATTGAGATTGTCAGAGTATGATTATGAGATACGATACAAAAAAAGGTACTAAAAACGGAAACGCTGACGCATTATCTCGCGTAGTAAAAAATCTCACAGAAGTAGAAAACCAGACAATTAAAGAGGTAGAAAGTCCACTGAATATTTATAAAAGACAGGTTGTAATAAAAAAGATAAACTCAGGTGCTTTAAGGATAAGAAAAAGAAATATTTTTAGGTGTTGTAGAACAACTATCCATGCCAAAACACTTGATGAATCCACTGTCAGGACTATTGTGCAAAACCATTTCGATAAAGATAAGATTACCGCAATTTTCATCGCAGATGAAACATTTTACAAAACTTTTCTAGAAATAGTTACCTTAGAATTCAGAGAACACTACGTTATACTTAGATGCAAAAAATTCATAAAAGATGTAGAAGATGAAAACGAATTAGCAGAAGAAATACAGAAATAACACTTAAAAAATAACCATAGAGGTATAAATGAAAACTTTCTTGAATTAAGGGAGGAAATTTATCACCCAAAATTGAAAGATAGAATTACAAAATTCATAAATAATTGCGAAATTTGTAATAAAGAAAAATACGAAAGGAAACCAGTAAAACCCAAATTTCAAATAACTGAAACCCCTGATGGTCCAAGAGAAGTAGTACATATGGACGTTTTTTACAGCTTAAATAAAACCTTATTTTTAACAATTATTGACAAATTTTCAAAACATGCTCAAGCCATAAAAATATTAGGAAGATCATGGACTGAATTTAAAAAATCTTTAATACAATACCTAAGCAATGTAGGCCATATAAAGAAAATAATAGTTGATAACGAATTAGTATTTAAGGCAATTCCATTACAAGAGTTCCTTAGAGAAAATAATATCGAAATACATTTTACATCTAGTGGGAACCACACTTCAAATTCGGATGTTGAACGATTACATAATACAATCAACGAACATATACGAATACTTAAACATGACCCAAATATAGATACTGAAACGACAGAAGAAAAAATTTTCCGAATAATTAAATACTATAATGATACGATACATTCAACAACTGGACGTAAACCCATAGATTTTGTAAACGGCACAATAACACACGAAGATTATAAAACAATAAAAGAAAGAATCATTAAAAAAAAAGAAGACAAAATTAATAAATTAAATCAGAATCGAGAAGATATAGACATTAACTCGGGACCTGTATTTATCAAACAGGTAAGAGGAGGTAAAAATTACTCTAGATTCAAAAAAGCTAACGTACAACCGTTAGATGAAAATCACGTAACTTTTAAGGGACAAAAATACTATAAATCTCATATAAAACGAAATAAAAAGTTTCAGTCAAACCAATGAAACGTTTCCATTCTATTTTATTTTTACAGAACCATGAAGAATATACTAAGAACAGTATTATGGATAATAATTCCAATAATCTCAATGGCGCAATACATTGAAGTACAAAATATAAACGAAAACAACGGTTACATCAATATACGTACTGGGCAAGTAAACATAATAAAAGATTTTATGAAAGTCTTACATATAATAAACACTACGGAATTCGAAATTAATAAGGATAATATTAGGTATAACATAGATATAATTAAAAATCAAGTAGGAAAAGATGATACATCTTTCGCTACCTTACTTAATAATTTTAATCTACTCGACGAAAAAATAAAAGTACTTAGACCACATTCAAGAGAAAAAAGAGGATTCATGAACATTTTAGGTAAAGGACTTAAAATTGTTGCAGGAACCATGGACAATGACGATGAACTACTTATAAAAACACAATTAGAAAATCTATCTCAAACAAACACGAAACTTGTATCAGAATCCAATAAACAAGTACTAATAAATTCACAAATCTCAGACCAAATCCAAAATATTACTACTCATATTAACATACAACAGAATTTTATTAAAAGTATACTTACAGATAATTCTAAGAAATTACAAAACGAATTGGACATATTCAAACATATTTATCAACTTAACTATGACATAACGTTATTAAGAAATCATATTGACGACATTGAACAAATAATTCTAACTAGTAAACTAGGCATACTATCTAGAAATATCCTTAATAGTGTAGAATTAGAATTAGTATCAGATTTAGAAGCACTAGGAGATATTAAGATAACGGTTGCACATTACGATAAACTAATAACAATAATAATCATGGTACCAAATTACTCAACAAAGAAATTTTCAAATATAATAATTGAGCCAATTCCAAACCTAGATAATAAATCAATTCTTTTAACAGAAAATATGTATATTATAGACGAAGTTATAAATCTTATATAAATCTTTATAAATCTTTATAACAAAACTGTTAAGAACAATCTAAAAGCAAATTTAGAAACCATTCAAGATAACTGTATCAGTAAAATAATTAAATCAGAAGATGCACACTGTGAAATGAAAATCGATATTGTGGAAACCATTAAAGAAATTTCAGAAGGATTAATAATTGTAAAAAATTTAAATGAAAATCAATTAATCCAAAATTGTAACAAAAACAATATAAAACTATATAAAAACAGCTTAATTAAATTTGGAAATTGTAAAATAAACTTAAGAAACCTATCTTTTAAGAACAATTTTTTAAAAATTAAAGAACATAATATTTTGCCATACACAAAAATAAATATTAAGGAGAAGAACATAGAAAGTGAAAAACATTTAGAGCACTTAAATATTAATAGATACGAAAATACTAGAGATTTCATTAAATTAACATTAAATCAAAATTTGCTGAAAACTTCAATACTAAATTTTCCCAGCATTTTTATTAATATAACAATAATTGCTATAATATTTGCGTACTTTAAAGTCCGACGTACTAAGATCTTGCACTTTAAATCAAAAGCTTCGTCGGAGCCTCAGACTCAGGGTGGGCGAGTTATAGAATCAGTACAAACCGCTCCTGTACAAACTAGCCCTTCCGGCCCGTATTCCACCCATGCACAAATAATTTAATGTTGCAACATAATTTCTAAGAAGCGTCACAACAAAGTAGAGCGCACTTAAAATTTTCAAGTACAGCAACAAAGTATGAAAGTGATTTCATAATTTGTTGCATTTCCTTAGAAATTATGAGCAAACCCAATGTAAGTAAAAGTCAACTAAACAAAATGCTATAGTTGACTGACCGACCTATTAACATTTCTCAAGCACAGCAATAATCTATGAAAGTGATTTCATAATTTATTGTATATGTAAACAAAAGTCAACTAAACAAAACGCTATAGTTGACTGACCGACCTAAATGTTTCTCTTCATTTGTTCTTTGTTCTTTCTTACATATATGTATGTATTTATATATGTATCTTAGCGTAGGAGTAAGCGTAAGTTAAGTTTCAAGCCATGAATTTTAAAAATGAATATTCAATAAAGTTCTAACCTTCAATGTGAAAAGTAGTGATTTTTATTCAAACTGGTGCATTTTGTTTTATACACCTAAAACTCTTAAACTGCCTTTGTCTTGGTTGGAAATTTTGTTCAATATGTCAGGTATTGTCTTTAAAAAATTGTAAAATAAGATTCATCTGTATTCAATATTATTTTTACAATTGAAATTGACTCTAAAGTCTTAACTCCAGAGTCTCTGGAGTCTATTTTTAACGTTGTTGACTCCAATTTCCAAATTTTTTCCGATTTGGCAAACAAACATTTAACCTGAGAAGATGAACCGAGAAAACATAAAACAAATTCTATTTAATAGAAAAAGTCATCATAGTCAACATTATGAGCGGCCATATGTTTTAAAATCTTCAACGATCAATGTTCTGTGGACAAGGGTATTGATTTCCACTTTTCAAACTTTTCGCTGCTGCAATACTTTTTATGTAATCATACTGATTAAAAACATTAGGGGACTTAGCAGACAAATCAAATTAAGTTTTCTTAGCAAATTTGCTCAACGATTTCTTAACTGTTGGCCAATCAGGAAACTGCCGCTGTTTTTCAAAGAATTTCAATTAAAAAAAGAAAGCATAAAGAAGTATAACTCTTAAAAGTAAGTAAATAAGCAGGGCTAGGATTTCGATGACATGTCATATTTTTTCTGCTGCTTCTAAGACAATTCCTGCTTATTTAAAACGTCCATTTATGCTTTATAAATTCCAAATATGAAAAGTTTTTAGGACATTTTTTGTAATTTTTCATCGTTTTTAGTTTTCAGGTTATTTTTACTAGATTTAAGGCGTTCGTTGGTTATTTTTAGAGATTTTTAAGTTATTATATTGTCATTTTTGGACGTTTTTCATTTTTAGAGCATTTTTCGGTTTTTTAGGTCATTTTAGTGTAATTTTGAAAATTTTTTTCCACTGAAAAAATGTCCAAATGCAAATTTTTAAACATATTCCATTAACACTAGAGTCCCTTCAATCAAAAACATTACCTCTCGACAAAGAAGTAGCTTTGTTTATAGACTTCAATGAAAAAAAGCTCTTAAAAATGTAATTTAGTAATGTTTTATTTTTAATTCTTAATTTTTTTGTTTATTTTTTATGCAATTGTTTGCGTTTTTTAGGTAATTTTTGTAAGTTTTTAGGTCATTTTCTGCAGTTTTTAGGTAATTTTTGTAATATTTTTAGGTATTTTTTTGCAGTTTTTTAGGTCATCAAAATCCGAGCCCTGCTTATAAGTATAGACTATTAGTAAGTATTTGAAGCTAAAAATAATATGATACTTACAAAGTAAATATAGTTGGTAACATTATACATATCCAATTATTATAAAACTTATATTTTTCATTACCGCATATCTCGTTATTATTAGTATCACATATCGATACTATCGATACTATCGATACTATCGATACTATCGATTGAATTATAATTGATAAATCGATGCCGAGTTCGTCAAAATTTAAAGACATATTTTGTCATCACTAGTTAAAAAGTGAAGGATTAATTATTTCACATCACTTCTAAAGAAGCAAAGTGTCAACTACTATAAAGCTGCTAAACTTCCAAACTTTTGCTTCCTATATATATAACAAACCAGCAAATATCCACTGCTACGCCGTAATAAAAATATTAAATACCATGTAAAAATTATAAAACTGAAAATAAAAGTATTTAGTTGTATCTTCAAATCCAAAATATTAAAGTAATTGTCTTTGTTTTTTTTAATCATGAAAAATGGTATAAATATTAAAAAATTATTTTATTTATTTGAGTTCCTTCCTAAAACGGTAATTGTTATGATGACATAATTGTTCGCCTTTCTTTTATTTTAACTTTTAAATGTTTCCTGAATAAAAGGAGTAGGAAAAAATTTGTGTAAAAATTTAATTTTTTTAACACAGGTTCTAAATATGAATAAATTCTTCTTATATATTGAAAAATTCCGTTATTATTATAATATTCTGGCAATATCTCGAAAACTATGCAATTTCTCAGTACAACGCATTTTTGTATGAAAAGTCGTTCATTAATAAAAATAGCGGTAAACTACAGCTTTTTCAAAAATATTTTGTACGGATAGTATGTTGAAAAAATTCTCATTATTATGACATCATTACTATGGCGGTATCTCAAAAACTATAGATTATCTCAGTATAACGAATTTTTTTTAAGCCTCAGAATGAAAAAAAACCGATTGAAATTTCAAGTTTAACTTAGCAAGCAAACATCTCCGCCATTTTCAAATCGATTTTCATCAAATTTTCTTTGTCTGAAATTAAGTGAGTTTGGAGAAATGAGAAAAGATATACCGTTACCCCTCCCCAATTCAATGTTTTATATTATTTTCAATATTTTTACAATATTGAATTTGTACTCAAAAAATAGGCCAAAAATTGTTTTTGTTAGAAATTTTTTTGTTTGTTTTTTAATATCCATTTCCCCCACTCTTTCATAATGAAACTTATCTGCTGTTTATTTATATTTCAATAAACATTTTCTATCATTAAAAATCATGGGCTACCCATGATGCAATTACTACAGGTTGTCCATTCATTTGACGTTTACTCAGAAGAATGAAGACATACACCCGTAAAATTGAAGAGGAGAGCAAAAGAGTAATTTTTTTTAATGCCAAAGTAATCAGTTGCAGGAATATCATACTTTTTCGCAGTACTAAATTCCTAAGGATACATTTCACTGCTGCTTTTTCTACTACGTTCTGCACTGCTTGTTTGTTTTGATAGAAAATTTAAGTAAGTTTTTAAAAAACTAATTTCAAAATTTTGTTGTGCAAATCTATTACCTATTCTATTATCTATCTACCGCTGACGGCTTATTGGCACATTATATTTTTGAATTTCATCACCAAAATAAACTGTTTTGCCAATACCGCACGTTGAAGTTTATTTTAATAATTACAACTTAATAGTCGCTATTTATATATTAATTGAAAAAAAAACGGATCGCAACAAAATTTGAAAACAATTTTCAATAATAATTATCAAAGCAATAATTATTATAAATGCAATGCACACTATTTTTTTGCTGCTAACAGCAAAATATAGAATAAGTACGTTTTAAAAAAAATATACAACAAAACACTGAAACATAACTTTTTTCATAGAAAACCACAAAACCCTGGTTGTCATTTATATTTGAGAGAGAATATATTTTTTTTACAAATTTACGGGTGTTGTCAAACGAATGGACAACCTATAATAATTGAATCATGGGGCTACCTACTAGGGCTTTCAATCCCAAAATACTTTGAGTTTATTCACAAGAAAATATAAAAATTTTCATCAACTATAAATGCAAGTGGAATGTAAACGATGGTTTTTTATAATCGAAATCACACTGCTCTTATTTTATCACTCTATACACTTTGAAAGTCTATTTTTTAGTTTGTTTTGGTTGTGATCTCAAAAGACTTTGTTTACTAGGCTGGCAACTTTCACGGAATTTCAAAAGTAGCAATAATTTTATTATTACATGTGGGTAAATCCTAGTCACATTCGCATAAATTTTTTTTATAAATTTCGCAAATTTTATTAACAGTTTTTCAATTAAGATGTATCTGGTTAAATAGTTCTTCATGAGTATAATTTATAACAATTATAACATCCTGCATCTTACCGCAGTGTACCTAAAATTTTTTATTTTTTTCGTGAGTACGAACGTTACCAAAAAATAAGTTCTTGTGAGACTAACACTCGAACTTAGAATATTTCTGCAAAATCGTATATCGCACCTCGAAAGTCTAAAGGAACAAAAAGGTGCAAATTCAATAACTTTGAAAAAGGTCAATATCATCTCATATATCGTATTTTTAAAGTCTCAGTTATTAATTTTATTTCTTCGGACGTCACGTGTCGGACGTGACACATTTTTCCATTGCAGTTTATATTGTTCTTTTCTTGCATCAACCATTTTTTCATTACCTTTAGCCAATGTCTTCCAATTATACTAAAACAAAAAATTAACGAAACTTTAACTAAACATATACGAAAAAGAAAAACTACATTTGTGAAACAGTGCAGGCGATTTGATCATCATGGTAAATTAATTTATGTATAAATTGCTTAAATAAGTAAAATTAAAATGTTTCTCTCATATCATATCATAAAAGAATACGTTATTTAAAAGCTATAATTTTTTGGTAACGGTAGACTTTTCTGAGTATTTGCCCATATACTTTAGATTTTTTACTATAAAAGGAATACTTTATTCACATCATACTTTTTACAAGCAGCTCATTTTTAATTTTTTAAAAATATAAATTTATGTTGTTTGTTTTGCTCAACTTATTTACGTTTATATTTTTATGTTTATAATAAAGTGAAATATTATTTGATATTTTTAAATATTTTAGGTTTTCATTCTGAAATAAATGTTGAACTTTTCTGACATATAAAAAATCATAACGTTTTTTTATTAAATAAACTTATTATTTAATTTCAATATTTAAAAATTTAGCAAACATCTTTAATTAAGGACTATTCAATATTTTTTAATTTAATATTTTTTCGATCTGGTTTGATCGATCAGGTGATGTATATTTTTTAATTATTTCCTGTTATAAGTGTTTCTACTACAAATACAAAATGTAATTTCAGAATTCGACTTTATCTTCCAATTATTGTTTTTCCTTATATTTTTCTTGGCACATTACAACTGTTTTGTAACACTTATCTTTAACATTAGTAATTATGATTTGGTCCTAGTGTTGTCTTGAAAACTTTTGAGTGTTTTTTAATATTTTAAGTATGAACAACGATTTCGTTTGGATTATCATTTTAAAAATTTAGAAAAAAATATGTAGTTCTTCTTGCCGAAACACAAAAATAAAGAGAAAGAGTTATTAACGGCCGCGGCTTTTAATACAGCTACAAGCCATTATATTACAATTTTGGCATTTCGGGATTCCGGAATCACGAATTTCAAATCCTGAACTCCCGGGATTCGCCAAAATTCCTCGGGATGATTTTTTTTGACGATGACGATGATTTGTTCAAAATGTTGTTATTATAATGTTTACAATGTTCTACAGCTTTAAAAAAACTTTTCAAATATTTCAAACCTTTCCAAAGTTGTATACATAAATCTATGTTTTTAGACATCTTCTCATATATATATTTATAGTGGATCTGACAGACATTGTCTCGACTCAGTTCAATGAATTTGTTTATGATCGTTTTGTGAATTTGTGAAAAGTGTGTAAATTGTCCTTCGAACAAAACATGCAAGACGTTTCATTTTGAAACATCAATGCATGACGATCAAAATTTTCTGATATATAACATTTTTTTGATTCACAGTATTCCCCGGCAGACGCTGTCCTTATTATTTTTTTGGAAAAAATTTTATTTTTTCAAAATTTTATTATATTTTTTACAATGATTTTCACATATTTCAAACCATTCCAAAGTTCTGTACTACATACATAAATCTATGTTTTAAGTCATTTGATTATCAATTTAGCATTTCTATTGATTTAAAGTATCCTCCGGCAGACGCAGGAGCCACAGACCCCTTACTGCCATAAATGAATTTTTATGCTATTCGGAAAATAAATTTTATACATACTTTTTTGCGGAAGGAAACCATATACCACAGACCGAAATATAGCATTTTTGATGATTTGTGGGCGGTAATGGGGTTGTGGGAAAATGTTTTCCCTAAAACCATCTCGTACTCGAAACAAATCGACTGCCAAAATTTCAGCTCAATTTAGCTTAAATATAGCGTGAGTTACGTCTTTTGACTGACAGCTGCAAATCCAACAATTGCAGCGACAGCATTATCCAACAGTCCAACAGTTTCAATAGCAGCAACAGCAGCGATGATACGCAGCGTGGGTGCAGAATCAGCGTGGGTGCAGAGTTAAGAATCAACCAAGTTTTATGTTTCATTTATCATTTATATTAAATATGTCTTTTATATTTGTTTTGTATTTCTTGAATTGAGACATCAAAGGAATATTGATATAAAAAGGACAACGCAAGACAACAAGACCTTCGCTAAAAAAATTGAGAAATAAGAATACAAACACAACGAATAAAGTGAAAACCGAAATATGAGCATGTGTATCTGGATATTTTTGTTGGCCGGGTAAGTTCAGATAGTGATACATGTCGTTCCCAAAAAATAAATTTTTTTTAAAAAAAATAAAAATAAGAACACGTCCCTATACAAGATCAGATTCGATTTATTTTAACACAGCAGAAAACAGAATAGTTAGTGAAAATATTTGCGAAGAAAATAATATAATTATGGCTACCGAAAATAATAGTGTTAACAATACAAACGTAAATCAAAACATCGCAACTGCAAATAGTGCTAGTGTAAATTTAATTATGGAAAATCTTAGAGTACCGGACGCTGTTAAATATTTACCAACTTTCGATGGAAATCCACGATCGTTGTATGATTTTATTGAAAATGTGGAAGAAATATTAAGTACACTGACAGCAATAGACGGAACATCTTACGCTAAAATAATAATTCGTGCCATAAGAAATAAAATAGTTGGCGACGCCAATGAAGTTCTTAATATGTATGGAACAATAATTCATTGGGAATCTATTAAAGCAAATTTAGTGACTCATTATGCTGACAAAAGGAATGAAACAAGTTTAGTTCGTGATCTTCATTTATTAAAACAAAATGCAAATACTGTTGAGGTATTTTATTCGCAAATTATTGAAATACTTTCAAGTATAACAAATCATGTACGACTTCATGAAACTAATTTAAGTGTAGTAGAATCTAAAAATTTATTATACCAAGAAATGAGTTTAAATGTATTTTTATCAGGACTCAGGGAACCACTAGGTTCAACAATTAGGGCGATGAGACCTAGAACTATGGCACAGTCTTTAAACTTTTGCCTTGAAGAACCAAATGTTCATTGTATAAGGAACTCTTCTATTATTTCAAAAACAAGTGCTACAGTTGTAAAAAAACCAATTAATACCCAAACAAATTTTGTAAATTTTAATCGTCAACAGCAGCCCACTTTTAGAACACCTTTTCAAGGTCAACAACCATTCAGAAATAATTTTCAACAACCATTCAGAAATAATTCTCAACAACCAATTATTCAATTATTCAGAAATAATTTTCAACAATCATTCAGACCATCTTTCCAACAAAATCAAAGACAAAATTTTCAGCCTCAATAAAGCAATTTAATTCAAACGTGAGGAGTTCAGCTCCAGAACCAATGGATACATATAGCAAGAATATAAGTTTTAAAAACCAAAGACCACCAAATCAAACGAACACTAACTATGTTATTGAAGAAGTGTTTAATGCTGAACAACCACATTGTTTTTCCAATATACCTAATCAAATAGTTCAACAGTACAAAAATGAAATAGACAATACCGACAATGTCGCAGAAACACATTTCCAAAACTTAGATGACTTTTATCCAAATGAGATAGATGACGAGAATTTTCCTTTAATTGCCTCGGATCATCAATAGGTTATATCGATTTTAATGTACATCAATCTTATATTTTACCATACATTCAAATTGTTGATAATAAAAATAACGTGTTCAAATTTTTAATAGATACCGGAAGCAATATGTCTTTCATTAACCCTAATTTAGTGAAACCCAAATTAATACAGCATATCAACCCAATTCAAATAAAAACCGCTTTCAATACACACTCTGTTGATCAAAAAATTCAAATAATTGCATTTAAGGAATTTAATAGTGAGAAAAAACTAACATTTTTATTATTTAAATTTCATGATTATTTTGATGGCCTAATTGGCTTAGAAACAATGAAGAATCTTGAAGTAACAATAGATTTAAAAAATTCAATTTTGAAATCAAAAAATGCTGATTTACCGCTTTTCTACAAACCAAATTATATATCAAAATTATACATCGTACCTTCCTGTAGCAAAATAATAGCTCATTTACCTGTAGATATCAAATCGGGAGATATTTACCTAAAACCATTACAAATAAAAGAAAATTTAGTAATAGCTGAAGGGATTTATAAAGCACATGAATGGTATTCTCTCATTGAAATTACCAATTTTTCAAATTATCCACAACAGTTTTCAATAGAACAACCTTTGAAAGCAGAGCAGTTTAATCGCAACCAAATTTTAAAAATAAATAACTTATCAATAAAAGGTATATCGCAACCTCACAATACAGTCAATATTTCAGATTTAATTCGAATTGATCATCTAAACGATGAAGAAAAGAAATCCATTAAAAAATTATGTAATCGTTTTGAAGACATATTTTTCAAGGAGGGACAAGCTTTAAGTTTTACTAATCAAATAAAACACGAAATCAAAACTTCCGACGATCTTCCTATCTATATGAAATCGTATAGATATCCAGCAGTTCATAAACAGGAAGTACAAACACAAATACCAAAAATGATTGCCGACGGAATCATTCGTCCCAGTTTTTCACCTTGGTCTTCACCCATATGGATTGTGTCAAAAAAACCAGACGCAAGTGGGAAACAAAAATGGCGATTAGTCGTCGATTATAGAAAATTAAATCAGAAAACAATAGACGACAGCTATCCCCTCCCTAACATAACCGATATTTTGGATAAATTAGGCAAAAGCCTCTACTTCACAACACTAGATTTAGCATATGGTTTTCACCAGATTGAAGTTCAAGATAAGGATATACCAAAAACTGCTTTTACAGTCGAAAATGGACATTACGAATTTGTCCGTATGCCTTTTGGGCTGAAAAACGACCCATCAACTTTTCAACGAGTAATGGACAATGTCCTCCGTGATTTTATTGGCAAAACTTGCCTAGTTTTTATGGATGATATAATAATATATTCTACTTCTCTACAGGAGCATATTGAAAATCTTGCGACAATTTTCCAAAAATTAAGAGAAGCTAACCTAAAAATACAACTAGATAAATCTGAATTCCTTCATAAGGAAATAGCATTTTTAGGGCATTTAGTAACTCCCGAAGGTGTAAAGCCTAACCCCGATAAAATAAAAGCCATACAAAATTTTCCGATACCAAAAACCGTTAAACAAATAAAGTCCTTTTTGGGATTATTAGGATATTACCGAAAGTTCATAAGGGATTTCTCAAAACTGACAAAACCTTTAACAGAATGCTTAAGAAAGGATCACTATATCAAGTTAGAGTCCAGATACTTAGACTGTATTGAAACATGCAAAAATATATTGTGTAACGAACTAATTTTACAATATCCGGATTTTTCTAAAGAATTTAATGTTACGAGCGATGCTAGTAATGTAGCCATAGGAGCCGTACTATCTCAAGGCCCCATAGGTTCAGATAAACCAATTTGCTACGCTAGTAGAACTCTTAATAAATCAGAACAAAATTACAGTACCATTGAGAAAGAACTATTAGCTATCGTATGGGCTACTAGGTACTTTCGACCTTATTTGTTTGGAAGGAAATTTAAAATTATAACAGACCACAAGCCTTTAACTTGGTTGTTCTCCTTAAAAGAACCCAATTCAAAATTAGTCCGATGGCGGCTTAAGCTTGAGGAATTCGAGTATGAAATTATTTATAAAAAAGGATAGCAAAACTCCAATGCAGATGCTTTATCCCGAGTAGAAATAAATGTAAACGAGTCATTACAAAATAATGTAGATACAATATCTCAAACAAACCATTCAGCAAACGAAGATGTTGGAGATGGTATACCAATATCTGAAAGACCTCTTAATGAATTTTCTCATCAAGTTATTTTAGAACAATCTGAAACACAACCTAAACCACAAAGGTGTTTAAAAATTATTTTTAAAAACAAAAGAAGACAGATAATAAAACAGAATAATTTAGACAAATCCGAAATTATATCAGATATTTTAGCAAACTATGTTAATCCAAATTATCTAACAGCTATATTAACAGACAATGATACCTTTAAGTTAGTTCAAGAAGTATATTGTAATTATTTTAGCAACAGCCGACTTAAACTTATAAGATGTACAAAATTAGTTCAAGATGTAGTTGAGCCAGACAAACAAGAACAATTGATTGAAGATTACCATAAAAAATCATTCCATAGAGGTATAAATGAAACTCTTGCACATTTAAAACGAAAATACTATTTTCCAAAAATGAAAGATATTATAAATCAAATAATAAATAATTGCCAAACTTGCCTAGAAAATAAATATGAAAGAAACAGAAAACAAATAAAATTTCAGTTTTCAGAAACCCCAAGTCAGCCGTTAGAAATAATACATATTGACGTTTACTCTGTCCATAAAGAAAACTTTTTAACCATTATAGATAAATTTAGTAAGTTTGCAAGTGCCTACATATTAAGTAGTAGAAATAGTATAACTACAATTCAAAGTTTGAAACATTTTTTCTCACACCACGGAATACCGAGTAAAATTGTTTCTGATAATCATACATGGGCACACTGCAGTAAATATTTACTGCATTGCTAGAAGCAGTAATCAGTAAACTCTTACTGATAATGAAATTCAATTTGCATTACCAGTAAATTTTTACTGATTACTGGAAAAAATTGCAGTAAAAATAAATTTTTACTGATAATGAAATTTAATTTGCATTACCAGTAAATTTTTACTGATTACTGAAAAAATTTGCAGTAAAAATAAATTTTTACTGATTACTGAAAAAAATTGCAGTAAAAATAAATTTTTACTGATTACTAAAAAAAATTGCAGTAAAAATTTATTTTTACTGATTACTGAAAAAATTTGCAGTAAAAATAAATTTTTACTGATTACTGAATAAAATTGCAGTAAAAGTAAATTTTAACTTATAATGAAATATCATTTGCATGATA
Organism: Dichetophora obliterata; assembly: GCA_963920525.1. Taxonomy (NCBI): domain Eukaryota; kingdom Metazoa; phylum Arthropoda; class Insecta; order Diptera; family Sciomyzidae; genus Dichetophora; species Dichetophora obliterata. The sequence continues at coordinate 162,926,586 of OY986439.1, read as the reverse complement.
AGTAAAATTTTTACTAGTTACTGAAAGTAGTAATTGGTAGTTAAAAATCAATGTACAAGCACTAAGGGCCAGTTTTTCAGTACGAGTTTAAACTTTAGTCAAATTTAACCTAGCTTAATTCACCAAAATTGGACGTTTAACCTCGGTCAAGCTTGATATTCTAGCATGAAGTTAAATAGACTTCAATTATCATATAATGTATTTTTGTTTGACTAAAGTTTGAAATCGTGCTGAAAAACTGGCCATAAATGAAATAAATAATTTAAGAAAATTAATGCTCTTTACACATGTATTATATATGTATATTATTATGTATGTAGATATGTTTATACATGTATGCACATGTATATACTTATGAAAAAGCTACACGCTATTAGCTTTTCTTAAAACTAGCATTTCAAAATTATCATCGCTGAGTTTTTGCCTTCTGGAACGATTCACAATCCCAGCGAATGAAAAGTATTATATTTCAGAAAAACATTTTTTATGGCTGGATGGTTTCTTAGACAATTTGTCGTTGTGTCTCGATCGACGAGGTATAAAATTGTTTCTTGGAGATAATTTCCCGAGTCATTGGAAACACATTGTGTGCTAACTTCTATTGAAGGAGATAAACAAATTCATACATTAATGCAAAAATGTAAAGTAAAGTGTAAAATCTTTACCATTATCCCCAAAATCAAGAAATGATTTTTGCGGTGTCTGCGTCAGAACACGAGTTTCGGCATCGGCTATTTTGCCATACTTCATCACATAAGTGCTGAACATTTTTTTTACTTCTTCTTATTTTTGTTTGCAACAACGCTGTTTCTAAAAGAGCTTTCAAAAATCGCAATTTTATGTCAGGAACACATATAGCTGCAATAACAGCATCCCAAGCTGCAGGCTGTATCAGGAAATATTTTATTGAAAGGCACAGCAACCACAGATGGTTTTATGTTTTTTCCGTGTTTTTTTTATGTGGCTGCATTGATCAGTGGATAGTGCGTTCAGTTTTTTAGTAATCAGTCAACAATTGTTTTAACTGCCTTTTTTTTCAGCAATCACTAAAAATTTTATTTTGCTTCATTTCATTTAAGTAATTAGTGAAAATTGATTTTTACTGCAATTATTTCATGTAATAAGTAAAAATTTATTTTTACTGCAATTTTATTCATATATCAGTAAACATTTATTTTTACTGCAATTTTATTCAGTAATCAGTAAAAAAAAAAATTAAAAATAAATTTTTACTGCAATTTTTTCAGTAATCAATTTTTACTGCAATTTTTTCAGTAATCAGTAAAAATTTATTTTTACTGCAATTTTTTTCAGTAATCAGTAAAAATTTATTTTTACTGCAATATTTTTCAGTAATCAGTAAAAATTTATTTTTACTGCAATTTTTTTCAGTAATCAGTAAAAATTTATTTATACTGCAAATTTTTTCAGTAATCTGTAAAAATTTACTGGTAATGCAAATTAAATTTCATTATCAGTAAAAATTTATTTGTACTGCAATTTTTTTCCAGTAATCAGTAAAAATTTATTTTTACTGCAATTTTTTCCAGTAATCAGTAAAAATTTACTGGTAATGCAAATTGAATTTCATTATCAGTAAAAATTTATTTGTACTGCAATTTTTTCCCAGTAATCAGTAACATTTATTTTTACTGCAATTTTTTCCAGTAATCAGTAAAAATTTACTGGTAATGCAAATTGAATTTCATTATCAGTAAAAATTTATTTGTACTGCAATTTTTTCCCAGTAATCAGTAAACATTTATTTTTACTGCAATTTTTTCCAGTAATCAGTAAAAATTTACTGGTAATGCAAATTGAATTTCATTATCAGTAAAAATTTATTTTTACTGCAATTTTACTGGTACTGCAAAGTGCCCATCTATGCTGATAATGCCTTAGAATTTACCTCGAATACATTAAAAGAATTTTTAAAGTTATATAATATAGAACATCATCTGACATCCACTAAAAACTCAACAGGCAATTCACCAGTAAAAAGGTTACACTCAACACTTACTGAGTTAATCAGAATCATATACAGTCAAAATAAACAAAAACCAATTAGTGAATTAATGAATGAAGCAATCCTCACATATAACAATTCTATCCACTCAACAACACAAGTAACTCCTTTTGAAGCAATAACAGGTCATTATGAAAAATCAGTTCCCCTACCTACAAATTCTTCTACGCAATTAAATCAAGAATACCATAGAAAACCATAGAAAAGATTATGCCCAATTGAAAAAATTAATTTATGAAAGAAGCTTAAAAGAAAAACAGAGAACTATAGAAAAACTAAATGAAAAAAGAGTAGATCCACCAAACTATAAAACAAACGAAACAGTTTACGAAGCTGTAAACAGACGCAACAAATTAGCACCTAGGTTTATGAAGCATAAAGTTTTAAACGACAATATCATTACTATTAATACTAATAAACGGAAAGTTTACAAGCAAAAAATTAAAACGAAACGTAAAATTTTATTTTCATTCCAGGCTCACAACAACAAAGACTAAACGTACAACACATTAACAAAAACGAAGGCTTACTGTATTTAAAACTAGGAAATGCAAGGATAATGGAAAATTATTCCAAGCTTATACATATCGTTAACTTGACCGATTAGGTATGTAGTGTTAACACTATCCAAAACAATATTGAAAATTTACTTAAACATACAATGGACGATAAAGTGTTTGAAGTAAAAACTAAAATGGTACAAAGGAAATTTAATAAACTACTTTCTGACATAGATTTAATTTTACCAAGTTATAGAGCAAAACGTGGCTTAATTGATGGCCTTGACACAGTAATTAAAACAATTACTGGCAATCTAGATAATAATGACTATGTTGAAATAAATAAACATCTTGAAACATTTAAGAAAAATGAAGACAATATTGCCAATCAATTTAATAAACAAATAATTATCAATGAGGAAATGATTGAAAGACTCAATAATATAACAAAACACATTAATACACAGCAAATGGAAGTAGAACTCCATTTACGAAATTTTGAAAATAACGTCACAACAAAGATCGAAAAAATTGGCAATATATTTCTTTTTAACCAGCATTTTGAACAAATAATATATGACATTGATAACCTTGATGATCATATAAACGACATTTCGGAGTCCATAATTCTGAGTAAATTAAATATTATATCAAAAACTATTCTGCATCCTATAGAAATGACATACGTCCAAGAACAATTAAGCAAACAGAATATTAAAACATCTTCAAAAGATAACATTTATGAGATTTAAAACTACATGCATATTATAATGATTCTAATCTGATCTTTGTAATTGAAATCCCATTTTTATCAATTCAAACCTTTTTCTTATACCAACTAAAGCAACTAAAGCAACTAAAGCCTTATATCCTTTTAAATAATGCAATGTATCAATATTTGAATGAACCATGTCAGCTGATAGACAATACACGATTTTGCTCAAAAACGGTACCACAAAAATTAGAAACAGATTTATGTATACCTAATATAATTAATCATCAAAAAGCCCATTGCGAATTAATTGAAACCGAAACAAAAGAAATAGTTGAGCTAATTCAACCAAACCTTTTGTTGGTGATAAGCAGAAAAACAATTCTTGAAGAAGCCTCTTGCGACACAGCAATAAGAAATCGACTTTTGAAAGGAATCGTACTCATACATTTTAATCAATGTGTAATAAAAATTAATAATATTACTTATTCCAACGAAGCTAACACATATTGGGATTCAATCTACATAATGCCTTTAACGTATACTGAAACTAATAATAGTTACGTTATACAAAATTTAACTCTTAAAGCAATTAGCAATTGGACTATGGAGAATATTGAAACAATCAAACTACTTAAAGATGCAACAAATGAAAATATCGGAACTAAGACTATTTCTATCACCATGTACATAATAGCATTCATAATAACTTTACAAATTTGCCGAAAATTTTACAAATGCCTCTGCAATAAACAATCAATACCAACATCTTCAGACGAGAGAAATACAACTTCAAGACATTCGTTCAGATGGCCTTCACTTCATTCTAGGCGGGGAGAAGTTACGTCTTCCGACTAACAGCTGCAAATCCAACAATTGCAGCGACAGCATTATCCAACGATCCAACAGTTTCAACAGCAGCAACAGCAGCGATGATACGCAGCGTGGGTGCAGAGTTAAGAATCAACCAAGTTTTATGTTTCATTTATCATTTATATTAAATATGTCTTTTATGTTTGTTTTGTATTTCAATTTTATATATATGTAAATGCAATCTTATTTTGTATGTGTTATTTTAAAATAAAGCTCATTATTATGAGATTGCAGATTGCAAGATCATAATAGTTTTGACATCCAGTTGAAGCAGAGTTATAATTCGTGCTTTGCTTTACTCCACGCTTATCCCCTGAAAAGTGGTCGTAACTAAAGTGGGATACCCTCATTTTTAGTACAGTTGCCGAGAGTACTAATACAAATTACAAAATTTTAGTTCAATACGACCCAAACCGCCTTCACTCTACTCGTATCCCCCTAAAAGTGGGTGTAACTAAAGTGGGACACGCCCATTTTTAATAAATCTTCCAAAAGTAACCGTGCGAACTGAATTAGGAAATTTTAGTCTTACACTTCGTTAACATTGAGACAAATGACTCATTTCAGCCCATTCAGTCAAATGAGAAACGAAGTCATCTCATTTCCCATACAAATTCTCATTTGACAAAGAATCATTCGGAAACAAATATTTAGTACAGCTGCCGAAAGTAACCATACAAATAATATTATCAAATTTTAGGCTAGTACGACCAAAACCGTCTGATATATAGCATTTTTAGCATATAGTAGACGTGAAAAGTAGGAGGAGCAAAATATCAATAAAATATCACGATTTAGTTGAAATAACAAATCGTTTGATATCTATATCGTCTAAATGAGTTCAGTGGTTCTCGCGTGATTGTTAAACATCCGCGCAGTGTCACAACGCTTTTAATAGTATAGATAGATAGATAGTATAGATAGATAGATAGTATAGATAGATAGATAGTATAGATAGATAGATAGTATAGATAGATAGATAGTATAGATAGATAGATAATATAGATAGATAGACTAACACAATCTCAAGTCGGGAAAAGTTAGCTGGCAAAATATATTTAATACTTATAACTGAATTCTGGCAACTCCCCTCAAAACATTTGCAAAGAAAATTAGTCAACACTGTATGACAGCAAGAATCTCCCTGAAAGCAACTGCACAACATGGCTGCCGTGTTATATTGTGAGAAGATCTCGCAACAAAGAGATGAAACCTATGTTTGTTGTTCAAGCATCAAAAAAATATGTGAATTTTATAATAGTTCAAGAATAGACTTTTCGAAAAACTTAGTAAGCTATGGCACTGGAAATTACCATAGGAATTGAATAAACAAAGATTTATCAAATTGTAATCAAGAATTAATATAAAGAATTATGAAAAAACCGGTTCAGCGGTTACCGAGCTTATCTGGCTTAAAATTTCGTGAGCCTCCTTTTATATAATAGTATAGATATAGATTATACTATATCCCGAAAATACTTTCCCTCAGGAATCTATTTTCCTTTCATATAAAAAACAAAATTTTTATTTTTTTATTTAACGCGAATAAAAAGTTTTTGAAAGATTTATAATTTTCTAAAATCATATTTCAAAATAAGTAGTTTTGGGTTATACATTGTTCGAAAAATTTTAGTTAAAAGAGTTTACTAATGACACCACATCTAGCAGTTATTTCTTAGCAATACCTATTAACTAATGTGCACACACTTTATAATAAGTTTTACATTTCATCTCAACTTTACGGGGTCGGGCAAAATGAAATTTGCAAAAAACAAATAATTTTTGCTCCACTGTTAGCTTTTGCTCCATCTTAAAAATATTTGTTTTTTATGTTGATTTTATATGATTTAAATACAAATTCTATATGTTTGATAGTTTAAATCATACTTGATTTTAAATACAAATTCTAGTTCTTTGATAATTTAAAATCGTTTATATTGAGCTTAAGGTCAAAGTTAGAACAATTAATTGTTCTAACGAATCTTTCCAAAGAAACAACAACAACAACAAAGTTTTTTCAACATGAAAAGGAAAAAATCACTAGCTGATTTTATTGCAATTTCGGCCGTGCTAAAGACTTCATCAGAAATCTTTGTGATACCCGTGCAAGCGTGCACTAACGCACTGTACCACAGAGGCGATGAGATTTGATAAAGAGATGAGATAAAGCAAAAATACAACAACAAATGTGAATATATGAAATTTGAAAAAAACTGAGAAATTGACACTTCAAATCTCATCGCCTCTGTGGTGCAGTGCGTTTGTGCACGCTTGCACGGGTATCACAAAGATTTCTGATGAAGCCTTTAGCACGGCCGAAATTGCAATAAAATCAGCTAGTGATTTTTTCCTTTTCATATTGAAAAAAAAAACGTTGTTGTTTCCTTGGAAAGATTCGTTAGGACAATTAATTGTTCTAACTTTGACCTTAAGCTCAATATAAACGATTTTAAACCATCAAACAACTAGAATTTGTATTTAAAATCAAGTATGATTTAAACTATCAAACATTTAGAATTTGTATTTAAATCATATAAGGTCAACATAATATATATAGAGGTCATTTAGGAAAAAACTTTAAATATTTGTTTTTTTTAACTTCGTCTGAATTTTTGCATGTCCGTCTGTTTACCTGTATTCTACATTATCCATCGGTCCGTATGTTTGCTTTTGAGAGTCCGTACACATTTTTTAATTTTGCAATATAAATTAGAGCACAAAAAAATCTCCTGAAGTCTTATAAGCGGTCTATAAGTCTATAACGCGGTTTACTGTGTAAGGTAGATGTCTTCAGTGGTTTAGCGGCCATGCCCTAACAAATGTAATTCAGAATTGTGTACAGGTCTTAGAGACATCGCAGCTACATTGTATTTAAGAAATACTTGGTTACTTCATGTGTCCATTTACCACTGGGTTTTTTCAGTGTGATATTTAAGGCGCTTATTAACATACTCAAACTCAATAAAGGAGAGTATAAATTTGCACAGGTACTCGACACTGCAATAGAAACAATGACAGTACAGCAGTATAGCAGAGGAAAAGAAGATAAAACTTTATTGTGTGTCTAACAATTTAATGAAGCAATGATTTGTATGTTTGGTTTTTTGGCTACTTTATAAACTTAAATTTTAATAACTTTTAAGAGTGATTTTAAAAATATTAAGGATGCATGATTTTAAGTTAAACATGTAGCTTTATATTAGTGAAAGAATTATTAAAATCGGTACAGTAGTCTTGAAGTTCAGCGTCGTCGCAGCTACGTGAGAAGCCTTTAATATAATAGTATAGATATTATCTGATATTCTACCACATATATGTTTTTTAATATTATACATCAAATTTGCGATTTAATATGGATCTAAAATTTCTGTAAAGTTTAAAATTATTTTGTGATGGAAATTTATTTTTAATACAATTACGCAATTTACTCGCTTTTTATCTACGATGGGTTCGTGGTAGCTCTTGGCGTAAGCTCATAGCTTTACGCTTGCAGTATATATATACTTCGTTCATTGATATGTTAACTTTGTCACTACCTTTAGGTAACGCCGATAAGAAGGTGTGGCAGGTATAGAAAAGTATATGTATTCTTGCTCAGCATCTCCTCCTGAGTCGATTTCGTCTGTTTGTCCGTCTGTGATCACGATAAAAGTCGCAATTTTAGAGCTATTGTAACAAAATGCAATATACATATAAGCTTTTTATTTGAAAATAGAGATCAAGTTCGAAAATGAGTCAAATCGGATAAAAACCACGCCTATATCTTATACGAAGTGTCTTTACCAAAACCGTAATATCTCTTTAAATTCCACAAAAATTAATCTAATGACTTAAAATTTTAACGCAAATATGCACCTGAGTACGAAATTTATAAAAATCGAATGAAAACTACGCCTACATTCATTACAAAGTGACTTTATGAAAACGGTCAAACTCCTCAATAAGTGTGTGCGACGAATTCCAAAAAATGATTTTTTTCACATTTTTCGCAATAAAAATATCTTAAAAATATACTCTAAAAGCTAGAGACCGAAATGTAAAATACTTTTAAAGTTACAGCGAAAAGAAGAGAGAGTTTATAAACGCCGTAGTGTGTATAAAAGTGCTGTAAAAACTTTAAACACGTTTTTCTCGAAACGTTTTTGAAACTGCGAGGAAGCACTGACTACAAACTATTATACCGATTTGGCTAAAAATTTCAAACGTTATTTTTTTAACAAATAAAAAAAGTTAAATTTTTAGAACTTTTTTCACAAATCCGCCTTTTTGAAATATGCATGTTTTAGGTTAGTGCACTTCAATTAAACTTACTCTTTGAATTTTTTATTTCAGATGACTACAGAAGGCTGGGTACTTCCCCACCACAACTAACCTTTTTTTCAAGGATTCTACTTTGAGATAAATAATTATAAATATATTAATGTAACGTGTACACTTTAAGACACCAATAAAAACATGTTAAAATTTCAAAACAATCAAATTTTATTTTCTTATTTAAAAAAGTGAATGGAAATCGTACAAACTTCGGTCGTCACACTGGACTACTACCTTAAATTCCACAAAAAATGGGTACGCGATGTTTGGAATTCGGTAAGAAAACTGAAAACTCAGCCTACCTATTATATAAAGTGACGCCATCATAATAGCAAAACCTTCATAAATTCCAAAAAATAATGGTTTAAACTTGATATTTTGCACATGAGCTTTGATAATAAGTATGCTTTCTGAGGTTTAAATTTTTGGATAAAAACCACGTACTATAAAAGTGACATCATCATAATAATAAAACATTGAAAACTTCGAATACCCTTAAATACTGCTGTGGGAATATTTTAATGTTGGTCCAGTCGAAGATAATTCCTTACTAGTTTTCTGTTTTTGAGGATATGTGCTCCTAGCATTACTAATTAGTCATTATAATTACCTTTGCAGGACTTTTGCAGAATTCATATGTTACTCGGTTTGGAGAATGCAGGACTTCATTTTTTCCCAATGGAGATATAAACAAGTTGTTAGACATTTTCTTAGGGAATGTTTGCCGTTCTATTGGGTGTGGTGATAACGAAAGGTCGTGTTGCTGAAAGATTATAAGTTTTAAAGTTATTATTCAATGTTTTATTATTTATTTTTATAAAGTTTTTTCCTAAATGGCCTCTATATTTATTATGTTGACTTTATATGATTTAAATACAAATTCTAAATGTTTGATAGTTTAAATCATACTTGATTTTAAATACAAATTCTAGTTGTTTGATAGTTTAAAATCGTTTATTGAGCTTAAGGTCAAAGTTAGAACAATTAATTGTTCTAACGAATCTTTCCAAAGAAACAACAGCAACAACAACAAAGTTTTTTCAATATGAAAAGGAAAAAATCACTAGCTGATCTGATTGCACAATTTCTGCCTGGCTAAGGGCTTCATCAGAAATCTTTGTGATACCAGTGCAAGCGCGCACTAACGCACTGCACCACTGGGGCGATGAGATTTGAATCGTCAATTTCTCACTTTTTCTCAATTTTCATAATTTCACATTTGTTGTTGTATTTCTGTTTTACTTTAGTCTCTATGCTTATGTTATTATATGTAGTCCAACAGCCTGCTGGAAGTCTGCACTAACAAAGCATGTTTACTGAAGTTGTTTTTAGAATTTTTGCTGATTTTGTTTTCAGCTGTTTCCGTTTGGTCGAGCTCTACCATTTGATTAAAGTTTTTTCCTAAATGACCTCTATATTTATTATGTTGACTTTATATGATTTAAATACAAATTCTAAATGTTTGATAGTTTAAATCATACTTGATTTTAAATACAAATTCTGGTTGTTTGATAGTTTAAAATCGTTTATTGAGCTTAAGTCAAAGTTAGAACAATTAATTGTTCTAACGAATCTTTCCAAAGAAACAACAACAACAACAAAGTTTTTTCAATATGAAAAGGAAAAAATCACTAGCTCAATCGTTTTATTGAGCTTAAGGTCAAAGTTAGATTTGTGATTGCACAATAAAACGATTGAGCTAGTGATTTTTTCCTTTTCATATTGAAAAAACTTTGTTGTTGTTGTTGTTTCTTTGGAAAGATTCGTTAGAACAATTAATTGTTCTAACTTTGACTTAAGCTCAATAAACGATTTTAAACTATCAAACAACCAGAATTTGTATTTAAAATCAAGTATGATTTAAACTATCAAACATTTAGAATTTGTATTTAAATCATATAAAGTCAACATAATAAATATAGAGGTCATTTAGGAAAAAACTTTAATCAAATGGTAGAGCTCGACCAAACGGAAACAGCTGAAAACAAAATCAGCAAAAATTCTAAAAACAACTTCAGTAAACATGCTGAAAGATTATAAGATAAGATTATAAGATAAGAAAGATTATTATTTCTGCCTGGCTAAGGGCGTCAAAGGGCAGAAATTGTGCAATCACAAATCTAACTTTGACCTTAAGCTCAATAAAACGATTGAGCTAGTGTTTTTTTTCTTTTCATATTGAAAAACTTTGTTTTTTTCAATTTGAATTTCAAATTGAATTGATTGCACAATTTCTGCCCTTTGACGCCCTTAGCCAGGCAGAAATTGTGCAATCACAAATCTAACTTTGACCTTAAGCTCAATAAAACGATTTTAAACTATCAAACAACTAGAATTTGTATTTAAAATCAAGTATGATTTAAACTATCAAACATTTAGAATTTGTATTTAAATCATATAAAGTCAACATAATTTATTTTTATATTTATTAAACAGTTTATCTTATAACCAATTGAAGGGCTTTTTCCAATATTATGAAAGACACATTATTTCATATATATAAATTTTTAGGTTTGATTACAATACTCAGTGAACATATTTCGGCTATATCCTAATAAATGTTGGACCCTAAACAAAAGCCACAACATCTGAGGTTTTACTAACACTGGTTTAAAAACTTTAAGACGGTCTTCTCATTCAAAACCCGTTTTTTGGACCCTTTTTAAAAAAATTCTTATTTGAAAATGCAAAGAATAATTGGAAACTTTTTTATTTATTGTATTACAAAAGGTTCAAAGTAAATAAAAATTTTTTTTTTGCCTCGATACGTGGGCTGTTCAAAAAGTAATGAGACTTCAAAGTTGGTGGTGAAAAAAAAGGTGTCGTCACGGCGGCCACGATTCCGGGTCTCCGGAGCGTCTGAAATGAAAAAAAAACGGGGTTATAATCAGTATAGATGTAATTCTCGGGTGAACCTCAAGCTTAATTTTGTGATTTTTTTTGACAAAATGGCGGCCATTCAAAAAAAAAATTTCAATTTCGGGTTTTTTTTTTGTAGTTTAGTGTAAAAAAAAATAGTAAAAAATTTTGTAAAATTATGGTCGAGGTTCACCCGAGAATGGTGACAATTCTGCGTCGATTCCACTTTGTTTCATGAAAATCGGTTCAGTTGAACTGGAGATATGATGGCCGCCAGTTCGAAAAACGTGGGTTCGAGATAAACGCGTTTAAAGTAATTTTTTGGGAAAAAAAAAATCAAAAATGTTTAAATGCAGTTTTAAAGAGCTGACAATTCTCCATCGAATTCACTTTGTATCATCAAAATCGGTCCGGTAGAACCGGAGAAAACTTAACTCATAGGTCAAAATACGAGGGTTTCAAAAAAACCCAAAAATTTTTTTTTTCAAGAAAAGCAGTTCTGCTGGTATCAAAGTTATTTTTTTGGCAAAAAAAGAAAAAAAGTGACAAATTAAAGTACGCAATTAACAAAAGGAGGTAATTCTGCGTCATTAAAGCTTTATTTCATCAAAATTGGTTCAGTAGATGTGAAGAAAACTGGCCAGGTAGTCAAAAAAGGGCCTTCGAAAGAAAATCTAAATATTTCAGATATTTTTTACTTACAAATATTAGTCGGCGATGCCAGCTCCATACAGGCCACCTTCCTCTTTTTCGTAGAAACTGCTTTCTGCTGCCTTCTCTGCTCTGCGAGCCGTTCTGCCAGCTTTTGATGATGCCGCAGCTCGAGTCTCTGATCGGTTCAATCTGTCTTCATTGCGAGATAGTGCGTATTCGTATGCGTTTTTGCCAATCGCAATACCCATCAAACCCATAATTTTAAGTATGGGTATAAAACCGTCGTTGAAGAGGCACGTTGCAATGGAAATTGGCCACTTCGATGGTGCGTGCGCCTGAGTTGATGTGTTTGGGCGAAAGTGACCAAAGAACAGAATTGTAGGACTCATTGGAATTCTGAGTTTCAGATCCAAGGCATCTTTCAAGCAAATTATCTGCCGACAGCGCTTCGTAAGCTGGTTTTATTACCTCCATCACCTTCTTGTCGAGAGGTGCATACGTGTGGTGAAAGCTATCTAACGTACCTTCAGCAGCTGCTTTCTGCCATGCGCACCAGCTTCTCTGGTCTAAGATGCTGATTTCCACTAAACCCGCGTTTTTTAGCACGATTCTGACGCTCACTTGGGCGTTTTTTTTTTTATTACTTTTCCGATCCATTTAACAAAAATCACAATAAATTTATGAAAAATTTACATTTCCGTTCACTGAAGCGCACGCGTCTGTTGCTCAACTCGATACAAACTGAACTAAATGATGCTTTCAGTTGAACACCTGGACTCAAAAAATGCTTCAACCCCTAAAATAAGCAGAAATGTGTATTCGTATGTTTGTATGAATATGTGTGCAAACACGTTTTTACCTAACAATAAACATTTTCAACGGAATTCGGTGGTTACTTTATGCCGCTTCGTTCGAAAATGAGTCGAAAAAAATATCTCATTATGACGAAGACCTTGCTTCACAAAAAAGGCTGTATCTTCTAAAGTATTTCGAATTTCTAAAAATCCTTTTACGGGCATATTCACAACTACCCAAGCTATAAATAAATGCAAAAAAAATCGAAAAAAAAGTTGCTCAATGAGAAGACCCCCTTAAAAAATCGTGTCCATTTTCTATTATTCCGTTTTTGAGATAACGCCCGATATTTTTTTGTAAGAAAAATGTTTTAGCTAGCATATAAATTTTTGATTGATTCGTTCGTTTTAGCGAAATTTGCGTATTTTAAGAAAAAATTTAAAAAATATTGTTTTTAGAAATAATTTAAGAAATCACGACTGCAGTCAGTTTGTTACTTTTTTAAGGGTCCAGTATAGTTAGTTGGATCGAAGTTTTTATTTTTCGATAGCTATAACTGTGTAGAATATCATACTAAAAGAGCAAATCGAAGTCAGGGAATGGAAAAAACTGTACCTTATACATAGCGCTACAAAAGCACAAACTCTCTTCTTCTATTCTGTGTGTGGCTTTTCCATTAAAATACAAGCACTACTCCTAGCAGACCGACTAGAGATGCCGAAACATAATTGGAAGCGTTGTGTTAAACGAGCTTAAAAAAATATTTTCTTTGTTATGGCTTTTAATTGCGGTCGCAAGCGTTTGTGATTTGCTTGAGTGAAATCTCAAAAACGACACTTTTTTCCATACACCTTTTTCTTTTACTTTTTGTTGCTTCTTGTTTGCGTCAATTACAACAAGAGAATATAAAATTTAAAATATTTCTTAGACATCAATGAGAATCAAACCAGCACCCTTTCAATTGATAGTACAGCACGCTACCATCTAATCCAAACACCTTCGTTACGTTAAGTGGTTTATTCAATATTAAGTATTAACTAAAGCTATTTATTTATTTTTATTTATTTATTAGTTTGCTAAGCCTGATCAGGCTTTAAAGCAATTCTATGCAATTATAAATAACATAATTCATAAAATTATACATACAATACAAAAAATATTTGCAGTAAAAAGTATTAACATTAAAAAAGATATTATTGCTTAATATAGTGCATTCAAATGTATAAATAAAAGTTGGCAGCATTGCAGTATCGTGGGATCAAGACAAACTAGGTCAAGGCTACAATTTACGCGTCATGATATCGACCCGAACGGTGTTATCAAGATAAGACAGGGTACCGTATGACAACTGATAGTATCAGCGTTGTTATAAAACTGTGATACAAAATCGTCATTTTGCTATTTCAAATAAGTCATTTAAAAAAATACGTCATTTTAAATTTTTTTTAAAAGTTGTTTATTACTCATATAAAATAAACTAAAAATTTTTAAAAACAAATTTAATTTTATAATACAGCGTAATTGACTAGTTTATTTGAGTATTGTGTTATATGTATGCAAAAATTTCATAAAAAACAGGCACCTATATTTTTTCTAGGAACATATAATAAAATAAGGCCAGGTTTCACAATCAATACTTAAGTTGTACTTAAGTAGAAGCTCTGAAAATTCGTTTCATCAGCCATACTTAAGTTCAACTAAAGTATGAAAAATGCGTGACTTAAGTTATACTTAAGTCATCGACAGCCAACAACTGATTATATTTTGCAAAATAACTATGCTAATCAGCAAAAACTAATTTGTTAAACTTAAGTTGTACTTAAGTTAGTTAGTTGTGAAACCGGGCCTAAGAATCTTAAATTCTAATCATACATATATTTTTGATGATGATGTTAGTTTAGGAAATGCCAAACTTGAATGTGCTTTTTTAATATCATGTATATTTTATTTCGACATTTTCAATTTAATTAATTTTAATATTAAAATTTATTAATTCTCGGAATTCATTATCAATATTTTGTAGATCATCCTTAGAAACTATATTTAGAAATAGCAATAGTAAACTTTGAAATGATTAAACTTAATGCTTTAAAAAGTTTTGTGGGTCTAATGCAGCTAAGTTTTTTAAAACTGGATTATTAAAATTGAAACTTTTTTATTTGATTGCATAGTTCAATGTAAAATTTAACACAGTTGTTTACAAAGCATCATCAGTTTAAAAATACTGCGAATTGAGTTTATGTCTGACTTCAATGCCTAAGTAAATTTCGTATCTTATAAAATGATTTGTTGAATTTTCAAACTTAATGCCATTAATTTCTTTATCAATTAATATTTCATGTTTTATAAAATTATCTAAATCTGTTAAAAACAATTTTTCATTCTGCTGTACAAACAATGTATTTGTAAGCTTTCGCTTTAGAACAGTTTATTAATCTTATTTACAATAGGCAAAATGTACTTAAAAAAAAACTTTAATAAAATTCTTATAAATGCATTTCGCACTTTCTATGTTATCATCATTTACCGCAAAAGGAAAATATATTTTTTGAGGAATAAGAAGCTCAAGAACGTGACGCACAACTCACGTTGTTCTATCCAAATAATAATCCGATGAAAATGAAATTTGGATATGTCATAACATACAAAATTTGAGGGCACATGTTTTTTTTATTTATTTTGCTCAAAAGATAATGGATCTAAATTCAATTTATCAGCACAACTGATTTCCCCCCATACAAATCGTATGGGAAAATAAGAAAATGAATTTGCGACCTCTAAACCTTTACCAAATAAGAAGCGCTTCACGGAGGCCAAATGTCAAATGGAAGTATTAAAGCCGCGGACATCTGTCAAAATAAAAAAAAAAATTATATATATAATATAATCGTTCTTTCTTGGCTATGCCGATGGAGTTTCAGCATGGTGGTATTTCAACAAACAAGGCTTAATCTACCATGTTTTGAAAACGGCTGCGAGCGCAAGTTCTAAGACAAACTAGGTCTTATTGACCACTCACAAAGGTATGGCACAGCAAGGTGGTATTGCGACAAACTAGGCCTACTTTAAAACGCTAGCATAAAAGAAACTGACTGCGAACGCAGACAATAAGACAAACTAGGTCTCGTTGGCCACTCTTATTAATATATGCATATCGTTCAAGCATGGTGGAAATATTTAGAAAAATTTCAAACCACCACGATACAGTCAACAAGCTGATAACTTTGCCACGCAGATATACGTTCAATCAAGATCAGGTCCATTAAGATTGTGTTGCGTTTGCATACATAGCCGGGTAAAGATGTTACCCAGTGGGCATTTTAGCTAGCGATACGCAAAAGAATGCATGCTAGTAGTGCTCTTATTGGCGTCAATATACCTTCCATGATCGCTGCATTGATGAGTGCTTCTGTAAGGCCTACCTTTTGAAGGTTTGGAGTCTTTTCCTGTTATATGAAAAAAATTTTTAAAAAAATTTTGAAAAAATTATAAATGATCAGATCAATTAAAAAAAAATCAAATCTCAACGAAAAAAAAAAATTATTTTTTTTTGTCCGAGTTGGGACGCGAACCCAGGTCTCCAAAATCTAACACATTGCATATCACATTATATGAAAACGTTTATATGAAAAAATTCTAAGTCTTTCTATTATTTTTGTATGAAGAAATTTAAAAAAAAAAATTCCAAAAAAATTTTTAAATGAACAGAAATTTTTTTTAAAAAATGTAGGTCCGAGCTGGGTCGCGAACCCGCGCTCCAGAAAGTTTACTTTCAGATGAGAGGAAAGCTTACTTACAGACCGCCAGATGAGAGGACGCTAGATCAAATCTGGAAATTGTCAAAAGTTTTTTTATTTCAAGTTAATATTTATATTGCTTTTCTTTCTAATGTACATTCTAAAGAAGGGCTTCTAGCAGGCTTCTTTAGAGTCGCAAGAGAGGAAGGCCTAGAAAGTTTTCTCGTTTCATATAAAAAAGTTTATGGGCTTGGAAACGAGCACGGAAGGGCTACGAAATCCATATGATGGCCTGCTAGAAGCGCTTCAAAGACCTGCTTTTGCCCACTGTGTACATCTCTTTGGAAAGCATGATCAAAATCATTGGCGGCACCGGAGATAATCTAGAATTTTATGGTTAATTGAGTAAATGGTTCATTTTGCAAGTTATTAGTTCTACAAAAGTTCATATAAAGTAACTCAAAAGATCTTCTAGGAAGAAGAGGAACATTGAAGTATATTTTACTCAGTAAAAAGGAACTGTTAACATATCCATGTAAAAGTTTTATAATCCAACTAACATTAAGCATAGTTCTTCGATTCTTCAAAGAAGGAAGATTTACTAGCTGTAGTCGATATTAAAGCCCTGCGTCGGTGCATCTATTTGAACGTACACACACTGTGATTTATTGCATTGCTCACAGTTGACTGTCATCTAATAACACTTGAGAGTTTGATTTGCTCAACACCAAACGAAAGCCTACAACGACATGCAATGCACACTTTCTCTCTCGGCAATCCAAGCATGGCGTGTTTTTGTTCGTCAACACCACAAGCAATGAAATTTAGTCGTTAAGGGTAGGATGAGCAATAAAATAAATAAAATAAGAAATAAAAAGCAATATATGGCAATAGATCATTTGGATCATTTTGATCATTTTGATAATTTTATTTAGCGGTCGTCAGCGCCTAACTAGAAATTTTTTTACACCAACTTCAAGATTTTCAAGATTGACTAGGTAAAAAGGGGTCGCTGAATCCGAATCCGTGGTCAGAATTTAAAAATTATAAAATTTGGAAATAATAGGGTTGCTTTTTAAATAAAAATGAATTCGTAAAAATAAAAAATTATGGTGGAAACCCTATCCACCATTTTGAATTTGAAAATTCTGACTTCAGATTCGAAATCCTCCCTAACACTGTTAAATGATGTTTAAAACTCTTAAAAATACATATTATCATAAGACAACCCTATTATTTCAAAATTTTATAATTTTGAAGTTCTGACCACGGATTCAGATTCAGCGACCCCTTTTTGGTGTATCATTTTTTTGCCAGCCCCGAATTCATAAAAATGCAAAAAATAAAGGTGGCAACCCTATCCACCATCTTGAATTTTAAAATTCTGACTTCAGATTCGATATCAGCAAACCCCTAACACTGATAAATGATGTTTAAAACTCTTAAAAATACATATTATTAGGTGGCAACCCTATTATAAAAAATGACATTATTTTTAAATTCTGACAACGGATTCGGATTCAGCGACCCATTTTTACCTGATGTTCGCACCAGCATTTACCAGCATTCGCATCGCATTTGTAAAAATAAAAAAATAGGTGGCAGCCCTATTGCCCATTTTTATTTTTAAAATTCTGACTTCAGATTCGAATTCAGCAACCTCCTAGCACTGTTAAGTAATGATGCGTCACCCATTTTTACCTAGTGTTCGCGCCAGCACCGTATTCGTTCTCTGATATAAATCATTTATTGCCAGTGAACAAGCTTTAGTTGCATTGACTGCAGTGAGCTCTCTGACAACGATATCTTAGATTAACAATATCAATGATCATGTTTTGTTCGTCTTCGCTGTAATCACATACATGATTTCTTTGCAGCAAGCAAGACAGTGCAGTGTAGTGTGAAATGAACAAATGTTTTGAAACCGGTTTTAAGTGCACCTACGCAGGGCTCTAGTCGATATTTATAAGGTGGTAATTGAAAGTAGGTATCTCTATACAGATTTCGTAAACAGAACAGAAGAAATTTTTCTGAACAGATTCAATATCGTCAATATTACACCCATATCGAGGACACCAACCAACTGTTGCATATTCTAAAATGGGCCTTGCTAGTGACGTGAATAAAGTTTTGGTTATAAAAGGGTCGTTAAACTCCTTTGACCATTGTTTTATAAGCCCGAGAGTACTATTTGCTCTTATAATTCTGTTAATATGACTGTGAAAGCGAAGTTTGAGGTCCATAGTTACTCCAAGATCATCAAAAATATCTAAAGACTCTAGTAAATAGTCACCAACTCTGTAAGTATTACTTTATGGTTGCTTACGACATTTTATGTTTAAAAATAAGTTTTTACGAAAAAAATAGTAAAAATAAAATAAACGTACTAAAGTAAGTTCGGCAACCCTGATTAACATAATAGTTTGAATAGCGCAAGAATAAAGTGGCTAGTGTCAAAACAGTTTCGCAGCAGTAGAATTGGTGCACTAGCGTCAGAATAGAAGTAAAAGAAAAGAAAAAAGTTCACTCTCAGTTTGACAAGCTGAACAAAACGTTTCTTGCCAAAAAGAAAACAAGATAAACGACAGGGCGAATTATGTACAATACATATGTATATTTAATCAATAAAAAAGGATAATTTCAGCGATGTATGTCGTTAAAGTTGCAGGAATCCAACAGAAGATGCGCATCAAAACACGGCAAATTAATTGTACTGAATATAAATTTAATAAATTAGACGGAAATTTAAAACTTTAAGTTTAATTGTAGAGCAAGAATAAAAACACGTCTAAAAGCAAAAGAGACTGACAGAGAACCCTGCACTGCTATGTTGCAGTATATGGCAAGAATATATTAAAAGGATTGTGCATTAGCTATCCGAACAATAAAAGTAGCAAGGTTTCATTCAGTGTTCCCAACTTAGGGGTTCTTCCCCTATATTTAGGGGAGAAAGGTGCAATGGGATTTTTAGGGTTGTTTTTAGGGACTTTTTGATAATCTCACGCATTGATAATCCAATTTAATACCATGGTAGAAAAATACAGGTAGATGCACCAGATGAGAGCATACTGCCGGAAATGACAAAACGAAGTTGACAGCTCATATAAAATATGAAAACTGGAATTGGCAAAATGAAAACAAAGTTAAAATGCTAAACTTCCTTGTTGTTTTAATAAAAATAGTAAAAATATGCTACTTTGTGGTGTTTCTATTAATATTAAACTAATTTAAATATAAAAATAAACCACGAACTGCAAGCAGGGAGCGCAGCAGCAGAAAAATTTCTCGAACACGCCATGTTCCATCGTTACCGCCTGGGCTCTTTAGCCGGATCACGAAAAAAATGGACATTTTTCTTTATAAGGGCAACACGCACTTCATTTTTATTTATTTTAAATCATAAAATTAGTTTTATTTTACACAACACAAAATTCCAAGTGGAATAAACATTTTTATTTATATTCTTTTGTTTGTTTCTTTGATTTGACAGACATGTTTAATTTGACATGAAATGTTTAATTGCGATTTAAGACATGAATGTTCACAGGTACTTAAGCAATTCCTTTTTGTTAATTTAATTTACAAATAATAAGAGTTCAGATATTTGTACAACACGATAAGGGTAACTAGTAGTGTCCGACCGAATGTGGATTTTTGGCCGAAGCCAAGTATTATTAAAATTTTTTTAAGTGAAACAAATGAATAAATTTTGTCCTTTATTTCGTTATTTATTAATATCAATACAAAAAAAATGACTATCATTAAGTTTAAGTAAAACGCAAGAGTTTTCTACCAGAGTTCTGTCATTACTGTATTTCTATTTCAATTCGCTGAAATCTGGCAGAAAATTTCTAGCGTTAACTCGGTCTTAACACTTCAGTCGTCAATAAAAACAAAAATACCACAGTTCAGTTCATAAGAAAAAAACAATTAACAATTCATTTTAAAGGTAATCAATGATTAAATGAATCAATGAATATGGTTACCAATGATAAAAAAATAAAAAGTAAAAATTTTTTTAAAAAATAAGCTTTAAAAAAAAAGACGTGAACTAAAAAGAAAAAAATAAATTTAAGTGACATTTGTCATATATGTATACAGTAGGTATATTCTAGGTGTAGAACAACCCCTCTCTTGGTTACTCATCATCATAGTATAAACGTACGTAAATTGGTAAGTTCTAAGGACTTATATAAATTTAGAATTTTTCAAATACATTTATATTTAAAAGCTGGAGGCACCGATGTTCGCGATTATGCGATTATGAAAAATGCATTAAGAATAAATGCCTCAATACGATAACATTTTCAAAGTGCCAAAAAAATAGTGGTGCTGACCTTGAAAAATGGATATGAAATTTTTAGTGGTCAAAAAATTTAGAATTTTTCTCGAGTGCTTGTGAAAAAGGACACCACAATAAAGAGCAATTCAGGATCTTTAAAATATGTCTTAAACTTTTTTCTTGTAGGACCAATGGTTTAGAAGATATAGTTGCTCGAGTACATGTCCAAATAACAATTTTTGTTTATCTTTATAATTTTTCACTGTGTATAACTGCAAAAAAACAATAAAAAAGTATGCAAATATTTTTTGTTTTTAAAGTTCTATCGACGTGCAAAATTTTACAAAACTCGGAATCGTCAAAATTAGTTTTTGAACAAAAGCGTCCGATTTGACATGGAATGACCGATATTGCTAAAATAGCAGATATCCTGAAAAATCAAAAAAATTTCCCCAAAAATACAATAAAATCAACACTTTAATCTGCCTTTACAACACTTTTACTGTCCGCAAGTGCCAAAATCCACTGTCTATGAATTTTCGTTGACAGTAGCTCAGACATTAGGTAGACAGTGAATCAAATGTGAGTGTGTTAGTAAAAATGTTCAAATGTATTGAGTTTTTCGAACTTGCACTGTCACGTGTGGCTGCAGGGTTAGGTTGATGACCACTAAAAAGTTGCTTGTTTGGTGACAATAATATTGAAATTATTGTTGTTGATTTATTTTAAAGCTGTTGTGTATTTTAATGACAGCTAAACATTCTCCCGCCCGTTGAGCTGCTGCTGGCCTTATGTTGTTAGTTCGAAACGGGTGTCGTTAAGAAAAAATCTCAATTAAATATGTACATGAAAGGATGACTCATTAATGTGGTTATGAATAACAGCAATGAAGTATAGGTCAGAATGTGATGGTGCTGACTATTGGAAACCACTATTTCAGGTAGTTTGGTGAAGTCTTCATTTTCTAACTGATTTTGTAGTGCAGTTAATTTTCCTATTTGGGTTTCGAATGGAGTAGTTGTCGAGTTATATATTTCCTTTATTTAGTCTGATATTAAAATCGTGCTGCCTTCCTGGAATCTAATGTATGGATATGCATGGCGCTGGAAGATGAGTGATGGCCTTGAATGGTGATGACATCCTCTTCACGGAGCAGTTTGGGTTCATTGCAAACATGCCTGAACCAGTAAGAGTTAATTGCGTAACTCGAGTGTCGCACACCATTGATATTTCGATGTCTGAAATTATTGCAAAGATCCACATGTTTCTGTGTGTTGCGTCCAAGAAAAGGTTCCTTGCAATTTGCCTAGTTGGCATTGTGTGTCGGTTTTATTATTAAACATGCGAATTCACAGGCATGAACAGATTATTCTCTACTAAGCATAGGACCTCTTCTTAGGTTGTCGCATATGTGAAGGTTTAATTTCGTTGTGAAACATGGTCTAAGTTCTTCATAATTTAAGGTAAATAATTGATATCGATGTGAGTTGACTGCTAAAAGGCAACATCAGTTTCTATTGAAATAAGACTTCCATTTTTTTGTGTAGGAATGGAAGTTACTTTGAATAAATCGAAATGTTGATCGATGAGAGGCAGTTTTATTTTAAATATCACTTCATTTTTGGTCACTGTTCCTTCTGCCTTCATGATTTTGTAGAATTGTACAAGGTTATCAATATCAACAGGCAATGATCGAGCTGGCGGAAGATGACCACTAATAGAATTGATAGTACTCCTTAGTTGTTCAGGCGTGAGTAGCAATGGACTAATCTTTCCGTGGTGTGTGTCAGTCAGGACAATAATTATTTCTGAATGAATCCCTTGTAGATTGGCGGCCATTAACGTAAGTTAGGCTGTTAATGGTGTTATAAATTGAATAAGTCTAATTTGTTACGAAACGTTGTTTACCTTGTTCATTAACAAATCTAATTTTCCTTGTAATTCCGTTATTTGGCTCTTTGTGGCTATTTCATCATGTTTAATTATATTAAGTGTGGAATTGATGACTGACGTGTGTTTTTAAACAATCGTAGAATGTGATCCTTGTTTGCCTTAACCTGACTGATTTGCCTTGACACCTCTTCCGCATAATCAGAGTCTAAGACACTGAATAAAGTACGAGCAACGTTTCCAACAATGTTAAAGCTGCACATCTTTTTCGAATAGTTGATAGCGTATCCCTATCATGAAGAAGTTCATCTCTGGTGTACTCAAAATATTCGATTAACGTGTCGCAAGTGGTTGATTGTTGTGTCTTTGAACACAATTTTTGAAGCGCTTTTATTCCAGACGAAAATTTGCTGATCTCTGTCCAAAACGGAGCCAAATCATAATACACTATCATTTTCCATTCTGTTGTTATTATTCTGGTTGCCCCGATACCTTCAAAGTATAATCCTGGATCAGAGCCAAATTGATTTACTTGAAATGTGGTCCCAAGTACTGCCGGAAGAAGAAATAAGGAGATGAAGATTGTCAGAAAGAATGGATTGCTTGATTTTCTTTTATTTGTAGGTATGTTGTTTGAGTCCTTGTCACTTGATGGCCTGGTTCATGAATGAATTCACTGGTTCTTCCTGTGTTGGAGAGTCATCGATGACTTCATCTTCATTTAACAACAGTGCCAATCTGTGAACTGGACGTTTCGATAAACCTGATGCTTTTTTGCATCAACTACTCTGACCATTCCGTCGCTTCCCTGTAGACCCTTTATATTCTGCCTAGTGGCCATTGTAAAACAGGCAAGTTGTCTTCCTTAATGATTACCACATCTGGTGTTCATGGACGTTCTGTGATTGGTTTTTCCATTCATACCTTTGCTGAAGCTGATAGGTTGTCGCATCGGAGGTATTCTCGGGACCAAAGATTCCAGAACTCGTACTTGAGTTTTGTGACCGATTTCCACCCAGTCGATAATAGTATTTAGTGTATTCCTATCGATTTGAGCAGTCAAAAATTCGCCAATTAAAAAATGGCCTGGAGTTAGTGCTGTCAAATCGTTTGTTTCCGATGACAATGGAGTTAGCGGTCGTGAATTAAAAATTGCTTCAATTTCGATGACAAAAGTTTAAACGTTCTCATGAGTTAAAGATGCTATAGATACTGCGTAACATTAAATGTTTGGCGGGTTTAACCGCGGCTTCCTAAAGGTCTCCAAAATATGGAACTCTTGGGGGGATAAATTTGAAATTTATTCCACGGTCGCTACATGTTTTGATGATCCGTTCCCTTGAAACTGTTGCAAAGATTGCGTCTTTTAATTCTTCCTTCCTTGCCCCGACAAAATTGGTTGCGTTGTCACAGTATATGGTATAATAAAGATCACGCCGAGAAACAAAGCGCTTGAGTGATCCAATAAACGTTTCAAAACAGGTTTTCGTTTTATTTGATTGAATAAAATTACCACAGTGAAAATTATCAATACGCAGCTTAACTAATATCAGTTTGGATATTGGATAGTTATATGGCAGTAACATAGGGTGCTTAGAGTCAAATGATAATGTAGATTCGGCCAATCGCCCACCAACTCTTAGGAGGCTTTTGTCGTCAATGAAGGATGATAACCTTTTAAGTGGGCTGGACCTGTCGATTCCATGGTGGTCCTTAATCTGGTTGATCTCCTTGCCGAAATCAGAGGTCTGTACAGCTGACACGATTATTGTAAGTGCAGTATTTAATTTTAAATAAAAAAAAAATAAACTAGCCATTACAGCCCTTGGAAGGACTTTGACCTAGCTTCTATTGATCAATTGTGTAAGCCATACATACCATAAGCCATTACTCTTTGTAATACCTTGAAAGGGTTCCTATGATTCAAGTTGTACACGATATCCTCTAGCCCAGTGGACGTGGTTGCAACTAAACTCTGGACCTTTTGTTTCCGTTATAAATCTGTTGTGATATGATCATCATTATAAAATGACTTAGGACAATGTGACGATTCGCTATGCAAGAACAGCGGGCCATAAAACCATAAGTTACACGTCATTAGCTTAGTAGGCTGGAGACCACGGGGGAAAAAGTCAGCAGGATTTTCCTTTGAGCTCACATGGCGCCATTGATTTGTAATGGTAAGGTTATGAATTTTGCTTACTCGATTAGCTACAAATGTTCGCAGTAATTACTACAATGAATTTATGAAAGAAAGTACAATATCTGAATCCGACCAAACATAAGAGATACCCGTTGTTAATTGCAGCTTCTTTCTCACTCTTGATGTTAATGCAGCCCTAAGCACTGCAGCACATAGCTCTAAGCGAGGTAGCGTTTGACGTTTGAGAGGTGCTACACTTGAATTGGCATATAATAATCTGACGATTAATCTGTTATCAGGTTGTTTTGGGCATAAAAAAACTGCAGCGCCGTATGCCTTTTCGGAAGCGTCCACGAATGTGTGAATCTAAATTGTACTTGGTTTCTGTCCGTTGAAAACATGCCTAGAAAAACATATGTTGTTTAAAGCCCTTAAATCGTGTCTGAAAGTTGACCAAGTTGTCTCCAATTCTGATGGTAAGTGGTCATCCCATGATAATGTTAGTTGCCATAATTGCTGAATAAATATGTTTACCGTGATAACAACTGGACCTGCGAGACCTAATGGCTCAAATGTTTTTGCTGTATCTGATATGATTGTACGTTCCGTTATGGTTGAGCTATTTTCTTTGTTTGTCGTCATGCAGAATTGGTCAGACTTAGGAATCTAGGTTAATCCTAACGTTTTTGTGTAAGCATTTTCAAAATCAAGATTAACTTCTTGATCCTGTGGAGGAATTCCCTGGAGTAACTTAGAATGGTTTGCACACCATTTTCTAAGTTTGAACCCTGCACCTTGAAGGAGTGTTGTTAATTGATTTTGAATTTCCACAGCTGTGACTTAACTGTCTGACCCACTCATACCGTCATCAACATAAAAATTGTTGTGTAATGCCTTGGCGACTAGTGGAAACCGCTTGAAGTTATTCTCTGCTAATTGTTGTAGGCACTTAGTTGGTAAGTTAGTTGCTAAGGATGTTCCATAAGTTATTGTGTTGAGTTGATAGTATCTTAGCGGATCATTTTCGTTTTCTCTCCACATAATGAGTTGTAGTTTACGATCGGCTGTGTCAACTAAGATTTGTCTGTACATATTTTCGATGTCTGTTATGAAGACAAATCTTGGTAGTCGAAACCGCAAAAGTATTGAAAATAAGTCGCTTTGAACTGTTCGACCAGTGTACATGATGTCATTAAGCGATAATCCTGATGCAGTTTAAGCGAATGCATCAAAGACAACTCTTAACTGTGTATTTGTTCTTGATGGTTTTAAAACGCAGTGATGAGGGATAAAGTAGTGAGGATGTTGTATATCATTAAGACTGATTTCACTCATGTGTCCTAATTCTATATATTGCTTCATGAATTCGACGTATTCCGTTTTCAGTTTTGGAACCCTTCCCATACGTCTCTCTCTATATTGCCAAAAATCTCTTGAATGCAATATACTTTGATTCTCCTAAGCTGCTTGGGTTATTGAAGAGTGCTAATTTCACGACAAATCATCATTTAAACGATCGCATTTTACTTGTTTTGCACGTGAGGGATTAAAATATTTACAATTAAAGTTAAACCGGCATGATTGTTAATAAAATTATATTTTTAAGTTAAAGATACCTATCGACTAATATCTTCTATAGGATCAAAAACTACTTTGTAAAAAATTAAAGCAGTAGATGAATACGGAGTCGGTCCATACAACAGCCAGCATAAAATTGTGGTCTTTCGCATACCGGCTCATATTCTAAAATGCCGCAAAAAATACAGAGGATCGCCATTGGATCAGTACATCTATAATGCTACTCAACTAGTGCCGATTGGCACTATGCCTGAACATTTAGAAAATTGTCGGGACTGTCATAGTTTCAACAGCTGCCTTAACGAGAAAATGGCACAGCGCAGTATGCCCAATAAATGAGTTCTAAAAATGTAATGGACCTAAATATGCAGATAAGTTTGTATGTATGTAACCTTAGCTAGGACGGCTTTCAATCAGTTGTAAAGAATATATGTTATGTCATAAAGTCAATACTTTTAAGGAAATTTTATCAGTTGAAATTGATATTAAACCAGTTAAGCACAAAATCGACCTTCGCTGTTTCTAATTGTGTTTTGATAAAAATGGGTCTCACAGTGCCTGCTAAGGTAAGGCTGCTTTCAGCTCCAGCAACGTCATCAAGTTTGCAGAATTGTTGTATTAGCTCGATGGTTGATAATTCTTCATGACTGAAGACTGCACAAGTGATGGAATCTGTTGCTGAACCATTATTAATTTTACCGCTGATGATCCAACCCAACAATGTGTTCTGTAGAATTGGTAGTTCTTGTGATTTATTTAAGTCAAAGAATAACTTATTCCATAATGACAATTTATAACATAAAAATATACTAAATCTAATAGTAAATGTTAAGATACTTTTTAATGATTTATTTAGGAAAAGAAAAATCTACTTACATTAAGCTGAAGTAGAACTCTGCACCCAGAAGTACATCAATATTTCCTGGATTGTAAAGTTCTGGATCGGCCAGCTGAATATTTCCGGGAGTTAACCATGAAGAAAAGTCTAATGATCGAGCTAGTTGAGCTGAAACAATGTTTGGTAAAACAAATACTTCTACTCTTGATGACAAATTCGTTGTTCTTGATTGAAGCTCGAAATTTATGCGTTGTGTTGTATTTTTGTTCGTTTGCCAATGCCTTCAATGCATAACGCTGTCTTAGACGGAATTTGCAATCTTTTGATAAGTAGATTTGAGAGCCGGACTCGAATTCCCCAGACTGTCCGTTGTTATTTTCATTTTGGCTGTAGCTAAGAGCACATAGCTTCTGTGGGATGACATTACTTTGGCTGTGGCTAATGATACTGAAGCCTTGGATAAAGTTACGCCTATTTCCTTGTAGGCTTGTTAGGTTGTTTCTTAAGGTTCTCTTGATATTGTCTATCCTTAGGAACCTGAGCTGTGGGGTTCAAATGTAACAGTGAATTATGTTTTTTATTACATTTAGTGCAGGACCTTGCTTTGCATGTTCTTGTGCTGTGGTCATGCTTGTAGCAATTACAAAATAACTTCTGTCTTGGGTTCAAACGGTCCGCTGCAGATAACTTCAGGAATTCATCGTAGTATATTGGATGATCTCCGATGGAACAAGAGCTGCATACCTTCTTAGTGGAAGCTGCTGCGATGGATGATGTTGGCCTTGATGGTGTTGCTTTGTCTTTTCCGCCGAGAGTCTCCAATGATTGAGAACGGTTTTCGAGGAATAACAGGAAGTCACTGATGGCTTGGATTTCCTTGGGGTTTTTAATGACTGCTCGTACAGCATGTGGGTCTCTCTGTCCAGCTTATTTATGAGTATGTGCAAAAGTAATGGATCCCACGATGAAGTGTCTACTATCTGCTGATAAAGTTGGATGTCCTATTATTCGTGGTAGCAAGGTTGACGCCAACACTCCTGTTTTGCCTCCTGAAGTGCCTTCCATGCTATGTCATCATTATCCTGGGTCAGTGTTAGATGTTTGATCACTCTTTCGGCTTCACCAGTTAAATTTGATTTCAAGTACCACATTTTTTGTATTGCGGGTATTGAAGTTTTGCGTACCATTTCTGAGAAAATGTCATAGAATTGTTGCCATTTTAGGTAGTCACCATAGAATTTCGGAACTGAGATTTTTGGCAGCCTGCATTTCATTAGAGAGGTTTCATTAAGTGAAATTTGTCCTTTGGATTTTGTCGACAGATTTATTATTCGCTCATGTACAAGCCGTTCTGCATCTAGATAAGCGCTGTAATCGTAGCCTTGATCTTCTTAAGTTGAGCTAATTTCCCGTTTCTTAGATATGATATGTTACCCTCATAGTATTCTTGCGATTATTCCTCTTCTGTATCTGCTATTCCCTTTAAAAGACGATGCAATGACGTCATGAATTCACGTCGGATGCGCAAGCTGCTCGCTATGCTGACTGCCGATTCCGATTCTGATTTCTGTTGCTCGGAAGTAGTTCTTCCGCTTGCTCCCAAGGCATTGGCACTATCTTGAGATGTTGATTGAGCAGAAGTATTTGCTATTGATCCAAGTCGTTGAATTTGGACTTGGAAAAGTTGTATGTATTCGGTTATTTATTTGAACTTATCGTAGTACCCTGATGAAAAGTACTCGTGATTCGTCGGTAGCTTACTTAGCAAACGCCTCCTTTGATATTGTCCTTTTTTTATATTGTTCCCAAGAGCTATTGAGCTTTTGAAGTCGTTCATAGAAATGTGCGGCGGTTGTCTTCCGGTCTCCTTTTTGAAATTGGTGATTATTCTTTGTATTTAATCACCCGTATCCTTAAGGCACGTTGCAAGCTCATCGAATGTAGACATGCTGTTGGCCAGGAATACTGAAGATTGGCTTGAAGAAGTTTGCATATCCTTTCTAGGGGTCACCAATGTTTAGCACATAAATCAATTCCTGTATGAAGATTGGAAATCTTGGCACTTGAACCAGTTTTAGCGCACATAAAATATTTTAAGTGCTACTGTAAGATTTGGCACATAAACCAATTCCTGTATGAAGATTGGAAACCTTGGCACTTGAACCAGGTTTCTTTCTTTGAATTAAATTAAAGTACACAATAATGGTTACTTTTTACTTTTGCTTCTCAGTGAGGAAATGAGTCTTTATTGGGGGTTGGAATTAATTTTAAAGGTTTTTATCGGTTTTTGAGCATTTATTTAGAAACAACGGTACAATGTATATTATTCAAAGTATTGTCCATCGTTAGCTACAACATTTTCCCATCTTTCTGGCAGCATATGGATTCCGCGCCGGAAGAACGATTCGTCTTTTGAGGCAATCCACGAATCGACCCATTTTTTGGTATCCTCATAAGAAGTGAAGCGCTGCTCAGCCAAGCCATGCGTCATCGATCTGAATAGGTGGTAGTCGGAAGGGGCTATGTCTGGGCTATAAGGCGGGTGGGGTAGCACATCCCAATTCAGCGCCACCAACGTTTCCTTGACGGTTCTTGCAACATGTGGCCGTGCGTTGTCATGTTGAAAAACCACTTTGTCGTGTCTTTTGGCATATTCCGGCCGTTTAACCTTTAATGCTCGGCTCAATTGCATCAATTGTTGTTGGTAGCGTTCCCCAGTGATGGTTTCGTTAGGTTTTAGCAGCTCATAGTACACGACACCCTTCTGATCCCACCAAATACACAGCATAAGCTTGGCGCCATGAATATTCGGCTTGGCCCTCGATGTTGATGCATGGCCGGGTGGTCCCCACGATTTTTTTC
The DNA here is from genome assembly GCA_963920525.1 of Dichetophora obliterata. Classification (NCBI taxonomy): domain Eukaryota; kingdom Metazoa; phylum Arthropoda; class Insecta; order Diptera; family Sciomyzidae; genus Dichetophora; species Dichetophora obliterata. The sequence goes on along the minus strand of OY986439.1, from coordinate 162,896,523 downwards.
GCTTAGGATTATCGTAATGGATCCACTTTTCATCGCCAGTGACAATACGATGCAAAAAACTCTTCCTTTTATGCCGTTGAAGCAGTTGTTCGCACATGCAAAATCGCCGTTCAACGTCTCTCGGCTTCAACTGGTACGGCACCCAATTTCCTTGCTTTTGAATCATTCCCATGGCCTTCAAGCGTTTGCCGACCGTTGATAAGTCGACTCCCAATGATTCTGACAATTCTTGAAGGGTTTGACACGGGTCTTCATCGAGCAAAGCCTCCAATTCCTCATCTTCAAACTTTTTCGGCTGGCCCGGACGCTCTTTGTCTTCCGTATCAAAATCAACACTTTTAAACCGACGGAACCAGTACTCACAAGTAGAAATCGATGGAGCATAGTCCCCGTAAGCCTCAGTAAGCGTGCGTTGTGCTTCAACCGCTTTTTTCTTCAAATGGAAGCACAAAAGTAAACCTTCCCGCAAATTGCGTTTTGTTGGAACGAAAGTCGACATGTTCACAGAGAAAAAAATATATGTTGTTTACACTTCAATGGAATGACACATACTAAAAAATGAAGCTTAGACAATGTGCTTTGAAATGAATATAGTCACAGGTGTGCCCGATGCGATCTATTGATAGTTACGCCATCTCTTAGAAAACCTTTAAAACTAATTCCAACCCCCAATATTTAAAATTTATTGCTTTGCAATAAATAAGCATACTAATTGTAAGCGAAAATAAGCTTAATTAACAAAATATATTACAAACTAAAATCATAATAATATTGCGAATTTAAAAAATTCATGATATTAGGAAATGTTTAAAAAATAGCAAATAAGAATGAATTCAACTTCTGGCCGCCACATTGTTGATTAGGCAAAATATTAATGTGGGTCAAGTTGTTGTACTTAAAAGTGTACATTATTAAATGTAAATTAAAGCTGATATGAAATTATTGTTGTTGTTTAATTTAAAAGATGGTTTATTTTAATAACAGCTAAACAAGGAGTACAATTACGAGTTTGATACAAAAACGCAATAATTTTGGTTTTACATTCTTTGACTTCATGCGACGTGAAATATTTAACCTTGAATCTAGGATCAAGACATGTAGCTAGCATAAATTTATCATGCTTTAAATGATGACAGCGATGGTTCAATGCCGTTGCACTTTTCAAAGCGGACACTCTGCGATCGCCTGCAGTGGTAATTTTCAAATTGTTCGAAATCATTGCCACCAATGGAATCACAATGGATATACATGAATTTTCAGAACAAATTTCCAATGTTGCGTCATAAAAAATTTTTAAAATAGGCAATATTTTAGTTATATATGACCATTCATCCTTGATCAGGGTACATATGCTACCACGTTCAAGAGAAAACATATTGATTGCGAATTTTTGTTATAAAATCATTTCGATCATGATGTATGTATGTATGATGTATTGAATCTTGTTGGAAGATTTTGCAATAGCTTATGTGTTGGTAAATTTAACAAATGCTGAAATGTTTTCAAATATCGGTTTGCTTATTCACTTGAATGAAATTGGCCAACTATTTTACGGCACACACTAGGGATTTTAGTGATGGTGTTATATTGTTGCACTATAATTAAATTGAGTGGTAGTTACTAAATATCCATTACACTCAAATAGTGCAAAGTTTGAGCAGTCACTACATGAAAGCTGCAATTGAAAGTGTTCCCACTCACCACAGCTGGTAAAAAGATAGTGAAAAATATAATTTCTTTCAATATAGTTTAGTGCTAGTGAAAGGCTTAGTGCACTCAGCATTTAGTGCACTACGCCCAACTCTGAATAAAATAAAATAATAAAGATATTTAATAAAATTTATTGGTGTGAGATTGTATTATAAAAAAACCATTAAATTATCGAATTTATGAAACTACGAAAAAGCTTCGCTTCTCTCGTGTGTCCAACGAAGCATCTGTTTTTGTTAAGATGCAGCACAGTGCTCAATCAAATTTTGTAAATAAATAGACGGAGTGCCCCTCTGATAAAGAAACTTTGTATGCTTGATTAGTTTCAGAAATATAACAGAACTAGCTGAAACCCGGCGCGTTGTTGCCACGCCCCCGTTGCCAAATTTCCGTAAAATGCTATCAGTGAACCTGCATGTGTAAATTTAGTTCGAATACTTAGTTCCGAGGCTTTGTGGCCTATACTCCAAAGCTATTCAATATCGCCAATTTGGGTTGCATGGGAGGTGCCACGCCCCTTTTAACAACGTTCATTAAATTTTATTAGTGAAACGGCACGTGTAATTCGTGGTCGAATTTCGAAGCTGTACGACCTATAACTCTAAAGCTATACGATATCATACAATTAGGTTGCATGGGAGGTGCTACGCCCCCTTTTCCAAAGCCTAGAACATTGTTATAAGTGAAATGGCATGTTTAATGTGTGGTCGAATATGGAATTCTGAGACTGTGCTACCTATAATTCCAAAGCTATTCGATATCGCAAATTTGGGTTGTATGGCAGGTGTAGTGTACTCATAAAACTCACTTTTACTTGCAAACAAAACAACATAAATATTTTCCCACATTTCTGGTGGGACAAAAAATTAAGACCACCAACTAAAAATACAAAGTTTGGCGGCTAATCTGAGCGGCGGGCACCCCTAGGGTTAAAACAGGTTGTGCGTCGGGTTTGAAGCCCACCCGTAAAAACCCATTTAAATGAAAACAAAAAAGAATAGAAGAAAACTGGTCACTAAATCTGATGACAACTACCGCAAACGAAAAACTGATAATGATTTACGGATATGCACCTGGAATGTCCGAACCCTTAATTGGGAAGGTGCCTCTATCCAACTGACTGATGTCTTGGAAAGATACAAAGCTGATGTCACTGCTATCCAAGAAAGGCGATGGAAGGGGCAGGGTTGCATTCGGAATGCACCCTGTGATATCTACTATAGCGGCCATGCGGATAAGCACGAGTTTGGATGCGGATTTGTAATTGGCAAGAGACTACGGCCTCACGTCCTGAGATTCACACTTGTGAACGACGAACGGCTTCATGGTTATATTTTTTAATATTTTTATAAGCCTAATATGTGCGCACGCTCCGACAGAAGACAAGGACGATGAGATTAAGGAAATTTTCTACGAGCGCCTTGAAAATACTTACGAGCGCTGCCCCCGTCACGACGTAAAAATCGTGCTTGGTGACCTCAACGCTAAGGTGGGCAATTAAAATATATTTGGTCCAACAGTCGGAAAATTCAGCCTCCACGACAACACCTCCGAAAAAACGGAAAGAGGCTGATTGACTTCGCCGCAGCGCGAAACATGGTCGTAAGTAGCACTAGATTCAAGCATCTCAATATTCATAAAGCCACTTGGATGTCCCCTGATCAAAAAACAAAAAATCAAATTGATCACGTTTTGATCAACGGAAGGCACTCTTCCAGTGAATTGGATGTACGCACGATCCGTGGTGCAAACATTGACTGGATCACTACCTTGTCGAAACCAAGATCCGTATACGTCTGTGCGCAGCTAAGAATACACGCAACCCTACACAGAGAAAGCTAGACGTCGACAAGCTGCAATCAAAACAGACAGCCGAAGTTTTCGCCACTCGACTCTCACTCCTGCTTCATTATTGTTATTCCCTGCTCTGCTAACATCGAACTTATATGCGTTAAGGTTGTACATTGCAATTCTAATGTATATCTTATTAATGCATACGTTACTCCTAAGAGCAGTGTAGAAGTTTATGCAAGCCTTGCGGATTGCATAGAATACGTTATAAGCATAAATGACGTTACTGACGACATTTTATTGTTAGGTGATTTTAATCTGCCTGACTTGAAATGGGAATCTTCTGACGATGATACATATTTTTGTGCATCTAATTCGAAGACTCGCCAAGAGCATATATTTGTTGATAATATATGTTCTGACTTACAACAAGTGAGTTGTATATATAATAGTCGTGAAAGACTTCTTGACCTGGTCTTAACTACAGACAGTAACAATGTGATTGTTGAAAGGGCCCCTCATACTTTGACTGCTGTTGATGAATACCATCCACCATTGAGCATATGGTACAAATCGGACAGGGATAATATAGTAAAGTCTAACTCAATAGATAAAGTTTATGAATTCAATTTTAAAAAAGCTGACTTTTTGAAGTTTAATCATTTACTTCAAAGTAAATGTTTAAACTCACATCATGTGTTGTCCCTGAGCCCAACCCATATTATGGTGGGTAAATTTTTCTCACTTTAGATTGTTTTGGACCACTCTTATCGATATCATTGAGATATTTGAATGTTATTTGGGCAGGTTCTTAAGATTTATTTTAGAATATGTTAATAATAACACTCTTGATGATTCAATTAATTTTTTTATATGGAAATCTTTGCTGTGTTCAAATTTACGAAAAATTGTGCTTACCCCTGGTACACAAAGGAGTTAAAGATTCTTCGCAACAGCAGGAATAGGGCATGGAAAAAATATGTCTGTAGCTTAGACTTGAATGACCTAGAAGTCTACAAGCGTTTGTATCTGGATTTTGAAAATTGCTCAGCTACCTTATATCAAAATTATTGTATTTAGACAGTATTAAGCTGAGAATAATGTCTGATCCGAAGAAATTCTGGAGTTTCATAAACACCAAAAAATAAATCTGATGGATTCCCGTCATCATTTAAAACCTCTGACGGATTTACTGACGATCCTGTCGTAATTTGTGGTCTATTTGCCAATCTCTTTAAAGAGTCATTTTGTTCAGACTCATTCAATCCTGATGAAGAGTCCTTTCAATATATGAACTCTACACCCAGGGTTTCGTTGGATTCTATATCCTTTACTTCAGACGATATTTTAAAGTATATTGGATTGATCGATGAGGATTTTAATGCTGGACCTGACGGAATTCCTGCCGCAGTGTTAAGTTCTAAGTCAACCACTGTCCATGTTATTCAATAAATCAATTAGCGAAAGTATTTTTTTACTTATTTTGAAAAAATCTTTTATAAGTCCTATTTATAAAAAAGGTTGTAAGAACGATATAAACAACTACAGGCCTATCGCGAAACTCTCGTCTATTCCAAAACTTTTTGAGCGGCTCGTGTATGATCTTGTGAAAATTCATTGTGGGAAGGTCATGACAACTCGTCAGCATGGATTTGTTACTGGCAGATCCACTGTGTCTAATCTGCTCGATTTTACAACGTTTTGTTTAATTCATTTTACTCAGGTAACCACGTCGACTGTATTTACACTGATTTTAGTAAAGCATTTGATAAACTCCCACATAACTTAATTCTATTTAAACTAAAGTTAATGGGTTTTCCACAATTTTTTGTAAGCTGGATTCAATCGTAATCTGACAGAGCGATCTTATCAAATACGATTTCGAGGCGTATTGTCAGCTGAATTTATTGCTGAATCTTGGTCCACTTCCGTTTATTTTAGCCATTAATGATGTAACCCACATCATCAAACACTCTCATCTACTTATCTATGCAGATGATATGAGAATATACAGAACAATAGACGCTAAAGAAAATTCAGATCTGCTCCAGTCTGATTTGAAATCCTTTGAAATTTGGTGTTCTAAAAATAATATGTTTCTAAATCCAGACAAATGCCAAACTATGACCTTTTTGCGAAAAAAGAATAATTTAATTTTTGATTGTAAGATAAAAGATACTGCTTTAATTCGTGTAGATGCTGTCAAAGATCTTGGTATATGCATGGATTCTAAGCAATCGTTTAACGTTCATATTGATTACATTTGTAAAAAAGCATCTTCTATGCTCGGGTTTATGAAACGCTGGGCCAAAGAATTTAATAGTATGATCATAACTACAACTCTATAAAATGCAATTGTGCGACCTCACTTAGAGTATGCAAGTCAAGTTTGGTCCCCAAGTTACAATGTACATGTTGAACGTATAGAGAGAATCCGAAACCGTTTTGTTCGGTTTGCTCTAAGGGGCTTAAGTGCAACTGACACTTTAAACCTTCCTCCTTATGAGGATCGTTTAAAACTATTCAATCTTTGAATGAGAGAAGGAAGTCTGCAGATATCGTCTATTTACACCAACTCATAACTGGTGTATTCGATTCACCAGAACTCCTAACTCTTATAAATTTTAACACTAAGTTTAAGCAGTAGAAATGCTAACAATTTAATTTACTTACCTTTTAGTAAAACAAATTATATGGCTACTGCTCCTTTACATCGCATGAGTACCTTTGTTAACAACTGTAGCTTTTTTGATGTTAACTTATCGAAAGGTCAACTCAAAAGTAGATTGTATGATTAGATCTATGTAAACGCATGGTTAGTTGTTATGTCTTGTGTTGTCCCTGAGCCCAACCCATATTATGGCGGGTAAATTTTTCTCACTTTAGATTGTTTTGGACCACTCTTATCGATATCATTGAGATATTTGAATGTTATTTGGGTAGGTTCTTAAGATGATCTAATGCGGAGAAAGTGCGAAAAAGCTGTAGTAGCTGAACTCTATTGTTATTGCATGTTTCAAAGCACTCTTCTAGTCGATGATATATGCGCGCAGTGCACACACATATCCAACTCCATGCGTGCGGCTGCTGAAGAGGTGATTGGCTACCACCGCCCTCACCGAAACCAGTGGTACGACCAGGAGTGTCGCGACGCCACTGCAGAGAATGACGCCGCCTACAAAGCCACCCTGCAGTCAGTTGTAACACGCGCTGCTAAGGAGCGATACAAAGAGAAGTGGAGAGAAGAGAGACGTATTTTCAGGAGGAAAAAAAGAGGCAGAAAAGCGCGAGCAGGAGAAAATTGAGATGTATTGTGACAGGAATGAGGCCCGAAAATTTTTCGAATAAATAAGACGCCTTGCCGTCGGTTTTAAGATCGGGGCCTCTTCCTGCAAGGATGAAAATGGAAATCTAGTGACAGATGTCCAGATTATACTGACGTTATGGAGGAAACACTTTTAGCTTCTAAATGGCGACGCTGACAACAATCCCACCAACAGAGATGTTATTACGGAAACCCCAATTACGGATGACAGCGTCGAGGTTCCGTTGATCGACTATGATAAGTTCTGACATCTATAGCTTGGCATCGACCAGATTTTCACGCTACGACAAATCTTGGAGAAGACTCAAGAAAAACAAGTCGACACCCACCATCTTTTTGTCGACTACAAAGCCGCCTTCGACAGCCCAATAAGGAAGCACCTGTACTCCACCATGTCTGAATTTGGTATTCCTGCAAAGTCGTATGACACTAAGCAACACCAGCAGCGCAGTTAAAATCGGGAAAGACTTCTCCCCACCATTAGCTACCAAATGACTTTTTCAACCTAATGATGGAAAAGATCATCCGAGCTGGTGATCTGAGACGTAGTGGCACAATACTCCACAAGACTGTTATGCTGCTTGCGTATGCTGATGACATCGATATCATTGGCCATAATACGCGCGAAGTCAGTGCAGCATTTTCCAGATTAGGAAGAGAGTCAAGTCGAATAGGTCTGGCAGTGAATGCAGATAAGTCGAATGGGTCTGGCAGTGAATGCAGATAAGACGAAATACTGGGTGTCAACAAACAGTCCCAGCGTCTTGGAACCCACGTTACAGTTGACAATACCTCCTTCGAGGTTGTGAAGGACTTCGTTTATCTGGGATCCAGCATAAACTCAACCAACGACATCAGCATTGAGATCAAACGAAGAATAACTCTCGACATCAGGTTTTACTTTGGAATCAGTAGGCAATTGAGAAGCAGAGCCCTTTCTCGACGAACGAAAATCACGCTCTATAAATCGCGAAAAGACTTTAGGAGCATTCGAGAGAAAGATTCTTCGTAAGATCTACGGACCAATTTGCATCAATGGCGAGTACCGAATACGGTGGAATGATGAACTGTATTGCTGTACGCTGACATCGACATAGTCAAGCGCATTAAAATCGAGCGGCTTCTCTAGCTAGGTCATGTTCAGCGCATGAAAGACGATGCTCCAGTGAAGAAAACATTCGATTCGGTACCCAGCGGCGGTCAACGCAGAAGAGGACCACCGCATCTTCGTTGGAAAGACCAAGTGGAAGACAACCTGACGAAGCTTAGAATTTCCAACTGGCGCCAGCAAGCGAAAGGCAGAAATGGCTGGCGAAAATTCTAAGATGAGGCAAAGACCGACATACGGTTATAGCGCCAACTAAGTAAGTAAGTAACTAAAAATACACAATAAAATATTATCCTATTCCTACAAATGCAGACGAAGTACGTTGATTCGTTGCCTTTTGCAATTATTACAGACGATTTATAAAAGATTTTGCAACAATAGCACAATGTCTAAATAAAAATAAAAAATAATAAAAATAAACTGGCCATTTCAGCCCTTGGAATTACTTTGACCTAGCTTCTAGATCAATCTAGACCTAGAGATTGATCAATTGTGTTGTGCGTGTTATCAAATGGTTGATCACAAATGACTGAGAACTGGACCTACGTGTTTTATGCCGACTCCGAACGGCTTAGTTTCTCAAGAAGATTTACGTGGCAATTTTTACTCTGAGGTTTGCCACTGTCTGCAGAGAGGTGACGACCGAACAGAAAAATTATTTCAATTGAAAAAACTTTTTGTCTAAGCTAAAATTGAACCCGGGCTACCGCGGTTCTTTAGCTTAGAGGCCACGCACTCTACCCACTAGGCTACGGCCGCAACACAATGCCTGAATATTTTACTGAAAAAGAATCAACCAAAACCAATAATCCAAAAATCAAATAAATGAAAAGGAACTTTAAGCTATTTGAAGTGAGAAAATACACAACTGATTCATTGAAATGAATCACAAAAATTTTTGACAAATAATCGTCACTTGACACTTTGATATTGCCAAAGCGTCAAGTTGAATAAGTATGACATACAATACACCAGAGTAACCTTTTCACAGTAGCTATAAGTAATAGGTTTCAAATAGCTTTTAAAGTATAACAAAATAACATAAATCATTAAACGGTGTGTTTTCTCTCACACTCAAATTCGCTTAGCTTTAAGATTTTATGTAAACCTAAAATATTTGTTTAATAAACTCAGTTAAGCAAGAACATCAAACTAAAACAGTCCAGTCTTTTCATAACATGGCGATCCTGCCAGGTGTTGGTAAGAAATATTTGTTAAATAAACTAAGTTAATCAAGAACATCAAACTAAAACAGTCAAGTCTTTTCATAACATGGCGATCCTGACAGTGTCTCAAGTATAAAAAAATGTGTATCATTAACCAAAGTGATTTACATATTTACAAATGTATAATAAACTTTAAACAATTAACCCTCTAATGCCCCATTTTTGTTTGAGCTCCAAATCAGATTATACTAATTTGGGGACGAGAAAAACGAATCTGAAGTTAGTTTTCAATTTTAGTTCTTCGTTCATTTTTACAGGTGAAAATGTGCACAACAGGTGAAAATGTTAACGGTGAAAATGTTTTAATAAATTGCATTGTTGTTTTGTATATTTTTTTATCTCAATTAAAAGAAAAAACAACTTCTTACTAACTATTATCTTTTTTTTACTTCGATCTCACTTCAATTAATGTTGTTTTTATTATTTACCGAAAATCGAGCTAAAAATTTAGAGTAAAAAATTAATTGAATTCGTAAAAAAATGATGAAATTTAAATTCAAATTGACGTATTTGTCAAACAGAGCATGCTAGCTCCAAGCGAGAAAAACTTAAATATAGCTCAAAGATTCGTCTAGACTTTGAAGGAAACCATTTGAAAAATTTTCCACATACTACGGTTTTATAGCGATCGGTGTGAACGCCGCCTATAGGCGGGCTTGGGCATAAGCGTGTTAAGAAAACCTTTATATCGCGAAACATGTGTATTGTTAACTAAGTGATTTACATATTTAAAAATGTGGCAGAAAAACGAGAGTAGCGAAACTTTTTCGCAGCTTAATAAGTTTGATAATTTAATGGTTTTTTTAATAAAAAATTTTAAATACCATAATGTTAACTAAAAAAAAAATATCCCCACCAGTAAATTTTATTACCTTACACTATTATTTTTCATTAATTTTGAATTATTTTTGTATATGTTAATGAAATCATTGGTTTTTAACATCCAAAATATCAAAAGTATATTATATAGATTTAATGTCATCGATATTTCTAGCAAATATTACATCAATAGTTGTCCTAATCGTGTTGTGCAAATATATGGATATTACTTTGCCACCCGAGTTACTTTGCCAGAATAGGGCTGTAAATTTAGTGTAAGCTTTTTGACAACAAATTCTTTAGAAATAATGTCAGAAAAGCTCACACTTATTTTAGAGTTAAATTAAATCGACTATTGGTAAGGCCCAATGTGTACATGTGTAATGTGTAAGGCCCATGATACTTCCTAAGAAAAACTGAAATGTGATTTTAATAATACAAGAATAAAAATCTTTTTTAAGCAGCTGTAAAAAATATAATTATACTACCTTAGAAATAACCTACCTACCTAACCGTAACCTTGAAAATAAAAAAAAACTTCCTTAATTAAGCGGTACAAAATAAATAAATATGTACTATTGGCAACTGCAAGAATTCGAAATGTGGCAAACAATGGTCAGGTCTGCGGAGTACGTGCAATACTTGATTCTGGCTCACAGATCAACATGGTAACACAGCGACTCATCAACAAATTATCACTACCCACAACAAAATCCCAACTATCCATTGAAGGAATCGGTCAACAAACTGGAATCTCAACTTCAAGAGTCAACGTTGCAATTCATTCACAAACTGAAGACTTTTCAACTAGAATAGAAGCCTACGTTATGCCTAGCTTATTTCGTCACAACCGACAAGGGACCTAGAAGTAACAAATTGGAACATCCCAGGTCATTTACGCTTTGCAGATCCCGAGTTTTTCAAGTCTGGAAGAATTGATATGCTTATTGGTGATGAACTTGATCATAGCCTACTTCATCCAGAGCAGCAAACATTAAAAGGAAGCCTACCACTCCTACAAAACACGGTCTTTGGATGGACTGTCATTGGAAAAACTGAAGTGTCAATAGTAGCAACTGCATCATGCGCCGTAGCCACTATGAGAGACGAGAACTTAAACGCCATTCTTGAAAAATTTTGGCGAATCGACAATTTCAACAATACCAATAAGGCCATGAAAAAAAGCCCCAGTTGAAAAATGGTGTGAAAATCATTTTGTCAATAACATTAGAAGATATAATGATGGCCAGTTCATAACACGCCTACTCTTTGCTGAAAGTCCGACTGCTCTTGGAAAATCAAAGGACGTGGCAATTCACACATTTTTCTCCCTCGAAAAAAGATATCAAAGAGATTCTACATTGCAAGCTCAATACATAAAATTCATGGACGAGTATGAATCTTTGAATCATATGGAAAAAATATGGCCAAAGGATGTTCCCGATGTTCATTACTTTATACCTCATCCCTTCGTTTTAAAGCAGTGTCGGGCAGCTTTGCACACCTATACTTTCTCATCTTGAGTTTGTATTAATAAGCACTTTAAAGCTCACACTGAAAACAAAATAGTAGCGCTTTTTGCAGAAATTTTACTAGGCATTATGGGATATTCTTTTTGCTCGGATTTGTATTGCGAAAATAAATTAATAAGTAGTGGACGGAATGTCAAAAGGAAACAGACCGACATACGGACAATGTTAAATACAGATAAGCAGACGGAAATGTAAAAAGGCATGCTAATAGTAAAAAAACAATATTTTTTTTGTGTGCTTATGCTGCTAATTGTGATTTGCCAGGGCTAAATTGACAGCGTAAGATGCTTTCATTATACGTATTTGGAACTGATCACTATATGATATGATATGTGGACATGCCGCTTTTAAATGATAAATTAATTTCTCCATCGCATGCCCCACAATTACCTTATATTGGCCATGCAAATTATCGTAATGCCTTGTTATGCATAATTTTTTAATTTTACCTCTTTGTTGCCGCGCCATGCTGTTATTTTCTAAAAATAAAAATTTTTTTCATACATACTTCCAAAAATTTTGCATACATACAATTTATACAGTGTAATCTTACGTTATATCTGTGTCGATGCGCAATAACAGCTTAGGTCTTATTTCAAAGTTTCCAGAAATATTGCTTCAAAGTTTTCAATCGCCATATAAGTTATATGAAAGGTTCTTTTGTTTTTGCGTCATATCTTTGGCTAAGGTCATGCTAGATGTTCTAGATTTTGTGTGTTCATAATGATATATACTTTGAACACAACTATATCAATAACTCAGTTCTGTCTCAAATCGTCTTAAGCTATTATTGCTTATCGACACAGATATACTATAATATATTCAAGGAACACGCAATCGCAGATCTTACCTGCTTGACATTCACTTGAACACTAAAGCTTTATTCGTTCTGTAGGTGAGATAAATACATATTTTACTGCACAAACACAATCTCAAGTATGCAAAGCTGCCCGACACTGTTTTAAAGCCACATAGCAGTACCACAAAGCTCAGAGTCGTATTTGACGCATCAGCAAAAACGTCGAGTGGCCAGCCCTTAAACGATATATTGCATAAGGGTCCTACAGTCCAAAGTGATATATTTTCAATACTGTTGCAATTTAGAACATATAGATATGTGTTCCCAGCCGACATTGAAAAGATGTATCGACAGATTGGCATGCATGATGAGGACACAGCTCAACAGCTAATTGTATGGCGGAAGGACCCGAGTCAAGTCATTCAATACTATCGTCTTAAAACAGTGACTTACGGAACAACATCAGCACAACATCATCTTGCTGCAAAATGTCTTCAATATCTAGCAGAACAGAATATGAGCAAATTCCCACAAGGTGCACAAACTTTGCATGAAGATTTCTACGTGGACGACTGTCTCAGTGGTGCCAATGATATCGCAACAGCTCTGGAATCTCAGAAACAACTTACTCAAATGCTTCAGGAAGCTGAATTTAAACTCCGCAAGTGGTGTTCTAACAACTCAAGGTTACTAGCAAATATACCGGTAGAGGATCAAGAAGTTAATCTGGATCTGGATGATAAGGCTACAAAAACATTAGGTCTCATTTGGCTACAAAAATTTGATCAATTGTGCGGACGAGCACACTTATTACCAGTTTAACCGATTACTAAGTGAGTAATAGCTTCAGACTTAGCACGAGTATTCGACCCATTAGGAATATTTGGACCTGTAATCGTTTCCGCAAAAATATTCATGCAAGACCTATGGAAGCAAGATTATGAATGGGATGAAAAATTATCACATCAAACGCAACAAGAATGGCAGCAATTCAGAGAAAATATACTGGAACTCAATAAGTTAAAGATACCTCGACACATCTTTCATTCAAAACCAAAAGTAAGGGTTCAACTATATACTTTTGCCGATGCCTCAGAACTAGCGTACGGGGCAGCCATTTATGTGAGAACAACGTACAAAGATAGAACCAAAACATCGAACTTGCTCTACGCAAAATCAAGGGTAGCACCTTTAAAACTACAAACGCTTCCTCGATTGGAATTATGTGTGGCCGTTTTAGGAGTCGAGCTCACAGAAAAAGTGAAACAGGATTTTAAGTATCAGAATGCACCTACATTTTTTTGGTCAGACTCAGAAATAGTCCTATCATGGATTAAATCATCAGCAACCTCTCTACACACATTTGTCGCCAACCGGGTCAGCAAGATTCAAGAGATGTCACACACCGATCAATAGCATCATGTCTCATCAAAGAATAATCCAGCAGACATAATTTCAAGATGAATCAGTCCTGTTGACACACCCAATGATATCGAAAGAAGAAAAATTACCACTCTAGCCACAATAGCTCCAACATCAGCCCCATCATCAGCATCATTTAAGGTTTTAATTTATGGAATCAACCACAAAAACTCTTTCCGCTTTTTGCAGTGCACAGTTGCCTACATATTGCGCTTTATTGAACAGTTAAATGGACCAACATCAGCTCGCCGAAATCATATATCCATATGTGCATCGGAAATGAACAAGTCCTTGGTAGTCATAATCAGGACTATTCAAATGGCTGATTTTAAAACCGTTATTAAAGATTTTAAAAAATAAAAGCAAGTAAGCAAATCAAATGAACTTGCAAGCCTATATCCATTCCCAGACGATCAAAATATAATGCGTGTGGGAGGTCGCTTAGAAGCATCGTCATTACCCTTTGATGCCAAACATCCAATTCTATTACCATACAATGACTTAATAGTAAAACTTTTACTTAAGACGGTGCATGAAGACAATCAACATTGCGGCCCTATTGGCAACCTCAAGGCAAAATTTTGGATTTTAAAAGGAAAGACTATGGCACACAATATTGTACAAAACTGTGTGCGCTGTGTCAGAGCGAAACCAAAGCTATACAGTCAAATTATGGGAAACTTACCAGCAGATAGAGTAACAGAATCACGCCCATTTTTTACATCGAGTGTGAATTATTGTGGGCCAATATGGATTCATTACAAGATTCGCGGGAAAAGACCGCAAAAGACATACATTGCAGTATTTTGCTGTTTTACTGCAAAGGCGGTACACATGGAAGTTATTTCAGATCTAACTACTGAAGCATTCATTGGAGCACTAAAACGGTTCATCAGCCACCGTAGTAGGTGCCAAAAATTAAGCTTCGACAATGCAACAAATTTCGTAGGTGCAAATCAATTAACTAAGTGCATCAATCTATTTTTTCTAACTCTGCCCAAGAAAAGATCATCAAATCATGCAGTGACAAAGGCATCAAATTTAAATTCATTCCGCCTAATTCCCCACATTTTGGTGGCCTCTGGGAAGCAGCAGTCAAATCTGCTAAGTATCATTTATATCGAAGCGTCTCAACTGCTTCTCTTACATACGAAGAGTTAGAGACTGTCGTAGTGGAAATAGAGGCAATTCTAAACTCTAGGCCTCTCACACCATTGTCCTCAGATCCAAATGATGTCGGAGCATTAACACCAGGCCATTTAATCATAGGAGAGCCACTCCCCACACCAGTTGACTCAAGGGCCTCAGAGAACAGAAGGTCATTAACAACAAATTGGAAATAAGTATCAGATATAAAACACCAATTCTGGACTCGATGGCATCACGAATACCTGCATGAGCTTCAGCAAAGGTCTAAATGGAAGCATCCAACATTAAATGTAAAGGAAGGCATCATTGGGACGAATTATTCGAACCTATAAAGGAGATAGATGACGGTTTTATTCGGGACGTTGATGTCAAAACAGCTTCAAGCATATCGAAACGACCTATACATGAACTAGCTCCATTTTTCACCGAAGAAGAGACAGAAAAAAATGGAGCCTTCAACAAGTACACTGACAAAGAATCAAAAGCGAAAAAATTCACATCAACATGAAGATATACCAAAACCAACAAAGGGTTTTGCGTCAAAGGGTTTTGCTCTCTCTGAAATGTTAGTTGCAATTCTGATGTTGCCATTAGCAATGAGTTCTCCAATTCATGTATCAAAATTTCGTAACAAGCCTGGTATTTACTTCGAAGGAATGGGCACTGCACAACTATCAACAGGCATCTGGAAAATCATCGTTTACTATGACTTAGCACCATTTCATTACCAAATAAATTCACTATCAGACGGAATTGTAACCCTCAAAAAACTGTGCTTACACCCAACATCTGACATCTCATGCAGTTCACGCACAGAGTATTTCGAAGTTGCTCGTAACAATCTGCACCAGGAGGAAACTTTATTGTCATCAAGTCGGCCCAAAAGAGGTGCGTTTAATATCATCAGAAACGTAGCTCACACTTTGTTTGGTGTTCTCGACTCAAATTATGCCGAACAAATCTCAAACACCATAAAGGAAGTCGAATCAAACGAGCAGCATCTTCTAAAGCTGCTTAAAAATCAAACATAGATCATTGATTCTACAATCAATATAATAAAACAAGATGAAGCTGATACATCCTCACGTTTTACTGAAATTCAACGTTTGATTAACGTGGACATAAAAAAAATTGAAGACAGTACAGCCCAATTACGAGTCACTCAGCAACTAATGGTTTTAATCATTCAACTTTCTATGATTATCACAGATTTGCAGCATATACAAACAGAATTAATAAGCATTTTAACACACACCAAGCATGGAAAAATAAGTCCACAAATCCTTACACCGAAACAGCTGGCGAAGGAAATCTTGACTATCAAGGGATACCTACCCACTAACTGAGCCCTACCAATTGAATACAACAACCTATTGGAGCTTTATACCATCATGGACGTAAAGGCTGGCCTTACAAAAAATCACGTCATCTTTGAATTAGACCTACCACTAGTTGATCACAAAAAATTAGACCTATTTATCATACACCCGATTCCGATAACAGCAAATAACACTCTTGTGGCAATTAAACCCACCACCGAAATACTAGCAATGAGCGGTCATCGGGATCAATACATTGCAGTAAGCCAAGCCGAAATTAAAGCAGCAATTATGACTGGTGATGACATTTATTTATTAAGGACAGCAAGCTACCATTGGTAAGCAATCAAAGAAACTGGATTGCGAAATTCAACTCTTTAACAACAAGACGTCTCAAAGCTGTGACCTAACCAAGTGCCCTGATCAGTTAACCTTTACATCACTGCATCATGCTAACAAGTAAATTTACGCGTCTACAATTCCGACCAAAATAACAGCAGTGTGTAATCACGAAACCATCCAACTAACACTTACAGGGTCAGGAATACTCACGATTGACCAACACTGCAGCTTAAAAAATGATGACATTTAGATCCAAGGTTATGTTGAATCATACAGTCGTGTATACATATCGTTTGCTGCTATTAGAAACATCTCATCCATCAGTCAACCTAGCGTATTAAAGGTTTTATTAAAACCAAGTTTCGAGCATTTTGAAGCAAAATTGGAACAACTCCCCGATCTTCAAACGAAGTTATCAAGAGAAGAGTTTGAAAATTTACCATACATGCATCGTTTGGAAAATGAATAAACACTACCAATAAAAATCTTCGACAAAGACAACCGCATCTCCTCAACCGAGGCCACGTCAGCATAAATCATTTGAAATAGAAACATCTTAAGTTGAGTCATACACTCAACGCGGGGGAGAATGTTTATAGAAACATACATATCTTCATATAAATATAAACAAAATAATTTTGTTTAAATTGCACGTAAGAATGAAGTTTGTCAACATAAGCATAATTTCAGACCAACAACATATAATTCATTATTATAAAACAGTATTATTATATTTAAAATCGTTAATTGAGCTTAAGGTCAGGTTAGAACAATTAATTGATCTAGGAATTTTTTCCAAAGAAACAACAATAACTACATTTTCAATATGAAAAGGAAAACATCACTAGGTGATTTAATTGCAATTTCGGCACTGCTACAGGCTTCATCAGAAATCTTTGTGATGCCACCGCCGGGAATAGAACTCGGGCCGTGGTCGCCGTGCAAGCGCATTTTAGCCATAGAGGCGATAAGATTTCAGTATCAATTTTTCATGTTTTCTCCCTTTCATATGTCTTGTTGTTGTTCTTTTTGCTTATTTTTGTTTTATGCTTATGTTATTATTATGGAGTCCAGCAATCTGTTGGAATTCGCCACTAACAAAGCATGGTTACTGAAGTTGTTTTTAGATTTGCTGAAAAATCTTCAGGCTGTTTCAGTATTTTTTTTTTTTTGGTCTGGCTCTACCATTTGATTACAATTGAAAGTTTTCTATATGATCTTGTTATCTATTATGTTGATTTTCTGTGATTTAAATACAAATTCTAAATGTTTGATAGTTTTATAACATAATAAAAACATAAGCATAAACTAAAGTAAAACAAAAAAGAACAACAACAAGAAATATGAAAGGGACAAAAACTGAGAAACTGACACTGAAATCTCATTGCTCGTTGGTGTAATGCGCTAAAATGCGCTTGCACGGGGACTACGGCCCGAGTTCGATTCCCGGCGGTGGCATTACAAAGATTTCTGATGAAGCTTGTAGCAGGGCTGAAATTGCAATAAAATCAGCTAGTGATGTTTTTCTTTTCATGTTGAAAATGTTATTATTGTTGTTTCTTTGGAAAAAATTCGTTAGAGCAATTAATTGTTCTAACCTGACCTAAAGCTCAATTAACGATTTTAAAATATCAAACAAATAGAATTTGTATTTAAAATCAAGAATGATTTAAACTATCAAACATTGTGAATTTGTATTTAAAGCATAGAAAATCAACATAATCAACAAGGTCATATAGAAAACTTTCAAAAAATAATAATAAAATAGTTCTATTGAAACCTACAAATACAACTTACAAGATATTGAAGGATATAAGGTCTTTGGGGTATGTCATACCCACTACACTAAAGGCGGGTTAATTAAGCACAGTAAGTTAAAACGCGTTTTTCTCGAAATATACTACTGCAAAAAACTAATCAACCGATTTAATTTTTTTTTTAAATCTTTTTATTATTTAATTCTACATATATTTTACCAAAATGAGCGTCTTTGGAAAAAACCCACATCCATATGGTAAAAAATAACGTAAATTTTTCGACTTTTTTCACGCTTCATAATTTTCTATATTTTCATTACTTTTGGTGAAAGATGTGCATTCAAGGGTCTATTTTCGAATGCATTTTTTATTTTTTTTCAGATGATATGGAGCTCGATTTTCACCTTTTTTAAAGCATACTAATTTCAGAGTCATCTTAATATATAAAAAATAAATGCTAAGGCAAAAAGTATCTTTTTTTACTTAAAGTGAATATGTCAAATGAACATACAAATGAAATTATTTGAATATGTTATTTGAGGCTTTTCTAAAATCTCTCTCAACTTTATATTTCTTCATAGCTTGCCAAAATCGTACTACTGGTTCGAGAGATATTTTAATAAATAGCTGAGGAAATAGGCATAGGCTTATTTGAATAGCTCAAAATGTATTATTTGCAAAAAACTACTTTTTTCAAAATTTTGAGCCAATCTAGCTAAGCCAAGGACACCAAGCCCCCAAATCCGACAAGGTTGATCTTATCGTAGAACCATGTTCAACTACAACAATGTAATTGATGGAATCACTTTTATTAAGCATATCACTTACCGATTTCTTTTTTTCACTAAAGTTCAGTGCGTAAGGAGTCATCTTTTGGACATATATATTGTTGTAAAAGTATATAATATCACCATATTTATTAGCTCCCAAATCTGTAACAAGTATTGTAAAAGCGGTTAAGGAAATTTTTATTTTAAATAAAAGTAAGATAATATTTATTGGCAACTCCAATAGTTTTTGTACTTCTAATTTTTCCTTACTCTAAAATGTAACGCTGTAAAATTACCATCTAATGTCACTATTAGAGCAATAGCAAATGTCGTCTATAAGCACTATAGACATGCATTCGAGCTAATAGAATAAATTTATTTTTTATGAAAAGTTAATGATGGCATATTTTAATTACAATATTGTTTTTTAATAATTAAAAAAAAATTATATTTAAAACAATTTATAAAATAATATTTAAAACAATTTTAATAATATTATTTTTTTAGAATTATATTTGCGCTTAATGCCAATTAATTTCATGAAGCAACAGGTTGCAACAACAACAGGTTTGTTCTGCAAAGAACTTGTTGTTGTTGCAACCTGTTGCTTCATGAACTTAATTGTCATTAAGCTCAAATACAATTCTAAAAATAATATTTTTTTAGAATTATTAAAAAACAATATTGTAATTAAAATATGCCTTCATTAACTTTTTATGTAAACACTGGTGCGAGCCCGACCTACGAATACAAGTATGTTATTATGTCTACACATACAACAACTTTTTTAAAAAAAAAAACCTTAACGCCTTCTATGGCTTATACCAGCAAACTGTTGGAGCCTAGATTGATTCGTGATAAAGGATTAAACAAAAAGCACAACAAACAAGTCTTCGCAGAATCAATGCAGTCGCTTTTTTGAACCTTTGCTTTTGCAAAGTAGTAGAAAAACATTGCAGTAGTAGAAAAACAAGTAGAAGAAAAACAATATTGTAATTAAAATATGCCATTATTAACTTTTCATGTAAACACACGAAAACAAGAATGTTATTATGTCTACACATAAAACAACTTTTTTTTTAAAAAAATCTTCTTCACGTCTTGTATGATTTATTGTGGTGAATACGAGGTTTAAAAAAAATAAAAATTAATTGTAAAAAAATAAAAATGAAGTCCTGCCTGTTGGTTTGCCGGCGTATATTCGCCACGGGCTCTAAATTTATTTTTATTTGTACAGCCGTTCACTATATAATGCAGAGGCTTATAATTATATTTTACTAGCAATCCTCCGCGGCTTTGCACGCGATACGGAAACAATTTATTTTTTTTATGTGTTTGTAACAGTGAGTAACGCAAATAATAGCTGCAATTGTTTTTGAAAAAATTTCAGATATTGTTGCGATTCCATACTCATTAAAATAATAGTGAAATGAAAGATGCAATAACCAAAACTATAAAAAACATGACACGAAGGAAATGTCAAAAGAATAGCCCACCCTAGATTAAACAATATATTTGTGTGGATAAGTAATAATCGCTTAAGTCGACTTCAGACATAACTGAGTTATTAATGTAGCTGTCTGTTAATGTTCCACATAAAGAACTATAAACAAACATAATCTGGAGCTTCTAGCATGATCTTAGCCAAAGTTATGAAACAAAAACAAAACAACCTTTCATAAAACTCATAATAATTAAAATAATTTTTTAACCATAAACTTAACTATAGCGAGCTTGATTGCCTTGTAAATGTTCGCATGGATACTTTTTCGGTATTCGTCTCGGTCCTAGAATTCTGACTATCTGTTCTTAAGATAACCCACAATTAATAAAATTGCATGAATTTGTGAAGAATATTTTAATGGCCTATTATTAATAAAAAATACAACGAATATCAAAAATTAAATGTGAATGCAACTCACACCTAAGTTACTCGTGGCGCATAAATCCTTGAGTTTACAACGATCGAAAAAAAAGTTTAACGTCTAGAAAATGTTCAAAAACTTTCTACATTTTTCCAGTACATATAAAACTAAAATTATCTTTTTTTTTTGCACATGTCTTTCATCGTATCTGCATTTCAATAGTTTTTTATTATTTCAAAAATGAAGCTTGGTTAAACTATTCTTTACTATGAATAAATGATTTTTGAATAATCGCAGGAAATATCTATTCTGTATTAGCTTGGTCTTGCTAATAAAAAAAAATTAAAAGAAGGTAAAATTAAAAATATATTAGTTGAATTGTGGGAATTTGTGATGATTTTAATAAACTTGAATTAGCTAAGGCAAGATCATAACTCGGGCCTATAATTAATGTAGTATACAGCGAATATCACAACAGGAATGTAGATCCAACACAAACCTAAGTAACTTGTAGCGTTTAAGTCCTTTGTTTCACAAAGATTGAAAAAAAAGTTTGATGGTAGGAAAATGTTCGCGTTGACTCGAATTAAAAACCTTTTTAATTTTTCCAGTATATGGATAAAAACTAAAAACAGATTATACTTAAGTACTTGGCATGATTTCTTTCTTTCTTTTTTTTTGCTAAAATGTCTTTCATCGTATCTGCATTTCAATCGTTTTCTTTTATTTAAAAATAAAAAGCTTGGTAAGGGTTTTCTTTTCTTTAAATAAATCTTCAGAAAACGTAGATCTTAGCCTAAGAGTCGGCTTAAAATTTGAGGGTGCCGTTTTTGAATCCTTATACACACATTTAATAATACATACACACAACATAATTGATCGTAAGAAGTTCGGGTCCTTTAAGGTAAATTCTAATTATTTTGCTTATAACTTGATTACATTTACTATGATTTTTTAAAGTTATTAAATTCCCTTCTTTTAGACATTCAGCTTTTTGCTGAACCCACTTTTGCGTTATGTATAAAAGCGAATGTAATAGGATCAATATCCAAATAAGTTATAAACATTTTCAAATCTGAAAATGAAATTTGTATGGAAATTTTAATTTTGTATTGACAACACATAAAGAAAATACGATAGGATTGCCAAAATAGGTTCCTATTTACAACTTATTGGTATTAGTTTTAATATATATACTGAGCTTAGGCTTAATAAATATTTGTACAAACAATCATGAATCTAACGCAACACTCAATTTATGCTTCAACAAACGTATTTTTGAACATATTTAAACACTAACAAATTTTATTTTAAAAGAATTACATTCAAACAGTATGAAATCATTAAACCACACTAATGAATTGCAAAAACTCTATTTAAAATTTTTGAATTTTCAATAAGTCTTAAAATTGTATTTGCCAAACAAAATATTACAATGAAGAATGAAACTAAACTCGTTGTTCTCTTTTCACCCCAACGCACGCATAGTTGTTGTAGTAGTTACAAAGAAAATACACAACAACGAAACCAAAGCTGCAAAGCAGTAACAGCATTAAAGTCAATCAACAGATGAACAAGAAAATGATTAATTTTTTATTAAAATGACAATTTTACAACAAAACCATTGAATTCAATTTTAAAAAAATGCTTAATTAATCATTTCAATTATTCATTTTCGTTATTCAGAATAATGAATCAATTTTTTTATTCATTTGAATGCTATTCACAAAGAATGTCATTCACAAAGAATTACAGAATTTTCAATTATTCTATTTTTATTCATTATTCATTTTTTATTCGTTATTCATTTTTTATTCTTTATTCATTTGTTATTCATTATTCATTTTTTATTCATTATTCATTTTTTATCCATTATTCATTTGTTATTCATTATTAATATTTTATTCATTATTCATTTTTTATTCTTTATTCATTTGTTATTCATTATTCATTTTTTATTCATTATTCATTTTTTATTCATTATTCATTTTTTATTCATTATTCTTTTGTTACTCATTATTCATTTGTTATTCATTATTCACTTTTTATTCATTATTCTTTTGTTATTCATATTTCATTTTTTATTCTTTATTCATTTGTTATTCATTTTTTTGTCATTGCTTAGGACTCAGGCTGTGTTTTTTTTTATAGCAGCCCTATTCTGGCAAATTAACAAATTTTTTAACCA
Source organism: Dichetophora obliterata (assembly GCA_963920525.1). NCBI lineage: Eukaryota > Metazoa > Arthropoda > Insecta > Diptera > Sciomyzidae > Dichetophora > Dichetophora obliterata. The sequence goes on along the minus strand of OY986439.1, from coordinate 162,873,401 downwards.
GCATTTTGAATATTTCTATGTGTTTGTTGTAATTTTTTCAATTTTGATAAAAATTGTCAACTGCTTTTCAGTTATTGACAATTTCATTAACAAATTTTATTTTTTGAGCTTTAAATTTTGTATTGAAAACAACAAACACATAGAAATATTCAAAATACTGGTTAACAATTTGTTAATTTGCCAGAATAGGGCTGTTAATTTGACGATATCTTTAAATTGAATATCTTAAGAAATCAAAAAAAATATAACAGACAAACCTAAATCGTCGTGTCTACAATCTGTTAAAAAAACGCAACAAAAAAATTTTAGGAAATTGGTGAGAGAATTCGATGGCATTAAAAGCATGTTTCATTTGGGCCTTACTAGTTTCTAAACGTACGTTTGATCTCTGTTGTCTTAACTTATGAAGAACCAATTCCTCACACCCCGCTGGAATAAGTATATAAGAACGTATATAAGAACGCTCGTTTTTTTTATTACTGATAAGTTTCTGAGCTTTGCATTTTTTCGGACGAATTTTTCACACAACAACAAAAAGCAACAAACGTTCGTTTGGAATTGTTCATTAAAAATGAACTTTTGAAGAAAAAATTCACGAACGTTCGTTTGAACGTGGAGTTATTGACAAAATATAAGTTTGTTGTTGTATTTTTGTGCACTTGCTGACATGAAAAGATGAAACCAAAATACAGATGTGAACTATACATGCCAGAGACCTGCAGCGATGAACTGCAACTGCTTTTACACTCAGTACATACTTGGTTTTTGTATGACTTCAATATCATTAATACCATGCAACATATTCTACGCCATAGAACTAACTTACAACATCAAGCATGCTGCATTAGCCGATCTTACCAAAGTCAAACACTGTGTGATGCAGTGTTCGGACTTTGCTGCAATTGCAGTAGATCTACTGCGCTTTTTGGCGACATTTAGGGCCGTTTTCTCAATGTCCGGTTAGTCAAGCTCTTAACCGGGAGTAAGCTAACCGTACGATAACTAAAAAAACAGTTTCGTTTTCACCAAGTTTCGGTTAAGTAACTGTCGGTTAAGTCATTAATTGTACATTTTTTCAATTGTGAATTCGCATAACTGCATGTCAGCTGTTTACGCTTCTTTGTTATTTTATCTTTGATGTGAAAGTCTTAAATATCTAACAAGGACACTCAGTACATACTTGGTTTTTGTATGACTTCAATATCATTAATACCATGCAACATATTCTACGCCATAGAACTAACTTACAACATCAAGCATGCTGCATTAGCCGATCTTACCAAAGTCAAACACTGTGTGATGCAGTGTTCGGACTTTGCTGCAATTGCAGTAGATCTACTGCGCTTTTTGGCGACATTTAGGGCCGTTTTCTCAATGTCCGGTTAGTCAAGCTCTTAACCGGGAGTAAGCTAACCGTACGATAACTAAAAAAACAGTTTCGTTTTCACCAAGTTTCGGTTAAGTAACTGTCGGTTAAGTCATTAATTGTAAATTTTTTCAATTGTGAATTCGCATAACTGCATGTCAGCTGTTTACGCTTCTTTGTTATTTTATCTTTGATGTGAAAGTCTTAAATATCTAACAAGGACTAATTAATAAATAATTTAAAAATGGAACAGAATGCCGAACTTCAGTGCATATGAAGAAAGTGCTGTACTCTGTCACGTAATCACGCCTATGCGTATATGTCCTTTTTCTATTTTGGTTTGAATTCAAGCTAGAAAAGAAAAGATATCCTCGAAATTGTATCCATTTTTATTATTAGTTATAACATATATAATTATTTTGTACACTACACAGCTGTTCTTCCGATTAGCAACTAACCGGAACCTCAACTTGCCGTTAACTTAACCGGCACTTAAGACCTAACCGAACATTGAGAAAATGGTTTTTTGCGAACCGCTGGTTAAAGTTCCGATTAGTGCTTAACCGGACTTTGAGAAAACGGCCCTTAACGTTCTACTGCGTCACTGCGGTTTTTTCAAATCTACTGCGATTTATTCGCAACAAACACTTCTATGGTTATTTTTGGAAAATGTAAGCATTGATGTTGATTAAAAATGCAGAGCTTCAGGGGTCCATTACATCTGTATACTGTGGACTTAGCGTTCAAACCGAAGAAAGTAAGTTGCTAAATGAAGCTGTCATTGGGACAAAATAAAATATTTTATAGTTTTACATAAGGTTTTTTGACCGAATTAAGAACTGATTTGCTTTTAACGACCGTGATTGAATTTTTATAAAGCAAATATATTTTGAATCAGTAAAAAATATGTTTCTGCAACATGCAAATATATATACAGGGTCCGCCATTTAACGTTTTTTTTTTCAACTAGTGTTTATTTCGTGAATGGTAACACTTAGCTCATGTCTGATTTGACAGATAATTAGTTTTATCCTTCCGCTAGACGAATATGGTAGTGTATACGCTTGAACAACGCTGGGAAATATTGCGACATTACTTTGAAAATCATGATGCCGATTTTGCCAAAAAAATCATCTTTTCAGATGAAGCTCATTTTGATCTTGGCGGGTATCTAAATAAGCAAAATTGTCGCATTTGGGGCATAGAAAACCCGCACGCATACATTGAAAAGCCGCTGCACCCAAAACGAGTCACTGTTTGGTGAGGATTTTGGTTCAGAGGCATAATTGGGCCATTTTTCTTCGAAAATGAGCACGGAGTGGTCGTTACAGTCAATGGCGATCGTTATCGGGCCATGTTGAACGAATTTTTGTTCACAAAAATTGAAGAGGAGGATATTGGGTACATTTGGTTTCAGCAGGACGGCGCTACGTGCCACATAGCCGAAGCTACACTCGATGTTTTGCGCCCTGTTTTTTAACATCGCATTATCAGCCGCAGAGCTGATGTCGTTTGGCCACCTCAGAGCTGCGATTTGACACCGCTGGACTATTATTTGTGGGGTGCCCTCAAAGATAAGTGTTACGCCGACAAGCCAGAGACAGTTGACGCTTTAAAGGACAATATTCGTGAAATAAAGCTGCACACAATCGATAATGTGGTTAAAAATTGGACCGATCGTGTAGGCTACTGCATGGCCAGCCGAGGCAGCCATTTGAATGAAATTATTTTCCATTATTAACCAGAAGGATTGTACTTTCAAATAAAAAAAGAAATTTAAAAAAATATTTAGTAGTTTTTTTTATAGAATTTTCAAAAAAAAAAAGTTATTTGGCGGACCCTGTAGTATAAAGTTATACATACACAGAGGGAAAACCTATGGACTCACTACATAAATTTATCTACTCATGACAAGATTCTGCACACATAAATTTGGTGATTTTCTTGTACTAAGTACATATTGAAATATGTATTGACTACATAAATCTTTTATACAGTACTGCATGTAGTCAATAAAGAGTTCTATATACTATCACAAAATTATGTGTCGTGAATGAATAGATAGATGTTCATGGTAGGTACATTCACACTATGCTCATTAAAAAGTTATTGTTAATAATTTTATTGTATTGTATAAATATTGTTAATAATGAACAGACAACAGTTCTGATGTATGTAGTACATAGATTATTCACCAATTACATAAAATATTAAATAACTGTATGTAGTGAGTACATATATAATGGACCTATTACATAAATATTAACTTTTTGTAATGAGTACATAGATTATTGACCCATTACATCAAATAATAAATAATTGTCTGCGTACAGTTCCCATGTACGTAGTATAAAGGTTATTGACTCATTACATAAAATAAAAAATTTGTGTATGCAATGAGTAGAATTCCGATGTACCTAGTCCATAGATTACTGACCCATTACAAAAATATATGTACAGCATATTTGTGAAGTCACACTTGACTTCATTTTACTTAGTGAATAAATTTATATGTAACCAGTATACGCTCACTTTACCCAGTACATTTAGCTCTCGTTGCGTTCCCATACAAGATGCAGTACATAGATTTTACAAAGATGTCTCTGTACTGTCTACATAACTTTTTCCCTTAGTGTATATTTGTATGTATATCGTCGTTGGGCGTGCAAGAACGCGTATCCGCCACTTGCACATAAGGTAAAAGTAAAACGAGTGCAGAAAAACTGATTTTATTTTAAGCTTTTGAATGGATTTTCAACTGAACTAAAAATTTATTGAAACAAGATATTTGCTTTGTTTTCAAGTAAGCATTTAACGAAAAATCAAAATGAGTAAATAAATCATGAATGATCAATATGAAATTAATTTTGGCCTTTTTGCAATATACGCTGTATATTGTATACGCTGTGGATACGCGGTATTGCAAGCGCAACGACGACATTATTTTATTAGTAAATGTACGTACATGATTGTAAATAAAAACAAAAACAAAAAAACTACTGCGAAAAAATTCGTTTTACTGCGTTTTTTTTTTAATTTACTGCGATTTACGAATTTTCAAGTCCGAACCTTGCTGTGATGTGTGCTTCGAATTCAGTGGAACATATGGATGTTTGCATAAAATAAATATGTGTATTAACCACAGCGCACGAACGGCAATCGTTATAATTATGCATTATTTTGAGTCACTGCCTCGTGTACCATTGCCACTTTTAAAAAAATGTAGTTACCAAAATTTCATCAAAAAGTTACCAAAATTATATAAGAATTAATTAAACAAACAAACATTTTTTTAAAGTAACAAAATCAAAAAAAAAATATAATTTTTGTTAATAAAAAACATTTATTCAACATTAAAATACTTAAAATTATAAACAGATATAGTGGTAAAATAAATTTAGGAAATATTAAGTATTACATTTTTCATGTTTAAAATTTTTTATTTTTAATAACATAAAATCACAAAAGTAAATAAAAAGTAAGTAAAATTCATAAACTCATATACTTATAAAAATGAGACGTATATCTTTTTCATTTGAATTAAATAAAAAAAAAAATACATACATACATATATAGAAAAAGTATAACTTTTTTCTTATTTAAAATTTATTTATTATATTGATATAAAAATCACAAATAAGTAGTAAATTCAGGTAAACGTAATTTTTTTGTCACAAAACAAAAAATTAGAAATTAGTGGTATTATAAAAATGAGATCCTTATCTTTTTTATTTGAAATAAGTAGGTACTAAAAAAATATTTTACGGAAGTAAATGAATAAATACAAGGATATGGCATTTAATGCTTTAAAAAATTATCGGTTTCTTCAAGTTTAAATTTTAATCATTTTGTAATAAATAAAAATCAGAAACTACACAGGTCGTTTGTTTTATAGGATATCAATTCTAACTACGAGCAATGATTTTAAATATAAAGAAACTTTTTCACCATCACCTCAAGTTAAAGAGTTATGAAAAAATTTGATATACAGTTCTTTTTCCAATAACAGCTCCTAAGCACAAACTATTGCATAGTATTTAAAGCTTTTGCTGATGTCTTTTTACGTTTTTGAAAAACATATTGTGAGAGAAACTATAATTTTATTAAGCTTATTCAAAACAACTTTAAGCGGCTGGAAAACCCTAATTTTTCAGTAAGTTAGTTTAGAAATTGTTCCTATAAATTTTTTATGTAATCAATTTTCGTTATTTCAAAATAAATCTGGAATTATCCGCAATATTTGCAAAGGTAAAATGTATGCTTAAATTTCAAAGACAAAAGATATTTTTATGATTCAGACAATTCACGGTAGCCAATTTTTATATTAAGAAAAAGTTTTAAACATTATGATTTTTAAAGGCCATCATCTTCAAAACTTACTTACTTACTTACTTAGTTGGCGCTACAACCGTATGTCGGTCTTGGCCTCATCTAAGAATTTGCGCCAGCCATTTCTGTCTTTCGCTTGCTGGCGCCAGTTGGAAATTCCAAGCTTCATCAGGTTGTCATCTATTTGGTCTTTCCAACGAAGATGCAGTCGTCCTCTTCTGCGTTGACCGCCGCTGGGTACCGAATCGAATGTTTTCTTCACTGGAGCATCGTCCTTCATGCGCTGAACATAACCAAGCCAGCGAAGCCGCTCGATTTTAATGCGCTTGACTATATCGATGTCAGCGTGCAGCTCATACAGTTCATCATTCCACCGTATTCGGTACTCGCCATTGACGCAGATTGGTCCGTAGATCTTACGAAGAATCCTTCTCTCGTATGCTCCTAAAGTCTTTTCATCTGAACTGCTCAGTGTCCAGGTTTGTGATGCATAAAGTAGGACGGGCATGATGAGCGATTTATAGAGCGTGATTTTCGTTCGTCGAGAGAGGGCTCTGCTTCTCAATTGCCTACCGAGGCCAAAGTAACACCTGTTGGCAAGAGTTATTCTTCGTTTGATCTCAATGCTGATATCGTTGATTGAATTAATGCTGGATCCCAGATAAACGAAGTCCTTCACAACCTCGAAGGAGGTATTGTCAACGGTAACGTGGGTTCCAAGACGCTGGGACTGTTTGTTTGTTGACACTAAGTATTTCGTCTTATCTGCATTCACTGCCAGACCCATTCGACTTGACTCTTTTTCTAATCTGGAAAATGCTGCACTGACTTCGCGCGTATTATGGCCAATGATAACGATGTCATCAGCATATGCAAGCAGCATAATACTCTTGTAGAATATTGTGCCACTACGTCTCAGATCAGCAGCTCGGATGATCTTTTCCATCATTAGGTTGAAAAAGTCGCACGATAAGGAATCACCTTGTCTGAGAACTCGTTTGGTAATAAATGGTGGGGAGAGGTCCTTCCCGATTTTAACTGAGCTGCTGGTGTTGCTCTGTGTCATACTGCAAAGTCGTATTAGTTTTGCAGGAATACCAAATTCAGACATGGTGGAGTACAGGTGCTTCCTTATTGAGCTGCCGAAGGCGGCTTTGTAGTCGACAAAAAGATGGTGGGTGTCGACTTGTTTTTCTTGAGTCTTCTCCAAGATTTGTCGTAGCATGAAAATCTGGTTGATGGTGGACTTTCCAGGTCTGAAGCCACACTGATAAGGTCCGATCAGCTCGTTAACAATGGGCTTCAATCTTTCACATTAAACGCTCGAAAGGACCTTATATTTGATATTAAGAACGCTTATCCCACGGTAATTGGCACAGATAGTGGGATCGCCTTTCTTGTGGATTGGGCAGAGCACACTGAGATTCCAATCGTTCGGAATGCATTCTTCCGACCATATTCTGCATTGAAGCTCGTGAATGCATTTAAGTAGACAGCTCAGCAGGTAAGCCATCAGCTCCCGCGGCTTTGTTATTTTTAAGCCGAGCTATAGCTGTCAGAACTTCATCATCAAGTCGGGCAGCGGAACCTCGACGCTGTCATCCGAAATTGAGGTTTCCAGAATATCATCTCTATTGGCGGGATTGTTGTCAGCGTCGCCATTTAACTGCGATCTGAAGTGTTCCCTCCATAACGTCAGTGTACTCTGGGCATCTGTCACTAGATTCCCATTTTAAAACCATCGGCAAGGCGTTTTATTTTTTCGAAAAATTTTCGGGCCTCATTCTTGTCACCATACATCTCAATCTTCTCCTGCTCGCGCTTTTCTGCCTCTCTTTTTTTCTGCCTGAAAATATGTCTCTCAGTGGCGTCGCGACACTCGTGGTCCTACCACTGGTTTCGGCGAGGGCGGTGGTAGCCAATCACCTCTTCAGCAGCCGCACGCATGGAGTTGGAAATATGTGTCCACTACGCGCATATATCATCGATTGGAGGAGTGCTTTAAAGCAAGAGTGAGAGTCGAGTGGCGAAAGCATCGGCTGTCTGTTTCGATTGCAGCTTGTCGACGTCTAGCTTTCTCTGTGTAGGGTTGCGTGTATTCTTAGCTGCGCACAGACGTTTACGGATCTTGGTTTCGACAAGATAGTGATCCAGTCAATGTTTGCACCACGGATCGTGCGTACATCCAATACACTGGAAGATTGCCTTCCGTCGATCAAAACGTGATCAATTTGCTTTTTTGTTTTTTGATCACGGGACATCCAGGTGGCTTTATGAATATTAAGATGCTTGAATCTAGTGCTACTTACGACCATGTTTCGTGCTGCGGCGAAGTCAATCAGTTATCAGTTATCGAAGTCATTCCGTTATCGGAGGTGTTGTGGAGGCTGAATTTTCCGATTGTTGGACCAAAAATATTTTCCTTGCCCACCTTAGCTTTGAAGTCACCAATCACGATTTTTACGTCGTGACGGGGGCAGCGCTCGTAAGCATTTTCAAGGCGCTCGTAGAAAATTTCCTTGATCTCATCGTCCTTTTCTTCTGTCGGAGCGTGCGCACATATTAGGTTTATATTAAAAAATTTAATGTTGATGCGGATTATGCAAGTCGTTCGTTCACAGGTGTGAATCGCAGGACGTGAGCCGTAGTCTCTTGCCAACTACAAATCCGCATCCAAACTCGTGCTTCTCCGCATGGCCGCTGTAGTAGATATCACCCTTCCCTTCCATCGCATTTCTTGGATAGCAGTGATATCAGCTTTGTATCTTTCCAAGACATCAGTCAGTTGGATATCGGCACCTTCCCAATTAAGGGTTCGGACGTTCCAGGTGCATATCCGTAAATCATTATCAGTTGTTCGTTTGCGGTAGTCGTCATCAGATTTGGGAATCGGTTTTCTTCTATTCTTATTAGTTTTCATTGAAATGGGTTTTTACGGGTGGGCTTCAAACCCGACGCACAACCTTTTTTAAGCCTAGGGAGACCCGCCGCTCAGATTAGCCGCCAAACTAACGGTTGTCAGTTTTGACGTTGCCCAGGAAACACCACGTGAAGGCTTGAGTCGACTTGAGGCGATTTCACAAAGATTATGCTGGCCTCGCCAGGTTGAGACTGTCAGACATGTTACATTGTAAGGGATTGCCCCCGATTAGATTCCCCGATTATCTTCAAAACAAAAGATGAAAAATAATTTATTTACAAAAATGGTTAGACCTAATCAGCCCTATTATGAATAACTTTTCAAGTGGAATCGAAAATGAGAGTTATAATTTTTAAGATAAACCTCAAGAACATTCAAGAAACTTAAAAAGGAAAAAAACATTCAGGAAAAAATAACTTAAAAATGTCCAAAATGTTATATAGCTTAATCTTAAGAATTAAAACTTCCTTTTCCGATTCTGCGTGAAAAATTATACATGGTAAGGCTGAATATTTCCTAAGCAAAGCTGTCAAATACGATCGAAATCGACTGATGCAATTTTAAGATATAATTCTGTTAGAACATAACAGGTTCTTGCATTTTTGTCTATAACTCATAAACTAAGGCTGATGGCAAAAAAAAATCTTAATTTTACATCTAAAAATCTTCTGGTGACCACACATAATGAGGCTTGTCTCTTATTTTGCAGAGTTCCTTTGAAATCATTTTGCTATTTATCATATTAAAACCCAACTAGTTTCGTAGCTTCGTTTTTATAAGAGACTTCTTTGTTAACATTAAATTTCAAGATTGAAATATTTTGACATTTTCTTTTGACATGATTCGCAATATTTTCAGATGATGCGTTGATTTGAAAAACAAACTGATTATTTTGAATTTTTTGGAAACACTAAAGGGAAAAAGTTACCAAAACTATAAAAAAATTACCAAATTACCAAGTCAAAAATTTTCTACCAAATTTGGTAATTAATTACCAAACTGGCAACCCTGGTACCATTGCAGGTTGATTTCAACTTCGGCTAAGCAGTGATACAACAGTAAACTTACGAACGAGGAAATCAGAGCGCACACTGCATTTTTACTCAAGTGCTTGTAGATTACTTCAGTATGAATAGAGTAATTAGTTTTTATAAGGGCTGTTAATATAATGCAGGCTGTTGCATAGCATGCTATCGAATGTTTATCTCGGTTTCCATCCGATTTATATAAAAATGTGCAATTTAATAAATATTTAAAAATATTAAGAAATTTTATATCTGATTTTTGAATCATTAGTACTAAAGAATGCGAAATTTTGCGAAAAGTTCATTATTTGATATGTACATTAAGGTGCCTCACGAAAAAAGTTGTTCGTGTCGGTTCCTCAAAATATTCTTTGGTTTTCGTTATGATAACTCCCTCAATATTTCGACTCTAGCGATAGTCATCCATGAGCTGTAATGGTTTGAAATAACCATTAAAAAAGAGTGTTTTGTAAAAATAATGGCTGGTGTGGTAGTTAAAAACAAAACGAACGGCCATAAATAATAGTTATGGAAAACTTCTTTGAATCTGCATCGACAAATTTAAAAATTTTGCATTCGGACTAAAAATAAGGTTGTGTTTAGTGAATTTTTTTAATTCTTTGAAGTTTTTTTCATTAGAATTTAAAAACTTTATTATTTATAATGCGATCATAACATTCAAGATATCGTCGGAAAGGTTTTGAGTGCTTGAATTGATGCCTGGCAAGAATTGCTTAAATTGATCGATGTTTAAACTAAAATATTAATTATAAAATAAACACCTACTGAAAAAATACTGCTTAAAGAAATACAAAAAAAAAATGAATTTATTTGAATTTTGTAAGTTTTGTACGGAAATAAAATAAAGAAATGTCAAAAATATGCATAAAAAACAGAACTACAGCAACATCTGGTAACAAAGAACCCAGAAATAGGGAACAGCTCCAAATAGTGAACTCTTTAGAAACAGACATTTCAGAGAATCAGAAGCAAAAAAGTAAAAAAAAAATTTTTAAATTTAAGCCAAAATATCCATTATTTAAGAAAAAAATAATCCAAGTCTGGATTCAAAGCAAAAAATTAGTTCACTATATCCAGATTCGACTATATTTTTAATCCGAATGCAAACATTTACAATTTTTTGATGCAATAATTTGTAACAGTTTATTTATTTACATCTATTAAACGCATCAAGAAGGTGCGTTGAATGAACTTGAATGGTATCTACCCCTTTTTCAAGAGGCAATGTTTTTGATTGAAGACACTATTGTTTAAAAAAAAATGTGTTTAAAAATTTACATTTTTCGATACAAAAAAAAACCAAAAAATATTATATTAAAATCATATTTAAATATTTGGACATAAAAAATGTCCAAAAATGACAGTAAAAAAACTTCCAAAATCGCTAAAAAATTACCAAAAAATGCCCTAAATCAAGTAAAAATTACCAGAAAATTAAAACCGACAAAAAACGATGAAAAATGAAAAAATTTCCAAAAAACTTTTCTTATTTGGAATTTAGAAAACATAAATGACTTTTCTAAACAACCAGGAAATGTCTTAGAAACAGCAGAAAAAATGTCATGTCATCGAAATCCTAGCCCTGTTAATGACGAATTTAGACTTCAAAGAGAGCTGCAGACAATTTTTCAAACAGCGCCCGTATCGAAAATAACTCAAACAATAACTTGAACAAAAGTTGTTGCTCTCTCAAAGATCTGCATGCATTCTAAATCTTATCAAAATCATCACTGAAAGTTGTTTTATACAAAAATGGTGTCTGACATAATTTTTAAAAAAACTAAATTTAATAAATATCTTTAAAAATTTACTAAACAAATTTTATTTCTCACTCAATTAAACTTTAGAATTTATATTAAAAAAGAAACCAGCTCAATTGAACCATTAGTTTATGAGCTACATGCTCTCAAAAGTCACGCAAAGTAACTGCAATGTTACTGCAAATACTTTGTGTTTGGAGAAAAAGGAAGAGCTGTTTTTTTATACAGTAGTTGCGCTTTATGGCTTTTGTTTTGTTGCTTGTAAACGACCATACTTGATGAAAAGACCTTGTGCTGGTTATCAAACCAGCAACTCGAACATGCATTATTCGGTTTTACGACACGCTCATACACAGTTGGCTTCAATGTTGCAAGTATGTTCGACACAGCTATCGCAGCGCTTGCGTAGTGCGGTCATACTGTCACTGTATTTGTTGAGGGTAGATTGCAAGTAGCAAAAATGCCATCGCTTGCAAATCTCTGGTACATGCATATGAGGAAAAATAATGTTTTAATGCTTTTGATGATAGGAAAATTCAATTAACACATCGTTCCCTTAATTTGTATTTCTACCACGTAATTGTAGTAATTTGAATGGTTTTGAGTTGTTTTGAGGTATTTTGGTATTTTGTGGTGTTCTGAGGTACTTTTTATGAGATTTACCACATCCCGCAATCGTTGCAAAATACCAAAGGTGCTATTTATCGTACTTTTCTGGTGACGTAGGAAGTGACGGGACATAACCCCAAGGTACATAATTCCAAATGACAAATTTTTTCGTTTGAAAAGAGAGCATAGTCCCAAAAATTGTATTTAGTATTATGACCGCTTAATAAGCGGAAGGGTATTTTGTTTTTGTGTCATAACTTTGGCTTTGGTCACGCTAGAAGCTCTAAATTTTGTGTTTATAGTGCTATATGCGTAGAACACATCTACATCAATAATTTAGATATGTCGGAATGGCGATAACAACCATCTACAAGGTCAAATCAATTTATGATAAAATAATTTGCCCTTGTACGGAAAAATGGCAATTCAACAGCAACGCAAACAGCGCTCGATGCTACGCATCCGCAACAAATTCGTTCCTGAATTTTTCTTTGAACGATTAATTTTTATGAAAAATTGAAAACGAAGGTTCGTTGCTTGTTATATTTTTGTGAAAAATTCGATCGAAAAAATTTGAAACTGACAAATTTTCCGGAGATAAAAAATACGACGCCAGCAGAGAGTTCCCCATTAGTTCGTGATAATTTGCGAGAACAATTTGATATGAGTGTAATACCAGATAAATGAGAAGTGCACGACGGATGATAATCAACTGTCTTTATTAAATATACATGTATGTCTAGTGACCTAGTATAAATACTAAAAACTAGTATTATAAGAATTACCATCTATGATAAATAGTAGGTAGTATTAAAAGTCATTTAGTTATATCTCACTTTTTATAGTTTTGTTTTAAAAGTACATATAATTTTTATAATGCAAATCAAATATTACTGATACAATATTTTAAATTTAATTTTTAACATTTAACCTTTTAATTATTTCCTTTTTCTTATTTTTTATTTTTTTTAAAATATTTTTTGTGTTTTTATTTTTTTTTTTGTAATTGTATTCTTCAATATAAGTGCAAAATATAATGATTAAACAGATGATGGGTTGTACCTAAGAACTGGTTTTACTGTTCTTCCAAACTTGGTGACATAATGATTAGACTGTGAGGAGATCGTTGAAGTTGGTTAAACATTAATTTCAGGACTCTTTGTAGTTGATGTCTTATCAGCTAATGGATCGACCATGACATCTTTTTCTGGAACGATGGTGGCTATCGTCTTATGTAAATTAATGCTATTTCTGTGACAGATTGATCCATCCACCATATAAGAGCGTGGTGTGTTAGCTAGTTTTACAACCGTTCCAGAGATCCAGTTTCGATTAGGTTGTTGAATACGAATTTTTTTACCAGGATGAAAGGGTTGTTTTTGGTAGCTTCCTCTGTCAGCATAGAACTTGCTTCTGTTGCGTGCTTCAATGAGGTTGTGGTGTACGTTTTGTACAACGTTAGGTTTAAGCGATTGTTTGGTGGATGGTATTGTTGTTCTGGTTTTTCGGCTCATCAAACGTTGATTAGGTGATAGTAAATCATTGCTTCGAGGCGTGTTTCGGTAGTTGAGTACTGCAAGATAAATGTCCGACTGGTCTTTGTGGAACTTTTTTAATAGCGATTTTGATACCTGGACGAATCTCTCCGCAAGACCGTTGGATTTAGGGTATCTCGGGCTTGATGTTTGATGAGTAAAGTCCCATTCTTTGGCAAACGCTTGAAATTCTCTAGAGGAAAATTGGGAACCGTTGTCCGATTCCAAAACAAAGGGTATACCATGAACTGCAAACATCTTTTTGAGTTGGAGTATGATTTCTGCGCTGAACGTCTGCTTTAACTGAACAAAATCAAAGTAACCGGAATAGCTATCTGCAAGAAGAAGGTATTCATTAGTTTTGAAATAGAATAAATCTACTGCAATTATCTCCCAGGGCAGCTCAGGAATCTTTTTGGTAATAATTGGCTCTTTTGGTTGAGAACGTTGTTGGCTTTGACAAATGCTGCAGGATTCTACGTGTTTATTGATGTCAGTCCAAAAAAGTTGTTCGCGTGCGCTGTTGAGTGTCTGCTCAATACCAAAATGACCTTGATGATCTTTTTGCATCATCTCCTTCATGCCATCTGGAACGACGACTGCGGATCCCTTGAAGGGTAGACCTTCATTGCTGCTGAGCGATTCTCGAAATGTCCAATAATGTTTTATCTCATTCGATATATGTTGAATTGTAATAACTCACTATTGTACGTACAAATTGTGATTAACGTACTTTAGCACATCTTGTAGATTTTTGTCGTTTCTTGTTGCTTCTTGTAGACGATTCTTTGTTATATCTCTTATATCAGATATACTTTTGAAATTTCAGTTTCAGACATACTTTTGCAATTTTTCAAAAGTTTTCTATCTAATCGTAAACTCCTAGTTAAAATTGATTCAACGGTTTCTGAAATTGAAATTACAGCTTCTTCGGGTATTCCGCAAGGAACACACTGTGGTTCATTATTGTTTTTAATTTTTATAAACGATCTGCCGAGTTTATTCCAGGTTTCGCAATGTTTGTTGTTTGCCGATGACGTAAAACTATTTAAAAAGATTTCTACTACTTCTGATTGTGTGCTGTTGCAGAGTGACTTAAATATTTTTAGTGAATGGTGCTCAAAAAATAATTTGAACTTGAACGTTAATAAATGCTGTGTAGTTTCTTACACGAAGTGTATTGAGGCAATTGCTTTTGACTATTCAATTCATAATTGTGGTCTTGTCCGTAAACATGAAAATAAAGATTTAGGTGTCATTTTCGATGCTAATTTTAGTTTTAAAATTCACTACCAATATGTGGTTTCTAAATCCTATGCTATGCTAGGTTTCATAAAAAGAAATTCGCAGAGTTTTAAAGACCCAATGACCATTAAAGCTCTGTATGTGTCTTTAGTTCGTAGTACACTTGATTACTGTGCAATTATTTGGGATCCATATTACGCGGAACATTCTAATCGTATTGAAAAAATTCAGAAACATTTTACAAAATATGCACTTAATAAAATGCATTGGCCTAATGGTCTCCCATCTTATGAGGCTAGACGTAAATTTCTTGGGTTGCAGTCTTTAAATGATAGACGTTCATATTTTGCATTACTATTTGTTCATAATGTTTTATCTGGTAAAATTAACTGTCAAAGTATTTGTAGTCTATTCGTTTTCCATCTTCCAACAAGAACTTTAAGAAATCATCGGTTATTTGATGATAGAGTTCATAGAACTAACTATGCTTTAAACGAACCTATTGCCAGATGCATACGTTTATGTAATAATTTTTCACCATTTCTCAATTTTAATCTTAGTCTTAATGAATTTCGTTTAAAATTATTTATACTATTTAATTAAGTTTAATTTTATTAATGAAATGATTAATTTAGCACGTAGTCTGTACTAGTCTGTAAGATTCTAAGTCTGTAGACCGTATATATAAATAAATATATCTTATAGTTTCTGTGTCTCTGTTAACGCTTTGGATGTGTACGCTACTGGCTGGTTATCTTGTAGCAATACGGCACCTGCACTGGAATGACTAGCATCTACTTGGAGTTTTACAGGCGATTTGGGTCATAGTATTTTAAAGTATTTTTGATAAAGTCGACTTAAGCTGATGAAAGGATTCCTCCTGTTTTGCACCCCACTGCCATTGTGTGTTTTTTTTTCAGAATTGTCGCATCGAATCTGTTATTTCAAATAAATTATTTATGAACTTACCTAAGTAGGTAGCCATACCGAGCAATCTTTGAAGTTCGGTTTTATTTGATGGTTGTTTTAAGTTTTTGATGGATTCAATCTTTTCGGGATCTGATGCAATTCCGTCCGATGTGATTATGTGCCCTAAGAATCTTGCTTTCGCTGTGAAAAATATGTATTTTTGTTTATTTAATTTTATACCTGCTTCATCAAGCTTTTTAAGCACTTTCCTGGTATACAAATTTAGTGTATTTTCATTAGGAGCATGAATTAAAATATCATCCATTGACACCTCTGTATTTTCACAGCCTTCCAACAAATCAGTCATAATTTTTTGATAGATTTCTGGGGCGGAAGCAAGACCGAACGGAACACGCAAGAATGACACTCTACCGCAAGGTGTAGCCATGGTCAGATAACCTTTAGTACGATCAGTTACTCTTATTTGCCAAAAACCATGTTTACAATCCAGGATTGTGAAAAACTTTGAGTTTTGTACATTGGCCGCAATCTCATCCATGGATTTGAGAGGATGAAATCTTCTGCGAATGTTTTTGTTTACATCGGTTGGGTCTAGGCAAATTCGTATTTTCCCTTTCTTGCGAACAATTGCCATAGGTGAGGTTGCTGGAGTAGCGCCTTCTGCTTTTTCTATGACACCCAATTTCATCATTTTTTTCGATCTCTTTTTTCACATCGTCTTGTAATGCGTGTGGTATTTTTCGGGGAACATAATTCTCAAAGACTGGATTTCGACAAGATCAATATCGTAAATAAATTTTTTAATGCAACCCAACCCTTCAAACATATCTTCGTCAATTTTGAGTTCTTCTACGCGCAATATCAATTTTACTTTCTCGCATGCACTTTTACCTAAAATTGGACAGATAGCTTTGTCGACTACTTTAAATGACAATATGTGTTTCTTATTTCGTACTATACAACAAAGGGAGACTTCACCGAGAACGCTTATTTTATCATTTGCAAATGGAACCAACTTTTTTGTGCTTGATTGATTTAATTTAACCTTAAGATTATCAATAATTTTTTCGGCAGAACGTTGCACTGAGCACCTGTATCTAGTTTTACATTCACTTTTTTGTTTTCGATGATTATTTCTTCCATATAATTATTATTGTCGTCTTTGTTTGTGTCAACTGACAGGACTAGTAAACTGTTGTTATCACTGTCTTCGCTTTCGCTTATTGTGCTGTTTGTAATTGCATGCACTTTTCTATCGCGGTTTCTTATTCTTGTCTTACAGACCGTAGCTAGGTGTCCTTTTTTTCACATTTGTGGCAAATTCTATTGAATGCTGGGCAATTTTTTCGCGAGTGAGTAATTCCGCTTCGTTTACTTCGACTTGATTATTTATCGCTTTCTTTGATTTCTCGCTTTTTTGTCTATATTTACTAACTGCATTTACAGCTTCTTCGTTTTTATGTAGTTTTTTGAGTTGACTCGCCGCTATTTCACTTGCTCTACAAATTTTAACTGTATCATCTAATGATACCTCGGTTTTTTCTAATAACTTTTCTCGTATTGCGTCACTATGTATGCTCACTACAATTTTATCACGTATTAAACTATCTAATAACGTGTTAAACTCGCATTTTTTAGCCTGATTTTTTATTCGCGTAAAAAATTCATCAAAAAGCTCCTTCTCGTTTTGGGTCATTCTATTGAAGACGTATCGCTCAAATGTAGGTGATGCTTATTTTAGGGGCAAAATGGTCTTCGAATTTAGACGTTACGATTGTTAAATTTTTGCTTTCTTCTGAAGTAAGCGTGAAGGAATTATAAATGTCTTCTGCATCATGTTCTAAGACAGATATAAACGTGGCAACCTGTATTTCGGCAGATTTTTTAGTTAATTGCGACGCGGTTTCAAACCATTTATATTGTTGCAACCATTTCTTCCACGATAGAGCAACATTTTTATTGTTCACTTCTAATGGTTTTGGAGGTTTGATATTAACACCGGATTCGAGATTTGTGTTATTAGTAGTCATTATTGTGAATTAATTACTATTCGATTAAAACTCGGAACTTCTGACACCATGCAATACCAGATAAATGAGAAGTGCACGACTGATGATAATGAACTGAGTTTATTAAATATACATATATGTCTAGTGACCTAGTATAAATACTAAGTACTATAAGAGTTACCATCTATGATAAATAGTAGGTAGTATTTTATAGTCATTAAGTTACAGTGAGGAGAACGATAATAAGAAAAATCGTATTTCAAACGTTCTCCGCACCCTGGTTTTTAGAAATATATTATATTAATATCACAAATTTAATATTATTTATATGAACGGACAAGAAAAGTTGAAAAAAACGCTAAACATGATTTCAAATATCAAAATTTTTAATTTTTCTTTTTGAACTCTGTTGTAATCACCAAAGATTCCAACTATTGGAATTGATAAAGGCACTTGAAACCAACTAAGCCGGGCTTGAATACACTGAAACACCTTTACTTGACTTAGCGTAGGTAATAATTAATATGTTTATGTACAATAAGCTTATGCTACGAAAAACTAATATAACACAATAATGAATGGTTTTTAGTTTAAATTACATGTTAAGCAATGAAGCAACAAATATTGTACAAAATAAAATATAAAGTAAAGAAAATAATAACATAATGGAAGCGTTGTACAGTAATTTTACCCCATACAAAAGTCGTCCGATTTGTATGAAATTTGTGTGTGGTGAAAATATGAGGACGTTGATTTCCTTGCCAAACAAATAATTTTGTTTCTAACGTATTAAAATTATGGTTTGAAATAGCAATTTCGGTGTTTATTAACGAATTATAATTATTTTGAAAATTCCTAAGTTTATTTTTTTTAATTTTTGAAACATATCTGTTTTGTCTTGTTTAAAATAAATTTATTTCATGCAAAAATATTTTATAGTTTTTAAGATATAAATATTTTTGTAAGAGCATTTGTAAGAGCACTAAAATATGCTGGCAATAACTAAATATTCTGTATACTCCGATGTTTTATACTGATTGCTAATTATTCGCTCTAAATATTTAAACTCAAATACATTTTTTACTTATAAATATTTGTCTTTTGATGACAAAAATTACCTAAAAAAATGACAAAAATTACCTAAAAACTGACAAAAATTACCTAAAAAACGCAAACAATTGCATACAAAATAAACGAAAAACTTAGCCTTAAAAATAAAACATTAAAATTTATTTTATACTGGCATATCCTGAGTTTTTATCTAACACTTGTTTCATTTTTCTACATACCCACCCTTTCGTCAGTTTCACCACGCGCAGAGCTTTTTTTTTCATAGAAGTCTATAAACAAAGCTACTTCTTTGTCAAGAGGTAATGTTTTTGATTGAAGGGACTCTTGTGTTAAAGGAATATGTTTAAAAATTATTATTTAAAAATTACACTTATATGACCTAAAAAACCGAAAAATGCTCTAAAAATGAAAAACGTCCAAAAATTACAATATAATAACTTAAAAATTCCTAAAAATTACCAAAAAATGCCTTAAATCTAGCAAAAATGACCTGAAGACTAAAAACGATGAAAAATGGCGAAAAAATGCCCTAAGAACTTTTCATATTTAGAATTTAGGAAACAAATTTACTTATGTCTTAGAAATGTCTTAGAAACAGCAGAAAAAATATGGCATGTCATCGAAATCCTAGCCCTAGTGATCACTTTTCATCATTAATGTCACTATTTATGTAGAAATTTATATACGGATCTTCCTCGAATACCTTTTTAATATATTTGCTCTTTCTCTAAGACAAAAGAGGTGATATGTCATAAGATCCATTTTTTAATTTTATCTCGAGATCTTCCGTGTGTGCCTAAGGCTGCCCGCATGGTAAACGCCGAAGCAGGCAGGTAGGCAGACAGGAGTAGACAGTGCCCTGCGAAGAAACGAGATAGAAATAACTTTTTTCTCTCTTGTTCAAATAGTTCGCCTGCCTGCCAGCCTGCCTGCTTCGACGTTTACTCAGCGGGCAGCCTAAGACGAGCATATCGCATATGTTTGTGGTTGTCTTCTTCAGATAAAGCACCTGCAAGAAAGAATTATTGTGAAAATAGTTCGCAAAATCAAACACAATTTTGTTTAAACTACAAAATTCAAAGTAAGTCACTTATTAGTAAATCGAAACATTTTATTTCTTCGCATCCATGTGCTAATACTTTGTGTACTCAGCATGGGCGTCCGCAGGGGGAAGTGGGTGTGGCGAGCGCCCCCAGGCAGTGATAATTTTTTTAATATCTTCATATTAAATCAAAAAGCCGTAAGCTGCAATTAAAAAATTTTACGGAAGAGTCAAAAAACTTTCTAAATTGTAATTGTATGTTGCGCTCAAACTTTGGGATTTTAGAACTTTTTAATAAAAACGTCGTTTTGAGTTGTAGGAGTGTAAAATTTAATAGGAAAATGTATTTTGAAAGGTGAATCAATAAAAAAGTCGACTTTGAGTTTATTGTAACTTACGGCTTTTTTGATTTTATGTGACGATATTTTCAATGACGATTTTATATGACGAAAAGAACTCAAAAATACTTTTTTAAGGTATGTTTGTAAATAAAGCTGAGCTAAACCATGCATTTTTAACTAAGTTTTAAGTTACGATAGCATTTCATTTACAGATGGTAAGAGGCATTTAATCCGATATTGCATATGAATAAGCAAATTTTTGTTCTAAAGTAATTTAACACAAAGAAAAATAACCTTTGAAAACTAAATTTTTTCTCAAAAGACCACTTAAAAATATCATTCTGTTATAAAGATGATCCAATTTGGATAATTTTTTGTAAACTTAATAAAATTGCTAACAATCTTGCAGCGATCTAGGTAAGGGCAAAGCGTAAGTTCAAAAGCGAAAAAAAAGATTAGGAAATTCTGAATAAAGTAGGCTAATTCTTGTTAAGAAAACTCTTTTACATTAGAATATCTTATGGTCAAAATATTTTATGACTAAAATGTATATAGAAAACGCGCTTTGAAACATTTATTTTATGCTTATTGAAATGCACGTTTTTTAAAAGGCGTCCACCCATTTTGAGAATTTTCTGGATTTTTTCGCGTCACGTGCTTATATTACATCAAGGATTAAGAATCAAGCTTTGCAGGAAGGTTCTGGAATATGTTCAAAAAAATAAATAAAAAGTAAAAAAAAATTTTTTAAAAATAACCTTTTATTTAAAAAAGACGTGAACTAAAAAGAAAAAAAATAAATTTAAGTGACATTTGTCATATATGTATATAGTAGGTATATTCTAGGTGCAGAAGAACCCCTTTCTTGGTTATTAGTCATCATAGTACATATAAGCGTACGTAAATTGGTAAGTTCTAAGGACTTACATAAATTTAGAATTTTTCAAATACATTTATATTTAAAAGCTTGAGGCACCGATGTCTGCGATCCGTTATACAGGTTTACTACACATTATCAGTGGCATTGAATCTTTTAGTAAGCTTACCTGTATATAAACTGCGATCCATTATACAGGTTTACTACCCAATATCAGTGCCTAAATTTACTGCCAAAATTTCAGCTGAATCAGCCCCGTAGTTTTGAAGATATAGGATTTTTATTTATTTTTAGGCGGTAAAAGGAGGTGTGGCACCATTTTTCCTGAACCATCCTCTTCTTGAAGGAAATTAACTGCCAAAATTTTAGCTGAATCGGCTCCGTAGTTTTGGAGATATAGCACTTTTATTGATTTGTGGGCGGTAAGGGGGTGTGGTGAAATGTCACAAGCCCCATTCTTTATTTGATGAAACTTTACTATGTAAATTTCAGCTGAAACAGCCCTGTAGTTTTAGAGATAAACCATTTTTATGGATTTGGGGGCGGTAAAATGGGAGTGGCAAAAATTTCCCTTAATTATACTCTACTCGAAGGAAATTTACTGCCAAAATTCCAGCTGGATCGGACCAGTAGTTTTAGAGATATAGCGTTTTTATTGATTTGTGGGCGGTAAAAGGGAGTGTGGCAAAAAATTTTATCATAATATTGAATTGTCACCGGACTTACATATGTATGATAAATTTCAGCTTAATCGAATACCAACAAGTTGTAGAAAAATGGCTTGCAAGTTTTGGGGACATACATACATACATACATATATACATACATACATACGAACGAAGCATGTTAAATTAAAGCTTATAATGAATGGGGCCCAAAAACCATCTATACATGTACCTCTTTATATATTTGGTCATTATTCATACAATAGGTATGTTTCAAACTCGACTTTAGTAACTGGCATGCATATTGAAAAAATAAATAAATCAGTTGATGTCAATGTGGGGAACATTTCAAGAATAGCGGCAGTTGTTATTCTTAATTTTTGCGGATTATATAGATTTTTACCTCCTAAGTCCAAATCTGATAAATTTTAAATTTATTTGAAATATTGAGAAATTTTTGTATTCTTATTTGAAAAGAGGAAAACTTTGGGGCGAAATAGTAATAAATGCTATTTTATTTAAGGCTTAAGGAGACATTGAATTATTTAATTCACTAAATTACTAGGAATATTTGTTGAGAAAAAAATTTTTGAAATTACATGAAAAAAAAATTAAATTTGAAAATGTTTTGGGCATGATACGAGAAAGATTTTACCCCTCTTTGAAATATATATAATTTTATTATGTGTACAAGCGTGTGTCAACCGGTGCACAGAGGGGTATTTGACGATCTGGACGGACAAAATTATTTGAAGTAAATTTATGAAGCAGAATGTTAAAAAATTACTCGGTGAGGCGTAAAAAATAATTTGTTAACATTTGGCGGATAGAGGGGATCTTTTACAGCATTTTGAAGAGAATGTCTCAAATTTTTGAAGTTGAAAATGCTAGATATGAAATAAATGTGTATTTATTTTAAAAATTTAATTAACTTGCTATCCAGAGGTAACTTAATTATTCGGTCATCGCTTGAGCATTAAGTATTTTCATTCATTGTGTCCGTCATATCTTCGTGGCTATCGCTATGATCTGTCGAAACAAGCATTTCTAAACATTCCTTTGAGAAAGGTGTTTAGAAATGTGTTTCGCGCATAGTTTTGACGGTATTGGCGAAAGTGTTTATTTCTGGCCTCAGCGGGTTCTTCGGACAGCTGACCTATAGGTAGTAGAGCTTTTTCAATCACAAGTTTTCCATGTATCAAAATTTTGTGCATTGTTGGACTCGTCGGGTACCAGTGGTACAAACTAACATACATTTTTGCTGTTTCGGTAGCATAGTGATTAAACTTTTCGCCGTCAATTTTATGGCTACTGCAGATTGCTTCTAAAATTACTTTTAAACGAAAAATAAGGTTTCGGTCAACCTCCGTAATCTCTGCTGCCAAATCTGGATCGGAAAAAAATGCCTGCTGTGTTGCCGTCATTACTGTTTCCAAATCCAGGCTTTGGAACGTCCACAATTAGTTCCATTCGGCATTTAAACTCTTCCTGCATCTTTGCTTTTTGGGTTTTCACAACATCTTTTTCTACTTCGGTCCTTGCTTGCCATTTGTTCAGAGGAAGTTTATAAGACAAATGCAAAATACCCTCAAAGAAGCAAATTCGCGCGTGAAGCGTTGAAAGACCAAACGTTAGCGAGCTTTCGTCGATTTCACCAATTTTGTCAAAATTATTGAAATCTTTCGAAGTTTTCTTGCAAATGTAGCACCTCATGGTGGAGCTGGTGTTATTAATAGCGTTACAAACTTTAGCATTGATCATAGTCAGTACCAATGTATGATGCACACTAATTATAATTCTATTTAGCTCAAACTCCGTTTGAACCAAGGCGCTAATAGCGTTTTGCATGTATCGCACTTCTTGGTTTGTAACGTCTAACGACTCCTTCACAAATTGAATTCGTATCGGCCGACAGTAGCGTGGTGAAGATGGAATCGGGTTCTTACAAATCACCTTTACCGTTGTTGTTGATAACAGTTGCAAAGTTACCAGCGAACTTTGAAAAATATAAGCGTCCGAATCGGCATCGTTTTCAAAAGCTTGCTTGTATTCACGTTGATTGGACCCATCACAACCCCATTTATAAATCAACCGCAAACTTGAAATCTCACCCTCTTCTAAGGATTCAAGTAATTCTTGAAGATACTGTAGAAGTCGAGGGCACATGTGGTTCAAAAGATCCTGTAAACTTATCTCAGCACGATAGCAGTAATTTTGATAGCCGACGTTGGAGGGTAACAATCTTTCTTAGCCTCTTGAAGATGGCTGTAGCAAAGGTAGCACTTACATTGTCTCATCCTTACTACCTCGTACTGTTTTCGTGTAAGATTGCCTTGAACGAACATAGAAAAAGCTTTTAATACTGGCAACCAGAGCATTTCGAGTTAGATTGACTCTGTTATTAAGCCACTTTATATTTGTGTGCGCAATTTGGCGGCGAAGTTATGTTTTTCAGTATTTCAGCAGCATTTCTCTTTCCGTCTGTTTGCAACTTGATTTGCGTAGCTTCAACCAACACACGTGTGTCGTTGGATTTGCGTAAATCCTCCGTTTTGCGCCTTTGGGTTCTTTCGCGGGACTCTTCGAAACGTTTAGCTGGCCGCCCAGCACAACTAACAGCACTCGGTATCGAAAAACATCCCGTGATCCATGAATGATTATTTTTGAGAAAATCTTTGGGTTTTCTTAGGACTTTAAGGCCATTTTGCTTTAAATTCGCTTTTTAATTTCCCAAAACTACTGTTTACTAAAAATCGCTTTTCTTTAGGAAAATTACCCAATTGCCGCTCACGATTTTTGGTAGCTTCAATGTTAGTGTTTATTGCAGAAAAATACAAATACGAAAGTGGTACAGTAAAGCAGCATAAATTATGATATATTTTTCCGCAGTAGGTAAATGGCTATAAAACACAAAACCCGCAAAACTTTTTTTCCATCTGAACAATACAACATTAAAGATTACATTAAATCACAGATTGAAGTGGTGATGAGTGGTGATGCATAACTTTTTGACTAGAGTTCAAATTAACTAGAAATTAACAAATATACCATATTTTTAAATACTGCTTTACTAGTATGAATTTAAATTATAATATTATTTAGTTAAGTGGATTAAATAATATTTACCTGCCTTCACACAGCCTGCTAAAACAGTTACTTTATATAAAAGCAACAAAGTAGTAAATACACAATTAACAACAAGAAACTTTGACAGCGTGTAGAAAACAAATGTAGGCAAAAAGAAATGAAAAAAACGGAATCTAGTAAAGCATTCTATTCTCTTTAACCTACAATCGGTAATTATTAAAAACACTGACTTTTGAAAAATCGAATTTTGGCCGCCCAGATATTTAAAATACTCCTCTGTGCGGTGTATCATGATAGCAAAATTAGTACCAAAAATCTCAGAAAATAGAATTATATAGGTTACATTTTCTTTATGTGCATTCTAGACTCCTTTATGCCTTTGCCGTCTCTCCCCCCTAAAACAAATCCTGCGGATGCCCTTTTTACTGAGCTAGGCATATAATACCAACTGTAGCACTCTATGTACAAGTCTCTTGTATCCTTCAGTTACCTACCGAATTCTTCAATTTAATTGTTTTGCCACACGATAAAATCCTTAAAACTAATCCAAAGTTGTATATTAATCTTTGTTGAGACCTGTTATATCCGCGAATACTTCATAGTTTAAAACAACTTTCTTGCAGTATTTCCATCGTTTGTGGTGCCATAACCTGTTTTTACAAAGTCAATAGCAAGCCTTTTTTATTTTCAGCTTTATTTTCAGCAAAAGCCTCTTTATGCTCTGCTCTTACCAATTTTTAAATGGTAACCGATAGGCTATATGCAGTAAACACTCTAAAAATCGTATCCAACAGTGCAAAGTTGAAAGTCCATACTTATAATGATTTATATTTGATGTTTTAATCAAATCAACTCTATTAATCTCTGTTGGACTTGCCATACATATAAAATATCTACTAGTTGAATAGGTTTCCGTTAGAATATTTGCAACGGCACCATCTATCATTGTGCAGTGCATAATGTATCATACCACCGTAGGTTTTCCATCAAGATCGATTATGTCACATCCCAACTCATTTATCTGTCTCTTCATAGCAGCATTTTCCCCAATTATTAAATTTTTATTCTCTTTTGACATGATAAATTTAACGGGTCTACAAAAAAAAAGCATTTTTCATTGGTAAATACTATGGAACACCCGATAAATATCAATAGTGTTATGAAACTCCCAAAATTCGAGTTCTTACAATGAATAAACTGAATTAAAAAATAAAATAAAAAGGAAGTCATAATAATGCGAGTTATCAGTACATTTTAATTATTCGGAGTGTCGCACAAAAAAATTCGTTAGGTAGAGTCCTTAGGCGTATCCAGGATTTTACCCAGGGGGGCCGGCCAATAATTGTTTCATGTAGCTATATTGAGAAAAATATAAAATTAAACTGGAAATGATATTGAATTAAACGCTATTTAACAAAAGCGGAAATCAAAGCATTCCACGCACGAATCTTCAGCAAGGCGATTTAAAAAATTATCATTCAGCTTCTCTTTTTTCTCTTGCATCAAATTTCTGTGCACGCTTTAAAGGAATAAAAACGCCTATGTAAGGATGATTTTAATAAGTTGAGATATGGTATGAAAATCGACACCTTCCAATATTCGAAAGGTAATGTTGCTGATTTTATTTTTTCATGAAGCAGTATTTAGTAGGGCCAACCCACTTGCCCAAATCGTGTTCACAGAAACTATCACTATTGCATGTGCTTGAAGAAGCAAACGTAGATAGATTCTTTTGCAATTAAAAGCTCGCAAGTGGGCGCAAGCAACTCAATTATCTTTTCTTGACTGTAAAGCAAATTGATTAGAAAATAAACATAGACCTTCTAATTTGCAGTAACTTAATATAAACTAAC
This sequence comes from Dichetophora obliterata, assembly GCA_963920525.1. NCBI lineage: Eukaryota > Metazoa > Arthropoda > Insecta > Diptera > Sciomyzidae > Dichetophora > Dichetophora obliterata. The sequence goes on along the minus strand of OY986439.1, from coordinate 162,846,716 downwards.
CATAAAAATTCATTCTTATATTTCGATCTATAAAAAAAAAATATAAATTAAAAAATTGCAACATATATATATTAAATCAAAAAAAGCCGTAAGTTTAAATGAAAAAAATTTTAAGAGAGAAGCAAAAAACTTTCTAAATTGTAAGTTGCGCTCAAAATTAGGACTTTGGGAACTTTAATAAAATCGTCGATTTTAGTTGTAGAAGAGTAAATTTTGCGATAAGGGCTTTTTTTGCTTTAAAGCAGGGCTGAGCATTCTAACACAGTCACATTTTATTTTGTCTTGTTAGTGTTGGTGCGCTCTCGAATAGCGCACACCGAGAGAAATAGTTTTCACAATTATCTAGATTTACAAGTTTGTATGTTTATTCCCCCGCATATACTGTATATATGCTTAGATTTTATTTTTAGTCATCGGTATTGTTTACTATTTCTTCTATATCATTATTGCTCCAGCATTTTCTTCTAAGTAAATAAATTATATTAGTTTGCTTGCAGTAGAAAATAACACATTTTGCTTCGCATGAAAGGCTCTCTGCAGAACAGAAGTCACATTCCAATCCAGAGTCAAACATTATTTTTTGGGTGTTTTGTTTTCAAATTATTAAATCCTAATATAAACGAATTATTAAAATTATAATCAAAAATTAAGTATCAAAATATTAATGAATACAAATAATATGAAAAAAATAATGCAAAAAATCTTAATAGGCAATATGTATGAATTATATTAAACCTTAATTAAATAAAAAATATACGAAAAAGAATTAGGAATCTACAAACCAAAAAGTTTGTTTTTTAAGAGTGTACATAATATTTCCGACATAGGTCTTCACAGCATCACCGTCAGCGAACGACTGAATTATATTCTCTTCTGTTTAAAGTCATTGTAAACAAGCAAAAGACAAAGTAAATAAATTTAATAAAAAGTTAATGTTTTCCAAAAAGTCTGCTTGTTTTCCTATCAAAAAGATGATCCAATTTGGATTTTTTTTAGTTTTTCCTACACTTAATAAAATAGCAAACAATCCTGCTGCATTTATATTAAACAAGGTTACAGCGATATATGCGGGAGCAAAGCTTCTAATTTAAAATTAAAAGAAGAAATTAGGAAATTTAATAAAGTAGTTTAAAAAATCTTATGTCATATTAAGCAAACGATTTTACATTAGAATTTGTTATAGTCAAAAGTTTTTTATGACATAAACGCAAATAGGGAACTCGATTTGAAACAACCATTTTATATATACTTATTATATATTTTATTTATACTTATTAAAATTCACGTTATTTAGCGGCACCCACCCATTTTCAGAATTTTCTGGACTTTTTTTCGCGTCACGTGCTTATATTAAACCAGGATTACGATTCAAGCCTTGCAGGGAGATTCTGGAATATGTTAAGAAAATTTATGAAACCCAAAACAAATCTAATATACATGTACCTCTTTTTTTATTTTTTCATACGTTTTAAATTAAGAAAAAGAAAGTTTTTAAATTATTCAGATAATAGGTATGTTTCGTACTCGATTTATACATACAAGCTGCTGGAACTGATTCATGTTGGAAAAAGAAATAAATAGATTGGTGCCAATGCGGTGTGAGACCCGATGAAAAATATCTCCCTTAGCATGCGGGGAACATTTCAAGAATAGCGACAACTCAAATTTTTAATTTTTGCAATTGATATGGATTTTGACCTCCTAAATCCAAAACTGAAAAATTTCAGTCCGCTCGAAATTGATTTAGGCTAACCCAAAGTTAAAAAATGGACTAAAACTTTAGTTTGTTTTTTTCAATTTTCCAATAAAAAAAAATATGGTATAATATTAGTAAATTTTTGTAATCTTATTTTAAAAGTTGAAAACTTGGAGGCTCGATACTATTTAATACAATTTCATTTAAAGATATAGGCCTTACATTATATAATTTATTAAACTATTAAGAATATTTGCTTTAACAAAAAATTATTGGAATGTATTATATAAAAAAAAATTTAATTGAATTTTCGGACATGATACGATTTAAGTTTTTACACAATCTTTAAAATATATTAAATATTCTTATGTGTACAAGCGTGTGCACATCGGTGTAGTGTGGTATCATGTTAAAGAAATTAGTACCAAAAATCGTAGTAAATGGCATTATATAGGTTACATTTTGTTTATGTTCATTCTAGATTAGTTTATGCCTTTACCCTCCCCCCTAGAACAAATCCTGCGGACGTCCATGTATATAAATTAATAATAAGCATTTAAGCACCAGAATCAGTCCAGACGCAACCTGACGCCTCCTTTCCGCTGAATTCTTCAACTACACGTGCGACGCTGAGCATCACAAATGTGGACAATGACAACAAGAATGATAACATAATTTAGGCTTCGTTTATAATTAAGAGATCGAATTTAGTCAGTCTTGCAATAAGTTTGAATCAATAAAGTTTATTTTTTTAAGCTCCAACCCAACCAAATAATTTAACTGGCACCCGAGCAACGACAATCGTAAATAGTGTAGTACTGAAACTGTAATCTTTTTAGTGACCGAGTAAAAAAAAAAAAAAAGAACAAAGAGGATTAAAATATAAAGGAACAGTAACTCAACAACATTTTTGAAAACATTTAAAATAAAACAACTTTAACTCAACTGTACTATTGCAGAGAAACCTAAGAAATTTCCCCAAAAGTTCAACAATATCTAAGGAAAACTCGAGTCACTGCTGCAGACTAGAAGCCTCAACGAACAAAACAGAACCTTTTCCGGACATCCGTTGGACTCACTAAAAGATGGTTTACATTTAAGATATTTTGCATAAATAAAAAAGAAATAATTTATTTTCGTGTTACAAACATTTATATACTTTTATAAAGAAAAAAATAAGAATAGATTTCTAAATAACACTGTACAACAGTCAACAAAAGAATAGGATCCTGCTATATAGGTTCGATACTATGATCAAAGGTGAGTAAAACCCTAGCTGGGTTTCGTGAGTTTGGCGAACGTTTTCTTTTTATAGCCCATTTTATATAGTGGGTCTTAGTGATTTTGACAAAAAAAAGTATAATTAGTTTTTGTTCAATAGCTCCGTCAGATTTAAAGATATCAGTTAATTATCTTTGGAAAAGTTATAGCTTACAGTCCAATAAATAAGTCTTAAGAACAAAACCAATTCATAAAATTAATTGTTTTAATCTTTCTTTTTTTAAAAATTGTGAAATTTTTTTAATTTTTTCACTTTTTTGGTCATAACTTGAAGGGAGTCCAAATTTTTCCTATACTATTTTCCACAAAATGTATGTCTTGAAAAATCTACTACTTGAATCATCACTTGGACTACTTTAGTCGTCAGCTTCCAACAGAATCAGATGAGCAAAGCGAAATGTTTCACCAAACGGCGTTGCCATTAGAATTAAGGTAATAACATCTCTTTGTACCTATATATTTACATATTTATCAATTTTATAATAATGGGCTGGCTTAAATTCAGATATCGAGAGAAGGGATCCCCTGACGCTATTATGGCTAAAATATACTGGCGCACGAAAAACTTGTTTCGAGATGCTGAAGTTGTCCACATGGAAGTGGATGGTGAAGAAAAAGATCCCCAGAGTGACATTGAAGTTTATCAAGACTCTGATGATGATTTTTCGATCAGTGAAGACTTGTAAGACTTGGTGCTTAATGTGAATGATGCCAAAAATTACACGAAAAAAAGTTGATTTTTGTAAATGTTTCCAACTATAAAAAGTGTGTGTTTTATTTCTATGGAAATAAAGAATATATTTATTGGTTCCTTGAGGTAGGTAAGCTAAGCAACGGCTCCAAAGAACATCTATTATCATTTATGTATATTTAAAAAAAAAAATATAATCTCTTTGAGCTTTTTAAGTAATGTAGACGCATTCAAACCACATAGGTATGTTCACAAGAATTATTCACAATCCTTCTGGCTACAAATAAACTGAATTTAAAAAATTTAAAATATGCTAAGTTTAAGAGCTATGGTCATAAAACTGCGAAAACAACCCTAAAAACCGATATTTTTTAATTAAAAACAATTATCTTTTTAAGCTTATTAAGTAGTTTAGACACGTTCAGATCACATCATCATTTTAACAAGAGTTGTTTAGTATTTTTGAAGCTACAATTTTGTTGAAAATAGTATAGGAAAAATTTGGACTCCCCTCAAGTTATGACCAAAAAAGTGAAAAAATTAAAAAAAAATTCACAATTTTTTTTAAAAAAAAAGATTGAAACAAATAATTTTTATGAATTTGTTTTGTTCTAAGGACTTATTTATTGGACTGTAAGCTATAACTTTTCCAAAGATAGTTAACTGATATCTTTAAATCTGACGGAGCTATTGAACAAAAACTAGTTATACTTTTTATTGCCAAAATCACTAAGTCCCACTATATAAAATGGGCCATAAAAAGAAAACGTTCGCCAAACTCACAAAACCCAGCTAGGGTTTTACTCACCTTTGATCATAGTATCGAACCTATATAGCAGGATCCTGTTCTTTTGCCAAAATCTGTTTTTTGAGTCACTGTGTATTTCACAACCACCTCCAATACCTCCAAGAAACAGAAACATACAAACGCCAGCTCATAAAACGCAATTCTTTCCTGAACTAGCATGTTTTCCACAGTATCAACAAAGGCCTCCACAATTTTTTCAAAGGCTTCAGCAGTTTTTGCTAAGGCTTCAACAATTTTCAAACCAGCCATTTTCAAACCAGCCATGTTTAAATCCAAATCAAAACAACATACCAGCCAAACCACAACAAAGACCTGAGCCAGTGGATGTCGATAGATCCATTCAATCAAGAATGATTAATTATCAAAACAGACAAAATTTCGTACCACAAAATATTAAATACCAAAACAACTCAAATTTTCGAAAACAATATTTCTATCAAATTTTTCGATGGAATCAATGAGTGACAGTTATCAACTGCGGGCGCGATATGTGCTTAGATATATTTTATATTTTTTGTTTATTTTATTTTTGATGTTAAATAAAAACGTGCTACAGAAATTTATACGTTTTTCCATAAATTTTTTAAAGAAAATAAAATGCTATCGTTTTGAAATGTTAACAAGTTTTTATTGATGTCAAGCAAAAGAATGTTCTTAGACTGGATTTTACATTAATTTGGTTATAATTATTTATATCAAAGTAGAGTCCTCTAAAAAAGGTGTGTTGTTTGGGGGAAGCACCCAGCCTTACGCATTCATCAGAAATAAACAAATCAAAGATAATATCGTTCTGCAGGCTTAATTGTAGTTCATTTACCTATAATATGTATATTTAAAAAAACAAATAAAAAATAGCGGACTTGTGAGAGCAAAACTTGTAAAATCGAACTTTTTTTATTTGTTTAAAAAAATAACGAATTGAAAAATTGGTTGTTTTAAAGGTTTCAGATCTAGCTATGTATGTCTAAAATTACGGGTTAAATTTTTAGTCAAATCGGTTGAATAGTTTTTAGTTAGTGCTTTCCCGAAGTTTCTAAAACGTAGTTTCGAGAAAAAGTGTTTAAAGTTTTTACAGCACTTTCATTCACACTACGGCGCGCTTTCTTTTTTTGGTGGTAAGTGTACAAATATTTTGAATTACGGTTTAAAACTTTTGGAGTATATTTTTAAGATATAATTTTTATATATTATTGCGAAAAATGTAAGAAATTGGTTTTTTTTAATCCGTCACATTGGACTTACTACCTTAATAAGCAATGAATTGTAAGCTGGATCTCATTTTCAATCTTTTATAAATTAAACTTTTTGTTCAATGAATTTATTCATGCATATTTTCATATTTTCATATTTTTTTGTGGGTATGCATCTATATATATTCTATGTACTTCTTTTGTACTTCTTTTGTACTTCTTTTTAAAGTCTGTGCGTGTACTTATTTTTGCTTTGAAAATGTGGGTCACATAGTTATACCCATGGCTCTTAATGGTATTCTAAGAAGTTCTGTTACGAATGACTTCTCATTGTCTGTAACTAATATTTTTGCTTTTGGAAATAAATTCAAGGATTCGAGTAACCTATTTCTTGCTTCAGTTAAGTCATTATTTGGACTGCTACTAAATATTTAGAAAATGCATCTATTACTTGACGGCATGAAAAATGTCGGTGTGAATAATTTTCCCTCCTCTTTAGGTATAGGCGCATCGCCTATTGACTGTTTGCTAGGGTGCTTTCATATCTATCTAAGTTACATAGTACGCAGAGTTTAGTGAATGAGATTACATTTTTAACCAAATTTTGCCACCACACCTTTTCTTGAAGTTGTTTTACCACTTTTAATGCTTGCCGGTGTGGACTTTCATGAGCTTCGCGTATTTTAAAAGCTTCGTCAGGAACATCATAAAGCAATACAATTGAGTGTAAGAACTTATTGTTTGGGAATACTGTTACAAAATCGTTTTTAATTTTAAACATTAATTCTTCAGTACAGTGTATTACAGCTGTTGGTTTTGTAAGTGTTCTTTTAACTTCATTGAGATGGAAATTTGGGTCTTTAACTCTTATTTTATGCCTCCAATACCCTGAAAAAATCTCGACGAAAATGATTCATTTAATTCATTTTCTTCGATTATGTATTGAAATTTAAATGAATTTACTGGGTTTGTTACCTTTTATATTATTTTTATACTTGGTGAGCTATCTGAACTATGGACTGTTAATGAATTCAAATTTGTGCGTGACAGCGCATCTGTCACTTCATTTTCTTTACCGGGCTTATATCTTATATCAAGAGCAAATCTTATATCAGCTCTATGAGGGCACGCCACCTTCGCATTTTTACATTGGGATTTTTATCTGACAAAGACAAGCGCGTACCCCGAAATGAATGAATTTTTACGAGCTTCGAGAGGAACACTCAGTACAACATGGCAGCCGTTGTGTGTTTATGGTCTCGACAAAGATTTTGATCAAAGTAGATCAAAAATAAAAAGACTCAATTTAAAACATATATTGCGAAAATATAATAGAACTAAAATTTTTTTTAAGTACACTGAGGGAATGTGACTTATAATTTATTGAAACTGTGTTCATATTAAATGCATTTTTATATAGAACAAAATATAATAAAAAACATAGAGCTTCAAACAATTTCATTTAACTTATTAACTTAAACTTATTTAACTTAAACTCAAATGTTTGCACAGTTCAATTTAAAACAAAAGTTTTTTTCAAAACAATGTTTTTAAATATACTTTTATAGTTAACATTTACAGTTTAAAAATATTTGTTAAAAAAAACTAACACATAAACTTTAGTATTGGAAACAAATATTTAAAATCAAAATTTGAAGATATTGTTCTTAAATTAAAAACAATAAAATTATAAAACGCCATTTTTTCGATGCCATTTTTTAATTTTTTCGAGTTTTCGATGCCAAATTCGTAATTAGCGACACCTGGAAACCCTCGAATACTATATTTTAACTCCATTCGATGAAGTTTGCGTTTTGTTGCGGCTTAAAATATTGAAATATTTTAAATATTAAAATTATAAATTAGTTATTTCATATAATGTTCATTATTTGTAAAACCATTTTAAAAAATATTTTCACACAATCAAATGTAAAATCGGTGTTTTTCTCAGCTTGTTCTCAATTGTCTGCGAATTATTGTCAAAGATTTTACTGCACATAATTTTTCAATTCAATCTCAGATAGCGACGTAGTTTTTGTTATTGCAAAGAAATAATTAGAGAAAATTATAAATAAGTAAATGAGCTTATGTTGAAAATTTAGTATCGTTGTTTTAAATTTTGTTTTGTAGAAAAGCAAAAGCGTTTAATTTCTATATTAAAATTTTTTGTTTTTTTTTAAATAATGTTTTTATTCTCGTTCATTAAGCATTCTAAAAATAATTTTTTTTTAAATGCATCCTCTTCTCAATAGGTGGCATAAAAAGCAATCCTTTTCAGCCGGTGTCAAGATATTTTGGTCACAATTTATGGAAAACAAAAAAATTAAAGTGCATTTTAATAAAGGTACTTGTAGCTACAACCGTTACTAGAATCAATATGTTTGGTCCAATAGGAAAAATTAAGCGCGACTTTTTAAAAAATACTATCATTTTACAATTTTCTGATTCCCGTAGCGGGGGAAAATTGCAACTCAACCTTATAATAGTAGTTAAGGTATTCGTAATATTATTAATATGCACTTGGATTTTTTTTGTTTCCGATAGATAGGGATAAAAATATTTTAACACCGGTTAAAAAGGACTACTTTTTTTATGCCACCTAGTGAAAAGAAGATGTGTTCATATCAACGCTAGTTGAATTCGTTGAAAAAGTTTTTACGCCATAACTTCTGAACCCTTAAAAAACACACTTTCATTTCATATCTTTGGAAACGTAATGGAACGTTGTTGAATTCGTTGAAAAAGTTTTTACGCCATAACTTCTGAACCCTTAAAAACACACTTTCATTTCATATCTTTGGAAACGTAATGGAACGTAAAAAAAAATAAGATAATGAAAATGAAATTAATAATAGGTCATGTAACTTAAATTTTTTTGAAAGTTTAATATTTTCTCCACAAAATAAAATTTCCAATGATACCCTATTTACGAAAATCGCATTTAAATCGACTAAGCTACGTTGTCTCAAAATAGACCCCATTTTGGCATGGCTATGGGTCCAAAAAAAAATCTCAAAACCTTAAACTCCGGATTTGGTTTTCTAAACAATAAACTAATCTAAGCACAAAATTTGAGCCAAATCGGAGATGGTCAGTGCAACTGATATTACACTTCAATGTGAAATGGGCGACATATTGAAAACAATTTGTTCCTACTTTGACGAAATATGATTAACGAAAATTTTTTAAAACATATTGTGGTTAAAAAAATTGCTTGAAATTTTTTTTTAAATTTTGTATGAAAAATCATGCATTGATATTAAAGGCTTAAAGGCGTTGAATATAAAAACGTGATGATTTTATCAGTGCATATATTGTTTTTGACAAATATTTTGTACCCCATATTTGAAGGCACTGCTTGAATCAGACAAATCGACCTGTACCGTTTATATATCCATACGTTATATATCCATCAATAAGCCGATTTCTGAAGATTGATGCAACGTTGCCGGTTTCAGTCGCTTCAAGCGAACCCTCGTTTTCGTCGCTTCGAAGACTCAAAACATGCATGAGAAGTAAAACTGGAGAAGAAAAGCTCAATGGGTTAGCTATTCTAAATGTTCAGAGGAATGTAGATGTGAACACGGAAGAAATTTTAAATGCACTAGTCCGAAAAAAATATATATTATTATTACCTAATATACAAAATCAATTATTTGTCCTTCTGTCTGTCTGTCTGTCTGTCTGTTCCGTATAGGCTCGCGCAGTTTATCCGATTGAGCTGAAATTTTGACACCGAGTACATTTTATAGGGAGGAAGAACATAGGGATGTGAAAAATTGGGCGCAAGCCTGTGGGCGTGTCACTCCATAATACCTTCTAAACGCCTGGACCGATTTCAATTTAATTTGGTATGAAGGTTCAACTGCACCCAAGATAAAACATCGGCAAAGAAAATTTCCACAGACATCCGCAAGAGGGCGCTTTAAGTAGTGCATTTTTAAGACTCAATAACTCCTAAACGACTTGACCTATTTTGCTTAAATTTGTTATGTGAAATAACCTGACCCTATCGACAAAAAATGAAACAGCCTTAGAGCAAAAACTTTAAACGATAATTTAGCATTTAAATTTTTCTCTAAGGTTCAACAGTTTTTTTATTAATTTAATAAAATTAATTCAATTGATCAAAGTTGGCGTACGAAAAAGCATACGAAGTTAGAAAATGGTTTTATTAAATCATTTATTTAATAATTTTTTATTCTCGTGACAGTAAAACAGTGAAACATAGTAAAATAGTACAACAGTGAAATTTCATTTCGAGCTATTCAGCGCTCAAGTTGCCGCTGAATATGCGAATTATTGAAACACCAACTTGCAACATTGCTAAATCTTCAGGCATAGCAAAAGTTTTGTAAACTTGCAAAATTATTATATGGAACGAATGCACCATGGCACACAAAAAATTGATTGAAGCGCTTGATCGAACTCTGAAGGATCTACGAGGAAATTCCTAACTTTTTGGTGGTGCTCTCATTTTATTAGCTGGCGACTTCCGACAAACATTACCAATTATACCAAAATCAACACCAGCTGATAGGCTCAATGCTTGCCTCAAAGCGTTGCATCTTTGGATATATGTACAAAAAATTACATTAACTACAAATATGCGTGTTCATCTGCAGCGAGAAGCATTGGCAGCTTATGCATTTCACTGCAGAAATTTTCTTAACAACTCTTGGACATTGGTAACAGAAAAATACCAGTTATTGTTGAAACAAAGTGCATTTCAATTGAAAAAGTAGTTCAAAATGTTTTCCCACAAATAGCCCTCAATTACAAAAATCATCAATAGCTTTGTGAACGTGCTATTTTGGCTTCAAAAAACAATGACGTTAACGCAATCAACTTTGCAATTCAGGAACAAATTCTAGGCGATTGTGTAACATACAAATCAATTGACACCGTTATGAACCTAGACGAAATTGTTACTTATCCAATTAAATTTTTAAATTCGTTGGACCTTCCAGGAGTGCCACCGCATATACTTTCACTTAAAATTGGTATGCCTATAATTCTTCTTCGCAACATTAATCCACCTCGATTGTGTAATGGAACTAGACTTGCTGTAAAGAAGCTAATACCTAACGTCATCGAAGCGACAATTCTTAATGGCAAATTTCGAGAAGAACAAGTGTTCATTCCACGTATTACTATTATCCTCACTGACATGGTATTTGATTTCAAACGACTGCATTTCCCCATTCGTCTGGCATTTTCCATGACAATAAACAAGGCACTAGGTCAACCACTCCAAGTGTGCGGATTGAATTTAGAGAATCCATGTTTTCACATGGTCAGTTATACGTTGCATGCTCGCGAGTGGGACAACCCAAAAATTTGTTAATTTTAGCAGAAGAAGGCAAGACCAAAAATATCGTCTATCCCAAAGCACTTCAATAGATTTTATTTTATTTAATCAACTAATTTGAAAGTTATTTTTTGTAAATTAATAACAATGGCTCAATAAATCTTCATTTACGTATATATAAAGGAAATTGAAGTGTCTGTCTTTTATTTTGAGATAGAACCACATTTTCAGATTTTCTGATTCGATTTAGCATCCCAATAAGCCAAACAACAAATAACAAATAAACCAACATTTATGAAATTTTTGTTTATCCGTCAGTTTTTTTGTCCTGCTTTAAGTCAAAAACCACTGAAGCTACGAAATTCAAATTGTGTGTCATATAATTGTGACTTCTGCTATGCCAAGCTAAAGGATATCTTTAAAAAGTGTTTTATAAAATTAAAAAATTAATAATCCCATCGATAAATTAAACGTCCCTGCAACTTCTTTTTGTTTTGAATTGTCTTTTTTAATTTCGTACACTGTTATATTTCTGATTAAAAGCATTTTATACTAATTTTTTAATTTTTAAAAAACTATGTAATATTGTTTTTGCTTAATTTAATAAGTTCATTCCAAATTGCTTAAAAAATATGGCAACCTATTAAATAATGCCAAACGTAACATAAATACAATCCCGAGTAACACTGGGTAACATCCGCTAGTATAATATAAAAAATAAAACAAGCAATAAACACATATTTAAACTAAGTAATAATATAAAAGTCTTCACAGTACGAATTTACGTGGCATGCAAAACATATGTTTGTTCTAAATACTAGCTTCTATTTCATTCACACACATGCACTAAACATTGCTGATTACAAAACATATGATACTATCTTCTACTTTTACTCCTACACAAATAAACAAACATATGATTATGTTAACTTGTTTTAGTAATCTAAGTCTACAATACTCACTTACACATATTATACTACTATTACTGAATATAAACATGCATTATTATATATCTAATTTTTATTCTTACATATATGATTAATGTTGACATTTTTCTAAGTACAACAACAAATGAAGCGTTCTCGCGAATAACGTTGTAACTAGACAAAATTGTAATTGTTCACTTTTATTCATTTTTATTAATTTTTTGTTTTTGGGTATGCGATAAAAATACCCGAAACTGCTCAACTGCTTAATCAGTTCTGTTTGTATTCGCAAAAAAAAAAACACTATAAAAATTGTCATTTACAACGTTATTCGCGATTATGCTTCAAATGTTAACTAATTCTTAGTTATACATACTATTCAAAGACGAACAAAATTAAAATAAATTCAATTAGTTTTTGAGCTCCAAAGCTGCCAGCTAATTCATATTTTTAAAAGTCTTTGATCTTTTCATAAGCTGTCAACCTTAAATCTATACTATTAGATAAAAATGAAACTTTTAAAAAGTTAGTATGTTTGTGGCTGCCGGTGAACTCAAAAACCGCTGAACGGATTTATGTGAAATTTTCACTATTCAAATCAGAAATGATCATAGATGGCTCATGTATACTCAAAATTTTGATATATTTAATAGCGAACAAGCAGGGCTGTAAAGTTTGCATTCATATTCAGAATTTTAAGTACAACTGAATAACGACATAAGAATGCATTCAATGAATGCAAAATTGATTTATACATAAAATTTTTAATTCACATTCAATTTTAAAAAAATGATTAATTAATCATTTCAATTATTCATTTTCGTTATTCAGAATAATGAATCAATTTTTTTATTCATTTGAATGCTTTTCACAAAGAATGCCATTCACAAAGAATTACAGAATTTTCAATTATTCTAATTTTATTCATTATTCATTTTTTATTCGTTATTCATTTTTTATTCTTTATTCATTTGTTATTCATTATTCATTTTTTATTCATTATTTATTTTTTTTATTTATTATTCATTTGTTATTCATTATTCATATTTTATTCATTATTCATTTTTTTATTCTTTATTCATTTGTTATTCATTATTCATTTTTTATTCATTATTCTTTTTTATTCATTATTCATTTTTTATTCATTATTCTTTTGTTACTCATTATTCATTTGTTATTCATTATTCATTTTTTATTCATTATTCTTTTGTTATTCATTATTCATTTTTTATTCTTTATTCAGTTGTTATTCATTTTTTTGTCATTGCTTAGGACTCGGGCTGTGTTTTTTTTTTATAGCAGCCCTATTCTGGCAAATTAACAAATTTTTTAACCAGTATTTTGAATATTTCTATGTGTTTGTTGTAATTTTTTCAATTTTGATAAAAATTGTCAACTGCTTTTCAGTTATTGACAATTTCATTAACAAATTTTGTTTTTTGAGCTTTAAATTTTGTATTGAAAACAACAAACACATAGAAATATTCAAAATACTGGTTAACAATTTGTTAATTTGCCAGAATAGGGCTGCTATAAAAAAAAACACAGCCCGAGTCCTAAGCAATGACAAAAAAATGAACAACAAATGAATAAAGAATAAAAAATGAATAATGAATAACAAAAGAATAATGAATAAAAAATGAATAATGAATAACAAATGGATAACAACAACAAAAATTTTTTTATAAATATCTTAAGAAATCAAAAAAAATACAACAGACAAACCTAAATCGTCGTGTCTACAATCTGTTAAAAAAACGCAACAAAAAAATTTTAGGAAATTGGTGAGAGAATTCGATGGCATTAAAAGCATGTTTCATTTGGGCCTTACTAGTTTCTAAACGTACGCTTGATCTCTGTTGTCTTAACTTATGAAGAACCAATTCCTCACACCCCGCTGGAATAAGTATATCGGTTATGACATAAAATTTAAGAGTATGTAGTTGGTTACTTCGGTTATCCATTTACCACTGGGACGAAGAAGCAAGCTCGGCATTAATTCGCTGGAAATAGTCATGACTGCGTGCTTAGCTTACTCTGAATTTTATTAACATTCAACCTACCGATATTTCTTCTATACCTTTTCCTGAACCTCATCATCAAATTACTGGTAATTAACATATCCATAATTTTTATTATTAAACGCAGATAACGGTTTATTTATTATTAAATGTATTTAATGTATTTATAATGGTATAGAATGAAAAACCATGTATTGATTCGAAAAACAATAATAGCAGGTCAGATTTACCGATTGCGATCAGTTGAGTGTTAACCTACAATAGTTTGTGTTTGCAAGCGTACGATTCTAAGTACTTGAAGTTATTTCATATTTAAGGGAGTAGTTCGGTTACTTGGATTCCTTTTTTCAAAATGTTTATTTCATGTTTCATTCAGATGAGCAACTCAATTTTTTTACATATCGATGGCTAAATATAGAACAGGCGTTTTTCTATAGAAAACTTTTTAAATGCAGATTTTATATAAAATAGGCAACAAATTTACAATCGTAGCTTTCACAAAAAAACTAGGTACGCATTTTCTATATTAAGCCATCGATATAAAAGTAAAAAAATTATTTTGAAGTTCTCACCAGTTTTTGAAAACTTAAATTGTACATACTTTTATTAACAGATATCTTTCTGTTCCTGAAGTTAGAGAACGACGCGTTTTATATCAAGTTTTATGTTGGATTTCTTAAACCAATTTTTAAATGAAAATACTTTAACCCGAATCACCCTGAATAATTTTTTTTAAAAAGTTTTAGAATGACCTGTTAACGCAAATATAAAATGGTTTTTAACAAAAATAAGCACATTTTAATAGGCCTATTACGGTTCACAACACAACAGTAATTTCTGATTTTATTGTGTACATTGCTAATACTTAAAATAAGACACAGCAGTGTATTGCTGTGAACCGTAATAGGCCTATAAGTGTTTGTGCTTGCGTGTCCATATGGCAACGACAGGGTGTTTCAGGTTAATTGTGAGCTATTTAGATCAAATAAGAAGCAATGACAAAAAAGTTAATAACAAATGAATAAAGAATAAAAAATGAATAATGAATAACAAAAGAATAATGAATAAAAAATGAATAATGAATAACAAATGAATAACGAGTAACAAAAGAATAATGAATAAAAAAGGAATAATGAATAAAATTGAATAATGAATAAAAAATGAATAATAAATAACAAATGAATAAAGAATAAAAAATGAATAATGAATAATATATGAATAATGAATAACAAATGAATAATGAATAAAAAATGAATAATGAATAAAAAATGAATAATGAATAACAAATGAATAAAGAATAAAAAATGAATAACGAATAAAAAATGAATAATGAATAAAAATAGAATCATTGAAAATTCTGTAATTCTTTGTGAATGGCATTCCTTGTGAATAGCATTCAAATGAATAAAAAATTTGATTCATTATCCTGAATAACGAAAATGAATAATTGAAATGAATAATTAATCATTTTTATTAAATTGAGGTGAATTAAAAATTTTATTTATAAATCAATTTTGCATCCATTGAATGCATTTTTCGTTATTCATTGATTTATTTTTTTGTGATTTAAATCAAATTGAATGCATTCTTTTACAGCTCTGGCAATAATAATCTAAAAAAACAGCAAACAAGCTTTAAAAAAGACTGTTCGCATTTTCAGTGATTTACCTTCTTCCTCATTTCCAGTGTTTATAAGAACTTCTCTGTATGTGCTGCTTGTTGCTTGTGGCTGTTTTCTATAAAATCTCATAATATCGGTAAACGACTTCCCATCAATTTCTCCAACCTATAATTTATTATTTATTAACACTTAAAATATGTATGCGATTTTTATTTAAACAAGTACCTTTATATATAAATAAATTGAACACATAAGTATTTGATCAAGATGTCTATTCTGCATCAGTTCGGTTCTCTGCGTAATTGAATATTCAAAAAGAGTCCATATTTTGTTCATAAAAATTTCATCATCCATATTAAGTTCTGTACATAGCTCTCTCATTCTTAACCAAGCTAGTTTATAAAACTAAAATAATATATGAAAATATCTTTATATATGAAGTGTTTAATATCAAAGATTAATATTTAAAATTTTAAGAAGATTCGAAAAACGCTAAATTTTATTAAGAAGAAACTAAAGTTACAGACAAAATGGTTAAAAGTCTTGAACTATGTAATAGTACAACTAAGATATTACCACATTTTTATAAACTTAGCAATACTAACCCATAATTGAAACTCTACTGTATTAAAATTGAAACAAAAAGATCATAAAATTGAAAATATTTCAGCTTCTCTGTTAGCTTTTTGATTTCAATTTAAGTACAAAAGAAATATTACAGCTTTCTTTTAAGCTTTTTGGTTAAAACGACCGCTACTAAACCCCTAAAGAAGAACTAAGAAGGGTGAAGAGGCACAAACGTTCAAACCTTTGGAAAAGCCTCCCAAAGCTAAGACTATCCAAATTGATCCTCAGAGATTTTAACACTTTAATAATTCTAATGGGGTTCCTTACAGGACACTGCCAACTTAAATATCACCCGATGAAATTGGGCCTTAAAACCGATAGTAACTGTCGTTTCTGTGAAGAAGCAGAGGAGACTCCAATACACCTACTTACAAACTGCGACGCCGTGGCTCGCAGACGTAAACTAGCACTGGGGAAAATATTAGCTGAGTCTAGAGCAAATTTCATCGATAGAACCTAAGAACATTCTCAAATTCATCAGAGCTTTGAGAAGGATGTACAATAGATCTCATTTGGATCGCAGTTCGCATCACCACCATACCCATCTCCACATTAACATTAACATTAACAAACTCCTAAATAAAATCAATGAAACTTTCTACTGGTGCTAGGTATATAGTACATTCAAAAAAGTTTATTTTTAACATTTTTTTCTCTTTTCGGGTTTGGTCTGCAAGAGGCAGGCCTGTAGACAAGGGGGGTTAGGGGTTCAACATTTTTAAATCTCAACACAACATCTAACCATCTAAATATAAATTTAAAAACATCGCTTCTTTTTTGTGGAAAATCGGGGGAAAACAGGAGAATATTAATTAAAATGTACAATTCTACTACCTGCGAGAGCCATTGGCGTATATAATAACGTATTAAAATTTCAGTTCAATCGGCTTGATAAAATTTTAATAACATACAGTGCGCAGTTATGAGGCGCTCTCGACTATGTGCTATAACCTCGTTAATATTTGAAGGTATGACCTGCGGTTAAAAAAATTTTTTGATTTTTTTTTTTTCATAATTGTCTTCCAAAATCCTTCAAAAATAATTCCTTAAAAGAATTTTTTAAAGTTCGAATTATTCGAGTTACAGAGCTATATATGTGGTTAAATTTTAAGGACCGATGTTGATTTTGAATAAAACACAAATTATTTAGCAAATTATTATCATTTCTTTTTATTATGATAATACTGGAATGGTTCAATTATGTATGGGGCATAATTGAGGTTCTATGCAGTTAATGTGCCGAATTATCTCATCCTTTAGCTCTTGAATTGTTGCTGGCTTATCGACGTACACCTTTTCTTTCAAATAACTCCAAAGAAAGAAGTCCAACGGTGTCAAATCACATGATCTTGGCAGCCAATTGACATCGTCACCACGTGAGATAAATCGCCGACACTGCCATTGAATTTGTCGCGCAAAAGAGCCATTGTTTCGTTAGCTGTGTGGGAAGTGACACCGTCCTGTTGAAACCGCATATCGTCCACATCCATATCTTCCAATTCGGGCCATAAAAAGTTAGTTATCATCTCACGATAGCGAACACCATTCACAGTAACTGCCTGACCAGCCTCATTTTGGAAAAAATACGACTCGATGCCGACAGCCCATAAACCGCACCAAACAGTCACTCTTTATGGGTGCATTGGTTTTTCGACAATCACTCTTGGATTATCATTGCCCAAATACGGCAATTCTGCTTATTGACGACTCCACTGAGGTGAAAATGTGCCTCATCACTGAAGATGATTTTCTTCGAAAATTGATCATCCACTGTTGCCATTTCTTGCCACCATTCTTACCATTGACGACGCTTGAAATTGTCAAGAGGCTTTAGTTCTTGAGTCAATTGCACCTTGTAAGCGTGTAAATGCAAGTCTTTATGCATAATGTTCATCAACGACGAGCGGTGCAATTGTTGGGCACGACGACGAGTTGAGGTGGACTGCTCTTTAGCCAAACTATCGCGAACAGCAGCAATATTTTCTGCAGTACGAGCTGTACGAGCATGCACTGGTGTTTTCACATCTCCTATAGACCCGCTTTGCTCAATTTTTGCACGATTTTTCCGATTGTACGTACATTTGTACGATTAAATTTACCGAAAAAAATCACGAAGTGCACGAGAACATTTCTATGCTGGAAATAAATAGGGGATCTTATGAAAGCAATCCATCAGCAGCACGAGTTTGTAGAAATTTAAAACTAATTTGTTTCCAAAATTTTAAATCATCGTCTTTGAGCGGTTATGAAGACTCTGCTTCGCTAACTTTATTAAATTTAAATCTATCTTCACAAGCAAGTCCAAATGAAAAAAAAATGAAAGTGACGTCATGAGTTTCTCCCATGAGGAAATGGAAGACGATTCTGATAATAATACGGCAGACATTTTCGATATAATAAATGATGAAAGAATTGTGCTAATGCTTATGTGGCTGGATGGCTTGTGCATAAATTTCTTTCAAAAATTAATTGTGAAACTTGTAAAAACTACTTGAAAGAAGTTAACAATTACGAAAAGAAAACTGCAAAGCTTATAAGACTTCGAGAGTACAAGTTTCATATTTTGTCCACTCAATCTGATGCCTTTGAAAGAGACATTCGGCAACTTCATCGTTTATTTGAGCAATACTTTAAATATAATATAATGCCGAACCTTTCTCAATTGCTTATAAATAAAATTTCTTAAAGTTTCAAATTAAGCTGTCATCGTCATTCCAAACTTATTTTGGATTCTATAATAAAAATTTTCATAAGATTTTCAATTAAGAACTTCAACAACGCCATTAAAAACTTGCGTATAGAGGAAAAAGTTTTGAAAGCATTTAAAAAGATATCACATCAAATTAAAAGAAATATCTAAAAAAAAAATGTTCGTACAATAAGTACCGAAAACATCTTTAATAGCTGGAACCTGTCTAATAATATCTTTACCACTCTTATTCATTTTATTATATCAACTTATGTTATTATTATTATGTATTATTGTTTTCTTATATAAAAATATTTGCGTTTTATGTGAACTTTTCATGTTATTTTATTTGAAATGAATTATGTTTTGATATGCTTAGGTGTATTAAAATAATTAAATTATGCCCAAAATAAATATAATGATATAAAATTATTTACAAAATTGTTGACATGATAGATTAATGAAGATTTTATTTCTCAAAATACAAGATATATTTTTTTAAAAATGAGAACAATAAAAACAAAATCTAAAACTGACTTCAGCAAAGAATACGAAAATTCAAATAAATACTTGTACTTGAGTTATATATTTTTTCCTTTAAAAGCTGCTATAAGAAAAAATAGCTTCACAGCAACAGGCTGTTTGTTTAATGTACACTTACATAAATACTACTCAGTAGTTCCAGTCTTGAAGAAGTCTCAAATGAATCATGTATGATTTTTTTTGATCCTTGACGAAACATGCTGATTTGGCCATACATTACATTGACGAAAATTTCATATAAATGCTCCAAATTCGTGCAAGACGCAATGCAGAAACGTCGGGATTTATCATGCACGAACCCAATATCGAAATATTGAGAAAGTTTCTTTATCGAAAAGTAGACAGAAATATAAAGAAATTCGTCAATGAATTAAAATCGAAATGTGCTTCTGGACCGAATTTAACGTCGTGCAATATATCGCTCGAAAGGGGATACAAATATTTCATCCTCTTTCAACTCTATTGGAAATCGACGTAATGTTGGTTTCGTAATGGCCTGACGCCACCACACCGTATGTTTTCCAGGTCCACTCGGGCAGCTGTTCAAGCCCATTCCTTTACTATCGCCTCGATGCCACACGGAACCTCACGTTGTAGTGATAATTCGTTCTTTAGTCGTATGGTAAAGTTGTGGAATAGTCTAACTGCGAGCGTGCTTCCGTTCAGTTTTGAGCTGTGCAAATTTAAAACAAATCTTCACCGAAACTACTCCATTTTTTCAACCTCTAACAAACTATCACCCATCTGCCAAATCAGCACAATGCTCTTACATTTATAAGAAACATTACCTGAGCTTTCACTTTACAAAACAGAAAAAAATTATACCAAATTGTCAAAATCAAACGAACTCGACAGCAATGCCAATAACACCTAAACAGTGGTGTCAATGACTATTTAAATACTATCGAAAACCATCGTCAGTTCAAAACTATCGATAGTCACGATAGTGTAAAATTATCGATAGTATCGATAGTGTAATCGATAGTTTGCAAACTCTACAGTTTAGCCTCTGAACGATTCGGCGAATTACAACAATCATGAATATCTTGAAGCTTTCATGATGTTGAATAAGTAATAGAGTGGAAAAAGTTAGGCGCTGACAACCGCTACTTCGCATTATATTTTGTATACATTTTTTTTTAAGTCCAACAGCTCATGCAGAAACTTCCTTTAAGAAATCATCACGAAAAGTTCGTCAGTGATGCCGCGCACTACTGGGTAGTTATAATTCCTAAGAATCGGAAATTGCAAGTGTTGTTGAAGAAACAATTCAAGCTTCACCCATGGCAATTTCGATGACAATTTAAGATTCTGTAAACACCCTCCAGAAAAAATCGGATGGCTTCCATCTAAAAGTGATAAAGAAACATTCCCCACCGTATCTTTCGGCAGCTTAAGGGTAGTTTTGTATTTATGTTGTTTCCAAACCGCTTCTTTAAAAATGCATATGGAAACTTTTACTTATTGACAAGCAATGACAACAGAAAATATTAATATCATTGTTTCCTAGCCGCTTATTATAGAATTCGATAGTCTAGTGGTAGCGCGCTTGACTGTCGCTTAAGGGTCCCGGATTCTAGTCCTGGCCGGGCATTTTCATAACAATTGAGAGGACTGTTTCCGCATTCGTTTTTAAAACAGCGGAGAGGAATGTTTCCACATTAATTTTTCTTACAGCGGAGAGGAATGTTTCCCTTTAATGACATGATATGTAAAAAAATAAATGGAGTGTCCAACGGAATGGAATGCTTCCTACATTCCATGGAATGTTTCCTGTTTATATCCGGGAATGTTTTCATTTCCTGGAGGGCATCAAGCTGAAACTCCTCAAGTTTCAGCTTGATCGTATTTTAAATAAACACACACACATCCGGTGCATGTTTACACAGCTGCAGATTATTTGATTGCAGATTTTGTCTTTGCTTCCAGAAATATTTCACAACTATTGGAAATATTTCGTAAGCCAGATTATTGCTTATCTTGCAATAATCTGTTTCCAGCTGGAACTCCTTCTGGGTTCCTTCTTCTGTACTTAAGATTACAATGTTAGATTTTAAGTATAGTTACGGATTTACTGAGCTCGAATGAATATCTAGTTCAAAGAAAAATAAAGGCTTTAAACATAAAAAATTGTTTTCTTTGAAACAAATCTGGCGACGAGGATGGGATACAGAGTGGAAAACTGTAATCCCTAGTAGTGAAAAAGAACAATTAAAATATTTAAATACAAAGCACAATAAAAGTATTAAAGAAAAATTTAACGAATTTAGTGAAAACCTGCATTAAAAGAAAAAATAAAATTATTTAAGTGAAGTTTAAAATATTTAAATGAATAACTTTTAAACTTGAATTCAAAGCACAATAAAAGTAGAGTTTAACAAATTTAATGAAAACCTACATTAAAAGAAAAATAAAAAACGATTTTAAACTATCTAAACTAAACAAGTATGATTTAAACTATCAAACATTTAGAATTTGTATTTAAATCATATAAAGTCAACATAAAAAATAAAAATATTTAAGTGAAGCAGAGAGTTTGAATAAAGCAAGGCGGTTGCCGTTTTTCAACGGAACGGATGAATACACCATCAGCAATTATCTGAGGGATGTAAGGACAATACTATCCTTTACTATTCTTGACACCAGCCAACTACCAAATAACTCTACAAAACTTTCTCATCAATCGTCTTCAGAGCAAGGCGTTAAAAGTAATTGAATCTTTAATTAACCCAACTTGGGAACAAATTGTAGTTAGACTTAAAGAAGAATTTGGTATAAAAAGATCTTTCTTTAATTTAAGAAATGATGCATTAAATGTAGATGCAAAAAGTTTTGAAGAATTACATCATAAACTTAGGAAAATTTGTAATGACATGAATGGAAAGTATTGCTTAGAGCCAAACGTAATGTATGTATACTCCTGAAAATAACGAAACTATAGCATTTGATATATATGTAAATTTTTTGCCAATTCATATCAAATCATTATTATTAAAAAACAAAATATGTTTAATAAATACAGCCTATTCATACTTTTTAGAGAATAATATAATTAAAGATATTGTTTTGAAAAAATATAATAAAAAGAAAACGTACGATTTAATGAAAAATAAAACTCCCACAAAAACTTTAACTTCAATAGTAATTATAAACCAAATAATTATTTTGGGACAAATCAGAATTATAACAGATTACCGAATATTAGGAATTAAGTGCCAACTTATCAGAACAGACCACAAAACTTTGGAAGTCAGAATTTTAGGAATCAAACGCAAACTTATCAAAACAAACCTCAGAATTTTAAAAATCAAACACAAAGCTATCAAAACAATTACCCTAATAGAAATCCTTATAAACCAGAACCTATGGAGGTGGACACAGTTTAAATCGAAAATTTTCAGGAACCGTGCCCTGATAAAGATTATTAATAATATTATTAACGATCGAAAAAATTAAGGTTAGATGTTTAATTGACACTGGATCTGCCATTAGTTTAGGGGAATATAGAGTCTTTAATCAGTTCAAAACCGTACGCACTTTAAATAAATTAATTAAAATAAGTACTATTGCTGGATATGCTACAATTTTGCATGAAGCCGTTGTATCGATTCCGAGTGAATTCAATGACAATAAAAAACCATGTCAATTAAATTAACCAATTTTTATAATAAACCGTTCGATTGTATACTCGGAAATAGTATTTTGACACCAATCGGGGCAATAATTGACTTATTAAATAACGAACTGATTGTAAATGGCAATGAAATAATTATCTGTAAGGAAAACGAGGCGCTTTATTAATATGTAGAAGTCAATAACTTAGAGTGAGACGAATGTGATATAAATAAGGTAATAAATAAGGACCTAAACGATGAGGACAAAGTTAAACTTGCAAAATTTTTAAATAAGAATAGAAAGAACTTTTTTGAAGAGGGTCAAGATCTGACCGCAACCGATTGTATACGTCACAAAATAATAACTACTTCAGATCAACCGATATATTCAAAGAATTACCATTATCCTCAAGTTCACGAAAAAGAAATTGAGCGGCAAATAGGAGAAATGTCTCAACAAGGAATTATCAGACCAAGTAAATCTCCTCATAGTTCGCCCTTGTGGGCAAACCCGAAAAAATCAGAGGGTGGCGAAAAGAAACGGCGGATTGTAATAGATTATCGGAATTTAAATAGTCGCAATAAATGAAAAATTTCCGATACCTAATATTGAGTCTTTATTTGATAAACTAAGTCGTGCAAATTACTTCTCTACCTTAGATCTAGCTAAGGGTTTTCATCAAATCCTAATGGATGAGAACGACTAGAGAAAACAGCATTTTCGACTCCGGTTGGCTATTTTGAGTATATTCAAATGCCGTTCGGCCTTAAAAATGCTCCCGCTACTTTCCAGCGGATGAAAAATCATGCTTTGCGAGATTTCGTAAAAAAATTCTGCATAATAAATATGGATGACATATTGGTTTTTTCCACGTCCATAAGCGAACAATTCTTACCAAAAATATTTCAAAAGCTTAATGAATATAATTTGAAAATTCAAATGACAAAATGTCAGTTTTTATCAAAACAGAGTTTTTGGGCCACATAAATACTTCCGACGGCATAAAGCCCAATTCATCCAAAATAGCGGCAGTAAATAACGTAAGATTACCTAAGACTATAAAAGAAATTAAATCATTTCTAGGTCTAACCGGATATTACTGGAAGTTTATAAAAAATTATTCTATGATAGCATCCCCAATTATTAAATATTTAAAGAAAGATGCTAACTTGAAACAAATTGGAACAGGCAACGAATATGCAAAAGCATTTTAAAAATTGAAATAACTTATCCATTACATATCCAATTTTAGCTTTTCCAAAGTTTGATGAAACATTTGTTATCACTACCGATGCAAGCAATCTAGCAATAGGAGCCTTCTTAAGTCAAGAAGGCAAACCGGTATGTTATGCGAGCCGAACTTAAAACGGTCAAGAAAAAAATTACTCCACAATAGAGAAGGAGTTGCTTGCCATTGTATGGGCAGTGAAGTATTATAGGGCGTATCTATACGGTCGAAAGTTTTTGGTCCGAACGGATCACGAACCTCTCAAGTGGCTTTACACGTTAAAAGAACCAAATCAACGAATAATTCGTTGGAAAATTTCTTTAGGGGAATATGAGTTCGAGGTAGATTATGTAAAAGACAAGGATAATAAAGTTGCCGATTTCTTGAGTAGAATAGAATACCCTGAGAATCACATAACCGAAGAAGTTTTTGATTTAAAATCTATTTTTCACCTCTCAAGTGAGGAAGTGAATATAGATACCGAGAGCGGAGTTGATGACTTAATTTCCTCAACTGGGTCGACAATTCACTCAGGCCAAGAAAATTTAAACGACAATTTACCTATAAGCGAGGGAATCGTTAATAAATACAGGACGCAAAGTAGAATTGTCAAGAAAAAAAAAATTCGGAGATAGAATATTATTTCGATAATATTGTAAATTTAATAATAATATTATAAAGAGCAATATTTAAATGATCTGTTAAGGAATCACCTGAGAAACGGAAAAATTGGTATCTATTCAGAATTAGAACACCATAGATATAACATTATTCAACAAAAACTAATCAATTTATTCAGCAATGATTCAGCAAAATTAGCGGTGGATCTAACAAATGAAGAACACGTATATTCTGAAATAGAAAAATATTCATAATGCTACTAACCATCGAGGTGTCATAGAAAATTTTGAGGAAATTAAAAATGATTATTTTTGTCCAAATTTGATTAAATTTATAAAGAAATTCATTAACAACTGCACCATCTGTGGTGAAAACAAATATGACAGGAAGACAAAAAAATATTTTAACGCAACAGAAACTCCTAACAAACCAAATATGATCGTTCATTTAGATATATTCCAAGTTCAAACAACTTATTTTGTAACCACAATAGATCGATTTACGAAGTTAGCCAGCATCCACAAAATCGATGATAAAAATCACCGTTAAGCAAAAACTCGAAGAAAGAATATCCTATTAAGGGAAACCAGAAATGTTACTCATGGATAATGAATTCAATAACATATTAATAAAACTACTTTGTAGAGAAAATGGCATTACGCCACATTTTACAACACCTAACTCCCACACGGGGAATTCCGATATCGAACGATTTCATTCGACTCTATTGGAACATATAAGGTTTTTAAAACATGGTGACGGAAGTATGAATATAAATGAAATAGTTATAAGAGCGGTAGGTTATTATAATAACTCCATTTATTCTACGATAGGAATCAAGCCTATGGATTTTATTAATCACGAAAATATAAATTTAAGTAAAATAGCTGAAAAAATGCGAATTAAGAAGAAGAAGGTAATGCCAACATTAGTGCAAGGAGTCTTACGGGTCCAACAAATACAAGACAATAGTGAATTTGTAGGAGTAAAAGTAGCAGAACATCAATTGATACATGAAACGGATTTAATATTACCTATTATTGTTCCAAATGATATAATCAACCAATTAAACGATATGGTGCAGGACTTTCAGCCCCTACATTCCGATCATAAAGTAATACTCCTTTAAACTTAGGGATAAACTTAGGGATAAGCGTGGCCTTGTTAATGTCATAGGTCTAGCATGTAATTTTCTATTTGGTACCATGGACGATAAGTACAGAATTGATATTGAAACCCATTTAAATACGGTAGATTCTAGTTTACACAATTCTAAAACAGCGTTAAATCAACAAATTAAAATTGAAGAAAATTTTAATCACACCTTTATAAACCTTAGAGATACGTTATACAAGGACCGTTATCAAATGTTAAATCATTTAAATCAATGAACAATTATTTAAAATAAGTAAGTATTTTGACAAATCAAATCGAAAAAATTCAAGCCAGTGTCACTACTGCACAAAACAAAATTATACATCCGGGTATACTACTAACCAGAGACGAAATTGATAATTACCAAATAGATTTGAATAAATTAAAATATATAAAAGTAGGTGTTTTTGAATATAAGAATAACTTACTAGTTTTTGTTATTGAAATACCAAAAACATCTAAAACCATTCAGTTAAGGGCGCTTATACCACTGTAAAACGATGAATTTAAAGAAATTGATGCATATAATTCTTTTCAACAAAAACGTTATATTGAGAAAATTTTTGAATTTAAAAATCAAACGCATTCCTTCGAAAAAAATAAAGTATTAAATGAACTAAAATTATCAAAACATTGCAGTATATCTGGAAACTGTAAATATATTCTAAATAATTTAACTGAAATTGTAAACATTGACGAGGACTTAATACTTGTCAAAATGCAAAAAATATTAATTTAGAACAAAATTGCAATTAAAGAAGAATAATTTTGACAGGAAATTATTTAATTCAATTTGGTTTATGTAAACTACGAATTTTTAAACATTACTTTAATAATAACAAAACTGTATTTTATGAAAAATTTACTTATCCCAAAATTAATGTCACATTCAGTTTCTCAAAAAAAAATAGCTTTCGATGACATTGTAATCGCTAATGAACAAAATATTAATGAAATTGTAGAATTAAAACATCACAAAAATTTTTCTTATACCTTTCTCATAGTAACTATTATTATATTATTTACACTAACCATAATTCTTTTTATTCTAAGAAAGAAAACCCCTATAATTGTAAAAGGAATTCAAAGAGACTCGAATCTTAAGGGGGGCGAGTTATATATTCCGAAGCATTGGAAATTGGAAGTGTGGTTGAAGCTCCAATTCAAGCTCCACCCATGGCAATTTCGATTACAATGTAAGATTCTGTAAACTTCAAGCTGAAACTCCTCAAGTTTCAGCTTGATCGTATTTTAAATAAACACACACACATCCGGTGCACGTTTACACAGCTGCAGATTATTTGATTGCAGATTTTGTCTTTGCTTCCAGAAATATTTCACAACTATTGGAAATATTTCGTAAGCCAGATTATTGCTTATCTTGCAATAATCTGTTTCCAGCAGGAACTCCTTCTGGGTTCCTTCTTCTATACTTAAGATTAAAATGTTAGATTTTAAGTATAGAGTAGAGGGGGGTAATGTCGTGCACTCAACTTTAAAGTGCTCGTAAAGCCGTACATGACAAGCGAATACAACGAGTAAGCATCCGATCGAAAGATAATTTGGTTGGTAACATTAATGTGTAACAATATTCGTGTAGCATGAAATCGTGTTAGTATACATTAAAAAAAAAATGTGCACGACATTACCCCCCTCAAAATTTGTGTGGTAATGTCGTGCATTGTATTGTAAAGGTATCAGAATGTGTGAAAAACGATAGGTAGTGGTTCGATTCAAGAAGATATAGCATTATTGTTTATTTATTTATTATTGTTAATTATAAGGCAATATACACAAGTCCGAAATATGATCAAAAAATACAATTTTATGAAAAGAAAAGTGAAAATAGGCAATTTGCTATACGAAACACGGAAAGAAAAACAATATTTTTTCAAAAAGTGCTTGACATTGAGAAAAAATTTTGGAAAATTTTATTTTGATTGTAGCGTTTTGTTATGGCTTCACGACTCCCTTGGTACACTAGGGCGACCGCGTTTCCTTCCTTTTTCTTTTATGTATAGTGCACGACATTGCCCCACATCAAATGCACGACATTGCCCCAAAGGTCGTTTTCAAGGTTGACTTCGACAAATCGGTAAAGAACAAACATTTTTTCGATCACAATACATCTTTTTTTTCGGCGGAAAATTTGCTTTAAGAAAACACTTACCTGGTATATTTTCCTGCGAGACAAATAATTTTTCTGATCCGATAAAAAAACACTTTCGTCGTCCCGAGAACGTGCGATTTTTAAAAAACGTCGCACATATTGTCCTTACACATGGATATTGATATATTGTATGCATGAGCTCTGTAGGTCAGTAGGCCCATACCTTACCAACGGCTGGTATATCATTCAATTTTTTATGCTAAAAAAGCCAGTGCACGACATTACCCCCTTCTACTCTAGTTATGGATTTACTGAGCTCGAATGAACATCTAGTTCAAAGAAAAATAAAAGTTTTAAACATAAAAAATTGTTTCCTTTGAAATACAAAACTTACTGATACCACTTTGCATAAAGTTTTTTTTTGGATCATTTGGCTTCAGTCATAGCACCTGGTTTGAGAATTTGTTGAGCGCGATTGTTGATTTAGTGCTCCATCTGAGCGGCAGAGCTCCCTAGATTTATTTGCTGAAGTGGTTTCTCTATATATATATACTCAAATACGAAATCAAAACACTGTGACATAAGAAACCAAAGTGGCACCAAGACTGTGGTCGAATGCGAACTCCGAATGCGAACTCCGAATGCTATTAGTGGTTTCGTTTTCATTTCGAGTAGTAATGGAGAAAGTTCGTTGCGATTTTTTTTGTATTTGTCCGGCCAAAATGCATAATTATCATCCTCATAATATGTATGAATAAATGGAATCAAAATTTTTTCTACACAATCATTTTGAAAGATCACTTAATTTATTGCTCCGAAATTACTTTGTCAGGGACAGCAATTTAAAGCATAACTTCTTGCTCAAACTTTTTCTTGAATTTATATTTTACATTAGGAGAATTGAAAATCTATCATTTGTGTAAAATATATCGTTTCCTGCCATTTATGGAGCACATAGTGTAAAATAAATCTCGTCTTACAAAATTAACGATTTTCCATTGTAATTTTTGGCCATCCACCGACATTAAGATTTTACTAACTGAACTTACTCTTCAGTGTACTGTGGAGACTGCTGCTTCTTTCTGACTTTAATATTAAGTGATTTTAATGTTTTGCAAATATATGGCTGCGAGTACTAGGATTTTTGGACGGCTTCGGTCTGATTTATGCCATCTTTGTTGTTAAAAGCGGTTTTAACCTTTTTAATGTTTTTTTTTATGTCATAATAATCGGTTTTCTTCTGTAACCTGGTTGTCTTTCTATTTGTAATTACTCTGGATAGAATTATCGCCTTTTTTGACAAGCCTTGAGCCATAAAATGTTCGCATGTGAACTTTTTTCCCTTCTCTTAATGCTGCTGATAAATACGTACAATACGCCTACGGAGATGTTGCTGCTGTGACGGCATTTTAAGGACTAACGTAACAAGTGCGCTGCGATGGGTCATATGATGAAAAGATAATGCAATAGCTCATTTATTTACGCAATGCCTTCGTGGCAAAACAAATCATTGCAGATTTTAAGTTATAACCCGTTAAGTTATACTAATTGAAATGGTATTTGCTTTAATGTTTTTTGTTAGAAATAGGTTCTTTTATTTTATTCCTTAAAGCGCTCGAAAATTTGAGGTATTTTTACGATTTTTTTCTAAAAGTTA
This sequence comes from Dichetophora obliterata, assembly GCA_963920525.1. Classification (NCBI taxonomy): domain Eukaryota; kingdom Metazoa; phylum Arthropoda; class Insecta; order Diptera; family Sciomyzidae; genus Dichetophora; species Dichetophora obliterata. Next base: position 162,816,926 of record OY986439.1, on the reverse strand, counting down.
AAAGATGAACTTTTATTTAAACTTTTAAGTTACATTGTAACACTCATTCCATATTTGGGAAATAACAAAACAAAATGGCGAAGTTTCACATATTTTTTAACCTTTATTTTTATGTTAGGCCGCATAAAAGAAAAGGTTAAATATTAATGAATATATACTAATGTACTACATACACATATGTACAATAATATTTAAAATTTAGTCCGATCGGTTGAATAGTTTTTTCGTTATACCGTCAACGAGGTTGAAAAGCGTTATTTCGAAAAAAACGATTAAATATTAAAAAAAATTATATATTAACAATTAAAAAAAAATTTATAATTTAATTGAAAACATCCGCATCCGCATCCGCGGATATGAATTTTAACTATCCGCATCTTCAAGGAAGGCTCTTTACAGATCTGCATCCGCAAAATGACATCCGTCACATCCCTAATTGTTACTCTTTTTACAACTAAAAATGCAATTTATTTAATGTTTACAAATTCATGCAGAACTAGCGAATTTGCAACTAGAAAAGAAGCTAGTACATTTATGAGTACTTAGTTAAGAGTAAGAAAAACAGTTGGTATTTTTTTAACTAGTCAAAATGCGACTAATAAGTTAACAATAAATTAAGCAAATAGTTATTTTATAAATAGTAAAACAGATTGTATTTTTGAACTAACTGGAATACAGATGGTAACTTATCTAGTAACTTCTTGGTTAGTAAGATGTCACTAGTTTAACATCTAGTATTTTTCTGACTGGTGAGTTAACTAGTTAAATTCATAACTAGTACGATTTTGCACTGCAGGGTTCTGCTACTATGTTTTGCCTGGTTTCCTCTTCAATGAAGTCAACATCGCTCTCACTAGGGATGTGCAAGTCGAAGTCGAAATAAGTCGAAAGTCGACTTTTGCTAGATAATTTTTGACTTTTGACTATCGACTTTTTGATATTGAAAAAAAAGTCGAAAGTCGACTTTTGCTTTCGACTTTTACTCTCGACTTTTTTCATTTTAGGCAAAACAAAAATCTTAACGCTAATCTGAGAACTGTTTTCTCTAAACTAATAAAATAGCTGTTTAACAATAAGTAAAGCTGCGTTAGCAACTCTTTATTCCATAAATGTAAAATAGTGGTCGGCAAAATTAAAAAAAAGAGACTGTAAGTGGAAGTGTGACAAAGCAATTGCGTATCATCTGATTACGTTACACGCGTAAATAAATGTTTTAATGAAATTGTCACTATTTGAAAAGCAGGTGACAATTGTTATCAAAATTTATTATTTTTGAGCTTCAAATTTTGTTTTGAAAAAAAAAATATTACAACAAACACATAGAAATATCAAGAATACTGGCTAAAAATTGTTACTTTGCCTTTGGCTGTTAATACCAATTTATATTTACAATATTCAAACTACGCTCAAATCGATTAACATTTTATTATAGAAAACAGGAATGTTCTGCTATAAGTTAAATTGGCAAGAATTTAAAACGAGTCATTGAAATTACATAAAAATTAACGATATTGAATTGGTAAAACCATATGCTTCTTTAACACTTTTAGATCCTAGGTTCAAAAAGCACGCATTTCAAAATATCCGTGAGTGTTCTCAAGCAATCTTTCACCTTGGTAAGCAGCAATACATAAATAATTACTGCAAATATTACCCCCCCCCCCCCCCTCTCCATTTAGGTGATCTTGTGAATGCCGAGATGAAACAAGCAAGAATTTCAAATGAAGAAGTTGTGATAGCGGCATCAACATCTAATAATCAAGAATCCGATAACAGTGACATATTATGTTTTTGGATGAGGTGGTTAAAACAAGCATGGACTCTACAACTGATGAAATTGAAGGGGTGCCCACTCAGCTGCGCCTTTATCTGGATCGCCCAGCTGTTGATCGAAAACTTAATAAAAATCCGCTTATTGTCTGGAAATGCATGAAAACTGAATTTCCTTTTGTTTGGGCCGTTGCAAAAAATATTCATCAACTGTTGCAACTTTGGTGCCATCCGAAAGGTTATTTTCTCATGCTGGTAGGGCTGCCAGGTCATGATCTCCACGCGGGTTGTCCCGATTTTCAGTCTAAAAATTTGCGTCCCGCGGAGACCTCACGCGGGATGCCAAATGTCCCGATTTGTTGAAAAACAATTTTATTTTGTAATATTTTCACTATTTTTTAAAAATACTTCCTACGTTTTTATTTCTTCATGACTAAATTTGTACAAATTTTTTTGTACTCCACTAATTAATTGCACCGAATCGCATACTTTTCAAGCAACCGAACAGTGCGTGAAATAAAGAAAAATGGAGCGAATAAAACAATAACATCATTCTTTGTGGATATTGTTAATTTTGCTTTGCTCATTTTCACCCACGATGTTCGTTAATTTCAACATATCGCATCCTTTTCTAGCAATCAAACATAGCATGAACGAAAGAAAACAAAACGAAAAAAACAATAAGTGCATTATGTAAAATACATTATAAAATACGAATTTTGAATTTTCAGATATTAATATGGGTTAGTAAAAATATAAGTTTGTTTTGTTTCTATATTCATTTATTTGAGTTCTCTGTCACTGACTTTTGTTTAAAATATAAAATTTATTTTTTAAAGTAACATACAACTCGAAAAAAATCGATTTTCAGTAAACGTATTTAAAGTTTTTTTTTTTGTTATTCTAAGCGTACTGGACGATTGAGTCTCTGTCCCGATTTTTTTGCTTATGTCCCGATTTTTTTTGTAAAATCCCAATTTTTAAAAAAAAACAACCTGGTCCTACATGCTGGTCTCATAGCAAACCAATTGCGAAGCAGGCTTTCGCCAGAACATCTTAACGTGTTGGTTTTTCTACGTTCAGTTGGTGAAGATATGTGGTTCCCTTGATTGTGCATTCACTTGTGCACAAATATATCGAGCCCTAACAGCCGAATTAACGTAAGCGCCACTTTTTCGAAATTAATTTTAAATGACAAACGATAGTACGACAGCAAAATCGTCAACTCCAAAAATTTCACATCTCTACGTTAAACTGTTCTAAAGTTACAGAAAAATAAAAATAAAATAAAATAAAATTTACATGTACCGCTTATGCAAAAAAAAAAAACACAAGGAAAATGCTTGTCTTGTAAAATTTGTTTTATAACGCTTACGTTAATTCGGCGATTAGGGCTTGATATTCAGCCCAATTATTAATAATTTTTCCTGGGGAATCTGAAAAGGTTGTTTTAATTTTTAGGAAAGCAGAAAGAGACTCACATTTTTTTTTTACTTTCATAAATATTGACGGTTAATGAAGAAATTTATATTAAAAATTTCCAAAATGTTCTTAAACTTTATCTAGAAAATTAACTCTCCCTTTTCCGATTACCCGGGAAAAATTATTCATAACATGTCTGATTATCTGTATAAGAACTAAAATTGTAATGTTTTTTTTTATTTATTTACTGAAGTACCATGTTTTTGTTTATTTTTAAACAATAAAACACAATTTTCATATTGAATCATTTGCTTCTAAACTGCCCTACAAAAGCGGTACAAAAATGTTTTAAAAAAAAGTCGAAAAAAGTTGAAAAGTCGACTTCTTAAGGTTCAAAAAGTCGATGAGTCAATTTTACATTTTCAACTGTTGAACTGTCGAAGTCGGCTTTTGCTGGCAGTTGCACATCCTTAGCTCTCACTGCTTGTATAGGTATCATCAACATCACTGTTATTTGGTTCATAGACAATATCTTCATCATCACTTCCATCAAAGTCTTCATGTCATCCAACCACGCATTTTGCCAGGTAGAATCCATAATTTCTAATTTTTATATTATGTTGTTTCGAAAAAAATTTTTTTTTCACGATGACACTGAACTGCGAAAACAAACACTTACTTTAGCAAACGAAACACAACTGACGCGTTATTAAAGATATTTCGCACACTTTTCCCATATGTGTCAAATTGACACACAAATGACTATTTCGTTATTTTTCTTGTTGCCGTACCTCTAAGCATGTAAACACATCGGGCATTTCGTCGAAAATTAGTCATTGGAACCTCAGTCAAATTTGTGCAAAAACAAGGGCGCAATAACATTTTAAATTCGAAAATTGTGTCAAATCAACCCACACAACGGATGAGTGTTAAATAATTAAATAAAATGTTTATGTTAGCTTTTCTATTTTTTACTGCACTTTATTTTATAACGTTTTCTTTGATTTAAAGGATTTTAAAATGATAGGTTATGCAAAAAAAAATTGTAATGCTATGATAAAATAAAATACTGTTATAGTCTTACCTTTCTTAAAAATATTTTAAGGGATCCAACTCGCTTGTATCCATCTACTTGACTCTTTAATGAATCAAAGACTCCGGTTTCTGTTTAAAAAAGTACATAATAATTATTGTTGCTATTACATTATAGTTCTGATACCTTTGGAAACATTAAATAGATCCCGCCGAGCTATATCGCTATATGAAGAATGCAATGAATCACATGCAGGAAATAAAGATGAGTTTACTATAAAGCAGAAATAAACAATATGTTAGTATATCGTTTCAGATATTCTTTTTAATAAAAAAGAAACTTGCAGAGAAACTTAAAAAAAATAATATTAAAGATATGCTTTTATTAAAACTATTGACGACCTGAATAAAAAAATGCAATCAATATATTGAAGCAATTGTATTCTAGAATGTACTATGATAAAGAGTATAAATTTTCTTTAGGGGATATCTTCAGCGCTTCTCAAGTCAACTCAAACCTATTCGTGATGTTCCTTAAACACTGCCTACACGTGACAGAAGTTGTGTAAACAATTCTGTTAGGAAATGTCATCTAAAAATATTTCACCATCTAAAATGGCAGATCATGTCTTGATTTTTCATATGCAAACAAATTGTAAATTGCATTAAGGGGTCTTTTTCATTTGATCGGCTGAAAACAAAACTCTGTTTTGATTTAGGTTTTTGGAAAAACTATTGACTATAATAAAAAAAAAAAACTTTTGTACATCAAACTACATATCTGTGCCGACAAGGAATAACAGCTAAAGTCGAGTTAAGTCAAAGTTCAGTTAATGATGCAGATGTGTTCCACGCATATAGTTCCGTACGCACACAAAAGCGGGAGATTATTAGGCTTATTACGGTTCACAGCAATAAACCGCTGTGTCTTCTCGCGAGTAGACACAACAGTCAAGAAGACACAACAGTTTCGAGCTATTATGGTTCACAACAATACGTTGTTGTCACGTTTGATTGTGGAACGTATGTAGAATTCGTTGCTTGACTGGTTCAGGGTTGCTTCTGAGAAAAGCAAAACGCACTCTTTAAAAAGTATTTTTTAAATAGCAAAAAGTAATATCTTGATAAGAATTTTTTTGCGATATGAAAAGGAAATATTGTGAGCACATATTTAAACCCGTTAATTTCAACTGGCGTCAAAAAATAGGATTAAATCTAGTATAATGAAATAGCTGGATTTTAAAATGTTTTTAAGTACAAGGAAGAATTTTTTTAATAAGATTATAATGGTGGTGAAAAAAATCCCGCTTTCCCCTCCTTTTGGCCGAGAACTGCACAAGCCTACTTGAAGTCTATTTCAAGTACTATCAAGAAATACAAGTTCAAGCTAGCTTGAGCTTGATAATTCTGAATCAAGTATAGCTTGTAATTGAATATAAATAAGCCCACGACAACTTGCGACTTGCAAGTATGCTAGCTTACAAGCGAACGGCACGAAGTTTCAAATAAAGGACATATGAAAAGACATATTATTAGGTGGCAACCCTATTATTTAAAAATTTTATAATTTTGAAATTCTGACGGATTCGGATTCAGCGACCCATTTTTGGTGTACCATTTTTTTTGCCAGCCCCGAATTCATTAAAATACAAAAAATTAAGGTAGCAACCCTATCCACCATCTTGAATTTTAAAATTCTGACTTTAGATTCGAAATCAGCGGACCCTTAAAACAGATAAATGACGTTTAAAACTCTTGAAAATATATATTATTAGGTGGCAGCCCTATTATTTCCAAATGTTATAATTTTGAAATTCTGACAACGGATTCGGATTCAGCGATCCATTTTTGGTGTACCATTTTTTTTTGCCAGCCCCGAATTCATAAAACTACAAAAAATAAAGTGGCAACCCTATCCACCATCTTGAATTTTAAAATTCTGACTTTAGATTCGAAATCAGCGACCTCTTAACACTGATAAATGATGTTTAAAACTCTTAAAAATACATTTTATTAGGTGGAAATACTGTGGTAAAAATTTAGGTGTCAACCCTAACCTCCATCTTAAATTTTAAAACTGTGACATTATATTCGAAATCAAATCCGTTGCCAGAATTTCAAAGTTACAAGAATTCCCAAAAATAAAAAAAAATCTAGGTGGCAACTCTATCCGCCACCTTAAATTTTAAAGTTTGACATCATCTTCGAAATAAGTTACCACTAAAACTTCCAACCACGGAGTCCACAGAATCCTTTAAAGTCCTATTACACTTAAGCTCTCTCTAAACAAGCTCATTGAATTTATTGGATACTTGCTTTAATTGGATACTTGCCTTCAATTTTAAGCTTTTCAAGCTTTTTGCCGAAGGCATCAAGCTTTCCTTTACTTGAAACTTCGTGCCGTTCGCTTGTAAGCTAGCATACTTGCAAGTCGCAAGCTGTCGTGGGCTTATTTATATTCAATTACAAGCTATACTTGATTCAAAATTATCAACGTCAAGCTAGTTTGAACTTGTATTTCTTGATAATACTTGAAATAGACTTCAAGTAGGCTTGTGCAGTTCTCTGATGCCAATAGCATAACTATAATTTAAGAATTGTGGCAAATTTAAAATACATCTTGTTTTTAATTTAAAACCCCTCTCCCGGCATTTCTTAACTAATAAAATAAAATAACACTTCTTTCTATCATAAATATTCCAAAATAATAAAAAAGTAGCATCGCAGAAATTTATAAAAACGTAATCTAATTAGTACGTTTCGATGCAACTGTGAACTGGTCACTGTCAAAATAAAAAAGTAAACAAACAATTTCGAATTCAATTGCTAAATTCAATATAATTCTGTTCACAAGGAGACGTATTATCAATTTTCTGTGAAATTTTCATAATTAATAAAGAAAAACGCAATTTTAAATAAAATTTTCATTTTTAATCTATTTCGTTTCTTCAACACAACACCAAATTAGCTGTCTTCAAAATTTGGCAGATAACAAGACAATAAAGCACAACTGCTGTATTGCATAGTAAGTGTATTGAAGACACAGCATAGTTGGCAGACAACAGTGGAATGTATTCACTTGCTTTGTTGTCTATCGTAATAGCAATTTACACATTGAAGACAGCAATTACTGTTGTGTTGTGAACCGTAATAGGGCTATATAGCTTGATTCCAGCCCAATTATCACACAAAAAGCAAACTGCCTTCCATACAACTTATATGGAGATCGAAAAATTTAAAGCAAAATTTCTCGAAACATTGAAATTACACTTTAGCTGTTATTCCTTGCCGACACAGATATTAATGTATATACTTTTGGTGCGAAGGTTTTTTTATTTAAAATTAGTTTTTATTTTAAAGACAATTTTTATTTGACGACTTTTTTATTTGAACAATTTTTCACAACTGAAATTTTCAAAATGAAAATTTCTGAATATATATTAAATGAATACAATTCAAAATGTTTTTTTATAACAAGTGTTTTATAGACAAGTGTAAGTATTTTCAATAATTGATAAAATGATATAATACGTTATTAATGATAAATCAAGGTAAGTGAAATGTAAGTAAATGTAATATAAATAAGTTAAGATAGAAATCAACTACAGGAGAGGTAAGTATTAGTGTAACTAAAGGTAAGTATCAATGTAAGGAAAAGGTAAGTATTAATGTAACAAAATGTAAAATAGGATGTAGAGATTTACTCTATGTGGTGATGTTACAGAGCACCACATTATTCCCCCTCCTCAAATGAATCTTGTTGTATTTCTGAGTAAGTTAAAATTTACCTTTCTTTTAGATTGTGTTGTAGTTGTTGTGTCTGTATTAATTGATGCTGGTTTTAAACGGTCTAAACTAACTGTAGTATGTGTGTTATTTTTGAGTATTGTGAAGTATTTTGGGTTTCGGTTGATTACTTCGAAAGGTCCATCATAGGGTTCCTTGAGCTTGCTGTGTATGGTGTCGTTTCTAACGAAGACAAATTTACAAGTTTTGAGTTCCTTAGGAACGTGTTGTTGGAATTTTGTGTTATGGTGTGAAATGTGTGATTGTTTGTTTTCGACTACTTTTTTGATTTTTGATCTCTGAAGGGTTTAAAGTTTCATTGTTGCGAATTACTATTTGTTTCGGTAATCTGAGCGGCTGGCCAAAGACCATCTCAGCTGGCGACGCTTTGATGTCTTCTTTGACTGAGGATCTAAGGCCCAGAAGAACTAGTGGCAACTCTGTGAACCAATTGGTCTGGTTGTTTGTCGCGATAAGGGAAACCTTTAACTGGCGGTGAAAACGCTCTATCATGCCGTTGGCTTGTGGGTGGTAAGCCGAAGTAGTTATATGTTGGCAACCGAGATTTTTGAGAAATGTGTTAAAGGTCGCGGAAGTGAATTGTGCTCCTCGATCAGAGGTAACCTTCAATGGAACTCCAAAACGTGAAATAAACTCTCTTTGAAGAGTGTCGACTATCGTGTCGGTGTTTGTGTCTTTCAGCGGATATGCTTCTGGCCAACGAGTGTTCCTGTCGACTACGGTAAGTAGGTATCTATACCCTTTTGAAATTGGCAAAGGACCGACTATATCAACGTGGATATGTTCGAAACGGCCGTGTGGTATGCTGATTTTGTGTGGTGTTGTCTTCGTGTGCTTGTGTATTTTTGAGCGTTGACATCTAACGCATTCTTGTGCCCATTTGTTAACGTGTGTATTCATATTCGGCCAGAAATATCTTTGTGTAAGAAGTCGCCGTGAAGCTCGTGTACCAGGATATGCTATGTTGTGTAGTTGTTCGAATACTTGTTTTCGTAAAGTCTGTGGTATGTAAGGTCGTGTTAAAGAATTTTTCTGTTCGCACCAAATTTTAATGTTGAGTACCGGTATGAGTATCTGTTCGAGCTTGTATCTGTGGCTACTTAGTATATCTTGCAATTCTGTGTCTGTGTTCTGTTCTTTGTGTAGTGTTCTCAGGTTGATGTCTGTGCAGGCAAAAGCTTCTATTTCAGCTCGTGAAAGTGCATCTGCTACAGTGTTGTCTGAACCTTTAATGTGTTTAATGTCATGTGTAATGTATTCTAAGTGTCTTGTTTATCTGGGACTGCGTTCTGTTTGTGAATGTATAGCGTTAATCAGTGGTTTGTGATCTGTGTATACCGTAAAATTGTTTCCTTCTAGGTAGTGTCTAAAGTGTTTGATGTTTAAGTATATGGCTAGTAATTCTCTGTCGAATGTACTTGGGATAGGTCTAAACGTACTGTACTTCGTTTCTGACTTTGATAACTTTTTTGAGAAAAAGGCTAACGGTTCTAGTGTACCGTTGTTCTGTTGTTGTAAAACGCCACCAATGGCTGTGTTTGATGCGTCTACGGCAATTGATAATTTTGCATTACTTTTGATGTGATTGAGTAGTGTTTCCTTTGCAAAGCTATCTTTGATTGTTGTAAATGCCTGTAGTGTGTTCTCTATCCAGTGTAACTGTTTGTTTTTTGTTTTTGATGCTACGGTGACCATGTCATAAATTGGGCCTAGCATGTGTGCGAGTTTTGGGATACAACGGTGGTAGTAATTTGTCATGCCTATGAATTTTTGCATTTGTTTGACTGTGGTGGGTTGTGGGTAGTCTCGTATACACTGTGTACGTTCTTCTGAAGGTCGGATACCTTGTTTAGAAATGTTATAACTGAGGAAGTTTATGTCTGATGCTCCGAAAGTGCATTTGTTAGGTTTAATGTTTAAGACGTATTCTGAAAGCCTTTGGAAAACTTGTGTTAAGTGTTTTATGTGTTCTGTCTCGGTCTCGCTAGCTATAAGTATGTCGTCTAAATAAACAAAAATGAAATCTAGTCCCTGTAAGACTTCGTGTATAAATCTTTGGAATGTCTGTGCTGAATTTATCAAGCCGAAATGCATTCGGTGAAATTCGAACATTCCGAAAGGTGTTATTATGGCTGTTTTGTGGATGTCGCTAGGAGCCATCGGTATCTGGTGATAGGCTCTGACCAGGTCAATTTTTGAATAAAAGTTTGTGTTGTGTAAGTTGATGGAAAAGTCGTGTATATGTGGTAAAGGGTAACGGTCAGGTACAGTAATAGCGTTCAGTCGTCTGTAGTCGCCACATGGTCTCCAGTCATTTGGTTCGCATTTGGCTACCAGGTGTAGTGGAGAAGAGGTTTTCGAGTCGGACGGTCTACAAATTCCTGACTTGACTAGAAAGTCGAATTCTTGTTTTGCGATTTTTAATTTTGATAGGTCTAAACGTCGTGGTCGTGTGAATGGTAATTGTCCTTCTGTAACTATGTGGTGTACTGTTTTGTGTTTGATTGGTACAGTGTAATCTGGTTCTGTGAAGAGTGAAGGGAATTGTTTGAGTAACTGTGTGTATTTATCGTCGAGTGTAAATAGTTTTGGTAATTGTGTTTCGGAATATCTCGAAATTGCGCTGACGGATAATTTTGTAAGGGGGTCAATGAGTTTTAGATCTATTAGAAGTCCATATTTGGTAAGAAAGTCTGTGCCAATGATAGGTCTTGTAATATCTGCTAATATGAAAGTGAAAGGGAATTCTCGTCTGAGTTTTAAATTTACGTTTAACAATTTTTTTTCCGTAAGTCGATATTGCTGTGCCATTAGCAGCTTGGAGTGTCAAATCAGATTTTTTATAATTTTTTAATTTGGAGAATGGCAATACGGAAACTTCAGCGCCACTGTCGATTAACAAATTTAAGTTATTGTCCTTGTCAAATATGAATAAACGGCGTGTTAGTGTTATAGAACTCCCATCATTAGCCGTTGCAATGATGGTGTTTCTTAGTTTAATGTGTTTGGTGTATTGTGGTTTGGTGTGGATGCCGTTTGAACATACGCGCATGGTTGTTCACATCGTCTGGCCGCTCTGCCAAATTTGTAGTGGTACCTACAAACCCATTTGGCCGGTCTTTGTTGTGACACTTCTCTTCTAGATGAACGACGTCTGGAGTACCTTTGGAAGTTTGAGCTTTGTGATCGAGAACGTTTACTTCTCAGTTCTTGTACCTCCAGTGTCAACTTATTAAAGTTTTCTTAAATTTTGGACGTGGTCTCCGCGAAACGTTGGGTAATCGCCTTTACTTCTTCTGAGCCGGAAGCTGGCTTTTTAGACATGGTAGAAATTTCACTACCAGTCATGACTTCCCATAAATAGTCTGCTAGTTTTAAGAGTACCTCTAGTTCTCCGTGTTCTGACCCGGTCAAGGCGATATTTAAAATTGTTGGCAACTTGTGTAACCATAATTTGTAAATTAAATCGCCACTAACTGTTGATCCAGCTAGTAGAAGAAGTGACCGATAGAACTGAGATGGCCTTTGGTCACCCATCTCAGAATCCGAAAGGATTTTATTAAATCGCTTGTTTTCGCTCAGTGAAAATCTATCGAGCAATGTCTTTTTAAGCCCTTCGTATGTGTTTTGTGTTGGCGGTTTTTGGATAAAGTCTAGTACAGTGACTATGACTTCTTGTGGTAACGATGTTACCTGGTATTCGTATTTAGTCTTATCAACTGTGAATCTTTTCGCTTGGAATTGTATTTCCGCATGTGCGAACCAAGCGTCTGGGCAACTCGTCCAGAATGTAGGTAATTTTACCACAACCGTGTGTATTTGTGTTGGCGGTGTGAGAGGGTTAGTCTCAAAGTCTATGAATGGTGTGTTATCCCCCTCTCCGGTGTGTGGAGTAAAGGGTGGGTGTAGAGTAAGGGGTGTGTGTGGGGGTGTTCGTAGCATTCTTCCCTCTAGATTTGCTTCTACTATTTTTTTAAGCTTGAAAATCCTAACTCTTCCCTTTTTTTTTAGTGTACCTATGTCCCTAGTGTAGTGTAGTACCTACGAAAGTGAGACGATAGGTTTCTTACGACTCTATCGTCTAAATTCCGTTTTAGAAGCTACGTTGTGTGCCTCGTGGTGATCTAAAATGATAAGCAACCTGAAAAAAAAAATTTTATAAATGTCAAAAAAATTAAATATAGGTAGATTTTTACAAAATATAAAGTTTTATGTGAAAAAATTGTTGTTGCTGCCGACGTTGTTGTTGTTGCTCTTTTTGTTGTTGTTGTTATAAACGCTGTTGCGTGGAAGTTGTAGTTGGTGAACTGAGCGATGTTGTTAGAGCGCTGTTGGTTGTAGCTGTTTTGGCACCGGCGGTAGTGACGACTGAGGAGGAACTTAAGGTGGCGTTGGAGGATAATGTTGTGCCTGCTGCTGATTTATCTGTGGCTGCTGTTCTTGGTGCAGAAGCAGTTGCTGGTGCTGCTGTAGCTGTGTCAACAGTAGGTGTAGTGGGCGTTGGCGTAGCTCTTGTTGGTAACGTATCGGTTGTGGAACGTGTTTGATTTGGCCGATTCTCGTTATATAAGCCATCTGCTGATGTAGTGCTATTTCTGTTAGTGAGTTGTTGCCATTAGAGTTTGCTTAAAACTCTGTAGCAGAATTGGTGTTACTTTGTTGCTGGCCCGAACGAAGCGTTTGTGTCGTAATAATTCTTCAGGTTCGTTTCAGGATCGTCAGTTTTGGTGCGTGTGTGCGCAATGAAATACTTTTTTTATATATTTTATTCAAACAATTTTTTTATTTTATAACTTTTTTTATTTGAACAATTTTTCACAACTGAAATTTTCAAAATGAAAATTTCTGAATATATATTAAATGAATACAATTCAAAATGTTTTTTTATAACAAGTGTTTTATAGACAAGTGTAAGTACAGTCAGTCTAGTTAGAGCGTAATCGGCAACATTTTTCGTGGTTTACCGTTACGCATGAACGAAGTATGCAAAAATTGAAAGGAGAGGTTGCTTCATTACGCAATATATCAAACAGTTTAATTACATTTGTGGTTTCAAGTGGAAGTGTAAAATATTGTTATGAGTTCTGCATTTGAAAAGCGGTTTGAAGCAGTGTTTCTGTGTTTGCACTCAAAAGGACCGAAAATGTCCCGTTTATCGGCAGCAAAATATCTGAAAAAATCAAAAGCGTTTGTGACAAAGTGGGTTAATCGCTATATGTGTGAAAAAAATGTCGATGACTACCCTGGGCGTGGAACAAAAAAGAAGACCTCAGATAATGATGATAAGAAAGTCCTCCACGTCTTCGAGAAAAATCCTGGACTCTCATTGCATAAAGGTGCGGCAATTTTGCAAGAAAAGGGAGTAAATTTGTCCAAAGATGCTGTCCGAGAACGTTTGCGAGCAAATGACTTTAAATATCGCAGTTCTTTAAAAAAGCCCTTACTTACACCAGTTCATATGCAAAAAAGACTCACTTGGGCGACTGCAAACAAGGATCGTGATTGGAGCAATGTAATATTTACGGATGAATCTTCTTTTTGGGCCGGAGGTTTCATTCGTCGATCGTGGTGTACTGGAGCGAATAGATTAGTTCAGCGAACTGTCAAACACCCAGTTAAAGTTCATGTCTGGGGATGCTTTTCAGAACGGGGTTTTGGACACCTTAACATATTCACTGCCAATTTAAACGCTGAACTAATGACGAAAATATACAGAAATCACTGTTACCATCACCTGATTCAATGTTTAAAAGGAGAGGAGTATCCTGGATATTGCAAGAAGACAACGACCCCAAACATCGAAGTCGTTTGTGCAAAGCGTGGAAAGAGCAAAATGGGGTCGAATTGTTGGATTGGCCTTCACAGTCTCCAGATGCAAACCCAATCGAAAATGTCTGGTCAATTATGAAGGAAAAGCTCAAAAGAAAATGTATCTGGACTACTAAACAGCTTATCCGCAATATTAAAAAAATTTGGAGGGAGCTACCACGGGAGTTTGCTCAAAAATTAGTTCAAAGTATGCCTCGTAGATGTGAAGCTATTATTGTTAATGGGGGCGATTATACATTTTACTAAATAAATTGCGCACTAGCCAATTAAACATGCAACAAAATGTTTTTCATTTTAAAAGAATCGAGCTAAGGGTTTAAAAGTTATGCCGATCACGTTCTTACCAGACTGACTGTATTTTCAATAATTGATAAAATGATATAATACGTTATTAATGATAAATCAAGCTAAGTGAAATGTAAGTTAAGATAAAAATCAACTACAGGAGAGGTTAGTATTAATGTAACTAAAGGTAAGTATCAATGTAACGAAAAGGTAAGTATTAATGTAACAAAAGGTAAAAAGGATTTACTCTATGTGGTGATGTAACAGAGCACCACATACTCTAGGCCGGGTCTAAAGTCAATATCGGCTGCCGGAAAATTTGTTTAGGTTTCGAAGTCGAAAAAATACTTTCTCATACAAATGGGATTAAAAAATTATAAATATTTTTCTAAAAACTTGCCAGGAGCGATTTTTTGGTACGAGGAATGAAGTTTTGATAATTTTTTCTAAGGCATCCGTCAGAGGGTGCTACAATCGAAGTTTTTTGTTTATACATTAGCGTTTTAAAACGAATTGAATAAATGAAAAAAATCACAATTTGAAATGAAAAATTCCAAAAGAGTATGTTTAATACTTATAGTAGTCATTTTTTGAGCTTAGATTTTTTTGTTGAGGACAATTCATAAAAAAAAAACTTGGCCATACAAAAAAATTCCAGCAAGCCTTACGTCGCAAAATTGAGTTTATCAAACTTTCTTTTTTTGCAAGGAGACTGACCCGGCCTTATACCCATCATACAAAAGTACTAAGATCGCGACGACAAAATGGGGTGGTGGGGGTAGGAGGGTGACAAATATTTACGACCTATCCTCATGCCTACCAAAAAAAAATATCATTAAAATAGGTCGAGCCGTTTCGAAGGAGTAACACAAACACCGTAACACGAGATTTTTATATATTAGAAAGAAGATTAATAATTTCTTAATATCGTTTAAAGCGTCGCCGCGAATAAAGTTGTAAGCGGCAAACGAACCAAATATGTTTTTTTTTTCTTACTGCCGTTAAAAATAATCTGACTTGGAGGAGGATATTTTTTTTCTGTTGTATATAAAGGCACATTTGTTTACAACTCTTACTCCAATATAGAGGAAATTGAAATCAAATGGTCCTAAAAAACTTTTTTTTTAAATTCCGAAAACTTTATCCTTTTGTCGATTATTAAAACGTTATTCGCGGCGACGCTTCATTTGTATGAGAATGTATTTTTTATGGCTTCCAAAACTTGAACGAATTTTTCGTCATCTAGATATTGACTTCAGACCAGTGGTTTCTTGGGCAAAGTTTCTTGCAATTGACAGTAGATTTCGGTTTTTCTTTGTCAATTTTTTTTTCCTTCAGTACAAATTGACTCGGCCTAATATACACTGTATTATACAGTGAAGGACAAAACTGTTCAGGAATCACTAAAAATACACAAAAAGGTTTGACTTTTATTATCTCATTAATTTATTCAAAATAAGAGAACACAATTAAAACTGTTATTAATCCAGCAACGAGTGAAAAACAAAACAACCAAAATAAAATCTGTATTTCATACAAAAATGAAATTTATTTACGTATTAAACTTATGAGCACTTATGTAAGTCTGCTAGCAGTTCATGTTTTTCATCGTGTAATATTTTGTATGACTTCTTCACGATTTTTTTTAAAGGTTTGTTTTCTGTTAGGCAAACGTTTTACAAGATTTTCCAAGATGCCAGTTCTACTTTTTTGCCATGCTAGTAAGGCTCATTTCCAAAGTTGATACATATTTGGAGGATTTTGTTCTGCGAATATTTTACTTTTTAGGATGTAAGTTGTTCCATGAAGTTCATATCGGGGGACAGTGCAGGCCAATCTGGAAGTTTGATCCCTGTGTAGCGCACATAAAATATTGCAAGTGCTGCTGTAGGATTTGGCACATAAACCAATTCCTGTATGAAGATTGCAAACCTTGGCACTCGAACCAGGTTTCTTCTTTTGAATTAAATTAAAGTACACAATAATGGTTACTTTTTACTTTTGCTTCTCAGTGCAGAAATGAGTCTTTATTTAAAATTGGTTACTTTTATACATAAGAAGCATACTAATTGTAGGCGAAAATAAGTTTAATTAACAAAATATATATATTACAAACTGAAATTATAATAATATTGCTAATTTAACAAATTAATGATATAACGAAATGTTAAAAAAAAAATAGCAAATAAGAATGAATTCAACTTGTGGCCGCCACATTGGTGATTAGGCAAAATATTAAAGTGGGTCAAGCTGTTGTAGTTAAAAGCGTACAATGGCCTGGTTGCTGACATAGTAAGTTAAAGCTGTGTTGTTGCCTTAGGTTGATGACCACGCAACAGTTGTTTATTTGGTGGCAATAATATTGAAATTATTGTTGTTGTTTTATTTTAAAGCTGGTATATTTTAATGAAAGCTTAACAACCATATTTTCATTGAACCACCTCTTTGTTCTCTTAGCCGCGTACTTCGGTTCGTTATCTGGCATTTAGACATGATGCTGTTCCTGTTCTGCAATCCAAACTAAGAAAATACGAGTCTTCCAAAGTATTAATATAATCCGGGGACTTCATTGTACCACTGATTTGTCGCAGTACTTCGACTTAATTGACAAGAAAGCATACTCAAAACATCATTACACCATCTCCAAATTTTAATGTATTACAATTTTTTTTCGCTCTTCAAGCCCTATACCTGAATTATCACAAGTACACATGCACCCATCTGGCCCAACACGGTTTCTTTCAGACTTAGGTCCAAAGAGGATTCTTCACTTGTGTTCTAGGAGAAAGTTCACATGTCTTTAGGCTGCTGTGGATTGTCTTATCATTGACCTGAACTCCGAGTTCCTGTTTAATTACAGGTTGGCCTCCTCGCAAGGCTAAGCGCTCTACACCTGGAGATAACTTCATGTCCTACCGCCACATTTGCTTGGAGCAAGCACATTAGATTAGAAATTGATTAGACACAGTTTTTTATTTCATTGATTTGTCTATAAGGTATTAAATTTTTTATATCTTCCTTTAATACTGAGTTTTGAAAACGGAGTTGTAGCGTTTACACAGTAAAAAGAACACGCTTCGATTCTATACTACAAAAACTTTATTTACAAATTATTTTTTACAAAATTATACCGAACGTTTCGGAGTTTAAATCGCAACTGAATTGTGAGGCAGCATGGACCACAGTATATTAAATACACGCTGCAGCAAAAAGAACAGCGCTGCAGAGCACCACATAGCGATGAACACGATCCACTCTTTGTTCATAATATTTATTACTATTTTTGTGTAAACAAAAAATCGACTTTTATACCAACTCGCTTCGTCACCAGCGCTAGTGTCGAAGCGAGAGACGTTAAGTTGTAAAATTGCTGACGTTGCATAATCCAGCTAACACTGGCTGCGTGCTTGTCTCGGTGTTGGTTAGCTACTCCAACACACAGGCAGCTAGCTCAATGCAAAGAAAACCAATGCTTGTTGTTGTACAACAAACATTGCTTACTCGTTAGCTAGCTTAGCGTCAAAGTGGCGATCGAAAGTATAGAGTTTCGTCAAACGGACGGAAAGTCGATATGTCACCGCGTCAGCATGTGTAGCCTGTACAAACGTATTGAGTGATCGTTTAGTCACTTAAAGACTTTGCTTAGCTTGGCATTTGTGTAACAAACTAAGTTGCTAGGAACAAAGAGTGGATAACTAAGTTTAATGTTACGACCAAGTGTCGCCAATCGCTTGAAGAGAAAACTACAGGGGTGGAACGGAACTGAAGGTTCCCTCAAAGAGTTTTTTGCATTTCCCATGTCCAATAGTTACGATTTCCTAATATTTACGATAATTGATAGTTTTCTTTATATTTTTATACACATACGTGTGTGCTATTTTCAACCACACCCCCCCCCCCCTCACCCTCGAACACAGAAAAAAGAGAATTTTTTATCGCCACGCGCACAAAAAAATTATTTATTATACGAAAAATCAAAAATTTAGGATATAAGAACCAACTTAATTTAAAAGGATATAAGGGACTTTATTTGTTTAATTTTAGTTCTCAGCATGTATAAGTATAGACATATTACAAAAATTTAGGATATAAGAACCAACTTAATTTAAAAGGGTATAAGGGACTTTATTTGTTTAATTTTAGTTCTCAGCATGTATAAGTATAGACATATTAATAAAATTAAAGATAAGACAATTTAATTAAGTACTTTATATTTTTTAGGCAGGAAAAACACTTGTGGTACATCTATAAAAGTTGGTTCAACAATCTATAATATAATAGTAGTTTTCATTTATGATTTTTGAATAAACAGAAGCATTTTGGGTGCAAACGTTTATTTCATTTGTTACACATGAATATCGTTATTTTGAGGAAAACGCCAAATCGTAAATACTTATTGATTGGATCTTTTACTATAATATTTATTTATTTATTTGGTATAGAAGGCCCAACACTAAGTTTTTACAATTATTTTACAATTATATTCGTACGTGTTATATTATTTTAAATATTTACAAAAAGCAAAAAAAAAAATGCAAAGAAAAATAGTGAGTATTAAAAAATTTAAATCAAATGGTATAGGTCTAGTTCGATTAAAAATTTTTTCACATTTTCAAATTTTGATTCTTTTGATAGATTTTGAATACTATTGGGGGTTGGAATTAGTTTTAAAGGTTTTCTAAGAGATGGCGTAACTATCAATAGATAGCATCGGGCACACCTGTGACTATATTCATTTCAAAGCACATTGTCTAAGCTTCATTTTTCAGTATGTGTCATTCCACTGAAGTGTAAACAACATATATTTTTTTCTCTGTGAACATGTCGACTTTCGTTCCAACAAAACGCAATTTGCGGGAAGGTTTACTTTTGTGCTTCCATTTGAAGAAAAAAGTGATTGAAGCACAACGCACGCTTACTGAGGCTTACGGGGACTATGCTCCATCGATTTCTACTTGTGAGTACTGGTTCCGTCGGTTTAAAAGTGGTGATTTTGATACGGAAGACAAAGAGCGTCCGGGCCAGCCGAAAAAGTTTGAAGATGAGTAATTGGAGGCTTTGCTCGATGAAGACCCATGTCAAACCCTTCAAGAATTGTTAGAATCATTGGGAGTCGACTTATCAACGGTCGGCAAACGCTTGAAGGCCATGGGAATGATTCAAAAGCAAGGAAATTGGGTGCCGTACCAGTTCAAGCCGAGAGACGTTGAACGGCGATTTTGCATGTGCAAACAACTGCTTCAACGGCATAAAAGGAAGAGTTTTTTGCATCGTATTGTCACTGGCGATGAAAAGTGGATCCATTACGATAATCCTAAGCGAAAAAAATCGTAGGGACCACCCGGCCATGCATCAACATCGAGGGCCAAGCCGAATATTCATGGCGCCAAGCTTATGCTGTGTATTTGGTGGGATCAGAAGGGTGTCGTGTACTATGAGCTGCTAAAACCTAACGAAACCATCACTGGGGACCGCTACCAACAACAATTGATGCAATTGAGCCGAGCATTAAAGGTTAAACGGCCGGAATATGCCAAAAGACACGACAAAGTGGTTTTTCAACATGACAACGCACGGCCACATGTTGCAAGAACCGTCAAGGAAACGTTGGAGGCGCTGAATTGGGATGTGCTACCCCACCCGCCTTATAGCCCAGACATAGCCCCTTCCGACTACCACCTATTCAGATCGATGACGCATGGCTTGGCTGAGCAGCGCTTCACTTCTTACGAGGATACCAAAAAATGGGTCGATTCGTGGATTGCCTCAAAAGACGAATCGTTCTTCCGGCGCGGAATCCATATGCTGCCAGAAAGATGGGAAAATGTTGTAGCTAACGATGGACAATACTTTGAATAATATACATTGTACCGTTGTTTCTAAATAAATGCTCAAAAACCGAAAAAAAAACCTTTAAAATTAATTCCAACCCCCAATACTTATATATTGCTTTTTTTGGTTAGTATGAAGCTACTGGCATATTCATTGAAAAGGTGGGAGATAGTTAGTGTTTCACTGGAATCACGGAGTGCAAATTGTAACTTTTCTATAACATATCTTTATTAAATCTCTTTTGGGTAAGTTATGTGTTTTAAATTTTTGACTGACATTATTTTGTGTTACAAAAATTTTAGCTTGGTTATTTGCTTTCCACATATCATACCAGACATCATATAAATATTGCCACGCGAACTGTTTATAGTCAGACATTTGGTATTTAAAATTAGTAGATATTTTCTTGCAAAAAATTTTTACCTGCTCTGCCATCATTTTCGTTTTCTTTAATATTAAAATGGCTTGGTATCTATAAAAAGCTTATTTTTTTGATTCTTTAATTTGTTATTGTCATTTTGATCTGTTGTATAATTGTATTATTATTAAAGAGATCACGTAATGCTTCCAATGCGCTTTTACTGTATGTGAGTATTAAGGTTTTCTGGTCTGGGTAGGTATTGTGTTAAGGTTTTCAATACAAGTCTTAATTGCTATCAGTTCACTAGTATAAATAGATGTGTAATCATGTAGGCGTTTAGATATATTTAGATTTTCTCCGTTAACTCCAAAGCCTGCTTTTTCGTTTAAAAACTTCTGTTGGATTTCTGCTAGTAACATATTGCGTTTAAAGCAGTATGCGAGGGAAACATCTAGGTTTATATCGGAGAAGCACCACAGAGGATTGCTAAAATGAGGACTGCTTCTTTAAGATGTAGGTGTACTTAAAGCAGAAGTGGTCTTTGTTAACACAGCAGAAGATGCCTATGTGTGTCAGCCAAGGCACACATGTTGAAGCATAAGCAGTTGGGCTTATGTCACAGTCAATGACCTAGTCATGAGTTGTGTTAATTTAATATATTGTAGCGTTTTTTATATTACGCAATTGCAGCGTATGCATTTTAACTAAATTAAAATGTATTAAACTTTGTGTTATTTGTAAGCGTTTTTTATTATTAAATTGTAGAGTATGCATTCTAGTTAATTAAATTGTATGTATTAAAGTTTTGTTGTTTGAAAGCGTTTTGTTTTTACGCAACTATTAAATTAGCGTATGCATTCTTGTGTAATTAAATTATATGTGTTATAGTTTTGGTTTATTTTTGAATGCAGTATAAGCATTTTTTCTTTATAAAAGACATATAAGAATTAAATAACATGTCAGAACAAATTGTGAGTTTTTCTTTTCAATAGTGTCAAGCAACTGGTCTTAGTGGTTCAACTAAGGTCCAACAGATCAAAATCAAGGAGCAAAAATTAATGGTCTTAGTGATTCTACTAAGGTCCATTTCTTGAAAATTTTTGATACAATTCAACATTTGGTGACCCCGACCAGGAAATTCAAATTTCTGGACAAACAAAAATAACGCGTAAAGTAAAAAAAAAATCAATCAACATTTGATTTTTGGAAAAGTTCGATATGGAGACATTTCAAGAATTGGTAGCTGCTCAGCAAAACAATGCTGTGAGAATTGAAACAATTTTGACAAACGTCAAAAAGGATCCGTCTTCAAGAAAGACAAGCAGCTACTATGAAGAAAGGATCAATCGGTTGGATGAAGCATGGGCAGAATTCGAGAGCACGGATAACAAGATAAGGTGTCTCGCTAATTTGCCAATGCAACACGAGTACTTCGTTGACCAATATTTGCGCATTTCGGACCTGACTCTCAAATTTAAGGAGATGTTTGAAGCCGAAATGCAGAAATTGACAAAAAATTCTGAATATGCACCTTTACCTACGGCCCCTCCACGCAAGGACTGTAGGCCTGCCACGGCTGGTGGTAAGCAGGAAGATGGCATCATAGCAGATCAACATATTGACGAAGTGATAGTGAAAGTACTTCGTAATCAACGAGCTTTAATGAGAGCGTTAAGGCGAAACATTGAAGAAATCAGGGTTCAGGAGAATCAAAGTCACCCTGAATCGTACTATCATAACAAAGCAGCACTTATCGACAAATACATGAATGATTTTATTGTGAACAACGATGTCCTATGTCAGTCAACAAACAGTGATGATATAGAAGGATATACGTTGGATGAGTATTATAAAATGGAAGCAGAGGTGCACAACGTGTTAAGCGGATTACAACAGCACATCAGCAGTGCAAATTTGGATGCTCATCAGAGCACCAGCAGAAATGAACCACTTCAGGTGCAATTGCCTAAAATTGAGTTACCAAAATTTCACGGCAGCTACACACAATGGGTAGCGTTCAAGGATCTTTATACTCAACTGATTCACAACACGACAATAAGCGACGTTCAAAAAATGTTTCATTTAACAACACACTTGGGAGACGAGCCAAACAATCTTATAAAACACTTACCAATCACAGGTGCCAATTATGTTATTGCATGGAACATTTTGGTCAACAGGTACGACAACAGGAGGTTAATTGTGACAACATTGCTGAATAACTTGTTATCGCAGCCGAAAATGAAAAACGAATCAGCACAAACGCTCAAATCCTTACACGATATAACGAAAGAGTGTCTTCATGGTTTAGGAGCACAAGGACTTCCAGTGGGCGAGTGGGATGTCATAGTAGTTCATTTACTGTTGCAAAAATTGGACCAAGTGACGCAAACAACATTTGAACAGTCGCTAAATGACAATAAAAAGCTTATAACTTTACGTGAACTACTTAGATTTTTAGAGCATCGCTTCCAAGCACTAGAAACGCGTGGAAAGGCTCATGAGCATCTCTTTTCCGGGGGAAAAGATAGAGCAAAAACAACAGCAGCAATTTCAACATCAAGCAACTGCAAGGTATGTGGATCGACAGAACATCCAATATATTATTGCGAAAAATTCCTGAAGATGTCATCAGTTGAAAGATTACAATGGACACAGAGGAATAAGCTTTGTGTTAACTGTTTCAAACCCAATCATGCCGCCAAGGTATGTCCTTCGCGATCCTGTACAAAGTGCACAAGTAAGCACAACACATTACTGCATTTGGAGACTTCAGGAAAGCGACCCAATTCAGCAGCAAAATCAGCATCAGGTGAAATCAAACAAACGCAAAATATAAGTTCAAACACACCCATTGTAGCAGCTGCGAACAAGCATCAGCATAACGAGCACTACATAATATTAGCTACTGCAAGAGTTAAGGTAATTGGAAACAACGGCCACATCGATGAATTTCGAGCCTTATTGGACTCCGGGTCTCAGGTCAACTTAGTGACGGAAAGAGTCGTATCAAAACTTTCGCTACAAACATCGGATGCATCGCTTTGCATCGAAGGAATAGGTCGTAAAACAAAAAATGTAGCACAGCGCGTAAATTTTGAGACTCAAGCACACGCTGGCAGTTATTCCACCAGAATTGAAGCATTTGTTCTTCCCAACATAGTGTCACCGCAACCTACAAAAACGTTAGATACATCCAATTGGTCACTTCCTGAAAATATCAAGCTGGCCGATCCAAGATTCAATCAAACGGATAAAATCGACATACTTATAGGAGCCGAGTTCTATCATCAATTATTTCGGCCACAACAGTTCACAATTAACAACGAATTTCCTACTTTTCATAACACCGCACTTGGTTGGATCGTGACAGGAAAAATAGAAAGATGCGGTAATAGTTCGGCAACCTGTGCAATGTTTAGCCCAGACGAAGAGACAACGAATCAATTGATTGAAAAATTTTGGAAGCTTGAAGACACAAATGATTCAGAGCATCAAATGTCATTACTAGAACAGCGCTGCGAAACCCATTTCCATCAAAATATAAGAAGGAACACTGATGGTCGCTTTGTAGTCCGTCGGCCATTCTCAGAGAACCCCATAACCCTCGGAAATTCGAGACAGATGTCCGTCAATCGATTCCTATCATTGGAAAGACGACTCAACAGTAATCCCAAACTAAGAGAGGACTACAACAAGTTTATGGAGGAGTTCGAAGCTCTAGGACACATGGAAGAAATTAAAGAAAGTGATATTCCAGATTTAAACTATGTCATGCCCCATCACTGTGTTCTTAAACCAGAAAGCTCTACAACAAAACTTAGAGTGGTGTTTGATGCATCCGCTAAAACCAACAGTGGGTCATCTCTTAACGACATTCTACACGCTGGGCCAACGGAACAGAGTGATTTGTTTTCAATATTATTACGTTTTCGCATGCATCGCTTTGTTTTCACCGCTGACATAGAGAAAATGTATCGACAAATATGTGTCAATGAGGCTGACCAGATGTTTCAACTTATTATTTGGAGATACAATCAAAATGAAGACATTAAATTTTACCGATTGAAAACCGTTACCTATGGAACTTCACCAGCACCATATCTAGCAACAAAATACCTCCAATACTTAGCTTCGCAAGGCCTTATGAAATATCCTTTAGGAGCAACAATATTGCGTGATGATTTTTATGTTGACGATTGTCTTAGTGGCACGGATTCTATCAACACTGCTTTAGAATCACAAGGTCAAGTTCAAGCATTACTAAGGGAAGCTGGCTTCAAATTAAGAAAATGGTGCTCTAATCACGCTAAACTTCTAAGTGGAATTCCACCAGAAGACCAGGAAATCAACCTGGACTTAGACGAATCATCGAGTCAGTCAATAAAAACTCTCGGGATGATATGGCTACCAAAATCTGACCAGCTGTGCGGGCGAGCGCAAATATCATCATCAAGCAACATCACAAAACGAATAGTGAGCTCAGAATTAGCACGTATCTTCGACCCATTAGGCATTTTTGGGCCAGTTGTCGTCAGAGCTAAAATATTTCTGCAACAGCTGTGGCAATTACAAATATCTTGGGATGATGAATTACCTACAAATCTTCAGCACGAATGGAACAATTTCCGCGCAAATATAGTAGCACTCAATACCATAAGGGTGGACAGATTTGTATTTAAGCCTCAAAGAATTGTATCCACACAAATTCACACATTTGTGGACGCATCCGAACGAGCTTACGGAGCAGCAGTCTACATTCGTTCAACCTACACAGACAAAACTGTAGGAACCAGATTAATTTGTTCAAAATCACGAATAGCACCACTTAAAAAACAAACTCTACCACGGCTAGAATTATGTGCAGCTGTGTTGGGTGTGGAACTTACAAACAGAGTAAAGAAGGACATACGGTAACAAAACACTGAAACGTTCCTTTGGACTGACTCGCAAATTGTATTAGCTTGGATAAAGTCAACTGCAGCTTCATTTCATACCTTTGTAGCAAACCGAATAGCAAAAATTCAAGAGTTATGCATTCCAAGTCAATGGAGACATGTCAGTTCCAAGGAAAATCCTGCCGATGCAATATCTCGAGGATTAGCACCAGAAAATCTATCCAAGCATTCAATTTGGTTTTATGGTCCACCTTTTTTATCCGGGAAGAGCAGTCAATGGTCTGAACCATATTCACAAGACATTTCTAAAACTTGCGACTTAGAGCGAAAAGAAACAAAACGTGTCTTAGCAATATCAACAACACATCAATCGTTAGAAGAAACAATCCTCAAAATCAATCATCGAAATTCATTCCGATTTTTGCAACGCACCGTCGGTTATTTACTGAGGTTTATTCGAAATTCAAGAACAACCCGTCAATTGCGACCAAGTTACAAGGCGTTAGATATTCATGAATTGGATGATGCTCTTAGAATAATTATAAAGATCATTCAAGCTGCAGGATTCCGTAATGAACTAGAAACCTTATCAAAAAAAAATGCCTGTCAATAAGTCTAGCTCCCTGGCTTCATTAAATCCGTTCATGGATGAATATCAAATAATGCGAATTGGCGGTCTACTTGAACAATCATCATTACTGTTCGAAGAAAAACATCCAGCAATTTTGCCGCACAACCACCTCATGGTGAAACTATTGTTGCAAATGCTTCATGAAAATAATCGTCACTGTGGTCCACAAGCTCTGCTAGCAGCATCCAGAGCACACTTCTGGATAACCAGTGGGAAAACTATAACTCGCAGTATCGTACATAAGTGTGTACGATGTACGAAAGCAAAACCAAGGCTCTTCAAACAACTTATGGGAAACTTACCAGCTGTAAGAATAACACCGGCACGTCCATTCATAACATCAGGAGTAGACTACTTCGGACCGGTTTGGATTCATCATAAAGTTAGAGGCAAAAGACCTGACAAGGCCTACATTGCTGTGTTTTGTTGCTTCGCTACAAAGGCCATCCACATGGAGGTGGTTTCTAACCTATCAACAGACGCATTTATAGGAGCCCTAAGACGATTTATTAGCAGAAGAGGTCATTGCAAAACATTGTATAATGATAATGCTACAAATTTTGTCGGAGCAAGTAACAAATTGGCTGAATTAAAGGAATCCATTTATTCTCAAACAGCTCAAGAAAAACTTATACGAACATGTAGTGAACAATCAATTGAATTCAAATTTATTCCACCCAGAGCACCACATTTTTGAGGGCTTTGGGAGGCGGCAGTAAAATCTGCAAAACACTTGTTGGTTCGAAGCGTATCAGTGGCATCAATGACATACGAAGAACTGGAAACGGTTATCATTGAAATAGAAGCTATACTCAACTCTCGACCACTGATCCCAATGTCATCAAACTGCGACGATCTCGAAGCACTCACACCAGGTCACTTTCTAGTGGGTGAACCTCTGACAACGTCAGTTGATGCAAATACACAAACAATAACTGCATCTCTTGGCTCACGATGGAGAATCATATCAGAACTTAAACATAAATTCTGGAAGGAATGGTCACAAAAGTACTTACACGAATTGCAAGAAAGAGGCAAGTGGAAAACACCGTCACCGAACATAACTGAAGGCATGCTAGTGATCATAAAAGAAGATAACATTCCTGTACTTCGATGGCCATTAGGAAGAATTACCCGGGTATACAAGGGCGACGACGGACTGGTTCGAGTAGTCGATTTGAAAACAATAAATGGAACGTTCAAAAGACCTATTCACAGATTGGCCCCACTGTTCAATGACTCCAACTTGGAATATAAGGACTATGACAACCAATTTATACCACAGAACTCTCAAAAAAAAATACATTCCCGTTCATCAGAGTCTGGCAAAGAAGGTACACGCCCAAAGAGGAGAGTGGTGTCACACACTTCACAAGGAATCTTCACAACTATCATAATTTCACTTCTCTTTCTACCACTAGTATTTGCCTCATCAGTAAAAATAACTAATTTTAAGGAAGAACCAGGAATCTATTTTGAAAACATCGGCACAACAAAACTTTCATCAGCACACTGGACGTTCATGGTATTCTATGACCTCAGCCCAATGTGGTCAGATATGAAAACACTAGACGAAGGAATAAATACTCTGATAGATATGTGCATAAGACCATCAATAGAAACATCATGTGCTCCAATTATTCATCATTTCAAGCATTCGTTCAGTACATTGCTACAAGAAGAAATGCTTCTGACAAAAAAACGGCAGAAGCGAGGAGCATTAGATATAGTCGGTAATATGGCCCATGCCCTGTTTGGAGTACTAGACTCAAACTACGCAGAGACTATGTCAAAAACTATAGAGAATGTCAAACTCAATGAAGAACACCTCATGAATTTGTTACGCAATCAAACATCAATAATTGATTCCACGTTGAACATAATAAAGGTTGATGAGAAGGCAACCGAAGTTAATTTCAAGAAGTTACAAAGGTCAATATATGAAGATATGAATCACATCGAAAATGAAACAACAATACTTCGACAATCAAATCAGCTCACGGCATTAGTGACTCAGCTGTCAATGATCACAACAAGCATGCAACAAATACAATCAGAGTTACTTCATGCATTGACTCAATCTCATAACGGAAATATTAGTCCATTGATCTTAACTCCACAACAACTGAAGTAAGAGTTACAGATAATTCAGGCTCATCTCCCTTCAACACGAACTCTTCCTACCGACAACGAAAACCTACTCCAATTTTACAAACTAATGACCGTGCGTTCTGCGGTGAACGAGAAACACATAATGTTCCTACTAGAACTACCTCTGGTGGATCCAGAAGCATATTCATTGTTTAAGCTGACCGCAATCCCTACTAAACTCAACGAAGGCATGGTAGCAATTATTCCGAAGACACAATTCTTGGCGGTTAACAATCATCGCGATCAATATGCAATGTTGACAATAGAAGACTTGAATACATGTACGATTCTAATGGAAAATATTCGCATATGTCCAAATCAACAGTCAAGATTCGGAATTGAGTATCCTGCTTTTATTTGTGAAATCCAGTTATTCAACAACAAAACGGCAATAAATTGTGAGTTCACAAAAATCCACAATAACATCACCTTCACGGCATTGCACCATACAAACAACTGGATGTTTGCAACCATGTCAGTTATAGAACTTTCTGCAGTTTGCGGCAACGATATATCACGGGAACACCTTGTGGGTTCGGGAATTCTCACCATCGAGCAAAGCTGCGTGTTGAAAAACAACATGATCATTCCTCAAGGCCATGAAGAACAGTCGAGCCAACAATTACTTTCATACGCGTCATTTGGAACCATTTCTAATACCAGTATATATACTGAGGTGAAAACTGTAAGGGAGCACATCGAAGATTTCCAAACTCAAGTGGATAAGATCACCAATCTTCAAAGTCAACTTATAAAAATCAGGAACTTGCCAGCTAACCTGCAGCCCTCCGTAGTCCATCATCAATACATGAGCGGGGCCGCTTTGTTGCTGTCAATAATTATAATTGCACTATTTACAGCGTGGCGAATCAAATTGCAATGTCAGAAAAACTCCTCTATCAATTTAACTCCAACAATACCAAAGCCGATGCCAAGACAACATTTTTCGGAGGTTTAATTTCATGTTATCGCAACTGCTCAACGCGGCGGAGAATGTTAACACAGCAGAAGATGCCTATGTGTGTCAGCCAAGGCACACATGTTGAAGCATAAGCAGTTGGGCTTATGTCACAGTCAATGACCTAGTCATGAGTTGTGTTAATTTAATATATTGTAGCGTTTTTTGTATTACGCAATTGCAGCGTATGCATTTTAACTAAATTAAAATGTATTAAACTTTGTGTTATTTGTAAGCGTTTTTTATTATTAAATTGTAGAGTATGCATTCTAGTTAATTAAATTGTATGTATTAAAGTTTTGTTGTTTGTAAGCGTTTTGTTTTTACGCAACTATTAAATTAGCGTATGCATTCTTGTGTAATTAAATTATATGTGTTATAGTTTTGGTTTATTTTTGAATGCAGTATAAGCATTTTTTCTTTATAAAAGACATATAAGAATTAAATAACATGTCAGAACAAATTGTGAGTTTTTCTTTTCAATAGTGTCAAGCAACTGGTCTTAGTGGTTCAACTAAGGTCCAACAGATCAAAATCAAGGAGCAAAAATTAATGGTCTTAGTGATTCTACTAAGGTTCATTTCTTGAAAATTTTTGATACAATTCAACAGTCTTGAAACTGCAATTAGCAAAGCATGATAACGCCACTGTCGCCTTCGACATAAAAATAAACAGAGTACCATACGCTAATGGCGAGGATCTTCATAGCGTTTTAAATAATATATCAAATGCAATTCAAATGCAATTACCTAATGTCAAAAGTATATTTCGAGCAAAACTGTCTAACCCTTAAAACACCTCTAATGATACCACGATCATAGTCAAATTTGATACAGCTTTTGACAGGAATACCGTTTTAAATTTAATTTCAAAATTCAGACGAGATAGCAAGGATCTACTTCGTCTGCACCATGCTGGTTTTCAGTCCAACAAGGCGATTTACGTAAACGAAGACGAACTCTCTCATTCTCCAAGCAGCACTTCGCTTCAAAAAGCAGAAAAATTTTTCCGCTGTTTTCACTCGTCGCGGCTTGGTGCATATAAAGTTCAAACCTACCGACAATGCCATTCCCATTGACACCATAAACAAACTAAATGTCGCTGCTGGGTCACTCTCTCACGATCAAAGCTTTAATTATAACTTTCGATTCGAGGTTGAGGCAGAAAACATCAAAGTAAAAGATTTATCCTTTTATATTATTTAAAAAATAATTTATTGATCACAACTTATCGTTGTGGCACCCAAATACCAAGTGAAGTTACAATTCAAATCAATATATCATATAACAATAATTTTAATAAGCTTAAGCTAACAATATTACTTATTCTACACTTAAAAATATGGTTGTCTGCTGACGCTGCATTCAATGCACAGCGCGTGCAATGGAATTGAGTTTTGTTGCCTGTTGGTTGTTGAACTCGAACGAATTGCTGAGTCAAGCCTTCCGGCTGTGTTAACTTCAACATCAACAGCAACAACAACAATAACAACAACAACAACTACACTACAACTGTGGAACCCCGATCATAAACACTCCTTTTCTTCATGCTATCTCAAATTTACTTTTTGTTTATGTTACTGGTTTGTTATTTATCTAATTTAAAAATACATACTACTAAATTTACTATTTTGATAATTTTACTGTTTTGTAATTTATCTGTTTTAGAAAGATACACTGTAACTGTTCGTATGAGCTGAGTATAGAGCAGGTTTCATCCCTTGAACCTAAGAATATTCTCAAATTCATTAGAGAAATAGGGCTGGATGAAATTCTGTAATCCGCAAACCCAGCGGAGCTTTGAGAAGGAGGTACAATAGATCTCATTTAGGTCGCAGTACGCATCTCAACCACACAACATTAGCATTAACTGTGCGTACAATGCGATCGGCTAATTCCCCTCTTCTGCTAAATTTAATATGCTTATGCGGCAGTCGTTTACTAGTTTTTAAACGAATTGTAGCAATAACAAATAGAATTGTAGCAATAACAAATACAAATGCTCTAATTCTGCGCTTTGTTATTTCTTATACTTTCTTAATGTTATTTGTTTGTAACTTTTCTGTTTTTTCTGTTAACATTAATATATCTGTTTTTAAAATGAATACTGCCATACAAAATGCAAATGAACTTGTCTTAAGTGCGTTGCTTTAGTTTATGTTTGAAATATGTAATAAACAATAATGTCTTCGTTACATAATAATTAGTTCCAGGGACACTACCTTTACTTTAGCTCGCATTTTATGCAAACAAAAGACTGGCTTAAAAGTGTGTCATATTAATGCGCAGAGTCTGAATAAGAAAATTGATGAATTCGAAAATTCCGGTGCAGATATTGTGCGCGTTTCGGAGACGTGGTTTATGACTTGCGTAAAAGACATCATTTTTAAAGTAAATAATTATAGGCTATTTCGAGCGGATAGAGCAAGCCATGGAGGTGGTGTTGCTATGTTTATAAGGGAGGGTATTAAATTCAAGCTTGTTTGTAGATCAAGTCCTTCTGACAAAGTGGAGTTTCTTTTTCTTAAAGTAGCATACGCTTCAAGTAAGCTTCTTGTAGGTACAGCATGTAGACATTATTGATAGAGTCGAGGCTTTGTCACTTCCATACTCTGACATAATCATCTGTGGCGATTTTAATAGTAACATTTTGGAAGAATCTCATCTTGTCGATGATATGATATCTATTGGACTTTCTCTATCAAATACGACCACACCAACACACTTTTCGAACACTAAAAATACTTTGCTAGACCTCTTTTTCGTGAATGAAACCAGTAAAATCTTGCTTTACGATCAGTTATCTACACCTATGTTTTCTAAACATGATCTTATATTTCTAGCTTACGACTTTAAATTGACTCCTAAAGAGGAAAAGTTAACGTTTCGTGACTTTAAAAATGTTGATCGTATATCGTTGTTTACTGAAGTCGAAAGCATAAATTGGTCCACTTTATTTTCTGCCCCACAGGTAAATGACCAAGCTTTGTTGCTTGAAAATAATATAAAATATCTTTTTAACAAATATGTCCCCAATAAAACTAAAATTGTTAAACTCAACCAGCCATCTTGGTTTTCAAGTAGGATTAAAATGCTAATAAGAATGCGCAATGAGGCTTTTAATAGGTGGAAGAGGTTCAAGACGCCTGAGGTGCATGATTACTTTAAGCAATAAGAGATGTCGTTCGAGAGGTGTCAGCTGCTAAGCTGGCTTAAAATACGGTTTGTCTTTTTAAATTTTAATTTGCGTATATCTTAAAATCCAGAATGTTTTATCTAAATTTTTACTCTTTCATTTCTTTATTCTTTAATTTTAATATTTAGTCTATATTTTTTAAAATTTGTATAATATTCAATTAATGTTATGTATATTAATTTCAAAATAATTGTCAATAAGTACATCTACATGTTACGGTGCTTGCCATAAGACATATGTCTTGTTAGCTCCGTTGTCGACAAAAAAAAAAATAAATAAAGATATTGATTCATATACGGAATCTAGAGATCAATAGTATATTGCGAGATTGTTTTATTGAGTTCGGTAAAAGCAGTTACATAAAAAAGGTGATGTTTTCAGTGTATCGATTGAAAGTTATAAATTTTGGTTTTATTAGAAATTTTTTCGTAGAGTGGAAGGTTTTTCATAGAATAAATTTTTAGTGTATAAGCAAAAATTTGAGACTTAAAGATAAAACTCATAAGATAAAAAATAAGATGTAAAGATGGGCAAGCAGCAATTGCTTAGAGGCTTGCATCTGGGTTTGTTTTAAACGCTTCAATGGAAAGTTTTATACCAGTTTTCAAAATAGGATCTATTTTTTGTAGATTTGACCTGCTTGGCGAATGATAAATAATTGATGCGTAATCTATTGTTGGGAGAACAATTAAGTTTAATATTTTTAAGAGTGTTTCAGGGTGTGATCCATATAAAGAACACCTTAGCATTTTTATATTATTAAGTATACGAAACTATCAAATAACTAGAATTTGTATTTAAAATCAAGAATGATTTAAACTATCAAACATCTAGAATTTGTATTTAAATCATAGAAAATCAACATAATAAAAAACAAGGTCATATAAAAAACTTTAATAAAATGGTAGAGCACGACCAAAAAACTGAAACAGCCTAAAGATATGTCAGCAAATCTAAAGGCGAATTTACACATTTCACTCAAAACGATGATTTTTTATTTTACATTATTCAAAGTGTAAATTTGAAATTTGATGGATGATTCGGTGTTGAATGTCAAATATATTCGTTGGCTGATTAATTTTATTGACGTTTAAAAAAATGAAATAAATAAAAGCTATTCAGCAATTAAATAAAAAAAAAATACAAACTTTCTGCTTGAAATTATGTTAACACCTTTCAAATGTGTTTCAGAACGAATGACACATCAGTTCAGTTTGCTTTCACTTTCATCAAAAGTAGGAAGACCTTCTACTTCTTTCACTGTTCAATGAAAATGACAATCATCTTCATTATAAAGATGAAACTCAATTTACATTTTACAAATCAGATGATTCATCCAAAGTGAACGATGATAGTGAATCGTGTAAATTCGCCTTAAAAACAACTTCAGTAACCATACTTTGTTAGTGATGAATTCCAAAAGACTGTGGACTCCATAAAAAAACATAAAACATAAGCATAAAAAAAATCAAGCATAACATAGGCATAAAAAAAATCAACAACAGGAAAATAGGAAAGGGAAAAAATCTGAGAAATTGATACTGAAATCTCATCGCCAATGTTGAGCAGCGCGCTAATGCGCTTGCACAGCGTGCCACAAAGATTTCCTGATGAAGCCTGTAGCAGGACCAAAATTACAATAAAATCAGCTAATGATGTTTTCTTTTTCATATTGAAAAATGTTGTTGTTTCTTTGGAAAAAATTCGTTAGAGCAATTAATTGTTCTAATCTGACCTAAAGCTCAATAAACGATTTTAAACTATCAAACAACTAGAATTTGTATTTAAAATTAGGAATGATTTAAACTACCAAACATCTAGAAGTTGAAAGGGTTTTTGGTGTTTTGAAGTCCCGCTTCACGTGCTTGTCCAAGTATCGCGTGCTCCACTATTCAAACATTGTCAATGCTTGCATAATTTCGCATAATATTGCAATGAAGCGCCTGCTGACATTGAGAAAGTGAACTAATGGAATCTGTAGAACCGGAGACTTCATTCTGAAAGAAGTACTGAAGTAGAAGCAACTCATCAGTAGAAGCAACTCATCAGTAGAAGCAACTCATTAGTAGAAGCAACTCTCATAATTAATAACTGAGAGAAATGGTAAGAACAGATATATTTCTACCCTTTAGAATTAAATAAACTAAAGGGTGGTTAAATTTGATTTTTGAAGGTCCGATGTTGATTTTGAATAAAACACAAATTTTTTAGGAAATTACTGTCATTTCTTTTTATTATGATAATGTTGGTATGGTTCAATTATGTATGAAACAAAATATCGGCCAAATAGCCGCCGTGACCTCGGCGGCACACCTCCATCCGATGGTCCAAATTTTCGATGACGCTGAGACATAATTGAGGTTCTATGCCGTTAATGTGCCGAATTATCTCATCTTTTAGCTCTTGAATTGTTGCTGGCTTATTGACGTACAGCTTTTCTTTCAAATAACCCCAAAGAAAGAAGTCCAACGGTGTCAAATCACATGATCTTGGCGGCCAATTGACATCGCCACCACTGCCATTGAATATGTCGCGCATAAGAGCCATTGTTTCGTTAGCTGTGTGGCAAGTGGCACCGTCCTGTTGAAACCACCTATCGTCCACATCCATATCTTCCAGTTCGGGCCATCAAAAGTTCGTTATCATCTCACGATAGCGAACACCATTCACAATATTTGCCTGACCGGCCTCATTTTGGAAAAAATACGGCCGAATCCACTGAGGTGAAAATGTGCCTCATCACTGAAGATGTTCGAAAACTGATCATCCACTGTTGCCATTTCTTGCCACCATTCTGACCATTGACAACGCTTGAAATGGGCAGAGGCTTTAGTTCTTGAGTCAATTGCACCTTGTAATCGTGTAAATGCAAGTCTTTATGCATAATGTTCATCAACGACGAGCGTTAGAGGTGCAATTGTTGGGCACGACGACGAGTTGAGGTGGACGGCTCTTCAGCCACACTATCGCGAACAGCAGCAATATTTTCTGCAGTAAGAGCTGTACAAGCATGCACTGGTGTTTTCACATCTCCTACAGACCCGGTTTTCTCAAATTTTTGTACGATTTTTTCGATTGTACGCATTTGGACTATTAAATTGACCAAAAAAATCACGAAGTGCACGATATGCATTTTGATTTGAACGTCCATTTTCATAATAAGACTGAATAACTTTTAAGAGTTGCTCGATTGTGTATCTTTCCATAGTTGAAATTGAATTATTCTGAAATTGAGAAATGTCAAATGAAATGCAGAAAAAACTTGACGTTTAGGTGTGGTTCACATTCAACATCGGCCCTTAAAATTTAACCACCCTTTACACCAGTGCAGCTATCAAATCTTCAAAAAACATAGAAAAATAATTTTTCTATAATAATCAAAAATTGAATATTTTAATTAAAAAGTAATGATTATAAATATGTAATAGTGCAGCTATCAAATCTTCAAAAAACATAGAAAAATAATTTTTCTATAAAAATCAAAAATTGAATATTTTATTTAAAAAGTAATGATTATAAATATATAAATATGCATACATATATTTTAAGTCAAATATTCAATATGTGATTATATTATAGCAATATATATATTTATATATACATTAAAATGTCTCGACTTGTAGAGGGAAAAAAATTCCAATTAAAAATTCTTAAAATTAACTATTTTGGGAGCCGTCATAAAATACATCAATTATGACGGCTCCCAAAATATTTTGGTAACAACAAAAGCCTCCAGTGATCTAAACCATTTTGCAAAAACCTCAAAAAATCATGTTCAAAAATATATTGGCTAGTGTAATTGTAAAAAAAAATTGTCACAAATTATTGGCCTGAAAAAGTTCTTCCAATCTGCAAATTTCCATTCCAACGATATCTTGAAAACGAGGATCGCATAAGAAACAATAAAGTTATTTGATCTTAAGTGAATATTATATACAAAAAAAGTGAACAAATGCATGAAAAACGGTATTATCTCTAATTTGATTGCAAATTTAAAAAAATTGTTGATGCAGATTTCATGTTTTATTTTATTTTAATTATAATAAATGAAATCTTTTATATACAAAATTTTTATTTTTATGTATAACTACCCTTATCCTATATTATTATTCAAACATATAAATGTCAATAAAAACAGTTTATAAAACAACGTACAGAAACTTATTTGTGTTTGTTGAGAGTTTACTAAAAATTTCTCATAAATCAACTCCACATAAATCAGACCTAAAAAAAACACGAAGACAATCAGCACAAAAAACAGCACTTTCGGCCAACTTCGCAGAACAAACACATTCACCAAATATTCATCAAAGAAAAGAAACTCAACTAAAAGACACGGACAAGTGCGCACGTATATACGGAAAGTAAAAAAATTAAAAATTTAAACAAAACGTAAAAATTTTTTTTTATTTATTTAAAAAAACGTTTTTAATTATTCACTGGCTGCCAATTCTCTAATTGCAGTGGCAAGCTTTTCAATGTTGCAAGCTGCAATTGAAGCAAGCGCTCATCCCGCGCATTCCTAGTGATGATCTAGGCCCCAGAATCACGGTTGATGGTGAGCTTGACCCCAAGTTGGCTACACTTGGCAAAATAAGACGCGCGCTCGTAGCCGCTGGTGAGTTTTTTCGAATGTTATCGGCTGCTGGCAAACAGGGCAACATGCTCGGAGACAGTGGTGAGCTGGTCATGAATTTTGTGGCACTTGGCGAAGCATAGCCCACGCTAATAGTTGCCGGCGAACTAGTCTCCTCAACCATAGCTGTTGGCGGAGATGTCTAAAAATTTAAATTTAAATTTTTTAACTTCACCAAAATGTTATCTTTATTTTCACTTTACCTCTATTCTCAAGGTGACGATTCCTGGCACACCATCAACAGCAGCAGCACTGAAAGTGCTTAAAGCACATTGCTTGGACCACCGCCAGTAAATCACTCTTTTTTTTCGAGCACGAGCACGCAGCTGGCTCTTCCAAACGCCTAAGTTCTGTAAATTTACAACATTTATTAAAGGCTACATATATTTATTAGTTACCTCTTTCCATTTAGCCGGAGTTCTCGTTGGACCCCTCATCGCGTTTAGATTCGCAGCAATCTCTGCCCACAAGTTTTGGATCACCATCGGCGATCGCGCAGTGTTCTTGCCTGCCAAAAGTTTGGGATGCTGCCGGCAAAACTCAATACAAAACAGCAGCTGCTCCTGCGTCGTTCGCTCAAATTTTGGATCCCTATTTAAAAAATGGAAAATTATATTATAAATAAATAATAAATCTGAGAATAACTTTTTAATATTTTCCATTCCGTTTGCAGCAAACATAAACAAAAAACAGCTGTTCTTTGACACTACTATTTTCACCATACGTAGTGAACTTGTAACGAACCTCCTGGCGCTACGTAGAATTTTCCAGCCGGGGTAGCACACAGCGGCTGTCTAGAGTTCTGTCGCAAGAATTTGGAGGTTTTGATGGGTCCGCTTGCACTCCTTTTTTTTAAGGGAGCACTAAGTATCGCGGAGATGTGTGACACCATCGTGGTGTCGTCTACCGTTCGACCGTCAACCTTTTCGCTAGCCCAGCTTATTTGGCCTTCCAGTTTGATTTAATAAAAATGCAGCACGTCTGTTTCGTTTCGTGGTTCTCACTCGACTCTTTATTTCAAAAACTCAACTTATTCTAAATGGTGGCTGGCACCAGCGTCATGCGACGCATACAATTATATTTTATTTAACTTAAACGAGATGGCTATACGCGAGCTCAGTTGTGTGAGCGAGCGGCTGTTTAAGTTATTATTTCATTTTAGGTATACACTAAACCTCTGCACGAGTGCGCTTGCAATGCATTTCAGAACACTGATTTGTGGAGCAAGCGTTGGTTATGTTCTGCTTTCATTAATTAAAACAAACCAACGAGTATATATCTATAAGAGTTTTCACTCGTCGCTAGTTATTTTTTGCTCGCTAATATTAGCCATCCATCGACAGAACAGGCTTTTTTGATGGGACATTTATTCTATACCCCTTCAAAAGTGCGCGTTTGTTTACATTTTGTTTTCTATATTTTGATCATTTTGGCTGCGTGCACAAGGGAGCAAAAATATCGGTATTTTTAATGTGCTTGCCTGTTTCTCCTTATTTGAATCTCTGAAGAAATAATGCACATTTTATGAATGATAATAAAATATTACAGCTTCTTATTTGCATGTGCATGGTTGCCGAATTTATTTTGTTTCCAGCTGGAAATTTTTGTTGTGATTTTGTTGTAGCTATATTTTGGTTGCTGCTGCAGAGAAGGGTTTTCAGATATTTCATTAGTTGAATAGAAAGACGGAATTCTGATTCGGCTAATGAAATAATTATTGCTTAGTCAGGACTTTAAAAATGTTTGTTCATTAACGGAACAAAGTAATGCATTTTAAAAATGTTTCCTCTGATTTATTTGGAATATAAAAGAAAATACATACAAATAAAACTAAATTGATTTCATAGTATTTGCGCTGTAGTCTGGTTCTCCGGCCTTATTTTCAAGGTTTATTTTGGAACTTTTTATTTATAATAAAATAAAATACAATCATTTAAATTTTTTTATGTTATTTCACAATATTTTTTTAAAACTATTTTACGTCCAAATTACGGCACTTAAATTCATTTGAAGCAAAAGAAATATATTAATGTTCTTCGGGTTGTCATTCTGGCAGGTGGTAGATTTAAACATTATTATTAATAAATTAAAAAAATGCCGAACTTCGAAGCAGACATTTACAAATATCAGGGTTTTCTTTTCATCGGGGTACAAAATAGGAAAAATATATTAAAAATTACCAATTTTACTGTCTGTTAGAGTCATTGGCTGTAGAATAACGTATTTAAATTTCAGCCCAATCGGCTTGATAGATTTTTTTTAAGCACCACGAACTTTTACCCAGAATTGACTCACTGGCCACCAATACAAGCTAACAAACCATTCATTAGAAATACTCATAACAATAACAATCCTTTTTCCCGAAATACGTATAGTTTCCCACGGAATACAAACCATTTTTTACAAAATAGGCATACAAATCCATTTTCAAATAATATTTACGTACCGAATCCAAACGGATTTAATAATAGACCAAACTTCCCTCCAAAGCCACGTCAACCAATGGAGGTCGACTCATCAATCCATTCGCGTCAAGTGAATTATCAGAATAGGCCAAACTTTCAAAATAGGCCAAGTTTTCAAAATAACAACTTCACCCAAAAACGAGCTCTAACTCAACAACACCACGTTCCTAATAAAATACAAAAAACGTTCGTCACGAACACATATAACCCAATTTATCCTGAAATTATGTACCAATATCCATATAATGATCCTAATACATATCTGGCTCACCAAGAAGTCAACTTTCAAAATATTCCCTTAGCTCCCCATTACCCTTACAATCCTGATATATATTTTGCAAACCAGGAAACAAACTTCCAAGATATTTTTCTATCATTTGACAATTCTTATGATCCCGACGACATTTTCACTTCGCAAGTAGAAAAAAACATCAAAAAAACATCAAAAAAACATCAAAAAAACTTTGTTTCGAGAAAATCACTTTTCTATAGACGACGATTTTAATTGTTTTGTAAAATATTACATTTGAAAACAATTTCATATAAATAATATTTATATAATTACATAATAGTGTATATTGAAACTAGGTTAGTTTTTGGATAAACATTAAGGCGGAGCAGGGATATAAATTTTCTGAGTTTTTTTTCGGGAACCCGAGATCGTCCCAAAATTCAAGAATTTTTTTTTACCAAAAAGTGCAACACATTCACTTCTATTTTATTATAGTACATATTCTGTACCAAACTGATATAACAAAGAAGTACAATTTTTACCAATTCAACAACAAAAAAACCAAACAAAAAATTTGACAATCGGTTTTTTATTATTATCTTACGTCCAAAGTGGACCTCCAAAAAACTCAATACAAAATTAGTATTAAAAAATTAATACGAATAGATATTGAATATAATTGAATTAACAAAATAGAAACACAAAATTTCAGTGAGAAAGCCATGTACAGAAGAAATTAATGTATAAAAATATTCTCCGGCAGACGTCTTGCCACCGCCTTACTGGTATGTATGAATTTTCATGATAATCGGCAAAAAACAATTTATATTTTCACCATTTTTAGTATAGTTGCCGAACTTATCTATATAAACTAAATTATAAAATTTTAGTCTAACACCAAAGAGTAGTAAAGAGTTATCAGTTTTGCACAGTTGCGTTTGTGGATGCGTTTGCGTTTGAAGATTGGGCAAAAGTGGATGTGAAGGAAGGCGATAAAATTTAAATTTGTCGCCAGACTTTGCTCAGCTCATCTCTGCTTAGCTGACGTAGCTTTGTGGTTGCGACGCTTAGCGAAGTATGAGCTATATGAGTGCGAAGAAATAGAAAATAGAAAGCGTTTGATGAAGCGAAAAGAAAATAGTTTGCTATTGTTTCTTTTCGCTTTGCTATGACTTTTTTTGTTTACTATAAGAATCTTGCACTCATCTGAATGTTTACCTTTTTTAGCTAGATTAGATTTGGTAAATTGAATGAATATACCAATTTCAATCTTTCTAAATGATGAGAAATTTTTATGCCCTTTATCTATAAATTTATTATAATTCTTGCAGGTCAATGTATTGCAGGCAAGAATTTTTTAGCTTAAAGCTAAATTTTTTACCAATTTCCAGGTACTATGAATTTAGGAAATTTTTTCATTTAAAGCTAAATTTTTTAACTAGATTGGATTTGCTAAATTAAATGAATTTACCAATTTCCATCTTTTTAAATTATGGTAAATTGATTTAAATGATTTTTAAGCTACATAGTATATACAAGTTAACGCTATATATATTTAAAACTCTAAAGTGCATTCCAAAGGTACACGCGCATCCGCTCTGGAAAAATATGCTGACGCCGCGTCTACCGGCGATAAGCAGCGAACTCGCAATTGTGAAATAAAACTGCAGCACAACAACAACAGAAAAAAAACAGCAATAACAGACGATCGAGTTGCAGCCCAATAGTTTAAGATATAAAATTTGTTAAGTCAGTTTTTAAGTACTCATTGAACAATAAAGTATTTAGTAAAGTTTTTTAAAAAATAAAAATTAACAAGTGAAAAATTAACCCTATAGTGAACAGTTCCAGATAAAAAAAATCTTTTGAACAGATCTTTGGGGACAACTCAACTGGATAGCTTTAGACGCAGAAATCTTTTAAGCATCAGCTGAGAAACATTCAACGGATACAAGGATAAAAGTGATCAAACGGCTCCCCAGTACAAAAGG
This sequence comes from Dichetophora obliterata, assembly GCA_963920525.1. Taxonomy (NCBI): domain Eukaryota; kingdom Metazoa; phylum Arthropoda; class Insecta; order Diptera; family Sciomyzidae; genus Dichetophora; species Dichetophora obliterata. The sequence continues at coordinate 162,775,431 of OY986439.1, read as the reverse complement.
AAAAGGAAAAAGCTCGAGATCCAAGATCTAATTGGCATCGTTGGCATGTGTGTTGTAAGTTTATATTTAAGATATATTTTGGTGAACAAGTAAAAACTAAGAAATTTTTTTAAAAAAAAAAAGGAATTTAAGAAATGAAAAAATCAAAGAAAAATTAAAGAGATATTTTTGTGAAAAAGTACAAACTAAGAATTTCAAAGAAAAGTTAATAAACGAAAAAGTAAAAGAAAAATTTAAGACACATTCTTGTGAAAAAGTGAATAATAAGAATTTTAAAGAAACTAAAGAAACGTAAAAGTTGAAGTAAAAATTGTTAAGAAAAAATAAGAAGACAAATATTTAAAATTTTTTAAGAAAGAATAATTAAATAATTTAAAAAAAAGGAGAAAAGAAAAATCCACTTATTGGTTAAAACAAGAAGAATAAGTAAATCTATAAGAAAAGTTGAAAGTTGTTTTTCTCTTTACTTTTATAAATTAAGAAAAATGCCAGACGATTTCATTGAAAAATTGGCAAAACTTAATGTTGGCACTGCACCTTCTACCTCTGGTTCAGTCCAACCACAAATTATGAATGAAAATTTAGCTAGGGAAATAACCGAGTTGGTTACTTCCACCATTAGAAATCTTAACAATCCATTTTTAGAAACAGATACCGAGTCCGATTTGGACTACACTATTCAAGTAAATGCAACGAACGCTAACGAACTAGACAAAATTCTAGATATAGTTAAATGTCTCAGGGAATTCTCCGGAGTTCCAGGAGAATTTAATTCTTGGCGGAAAACTGTGGACCGCATATTTACAGTTTACGACCATATTAAAGGATCTCCCAAGTACTATGCTATATTGCATATGATTAGACACAAAATTGTCGGAGAAGCCGACACAGCACTGGTGTCATACAAGACTCCCTTAGAATGGGGTAAAATAAAAAAGTGCCTTATGATGTACTATTCTGACAGGAGGGATATTGGAACCTTAGAGAACCAATTAACCACCCTTACTCAGAGAAATTCCACAATTCATGAATTCTATCAAAATGTTTATCAACATTTATTTCTAATTCTGGACAAAATTGCTTGCTTGGAGTTAGGAGAAGAATCACTGCGAGCTATGACTAGCTCGTATAGGGAGAAGGCGTTAGATACCTTCATACGCGGACTTAATGGAGATTTACCACGTTTGTTAAGTGTACGCGAACCTACTTCATTACCACAGGCACTAAATTTATGTCAGAAACTAGACAACATGCTATTCAGGATGAACTATGCTCAAAACAATTCAAATAGTTTCAGAAATGCGTCACCTCCACCGCCAAGACCGGCGAGATTTAATTTTTCCCCACAGAAAACGAACTTTTACCCAGAATTGACTCACTGGCCACCAATACAAGCTAACAAACCATTCATTAGAAGTACTCATAACAATAACAATCCTTTTTCCCGAAATACGTATAGTTTCCCACGGAATACAAACCATTTTTTACAAAATAGGCATACAAATCCATTTTCAAATAATATTTACGTACCGAATCCAAACGGATTTAATAATAGACCAAACTTCCCTCCAAAGCCACGTCAACCAATGGAGGTCGACTCATCAATCCATTCGCGTCAAGTGAATTATCAGAATAGGCCAAACTTTCAAAATAGGCCAAGTTTTCAAAATAACAACTTCACCCAAAAACGAGCTCTAACTCAACAACACCACGTTCCTAATAAAATACAAAAAACGTTCGTCACGAACACATATAACCCAATTTATCCTGAAATTATGTACCAATATCCATATAATGATCCTAATACATATCTGGCTCACCAAGAAGTCAACTTTCAAAATATTCCCTTAGCTCCCCATTACCCTTACAATCCTGATATATATTTTGCAAACCAGGAAACAAACTTCCAAGATATTTTTCTATCATTTGACAATTCTTATGATCCCGACGACATTTTCACTTCGCAAGTAGAACAATGGGAAGCTGGTGAAAAATATTCTATAGACTTACAAGAAACAAATCCATTCCGAGGAAGTAATATTAATCCAACTCAAACCAATGATAATGTTCAGAAAAACTCTCAGCAGACTGATAAAAAAAAAAATAAGCTGGCCATTTCAGCCCTTGGTAGGACTTTGACCTGCTTCTATTGATCAATTGTGTTGTGCGTGTTATTAAATGTTTGATCACAAATGATCGAGAACTGGACCTACGTGTTTAATGCCGACTCCGAACGGCTTATGTTCTCAAGAAGCTTTACATGGCAATTTTTACTCTCTGAGGTTTGCCATTGTCTGCAGAGAGGTGACGACCGAACAGAAAAATTAATTCAATTGAAAAACTTTTCTGTCTGAGCTGGAATTGAACCCGGGCTACCGCGGTTCTTTAGCTTAGGGGCCATGCACTCTACCCACTAGGCTACGGCCGCCACAGCAGACTGATAACATCCATTTTTTAGGATAACACCGTCTTCACTCCCTTACTTTGAGTTTGTTACTGGGTATGGAGATGTGCTAAATTTTTTGATCCAATAAAAATAACATTCAATCTACTAATATCCTCTAATATACTAATATACTAATATATCAGTATACTTTACCCAATGATGAGTTATTTTCGGTTAACTCTGTAGCAGCAAGCATCGAAATATCCCAGCATATATTTTTGAAAATTTTTGGACCACAAACACTAGAATTTAAATTCTTTATTTGATCTGGATTAAAATCATTCCATGGAAAAATAGGTAATGATACTTTGAAGCAATTAGGTGCCGTAATTTACACAGATAGAAATTTTATGACAATTTTACCCAACTTAGTTATTCCATTAAAGCAATGCATAGCACAGGACGTAAATAACATTAACCTACGTACGTCGCATTTGACCGAACGACAACCAGAAAGACTTAAGAAATTAATTGAAGGATGTCCTAACTTACTTTGCGAGCCTAATGAAAAACTTACGTATTCATCTACGGTGAGAGGTGAGATACGAACTACAAATGACACCCCAATTTATTCCAAAAGTTATCCGTATCCAATGGCGTTAAAAGAAGAAGTTGAAAGGCAAGTTGAAGAACTTTTAGCTGATGGCATAATAAGACCATCTAGATCTCCATATAACGCTCCTGTATGGATTGTCCCAAAAAAAAATGGACTCATCAGGTGAAAAAAAGTATCGAATGGTAATCGATTACCGCAAGCTGAATGAAGCTACTATTCCAGATCGATACCCAATCCCGGAGATACAAGGGATTGCCAATCTTGGCAGAAATCAATTTTTCTCAATGATTGATTTAAAAAGCGGGTTTCATCAGATTCCTCTAAAGGTATCTGATATAGAGAAAACGGCATTTTCCATAAATAATGGAAAATATGAATTTGTAAGACTCCCATTTAGGCTTAAAAACGCCCCGGCTATTTTTCAAAGAACATTGGATGACATCCTTCGTCAACACATCGGCAATAAATGTTACGTTTACGTGGACGACAGATTTTTGGGAAAGATTTATATGAACATTTTAAAAATTTAGAAATCATATTTAAACACTGGAAGCTGCAAATATGAAGGTGCAGTTGGATAAATGTGAGTTTTTAAAAAAGGAAGTACAGTTTTTAGGTTACGTGGTTGGGATAAATGGAATAAAAACCAACAGTAATAAAGTAGCAGCAATAGTGAAAATGCAGAGAAAGAACTTCGAAAGATACTGAAAGAACTCCGGTTCTTTCTTGGTATGTCTGGTTATTATAGAAGATTTATTAGAGACTATGCAAAAATTGCAAAGCCCCTAACAAATCTCTTACGGGGGGAAGATGGACGCGTGTCCAAGCATGCCTCAAAAAACAAAACAATAAACCTTGATGAGGATGCCATTGACTCTTTTAAAAAAATAACAAATTCATTAACTTCAAAAGAAGTAATCCTTTCGCACCCCAATTTCGAGAATGAATTCGAGTTAACTACCGACGCCTCCAATTTTGCGATAGGAGCTCTGCTATCACAAAATGATAAACCAATTACTTTTATTTCTAGATCGTTATCCAAAACTGAAGAGAATTATGCCACAAATGAAAAAGAAATGCTGGCAATCATTTGGTAATTAAATTCACTTAGGAGTTATCTTTATGGTTCAAGAAAAGTAAACATATACATAGACCATCAACCACTTACTTACGCTCTAAGTACAAAAAATGCGAACAGTAAAATGAAAAGATGGAAGGCCATCTTAGAAGAATATATCAGCTTATCTATAAACCCGGCAAGGCAAATATTGTAGCTGATACCCTTTTTAGAATACCAACCGATATTAATTCATTAACACCCACAATCCATAGTGACGCAAGCTCCAACCATAATTTAGTGCCTTGCACTGAGACTCCGATCAATGTGTTTAAAAATCAGATTTTTCTAGAACTTGATAACACACCGTCCTACCAATTTAAAATAATATTTCCCGGCTATCACAGACACATAATAGCAGAACAGCACTTTACGGAGGAAAAGCTCTTAGCTATTTTGAAAAGATATTTAAACCCTTCCGTTATAAATGGCATTCGAACCCAAGAAAGAATTATGGGCAGAATCCAAAATATTTATCCACTTCATTTTGCAAACTACAAAGCATGATACACCCAAAAACTTGTTGAAGATGTAACAAACGAACAGGAACAGGAAAACATAATCCTCGAGACGTATAATCGTACTCACCGAAACGCTCTCGAAAACAGATCACAAATTATTGATAGGTATTATTTCCCAGGAATGATTAACAAAATCAAAAACGTTACAAAAATTTGTAGGACTTGCAAAGAAAATAAGTACGAAAGACACCCGAACCAAATCAAATTAAACGAAACACCATTACCAAATTTTCCAGGACACACAATTCACATAGACCTATTTTTGACAGAAAACAAAGTAGTAATGACAGCACTTGACAAGTTTACAAAATATGCCCAGACCAAAATAGTAAAGAGTAGGTCAATAGAGGATTTAAGACGGAGTACCGAAAGCAATAATAATCGATAATGAACCATCTCTCAATTCAAATTCAATGAGGTTTATGATGCAAGACGAATTAGGCATAAATATTTATACAGCACCCCCCTACAAAAGTCAAGCAAACGGCCAAGTGGAACGATTCCACTCAACGTTAGTAGAAATAATGCGTTGCCTAAAAGAAAGTGGAACGCATCGAAATTTCGAGGAACTCCTAGAACGCGCCGTTTCCGAATACAATCACTCAATACATTCGGTGACATTCAATACATTCTTCAGAAGGCATGTAGATTTTACACCTGAAGATTTCGAAAAAGTCAGAGTTGCAAATTTTGAAGCGTTAGAAAAAAAGCAAAAAAAGGATCTTGAATATCATAACAAGCACAGACAGGAACCTAGACGATATCTACCTGGACAAGTGATTTATGTTAAGAGAAATAGACGATTAGGTACAAAGTTGTCCAAATCATTTGTAAAAGAAATAGTTAAAGAAGACAGAACCAGTACACTCGTAACAGAAACCGGACGAATAATACACAAAAGTCTAATTAGATATTAAATTTTTTCAGTTCATATTTTTTCTGGCTACATGCGGAGCCGACTCGCAGATACTGGACTACTCAAACTCACAGTTGGTCACAATAGAGGCAGGAGTAGCGTAATTACAGACTGGGACCTTCAAGATAATTCACGTTATGGACTTACGACAGTACGAAGAAGCAATAGACGAGCTCGAAACGATAATCACGACCAAAGTCAACACAAATCTCTCCTTCTACCCATTTCTTACATATGAAATCACCAAAATTAAAAATCATTTAAGTAGACTCAGGCCAAAGGGAAAAACAAAAAGTTCGTTGGATTTTATTGGAACCGCATGGAAGTGGCTAGCCGGTAGTCCCGATCATTCAGATGAAATAATTCTTACTGAAAAAATTAAAAATGTTCTTGCAAACAATAATCAACAATTGGTTATCAATAAAATGACACTAGATAGAATCAATGAATTAACTAACATCACAAATTCAATTTTAAAAGCTGTCAGATCCGAAAATAACGTTGAAGATCAATTTAATATGAAATTAAAATACAAATTAGACCTCATAAAACAAGAAATTACAAATATCGAATATGCCATACATTGGGCTAAAGCTAATGTTATCAATTCATACATATTGTCAAATTCAGAAATAAATATTGTGAAAGAAATTTTTAGTAAAGAAAATATGCCATATCTAAGTATGGACGAAGCATTCGAGTTTTCAGAAATAAAGATAGCTTCAAATGATGATACGATAATTTACATTGTGAGTTTGCCAAAAACAAATATTGAATATTGTAAAACTTTAATTCTCAAGCCAGTGAAAATTAGAAATCAAATAACTAAATTCGATTATAATTCTGTTCTTCAATGTAAAAATAATCTTTTTGGAATTCAACAAAATTGTAACAGTTATAATAATTTATCAATTTGCCCATATAAAAATGTAATAGACATAAGTAACTCCACATGTATTCCAAATTTACTCAAAAGCCGTATGCCAACTTGCCAAATGATCAATAATCAACACATACCAGAAGTTGAAGAAATCTCGTCTGGACTCCTGTTTTTAAATCAATTCAATGGTACCGTTAACATAAGGAACGAAACAGTCATCTTAGAAGGAACCTTTTTAATAAGATATCACAACAAAACAATAGAGATTGGAAACAGAACGTACTCCTCAAATGAAACCAAAACCTACGCACCATTACCTGCTTTGTCACAACCAAAACCTATATCAGCAAATGTAGAAGAAGTCTTGCCCTTAGAAATGATGAAAGAGCTGAACACAAAGAATACAAAATATATAAAACTATTGGACGTACGCAATAAAATATCTCTAGTTGCCGGGATAACAGTACCACTCTCAATAGTAGCATTGGGAACAGCAATATTAATGATTCAGAAACATAAAATAGCAAAAAGTAAGGAAACCCATCCAGAGTCATCAAAGGGACGAAGCTACCAATTTTCGGATTTAGCCATCGAAGGACTCAATCAAATTTTTGATAAAAAAACAAACGAGGACGTTTGAATCAAGGAGGGGAGGAGTTAACGCTACATACATTAAAAACTCTAAAGTGCATTCCAAAGGTACACGCGCATCCGCTCTGGAAAAATATGCTGACGCCGCGTCTACCGGCGATAAGCAGCGAACTCGAAATTGTGAAATAAAACTGCAACACAATAACAACAGAAAAAAAACAGCAATAACAGACGATCGAGTTGCAGCCCAGTAGTTTAAGATATAAAATTTGTTAAGTCAGTTGAGTCAGTATGAGTACTTACTCATTGAACAGTAAAGTTTTTTAAAAAATAAAAATTAACAAGTGAAAAATTAACTTACACATATATGAGATGTATATACTTTCTTTACCATCTAAAAGTTTGAAACATTAAAATTTAAGTATTTTGTTGTGTTTTCAAATCCAAAATATAAGACTAATTGTGTTTGTTTAATAATGACAAAATGGTTCTAATATTTAAAAATATTTTTTAATTTTTATAACCTTCTTTAAACAGTAATTGTTATGGTGACATAAAGTTCCTTGCTTTTTTTTTGTATTTTTATTTTTTATTTAAATGTTGCCGAAAATCAATATGTTCAAGGAATTTAAAAAGTTTTAATTTTAGCAAACAGATTTTTTTAATAAATTAATAAAATTAATAATATAATAAAGGAAGCAATAAATTCATCTTTTTATGAATTATGAAGTTATTTATAGATTTTTTATTAAAAAAATAAATCAAATAATAAAGAAAGCATTAAATTCATCTTTTATTCATTTTAAAGGAAAATCATGTGTTACATACAATACATATGAATTTATTTTGCAGTTTCGGTTTTGAATTGTTGGTGTTTTAAAATTTACCTCATTTCATTCTACTAATTCAATAAAAAATCAAAAATTTTTTAAACTGGCTCTTATTATTTAATATAATATCTTAAAAACTAGAATGAAATCTTATTATAATATGTAATATTTAAAACTAAATGAAAATCTTATTACATAATGTAATAACTTAAAACTAAATTGAAAACTTATTACATAATATAATAAATTATCAACTAAGACAAACACTTTGAATGGATTTATCTTACCTAAGTAATATAATAAAGTAAATATTTACGACTTAAAACTTCAAAAGTAAAAGTATTAAATGTACTTGCAATATTTACAGAAATTACAATATTTACAGATATGGAAATTACATAAATTAATTTAATAGACGGTTATTGTAACCTTAAAAATTTATGTATAATATTTACATTATAAAATTTACAATATTTACAGTATATATTTACACAAATGTATTTACAATATTTACAATATATACAAAAAGCTTTTGTTGGTCCGGGAAAAAAAAGACAAGTAAGAATTTGTTGTGTTTGAAATAAGGAAAGAATTCAATAACCTGAAATAGTAGATAGAAAATTTTGAAAATTATAAACGAAAATTATAAAGAAATCATTTTTATAAAAGAAAAAAGTTTGTAAGCGATGCCATAAGAAAGATTTCGAAATATTATGATCGAATTAGCCTCGCATGGTAACAGCAGCGAATGCAACTTATATAAGCGGCTAATATACAGCAAAAAAATCATGGTTATGCAAAACGTAGTCACTTTACCAATAACAGAATTTAATGCTCGAAACTTTCAAAAATACTGAGTATTAAGAAAAATCCGTACTAATCATGATTTAAGCGGAGTATTAAATTTCATTAGTACACAACTGAGAAAATACACAGCTGACCCCAATATTAAATATTTAATAGGGGCGTTTACCCAACAATTTTTTTGACATTTTATAAATGTTTCAAAATATACAAAAATATATATGTGTGTCAATATGAAATAGAACTGATATGTTAACATATCGCTCGTTTTTTTCAATAACGTCACAATTCAAAAAAACTGATTTTTCAGTACAAGAATTTAAGGTTGAATATAAAAGAATTAAGTTAAATTTACTTACAATATTTACAGTATTTAGAATATTTACATATTTACAGAAATGAAAACTACATGTTGTGTTATTTAATTATTTTTTTTAAGTTTAATAAAATTAAAACCTAAAATATTTAAGTACAATATTTGCATTATTAAATTAGGTTTTAACAATATTTACAGTAAATATTTACAGAAATGTATTTACAATATTTTAATTGTTCATACATTTACAATATAAGTACAATATGTACAATATTTACATTATAAATTTAAGTATATACAATATTTACAGTATATAATTACAGAAATGTATTTTCAATATTTAAATTGTACATACATTTACATATATTTTACAATATAAGTAAAATAAAAATTTATTAAAGTCGTATAAAAAAGTATACAAAGTCGAATAAGTGTTTTTCGGATTATAACGTTATTGAAGAAAACGAGCGATAAGTAGTTAGAGATGTAAGTGGTACTTGCTAAGCCATGCAATGCTATGCCATGCGAGGCTTACTGGAGCATAATATTTCGAAATCTTTCTTATGGCATCGCTTACAAATTTCTTTTTCTTTTATAAAAATGACCGTTTTCAACTTTGAACTCGGTTATAATTTTCATTTGTAATTTTCAAAATTTTCTATCTACTATTTCAGGTTATTAAATTCTTTCCTTCTTTCAAACACAACAAATTCTTACTTGTTTTTTTTTCCCCGGACCAACAAAAGCTTTTTGTATATATTGTAAATATTGTAAATACATTTGTGTAAATATATACAGTAAATATTGTAAATTTTATACTGTAAATATTGTAAATTTTATAATGTATATATTGTAAATAAATTTTTAAGGTTACAATAACCGTATATTAAATTACTTTATGTAATTTACATATCTGTAAATATTGTAAATTCTGTAAATATTGCAAGTACATTTAATAGTTTTACTTTTGTAGTTTTAAGTTGCAAATATTTACTTAGGTTAGATAAATCCATGCAAAGTGTTTGCCTTAGTTGATAACTTATTATATTATGTTATAAGTTTTCAATTTAATTTTAAGTATTTACATTATGTAATAAGATTTTCATTTAGTTTTAAATTATTACATTATGTAATAAGATTTCATCCTAGTTTTTAAGATATTATATTATATAATAAGCACCGTATTATATTAAATAACAAGAGCCAGTTTAAAAATTTTTTGATTTTTTATTGAATTAGAAGAATGAAATGAGGTAAGTTTTAAAACACCAACAATTCAAAACCGAAACTGCAAAATAAATTCATATGTATGTAACACATAATTTAACTTTAAAATGAATAAAAGATGAATATATTGCTTTCTTTATTAATTGATTAATTTTATTAATTTATTAAAAAATCCATAAATAAATTCATAGTTCATAAAAAGATAAATTTATTGCTTCCTTTATTTATTATATTATTAAATTTATTAATTTATTAAAAAATCTGTTTGCTAAAATTAAAAACTTTTTAAATTCCTTGAACATATAGATTTTCGGCAACATTTAAATAAAAAATAAAAATACAAAAAAAAAGCAAGGAACTTTATGTCACCATAACAATTACTGTTTAAAGAAGGTAATAAAAATGAATTTTTAAATTCATTTAATTTATCAAATCCAATCTAGTTAAAAAATTTAGCTTTAAATGAAAAAATTTCCTAAATTCATAGTACCTGGAAATTGGTAAAAAATTTAGCTTTAAATTAAAAATTTTCTTGCCTGCAATACATTAACCTGCAAGAATTAAAATAAATTTATAAATAAAAGGCATAAAAATTTCTCATCATTTTGAAAGATTGAAATTGGTAAATTCATTCAATTTACCAAATCCAATCTAGCTAAAAAATGTAAATATTCAGATGAGTGCAAGATTCTTATAGTAAACAAAAAAAGTCATAGCAAAGCGAAAAGAAACAATAGCAAACTATTTTCTTTTCGCTTCATCACACGCTTTCTATTTTCTATTTCTTCGCACTCATGTAGCTCATATTTCGCTAAGCGTCGCAACCACAAAGCTACGTCAGCTAAGCAGAGATGAGCTGAGCAAAGTCTGGCGACAAATTTCAATTTTATCGCCTTCCTTCATATCCACTTTTGCCCAATCTTCACTTATTGAAAATGTCTGCACAAACGCAATTGTGCAGAACTGACAACTCTTTACTACTCCTTGGTATGGGGCTGTTAATGTGGGTATGTCGTCGTTTGTTATGTAGAGCATATTGACATACGCACGTTGATGGATTACAGGGGCGCTGCAGGGTGCTATTGTTGTGGCCGTGTCGGTAGACGTTTTATATGGCTAGGCCAATAGGGTGAGGTCGCTGTTGTTGACTGTTGAGGAGCCTGTGATTTCGGGGTTTAGAGCCTATAGTGAGGGCTGGTTTTGACCCTTGTCAAAAGGGGTCCTTACAAACTTTAAAATCTTTTTGAGCTTTTATGTTGTAAATGATTTTTAAGAATACGAAGATTAACATAACATAACAATCAGCTTAACAACTATTTATTATTAAGCTAACAACCAGAATAGGGCTGTAAGTCAGAAGAGCATGCTACGTGTCAATGCTTCTGAGGAGAGCAAGCAAACGGCACAGTAGTTCTGTGTACTTGTGGACTTCCTACATTTCAGAAGCATGTATGTACTGCCTCCCAACTAGAATGAGGTATTACTGTGCCAGCAAGGGCGTAGGCAGGATGAAAGTTAGGGGGGGAGGGGAAGACCTTTTAAGTTTTTTTACCACAGCTCTAATTCATTCATTTTACGAGTCAATGAAAATAGTTCAAAATGACTGTACGGTGTCATTCCATATATGGGCGTTACATATGGGCATTTCCAGAAAAGTCTACCGTGACCAAAAAATTAAAACTTGTTAAAAACTTATTATTTTATTATATCATTTAAGAGAAACATTTCAATTTTATTAGTTTCAGCAATTTCAACATAAATTCATTAACCATGATGATCAAATCGTCTGCACTGTTTCACAAATGTATTTTTTCTTTTTCGTAAATGTTTCGTAAGCTTTTTTGTTTTAGTACAAATGTAAGGCATTGGCAAGAGATAATGAAAAAATGGTTAAGGCAAGGATAGAACAATATATTAAATTTGTTCTTTAATTACTTAATTACATAATTCCTTAACTACGTAATTACTTAAATACCCAATTAAACTGCAATGGAAATTTTAGTAACGTAACGCCAGATCAAAAATCCTAATAAAAAAAACTGAAAAGATTTTTAAATTTGAGCACTTGGAAAATAAACTAAAATAAAATAAATAAGTAATGTTATTTTAAAACCTTCTAAAAAAAGTTTAATACAAAAAGTCTTGCCTAGTTCAGAGAGTTTTGCAAATTTTGTAGTCCAAGTCAGAAATCACTTCCGTTTTATTGTAACGTAACGCCAGCACATATTTTTGCTTATCTTTAGATCCTTAGGGTTAATTGTTGTCATTGTTTTTACTTAATATAGTGCTACATAATTACTACGCATATATTAAAAAAACTTTTTAAAAACTAGACTTAAACGCCAGTTTGGAAATGCCTATATTGAATTCAGATAAATTAATTTTAAAATATGTTACTGATTAAAAATATACTTTAAAAAAAAATCAACAAAAATTTAGAAAAACTCAAACTTAGGACGTAGTATGCTAAAAAACCGTGGTTCAAAACCCAGCTCAGATAGAACTTTTTTCGTTACTAGTAAATATAACGAATGTATTCGTACAATATACATTGGTTTTTGTACGAATACGAATAAAATATTTGTAATATGTACCAAATTACGTCCAATCTACGAATCCTATTTGTAACTGAAAACTACAAATAAAATTAGAAGAATTTACGCAGTTATTAGAAATATTTACACACAAATATTTTTGAGTGTAAGAATACGTATTGAAAAGTGCCTGTAAAACAAGGGTAACTAAAATGGTATCGTAATTTATCAATGCGACGGGTACTACTATATAAAAATGCATGCAAGGTTTAGCTCAGCTTTATTTATAAATATCCCTTAATTAAGTATTTAATTAAGTAATTTAATTAGGTAAGTAAACTAACATATATAATGAACATATCTATATTAAGGCGCCTCACGAAAAAAAGTTGTTCGGCACTAATGCTCAAAGCTTTTTTGTTGTGTTTGTAATTATAAGGACAAGGTTTCTAAAAGACAATATTGTTGCCACACCCCCTTTCACCGCCCACAAACCAATAAAAACTATATATTTGAGACAGTTTTGGTCGTATAAGACTAAAACTTGGTAATTTATTTTTTATTTTATTGTAGGAAACCGTATTAAAAATTTGTTTCCACGCCCCCTTTTTCCGCCAACAAATCAATTAAAATGCTTTATTTCAGACGGTTTTGGTCGTATAAGGTTAAAATTTGGTAATTTAGTTTGTACGCTAACTGTTGGTAATTATACTTAAAATGGGTTTCCATGCCCCCTTTTACCGCCCACAATTTAATGAAACGGCGGAAACAATTTAATATTTCAGACGGTTTTCGTTGTTTTTTTTTAATTGATTGGAACCATACGTGAATTATTGATTAGGCGAAATAGCCTTTAAAGACAATTTGAATTGCTTTTAACCGAGGCTAGTGTTGTGCCTTAACCTCGGCAAGCATTTCCAGGCTTTAGTTGTTCCTGTCCTTTAATTCAACATGTTCCACAATTTAGTTGTGGATTTTTTTAAGTGTTCCATAATTCTTAGATGAGGGAAAGAACAAAGAAACTGAAAAGAACCATGCACGAGCCTGGAATCGAACCAGGGTCCTCTGGGTTGATAGTCTAGCCCACTCTCCACTAGACTACAAAGACCGACATTAAGATTAAAATTTGGTTAAATAGTTCGTATGGTTACTTTTAGCAACTGTTTTAAAAATGGGCGTGGTCACACACTGTTTACGACCCTTTTTCAGAGGACAAGCATGAAGTGAAACAAAGTTGGAAATTTTGGCAATCGATTTGTTTGAGTTATAGATGGTTTAAGGACAACGTCTTCCGGGACATATCTTTATACATAAAATTCTTCTGTACATGGCTTAGTGTGTGTGTGTGAGTGAGTGTGAGTGTGAGTGTGAGTGTGAGTGTGAGTGTGAGTGTGAGTGTGAGTGTGAGTGTGAGTGTGAGTGTGAGTGTGAGTGTGAGTGTGAGTGAGTGTGAGTGTGAGTGTGAGTGTGAGTGTGTGTGTGTGTGTGTGTGTGAGTGTGTGTGTGTGTGTGTGTGTGTGTGTGTGTGTGTGTGTGTGTGTGTGTGTGTGTGTGTGTGTGTGTGTGTGTGTGTGTGTGTGTGTGTGTGTGTGTGTGTGTGTGTGTGTGTGTGTGTGTGTGTGTGTGTGTGTGTGTGTGTGTGTGTGTGTGTGTGTGTGTGTGTGTGTGTGTGTGTGTGTGTGTGTGTGTGTGTGTGTGTGTGTGTGTGTGTGTGTGTGTGTGTGTGTGTGTGTGTGTGTGTGTGTGTGTGTGTGTGTGTGTGTGTGTGTGTGTGTGTGTGTGTGTGTGTGTGTGTGTGTGTGTGTGTGTGTGTGTGTGTGTGTGTGTGTGTGTGTGTGTGTGTGTGTGTGTGTGTGTGTGTGTGTGTGTGTGTGTGTGTGTGTGTGTGTGTGTGTGTGTGTGTGTGTGTGTGTGTGTGTGTGTGTGTGTGTGTGTGTGTGTGTGTGTGTGTGTGTGTGTGTGTGTGTGTGTGTGTGTGTGTGTGTGTGTGTGTGTGTGTGTGTGTGTGTGTGTGTGTGTGTGTGTGTGTGTGTGTGTGTGTGTGTGTGTGTGTGTGTGTGTGTGTGTGTGTGTGTGTGTGTGTGTGTGTGTGTGTGTGTGTGTGTGTGTGTGTGTGTGTGTGTGTGTGTGTGTGTGTGTGTGTGTGTGTGTGTGTGTGTGTGTGTGTGTGTGTGTGTGTGTGTGTGTGTGTGTGTGTGTGTGTGTGTGTGTGTGTGTGTGTGTGTGTGTGTGTGTGTGTGTGTGTGTGTGTGTGTGTGTGTGTGTGTGTGTGTGTGTGTGTGTGTGTGTGTGTGTGTGTGTGTGTGTGTGTGTGTGTGTGTGTGTGTGTGTGTGTGTGTGTGTGTGTGTGTGTGTGTGTGTGTGTGTGTGTGTGTGTGTGTGTGTGTGTGTGTGTGTGTGTGTGTGTGTGTGTGTGTGTGTGTGTGTGTGTGTGTGTGTGTGTGTGTGTGTGTGTGTGTGTGTGTGTGTGTGTGTGTGTGTGTGTGTGTGTGTGTGTGTGTGTGTGTGTGTGTGTGTGTGTGTGTGTGTGTGTGTGTGTGTGTGTGTGTGTGTGTGTGTGTGTGTGTGTGTGTGTGTGTGTGTGTGTGTGTGTGTGTGTGTGTGTGTGTGTGTGTGTGTGTGTGTGTGTGTGTGTGTGTGTGTGTGTGTGTGTGTGTGTGTGTGTGTGTGTGTGTGTGTGTGTGTGTGTGTGTGTGTGTGTGTGTGTGTGTGTGTGTGTGTGTGTGTGTGTGTGTGTGTGTGTGTGTGTGTGTGTGTGTGTGTGTGTTTTATTCGCGAAGGGGGAACCTTCAAAAGGCCTCACCGTGCAGGTGGGAGTGTACGATTTTTACGCACTAAACCTACATGATACCTCGCGGTATCATAACCTCCGCATTGAATCTTCGACCCTATAGGACCCCGCGGGACCGCCGTAAAGCATAACTTCGCGGGGCTTGGGAACAGCACTAGGCTGGAAACTGTTTGGCTACTGCCGGGATCTACTGTGGGATGGTCGTCGGGTCAACAACCTTTTCCTCATCTATCTTGCGCGCGCTCAACTCTTCGCAGCTCTTCGGTTATTTTTCTAGCCAGGGTGCTAACCATCGACCAGTTCTCTTCGCTGTTTAGCATAAGAGAAACCATATTTTGCTGTGTTAACGTTTCGCCGAGACAGGCCGAGGCCTCAAGTCTGGCGTTATGGAACATGGGGCACACAAAAAGAACGTGCGCCGCGTCTTGCAGCGTGTTTCCTGTGCAATTAGTGCAGTAAGGATCGATCGCGTGTTTATACTTGTGAAGGTATGCCCTGAAGCAACCATGTCCGCTCAGTATCTGTGTAAGGTACAAGTTCACTGAGCCGTGGCTTCTGCCATACCACTCGGTTAGGCTAGGAATGAGCTGGTGCTTCCACCGACCCTTCTCTGAACTATCCCAGCGGTCTTGCCATTTTTGCAAGCTTCTCTCTCTAGCGAGTTTTTTATTAGCTGTTGTGCTTTCACTACCAGCTGTGAGAAGCGCTTCTTCCACGAGAAGGTCAATAGGGATCGCGCTAGCTAGAACCAGTGCTGCATCTCCGGATACCGTTCTGCAGCTGCAGCAGACCCTGAGTGCGCCAAGTCTGTAAACTGACTCTACTCCGTGTCGGTAGGACTTCGTTTTCATCGCTGTGTACCATACAGTCGCACCATACATCATAGTAGATCGCACTACGTTGAGGAGCAGTGTTCGTCGTGCTTGTTTGGGGCCTCTTGTGTTCGGCATTATTCTAGATAGCGCCAAACATACTTCGGATGCTTTCCTGTGTGCGTACTGCATATGTTGCTTAAATGACAGTCTGGAATCGATCATTACACCGAGATATTTAATGAACGGCTTCGATTCAATTACTATTCCACGAATACTGATGCTAGCGGTTTCTAGTTTTTTCCGACTACTTATAAGTACCATCTCAGTCTTATGTTCAGCTAGACTAAGCCCCGCTCTTCGCAGCCAATCGCAAATCATAGCGATAGTTACACTACTGAGGGCCTCAGCTTCTTCACGGTGTTTTGCTGTCGCCACAACTGCAAGGTCGTCGGCAAAGCCAACAATCTTGACGTCTGCTGGCACCTCAAGCCTGAGAACCCCATCGTACATGACGTTCCATAGCAGGGGGCCAAGAACCGACCCCTGTGGGACTCCACTATTGTGGTTGCCACCTGGAGTAATTTTGCTATTCTCCGACATTCCAAGTAAGTGATTTTGTTTTCAGGGATATCTACCCCAATCCTTTTATACCTACGGACAGGTTTAGATACTGCCGACCGCTACGGTACAGACGCAGACCAGGAAGCCGCTCAATGTGGGTCAGACGCGCCTGGATTTCCTAACTGGGGTCCGCGGGTTCGTTATGCCCGAAGGTCCTGGGGGACACAGGACCTCCCTTCGGGGTGTGTGTGTGTGTGTGTGTGTGTTGACACGGTTTGACAACTTGCGCTGTTGTTGCTGTGGCAGTGTTATTTGAGAGTATAACTCAGAAACAAATTGAAAAATTGTCATGATTCTTTCACTGCACCATTTCATTTTATTACAAAAATACAAAATGAATAAACACAAACAAAAAAACACAGAGAGGAGCTCATCACCAAAACAGAGGCCTATTTTGAGGAACTTCGGAAACCTTTTTTTCGGATGGGATCAAAAAATTGGAGAAACGTTGGACGAATTGAGTCAAGCTAAAAGGAGCCTATATTGAGAATTATCAAACGGCCCTCGTAACAAAAAGCGAGATGTGCTAAAATATATGGAACTGTATCCAAAAAAATCAGATAAAAATTTTAAAAAATTTATATATCGAAATCCTATCCATAGAAAAATAATTTTATTGTTATTTTCGTGTTCAGCAGGCCAGAATCTATCAGAAAAGTTTAGTGGCGTATTGATCACGAAAATAGTGGCGCATAGGGGAATTCATGATAACTTACTCTGATTTTTGTTCCTGGAGAGTGAATAATCTATGTCCACTTCGGACCACGTTGGCAGAGGATTACCGAAACTTTTCACTATTTCCCACAATGGAGAACTGTTTTGCCACGCTAAAGACTCCAAACATGTCTCTTCTATACAATTTAAATGCTTAATAAGAGCACGAGTTAATATTCCATCGTTTCGGCTGACAACTATTTCAATTATTTTACAAAAATGAAAAGCATATATACCAAAGCAGGTTAAAATCCATGGAAACTCTACATTAGAGTTATATGCGTCAAGAACAATTTCTATACAGCAAGCAAAGAGTGTAGTATTTAGAATATCTGATTCTATTAACTGATTAATATCCACGCTTGGCTTTGTTCTGACTTCAAGTTTTAGTATAACATCCAATAAGTAAAAATAGAGAGATTTTCCTAATTCAAAACGGTTTTTTGCTTCTTCTGTAGTTGGAAAATTATCATAGAATTTTTGTTCCATTCGAGAAATTGTGTGATTTAATTTGTCTAAGACGGTTTCTCCAGTTTTCCTGAAACAAAAAATAATAATAAAATTACTTTCAACAACGTTTGTACTGTGGGTAATTATTTAATAACTATTTATAGTTTATATAATTATTATTACCTACTAATCTTAAATTTACATACAGTTGAGCTTATCTTAAATTCAATAACAAATTACAAAGGACACGGACCGGACGTGCTTAGAACCGTTTTCTTCGCGACGTAAAAACCAACTAACTTTTAAGGCAACATGGCCCATAGACCATGCCACCACAACGCATTGAAAATGTACTTTAAGGCTATGTACGTGAGTGCGGCGGCACACATACATAGCCCGACAAAAACCGAATTTGCTATATTCATTTTTACAATTTAACATACACAAAAAACCATCCAGTGGAGCTCTGCACTGGCCTTTATAGTCGCTGCTAGCCTGTTATCAGCCCTGTTATCAGCCCTGTTAACAGTGCTAGAGAAAGGGTGCGGTGGGGGTTGATGCAGCGTACGCCAATCATCGTTTTGGCAGCGCAATTGCATGGACGCTGGGTAGCTAAGCCAGCGTTCAAGCAACAACCCACCGGGAAAATGAGAATTAATTCGTAAAAAAATGAGGAATTGAATGGATTCTTGTGATGCATTTTAGAATGTATTCCAAAGAATATATAAATTTAAAGCAAAACCTATGAATTGGAATCAATAAACAAATAATTTATTGATTCGTTTTTATTGCCGCAGGAATCTATTATGAAGTATATAACAATTTATAATAAAGTAAATGTTGTTAGATTCCTTGCTTGCTTTTATGGTAAGTGAAAAACGAATTGATTCTGAAACAAATTCTGCTATAAGCGAAAAAAGAATCAATCTGTTATGATTTGTATTTTCTGTTTGTTGTTGATGTTTTTGTTTTTGTCAGATATTTTTAAAAAACGATTGTTCTGTTGTTTTCCTTTCACGCGTTTCTTAAAAATTTTACTTTCTCTTTGATTTGTCAGCGTTGAAGAAACAAACTGCTTCAGAAGGCTCGAAAATTTTAATAATGTATTGTTTGGTAAGTTATGAAAAACCATTGCTCTTTACTTGTTTAAATCATTTCTTAATGTTTTTTTTAAATGCAGAGTGCATTTGCAAGGAAGGATACGACCAGGAACAGTCCCAAAAAGATATATAGGAAGCTTTACGCAAGTCAAAATGTAAATACTAGGATAAGGATAACATCAATACTATACTATAAGGATAACATCAATATTTTTGCAATAAATCTAATAATCTAAATCTCGTCTGTCTAAATATTATTTATTCTTTCAAATTAGCTAATAATTATCTCTATTAATTTCAATTATTATAATATAATTTTTTACTAATTATTTAAAAAAGAATAAAAGTTTTTCAATTCTGCCATACAAACCTATGCATAATGGAATTCATTCATGTATATCTATTCCAAAAGGGCTTCTTAGCGATTCATACTTTTCTCATAGTCAAAAAATTCATACTTTTTTCATTTAAAAGAATCCATTTTATAAGCGAATAAAAGAATCGATTTCAGCAGTGATTCAAGTGGAAGGCAGAAAAGAATGTACTACTTTTTGTAGGACATCACAATGTTAAAAATAATCAATTCTAGAATCAATAATTGGAAAAGTGAATTGATTCTTTTTTTATACACAATTGATTCTTTTTTCCCGGTGGGAAGCGCTTACTCAGTTAACGTTAAGGGTGGTTGTTGTACAACACGAGTGATCAATTACAACAACAACACTAGCTTAGAACCTCTTGGTATTCGTCATAACGGCAAGCCGGTGCTGCCGTACAACAATCAGACCCACAACATACACACACGTCCCGATACGCTATGAGTCGTCACAGGTAGCGAGCCTGTGTTATTGTACAACACACAAGCGAACAAAAACCACATGCCGTATCAATTCGAGTAGCCAACCGCTTGAAGTGGCTGTTGACGAATCGTCACATGAAACCGTTGCCAGCTATTAATAAGGCTGACGTTCTGTCAACGCGGCGAGACAGAGCGTCAGCTCAACCGAACGTCAGTCCCACACTTAGCTCACGATCACATTACCACTATGCCGTCACAGAGGCAACAACAACTTTGTCATAGTGGAATGTGCTTAGGCTAGCAAACGCGCGATAAGCCAGCCTACACTTTGTTTATCAAATCGCAACAAAGTGTTGCCAGATAAAATTAATAAGACCGCACAGAAACACGATTACTAATAACGTAAAGCGGGGGAATATGGCCATATATAGGGTAAATGGTACAATCTACGGCCACGCCACAGTACTATTATTATTTGGTCTTATGGTTAAGGAAAGCATACAAAGTTTTTAAGAACATTTTAAACCATTTGGGCTCAATGTTTTAAACGCAAAAAAAAAAAAAGCATTATAGTGAAAAATTATTAAAGCTTAGTTATTTTTTTTCTACCCAAACGAGTAAAGTGAGTTATAAGTTTTTGGTCAGATATTTAAAAGTGGTGGATCCGGAGAGAGATTTTGGGGGTGAAAAATTTCTTCAAATGTCTGTTGCATTTTTTTAAATACTGTTTTTTTATTTTTTATTTGAAATAAAGTTATATTTAAAAAATTTTTTATTTAAATTTACACATGTAATTATTTCATCATTACATTATCGTTAGGTCATAATTTTTTATGATACAACAAATTTAACAGTTTGTTATCCACTATTTTTGAGAGAAAGCTATGTCATAGTGAATATAAAGCAAAGCCAAACCAATTTATCTTTTTTCAAGCAAGTTCGGAGCCTGGTTTTAGTGCAACGCAATGTTGAAAAAGAATGTTTAGTGCCAGAATTTGTCACTGGCAACGTGCAAAAACATTTGTGAGAGCTTATATATGGTTAATAAATATCCTATCACAGCATTGGAGAGCTTCGCAAGCAAAACTAGGAAGTTTAACAATTCTAGATAAGATTTGATCTTTCCATTTTTGTTGCCAATAACAAAGCCCTCCTTTTAGTCTAAACATCAGAATATCTTTTTTTGTCCCAGCAAGTAAACAAATTGTCCAATGATGCCCTCTACAAATTGTTTCAGCTGTTGCGATTTATATCAAAACTCTATATCCCCAGAAACTATTCTGTAATTAGTAGCCAAGTACAACACGAGCGAACAATTACAACAACAACCACACTAGCTTAGAAAACGAATTTCATCTGGGGGGGCAGTACAAAACGGGGGGAGGGGGGCAGTACAAATGGTGGTGCAAAAAAAGTTCACCAAAATTTCTTCAAAGAAACATGAATGTGAATAAACAACTTTTTTATTTTAGTTTAAAATAAAAAAAATATAAAAATATACAAAAAATATTAAAATTTCATTATTTTTAAAAGTTCTTCCAATTTCAATATTAGAGATCATTCTTTAAAGTATCTTTCATATGGTAATATGAAAATATAAGAAATAATTGTTGCTTTTATAAAGCAAGACTAGGTATATCTTTACATGGTTCAAATGCAATAAGGTACAAAAAGTTATATCAATTTAAATTATTCCAAAATGCTTCTTTCTGTCCTTGCCAGAAACAAACTCTTTAACCACCTCCATCGAATTTAATTCTTCAGTTTAATCTTTGTGAATGTGTATAAGTGCCGCATGAGTGAGTCGTTTCTGTGTCATAGTTACTCGAAGATACGTTTTAAGTCGTCTTAGTGCACTAAAAGAAAGCTCAGATGAAGCTGCTGATGCAGGCACAGTCAAAAGCACAGCAATTAGTTTTTCAACTTCATTTAATAGTTTTTTTACAGTATCCGAATTTTTTGCAAATTGGGATACAATGCCACTACTATTTGAAGGTGTATGGCCAGGCAATTGCTTCAGCAATTTAAGTTGCGCGTGGAGGTCGCTCACATCAAAGTCATCTGCATAAAGATCTAGTTTTGTTTTTAGATTTTGTTCAGAAGGCACTTTTCCGTTGAAGGCTTCGATTATAATATTTTCCAACGATTCCAGAGTGTCAAGATCTGTTTAAATGTACAATAAGATTTACAAAGTGCCAGTTTACACTAGCTTCACTCAACCGACTCACCGAATGTTAAATCAAAGTGAGTCGGTTGAGTGAAGCTGGTGTAAACATGCAAAAATAAAAAAATAAGTCAAATATCAACCTGTTTGATCGAATCTAGCCGTTATCTCATTTGAGAGAAGATCAAAAATTTTGAAATAATCTTTTCGTAGCCGATCATATAATGGCAACTGTACTGAAGGAACCGGATTTGATGTTTGTTCAAAGCGTCGAGGTGGATTTTAATCAGCTAATTCACAGTAGGGGCTTTCGCATGGTCCAAAACATTGGACCAACATGGCAGTTTGTACAACATGTAGTACCATGCGCAAGCTAAAACGATAGTCGAAATTTTTGGTTTTTTCTGCCGATTGTACAATATTGTACAACTATGTAAAATTACTGCTCAATTGTTAGGGCATCTAAAAGTTGCTTAGCTATTAGCCGGATGTGTCCTGCAAGAGAGCTTGCAATTAAAAATGTGCTTGAGTGCTTGCAATTAATGAGTGCTTTAAAAAAATGAATTGCAACTGAAATGTCAAAAAAGTATGATAAAAGGAATGAAAAGAATAACGAAACACCAAGTGAATGAGCGTAAAACAGTAACAATAAAAGCAATGAAATGTCAAATGAGTTCAAGAACAAAACAAATTAAATGCTAGAAACAAACATTGAAACTGGTGTAAAATTATCAAATGAGTGCGGAAAAATATCAAATGAAAAAAAAAATGCCAGAAGAAATATTTATAAACAAACTTTCAATGGTGAAGGATTTGGTTTCTGAATATTCAGGAGAGGGGGGTCCGTTCCAAGTTTGGGAGTCTCAACTTCTTAGAGTAAAAAAATCGTTCAACCTATGTGAAAACAACTTCGTGCACTGATTGCAGCAAAATTAAAAAGAAAATCCTTAATATGGCTCCACTCAAGAGCAGACGTTCCTGCATGCCGAGATGAAGTTTTTATTTGACAACCGCATTAGTAAGCTGACCATCCGTAGTGAATTTGAAGCTCGTAAAGTGGCTACCAAACGAACGTTTCCAAAGCTACTTCCATGACAAGGTTATATTGGCGAGCAAAATCGATTTTGGCAGCGATGAGCTAGTTGAATATATCATCGAGGAAATACAATACCAAACAGACAGCTACGGGAAAATGCATGGATTTCATCATGAGAATCAGCTGCTGGAAGCTTTCTCAGACGTTGGAGAGTTGGGACACTATGCTGCTGAATGTAAAAAATACGTCAGCGTAACAATGAATTTGTAAGAAAAATATGTATAAGCTTTAATATAATGAAAAATTCTAAACTATCAAATAACTAGAATTTGTATTTAAAATCAAGTATGATTTAAACTATCAAACATTTATAAATTTTTATTAGAATGTCTGATTGACACTGGGGTCCCATCAGTTTCAACCGAAGGATGCTTGTACCAGATTTTTTAAGACGAAACGGACAACTCAATGTGAAGCGAAGTATCATAGCTTTTAAATAGAAACCTTAGCGATAATTTATGCTCTTGATCGTTTTAGAATATATCTCTAAGGAATAAAACTTAAAATCATCACCGACTGTAATTAATTAACGATTAAAAAAATAAAAAAATAAATTGGCCATTTCAGCTCTAGAAAGGACTTTGACAGAGCTTCTGTTCATTATTAAATGTTATTAAATGTTATTAAATGTTTGAACACAAATGATCGAGAACTGGACCTACGAGTTTAACGCCGACTCCGAACGGCTTATGTTCTCAAGGAGCTTTGACGATTACGATTACTATCAATAAAACAGACATAAATCCACGTATTGCCCGCTGGGTTTTAAAACTGCAAGACTATGATTAGAACTAATATTTTGGTCCTAGAAGAGAACACTTTCGAACCAAATTTGTCGATTTGTCAAAATAGAAAATAGAGACGAGACCTTGCGTAAAATAAGCAAGTACACAGAAAAGTTAAAAACAAAATTTTATTTTATGTTCCATCGGAAATGGAAAAGCAAGTTATCCACAAATATCACAATGAACTGGGGCACATTGGTCGTGACAAGGTATTGAACAGAAGTCTCACTTTAATGATAGCAAAAACAGCTAGTAGCAATAAAGGAAGTCTAGATAGTATTTTGCCAGAAATTGAATTTTCAATGAATAATATTGCACATCGTGGTAAAGGGACGTCCCCTAGTGAACTTTTATTTGGCGTGAAGCAAAGAGGAAAAGTCATCGACTTCTTACGTGAATGTTTAAATGAAATAGTAGATAATGGAATGAAATAGAAATTTCCTTTTCATATTGAATATGTTGTTGTTGTTGCTTCTATGGAAAAAATTCGTTATAGCAATTAATTGTTCTTACCTGACCTAAAGCTCAATAAACGATTTTAGACTATCAAACAACTAGAATTTGTATTTAAAATCAAGAATGATTTCAACTATCAAACATTAAAAATTTGCATTTAAATCATAGAAAATCAACATAATAAATAACAAGGTCACATAGAAAACTTTAATCAAATGGTAGAGCCCGACCAAAAACACACTGAAACAGCCTGAAGATGTGTAAGGACTAAAATTCCTACGTAATTTTATCCCCACATGACTTCTTACTTTTATTTCCATTTTCAGTACACCTGTGAGTTCACGACTGGGTCGAGCACCGGTACCAAAGAGAGCAAATGCAACCCCGTAGGGATTGCATCGGTTCGACGGGCGTAACATGTCGAAGCATTACCCCAAGCATAAGCAAGTGTGGCGGGTGTGACCTACACGAAAATATATTTAAGTTAAAATTAAGGCTAATGAATTCAAATTATACACCATATTGTTAATTGATAACATCATTTATCCTACCTCGATGGTAGCAATATAAATATGAGAATAAATAACTTGCGTAAATGAAAGTGAGTTTGCGGGTTTTTATTTATAATATTAGTGAAGGCATGGTGTCTTCCAAACAGCGTAGGCAAGTAGATCATCTACCAGTCGTTTGAGACATTAAGGTAGATATTCTAGCCCACTTGTGGAAATAAATATAGGTAATAAAATGATAGGATAAGAATTTAATATTTTCTTATATTTAGTTCGAATATATTTTACTACTGGGTAGTTTAATACACCCAAATTTACTTAGTTTAAGCAACCAGCGATATACGGCTATAAATGTCTTAGTTACTCCCATTTAACATTTAGGTATTACACATAGGTTACCCAGGTCTGGTTCGGTGCTAAGTTTTCCCTACAGGGACAGTCTACTCGTGTTAATGTGTTTTATTTCTTTTCTTTGCATGTTTTTTTGACGTAACGGCTCCAAGCTAACAACCATATAGCTAGCTAACAAACGGCAACATCACGCGATATTCTAGAACAAACCACGAGAGAGAGAAGCCACCAACAAGATCAACAGTAACCTACCAGAGAAAGGAGGACTATATAAGACAAGACTTAGCTGAAATCGAGGAAGTTTTGTGACAACCGTGATAAAAGACAGACGTGCCGGTCTGCAATAAGTGTGCACAAGTTTTCGTTGGTGGCAGACATAGCGCTGCCCGCACCAACCGTCGACACCAGTAGCAGCAACGAACACAATATTTTAAGACATCACCGTCGCTAAGCGGGGACTTAGCATACATACGCAACAGCACAGCAACGACGATATTTTCAACTTGTGGACGTCGCCAAATACGCCAGCGTCGATTTAATACGCCAACATCATCAAGAGACGCTAACGTCAACAAAATGCGTCCACGTCGATCTACTACGTCAACAGCAGCAAGATACGTCAGCGCCGCCAAAATACGTCGACGTCGAGTTAGGACGTCAACTTCAGCAAAATACGTCGACAGTGACAGCGCATCGACCACCGCAGCAGAGACTGCAGCAGCAGCGAACGTAGCGGATACTCCAGCAGCTCAGAGGACGGCCGGATATCAACGTAAATAGTATCACATTCTTTATTTTAAGTTATTTTGCTCATTACCCTATGTAATGACATTATCCTATTTTTTTTTTATGCTAAGTATGATTGAGAATTATAGTGAGGGATTTTCTATATAATTTAGTTTCACCTCATTTAGCGTTTCATTTGGTTAGAGATTTCGTATAACTAGTTTTAGGAATTTAATAAATTAAAATCCTATCAGATTATCTCAACCAAACATTTAATAATAATTTCGTAATAATTAATAATAATTATTAGAGAGAGTTATTTCTACATAATTTAGTTTCACCTCATTTGGCGTTTCAATTAGTTAGAGATTTCGTATAGATAGTTTTAAGGATTTAACTAATTAAATTCATATCAGATTATCTCAGCCAAATATTTACTAATAATTTCGTTTGCACTTGCGGAGTGCCCCCTCACGTTATCGCGGAGCGTACTTCCAGAAATCGGTTGTGATCACCCAACAAAGACAGCAGTTAGGTCGAATAGAGTTTTGAAGAGGTTCTAGGGTAGCTTTTGAGTCAAAAGCGGGCAATTCAGGGGGCCTAACTAACCCCAATCGCTTTTGAACTCCATTCTCCCATCTCGGGACTAGACAATTGAATACAACAGTAGAGTCTCTAGGGATAGGTACCTGGCGAGGATTTTTGATCAAGGTCGGGCGAATGGGCCTATCCATACTCGGGTTTGGTCAAACACTCTGCAAATCGGAGTCGGGCGAATGGGCCTAACCATACTCGATTTCGACTAGCCACCCCTTCAATCGGACCCGGGCGAATGGGCCTAACCATACTCGGGGTCGATTACTGCGTGCCTCGATCGGAGTCGGGCGAATGGGCCTAACCATACTCGGCTTCTGACCAGACACGTTTTAACCTGAAATCATTCCTGGGAATGTCAGTATAGAGAGTTGTACCTTAGGACCGGGTGGTGTAGAGAATAGGGCCAAAAGATACCAAGGGCACCAAAGGACACCAAAATAGTAGGGGTTAGCCCGGATGAACCTCGTGTTTTCCAACGCCAAGAGGCGGTGACACTATTGTGACATACAACGTATATCGTGAGAAGGCTACTCTGGCTAGGTATGAGATAGAATTATTTCTTACGTAATGAAATCGTCGGGAAGGTAGTTTAGGACTAGGTTTAAATTAAGAGTAAACACCTAGATAAGAAGACACTAGGGTAATAATTAAAACAAATTAGATTTTGTAGTCGAAATGTACTTAACTTTGTACATAAAAATAATAATACATGGAATAACCAAGTATGGTCAACTAGGCTAATACTTATTAATTATATTAGATAATAGGTTCACCCAATATAAACTTGAGGCTCGCCTTCAGCGAAGTCGGGTACTAGCAGATAAGACATTATTGTAAATTAGAATTAAGCGTATTAGCGATTGTTAAATAAACATCATTGAATTCTAATACTGCTGTCTTTTGATTTGGTGTCCGTTTATTTTTATAAACGAACAAATATTTTGCAACGGACCCTGGATCCGGCGAGCGCGTCCTCGGCCGGAATTTGGGTCGTTACAATGGCGCCCGAACAGGGACACCAAGTCAAATTCAGTCAGGCAGCCAAATTAAAGACTTGGTTAGTTGAAATGATGAGGCAGGTTTGATCAGGTCAGTGATGCGCTTCAACTTAGTTTAGCACAGGTAGGAAACGTTTCACATGGTCCCAAGTCTCCAGATTACAAAATTTAGAAGCAGGTAGTGAGACTGGAATTTGAAACCGTGTTGAAGGTAACAGACTGGTTGTTTAAATTAAAAATTATTTTTTTTTGTCATCATAATCGAGTCATGATGTCCGACAGCAGTCAGAAGGACTACTCACTTATCATTTAAGGTTAATGCGGTTACTTAGAATTTTGGTAACCACTAAAGTTTTATTGAATATTATAAAATAAGGAAAAAAATCTACAAAATTATTTAAAATAAATTCTAGCAAACCTACTGAGGTATGCTAAAGAATTTTGCTAAAGAAGATAGTCACAGACTAGCAGTAGAAATAAAAAAAAAAAGAGAGAAATAAACTCACTTCGCGGATTGAATTCATTGGTCAAGTACGTCCGACTGGGGTCCAAGGTGGTTCAAGATAACCACGACCTCAAAGTTTCGAACGTCACCGGTGTGCGAGCTAGTCGTCAGCTGACAGGTAGCGAAGGCTATCATACGCGTGTCATTAAAGACACCTGAAGTATTTAACAAGAACGCCTGAATTAGGCAGTCATCAGAGACGTGGAGAAAACACAACCTAACCACAATCGTAAAGAAGTTGGTTTTGTTCTCCTCCTCACCAAAGAAATTTTATGATAGCGAAAGCACAAAATTCCTAGGTATTATTAATCGAACAACGCTCTAGCGAATGACTAGACGTCGATTACACTATCAAGGAAATTATCAGAATAAAATTTACATTCATAGTCTTAATGTTAACCTCCTGGATAAATACTCAGTTGAACAAGAATGGCATCTATCCTGCGAATTCGGCAGTGGCTCACCAAATTTACTAAGCCATCGAGTACAATTTTCGACGAAATTGTAACATTTAATATTTGCATTTGGACGGTGGCTTGTTGAATAATCTTGCCACTAAACAAAATTTAAGGCCGAATCCTCAGGAAGCCTTGCTCAATTGATTAGTGGAACCAAAGGTCAAAGATGACTGTTCTTTCTAAATATCCTGGGACCTACTTAAATAAATAATAACATTTAACCAACTATCTTGATTTATACCCATTTTACATATACTTTATGTCAAGCCAAAGTAAGTAGCTTGACGATTACACTATTTTAACCAACAGAGTTTCTTTTAGAACGTGTGGTGAGACCGATTACGTAGAATAACCTACCCTTACATCCACCTTCGAACGCTGAGGGTCACGTGCTACACATTATCGGTCAAACGTCCACCAGCCCACGAAAAGTAAAACCTATACAATCTCAGACACAATGGTGAAAACATCGTGGATATATTCCCTGCGTAAAGACGACCTGCTGGTCTACGCCGAGGAGTTTGGCTATTCTGCAGATGGGACCGTCGAGGAACTTCGCCGAAGGTTTGCATCGACAGTAGCAGAATTAGAATAAGACCTGCCTGCACAGGAGCGCCTAGCCGAACTAGAAATCAAACACACCGAGAAGCGACCAATTTCACCATGACCTCCAACCACCACCGCAACGGGCGATGCCCCGCTCCAATCCGAAATTAAGTACACCGAGAAGAGAACGGCGACGCCCGTATTAACAACAACGCCAGTGGACACAGCCACAACACCCTTCGACAGCATGGATACTCACCTGGCGATACCTGTAACCGTCACCAACAAGAGTAGACCTCGAGAGCCCACCTACGGCTGCGTCATCGACCAGGTTCGACGCTGGGCAGTTCGTTTCGACGGTAGCCAGGACCCCCTGGGGTTTATAGAACGCATCGAAGAATTGGCCAACGTCTACGGATTCGACCAGGAGTGCCTACCCCGGACCATGCCAGAACTGTTGAAAGAAAATGCCCTCATCTGGTGGCGAAACAACCGGACCACACAAGATTCTTGGAACGATTTAAAATCAAAATTTTTAAAATATTTTCTGCCTATGCGATATTTCGAACGCCTCGAAGATCAGATACGTAGCCAGGTCAAAAGGCCCCAGGAGCGCTTTAAGGATTTTAGTTTGAATCTCCTTGAGTTAATGCGGCATGCTAACTACATTCCCACCCAACGGCTAGAACGAGTATTTCGAAATTGTCGACCTGAATATCGACTGTACATCCGGCGCCGCGATTTCACCACGTTCGATGAGCTACAGGATATGGCCGAGGACTATGAGATCATCCATAGTGAGGCAAATCCGGTGAGAGGACCACCAGCAATAAAAGATGACACACCTTGGAACGCCATCCAGGACGTACCCCGTCGAAATATGCTGACACTGCATCCCGAAGACAAATTTCGACCGGCCTGCCGATTATGCGGACAAAAGTCACCTTCCTAGACAATGTTGGAACAAGAGAGTAATTTCTGGCTGTAACGTTGAACATCAAGAGGAGACTCTGGTAGAAAATACGCCGCGACACACTCCGGGAAACGCAAATGGGCCCGCTCCAGAAGGAGGCGAGAGCGTGGCCAATCCACCTCCTCCAACCCAACATTAAATTACCTGCAGTCCGACGAACGCCACATCTTCGCTTACGTTCGAGTCGGACCATATATACAAAACGCGACCATTGACACTGGGGCTACCCGTAGCTTCGTGAGCCAGATGCTAGGAGCAAAATTAAGAACACCTTCTAATCGAAGGACCGTCGTCACAAGCGTACGGCTGGCGGACGGCTCGGTGAGGCCAATAACGGAAAGCCATTTCGTGAATATCACCATGGGAACGACAACATGCGAAACAACTTTATTAATCCTGCCTGGTGTAGCTGACGACCTGTTACTAGGAATGGATTTTTTGGCAAAAGCTAACGCCCGTTTTAGCTGTGGCGGACAGACTATTACGTTACGTAATGGCGGTACCGACGAAGCACCAGAACCGGCTTGCACTTCTGTAACTACGGAGACACCAATTGACGATTTTCTCCGAGACGAGCTACGCAAATTCGAAGAGTTGTCGGGGCCAGCCAAGGTGACACCTCATAAGATCATCATATTAGATGATAGGCCGTTAAAACAGCGTTATTTCCCGCGTAATCCTGCAATGAAAGAGACTATTAATCAGGAGGTCGATGAACTGCTAGCGAAAGGATGCATCGAACCATCACATAGCCCACACAGCGCGCCGATTGTACTGGTGAAAAAGAAGACCGGTACCTGGCGACTCTGCGTCGATTATCGCCAGTTAAATGCGAAGTCAGCACCCGACGCATACCCGTTGCCACGAATCCACCATATTTTAGATCGTTTGCGCAACGCCCGGTTTATAAGCAGCCTAGATCTCAAAAATGGCTACTGGCAGATCCCGATGGACCCCGCCAGCAAACAGTTCACTGCTTTTACAGTGCCCGGTCGTGGCCTCTTCCAGTGGCGGGTGATGCCTTTCGGATTGCATTCGGCATCAGCCACCTTTCAGAGAGCCTTGGACAAAGTAATCGGACCAGAACTGGAACCTTTCGCTTTTGCCTATCTGGACGACATCATCGTCACCGGTAGTACCAGAGAAGAGCACCTGAAGAACTTAAAAGAGGTTTTCCGTAGAATGCGCGAAGCAAACTTGAGGATGAACGTCGATAAATGCGAATTCTTTAAAGTTGAAACAAAATATTTAGGACATGTAGTGAGTGGCGACGGCATTCACACACACCCAGACAAGGTGGCCGCAATAAAGATGCTGACACCCCCGACCAGTCTAAAAGAATTGAGGAGCTTACTAGGAGTAGCCTCATGGTATCGACGATTTGTACCGGATTTCGCTGCTATAACCCATCCGATGACTCTACTATTGAAGAGAGGGAAACACTGGCGGTGGGGCCCCGAGCAACAAGCAGCGTTTGAGACGCTCAAAGAAAAGCTCACTGAAGCACCTGTTTTAGAGTGCCCCGACTTCAGACAGATGTCGTCTTGCAGACAGATGCCACCGACTATGGTCTAGGCGCCGTACTAACCCAAGATTTTGACGGCGTAGAACGAGTGATCGCGTATGCCAGCCGACACCTAGCACCAGCAGAGAAAAATTACAGCCCGACCGAAAAGGAATGCCTGGCAATCATCTGGGGCATCCGCAAGATGCGGTGCTACCTCGAAGGCTACAAGTTTGTGGTAATAACAGACCACCTTTCATTGAAGTGGCTAAACTCCATAGAGAGCCCCTCAGGACGTATAGCGCGATGGGCCCTAGAATTACAGCAATTCAATTTCGAAGTGCAATACCGAAAAGGAAAGCTGAACGTGGTGGCCGACGCTTTGTCCAGACGACCATTGGAAGACCTCCGTAGCACCGTAAACACGGCCGAAACCACACCACCTTGCCCATGGCTCGAGAGACGAAAATCCGAAGTCCGCGAAGACCCAGGAAAATACTCAGACTACCTCGAAACAGATGGCCAATTATGTCGACACATACCGAATCAGATCGGGGATGAAGATGCCGCTCCATGGAAGCTATGTGTTCCTTCCCAGCTAAGACAACGGGTCCTGATGGAGAATCACGACCAACCCAGTGCCGGACACCTAGGAGTACGAAAGACCATCGGCCGCATCGCCAGCAGATACTATTGGCCTGGACTTTTCAGAGACGTCAGCCGTTATGTACGACAATGTGATGTATGCCAGCGGTATAAAGTAAGTCAACAGGCTCCGGCAGGTAAGATGCTCTCACGCATCGCAGATGAGCCGTGGGCAGTCGTCTGCGCGGACTTTATAGGACCACTACCACGTTCAAAGCACGGGAACACGACCATACTGGTCCTCCATGATAAATTCAGTAAATGGATCGAAGTCGTACCCCTGCGTAAGGCTACAAGTGACGGTCTAAAAAGAGGCTTTCGCGAACGCATACTTGCCCGTTTTGGCGCGCCAAAGGTGTTCATCTCCGATAATGGCACCCAGTTTACCAGCCGAACTTTTAAAAAATTCATGCAGGAGATGGGGATCAAACAGCAGTTCACCGCTCCATATACACCGCAGGAGAACCCTACGGAAAGAGCCAACAGGACGCTGAAGACGATGATCGCTCAATTCTGCCAAGAGCAGCATAAGACCTGGGACGAACAACTACCCGAATTATCACTCGCCATAAATAGCAGCAAATCCGATGTGACCGGATATAGCCCCGCCTTTTTGGTACAAGGCCGCGAGCCAAGGCTCCCTGGCGCCCTATACCGGTCGAGAAGTTCAAACACCATCAGCACTAGCCACTCAACTACAAGAGATTTTCCAACTAGTTCGACACAAACTAAGTCAAGCTACGCGCGATCAAGCGCGTCACTATAATTTGCGACGACGAGACTGGAAACCAAATGTGGGCGAGAAGGTTCTTGTTAGGCAGCATCATCTGTCCAGTGCGATAAACAGCTTCGCCGCCAAACTAGCTCCTAAATTCGAGGGACCTTACATAGTTGCCGGCTACGTTTCACCTGTCATCATTCAAATTCGTAAAGAAGGTGAGACCAGAACCCGTAATGCACATGTAAGTGAACTGAAGAAGTTCTATGGCACAACTATTACCAATATATAAATAATAAATTTCATGTTTTATAGCAATCGTGGCAGCACCCACGTAAAAAGACTGTGAGGTCGTGGCAGCACCCACGTAAAAAGACTGTGAGGTCGTGGCAGCACCCACGTTAAAAGACTGTGAAAAGCGGCAGCAACCGCGTAAACAACTGCCAAAGCGGCAGCAACCGCGTAAACAACTGCCAATAGCGGCTGCAACCGCGTAGACAACTGCCAATCGCGGCTGCAACCACGTAAACAACTGCCATCAGCGGCAGCATCCGCTTAATTTTTGAACTGCAACCGCGGCTGCAACCGCGCAAACAACTGCGAATCAGGTCAAGAGGAGAAACCATCGGGCACTCGAAGAATAACCGCCGAGAGAGGAGTATCCCACGACACCAAAATCATAGCCGGTCGCTGCAGAAACCCACAGCCATATGCCAGCTCGAATCAGCATCATTTACCCGAAGTAAAAGTGACAAAGTTGGTTCCAACAATGCCTACGCCACACAGTGTTGCGAGCCCATACAAAAGTTGGACAAAAATAGAAGGAGCCGTCCGATTTGGATGAAATTTGGAGTGGTGAATTATTTAAGGTCGCTGATATCAAATATGAAAAAAAATTAATTCCATCATGTCTAAATTACGGTTATAAATTTCAATTTTTGAGATTTTTAAGTTTTTTAAAAAATTATTGCCATATTTAAAATTCTTAAATTTACAATTTTTTTAATTTTGGTTTAATATATGGTTTATGATTTATAAAAAAAAATTATTTCTTTGAAATATGTTATATAGTTTAAAAGATATAAATATTTTTGTAAGAGTATTTTTGTACTAAACTATGCTGGAAAAACATATATATTTTTAATACATTGACGTTTTCTTCTTTTTGAAAGATATTCGCTTTGAATAATGAAATGCAAATATTAATTTTACTAATAATTATTTAATATTTTCTTTATGTACATTATTTGAATTAAAAAAGTGCTAATCTTCATCTTTATTTTCATTATAAATATACAAATTGATGTTAGAATCTTCCTCAATTATCTTTTTATTATATTTACTTTTTCTTTGAGAAGATAAAAGAGGGTCTGATGAGATTACCAAATAGGTCATAAGATCTGTATTGGAATTTTCTCTTGAGCACTTCCGCGTGTGATTAAGACGAGTATATCGAATATTTTTGTGGCTTCCTTCTAAAGCTTCTTCAGATAAAGTTCCTGCGAAAATAATTATTGTGAAAAAATATATCTTAGATCGAATTACTTCAAACTACAATATTAAAAGTTTAGTCACCTATTGGTAAATCGAAACATTTTACTACTTCGCATCCATGTACTAAAACTTTGTGTACAGAGCAAGGCATATAATACCAATTGTAGCACTCTATGTACAAGTTCCTCGTTTTTCTCAGCAGCTTCCTAAATTCATCAATTTTAATGATTTTGCCACATGAGAGGATTCTTAACACTAATGCAAAGTTGTATATAAGATCTTTGTTAAGTCCTGTGATTTCTGCAGATACTTCATAGGTTAAAAAAACTTCCTAGCCGTATTTCCGTCGTTTGTGGTGCCATAACCTGTTTTTACATAATCCACTAGCAGGCCCAGTCTCTCTCTAAACTCTCTTTGTATTCGTGTTTTAGTTTCAGCAAAAACCATTTTATGTTCTGCTCTTACTTACCAGTTTTTAAATGCCAATCGATAGGCTATATGCAGTAAACATTTAAAAAACCTTATCCAACAATGTAGTCTTGAAAGTCCATACTCATAATGATTTATATTTGGAGTTTTAACCAAATCAATTCGATTCATTTCAATAGGACTTGCTTTGCATATAAAACATCTACTTGTTGAATTGGTTTCAGTTAGAATATTTGCAATGGCACCATCTATCATTGTACAGTGCATTATGTATGAGACCTCAATAGGTCTTCCATCAAGATCGATTATGTCGCATTCTAACTGATTTATCTGGTTTTTCATAGCAGCATTTTCTCCAATAATAATATTTTTATTTTCTTTTGCCATGATAAATTTCACAGGTCTACAGAAAAGAGTGGAAGAGCATTTTTCATTGACCCAAATTTCATTTCTGGATGTTGAGTCAATTAATCTAAAGTAATAAAAATGTTTTTTTACTATATAAAATTATACAAAGGTTACTCACTTTATTGGAACAAAAGCAATTAAAAATAAGAACTCATCGTTGAACTCGCTTGAAGAAAAACTCTGCTTATACCGAGTATGGCCAGAACTTCCATCCATACCCCACTTGCAGATAAGTGTAACTTTGTTTTGGAGTAAATTAGGTTTACATAAACTCAAAACGCTTTCTGCTGTCTTTCGCATTAAAGGTTTTAAAGGAACTTCAGCAGAATTCTCTGAAGCTATTACTGGCGGTACTAACGTTTTTTTTAAGTTCTGTATAGCATAATAACTAGGAAAGCAATTTTCATGCAATTTGTTCACTGTTTTTCGCAAAATATTGTACTTTTCTACAGAAAGGTCCAAATCCATATACAGCGTTAATGCCTCCATTGGTAACAAACTTTTTTTTTCTAGGCTCACTTTCAGGATTGCTATTTGTTTTAGCAAATTGGGAAGCAAAATCTAACTCTTCCGCAGAATATTCACCAGCTATATCAGCTATTCTCCTTTTTTTTGTTTTTTCTGATGCCAAGTGAAATTGCATTTGAGGCCTTCCGCGACTTGTGCTAGGTTGCTAAATTATAGATTAATTTTAACTTTTTATATTAAAAATATTTTATTTTCTTTAAAGCTGTTTACTTACATCATCTGGATGTGGAAATTCGAAAGCTTTGAGATTTAGCCAATTCGAATTTTTTTTTTAAAAATATTCTTTTTTGTAACCACACTCAATCCACTTTCTTTGAAGTTTTTGACAAAAAAACGCGTACTTTTTGTTTTACTTGATTTTCATCAAATACTCTTTCATCAATTTTTTCTTTAACAAAAGCTACGATGAAAGATACTTTATCTCGTGGTCCAGCACTAATCCAACTATTAAATAAATCGGAATTATTAAAAATATATGACATTTTTACTACAAATCACGCGTTAAACTTTTATGTAAAATGTTTAATTAAAAACGGTAAATGCATTGTGGGTGGCAATAGTAATCATAGGTGTACTCTACTTAAAAAAAAATTTACATAATTTCCAGTAATTGCCTAAAAAACTATTACGTTAATATATGTTTGCAAAAAAAATATATATATTTCCGAAAAATACAATTAATTAAATATGAATCTTTTATTTTTTAGTTAATTTGTGCCCAATAATTATTGCAAGATCTTTAAAGCCCTTCTTTAACTTGTGGGGTACAAATTTTTAAAATTGTTCGCTTATTTCTAAAATGAATTAAGTTTTTTTTTCCGGTATGATATATTTCTTGTATATATTAAAATACATATTATTCAAAAAATGTCCTATAATTTAAAAAAAAAACATCTAAAAAAACAGACTTAGATCATTTTTTAATAAAATAGATAAGAAACATGTTTGTTTAAATTTGTATTGCTGTTAAAACAATAACAATTTTTCGAAAAATTATGAAAAATTGCATTTTGGACCATATTTAAAAATACGATTACTCAAAGAATCGGACGTATTCGGAAAAGTTTTTTATAGATTCTAAAAGATAATAAACCATACTTACAATGTTTGTTGGTTTCAAAGGTGATCTCTGCTGACTAATAAATTTAACAAAATTTTTTATTTTTCCATAGTTTTATCAATTTTTGAAATTTTTGAAAAAATTCAATTTAACTTTTTTCTTCCCAATAACAAAAACATTATTTTTTACTATAAATTAACTTTAAATGAAAATTAAAAATATTAAAATATCTTGAAAAATGAGTTAACAAAAAAAAATTTGCCTAAGTGCTCGGAAACGAAAATTGTACCATAAAAAAACTATGAAATTGTATTGACTTTAAACAGGTGTAGCGTCTCCAAAAATTATTTAATGGAACTAAAAATTTAAATTCTTCTTAATTGGAGTATTTTCTTTACAACGATACCCATTTTGTATGATTTGATGAAAAAAAAATTTTGATTTTTGTCCACTAGACGCAACACTGTGCGCCACAAGAATTGTCATTCAGTCGTAAGGCAAAAACAAGAAAACAAAATCAACAAGGTATTTTCATCCTTTGTAGCTATATTCTTGTAATAAAAAAATATAAAGGGAAAGAGAAAAGCAACCACAAAATAAAGATGACAAATAAACCTTGCGCAGTGCAAGGCATACATAACATCTAAATAAACTCGTTTCATTTATTTTATAAATCATCATTACGAGTATTGTGCAGTTGCCAGCACAAACCACCCTTATTAATAATCTTAAGAAAAATTTCAGTAAATTTAACCCCCACAGTCGAACTTCAAGGGCGCAGACAAGTAACATCGGTCTGACAACTGGGAAAGTGTTTGACATACAACCAAGGTTAATGTGAACCGCTCTCCAAACTGGTAACATCAAAGGTAATTTTCACAAACGCGTGATATGGCAACGTTTTTCATTTAAATTAACATCGTTGATTTTCAAGCGAAACGTATAACAAGTGTTTTAACTACGCAGAAGTAAAATAACGTGTTTAAAGGCAATAACCAGCAGAATTTCTCAATTTAGCTGTAAAATGTATAGCGACCATACCAAAACGAGTGAAGAACTACCCCACGTCGAACGTCCAACGTCACGACATGCCGGAAATCGTACCGTCCAATTGGAACCAGGTGAACGTTGTCTAAAAGCAACGACCATCGCACCAACAACCTCATCAACGGATGCACGAGCACGACACCTCGCAATCGCCGCGCCCGCGCTGGCCATCACCACCTACCCCGATGGCCCCGGCGGCATTACAATGCGCTTATATGACTATATGTGTTTAGAATCAGGACTCTTCCTCAATGACATAGTCATCGATTATTATCTACGGTGGCTCTACGACCAGCAACCAACACAGACGAAGGCGGACACCCACATTTTCAGTTCGCACCTATATAGTTTGCTAGCCAGTCCATTGACCAACACCACGGCACAAGAACGTAGGCAGCGCGTCCGACGATGGACTCAAAAAATCCAGCTGGTGCACAAGCAGTGCATCATCTTTCCCATCAACGAACACTACCACTGGTACGTAGCTATCGTTTGCCTCAAGCAGAAGCGCAGTCATACACAACAACGCGGCCACATCTGGATCTTGGATTCCTACGCGAACGCTTCCCGAGCACATGTAGCACCCACACTTAGGCAGTATATACAGCAGGAATGGCAAGCAACCTACCCCGGTGAAGCAGAGGCAGTATGGAACCCAGAGGTGATGCCATGCTACGAGGTAGCAGTGCCCCAACAACCAAACAGTAGCGACTGCGGCGCGTATCTACTCCAGCTGGTGGAAACCTTCCTACAGGACCCGAGATGCGATCTACGACAGGCAAACACGCGAACATGGTTCACCACCGACCGTGCAGCATATAAGCGCACTGAAGTAGCGTTGTTAATTCAGGCGCAAGCAACAGCAGGAATACGGGCGATGCTACCAACGCTATACTTACCACAACGCAACGATGTCCAGATTGGAGATATCCTACAGCCAGCCAGCGTACCGGGCACCAAGCCTAGAAAAGCGCAAACGACGCCACGTCGCCTGCGAAGCAGTAGCGCTTCCAGCAGCAGCTCAACCAGCAGCAGCGTAGTTCACAGCGACAGCGCCGCAGACAGCATTCCAACAAACGACAGTGTCACTAAGAGTGCGGCTAACAACGGCAGCGCCGCAAATAACAGCACCACTAGCAGCAGCAGCGTTCAGAATCAAGCGTCAACCAATATGGCAGTGGACAGGAGTTCATCACACGTCGTCGATGGTAGCAACAGAACCACGATAACTAACATCGATGGGACGGCGCAGGGGTCAGGCAATGCCACGCCGTCCCCGACAGGCGGTCGTATCCTACGTCCCATTAGTGGAAATCAACCACGAGCCCAGCTGGCCCGGCCCGGCGTAAAATGCGACCAGTGGCCACCAGCTGTGGCATGCCGTCAGAATGTACGTCAGGCACCCGATACACCACTACAGCTCGTCATAGATTCACC
The DNA here is from genome assembly GCA_963920525.1 of Dichetophora obliterata. Classification (NCBI taxonomy): domain Eukaryota; kingdom Metazoa; phylum Arthropoda; class Insecta; order Diptera; family Sciomyzidae; genus Dichetophora; species Dichetophora obliterata. The sequence goes on along the minus strand of OY986439.1, from coordinate 162,735,969 downwards.
AGCAGCTCTAGCCGGACCACCCGTTCCTAATGAGGCCCAAATACGAGAAGCTATTGGAGCACGATTCGCAAGCCGACGACGAGGACAACGCATGCGGTTCATGACCACCATAGGTGAATGGACATGTCGAGTGGTCATCAAGAGGGACGACACCGTGATTGTCACGCCATACCCCCCAAAGTGAGGAGGAGATGTAAGGACTAAAATTCCTACGTAATTTTATCCCCACATGACTTCTTACTTTTATTTCCATTTTCAGTACACCTGTGAGTTCACGACTGGGTCGAGCACCGGTACCAAAGAGAGCAAATGCAACCCCGTAGGGATTGCATCGGTTCGACGGGCGTAACATGTCGAAGCATTACCCCAAGCATAAGCAAGTGTGGCGGGTGTGACCTACACGAAAATATATTTAAGTTAAAATTAAGGCTAATGAATTCAAATTATACACCATATTGTTCATTGATAACATCATTTATCCTACCTCGATGGTAGCAATATAAATATGAGAATAAATAACTTGCGTAAATGAAAGTGAGTTTGCGGGTTTTTATTTATAATATTAGTGAAGGCATGGTGTCTTCCAAACAGCGTAGGCAAGTAGATCATCTACCAGTCGTTTGAGACATTAAGGTAGATATTCTAGCCCACCTGTGGAAATAAATATAGGTAATAAAATGATAGGATAAGAATTTAATATTTTCTTATATTTAGTTCGAATATATTTTACTACTGGGTAGTTTAATACACCCAAATTTACTTAGTTTAAGCAACCAGCGATATACGGCTATAAATGTCTTAGTTACTCCCATTTAACATTTAGGTATTACACATAGGTTACCCAGGTCTGGTTCGGTGCTAAGTTTTCCCTACAGGGACAGTCTACTCGTGTTAATGTGTTTTATTTCTTTTCTTTGCATGTTTTTTTGACGTAACGGCTCCAAGCTAACAACCATATAGCTAGCTAACAAACGGCAACATCACGCGATATTCTAGAACAAACCACGAGAGAGAGAAGCCACCAACAAGATCAACAGTAACCTACCAGAGAAAGGAGGACTATATAAGACAAGACTTAGCTGAAATCGAGGAAGTTTTGTGACAACCGTGATAAAAGACAGACGTGCCGGTCTGCAATAAGTGTGCACAAGTTTTCGTTGGTGGCAGACATAGCGCTGCCCGCACCAACCGTCGACACCAGTAGCAGCAACGAACACAATATTTTAAGACATCACCGTCGCTAAGCGGGGACTTAGCATACATACGCAACAGCACAGCAACGACGATATTTTCAACTTGTGGACGTCGCCAAATACGCCAGCGTCGATTTAATACGCCAACATCATCAAGAGACGCTAACGTCAACAAAATGCGTCCACGTCGATCTACTACGTCAACAGCAGCAAGATACGTCAGCGCCGCCAAAATACGTCGACGTCGAGTTAGGACGTCAACTTCAGCAAAATACGTCGACAGTGACAGCGCATCGACCACCGCAGCAGAGACTGCAGCAGCAGCGAACGTAGCGGATACTCCAGCAGCTCAGAGGACGGCCGGATATCAACGTAAATAGTATCACATTCTTTATTTTAAGTTATTTTGCTCATTACCCTATGTAATGACATTATCCTATTTTTTTTTTATGCTAAGTATGATTGAGAATTATAGTGAGGGATTTTCTATATAATTTAGTTTCACCTCATTTAGCGTTTCATTTGGTTAGAGATTTCGTATAACTAGTTTTAGGAATTTAATAAATTAAAATCCTATCAGATTATCTCAACCAAACATTTAATAATAATTTCGTAATAATTAATAATAATTATTAGAGAGAGTTATTTCTACATAATTTAGTTTCACCTCATTTGGCGTTTCAATTAGTTAGAGATTTCGTATAGATAGTTTTAAGGATTTAACTAATTAAATTCATATCAGATTATCTCAGCCAAATATTTACTAATAATTTCGTTTGCACTTGCGGAGTGCCCCCTCACGTTATCGCGGAGCGTACTTCCAGAAATCGGTTGTGATCACCCAACAAAGACAGCAGTTAGGTCGAATAGAGTTTTGAAGAGGTTCTAGGGTAGCTTTTGAGTCAAAAGCGGGCAATTCAGGGGGCCTAACTAACCCCAATCGCTTTTGAACTCCATTCTCCCATCTCGGGACTAGACAATTGAATACAACAGTAGAGTCTCTAGGGATAGGTACCTGGCGAGGATTTTTGATCAAGGTCGGGCGAATGGGCCTATCCATACTCGGGTTTGGTCAAACACTCTGCAAATCGGAGTCGGGCGAATGGGCCTAACCATACTCGATTTCGACTAGCCACCCCTTCAATCGGACCCGGGCGAATGGGCCTAACCATACTCGGGGTCGATTACTGCGTGCCTCGATCGGAGTCGGGCGAATGGGCCTAACCATACTCGGCTTCTGACCAGACACGTTTTAACCTGAAATCATTCCTGGGAATGTCAGTATAGAGAGTTGTACCTTAGGACCGGGTGGTGTAGAGAATAGGGCCAAAAGATACCAAGGGCACCAAAGGACACCAAAATAGTAGGGGTTAGCCCGGATGAGCCTCGTGTTTTCCAACGCCAAGAGGCGGTGACACTATTGTGACATACAACGTATATCGTGAGAAGGCTACTCTGGCTAGGTATGAGATAGAATTATTTCTTACGTAATGAAATCTTCGGGAAGGTAGTTTAGGACTAGGTTTAAATTAAGAGTAAACACCTAGATAAGAAGACACTAGGGTAATAATTAAAACAAATTAGATTTTGTAGTCGAAATGTACTTAACTTTGTACATAAAAATAATAATACATGGAATAACCAAGTATGGTCAACTAGGCTAATACTTATTAATTATATTAGATAAAAGGTTCACCCAATATCAACTTGAGGCTCGCCTTCAGCGAAGTCGGGTACTAGCAGATAAGACATTATTGTAAATTAGAATTAAGCGTATTAGCGATTGTTAAATAAACATCATTGAATTCTAATACTGCTGTCTTTTGATTTGGTGTCCGTTTATTTTTATAAACGAACAAATATTTTGCAACGGACCCTGGATCCGGCGAGCGCGTCCTCGGCCGGAATTTGGGTCGTTATAGATGTGTCAGCTAATCTCAAAACAACTTCAGTAACCATGAATTCCAACAGACTGTTGGACTCCATATAATAACGTAAGCATAAACTAAAGTAAAGCAAAAATAAAAACAACAACAAGAAAAAGGAGAAAAACTGACCTAAAGCTCAATAAACGATTTTAAACTATCAAACAACTAGAATTTGTATTTAAAATCAAGAATGATTTAAACTTTCAAACATTTAGAATTTGTAATTAAATCATTAAAAATCAACGTAATAAATAACAAGGTCATATAGAAAACTTTAAAAATATTTTTTGTTTATCTGTTTTTAATTAACTGTTTATTGCAAAAAAAGGGTTCAAAATTGCCCAGGCAAAAATTCTGTACGCGCGTTTTAGCTGACAGCGAAATGCAACACGTGCAAATAAACTTGATCAATTTTTGCCAGTTCAATTCTTGTAGTTAAATTGAGCAACATCTGATTTTGCAATAAATATTATTTTAACATCAATTACGTCAATTTTTGGAGTGTTCGTTTTAGGGACAATTTTTCAGTGCGAGCTTAGACTCTGGTCAAATTAAACTCACCTTAACTCACCAAGATTGGTCGTTTTCAATAGGTTTAGGCAAAAACTAAACACATTATATGATTATTTAAGTCAATTTAACTGCAACGAATGCTAAAACATCTAGTTAAACCGAGTTTAAACGTCCAATTTTGGTGAGTTAGGCTATTTTTAATTTAACTAAAGTTTAAACTCGTACTGAAAAACTGGCCCTTAATGCATTTTGCAATAACTAAAATGTGGGTCAACCACAGTTTGGGTGACATACACGCGCACCCAAACTGTAAGTTTGAATTGTAATTATTTTAATTATTAATAAATCGTGACTTAAAGTGGTCACTCTAGGTTTTAAAATCTTTAAACAGCGTGAATCAAAATAACTATCGAACTTGTTTTATGCCATAAATCAAAAGCACGGTGTAAACTTTATTAAACAAAAATTTGAATTTTTTTATTTTAAGCATTCTTTATAACTCTTCATCATTAAATTCGAATCTTTCACCATTAATTTATTTTAAAAATTTAAAACAATTTGTGAAAGACGAGCATGCGGCACGCATCTAGTTTTTAGGTATATCATCTGATATTTTCATTGATCATCGCTTAAATTTATCTACCGTCATGTGTTTATGTTTGTTAATTTGCTCAGCATTATACCCCAAATAGAAAAGTCCAGGGGGCATAGGTCAGGGGATGACGGAGGGCATTCCTTCAACATAAAACATGGCAAAGCTGCTTTGCACCAGCTTTGAACGATTTTTGCCTTGTGTGCTGGAAAAGAATCTTGCTGAAAACAAGTGACCCTCTTTGTAAATTTGCTTGGCATGCCGCATAAGATAGTTCTTTAAAACATCTAAATATTATTCCAAATTATTTTAACGCCTTTTCGATAAGAAGAAGGGGTAATTTGCCTTTTTCGGAGAAAGCGCCCCAAAACATGATTGACGACGCATTTTGAAATTTTTTTTCTTTAGAAATATCTGTCATAAAAGTGTGTACACTCTATCATTTTACGAGTTGTGGCTTGCTTTCAAAATTAAGAGTTTTTCGTCGGAAAATATAAAACTGCAACGACAAAACTTTTAAAACGGTTCATGCAATAAGTGTACAATTAATGCCAGAGTTGTAAAAAACAACATGTTTTCCAGTGTTGCTTCTTTTTGTGTAATTGGTATTAATATAGGTGCGACAGTTACTTTGATTCACGCTGTATAAAACAATTGTTTTATTTATTGGTCCTTCGAGCCGCTAAAGAGGCATTGGCAGTGGAAAAAATCAACAGTATTTTCAGAAACGATTAGAATCATTAAAACAAATCTGGACGGATTTCCAATTGAATAATGGACATTAGCCGTCTCATTTTTTGACGTTTTTGAAAAGTTCCCGGGACACGTTGATTTCTGATTCTACTATTGCTATTGCACCACGGATTTTTTGCTATTGATCTGATATAGATCATTCTTCGAAACAACAACAATCTAACAAAAGCACGAACCTTAATGCGCTTGTTTTCTTAGTAGGGCAATTCACATTCTCGTGTATTTTGGAAATTTGTGCTCCTATCTTTTTGAACGGTGTTTTTGATGTATATAATTTTCTATAGTTGTTGCAAAACATGAAATTCACAGCTTATTGATGAAAAGAAAACTATTTTACTCTGGAAATTTTGCTTAAATCAATTTCATGTCGAAAAAATCTTTAAGCACTATGGTGCAAGGCCATTTGCACTGGATTGTGAATAGCACTAGTATGTTCTCAGCATTACGATGCATTGTATTGCATTCTATGAGTTGGCCTTTGAGACCTTCACTGGCTTTACTATACTATACAGTTTTTCAATATTTTTTCTTGTAAGGAATTTATTGAGATGCATCCTTCCTTGTGGAATTCGAATAAACATTTTTTGCATTTTAAAAAATTGTTAAAAAATTAACTATTTTAAATGATCTGGCAGAAAAAAACATAGTCCTTCTAAATATAGTAAATACGTGGACAATGGATCCAGGACAGCAAAATTGTGTTATCCTTGTTGGGCGGCCTTTGTAGTCTAGTGGAGAGTGCGGTAAACTATCGACCCAGAGGTCCCTGCTTCGAATCCGGGCTCGGGCATGGTTCTTTTCACTTTCTTTGTTCTTTCATACATTTAAGAATTATGGAAAACTATAAATCGACAACTAAATTGTGGAAAATGTGGAATTAAAGGACAGGAACAACTAAGGGCTCGAAATGCTTTCCGAGGTTAAGGCATAACCACAGATAATATAATAGAAAGATGTGCCACCGCCATACAAGCAAGTGGCACAGTAAAATTTAAATGTGGTTTTATCATAAATCCACATAAAAGCTTTATGAGAGTCAGCGAGCGAACGATTAAAAGCTTTTGAGAGCGAGAAAATAAGTAAGCGACAATGTGAGCAAATGTGAGCATAATAAGATTTGATGCACGAAACATCTGAATAAACGATGTAGCTGCCAACAAAATGTAGCAGAATTTCATTAGGTTTTACTTAAAAAATGTAGGCAATTTTTTTACTAAACTACCCTACGAACATTATATAATTTCAAGTTATTATATTTTTTGCATTATCTCTTATCTTTTTGTTATATAATTTCAAGAATATAATATCATAGAGATGACATAATCTAGGTGTTCCAGCAGAATCTGATTTACACAATATTTTTTATCTAATTATTTTAAAAACAATTTTTAACTTTATATGTAAACTTAAGCCACCTGCACCACCGTATATATTTAGCTATTTGCACCACGGTTAATTTTATGGTACTTGCATATACGTATTAATATATTCTTATACAAGTTAACCCCACCATTAAGCGCTGCAACACCAGTGGTGTAGGCAACACTGTAAACCTTTAATTAGAAAATGAGCACTTGCTTTTTTTGTTTTGCGTGAGTGCTTCTCATCTCATGATTTGAGAGTATTTCGGACTCCAACAAGTAATTGTTGTTGTCCTCGTGATTAGAGGATAATTCGTCTGCAGATTTGTAGCGAGAGCGAACAACGACAATGTAAAAAATAAAAAGGACAGTTGATGATGTGAAATAAAAGTGGCAGGTTGTCTGCATATTAACTGGCTCCCAACAGAGGAAAAACTCTAAAAAGTACCTTCATATGAAGGGAAATGATTAAAACTAAAAAATAACTTAATAAGTGAACTGAAAAAATGCAAACTAATTAATAACTTAATAATAATAAGTGAAATATTAAGATTTAAGTTACAAAATTTAAAAAGAAAGGCCAAAACACTCTGCAAAAGTGAACTATAAAGAAAAAAAAAGGAAAAATCTGTGAAAAATTGAAAAAAAAAACTGAAAATCAAATTCAACACGTGGTCAAGCTAGCTGTTAGGAGCTTTTGTCAAGCGTTATTTAACATAACGGCGCAAACAAGCCTGTTTCGCTGCTTAAACTAGCACACAAAAAAAAAAAAAAACACAAAAAATATCATTTCAAAATTCTATTCGTGATCAACCTCGTTGTCAAGCGCTATTGTCAAGCGTTGCCAAGCATAACGGTAGATGCAAGCTAGTTTCGCTGCCCAAATTAGAGCACAAAAATCAAGTGACAGCCTGCAGTACCACAACGACGACGCCGCGAGCGGCGACAGTAATTTTCGAAAAGCCGAGCGAGTCGAGTGGAGTTGTGAAGGCAGTGCGTCAACAAAACGAATCTAAGCAAAGCGATAAACATTGTGTGCTTTTGTGTGTATGCAAAAATCGAGTGAAACAGCCAACCAACGACAACGACGAGTACAATGAATAAATGAAAAATAAAAATTTTAAATAATAATAACAAACCAATATTATCTTAAAAGTATGGAAAACAAAAAGAAAACTAATTGCAATTGCATTCAATATATGTAGTGCACCTTAATAAAGCAATACTATCTTCGACAATTTTTATAAACGAGAGCTTTGTAAAGTTCTACAAATAAATCGTTGCTGACATTTTGCATCTTTTGCGCGACGCTCTACTTCATTGCGCTGATGGCGGAGTTGCTTCAAGTAATCCCTATTGCTGTCTTGTTCTAATGCACGGAAAATTTTCTACCACTGCCGAAACCGCAGCAGTAGTAGTAAAGACTACAACCACAGTAAGAAAAAACTGCACCTTGTGCTGCAACGTAGTTAAGTTTATCGTTTTGATTATTTTTATTGTGAATTTCACGCTCAAATACTGCAACTATCGAAAATATTAATTCATTATTGTTTATTTTGTCTAAGTTTTTTACACACAAAAGTGTGCATTAATTTTTAACACTATTTGTCTGCTAATGAAAGACTTTATAAGTTTAATTCTAGTAAATACAACAAAAATAAATATTTCTGTAAGTACAGATTCAGTTGGATTTTCTCTAGCTTTTATTTGTTTTCTCTCGCAGTCAAGGAAATATAAGCCTTTTAAAATGAATAGGCAAGATGTGTTATCTCTTATTGAAGCGTCGTTTGAAGTAGCAACAGAGAACATAAATAGGCAGGTTAGTGATCTGACAAATGCCGTAAACCGTCTTCAACCACCTAGTGTGGAGGTTTTGCTTCCTGTTGAGATTAAACTTGGTGTCTCCAACGGCGGCACGACACCTGATCTCATAAAATCTTTGCCTGAATTTAAGGGCGATGCAACCGCTTATCCAGCTCGACTAACGGCTGTCTATTTCGCCATTAACTATTATAACGAGGGCTCAGAAAATTATTACGTAGCCATGGGTATTTTTCGAAATAAAATTTCGGGAGCTGCAAATGCAGCACTTTCCTCTTTCAATACGATTCTCAACTTCAAAGCTATAATATCTGGACTAGATCAGACTTACGCAGATAAACGAGCATTGCACGTACTTGAAAACGAGTTAAGCATTCTGCGCCAGGGAAAACAGTCTATTGCTCAATATTATGAATCGGTGGAGAAGCAACTTACTTTAATAATCAATAAAAATATTATGAGTCATAGTGGTAAAGACGAGGTCATCAAAACCTTCAATGAAAGGGCTAGGGAAAATGCTTTACGCGTCTTTATTTCAGGATTAAGGCGCCCTCTTTGTGATGTACTTTTTTCGGCTCGGCCGATAGACTTGCCTTCTGCTTTAGCCACAGCTCACCAACTGGAAACCAACCACAGATGTAATGAATTTGCAAATACTTTTGCGACTGGCAATTTGGCACGGTCATCAAGTTACTCCCATAATCCCAAACCGCAAGTTTCGAATTGGCAGTATCACACAGTTAATACTCCGCAGGAACGGGATAACTTACCGACTCCAATGGAAATAGATCCTACTTACTCAAGAATGAGGCAACAAAATGCCTCTAAAACAAACAATAGGGCCATGACCCTATGGCAATATCCCAACCACAATCACAGCCAGAAGTACAAACACAATTTCAACCACAATCTTAAACACAGTTTCAAAATCAATACCAACCACGATTTCAATCACATTTCCATCCTAAGTTCCAACCACAGTTGCAAACTCAAAAAAGATGCCACGATCAAGTCAATTCATCGAAAATAGCTCTTCCTACTCAGCAGAAACGTCAAAGTATTAACTTTATGAACTCCGAAGAATGGGAACAACGGAGTGAATTTTCGGCCTCTATTTTGGAGGGCAACTTTGATGAGGCAGACTGTCATGATGAGGTTAATTTTTTAGAATAAGATCGCTCTTGCCCTATATCATTAGACCCGGTTTAAATGGACAGGAGCTTAGAATGTTAATCGATACTGGAACGCAAAAAAACTATATAAAAGACCTCGATTTTCCTAAGGGTGTTTTCACTTTAAAACAACCATTTCAGATTAAAACAGTTAATGGGTGTAGTTTGATAGAACGGGCCTGTAAGGTAGAGGTTCTTGGAGAGATAACGACCTTTTTTATTTTACCTAGTTTGAAATCATACGATGCAATTATTGGCTATGACTTTCTAAAAGCAATAGGAGGCAAAATAGATACAGAAAACGATGTTCTCACTTAAAATAAAGGCTCAGAAAAACTTCGCCATTTTAACTGTCTAGAAATAAACTCTATACAACCCTCACAGCAACACTTCTTCTGACTCTCAATTCAAGACTTGCATCGACAGGTTAATATCAAGTAACGCCAATCAATAGTAACGCCTTTGCTAAACTAGACAGAGCACTGCCATACAATACTAATATTGTAGCCGAAATTCGCACAGCAGAAAATCCAATTTATAGCAGAGCATATCCTTACCCAATTTCTGCAGCAGAATTTGTGAATAAGGAAATTGCTTCTTTGTTACGGGACGGTACAATAAGAAAATCTCTCTCGCCCTACAATTCTCCAATCCATGTGGTAGACAAAAAAGTATTAGACGAGAATGGAAACCAAAAACTTAGACTGGTTGTCGACTTTAGGAAAATAAACGAGCTGACCAAATCCGACAAATACCCCATACCAAACATATAAGTTATTTTAGCAAATCTAGGAAAATCAAAGTTATTTACGACGCTTGACCTCAAGTCTGGGTTTCACCAGATTCTTCTTAAGGAAGAGGACAGACAAAAGACAGCGTTCAGCATCAATAACGGGAAGTACGAATTTTGTAGGCTGCCTTTTGGCCTTAAAAACGCACCCGGAATTTTACAAAGAGCCATCGACGACGTTTTAAGGGATAACGTCGGGAAAACTTGCCAAGTTTATATGGACGATATCATTGTTTATTCTTGTGACGAATATTCACATTTCGAACACGTGGACAGGATCTTAAAAAAGTTAGAAAATCAACATTTTTTCAAACGGAAGTGGAGTTTCTAGGGTACAGAGTTTCTCAAAATGGCCTAAGAACTTGTCAAAAGAAAGTCCAGGATATATTATACTATGAAAAATCAAAATCACTCCGATCTTTACGATCCTTTCTCGGCTGTTCAGGCTATCATCGCTTCATTAAAGACTATGCCGCAATAGCTAAGACCCTTACAAACTATTTACGAGGCGAAAATAGTCATGTGGGTACGAAACAGTCAAAAAACATCACAAATACGCTCGATAGCGACGCAACCGCGGCGTTTAGGAAATTAAAAAACATTCTAGCGTCGGTCGAAGTTCTTCTCCAACACCCAGATTATAGTAAACCATTTCAGTTGACAACGGATGCATCACCCGTAGCGCTAGGGGCAGTGCTATCGCAAAACGATAGGCCGATAACCATCATATCGCGCTTACTTAGAAAGGCCGAAGAAAATTACGCCACTAACGAGCGAGAGATCCTGGCTATCGTTTGGTCACTTCAGGCACTTAGACACTATTTATACAATACGAAAGGAGTTCACATGTTCACGGACCATCAACCGTTGACATTTTCTATTTCGGATAAAAATCCTAACTCAAAAATAAAAAGGTGGCGTGCCTTCATAGAGGAGTTTGCCCCAACTTTCCACTACAAACCTGGTAAGACAAACGTTGTAGCAGACGCTCTTTCGAGACAGTATATTCATAATGCAATTTCTGATTCCGACCAGTCTGTTCACAGTGAAGCGTCATTAACCCAAGTCATTAAAACCGTAGAATATTCCGTAAATCAATTTAAAAATCAATTCATAATTGCCAAAGGCGATAGTAGTAGCAAAACAACAAAAATAATTTTTAAAAAATTTATTCGACACACAATATCATTTGCTGACATAACTTTTCTTTTCCGTTCTTTAAAAGATAGTATTAACCCTGGCGTAACCAACACAATATACTGTGATTTGCACACTCTGGCAGGAATCCGAAATGTCTTAATGGAAAACTTTCCTGGGACGAAATTTTTACACACAGAAAGATTTGTTGTTGATCTCACCAACGAGAATGACCAAATAGAAACAGAAAATATGGAACATTGTCGTGCTCACCGTTCGCTTAATGAAAATTTCAAACAAATCATAACAGAATACTATTTTCCTGGCATCAAAAAACTCCTCAAATCAATTATATCGAACTGTAAGATATGCCTTGAAAATAAATATCAGCGCAAGGATAAAAAATACCAATAGGGCGGACCCCGATACCTACCTTTCCGGGAGAAATTTTACGTGTGGACATATTTTCAACAGATAAGCAACATTTTTTTACCACTATCGACAAGTTTTCAAAGTTTGCTGTAGTTGTACCAATCGCTTCTAGGTCTACCATAGACTTAACCAATGCCCTGCTCCAAGTCCTTACCAAGTAAAAGAACACTAAAATCATAATATCAGATAGTGAAAAAGCATTACAATCGCAGTCAATAAAATCTCTTCTTCGGGATCACTTTGCAATAGATCAATATTTTATACCACCAGTTCATAGCGAGAGCAATGGCTAAGTGGAGCGGTTCCACTCAACAGTACTCGAAATTGCTCGTTGCACCAGGGCGCGACAAAACATTATGGATACTATTACTTTAATAATGATATCAACATACAAATATAATAACACCATCCACTCCGTAACCCAAATGACTCTACACGATATCCTTCATAATTATGATTCAAACAATTTAAAAAAAAATTCAGGAAGAACTTTCTATAGCGCAGGCCAAATTATTAACTAGGACAAATAAAGGAACAGAAAGCAAAACCTTCGAACCTGGTGACTTTGTCTTTGTTAAAGTCAACAAAAGATTGGGAAATAAATTTGCAAAATCTTATCAGTTAAAAGTGGTGGAAAGGGACTTGGGATCGTCAGTTCTTATAAATGCCAAAACAGTTCACAAAGCTAATATTCGCTAATTTCATTCGCAATTTTCATTTTCTCTCATAATAAGTTAATTATAATAAACTCACAATCAGAACTGAATCTGTACCGTGTATTATATATTATTACATTGGCTTGTTACTTTTGTTAATTATAAATTATTGTTTTGTTTTCTCTTCTTTCTCAAAGCGAAAAATCGTAACATCGAAATATCTTAAAATTATATTTATTGATTTCATTATTATATCAATAATGAACATTTTTGAAATGTCTACCTAATTTTTTTAAATTAAAATGTTTGAAATCTGTATTTATTGATATTGGAGTTTGTAATATTTAAAAAAAGCTTATAAAAAGGATATTTTTGTAATCTCGCCACAAACTTGCAACTCGCCTTTTCCTTTGTGAAATTAAGAGGGGGGGAGTTAACCCCACCATTAAGCGTTGCAACACCAGTGGTGTAGGCAACACTGTAAACCTTTAATTAGAAAATGAGCACTTGCTCTTTTGTTTTGCGTGAGTGCTTCTCATCTCATGATTTAAGAGTATTTCGGACTCCAACAAGCAATTGTTATTGTCCTCGTGATTAGAGGATAATTCGTCTGCAGATTTGTAGCGAGAGCGAACAACGACAATGCAAAAAATAAAAAGGACAGTTGATGATGTGAAATAAAAGTGGCAGGTTGTCTGCATATTAACTTACATACTGTACATAAATAAAAACAAGAAGTGCTTTTACTCCCGTTAAATCATACGATGGTAGTTGGCATGAGTTTTGTAAATATAATAATGCTAAAGCTTTTGCTTAGTTAAGTAAGTTGTGGATATTTTTATTGAACAACCAAGATCGGAATTAAATTAATAAAACCTGAACCTTTTGATTTTTATTTAACGTTGGTCTGTGCTTAAACATTTTTTGGCGCCCGAGCAGGGACATTTTTAGTTAAATTAGAAGCGCTTACATACATATATGTTACATGGGCCAATATTTATAATAATTTTATGATTTTTTTTGGAGGTTTTTTGGCCAGTGCTTTTTAAACTTCAATCAAACAAATGATCCAATTTTGTTCCCAACGTTTCATCGCTTATTTGGCGACTTCCTCAGGGGATTTTTTTATTGCTTTAAAAACACAAAATTTAGACAATAATTAGATAAACAATTAAAGCTTATGTGCTATAAACATTAGACTTACAGATATCTGTTTTATAAATACATTTTAATTTTAGCACAAGTTATTCTAACTTTCACGTACATTAAACATTAAACATTAAACATAAATAACATGACAATGATAAAACATTAAAATTTTGCGACTCCACGGTTTTAAAACAATAGCATAATTGTTATTAAAGTTGTCAGTGTCTTCTTTGTAGTTCATTGCTTTTTCCCCTTTCTCTTGGATGTGTAGACTTTCCAATCAATCTTTTGTTGTCAATTTTTTGTTGTAGTTTTTCTCCATGTTTAAAATTCTTACTTTGTCTACATCTTTGTCTACAAATGTCTTTGTAGACATTTTTTTGTTTCTTATGTTTCTTTTGTGTTCTGAGAGACGGGTTTCCAGTGATCTCTTTGTTTGTCCAATGTATACTTCGTCGCATTTTGTTTTTTCTCCGTTTGAATCTTTCCCGCCAGCGCAAGCTATCATGTAAACAAGTCCGCTCTTTTCTTTGTTGTCTATTTTAGATTTTGTGTTAGTGTATATGTTGTTGAGTGTTGTGTTAAATTGTGTTGTCATCCCTCACCATCGTCTTTATGTTTCTTTGGTCTGTTAGTGTGGGTATGAATTTTATGCTGTAGTATTTCTTATCAGTGTTGCCAGATATTTTATTTTGATGTATTGTGTTGGGATTTTTTCCATTATGTTGGTTTTTTGTAGTTAATTTTTTATTATGTTGTTTATGAGTTTTGACGGATAATCGTTATTTTTTAAAATTGTTTTTATCTTGTACAGGTTCCTGTCCAAAAATTGTGTGTCAGTAAGTGTAATTACTTTTCTAATAAGATTTGTTGCAGTGTTTACTTTGTAATGTGGTGGTTGTGTTGTGTGATAGTTTAGAAGTCTTCCCGATGATGTTGTTTTTGAGAACCACTCAAAGATTATTTTGTCATGTTGTCTATGCAGTTTTAAGTATAAGTATGAAATATTTTCGTTATTCTCTCTTTCTATAGTGAATTGTATTTTTTCGTGGTAGCTATTTAATGCTTTTAATATAATATCGACTTGGTTTTTATTAACTATGGTCACATAGTTGCCATATAAACTTTATGTTTAGACAGAATTCTATCCTTTAGACAGAATTCTAAGATTTTTAAAAATTGCTGTTTTGGTATTTTTGTTAGGTTTTGTATTTTTCCCCATTGTCCCATTATATTTTTTATTGCTAAATATATTGGAATATTAGTGAAAAGGGAAATAACGTCAAACGACACTAATATGTCATCACTTGTCAATAGAATTTTTCTAATTTATTCTTAAGTTCAGCCGCATTCTTAATATTATATTTTTCACTAATGAGATTTTTTAGTATTCCTCCTATGTGTTTTGAGAGGTTATAGCAAGGGACACTGTATGAGGACGAAATGGGTCTGAGAGGGGTATCACTTTTGTGGATTTTGGGTAGACCATATAATTGTGGTGCTGTGGAGGACGGACTTGTTAGTATGTATTTTAAATATGTGTCAATAAATTGTTAATTGTGTAGTAGTTTCACTATATTATTGTTTTTTTTAAAGAAGTGTTTTTGTTGGATCTATTCTCCCAGTCTTGTATGTTTTTTATCTTCTAAAAGTTTATTCATTTTGTCCATGTATTCTTGTTTATACATTATAACTGTTTTATTGCCTTTGTCAGCTTGTATTATTATGATGTTATCTTTGTGTTTTCTTATGAATTTTCTTGTTTCTTCATACACCCTTAGTATGAACTTCTCCTTAGTCGTGTTTTTGATGTTATTTTTGAGCCTCAATATTCGGTTGGATGCTACCGATCTGGCAACACCTTTCTCTCTTTCATCGTTCATCGATTGGAAATATTGTTCCAAGTCTGCTATCACCTTAATGTCCGAAAAACTATTCCGTGTTATCGGCAGCGCAAATTTCCTGCCCAGTGAGAAGAGCCACTTGTTGTCCTCTGGAATTTCGATGTTTGTTTTGTTCTCTATCCAGTCTTTATTTAGAGTGAAACCAAATTGTTTGATGCATGTTTGTTTGATTTCTCCAAGTTTTTTTGTCATGAGTCTTTCTTGTGTTATCCATGATGTGTTGGTATGTGTGTGCTTGTCTCAAAATAAATTCCTTGTATTCTTTGTCGTTTAGTGTATAGTCCTGCCATATGTTCTGTTACAAATATAAAACGCTATAAAAAAAAACCAATATACATATTGTATTCAAAATTATTTCATTTATTAGAAGACAATATTGGTTATTAAAAAAATTTGTATTCACTCGAAATGGCCGCCTTTTGCTTTAACACAAGCTTTCAAACGATGTGGCCATTGGGCTATAGCCGCACGTACGATTTCCATGGAGATCGAGGACGCTGCTCTGGTTAATGCTGTTTTAAGGCTTCCCAAATTTCTGTGGTGAGTCTTGCAAGCCATATTCTCTAATTCTGACCACAAAGCATAATCCAGTGGATTGAGATCTGGACTCCCTGATGGCCAATCTTCTGCTGCTATAAAGCCAGGAATATTGACTCTGAGCCACTCCTGCGTGGTTTTAGCTTTGTGCGCAGGAGCAGAGTCCTGTTGGAAGATCCATCTGTTCCATTGGTCAAACCCTTCACAACACCCTCTAACACATCTTTTTGGTAAACCTTTGCACCAGTTTTTACGCCCTTTTCGCAGAAATGGAGGGATGTGATACCATGGTGGGAGACCCCCCACCAACCCATTACGGAAGAGGGATGATGGCCACGTTGAACCCTTGGAACAAGTTTTTTCGCTTCCTTAGATGAAGTGGCATAAATCTTGTCATTTTGTTTGTTGAAAACTTCTTCCACGGTAAAAATTTTCTCATCCGGAAACAGAATGTTTTCATGGCCATTGTCCGCGTGCCACTGCAAAAGTCGCTTGCATCTTTCCAGCCTAATTTTTTTTAGTTGAGGAGTTAGAAGATGCCCCGTGGACCGACGATAGGCTTTCATATGCAGATCATCCCGAATCAGCCTAGACATGGATCTGGTTGATATATCCAATTCCTTGGACATGATTTTCTGCTTTCTAAGGGGATTTCTCCGAATTTTTTCACGCACTGCCTTTACTACCGCACTCGTACGGACAACGCGCGGGCGACCACTTTTTGGCCTGTCTTCTACTCCAGACAATTCGCCGAAGCGAGCAATAGCACTATAAACTAATATTTTTGATATTCCGAGTGGTTTTAGCAACTCGAAAATTTGGCCAGCACTCTTTCCGCACTTATGCAACGCTATTACCGCGACTCGATTCTCTTTAACGCCCCACTCCATGTTAATAGATTGCAAGCTGAAACCAAACTGACTAGTATTCTTCACTAATCAGTGCATGTGCTCTGAAAAAAAGTTAACAGTTCTATTCCCGCAAGAAGTTTTGAACGATAAGCGCTGGAAATTGTGTAACAGAACATATGGCAGGACTAAGTAGTTTTCATAGTTAGTTCAGATTGAAAGATGCGATCATTTGTGGTTTTTATGTTAATATTAATTTGTTTGATTTCTAAATTAAGTAGTTTCTGTTGAAATGTCTCTTCTATTTTTCTGTATAGTTGTATTACTGTGTCGGATTGAAAATTTTTTTCGCCCTGGCAGTCGCATTACTTAAGTATTTAGGAATAATTCCATAATCCTTACAATTGAGTAAAAACCTTAGACGTGCTCTGTGTCTTGCAAGTATTCTTTTTTGGTTGCAATATTCCTTGATATCGAATACTTCAGCTTAACATGTTGGTAGAAGTTTTTAATTTTTGTGTTTTTTTCCGATAATATTTATATATGTTATATGGGCCAACATATATAATAATTTTATGATTTTTTTGGAAGTTTTTGGCCAGTGCTTTTTAAACTGCAATCAAACAAATGATCCAATTTTGTTCCCAACTTATTTGGCGAATTCCTCAGGGGATTTTTTTATTGCTTTAAAAACACAAAATTTAAACAATAATTAGATAAACAATTAAAGCTTATGTGCTATAAACATTAGACTTACATATATCTGTTTTACGTTGACGTTCGTCGCGAGTTTAGATTTTTTTTGACAATTAATTAAATTTAGCAAAATAAATCAACGTGTGATACCTAGTGGTTAATTATGCCGGAGTCGAACTTAGTAGAAGCTGCGCTGCTAGAAGTGAGCGTGCTGGCGGCTGAACAAGAGAATCTGTAGAGTAAATTGACCAAGAGTCAGTTAAGGGTGGAGCACCTTGCTCCGGAGCAGTTGAGCAAGGGGTACATCACTGTGCTGACCGAAAAATTGGATAGCATATACTCTACTTTTATAATTAATCACACTAAAATTCGCAGAATCATAGCGGAGAAGTCTTTGAAAACTGATGACATTACCTATTGCACTGAAGATCAGTACCCGCTGTGTGAAGAAAAATACTTCGAGTGCAAAGCTTTTCTTTATGATACTATGTCATTCGTTAGTGCAGCGCCAAATATATTTCAAAGCACATTTAGCGGCCCTTCGATTCCTCCTGCCACGAGCGACTTCAAACTACCCAAAATATCACTTCCCATATTCTGTGGAAAATATTAAGAATGGGTTCCCTTTCGCGATTTATATTTGCAACTTGTGCATAAAAGTACATCGCTTAGCAAAATTCAAAAAATGTATTATCTGAAAGGCTCAGTTAAAGGTGAGGCCGAACGTTTGATAAAACATATTTCTTCAACTAAAGCAAACTATGACCGCGCTTGGCAAGTCTTAGAAGATAGATTTCATAACAAGCGCTTGATCGTAGACACTATTATGCGGAAGCTTTTCAACATTCCTAAGTTTACAAAAGCATCGAATTCTGCGATCACAAATATTCTTGACACAACGAAAGAATGCTTAGCTTCTCTTCCTAACTTAGATGTTCCAACTACCAACTGGGATCCGTTCATCGTCCACTTAACTGCAGACAAACTAGATTCTGAAACCCGAAAAGATTGGGAACACACTCTTAAAGCTACGAAAGAGATTCCTAATTTATCGGAAATTTTTATGTTTCTAGCACTTTCCGCATGCTGGAAGCTATAGGCGACAATGCCGCAGCGAATTCTAAAACACAAAACACTTTTCAACGTCAAGGTATAAAAGCCTTTATCTTAACTGAAACATATTCATGTCCCTGTTGCAAAAAGTTCCAACTTCTATTTAAGTGCTGGGTGTTTCGTGCGTATTCTAGCAAAGAGCGCAAAGAATTTATTGATCGACATCCCATTTGCATAAACTGCTTATCTGGGGGTCATATGCCAAGCAATTGCAAGTCCCAACATAGTTGCCACCTGTGCAAACAAAAACATCATACTTTGCTACACGATGCTTTATTAAACTGTAAACATCATGAAGGCCCAACTACGCAATACGTAACTACTAACCACTCTGCATTATCAATTGAGCATAATACAATTGCTAATTATCTTCATTCGGCACCGCTGCCACAACTTACTACACATGTTCTTCTCGTCACTATGCTCTTGCATATTGCAACACCAAAGGGTATAGTGATAGCTAGAGCATTACTTGATCAAGGCTCTCAAGGTTCATTTATAACTGAGCGTTTGATACAACTCTACAAAATTCATTGTCAACCTACTCATCTCCAAATTAATGGAATTACACCTACACAAGACAACTGTGCTAAGAAATTAACATACTTAAAACTACGCTCACGGAACGAACAAGATTATTCTCTCACAGTCGAAGCTTTTGTTTTGCCGAAATTATCCACTCATCTACCTCACAGAAATGTTACTCCACCGCAATTGAGAGCACTGTTGGCATTGGCTGATCCGGAATATTTTTATTCACGGCCGATTGATTTATTACTTGGTGCTGACGTATATGGGTTGATTTTAAAAGAAACCCAATACAAAACAAATTCTGGTTTATTATATCAAGAAACCCATTTTGGCTGGGTGCTTTCTGGCCCTTTGTCACATACTAACGAAGAACACCAGTAAGCACTAATTTTTATCATATTGATGATCAGCTTAAGCTTTTCTGGGAGCAAGAGGAAGTATCCAGAAAACAAATTTTGACCCCAGATGAAATTGCTTGCGAAAATCATTTTAGTGCTACAAACAAAAGAGACGAAGATGGCCGCTACTCTGTGGCGCTACCATTTAAAGCCGAATTGTATGGTAAACCAATGCCTTTATTTAAAAATACTCATCTTGGAGCTATGACAAGACTGCAAAATATGGAGCGAACATTTTTACGAAAGCCCAAATTTTATGAAGAATATTGTAAATTTATGGAGGAGTATTTGGGCCTCGGCCATATGATTGAGGTGGGGGAATATCCAGTATGTAGAGAAGCAAAGTAGCACAACAACAAAATTAAGAGTTGTGTTTGATGGGTCATCAAAATATCGAAACCATCGATCTCTTAATGAGGAGTTGGCGGCTGGCCCTGCACTACGATCTGACTAAGCCCAAATCATTTTACGCTGGCGCAAACATAAAATTGCACTGTGACATCTGACATCTGAGCTATTAACAAATTTTATGGAGAAAATCAACTGCTGATCCAGTGAAGATTTATAAACTGTTGACTGTTAATTATGGCACAGCACACGCACCTTTTCTCTCAATCCGCACAATAAAACAACTTGCTCTAGATGAAGCAAAATCGTATCCTGTCGCGTCTGAAGTGCTTATGCGTGATATCTACGTAGACGATGTAATGACTGGAGGCGATAATATACACGAAGCAAAGCATTTACAAGATCAACTCTGTAAATTACTAAAGTATGGCGGGTTCAGCCTCACAAAATGGGCATCGAACTCAACTGAGTTGCTCAAACTGATTCCAGACGAGCTTAAAGAATACTCAAACACAATTGAACTCAACAGCAGTGATCACTTCATCAAGGCTTTGGGACTACAGTGGCAACCAAGCTCTGACTGCTTTTCATTTTGTGTTACCTTCGATACGAGTACGAGCCCAACCAAACCGAAGTTTACTCTCCAATTTTTCCAAACTTTATGACCCACAAGGACGGCTTGCGCCAAAAACTATAATCGCGAAAATATTATTTCAAAAACTGTGGCTTGTAGCGTTTTAAAGAGTGGAAGGAGGTTGTAAAGAGTGGATGGAGTATCAGAATTCAATAAGCTGCCTTGAAGCAAACAAGATACAAAGATTTATTGGAACATCAAAAATGCGAAAATGCGATCTACATGGCTTTTGTGATGCTTCGCAAGATGGGTTTGCTGCTGTTGTTTACTCAAAAACCGTGATGAGCAATGGGGAAGCTTTTATACAACTTTTACAAGCGAAAACAAAAGTAGCACCATTAAAAACGCAATCAATTCCAAGACTGGAGCTGTGTGGTGCACACATGTTGGCAAAACGTGACCGAAGCATTGGATGGAAGCATAGATCAAGTTGTTCACTGATGTGATAGTACTACAGTACTTGCATGGATTAGATCACAGCCAAATAAGTGGAACGTATATGTAGCAAATCGCGAGGCAGAGATACAACGTCTATCTGCTATTAGTCATTGGCCTTATGTACCCACACTTGACAATATTAAGTGTGGGTACATATATTGTGGGTACATATATGTGGGTACAATAGTACTTGCAGATTGTGCGTCGAAAAGTGTAGTGCCGCGGGACTTACCGAATCATCGTCTCTGGTGGAACGGTCCAGCTTGGCTTACTTTTACTCATGAATACTGGCCAGCAGACATTTGCACCCCGTGCGAAACAACAATGGAGCAGCGCGCAGTCGTACGAGTCACTCATGTCAGCACGCTCACTTATCCTGAACTTATAGGAAAATTTTCTAGTCTCAACAAAACACTCTCTGTTACTGCTTACATTCTTTGATTTATCTACAACTGCTTTAATAAAGCTAATCGTCACTCTGGTAACTTATCTACAAAGGAGCTGCAGCAAGCGCTGAAGCGATTGATCTCGCTTTCTCAAAACATCGATTTTAATTATGAAATCAAAAATATTTCGGCTGGATTGCCTTTAAAAAAGGCTCTTTCCTTTTGTGGATGACGAAGGTTGCTTACGAGTTGGCGGGCGTTTACACTTTGCACAAATACCAAAAACTATGAAAAATCCTATTTTATTATCACAGAAAAATCCATTAACTTTTCTTATACTTTTAGAAGCACATCTTGTTACTTTGCATGGCGGCGTTCAACTTATGCTCAACTACATTCGCCGGAAATACTGGGTGTTAAACGCTCGTCGTCTAGCTCAAACTGTTGTGAACCGCTGCCTTATCTGCTACAAATACACTGCCAAAACATCAGAGCAGTTGATGGGAAATTTGCCACCTGTTTGGCTTACACCAGTACGGCCCTTCTTGCATAGTGGCGTAGACTATGCCGGTCCTATCGATATACGTCAATCACGTTTGAGAAACGCAAAAGTATCCAAAGGCTATATCTGCATATTTATTTGTATGGTAACTAAGGCTATACACCTCGAAGCTGTTTCCAGTCTTACTACTGAAGCTTTTTTGGCAGCTTTCCACCGGTTTGTATCTAGAAGAGGAAAATGCACGCAAATTTATTCAGATCGCGGCACAAACTTTATTGGGGCGAGCCATGCACTACAAATAATGCATCAACGCAGCGTCTCATCTTTATCCGAACACCTCAAGGCATTTCTTATCATGGAAGGCACCACTTGGAACTTTATCCCTCTAGCATCACCACACTTTGGTGGACTATGGGAGGCAGGAGTAAAGTCAACTAAACACCATCTGAAACAAATCGCACTAGATCGAGCTTTAAATTTTGAAGAGCTCTGCTCATTACTCTCTCAAATTGAAGCGTGTCTAAACTCAAGACCCCTCTGTCAACTGAACGAAGACGCTGAGAGCTGTGACGCCTTAATCCCTGCACACTTCTTAATCGGCGAACCAACACTAAACATTCCAGATGAAGATCTGCTTGACTTCACAACAAACGGCACCAATCGATGGCGTATGGTCGAGCAAATGAAGCAAGATTTCTGGCAACGCTGGTATGCAGAATACCTGAGTAGACTCCGTTCAAATTGGCGACTTTGTACTACTATATGACGAAAAGACTCCACCAGGCAAGTGGCCCATCGCACGCGTCGCAGACGTTCATCCTGGTGAAGATGGTCTAGTACGCGTTGTTACTCTATAATGTAACGGCAAATACTACAAACATCCAGTTCGAAAAATTTGCCCTCCACCTTCAATGGAAACTTATACCGAAACGAAAGTTTCGGAAAGTGCGGATGCTGTCAGCACCACCTCCGAGGTTGCGAGTCGAGGCGCAACCATTCAACCTGGCGAAGAAAAAATTACCTCCAACCGCCTTGCTGACCCGCATCTAAACTTTTATATTATTGTAAGGGCGATTCCATCAGTTGAAGCTTAGCCGCGAATAATGTTGTAAGCAATATTTTTTAAGTTGTTTTTTTGCGAAAATTTTTTTTATTTAACTACTTTTATATATTTTTATTATATTATTGCAAATACATGCCTTACTATATGAAAAGTACTCAGAAATGCAATTTTCAATTGTTCTTATTTATACATCAAAAACATTTTTTGAGTAAGAATTCAATATTTTGGACCGTTTTTGAAAAAAAAAAATTAAAGAATATATTCACTGACCTAACGCTACAGTTGAAACAATTTTTGTAAAGTGCTTTTTTTAAAACTTTGATCAAAAAAATTTAAATTAAATATATTTAAAAATAGCGGATATATTTGCATCGAAAGTCAAAGTTTTGTTTTTTATGTCGTTTTTTCTCATTCTTGGGGAACGATGTTTTATGAAAAAGTCGTTGTATCAAAACTTTCTGAAATTCTAAAGATATGTGAATTTTTTTGGTATTAAAATTACTGAAATTTTTCAGAATTTAATTTGCGAAAAATTTTTTTCAAGAAAGATTTTTCAATATCAAAATTTACTTAAGTGAAAATGGGTGGAATGAGCGTGATCAAAACTAAGTATGTTACAATCTAATCTAGGATGCACACAATATGTGTACTCAATTTAAGCGAATTCCGTTAAGCCAGCTAGATTTGTATGAATGTCAATTAAACAAACAAACCAGAAAATAAGTTTTATTAATATAGACTTTGTGTTAAATTGTATGAGTATTATAGAACGAATGCAATTCGAAAACAAAAGAAAGTCCCCAGTTATGATCCTATAACTTCAAAAGTATTTTTTCATATTACAAAATTTATACATGTTTGCAAATAAGACGTTTATATCTTTCATTTAAGCTATCATTTGTATTGATTTTTGTATAATTTGTCTAAATACTACATTTGTGAAAGAGTTAAAAAAATATGGTTAATACTCAAAATTACCTCCTATACAGGCCAAATATGCGATATCGGATAGCTTGATAATTATATTTCGAAAAGCCTCAGAATTCGGTATTCGACCACAATTTACAAGTAGCGTTTCTCTGATAACATGTGATGGGCGTTGCCATAGGGGGCGTGGCGCCTCCTACACCACCTAAATTTGCGATATCGAATTGCTTTGGAGTTATAGGCCGCATAGCCTCGGAATTCGGTATTCGACTGCAATTTATAACATTTTTTTTATAACGTTTCACTGATAACATTTTATGGGCGCTACCCCTCCCACACAACTGAAATTTTTAATATTGAATAGCTTTGCAGTTATAGGTGGCCGCACAGCCTCGAAATTCGGTACTCGACTTCAATTTACTCGTGCCGTTTCACTGATAGCATGTTATGGGCATTTGGCAATGGAGGCGTGGCAGCAACACACAGTATTTTCCCTAGTTATTTATACCACCGAGAAGATTGTGTTGTTTTCTTTATTTATTTTTGACGTATCTTTGTTTACGTTACTTCTGTTATTTTTATTTTAAATACGTAAGTATCCAACCTGCTACAATCATAATTTTTACCTTAATATTTTCGTTAAAATATATTTTTTTCAACAAGGTAAAAATTAAACCAAATTATTTATCAAAGTCATATTTTTGCGCATATGGGGGAAATGCTAAATAAACAGTATATTTTAAGCTCTTTCACAAACGTAGTATTCAGAGAATGTCTACAAAAATCCTACAAATAATTGTATAAATAAAAGCTTAAATAAAAGGTTTAAATGTCTCATTTGTAAATATTTATAAAACTTGTAAAACAAATTAATACTTTTGGAGTTATATATCATAACTGGGGAAATATTTTTCAAAACTCAAAAAAGTCGAAAAATTCTTTTAAAAAAATTCGAACCAACCTGAAAAAGTCTTAATGATTTTTATCACCAAGAAAAAATACTCAATCGAACTAGCAATGTCGTTTTCGTCGCGCACACTTTCAAATTGTTTACCACTGTTATTAATTTGTTATTCACTTTTAAATAAAAAATACAATGAATAAAAAATTTTGTTATTCACTGCTATTTTAGGAATAAAATGTTCGGTATTAATTTTTTATTCATTATTATTTTTTTTATACATAATAAATTTCGTATGCATTTCTAATTTTTCATTCACTTTTGAATAATAAATAAAATTAAAAAAATCTTGTTATGCACTTTTGAATAATGAACCAAATTAATAATAAATAAAAAATTAATAATGACTATAAAATTAATAATGAATAACACATGAATAGGCAATGAATCAAAAAATAATAATGTACAAAAAATTAATTATTGAAAAATTTGAAATTCGTTTTGAATTGCATTCTTTGTTATAGCATTCATATGAATAAAAAAATAATTAATTATTCTGAATAACAAAAAAAAAAAAACTGAAATTAATTACTAATCAATTTTGAATTCGTTGGACGGATTTGTATGTCGTTATTCAGTTTTCTTTAAGATTCTGAATATATATGCAGATTTTACTATTCTGGCTTAGTCAATCAAAAATAGTCAATATTAATAGCAAGCAGTGAATAAGAAAAATCTGCTTTGCACAAAATAAGGAAATCTTCGTGAAAATAATGCAAACAAACAAAAACATTTGTTGCTGTCAAGCAGAGATCACAACTGCTTGGTTCCAACAACAACAACGGAAAAACAATTACAACATTAAATTTCACGACTCTCGCTAGCTATGAGAAACCATGCAGTGGTGATCTATGCTGTGAAGCATTGTGGAGTGAAGAGTGAAAGAGCATTGCAGAGAGAATGTGCATGCAAGGATTGGAAACTTTTCTCTCAAGAAAGCTTTTGAAAATATTTGTTACTTTTTAATGTTCTACGTGGCACATCTTTATACTATATAATTTTTGGCATAACACTAGCCTCGGTTAAAAGCAATTCAAATTGTCTTTCACGGTTGTTTCGCCTAATCAATAATTCACGTATGGTTTCATCAATTCCTCTAAATAAATCTATCCCCTTCCTTTCAGGTCAAAGACCAAACCTTGTTTGTATAAGGCGCATGCCTTGGTTCTTTGATCTTTAAAAAAAAAAAAACAATAACAATCATCTGACAACAGGGAACGTACAATACTTCGCAACTAAAACTTATGTCGTATACTTTTTTTCTTATTGTTATTTACATAAATACTTATGTAGCTACGTTTAATAAAAATAAAATTTTTTCGAAAAATTTACTGTGCAGTTGTGTTGCTTTTTTGAAAAAATACCGTATCATATATCTTCGAATTATACATAAAAATTTTTGCTCTAAAATTCCTTAATATACGAAATTTACATTATCAAAAACTTCTTCCTCACGCTCTTGTAACGCGGGGCAATGTGAGTTGAAGTTATCAAATTTTCGAAAAAATTTTAATCAAAATTTCACTTTGCAGAGCTTTTAAAAAAAAATGTTTGTTCAGTGTTTCTTATAGCATAATGTTTCTTATAGCATAAGGTGGAAAATTCTATTAGCTCTTAAATGAGTATATAGTATTGATTAAAATTGTTTCATTAGTTTCATAGTTATATGCAAAATGCTGAAGAATAAATTTCTTGTTTTTTGCATATGCATAGCACCATATAGCAAGATTGGCCTTACAACTGCTGTATATAGCCAGTAAGTAACACTTGGTTGTAAGCCCCATATTCGCTTTTTTGGCTCTCTTGAGCAGATTGTGCAATTCCAGTTTAGTTTCCTATCCAGTATAAGGCCCAGGTATTTTGCTTGATCTGAGAAGCTAAGTCTTGTGTTTCCCAGTTTAGGAGGACTAATAAGAGGTAAATTGTGTTTTCTGGTGAAAATCACTTACTCAGTTTTATTAGGATTAACGCTGAGCCCACACCTGATAGCCCAGTTGACTAGAGTATTTAGGCAGTTTTGCATAATGTCTCGAAGCGTAGATATATATTTTCCAGAGGTAACAATAGCAACGTCATCGGCATAAGCTATCACCCTGCACCCCTCTAGTTCTAGTTTAACTATTAGTTCATTTACTGTTAATTCCAGAGTAGAGGCGTTAGAACCCCTTCCTGAGGGGTTCCTCTTGGTACAGATCTTAACGTGGATGCCGCTCCAAATTTTGCACTTATAATCCTGCCAATTAGCATTTGATTTATGAGTGCTATCAGTGCGGCATCCACCCCAAGTTCCGTCGGCGCTTGTATATTCTTTCAGATGGAGGGATTTTTCAATGATGGAGATTATGGAGTGGAGAGCTGTTTCCACTTATTTGCCTTTGGTGTAAGCATGTTGTGCTATAGATAATGGCTTCTTTTCTATCATGGTGCTCCAGTCAATTTCAATTAATCTCTCAAGGATTTTTAGAAGAAAATATGAGAGACTAATTGGTCGAAGGTCTTTTGGATTTACGTGTGAGCTTTTGCCTACCTTAGGTATAAAGATAACCTTCACATTATTCCATCGCTTGGGAATGTGGTTTAGGTCAAAGCAGCTTTGGTAGATCAACAAAAGCCGCTTCTTAATGATGACACACGACTTTTTAATTTCTATGGGAGCTATACCATCTGGTCCTGGTGACTTAAATGGTTTGAAATTTCTTAAACATTTTAAATTCAATCGACATGAGTAAAAGTACCATGTTTCGAACATTTAAAGCAGAATAACTAAAGGACTGTTGGCACAAAATTACAGAACTTAATGATATATTAATATATTAACTGCATGTGAAGAGCAAGATTACGAAGAAAAGGACACACAGGACAATGAGCTAAGCACTTTGGAGGAAATGTTCCAGGAGTTCCACATCAGCTTACTAGAGTCATTATCTGAATTAAGGAGTTCTGAATTTATGACCAATATGCGCACTATAAAACAACATAGAGGATCTTGATGTCTTAACGACAGGACACTTTATAGTTGGTTCAGCCATCTTAACATCTACCCACGATAGTGTTATTAACACAGCAGATAGTAGCTTCAAACGTTGGAGGATGTGCAAAAAATTAAACAAGATATTTGCAATCTATGGTATCAGGATTACATAAAAAACCTTCAACAGCAGCGGTATAAATGGTCAAAACAAAATATAACATGGAACCAGGTCAACTAGTACTACTGAAAAATTAGGCATTGTTTCCAACGAGATGGCCTTTGGTGCGTGTACTGTACAGACGCAGAAAGGTGCAGTTAAAAGTTATACAAAAGATTTGTTTGTTACCCAATAACGATAATGTCAACAATGCCCAAGAAGAGAAGAAGGTATCATTGCCAACAGAAAATCAAGACATCCAAAAGCAGCCCGGGAAAAATTTGAAAGATAAAAGTTGTTGCCTTCTTAAACACTTACTTGATCTAAAGCTCGCAATTAAATTCATGTAAAAATTAAAAAAAAATGTTTTTAAGTAATTTTTTAAACCACAATATGTTTGCATTATTTAATAATGAAAAATTATTTATTATTTATATAAAAAAAAATTTGCATTAAACATATTTCGTCAAAGTAGGAAAAAATTGTTTTCAGTATGCCGCCCATTTCACATTGAAGTCTAATATCAGTTGAACTGACCATCTTAGATTTTTCTCAAATATTTTTCTTAAATTAGTTTAATGTTTAGAAACCCAAATCCGCTGTTTGAGGTTTTGAGATTTTTTTCGCGGACCCATAGCCATGCGAATGCCAAAATAGGGTCTATTTTGAGACATCGTAGCTCAGTCAATTTAAATGCGATTTTCGTAAAAAGGATATTATAGGCAATTTTATTTTGAGAGAAATAAATAAAACTTTTGAAAAAATTGCACAACCATGACCCATTATTAATTTCAAAGTTTAATATCATGCCAGCAACAAGCGCTATAATTTTTTTCCATTTTCAGTATTTTCGTTTTTTTTTTACATTTCCATTTTTGACCTTTCCAAAGATATTAAATTAAAGTGTGTTCGTTAAGGGTTCAGAAGTTATGGCGCAAAAACTTTTTCAACGAATTCAACTAACGTTGATATTTATGGTGAAAAGACTACAATACATACAGACTTCAAAAAAATTTTTACGTAAAAAATTTTTTTTCAAAGTGCATGTTTTTGTTTGATTTGAAATACATCTTCCGTACAACGACAAAACATAGTACATATCTCCATTTTCAAAGTTTTGAGAAAACTGTGTTTTTGTATTTTTTGCCTTGCCCTTTGTAATAATTGTTCAAGCCAATATACTTAAAATGCTAATAAGTATCAAAAATGCTCTTAATTTAGGGATCACTATCAATATTGCAAAATATTGTGTTATAGTATTAAATTACTTACATTGTTTTGAAAACCTTTTTGAATATATAAAAAAACCAAATTTACAATATCAAAACATAGTGCATACTATGTTTAGACAGTCCATTATCTCAAAAACTATACATCGTAAAGAGTAGTGAGCGACTGTTTTAGATAGAGCAAAAAAATCATATTTAAGTTTCATCATAAAGTGAAAATCCTAGAAATGGCGTTTACTATGTTTAGAGCTTGCACGGGAGATTTATTCTCCTCGCTAGGTGGCATAAAAAAGTAGTCCTTTTCAGACGGTGTCAAGATATTTTGGTACCAATTTATCGGAAACAAAAAAATCAAAGTGCATATTAATACGATAACCTTAACTACTACTATAAGGTTTGGTTACAATTTTCCCCCGCTACTCCCCGTAGCAATATTATCAAAAGCGTTGAAAATGACAGTATTTTTTAAAAAGTCGTGCTAAAATTTTACTATTGGGTCAAACTTAACAATTCTATTAAAAATTGTCGCTATAAGTACCCTTATTAAAATGCACTTTGATGTTTTTGTTACCGATAAATTGGAACCAAAATATCTTGACACCGGCTGAAAAGGACTGCTTTTTTATGCCACCTATCGAAAAGAAGATGCATGTAAAAACAACAAAAAAATTTATTTGGGAATATTTTTAATTATTTACACTGAGAATAAAAATATACTTTAAAATTAAACAAAAAAGTCTAAAATAGAAATTTAACGCATTTGCGCTTCTACATAACAAAATTTAAAATATTCGTATCAAATTCTCAACTATAAACTCATTTATTTTCCTATAATTTTCTCTAATTTCTTTGCAATAACAAAAAATAAATAGCTATCTGTGATTGAATTGAAAAATTATGAGCAGTAGAATATTTGCCAGACATTTGAGACCTAGCTGAGAAAAACCCCGATTATACATTGTATTGTTGGAAATTTTTTTTTAAATAAAAACTAATTTATTATTTTACTATTTAAAATATTTCCATATTTTAAGCCTCAATGATTTCTTATTAAATTATGTTTCTTTGGAAAAGATTTGTTAGAACAATTAATTGTTCTAACTTCGACCTAAAGCTAAATAAACGATTTTAAGCTATCAACCAACTATAATTTGTATTTTAAATCAAGTATGATTTAAACTATCAAACATTTAGAATTTGTATTTTAATCATATAAAATCAACATAATTATGACTTAAAATATTTGTTTTTAATACTAAAGCTTTTGTTTTAAAATTTTTTTTCCACAAATGTTTCAAAACTGTAAATGTTTACTAAAAAAGTATATTTAAGAACATAGTTTTGAAAAAAAAAAATTTTGTTTTAAATTGAACTGTACAAACATTTGAGTTAAACTTAAATGAAATTGTTTCAAGCTCTATTTCAAAAACAAATTCATTTAATATGAACACAGTTTTATTAAATTTTAACACATATTCTCTGAGTGTACTTAAAAAAAAATTTATGTCTATATGTTGCAGTCTTTTTACAATAAATGTTTTAAATTGGGTCTTATTTTTTATCTACTTTGATCAAGATCTTTGTCGTGTATGATCGATCACACACACAACAGCTGCCATGTTGTGCTGAGTGTTTCTCTCGAAGCTCGTTAAAATTCGTTCATTTGGTTAAACCCCAAAAGTCCCATGCGTACGAGTTACGTCCCCAACGCAACTTGATTCCTTACTTTTATCGAAATAAGTTAAGACGGTGATTCGGCGCATTTTTGCATGCACCGAACTGCAGTCATAAAATAATAGTTTTCAGAAGACAGCAACAAATTTATGTATGTGTAAATATACTTATGTTTGTTTAAACATATATACTTATTGAGGCGAAGTTAGCTCTTAAGATACTTTAATAGTTAAGTTTTAAGATTTAACTCGTTAAATAAAGTAGTACTTAAAAAAATCTTGTTTTTTTGTTCGTACCCTAACTTACGCGCCTGGCAGCAATAGTGTATTTGGGCATAATAGCGATTTTCATAAAGATGCGTTATTTTTTTAATTAACTGTTTATTTCAAAATTGTCCAGGTTTCTGTACGCGCATTTTAGCTGACACAGCGAAATGCAACACGCGCACATAAACTAGCTCAATTTTTGCCAGTTTAATTCTTGTAATTGAATTGAGCAACATTTGATTTTGTAATAAATATTATCTAAACATAAATTAGGTCAATTTTTGGCTTGTTAATTTTAATGTATTTTGTAATAACTAAAATGTGGGTCAAGCACAGTTTGGGTGGCATACACGCGCCCCCAAACTGCTTAGTTAAACCTATGTTTATGTATAAGTTGAATTGTAATTATTTTAATTATTAATAAATCGTGACTTGAAGTGGTTACTTCAAGCATGGTTTTACAGCCCTATTCTGGCAAATTAACAAATTGTTAACCAGTATTTTGAATATTTCTATGTGTTTGTTGTTTTCAATACAAAATTTAAAGCTCAAAAAACAAAATTTTTTCATGAAATTGTCAATAACTGAAAAGCAGTTGACAATATTTATCAAAATTTTTTATTTTTGAGCTTCAAATTTTGTTTTGAAAAAAAAAAAAATTACACCAAACACATAGAAATATTCAAAATACTGGTTAACAATTTGTTAATTTGCCAGAATAGGGCTGTTAATCTATACTATTCTATAGAAGTGAAGTGAAAATTTAAAGTTACAACTTTACTCCAAAAGTACTGGGCCTAATTTTATGAAAAAAATTTTAAAATATCATATTTGTGCTAGAGATTTATTTAGGTGTATTTTTATTTCGAAATTTTAATATAAGTATATTTAATTAAGGTATTAAGTTTTTTAAGAAATCATCCCACCTGCCACGCATTGCTTATTCGTTGTCTTTTGACGCGTTTCTGTTTCGACAGTTTCAATAAACTCCATGTTGCTCTCTATTTTTCTCTTCGTGCTCAGTGATGCCGCAAGCGAGACAATTTTACCTTCTGAGGTACACTTTTACTGCCGCCAGTACGAAAGTACGCCTTTTTCAAAAGTTACATTTTTTAATTAAAAAATGTTCTTCTTTTATAAATTTTGTTTCTTAATAAATTTTATATCTACATGTTTTACTTACCTTTACGTTTAGTTTGTAGGAGCTCTTAACTAAAAAGTGCTACCAATTAAAAAATATATTATTTCTAGCTACTTGTTTATGATTGCTCGTCTCTGGCTGCTAGTCTCATGCTTCCCGCCTATAGCTTTCCCACCAAAATATTTTGATTTTAATTTTATTAATTAACTTGGAGGAGCTTAAATTTGTTTTGGTAATTGAAGATACATATTATTGCTTTGTAAAATTAGAAAAGTACGTTTTTTTTACCCTTAGTAAAAACTTAACAATAGGGATATTAACGGTTCAGTACACTTGCCAGTACAGATGAGGACACGTGAACTTTACAAATCCAATGTACACGTACGTCAAAAATCAGAACAAGTGCTTTTCTACTGTAGCCTCAAACTGCCTTGCGGACTTGAGCAATTGTGCAGTTGTACACATTGAAAATTTTTGACAGCTTTGAAAAAGTGACAGTGGTGTGTTCACGAACACCTAACTGCACAACTGCAGAAGTTCTCAACTGCACAGGCTAGTGCACTGAATCGTGAATACCGCTATTTATTTATTAGTAAGATTTTGTTTAAAAAAGTACTTTGTTAAAAAGGTACACTTGAAAATTTTCTCATGGCATCACTGTTTGTGCTCAGCTAGCAAAGAACAACAAAAAAAAAACTGATGAGCCTCGAGCAAGGCGAAAAGTGAGATACATATAAATGTAGAGCGGCGCTTCAAAAAAAAAAAAAACAAAAAAAGACAATTTTTTATTTCTTTGATTTTTTATTTTTTAGTTTCTTTACTGTCTTATCCAATTAAGACGATGATGCCATATTGCATCACTAAGTCGGATGTCGCAAAACTAACCGTATCACATACAAATTAGTTAAAATATTATTCAGGTAAAAATTAGCACATTTGTGAAAAAATTGTATCGTATTTAAGGCGTTAAGTAGATTGATAAAAAAAGACCCTGGCGAAGCCGCGGACAACAGTGGCCTGCTAGTCATTATATAAAACAATTGTTTTATTCAGGCACTTAGTTTCAAAAACAAAAAAATAGCTAAATAAATGTTCATTAAATTAAAATTTAATCAAAATAAATTTTTAAAAAAGCAAAAATAGTAATTTTTTTCTTTAAATAAAAGAAAAACCAAAAATTTCCATTGTAGAACCCTCTGTTTCTAGTAGTTGTTATAAAAATATTATTAATTTTTCAATCTCATTTGTATGAGAATATATTTTTTTACTTCAAAATTTAAACGAGTTTTCCGGCAGCTCGATATTGACTTCAGACCAATGGTTTCTTGGACAAAGTTTCTTACAATTGCACAAATATGTGTTTTTCGCTATAAACTTTGTCGACAAAAAATTTGACCCGACCTAATGTATAATGTGTTTATCTTTTTTGAATCTGTTTTCGTAGCTTTAATTAAATAAATTCTTATCTTCATGCTCAAAACAGAGATATTGAATCAATTTTATATGTTTAGAATTTAAATAAATAAAATTTCATTTACTCTTTTAACTTCGACTTTTGAAATCGGTTGAGAAATTTGGCAAGATCTTAGGCTATCAGAAATCCCTATGGAAATTTAAAAAAAAACATTTTTTTTTTGCTTCAGTAAGCCCGACTTATGAAATACCTATCTATGGCGTTGCCTACAGGCAACATTGCACATATAGGCTTCTAAGTTTCGTTATTTTCATATTTTTGACCAGTGGTTTTTGCATTATGCAGCCTTATGTATTTTGTAAGCTTACACCTATTTATTCTATTGAAAGCTTTGCAGTAAAATGGTCGAAATCAAGATCGGAATCGTTTCGTAAAGAAAGGGTTTATACAAAAAAATGCTTAAAAACATTAAAATAATTGCTTACCCATTTCAGCCTCAAATTATTTCTCATAAGAAAGAAATTTTCCTTTCTTTTGTTGTTTTTCTCATTGTTTCAATTGCTACACAAATATAGAGGCGGGTGCAAATCAAAATTCGGAAGGAAAAGACCGTCTGATGAGACCTCTAGCAGTGAGTAGCAGAAATATGCTGTTGCGCCGGTAATGCAAACCTTTAAAGTTGATGGTGGCAATTGCCACCGCCAGGGGCAAAAGGTTTAATTGTAAAACCAAGTGTACAATATCCTTTACGCTTGGGTGACAATCGTGACGCGATGTAGAGGCTTAAGTTGCAAAGACACAATGGCTATTGGGTTAGGCTTTGTGGAGCAACGCACTAAAAGTCACTAAGGCCATTTCTAAGGTTGTAGACGCCATGCCGAGGGAGATTGCACCGATGGAGCAGGGTCTAGGGGTATTAGCTAGCGAATATGGCGAACTATTAAAGTAGGGCGGATAATGGGATCTCTGTTCGTTCGGTCCGTTTATTTCTCCCCAACTCGTGGGATTTTTTATGAATAAATTAAAAAATAACAAAAAGGAAGGGTGCGCTAAGGGGACGAGTCACGAAGCGGTGGAATCCCAAAAGGATTTAACTGTGGAAGGGTGCGGAAAGGCGCAAGGTAACCTGCCGGGCCTGGTGGACGATAAAACTCCGAAAGGAGTGGAATTGTCAGCCAGCCCTGCCGGAGCTGCAGCGCCAGGGAACGAAGCTGAATCCGAGGAAAAGCGGCTCCATGTTAGGGAGAAGCAGAAGCGGAGGAAGAAGCGAAAGAGGGCGGGCACAACCGCTGCGAGACTGCTTTGGAGTCCCTCGTGAGTTAAATGGCGAACCAATTCCAAAGCATGTCATGCGATGAGTCCACACCGGAGACGAACGAGCGGAAAAGATTCAGGGATCAGCCTGGACCTTTCGGCGAAGTCGTTACAGAGGCGAATCGAACCTGTGAGCCGGAAGGTGGACAGCTTACGGCTGTTAGCTCTTCGGCTAGGGATGGGGAAGGTGGACATCCTGTAAAGGTTGATAGCCTTCCACATAAAGGAAGGACGATGGAAGCAGTTGGACGATCCCCAAAAGTCAATAGCCAGTGGAAATCGTGGAGGGCTGTTAGCCAGTAACCAAGCGATAGCAAACCTTTGCCAAAACAAAGGGTTGCGGCCGCGAAGTGGAAGGCGTAAGCTGGAGGGAAATCCAACCAGGTAGGGACTATTGGAAGCGGCCGTGCATCCTATGCTATGGTAGCAGAAAAAGACCTCTTAATGGGCATCGTGGATTGCTCCAATGATGGTCAGTTGGGAGAATCTCAGTTAGCGTTCTTTAAATCCGCCCTCTTGGAGTCTCTTAACACCATCAATGAGAGTGATGGCGATGTAGGATTTGTTGGCAATGCAAACTTGGAGGATGGAATTATTGTACTCAAGTGCAAGAATCTATTATCCAAGGCATGGCCGTGCCGAACTATGCCAAAGCTCACGAACTTATGAGAAGGGGTTGAGTTGCTGGTCGACCGACTGTACGCATTTCATGAAGGACGTTAGAATGATGTTCATCTTTGTTTACGGTACTTCTGAAAGCAAGGAAGTCATCCTTAGGAGGTTGCAGACCCAGAACCGGTGCGTTGCAGACACTTCTAAATGGAGAGTTAGTAACGTAACGAAGTTCGGAGATGCAAAGGAAGGAGGCGTCAAGTTCACCGTGTGGTGCCGGACGGATGAGGTGGAAGCGATCAGGCTGGCAAAGGGGAAACTCAACTGCGGCCTTGATCAAGCGATCAAGCTCTCATCAAATTACAAAAGGATGCAAGGTGAGTGCGATGGAACCCCTGGTACGGGGCTGGTGGGGAATTCTGCAAGGGAGGAACCACCAGGGCGGGTGGTGGTCCCGTACAAGGAAAACCTCGTAGTGTGTCAGCTCAATCTACACCATAGTAGGGCAGCATCAGCAATGTTGCGCTGCATTGACATAGCAATGCTCCAAGAACCTTGGATTTTTCACAATAAAATTAAAGGTCTCTTAGAGCGAAAGGCCACGCTGTACCAACCAGTAACAGATGGCAGGCGGCGGATTTGTATCTTGGTGAGAAATGGTATACTAGCGGTACATATGCCCCACCTATGTTCCCCGGATCTCACCGTTGTGAGAATCGGGGATGGTGCAGGTGCCTGTATGGTAGCTTCAGCGTATCGTCCTTACGACTCTCCAGACCAAAAACCTTCAAAAGAGGTGGAGAATCTGGTAAAGTACTGTGAGCAAAGGAACATGGGAGTGATGATAGGATGTGATGCTAACGCGCATAATACTGCGTGGGGAAGCACCAACAACAATGACAGAGGAGAGCATGTGCTTGAGTATTTGTGGCGAGGTACAATCTGTTGGTAGCAAAAAGAGGAACACAACCGACTTTCGTTGATGCAAGGCGAGCGGAAGTCATTGTATAACTCTCATTTGCAGAAAAATTCTGAATAGAATAGAAAATTAGTGGGTCGTGGATAGGCTAACCATGTCGGACCACAGATCCATACGGTTTGAATTCAAGTACGGAATCCGACGCCAGCGGAATAGCAGGAAGGTCAGGATTCCCAAGAATACAGATCCCGAGAAATATAAGGCGAAGTTGAGGGATACACTGACCCAAAAAGCGATAAAAGTACCAGGTAATACGGCGGAAGTAGAAAGCCATGTCAAACATCTTAGCTCGGCCATGGTCGAAGCTTACGAAATGGCATGTAATATACTTTCAGTAGACGAGGGTTATCCGACACCATGGTGGTGCACGGAACTCGAATCTCTAAAGAAGGCTAGAAATGCCTTCAATCTGCACATGAGATGGGGAACCCCAGAAACATGGGCAAACTACAAGGCACGGAAAAGAGAACTGAATAACCTCATACGACAACGTAAAAGGCAGTAGTGGAGAGACTTCTGTTCTAGGATGAAAACTATATCAGAAGCATTTAGG
Source organism: Dichetophora obliterata (assembly GCA_963920525.1). Taxonomy (NCBI): domain Eukaryota; kingdom Metazoa; phylum Arthropoda; class Insecta; order Diptera; family Sciomyzidae; genus Dichetophora; species Dichetophora obliterata. The sequence continues at coordinate 162,698,876 of OY986439.1, read as the reverse complement.
CTTCAGAAAATGGTTTGAAAAGATCCATTCTCCAAAGTGGGACTGATCCGAAAAATGGATGGAACCATGGCAGAAAACCTAGAGGAGTCGATGGAAGTTCTGATGGAGGTGAATTTCCCTGGAAGTTTTGAGTCTGATGACCAGTGGACACCCTTGAAGAAAGGAATGCACAGGGTTGACAGACTGTACCGTACAAAACATCAGGAATGAACGGTATATTTCCGGCTATGATGCAATGGGGGGAATATTTCATTTCACCTAGGCTGTGGGGTATATTCGTTACTTTCCCAGCGACTGGATATGCTCCGAGATTCTGGAGAGAGGCGAAAGTTGTTTTTCTTCCGAAGCCCGGAAAAAAAGATTATGCGGGGGCGAAGTCGTTCAGACCGATCAGCCTAACATCTTTCCTCTTGAAAACGATGGAAAGAGTGATGACTGTCTGTCCTGAGAGCACTTCGCTGATGCAAAATCCTCTGAGTAGATGCCAACATGCTTATAGAGCAGGAAGGTCTACGGAGAGTGCTCTTCACGAATTGGTAAGAGTGACTGAAAAGGAGTTATTTTCAGGAGGCATTGCGATGGCCAAAATATGCTCTGACAGAGCGCAATGATAGCAAATTGGGTAGACAACAGCACAGGGCTGTCAACATGCAGAATGGTAGAGTCAAGACTAGAGGTAGAATAAGTAGAGTATGTCCCCAGGGCGGGGTGTTATCGCCAAATTGTGGAACATAACCGTGGACTTACTACTGGTTTGACTGGATGAATCGGGCATACACACGATAGGGTATGCAGATGACATTGCGTTGGTGGTCAGCGGTAAGTTCATTGACACCATTTCTGACATCATGAAGGGAGCACTCCGAATGGTGGAGGAGTGGTGTCGAGAACAAGGCCTTACCGTAAACGCAGGCAATTCAGACAATATTCTCTTAACTAGAAAGAGGGTAGGCTTGAGGATAGAACCACTCAGACTTTTTGGAGCTGAAATCAACATGTCCACGAAGGTTAAATATCTAAGGGTAGCCCTCGATAGCAAACTGAACTGGAACGAGCATGTAGAAGATAGGATTCAAAGAGCCAAGAAGGTTCTGTTTCAGTGTAGACGAGTTTGTGGTCTCAAATGGGTGTAACGTGACGTTACAAATATTATATACTTTTTATACACTAAATAAACTATAATATTAAATAATTTCGATGTACATATATGTTCATATTATATCACTCAAATATTCCTACTTATTGTTATAAATATAAAGACGTTACAAATATTATATTTTAATACACTATGTAAACTCTAATATTAAATATTATCGATATATATATATTCATATTGTACTACTTAAATATTTCTACTTATTATTATTAAAGCAGCAATAACACACAACCGCACTACGACACCAGACCATAGAAACAAACACACGCTACATATCTACTCATTAAAACTACTTGACAACACACAACCGCACTACTGCATAAGCCACTAATTAATACGCACACCACCTATCTATACATAGCCAGGCAGGCCAAGGACAAAACTGAACGTATAATTCCCAACTGGTTTTCTGTCCATATCGAATAAAAGGGCGACACAAAACCAACCAAAGCAGTCTTGCTTTAGGGGCCCTGGCAGGATTCACCGATTTACCGATCTTCGCTTTAGGGGCCCTGGCAGGATTCACCAATTCACCGATTTACCGATCTACCGATTACCGAATACCGATCTACCGAATACTGATTACCGATTCACCGATTCACCGAATACCGATCTTCCGATTTACCGATCTACCGAATACCGATCTACCGAATACTGATTACCGATTCACCGAATACCGATCTTCCGATTTACCGATCTACCGATTGCTGATAACCGATTCACCGATTTACCGATCCACCGATTACCGATCTACCGAATTACCGATTCACCGATTTACCGATTAACCGAATACCGATTTTGCCGCCAGCTGGACCTACAACCTCCGACCATTCGACCGCTTACATTCACTGTTACCCAAACTGCTAACGTTACGCTGCATTAAGTATTTTTAAGGAGAATATATCAATAAAATACAAAATTATAATATTAAACCAACACCAACTGCGTTCTCATTTGATGAAAGTTTGTGGATCTTTCACTCGATCCTGGCACGGCTGAGCTGACCTCAGCCATAAGATAAAACCACTGTTACAAATGGCGCCCGAGCAGGGACCAAACTCCAACGCCGAATGTGGAAAAAAAAAATCACCAACCACCCACGACGAAGGAGTAGGTCAAACGCAGAATAATATTAATATGCAGCAGCCGTCTGACGCAGCAGCCGACTCTGGCTTTTCACAGCCGAGCAAGGAAACTCAGTATTTAGCACCAGACTCAGTCGGCTGGGTATACCTATTAAAAATGGAAATGACCGATGAGTACGAATTGTAAAAAAAAGGGATGAAGCAAAAACCAGCCGTCAACACCCAACCTTCTATCTAGGCGAAGACATGTCCTACAATAGAAGCACCCACTGTTGGCGATGTCAACAATATGGTCACCAACGCCATCATTGCAAGAGCACACAGAAAATACTCCTTTGCTCTTATTGTGGCAAAGAGGGCGTTTTCTTAAATTCCTGCAAATGTACCACTTTTGACGCCACTGCATCAGCAGAAAGTATCAAAAATCGATTCTACGTTGAAGTCAACATATGCGGTTTAAGAACCCTAGCCCTCATAGACACTGGGACAACCCTGACATATACCAAGAATCCCCGAAAGACCCGAGTGCGAGCATAGCTGCAGCATCTAAAATAATATCACCAGAGACCAGAAAAAAAACCTACGATTAACCGGGAATGTTGTATTTTTTTTATTTTTTGGTTCATCTTATTATTTAAGTATTTTTGCTTTATTTTGGTTTATTTGCTCGATTAATCAATCTCATTATCATTTTTTTCCCCAACTTCTTTTTTCCCCCTATCCCATGTTCTCACCTCATACTCTCAACTGCATGGGCCATTGTTAATCAGTCTTCTTCTCTGTTTCGTTTTTAGACCCTCAAGATGGAACGCAAACTAACACGACCAGTCGCGCCAGGCAAAATCGCTGCAGTACTGCGCCGAACAAGTAAACCTGTGGTCTATGTGAAAATTCTCAACGAGACGCAACTGACACAGATCCAGATTCCACACACACCCTGAAATACCACCACCTACATATAACTATTATTGTATTCACCGTTATTGAACAATATTTTCTTTTCTCCCTGTTTCCCTTCCTTCCTTTTTTTTAATATCTTAAATATTTAATATCTTAAATATTTTAAATCTTAAATATCTTTATTTATTTATTATACATAAAGAAATCCTCCCAAGTGGGGGGAAACTGTAACGTGACGTTACAAATATTATATACTTTTTATACACTAAATAAACTATAATATTAAATAATTTCGATGTACATATATGTTCATATTATATCACTCAAATATTCCTACTTATTATTATAAATATAAAGACGTTACAAATGTTATATTTTTATACACTATGTAAACTATAATATTAAATATTATCGATATATATATATTCATATTGTACTACTTAAATATTTCTACTTATTATTATTAAAGCAGCAATAACACATAACCTCACTACGACACCAGACCATAGAAACAAACACACGCTACATACCTACTCATTAAAACTAATTGACAACACACAACCGCACTACTGCATAAGCCACTAATTAATACGCACACCACCTATCTATACATAGCCAGGCAGGCCAAAGACAAAACTGAACGTAAAATTCCCAACTGGTTTTCTGTCCATATCGAATAAAAGGGCGACACAAAACCAACCAAAGCAGTCTTGCTTTAGGGGCCCTGGCAGGATCCACCGATTTACCGATTTACCGATCTACCGATTACCGATCTTCGCTTTAGGGGCCCTGGCAGGATTCACCAATTCACCGATTTACCGATCTACCGATTACCGAATACCGATCTACCGAATACTGATTACCGATTCACCGATTCACCGAATACCGATCTTCCGATTTACCGATTTACCGATCTACAGAATACTAATTACCGATTCACCGAATACCGATCTTCCGATTTACCGATTACCGATTGCTGATAACCGATTCACCGATCCACCGATTACCGAATACCGATCTACCGAATTACCGATTACCAATTCACCGATTTACCGATTAACCGAATACCGATTTTGCCGCCAGCTGGACCTACAACCTCCGACCATTCGACCGCTTACTGCTAAACTGATACTGCTAAACCGCCAAACTGCTAACGTTACGCTGCATTAAGTATTTTTAAGGAGAATATGTCAATAAAATACAAAATTATAATATTAAACCAACACCAACTGCGTTCTCATTTGATGAAAGTTTGTGGATCTTTCACTCGATCCTGGCACGGCTGAGCTGACCTCAGCCATAAGATAAAACCACTGTTACATGGGGTTACCCAATTCCAAATACACTAAACCCAGAGGCTATGAAATGAGTCTACACTATGATGGTTAGACCTGTCATCACGTATGCTTCAGTGATTTGGTGGACAAAAGTCAGCCAGAAAACCATTAAGAGACTGGACAGGGTCCAACGGCTGGCGTGTGTTGGAATAACAGGTGCAATACGCACCACTCCAACAAGCACAATGGAGGTTCTGTAAGGTGTTGGATTTAGAAATAAAGAAAACAGCAGCGCTGTCAGCCCTCAGGATGTTGCAAAATGTTACGTGGCATGGGGCAACGGCCCTGCATGCTCATATGCGCATCCTTGATATTGCACAGAGAGATGTCAGGGAGGCGTGTATGCCTATGGACGGAAGGCAGAGAGTAAGAATAACAGAAAAATGTTATAAAACTCTTATAACAGATGGAGCCGTTTGTGAAGAAATCGTTGGTAACGATATCAGTATATTCACAGACGGCTCTCTAATGAATGGCAGAGCCGCGGCAGGCGTTTACTCAGAAGAGTTAAGCCTATCCTGTGAACTGAGGTTAGGGAGGTTTGTGTCTGTATACCAGGCGGAAATGCTTGGCGTAGTGCATGCACTAGACCACCTGATAGATGCCCGGATCAATGGCAATAAAATTGTTATTGCTCTCGACAATCAGCCTGTGATTATGTGTATGCAACGGACAGACACCACTTCCAGGTTGGCCATAGAAAGTCTAACAAAACTCAATAGGTGCGCCCAAACAAATAAGCTCACACTAATGTGGGTGAGAGAACACTCTGGCATAGAACAGAATGAAAATGCTGATTTTTTAGCAAGAGAAAGATCAGCAGAAGAATTCTGTGGACCAGAACCACGTATCGATATAGGCGACAACGTGGTGGCAGACCTTATTAAACAATGGACAATGGTGGGAAGAAGCTGTTAATTGCAGGCAATCAAAGGCGTCCGTGATGTGGTCTCGTAGTGAGGCAGCAAAAGTTATCCGATACAATTGAAGGATTTTAAGCTGGCTTACTGCACTGGTCACAGGACACGGTCCCTTCATGTACCATCTCGGGAAGATGACTCTTATCGAGGACGATGCGTGTAGGTTATGCCTAGAGGAGCCGGAAACAGCAGCACACATTTTGTGCCAGTGTCCAGCGCTGGCAAGCATAAGATTGACCACTCTGGGAGTCCATTTGTTGGCGAAGCCGAGATAAGTCAACTGACCTATAAGGATATGCTTGAGGTGGCAAAGGCTGCTTATACAAGGAGCATGCTCACGTATGAGTGCTTCGAGCAGTAGCATCCTTTGTCCAATAGGGGACGAAAAGGGACCCACTGTGGTCTGCTTCGGCAAATCCCAGACTTATTATATATATATATAAGTGCACAATATAAATAAATAAAGGTAAGAGAATTATATACACAAAAAAATCATGAGAAAAATGTTTAGTTTGTTCAATAACTGCCCAACGCACTATATGCCAAATGACTTGTTTTTCTGGTCAAAACTATTAAGCGTCGGAATAGAATTTTTTAACATAAAATTATTTACTAATGTAAAGAATTGTCTGCTTCATTAAAAAATTTCAAATTTAACCCTCTAGAAGCCATTAACCCTTATAAAACCATACCGCTTCTTAATGTTTTTAAAATTATAGTTTTAAGCAAAATATGTTTGTGTTTCCAAATAATAAATCAATGAATTACATTGTATGATGAAAATTTTGTAATAAAAAAGAAAATCAACCCCTTAAAGAAACTTTTAATATATCATTTTTAACTAGTCTTAGGGCCATTTTCTCAATGTCCGGTTAAGCACTAATCGGAACTTTAACTGGCGGTTAGCAAAAAAGCATTTTCTCAATGTTCGGTTAGGTCTTAAGTGCCGGTTAAGTTAACGGCAAGTTGAGGTTCCGGTTAGTTGCTAATCGGAAGAACAGCTATGTAGCGTAAAAAATAATTATGTATTTTATAATTAAAAATGGGTAGAATTTCGAGGATTTCGTTTTTTTCTTACTTGAATTAGATCCAAAATATTAAGAGGACATATACGCATAGGCGTGATTACGTGGAAGAGTAATGCACTTTCTTCATATGCACTGAAGTTCGGCACTCTGTTGCGTTTTTCAATTATTTATTAATTAATCCTTGTTAAATCACATCAAAAATAAAATAACAAACAAGCGTAAACAGCTGATATGCAGTTTAGCGTATTCACAATTGAAAAAAATTCACAATTAATGACTTAACCGACACTTACTTAACCGACACTTGGTGAAAACGAAATTGTTTTTTTAGTTATCGTACGGTTAGCTAACTCCCGGTTAAGAGCTTTGCTAACCGGACATTGAGAAAATGGCCCTTACTGCCATAAAGAATGTGTTGCACAATTGTTGGTGGTTTTTGTATGCAATAAGTTAGAGTGTTTTTGGTGGCCTAAGCTTGGATGCTGTTCTGAGTGTTTTCTTGGCATATGGCACGGATAAGAGGTTTGTGTCTTGGGGTTTCATTCTTGTGACTCAATATGTTGAGTAATGGTTGCTTAAGCTAATTAAGTACAGAACAACAACTCATTCAACCGAACTTTTATGTGTGGGTGGATGAACTGATCGGTAAATTCGAGTTGATTTGACTGTTAGGATTAGAGTATGAAATCTAGCAGACCAGAAAGCAAATGATGATCAAGTAGTTAGTATAGCAAGTGTACAAAGAAGAACAAAGTTTATAGCTTAATTTTTTTAGTACATTAAAGACAAAACACAAAGTGTGCAGTAAATTTTGGCAAAGTTGCCTATAAAGTGATGCGACAAATATTATGCAGAGGATTTTTAAAAAACAAGGAAAAATAAAAAGTGATTCAGAACGGCTTTTGCTTTCCCGCAACTTATTTATATACATTGTATATAAGTAAATATAACTGCTTAGACCCTTGCCTGGCGGGAGAAAATAACTATATAGGGCCTAAGTGAGTTAAAATTTGGTTTTGATGAAAATTAGATTCGAAGTTAAAAGTTTTTAGTGTTAAAGAGCTAAAGCGAGAAATTACAAACTTAAAGGACCACCCTAACAAAACTGACTTAAACATTAAGAGAGTAGTATTGTTCAACAGAACAGCTGATTACCTTGGAAAAAGCAGCTAAATAATAACAGCAACTGGCGACGAACAGTGATAGAAAAAAAAACAAACGGCTGCTTGGTTTAACATATGTACATGAAAGTCGTTGACCGCAGTATATTAGCACAGGCAGATTCATATGTAGAGTGCGCTGCACGGTGCATTGAACCTTCTCTAACTTTAATTTAATTTTTTTCTGAATTTTTCGTTTCTTTATTTAACTTAGAATCTAATCTACTCTTCTCTATATTGTTGTATACTTACAGATATTTTTCATTTTTCTTTATTTCTGAATTTTTTTTATTTAATGAACTAATTTAATAATTAATATAATAATTAATTTTTTTTTTTAATTTAAGCTATTAATTTTCAAATTTAACCCTTTTATTAATTTGCTTTATTAGTGTATATGAATTGAATTTTAAAGTATAGTCTAAAGAAAAAAAAATGGTTTGTTAGAAAAGAAAAAACAGAATAAGGTTATAACTTTTCAAGCAAAATACACTGTACAACATGAGTGCTGGCGCCAACCTGGTGAGTTTTTTTATCTATTTTATATTACAATAAATATTTATGAAGTTTTGTTTTGTAACACAAACATTTGTGTTGGATATTTTAAAAAAAGCCGTTTTTCTTTAGCAGTTAATTTTTATTTAGCAATTTAACTTTAAAATTTTAACGTTTGTTTGAAATTTTTCTTGCGGTTAATTTAAAATCACTTTATTAGTAACCGGAAACGATATAAGTATCTTAAGCAAGATGAAGTCTAGACGACGAAGTGACTCAGTGGGCAAAAGCAGGTCTTTAAAGCGCTTCTAGCAGGCCATCATATGGATTTCTTAGCCCTTCCGTGCTCGTTTCCAAGCCCATAAACTTTTTTATATGAAACGAGAAAATTTTCTAGGCCTTCCTCTCTCGTGACTCTAAAGAAGCCTACTAGAAGCCCTTCTTTAGAATGTACATTAGAAAGAAAATCAATATAAATATCAACTTGAAATAAAAAAACTTTTAACAATTTCCAGATTTGAACCAGCGTCATCTCATATGGCGGTCTGGCATCTTACCCACTCGTCCACCTCAGTTGTTAACAAACTTCAGCTTATTTTGCATCATTACAAATGAAAGTAAGCTTTCGGGAGCGCGGGTTCGCGACTTAGCTCGGCCCAAAACAAATTTTTCGTTTTTATGGATCTCTTCTTCATTTGTCGTATAAATGACAAATAAAAAAATGTCAAGCTAGAATCGATTCCGATAAAAAAGTAATTGCTGAAAACAAGACTTGAATTCAAACGGAATTTAGGAACAAAGCTGGACTAATAGATCAACCAAACCCGGGATTCGGCAATTCGAATGATGGCAACACGGCCAGAAGATTTTTTGAAAACGCCGAAATATCAGCAGATATTACGAAAGTTGATGTGGAATTTATTGAAAAGATTCACACAATCTTAGTTGTCGTATCCTGTGGTCATGAAATAGATGTTTTCATATAATACTGCTCGAATTTTTGTGAAGAAATATCCGTGGTTTAACATACCTTCTACCGTGCAAAAGTTTTTAACACATGGCCCAGAAATCATTTCGCATGCTCTATTGCCTATTGGTTAACTTTGAGAGGAAGCCCAATCCGGGATCCCGGACGATTTAAGTCCCTTTAAATCCCGGGATGTTCTTTCCAGGATCCCGGGATTATTATAAAAAGTTTTTATTACAAATATTCATGTAAATGCAACCATTTCAATTTAATTTGATATAAATATAGAATTAGAAAAACCTTTTATTTAGGCTGAAAAAGATGTTGGGAATTGCATCACTTGAGCGAAGACTTTGGAAAGTTTTAGAAGATTTTGCAACATAGGGAAGTCAGCTATGTATTTCAAAATTGTCAGATATTCTGACTTAGGAAATTATTTTGTTTTGTGGTGAAGGCAATTGTGATCGAAACTTACAAAATGCTTACGATTATCGTAAAGTATTTCTTCAACTAGCATAGAATTAGAACGGTGCTTCTCATAAGCGGGTTATATTTGTAATAATATCCGAACAAAACTCTCTAATGAAGAATAAGACGCGTTGATCAGCTTAATGTATTACTGTAATAATTATACAAAAAAAAAAAATTTGCGTTAAACACAAAAAAATATGAAGACCGTGTCTATATATACTATAATAATACCTTAAACCAGGACCGTAGCCAGGACCCATTTTTTTATTCAAAATTAAAATATTTTTTAATATATTAATATATTAAATTAATATATTTTTAAATATTAAAATATTTAGTTTTTGTTTCGTTTCATTCTCAAGTGAAGTTTTTTATATATTATATATCCAAGCATATATATTAAGGTACCTCGACTTCCATTAGAAAAAATTTCCATGTGTACCCCTGTAAAAAATAACCTTGGTTTTTTTATGATTCCCAAAATACTTTGTCTGTTACGATAGCCGCCAGTGAGCTAAAACATTTTGCAAAAACCTCAAAAAATCATGTTTTTCGTAAATATATAAACTGCCAGATATTTAGTTTTTCAATAGCATTCAAGATATAGCTGTTTTTCTTCCCTTTTTTAAATTTATTTGAATTTATTTTCACTAAAATTGAAATATTTTCATTATTTCTTATGCGATCCTCACTTTTAAGATACCGTTGGAAAGGGTTTGTGTGCTTGCATTCATTTATTAAAGATATTTAATTTTTAAAATTTATACGTATTAAAGATAAAATACTTATTTAAAAAAAAACTGAAATTTTTTTAAGATATTAAAAAAAAATAAAAGTGAAGTTACTATTATCAGCTACAATTGCCGATGTCAAGGGTAGTGAAAACAATAAAGTTGATAGTTTTGAATGTATCACGTTTGATCCGATAAGTCACGATATATTGGTTTTCACTATTGTTGTTTACACGATTCAACTCCTAACAAAGACTATGATTTAAGTATATATTTATTAATAAGTATATGATTTAAGATTTTTACAACATATTAAATGATTCAATGAAATAATTATTTAAATGTATTCATTTTTATTTAAATTTTGACCCACTGGAGGATTTGAACCCCGAAAAGCCCCCCTGCTACGGCCTTGACCTGTTGATTTATAAATGAATTAATTTAAATATTTTAGTTTCAACTAATAAAAAATAAAAAAATGTATAAAAACCTTTTGAATTATTTACTTCTTAAAGTTTTCAATCCCGAAAGAATCCCGGGATCACAGGATTGATTAACTTTTGAGGAATTTATGAAGGTTTTTCTATTTAGATTACGTCATTATGCATGGGAAGTAGACGCGGTTTTCATCTGATTTTGCCGAATTTCATAGTTAAAATTTATATTGAAGAGAAAACTTACGTGCAAAATTTCAAGGCTTTTTTTTAATTTTTGTAGATTTTGAAGAGATTTTACGTTTAAAATAAAGTCACTCTGTATGGAAGGTAGGCGTGGTTTTCATCCGAAATATCAAATTTCATGACGATAGCTTCAAAATTACGACTTTAATCATATCGAAAGACGGACTGACGGACAGAATTTTTTTTTCTTATTTGTACCCAATCTAACTAAAACAAAAGTCAAAGTGAATTAATCTCCATTTTTTGGGATTTGAACCCACTGTGCGTCGAAAAATTCACTTTAACAAAAATACTTTTTATGTATTGGGGTTGGAATTAATTTTAAAGGTTTTTTTTCGGTTTTTGAGCATTTATTTAGAAACAACGGTACAATGCATATTATTCAAAGTATTGTCCATCGTTAGCTACAACATTTTCCCATCTTTCTGGCAGCATATGGATTCCGCGCCGGAAGAACGATTCGTCTTTTGAGGCAATCCACGAATCGACCCATTTTTTGGTATCCTCTTAAGAAGTGAAGCGCTGCTCAGCCAAGCCATGCGTCATCGATCTGAATAGGTGGTAGTAGGAAGGGGCTATGTCTGGGCTATAAGGCGGGTGGGGTAGCACATCCCAATTCAGCGCCTCCAACGTTTCCTTGACGGTTTTTGCAACATGTGGCCGTGCGTTGTCATGTTGAAAAACCACTTTGTCGTGTCTTTTGGCATATTCCGGCCGTTTAACCTTTAATGCTCGGCTCAATTGCATCAATTGTTGTTGGTAGCGTTCCCCAGTGATGGTTTCGTTAGGTTTTAGCAGCTCATAGTACACGACACCCTTCTGATCCCACCAAATACACAGCATAAGCTTGGCGCCATGAATATTCGGCTTGGCCCTCGATGTTGATGCATGGCCGGGTGGTCCCCACGATTTTTTTCGCTTAGGATCGTAATGGATCCACTTTTCATCGCCAGTGACAATACGATGCAAAAAACTCTTCCTTTTATGCCGTTGAAGCAGTTGTTCGCACATGCAAAATCGCCGTTCAACGTCTCTCGGCTTCAACTGGTACGGCACCCAATTTCCTTGCTTTTGAATCATTCCCATAGCCTTCAAGCGTTTGCCGACCGTTGATAAGTCGACTCCCAATGATTCTGACAATTCTTGAAGGGTTTGACACGGGTCTTCATTGAGCAAAGCCTCCAATTCCTCATCTTCAAACTTTTTCGGCTGGCCCGGACGCTCTTTGTCTTCCGTATCAAAATCACCACTTTTAAACCGACGGAACCAGTACTCACAAGTAGAAATCAATGGAGCATAGTCCCCGTAAGCCTCAGTAAGCGTGCGTTGTGCTTCAATCGCTTTTTTCTTCAAATGGAAGCACAAAAGTAAACCTTCCCGCAAATTGCGTTTTGTTGGAACGAAAGTCGACATGTTCACAGAGAAAAAAATATATGTTGTTTACACTTCAGTGGAATGACACATACTGAAAAATGAAGCTTATACAATGTGCTTTGAAATGAATATAGTCACAGGTGAGCCCGATGCGATCTATTGATAGTTACGCCATCTCTTAGAAAACCTTTAAAACTAATTCCAACCCCCATATTAAAAATTTAATTTTTGTGATTATTTCAATGTGCGGTAGATTATTATATAGGGCTGATAAACATTTTATGAAATATTTTTTTTTGTACTATTCATAAATAATTCAAACATTTATAATTAATGAATTCATATTAAATGAAAAAAATAAAACCAGATTCATTATTTTTCAGTCAATTTTTATTTAATTTGTATTAAGATCATTTTTAAATTCAGTCTTTATTAGTTATAAACATTATACAAATATAAGGAACATATATAGCTTAATTTGATTTTAAAGTGTTAACAAATGATATAATAAATGATTTCAAATCTTGTAAAACCAAGTTATAAAAAATTCTAATATTTTCACAGAAAATATAATTGAAAACTTTTGATAGCATCAAAATAAGTTTTGCTTGCATTAATAAGCATATATAAAAGTGTTATTGGGTGCAAGAAGACTGTTCGAACGTAGAGTGAAGAAAAAGAGAATGCGTAGAAAAATGTTGAAAAGGATTTCAGCACCGAATTCGGAGGTGTATTCAGAAGTTGGGAAATCCTGAAAACAAAATTTTTCAACATGAAGAAGTCAGCAAAAAAAAAACTTAGCTCTAGGCAAGCATCAAGTTTACAAAATTAGAAGCGGCCCGAAACCGTCGTCATTAGTAAAAGCTTAGGACAGCAGTATTCTTGAACTGTGTGAAGTTGAGCAGGTTTTCCGATATGGTATTATGTACTTAATTGTTTTTTTAACAGTTCTATTTCCAAATTTAGTTTCATTGTTTTTAACTCGTGTTCCTTCTTCTCCAAAAATTTAAATTTTGCTTCACTTTCTTTCTTAAGGATTTCCATTTCCATTTTCAATTTCTCAATTTTTGTGTAAGCCACATCAGCCCAAACATCTTTCGTACACTTCTGTTGTTTTTTTTTAGTACAGCATTCCTTGATGCCTTTAACAGTCTTGGCGTGTACTTCACCCAAGATGGAAACTTGTTTTCCTTATCATCTAAATGCAAAATAAAAATCATTTTCAAAAGTTCGGTTACTTATGCTAAAATAATAATACCTGATTCCTTTTCTAAAATTGCTGCAAAATTTTCTCCATCTTCATCATCATCCAAAACTATGGGTCTATTTTCGTTATCATTCAAAAATGTTTCTGCTATTAGTTCAGTGTCTACAAAAATATAACAAAACTTAATGTACTGGCTAAATAAATAAAAATAAAGAAAAAGATTTACCTTCTTCATACATGAAGTCGTCATCGTAAATTGCTTCCATACCAACCATCTGCTCAGCATCACATAGTTCAATAATGCTGCTGTCCAAAGCTGTTACTATTGACGACGGTTTCAAGCCTCCTCCTGTTTTATAAACTTGTTGCTTTTCTAGAGCTAAGTTTTTTTTTGCTGACTTCTTCATGTTGAACACTTTTGTTTTCAGGATTTCCCAACTTCTAAATACACCTCCGCATTCGGTGTTGAAATCCTTTTCAACATTTTTCCATGCATTCTCCTTTTCTTCACTCGATGTTCGATCCGTCTTCTTGCACTCAATAACACTTTTATATTTGCTTATTGTTACAAGCAAAAACTCAATTTCCTTACTTGAAAAATTGCTGCTTCTTTTTTTGTTATTCATTTCAATTAAATTGCAATGAAGTATAAAGCTGGTAAGTTCAGCATCAGCTGTTAAAATAATCGAAAAAATCGATTATTTTTTGACGCCAGATCAATAAGCACAAAACTGGTGTTAACTTAACCAAGCACTGAAAAAGTGCTTGCGTAGATAAACGCTGATTAACTTTAATCTACGATTAGCTAAACTCTTGTTAACTGGGGTCTAAACCAGCATTGAAAAATTGGCCCTTAAATATGCTTTTAAGGGCCAATTTTTCAGCTGAGTTAAAAAACTCTAGTCAAATTAAACCGAACTAAACTCACCAAAATGGGATGTTTAAACTCGGTTTAGGCAAAAAAAAAAACACACTATATGATCATTTAATTTCAATGGAATTTCATGTTGTTCTATCGTTGTTCGACCAACAATTTGATGAGCAAGTTGACGCTGTAAACACTGCTTATACGAAGCTAAGTTTTATTGAGTCATGGAAGAAGCCAACATATTAAGGAAAGGAAAAGAAAATAAATTTTAATTCAATAAATAAGAAATTAATTTTTGGATTAAGAATACTCATTAGTACCTACAAGGTAATTATGGAGTTTCTTCATTCAGGAAATTAAAAATGCAAATACAAGTAATAAAGAATGTAGATATATAAAGAAATGAATAGGCAAACAAAAAACATTTATGCTATAAATATGTGTAGATGCCTAACAATTCAGATAACACACTGTGACACTAAAAAATTGCTTTTCCCGATTTTAAATGCACGTTCTAAGTCTATTCAAGTACTATGTTTTGCGCAAAGTAAATAAGCATTACTTAAAAAAATTAAAAAAAGTTGTAGAGGACCACTATTTTTAGTGGAAATTTTACCAATTTTTTTCAGATTTAGGGGAAAATAGCTCAACCTATCTGGCAACACTGGTGTAGCCTTAGTCGTTAAAGAGTTCAAAAATAATTTGGGCTCCTTGTGTGAATGCTCATAATTGAAAAATATACAAATTTAATATAAATTAAAAATAACCAACATTTTTAACAATATAACACTAACACTTTATACAATATTTTTAAAAATGAGCTATTTAAATAAACATTTTTTTTTATTTACCTTATAAAATCGGTTGGCTCAGTCAAGGAAGCAATGTCCTGTAATTTCATAACATTGTTTGTTGCGCTTGCTACTGGTTCTTTCACATCTTTGGTTGGCAGATTATTTTTGCGAGTTAGAGGCGTATCCGGAATAAATGATTTAACATCCTAAAAATACGACATAAATAATGCTTTAAAGATATTTGCATCACAAATATATAAAACAAAATAATCCAAAAAATAAAAAAAAAATCAATCTGCAAGTCTATGACTATGTACCTGCAAAAAAGAAAAGAAAAACAACAAATATAAAGAACATAAAGTAGTCATTTAAAAATTATTTTTGGATGCTTAATCTGAATCTGGCCAGAGAATTGCTGAATTCAAATATAGTTCGGTAGTTTGAAGTCTTTTTTAAAATATTTACGAATAGAAGAAAAAAATGTTTGATAACACTGTACAACAGCACAAAAGATCCGTGGGGTTTCACGACATTATTTAGTGTTTTGGAGGTTGCCAAAACCCAATATGAATTCAGTTTTTTCGGGTCACGTAAAAACCTCTCCGACCTCTTCTTAGGGGTTTCCATACATTTTTGTAAATTTATTTAATTTTTTTGTTTTTATAATGTTACTTTTATATGATTTAAATACAAATTCTAAATGTTTGATAGTTTAAATCATACTTGATTTCAAATACAAATTCTAGTTTTTTGATAGTTGAAAATCGTTTATTGAGCTTTTAGAACAATTAATTGTGCTAACGAATCTTTTCAAAGAAACAACAACAACGTTTTTTCAATATGAAAAGGAAAAAATCACTAGCTGATTTTATTGCAATTTCGGCCCTGCTAAAGGCTTCATCAGAAATCTTTGTGATACGCCATGCAAGCGCGCACTAGCGCACTGCACCACAGAGGCGATGAGGTTTTAAGTGTCAATTTCTCAGTTTTTCTCACACTTCATATTTTCGCATTTGTTGTCGTATTTTTGCTTTACTTTAGTCTTTATGCTTATGTTATTATTATTATAGAGTCCAACAGTCTGTTGGAAGTCTTCCACTAACAAAGCATGGTTATTGAAGTTGTTTTTAGATTTTTGCTGATATATTTTTCCAAGCCAATTTCTTAATAATTTCTTCACCGTTCACCGTTAGCGTTATCGAGTGAGGGAAATATTTGTATTTTAAAGTCTTAAATTAAAGAGAGATCTTCTGTAATGAAAAAAAGATCTAGTAGGAAAAGGCCGTGTGAAAGTCAGCCCTGAACCCGTCTATAATAATTACGTTACCGCTTATACATATATAAAAGTATAATTTTAATGCTATCGATTTTTTCGGTTTAACTTTAAAGACTTAACGGCTGATTCCCAAATTGTGAAAGAATTACAACAATCATAATCTGAAGCTTTGGGTGACCTGTTAACATCATCATCTTTATTGAATTAAGATCGATAAAATTGCATTGGTAATTTTAAAGCCAAATCAGTCTGACATAGACAAATCAAATTACAAAAGTTACAAGTTTCCTGTCTTGGAACCGAAAAATAAGAAGATATCTTTTCAGAAGAACTGGTTAGCAAGAACCAATAGCTTGCGTATTATTCAGAAGAAGAAGTTAAATCGTTTTGTTCAGTATGTGTTTTCTTTGGTCAGCAGGGGCCAAATTGCAGCATCCGTAATCGAGCAAAATCGTCAAATTTATCGGCACTTGTCTCGACGTACCGTTCGTAATTTGGCTCAATCAAGGATGCTGTAATTCGGCCCCAGGTTGGAGGTAGAGGTGACCAGAAATTGGGTAGCTAGTTACAAGGCCATTCATAAATTTGAAAAATGCAAAAGAAGTGTATAATCTTCACGAATAAAACAAAAACCAGAAAAATTAAATTATTTTCGCAGATCAGTTCTTAAAATTATATATCATGTATGTATTTAAAAAATTTGCTCCCAACAAAAAAAATAGTCTACAATTAAAGAGCAAAACCTGCACCTATTATTAATCAAAAATATTTTTCGGAAGACAACAACTACGAATGCTTCTGGTCCGATTGTACTTGAGAAGCCTGAATTTAGTGACGGAAATTTTCGTTCAATATAAAGATTTTCAGGGAAGACAGCACTTAGAATAAATAAAATTTCCATAACTCTTTTAACTTTGATGCCCGTATTCACCAACCTTACTACTTTTTTTAGCGTGCTGGTTTTGCCTTTTTGATATTCACCAATATTAATAAATTCATTCAAGCTAAATTTCAGCTAGAGTTGAAATATCTGTCATAATTTAAAACAGCTGTTTCGAAAATCATAAATTTAAGTATTTAATTTTTTTAAAAGAATCAATTTGGTTATAATGTCGCAATATATAATTAATGGCATCAATTTGCTAGAAAGTAGTAGTAGCTCCAGTAGTTCCAGCGAAGAAAGCAGCAGCGAGGATGATGAGCGATGCTACAACCGACCAGCATTTCAATATAAGAGGACCTCTTGGAATCACCTTAGTGAGGAAGAATTTGAAAGGCGATTCAGGCTACCACGAACAATGGAAGCTGCCCTTGTGGATCGTATAAAAGATAGGATTTCCTTCTTAGACCAGAGGAATAACCCGCTAACTGTGGAACAACAAATTCTTTTGACTCTACGACATTATGCCACTGGTGCGTTCCAAATTATTTTGGCTGACGCATTCGGTGTATCGCAGCCAACTGTTTGCAGGGTTATACTGGACGTTTCAAAAGCAATTGCTTCTCTCGCGAGCACCGAAATTTCATTAGCTTCTTCTCCTGAGGAAATCGCTACTACTAATCTTCAGTTTTATAATATTGCTAGGATGCCAAATCTGATTGGTGTAATTGATGGTAAAATTATAAGGCTACAGAATTTAATATAATAAATAACAATATATTATATTCTTATCTGTAATAGGAACTCATGTCCCCATACAGTCTCCTGGTGGTTCAAATGGGGAGCTATTTAGAAATAGAAAGGGTTACTTTTCCATTAACACCCAAATAGTCTGCGATGCCAAAATGAAAATTGTGGATATAGTAGCGAGGTCTTATTTGACGAATATATATATGTATTTTAAATATGTATATCACTTCTTTAAATCTCAGATGGCCAGGCAGTAATCATGACCAAAGCATTTTTAACTTCTCACAATTAAAAATACGCTGCGAAAATGGAGAATTCGGGAATTGTTTGTTGCTTGGCGACTCTGGTTATTCTTGTACAAATTATTTGCTGACGCCTTTGAATAATCCACAATCTCAATCTGAAGTACGTTATCAAGCTGCTTTAATTAAAACTCGCAATATCGTAGAGAGGACAATAGGGGTGTGGAAACGAAGATTTCCAGTAGTGGGAACAAGTAACAATATATATATTTATAAATATTTATTTGCTATTATTTTAATATTATTATTTAAAGAGATGCGTTGCAAACTTAAAACTGCGGTTGTTATTATAGTTGCAGTATCAGTACTTCACAATTGGCTACGTGATCGACCAGTTCCACCTCCTGATGCAGACATACCTCAATTCCTACCAGAAGTACAGAATTCTTCAATGACAAATACATCTAACTATTACCGCCGCCAACAATACATAAATAATTTTTTTTAAATAAAAATTGAACTTTTTTAACTTCTTTATTATTATATTAGTAATATATGGCTTATTATTATTATATTAGTAATATAAGATTTCATAGGAACCTAACGTAAAAAAAAAACAATTTTAAACAGTAAGGCTGACTTCAGAAACGCATTTATGCAATGCATCAGTGTCTTTTATGTTTAATTGGTGTGAAGCTGATTAACCAAAAGCTGCTTTATTTTGAATTGGTGCTAAGCTTAAATACGAAAACTGCGCAACTCTGTTGATGTTCTTAAAAATAGTATAGTTGCGCAGTTTTGGTTAAAAAGTTTCGGACCAATTCGAAATAAAACACACTGATGTATTGTATTAATGCATTTAGGAACTCAGCCATAGTGTATTTACTTATAGTTGACTTAACATGAACTATTAGCTAGCTAGCAAAAAAATTTAGCCAAAGTCATTTGCTGTTTGAATTAAGCATGCAAAGAATAAAAAAGTAGCCATATTTTTCAATCTCGTTTTATTAATTTCATTAATTTTTATTAACTATTCAATAAATTTGTTTAATTTACCATACTGAATTAAAAAATCAATGGATTCATAAAAAAATAAAAATTGTTAAAATAGTTCACTTCCACGTATACACCACTACAGGTTGTAAAGTAGTGAGTTCATAGTTTATGACAAGATTAGTTCCCTACAGGGATTAGTCTAAGAATACTGATCAATAAAAAGCATAAAAGACAGTTAAAAACCAAGAATCATTATTGGTTGAATGTAGACAGAAGATTCATTTTTTTTATAATACTCGGTCTTAGCAATATTTTTCTCAATCGTTGACTCCAGCTTTTGTTTTTTTAATGCTAAGAGCTCAGCAAAATCTTTTCGATTTCTTGTTTGCAGACAATTTCTTCTTGGCTTGGATATTGCAGTTGAAGCTTGGGCGGAGCTGATACTTGATGTTGACGTCAAAGTTTGGCTTGAGCTACAAGCAACTTCCATATCCTAAAGTAAAAAAGGCATATATTTAATCCATGTCAGAGGAATTTAATACTGTCCACTTACTTCGGAGTCTTCCACCATTTCAAACAAAGTGTGGCTGCTGTCAAAATCGTTTTCAAGGGCAAATGTCTGCTCTGTAACAACTGCCAATAGAGGGGTTTCCTCTACACCTATAGGAGCGGATCCACCTCCTGTTTTAAAACGTTCGGCTCTCTCCGTTGCTAAGCCCTTTTTAAGTTCTGATTTGGAATTTCTATAAACATTTTGAATTTGTTTCATAGTGCGACTATGGCTGGTGTGTGTGGCATTGAATTCCTCGGTAATATTCTCCCATGTCTTTCTTTTTTGCTCTAGGGATACCGCATCAGTTTTTTTATTTTCTATGATGTCTTTATATTTCACCACAATTTCAATTACTTTCCTTTTTTCACAATCTTTTAAATTTTTCCTTCCTGTAACTTCCATCGTTTTTAAATTTTAAGCAATAGCTAACTTCTTTATAAATTAGCAATCGATTCCAACCTAAAAACAAAACAACACCCAACAGTATGCCTAATTTTTTTTCAAATTTTGAAAAGACAGCGCTGGTGGCAGACTAAAATGTACTTACTTTTAATAATAGCGCCGCAGTTACAAATAAAAATCACTAAACTTGATAAATAGTCGTGATATTTATCTAAAACAACTCTTATTTGTTTAAAATTTTTGCCTCAGTTATAAAAGAACTAATTTAAATAAAAACGTTGAGCTGTCAGAAAAATTCGAACATACGTTCGAAACAAAAAAATTTAGATTGCTTGGTGAATACAAAAAAAAATAGCTAACTAAAACACCTGCTAAAATAAAGAGAGTATTATATTGAGGTTGGTGAATACGGGCATGATTGTTGAAATCGGTTAAGAAAATTGGAAAGTTCTTAAAAAATCTATTTTTTTTTTCTTCAGTAAAACCCCCTCTTATCAAGTACGTATCTACGGCGTTGCATCATACTATATTTTTTTCGTACTCAGCTGCACCTGCAAAAATTTTTAATTTTTGACACTGAAATTTATTTAAAGAGTTAATTTTAATAAGCATTGCAAATTTTTAACATATTTATTCAAAGAGATTATTTTTTTAAATAGTTATGTATGTTTCATAAATGCAACGGTGTATTTAGAACACTAACACAAAAAATTTATGAATTAAAATGTACGAATTTAACTTTTTGCGGATAAGAATGTTTGGTTTGAGTATTTGCTAAGTTAGCGTCGGATTAACGAATTTATCTTCACGCACTTAAAGACATTCAAGTTATAACATAAAAATAAAATTTGACTTTATATGATTTAAATACAAATTCTAAATGTTTGATAGTTTAAATCATAATTGATTTTACATACAATTTCTAGTTGTTTGATAGTTTAAAATAGTTTTATTGAGCTTAAGGTCAAAGTTAGAAGAATTAATTGTTCTAACGAATCTTTCCAAAGAAAAAACAACAAAGTTTTTTCAATATGAAAAGGAAAAAATCACTAGCTGATCTTATTGCACAATTTCTGCCCGTGGTGCAGTGCGTTAGTGCGCGCTTGCACGAGTATCACAAAGATTTCTGATGACGCCTTTAGCCGGGCAGAAATTGTGCAATAAGATCAGCTAGTGATTTTTTCCTTTTCCTATTGAAAAAACTTTGTTGTTGTTGTTGTTTTTTTGGAAAGATTCGTTAGAACAATTAATTGTTCTAACTTTGACCTTAAGCTCAATAAAACGATTTTAAACAATCAAACAACTAGAATTTATATTTAAAATCAAGTATGATTTAAACTATCAAACATTTAGAATTTGTATTTAAATCATATAAAGTCAACATAATAAATATAGAGGTCATTTAGGAAAAAACTTTAATCAAATGGTAGAGTTCGACCAAACGGAAACAGCTGAAAACAAAATCAGCAAAATTCTAAAAACAACTTCAGTAAACATGCTTTGTTAGTGCAGACTTCCAGCAGGCTGTTGGACTACATATAATAACATAAGCATAGAGACTAAAGTAAAACAGAAATACAACAACAAATGTGAAATTATGAAAATTGAGAAAAACTGAGAAATTGACACTTCAAATCTCATCGCCCCGGTGGTGCAGTGCGTTAGTGCGTGCTTGCACGGGTATCACAAAGATTTCTGATGACGCCTTTAGCCGGGCAGAAATTGTGCAATAAGATCAGCTAGTGATTTTTTCCTTTTCATATTGAAAAAACTTTGTTGTTGTTGTTTCTTTGGAAAGATTCGTTAGAACAATTAATTGTTCTAACTTTGACCTTAAGCTCAATAAAACGATTTTAAACTATCAAACAACTAGAATTTGTATTTAAAATCATGTATGATTTAAACTATCAAACATTTAGAATTTGTATTTAAATCATATAAAGTCAACATAATAAATATAGAGGTCATTTAGGAAAAAAATTTAATCAAATGGTAGAGCTCGACCAAACGGAAACAGCTGAAAACAAAATCAGCAAAATTCTAAAAACAACTTCAGTAAACATGCTTTGTTAGTGCAGACTTCCAGCAGGCTGTTGGACTACATATAATAACATAAGCATAGACACCAAAGTAAAACAGAAATACAACAACAAATGTGAAATTATGAAAATTGAGAAAAACTGAGAAATTGACACTTCAAATCTCATCGCCCCGGTGGTGCAGTGCGTTAGTGCGCGCTTGCACGGGTTTCCCAAAGATTTCTGATGACGCCTTTAGCCGGGCAGAAATTGTGCAATAAGATCAGCTAGTGATTTTTTCCTTTTCATATTGAAAAAACTTCGTTGTTGTTGTTGTTGTTTCTTTGGAAAGATTGGTTAGAACAATTAATTGTTCTAACTTTGACCTTAAGCTCAATAAAACGATTTTAAACTATTAAACAACTAGAATTTGTATTTAAAATCAAATATGATTTAAACTATCAAACATTTAGAATTTGTATTTAAATCATATAAAGTCAACATAATAAATATAGAAGTCATTTAGGAAAAAACTTTAATCAAAATAAAATAATAATAAAAATTGCATGCAGTTTTGAAAACCATTTAAGTCATTTTCCGAATCACTTGCGTCACTTGCAATTCCAAAATCTAAATCGTCGCAGACTTCGTATTTTACGTAATTGTAAAACTCTTGGCTTTCAGCTGGGATATACGATTTTAACTGCATGAGGACCATGTATTTGGATTTTGTAATGTAGTTTTCTACATTAATACTTTTTTCCAAATTTACCACTTCGGTTTTTTTTTTGTTTAAAAAAATGTCCTTAAATTTCTTCATACAAAATTAAATTAAAATATGTAGTAAGGGCCGGTTTCAATCTAAACTTTAGTTTCTAGCCAGACTTAAGTTTTAGTTAAGTCTAGAAATTTAACGACTACAGTTCGACTTTAGTCATTGAACCAAGTTTTAAATCATACTTAAGTTGATTCAAAAACTTAGTCGAACTTAAGTCGATTTAGCTATGTCCGTATGTTTTTGGACGCCTATTAATCGACTCAGGAGGTGATACTAATAAGAAATATATATGTTTATACTTTTCTTTACCTACCACGCCCCTTATGAGAGTTATGTGTTAAAAGGTGATTACTCTATAGGTAGAAATATCTTCGAAACCATGATGAGTTAAAAACCCTGTATCTTCCTACGTATCAAATACCACACTCAGGATTTTAACCGAAGATTTTTATTATAATGCACTTTATGGTGAGTAAATTTAAAATTTTTGAACTTGTGTCCACCAGAGATATTTGAATCTAAAGTAGACCAATTTCTCGAAAATTCTCAGATTTCAATTTTGACTGAAAATAAACAAAAAACTTGATAAGTTCGAAAGGTACTAAAATTTATAAGTAAACTCCTAATTGAAGTGTACTTAAAAAAAAAGAAGTTAAGTCAACAAGTAATTGTTTTCTATAAATAAAAAATCATTCAAGTTGCAAAATATTACGATTTTAACATAGAAGTTCAATTTTTTTTTTTTTAATATGAAAAATTTATTTAATTAGCCTTTGTTGTATGTAAGAATTAAGTCCATAGTATGTTTTAAATAATGATTTTTTTAATACACTGCTCTATGTCTAACAAAAGCTGAGAAAGTTACCGCAAACGCTTATAAACGCATAAATATCCAAAGAGACGCAAAAATGGCCGCCATTTTGAAAGTACCACAAAAAATTGTTTTTAAAGCGGTATTGAGATGCAAATACATTGGACAGTGGATTTGGACTGATTCATATAAAAAAATTTCCATAAATTTCATCATACAAAATTAAATGAAAATACTTAAAATTTTTTCATATAAAATATATAAAAAAGAGTTTTATTTTATTTGACGCATTTTTAGCAGCTAACAAAGACAAAACTGTTTTTATTAAAACAAAATATTTCTATATAATTTTGTATGTATCTTAATTATTCACATTGAGTTTTAAAGTTAACCTAATCGTACGAAAACCACGCCTTTTTCCTATACAAAGTTACTTCATAAAAACTGCAAAATCTCTTTAAATTCCACAAAAACTAATTTAATCACTTTAACTTTAGCAGCGAATGAGCTTAAATCCTAATTACATACTTTGAGTTTCAAAATGAGCCAAATCGGTTGAAAACCACGTCTACCTCCCATACAAAGAGACTTTATAAAAACGTTAGAATTTATTTAAATTAATCACTTTAAGTTCAGCGAATAAGCTTGAATCTTAATTACACAATTTGAGTTTGAAAAACAGCCAAATCGGATGAAAACCGCATCTACCTCTTATACAAAGCGACTTTATAAAAACGGTAAAATTTCAATATCACAACTTCAAAAAACAATAAACCTGGTTTTAAAATTAAAATAGATAGTATTTTTAGGACCATTAAACAGGTTAAAAAACAAAGCAACCGTAAGTTTTCGCAGCTTAGCACTCTTAACCCATTTCCAGCTACTGGTGCATTTTTGCATTAGTAACTTTAGAACTTCTCCAGGTGAGCGCGAAGGCGATATTACCTCGCACTGTAGGGATAATGTTAGTATGGACCTTTGACAATATAAATTATTTTTAATTAGTTTTATGATCTACGAAATTATTACATGAATTAAATTGCGAGCTTTAGATCAAGTTAACAACAACAACAACAGGGTAACAACAACAACAAAAACAACTGTATAGAGTCACTCACTTAGCTGACTAGACAGTCTGTTTCGGAAATCACTACACTTTCCTCTTCAGTAGTCTTTGAGTGATTAAGCGTGATCAACTCACTGTTTAAATTAGTATATGACTTCGCAGATTTAGGATTCATTGTTTTGAATTGCATGGCTGCTAATTTTACGACATTTCAAAGCAGTAGGCTATTTATAGATAACCGCCATCAACTTTACCAAGATTGCCATCTGTTCAAGTTGCTTCTTTTATTTATTTCAATATTCATTGGTGTTCGATAGTTTGTAGAAATGCACCATAGAAATGAAACGAGATTATTTTTGGTTTGAGTCGATTCGGTCGTTTACTTGAATTTCACGCCCACCCGATCCCATACAAAGGATTTGACATCCAGGAAAAAGTGCAACTTGCAAATTATTATAATATTTTGATACATTTCGATAGAAATATATTTGGGCTATTTGAATTCGGCAGTTTTTTATTTTTAAGTGCGTACTTTTGTTTCTGTAAAGCCTCAAAGTTGATATTTTGTAATATAAAAAAAAATAGTCTTTTTTTAAAGTCCTATAACATTTTGTTCAACAGCTAGATTGAATAGATCTTTATATTTTATGAAAGGGTATACTCTAAACGTTTAAACCAGATATTTTGTTTTTAAGTTTTTTTGCTATCCCGTTATTGCGATAAGGAATAAAAATTATAAATTAAAAAAATTATTAAATTTGAAAAGGAAAAAAAAGCCAGGGTTGGCCAGGATCAAAGTACCTTAAATTACAAATAATGATAGTAAGAAATATTTAAAAAAAATTAGCGCGCGCCATCCAGCGTTTTCTGAGAATTTCACTATCAAAATTGTACCCTTCGGGTTTTTTTGTAGCATTTCTCACAAAGTTTGCCTATTTATTTATTTATTAAGTCAACGAGTGCTTACAATTCTTACTGACTGCGAATAATTATCACTAAAATACATAAAATATATAAACATTATATAGAAGCTTGTAATATACATTTTAGAGACTCCTTTTAGGAGGCAAAATCGATATCACATATTCTACATATATTATTGAATTCACTTAACGCTTTATTAACTGGCGAATTTATGGCAAAGTTTGTTCGGAAAGTGCCTAAATAAAATATATCAGAATGACGGAAAAATCTGCATGGTACATTGAAATTTATTAGACCTAAAAAGCTCGGACAATCTACTGTGCCAACTACAACATCATATATTAATAATAAAAATAATAAAGTCCTTCTTTTATATAAAGGTTTCAAATGTAAAAGACCACATCTGGACATATGATGGAATTAATTCCTCAAAAGTAAAGAACCGCAAAGCAACCCTTAAAAATGATTTTTGAACACGCTCCAATCGCATAATATGTGAGGCATAGAACGGACGCCATACAAAAGATGCATATTCTAATTTGGAGCGGACAAGTGAAGTAAAAAGAGTCTTAAGCACATATGGATTCGTAAAATTGAGACTATTCCGACGAATAAAGGCTAACATTTGGTAGGCTTTGGGATAATATAATTTAAATGATTAATAAACGTAAATTTTGAATCAAATATTACTCCAAGGTCCTTAGTGACTGTCACCCGATTAAGTTGCAAATTATTTAGCTCATAAGACGTCAAAATAGGACAAATAGATTTTGAATATGACACAACAGCACATTTACCAAAATTTAAAGTTAAGCAATTTTTTTTACACCATTCATATACTGAATTTAAATCGGATTTAAGTCTTATAATATCCGACGCGTTTTGAACTTTAAGGTACATTAAGTACCTTAAGTCATCAGCAAACAAAAGGCATTGAGCAGAAAACGATAAATCATTAATGAATATTAAGAACAATAACGGGCCTAGAATACTCCCTTGTGGAACACCAGAAGTTGCCATAAAAGGATTGGAATTAATAGTATCAATTTTCACATAATTTATTCTATTTGATAGATAAGAACTAAGCCATTTGAGAATTGCTGAATGGAAACCAAAATTAGCAAGTTTTCTAAGTAAAATACTATGGGAAACTTTATCAAAAGCCTTTGAGAAGTCTGTATAGATATCCACTTGTAATCCTTCTTTAAATGACGCAATACAGTATTCAGTAAACAAAGATAGATTTGTAATAGTAGAGCGTCCACGAACAAAACCATGTTGATTTTGTGAAATATAGCTTTTTATAGCGAAAAATATTTTTTCTTTAACAATGTGTTCAAAAATTTTACTCACTGTGGTGAGCTTAGGGATAGGTCTATAGTTAGCAATATTATTCCTATTACAGCGTAACTATAAAATAATGCAAATGAATAAAAAAACAAGTTTGGGATACATATATTCTTTTAACATAGTCCGGCCCGGCTCAGTGACCTTTTGTAAAAGGAAAAAACAGATCTTTTGCTTTGATTGCGGCGTAAATTTATTGTACTAAATAAGTGTAGACAATTTTAATGCAAATATTTAAATGTACTGTTTATATATCTGAGACGTCTGGTTCTTGAGATATAATTTAGACACGATGCAAATATCGTCAAGAATTCCAGTAAAAAATTGCATAAAGCATTTGAATCAATACCAATATACTATTTTGCTGACGACGAAATTAAAATTTTGTAAGATTTGTTAATAGGCGTGGTGTTGCAAGGCTCTGGTAAAAGTCATGACGGTAACACTGCTCGCAGATGTTTTTACTAATTTCAAGAAAAGTTCAGAAATCACTGGAGTAGACGAAAATTTAATTAAACGATTTTATGTTATATTACAGGTAAAAAATATTAATATATGCATTAGACCGGTTCAAAATTCTATGGAAAATTAAACATCTTATTTTCTTAGGTGCGCGTCAACTTTCTAAAAATTCAACCCTAAATGAACACAGAAATACCTTCAGACCAAAAAAAAAATAAGACCCCCCGACGTTAGCAGAAATCGCTTAAAGACAATTTTGAAAATATACGGGATCTGAACCACCTTATAAAATATGGTGTCGAAACCAAAACAATTATTAAATTTATTTTAATGGCATATTTTAAGGATTATTTTGGACTTATTTTAGTTTTGTTTTCTTTTTAAAAATCGTTCGGATTATTTTTGATGAAATTTTGATCCTGAAATTTTCAAAAAAAATTTTTTTTTATATGTTATCATCAAACTTTTTTCTTATTTTGCTCCACCGATATTATGTTTGTAATTTTGTTTCTTTGGACAAAGATTAAGCTTTCTTACGGTATAACATATTGCGAATTTTGGGGGATCATAACATGAATAAACTTTAAAAACACGACAAATCGCCCTAACAAAAAAACTCGCAAAATGGCAAAATACAAATATTTGAAAACTTAGAAAGGTAATCAAATTAACTTTCTTTTGGTTAAACTTTTTTGGTGAATAATTTTTTTCTTATAAAGCTACAAACGTGTTAGTCCGCAAACAGCAGAAGTTGCGCAAACTTTGACAACAAACACCCACAAAAAAATGGCAGAGGCAATAACCCGACCAGGAACCAATGCTCATTTGAGGAAGGCTTTACCCATAAACAATTATTCGAGTGCCAATTTAGACGACTTCGTCACACAGAATACTCTACTCTTTCAAAAAACTAAATATTTCTTATGAGTTTTTACAAAATTTTAGTTTGAGTTTCCCCGCAGAGTGGCTTAATAACTCAGCTTATCTCCCTCAGTGCCCTAAAAAAAGTCACACAGCTTAAAGTAGTTAATGACTCTGCAGAGAGAACTGTGGCTTTGATTACCGAATTCAACAATTAAATTACAGCAAATGAAGAACAAAACCAATATTTGCTGCAAGTGGTAGATAATCACAGGAAAACTTTAAAAGATATTGTTTTGTTCCAGCGGCGCAAACACAAGCACTTGAACTTGGATTGCTCTGGATTGAACACTTAACAAACACAGGCACTTGAACCTGGATTGTTTACGTAGAGAGTTAAAATAAAAGCACTATAATGATTAGTGTAAAATAAATAACTGACTTTATTTCCTTGTACCTGCTAAAATATATAATATATTGCTTAGTAAAACAAATGAAATATTGATTAATTAACATTAACTTAAATAAATGACAAAACCTAAATTAATGATAAATATTGCTTATTAAGCATTGATAATGTAAACAATTAAAACATAAAAAGTCCAAAGAATTCACAATATATAATAACAACAAACTTAATAATAAACAAAAGTAGGTCAGCAAGCGTGCGTTGCCCTGTGCTGTAGCTGCAATTTGTTTTGGCTATGTTGTTGTACCATAAGTAAAATATAGAGCACCAAGCGTACATTGCCCTGTGTTGTTGCTGGACAATTTGGTTCGCCTATGTTGTTATTGTACTGTTATTGTACAGATATTAAAAAAATTAATATTTATAAAAAATAAAAATTTTAATAAAAATTATATATTAAGTTTTTACTTTTTTTTTAAAACTCCTTCATCACCGAAAAAAATTTGATATACTGAAGTAAAGCTAAAGCTTTGTCCAAAAACACAAAATTACAGACAAAATATCGGTGAAGCAAAATAAGAAAAAAATCCAAAACATTCCTTAAAATATGCCATTAAAATAAATTTAATATTTGTTTTGGTTTCGACACCATATTTTAAAAGGTGGTTCAGATCCTGTATATTTTCAAAATTACCTTCAAGCGATTTCTGCAAAGGTCAGGGGGCCAAATTTCTTTGATCTGAAGGTATTTATGTGTGCATTTAGGATTAAACTTTTAGAAAGTTGACGCGCACCATTTTGACGCGCACAAATTATTTTAACAGTTTTGCAAAATAAACCGGTCTAATATAAATACATATATGAATAATTTTGTTTTACATTAAAGCGTAAACATTTTAACATATTTCAGGTCCTAGCATCTGGTCTTAAAATTAATATCACAAAATTCAAAAATTATTGTTTGGAAACAGCATAATTATACGTTGAACTTTATGATTGGTACTACATGCCTGTTACTGTACATAAAATATTAATCCACAATATAGTTTAAAAAGTGATAGTACCCATAGGTCAGTTATCCGAGGATGCGAAAGAGGACAATCACAAACTATTTCAAGATCTGCTTGCAATTCAGATCTTTTGCATGCCCTTCTGCTCAATTCAGATCCAGTACTTTCAAGCCGTGGTTTTAATAAAAAATCACCATAAATCTGATTGAAGCAAAAGAGCTTTCTAATTAGAAAAGTGAAAACAAAGGTTTTACAGATAATGTTTAAAACTAAGCATATTGTATAATTATGTGTGGTTTTAATAAATCACTATTTGCTCTTAATATTAGATATGATTTGTTTTAAATAGAGCAAACATCTCTTGTTTTCTTTTTATTAACATCTTTTTAATATAATAAGCTAATAAATTCTTGTATAAAAACACATTTTGTAATAAGATACAGGTACGAAATATCGCTAAACACAAAAAAAATGGTTTTTTAAGAAGATATGTTTAAAATTTGGTCAAAATGCATCAAATGGTTCCAGAGTTACAATCAATTATTTAAAGCAATATGCGATATCCAACCCTTTGTTTGGGTTCGACCCACTCGCGTCCCAATTATTGGGTTTTTTTTATTTTTAATTTCTGAAAATTCCGGAAAAATATTTCAAATCGTAATACCGAAAATTGCTTTTCAATAGTAACTATTATAAGTCTTAAATTTTATGTTAAAAAAAATTTTGAGTCCGTTTGCCGTTTTAAACTGGGCAGGTGCGACTGTGAAGGTATGTGATGCAGCTAGTAGTGCAAAAATGCATCAGACCGCCCAGCACTTACCTGTGGAGGAACAAATTTTCAATTTTGCCAGATAAAGTTTAGGGCTCTATATATACTCTCGACGAAGTTTCATCGATTTTGGCCCGGTAGTTAAGGAGCCGCCGAAAACGGATTAAGCTTAAAGTATACATAATATTGATTAATTAAAAAAATATGGTTAAAATTTGAGATGGCCTTTTTTTATCTTATCAAAAGTTTAAGCAAAAAAGGTGGCCCTTTTTTATCTTATCAAATGTTTAAGCAAATTTTGCGTTTAAAAAAACCACTACTAATATTTTTTTGTTGTTTATTTTATATGCATTAACATTTTTTTTTAAGTTTAAAAAAAGGGTGTTTGTTTTGAGAATATTCAAATCCCCGCATACAATCTCATCGACCACAAATTTAATACCATTCTTTAAGAACGGTTAGAGCCTGGTTTCTACAGGCATCTTAGGACCATCATAAAGATTAAAAAAAAAATTAAAAAAGGTTCCGAACCTTGGCACTCCCAGGGCTTAAAGTAGATATTATAGCTATTAAAAAAATTATGTAAAAAAAAAATTTTTGCAAATATGAGGTGGCCCTTCTTTATTTTCAAAAATATTTTACCACATTTTCCGTTTTTACGCATACATAACCCTTAATGCCGTTTTAAAGTGCCAACATTTTAAAAGATACGTTATTGAATTTATTTTATTTCCAAAACACATATCTTAGCTATGAAGTGTGCCGGTTTTTAACTATTTTGGATATTGGAAAATGTTTCAAAATTATTATTGAGTATAATTACTAAACTTATGAACAAAAATGTAAAAAAATATCATTTTTGGGCCAACATTCAAGGATTTTTTGTATTTTCTGTAGAAAGCGGATTGAAATCAATGAATATATTTCCTAAGAATTTTACATGCTCAGAATTAAAAAATTCGATTTTTAATTAATTCCGTCTAGCATGCTCTTTCAAATCACTTTGCTACCAAGTGATTCGGAAAATGACTTAAATATTTCCAAACAGTGGGTGAATTTGTCCAATGTTTATAATTTTATTTTTATATTATAACCTGATTACATTTAAAAACAGAAAATGTTAAGTTAATAAATGCCAAATTAAAAACTAGTCTCAAAATAATAAAATAGTAACATTTCAATTATTTCATTTTGGCAGCTACAATATCAACCAATTTATCTCTCATCGTTTATTTTCGCTTTTGTTCGCAAACGCATACTCCGAGTATGCCAAACAAGCGCGTCGGAAGCGAATTTCATCTGGGGGGGCAGTACAAATGGGGGGGGGGGGGCAGTACAAATGGTGGTGCAAAAAAAGTTCACCAAAATTTCTTCACATGAAACATGAAGAAGAGAGAAAGAAGAGGAAAATATATAATACAAAAATATTATCGTTGTAAAAAAACTGATATTTTGAATAACTTTTCCTTTTAAATTGTTTATCTAGCTAAAAAAGTGCGGGCGCAACTGTCCCCCTTTCCCCCCCGCTTCCGACGCCAATGATGCCAAAGTATCATTACACTCAAACCAACTCCATAGACACAAGCTACACATGATCTTCCCTCCAACCCCTTTCTCTAGCACACACACGTCTTATGTTCGCTTGCAACTCTTCGACTTATGTTCGATGTTCTACACAGCATGTTATGAATAATTTTTGCTTTCTTTTTATGTTTTCACAAAAAATATTTTTCGTCTTTTGCTTTAAGCGCGTCATATATAGCTATTATTCGGGACGAGGAGCTACTCTCTGTCAAGGCTACAACACTATTATCAACATTTCGCAATAGCTTTTTCATGATTTAAAACACATTGCAAATATTTTACAATAATTATAAAATGAAATACGGTTATAGGCTTTATTGTTTGTAAAACAAGCTTCAAACTAAAGTTTTCACTAATGATCATTATTCAACGGTTAACTTTGATAATTTCGTTTAGAATATGATTTGAAGCACAAAGTGAAAAATTGAGTGGCTAAAATGAATAAAAAATTAATAAAGAATAACAAATGAATAATGAATAAAAAATGAATAATGAATAACAAATGAATAATGAATAAAAAATCAAAAATGAATAAAAAATGAATAATGAATAACAAATGAATAAGGAATAACAAATTAATAATGAATGAAAAATGAATAATGAACAAAGAAAGAATAATTGAGAATTGTGAAATTCTTTGTGAATTGCATTCTTTGTGAATATCATTCAAATGAATAAAAAATTATTCATTATTCTGAAAAACGAAAATTAATAATTGAAATGAATAATTAAAAATTTTTTTAAAAAAGAATGTGAATCAAAAATTTTGTTTATAAATCAATTTTGGATTCATTGAATGCATTTTTATTTCGTTATTCACTGATTCACTTTTTTGTGTATAAAATCAAATTCATCAAATATTTTACAGCTCTGGTAAATGTAACAAATGTGTGTTACATTTACATTTGTTTTTGTACGAATACGAATAAAATATTTGTTATATGTATCAAACTACGTCCAATCTACGAATCCTATTCATGACTGAAAACTACGAATAATATTCGCAGAATGGACGCAGTTATTAGTAATATTCACACACCAAATTTTTTGAGTGTAAGAATACGTATTGAAAAGTGCCTATGAAGCAAGGGTAAATGAAATGGTATCGTAAAAAAATATAATAAATCGTGTGTCGCAAGTGAAGAAAATATGTGGTTGGGGTAAATTATAAAGTATTTTAAATAATATTAATGAAAATTAATTCGTGCGCGTAGTTCGTAATGCATTTATACAGAAAAACATATGCCATATATATAAGAAAAGTGTGGTGCATACAATTTGTGTACAACAATAGAAAAAAAAAGGAAATAAATATTAGTGCAAGGAAAGTTGTTGTTGGCAAAAAGTAAAATTATGTACATAGTGTTGATTTTATATGAATTAAATACAAATTCTAAATGTTTGATAATTTAAATCATACTTGATTTTAAATACAAATTCTAGTTGTTTGATAGTTTAAAATCGTTTTATTGAGCTTAAGGTCAAAGTTAGAACAATTAATTGTTCTAACGAATCTTTCCAAAGAAACAACAACAACAACAAAGTTTATTCAATATTAAAATGAAAAAATCACTAGCTGTTTTATTGCAATTTCGGCCGTGTTAAAGGCTTCATCAGAAATCTTTGTGATACCCGTGCAAGCGCGCACTAATGCACTGCACCACAGAGGCGATGAGATTTGAAGTGTCAATTTCTCAGTTTTTCTCAAATTTCATATATTCACATTTGTTGTTGTATTTTTTGCTTTGCTTTAGTCTTTATGCTTATGTTATTATTAGAATTTGTATTTAAATCATATAAATCATATAAAATCAACATAATAATAAAAAAAAACATTAACGTTGTTTATAAGTGCTTCTTGAAATTAAAAAAAAAAATGCCCAATAGTTAAAGAAATAATGGATTTACTTCCTTATTCTATAATTTACAGTAGTGTTTTTATTTTTAAATATGGGCATTTCCATAGTCACGCACGTAACGTTCGCACGCATTTTTTGTTGTTAAAAATTAAAAAAAGCAAAGAAATATTTAAACTTTTTTGTCCTGTTTTAATATTTGGATAGCATTCTAGAAGTACTATATTTAGTGTAAAAGGTGGAAGCGATCGAAAGTATTGTTCAAAGATATAAGCAATCCAAACAGGACGCGTTACGATACAAAAAATGGAAGTGGTTTTTCTCTGCATTAATATAATTAAAAAATCTGGGAAGTGTTGACGATTTTTTTTTATTAAAAATTTTTTAATGTTTTCTGGAATGATGTTGCTATAATATAATATAATACGTTACGATACATACGTTACGATACAGATTTTTCCCTTCAAAGAATTAAAAAAATTTTATAGTTTTATTTATTTAATTGAACTTAAAAATCATATTAAGTGTAATTCATGTCCGTAAAAAAAAAAAAATAATTGAATTAAACTTTGTATTATACGGTTATTTTTCTATGTATATAAAAACGGATCGTAATATGTTCGGATGCTAAAGGCTTGGAAACGAATGGACCAAATTGGACTGCTCAGCAATGGTTTAGGAAAAAAGAAAATGTTGCCACACCCCCTTTAACTGCTCACAAATCAATAAAAATGCCGTACTTACGAAGGTTTTCGTCGTATTTAACGAAAATTTGGTAAATAAGTTTGTATGTACACTGTCGGTAACTATACTGAAAATGGGAGTGGTCATACTATAGCTACGCCTACTTTTAAAATAAGATCAAAAAACTGATTTAGTCAAAGATAGTGAAAACAATTTTATTTGGAAAGCGGCCATAAGCGAGCTTAACATAGAAGTAAAAAAAAGCCTCGACGTTTTAAAAAACGATAATACAGCCAAAAATATACTGAGCATGATAACATCTTTGCGCTATGATGTGGATATCGCACTTCAGTCAGGCAAACCCCAACCATCACCTCCGCAATCAGATCCAATGCTGGAAATATTACATCAAAAAATAAGTGATATCAGTGATGATCTTGAAGTGTTTCGAGTGACGCTTGCAGATGTAGTGGATGAAATAAGATCTGCACCCAATGGAGCAGAAACAAGTCATCCACAAGCCCCTCATCATAACTCCTCCTCTATTTTCGAGGAAATAATGGAAGCATCTATTTGTTTGCCACAGGTCACCTCTTTACCAGCTAATCTGAGTTCTTTAACTGCCTATAACACTACGGAACTTATAACACCGATTGCTACTCCTCAAAATGTTACAATGAATCCACCCTAAATGGGATCTCCACCATCAACAGTACCCACAATAGCTCATTCTATTCGTTCATCAACAATTTCTCCAAAACAAAACAAAAATACCAATAACTCACAACCTGGATCTCCCTCTGCCACTTCACCTTGCGACTCACCACCAATTGTAGCCCCTCGTACCACTCAACTCAATGACTTCAACTCAATGGCAGAATAGAATAAAGAAACTACATGATCCTAATGAAATTGACAAGACCACTCTGTTCATTAAGGGCCCATCAGTTAAAACAACTATATCCTGGATGAGCACTTACTTTCGTAATAAATTTGGCATATCTATTCATATCTGTTCAAAGATATCCAATAAAGCAAAAAAAATCTGCAGTTTTAAACTAAACATCCCAAGTCAATATGCGTGGATGTTCCTGAACACCAGCAGTGAGAGACACGGCGAATGGTTAATAACCAAGTGGACGAATAAGCCTGGGAAAAGTCTAAGACATCAAGATCTATACAAAGTTCTGGCAGTTCAAGAATCGAATCTTCTGAAAGGAATCCTAACATTAACAACAATCCATTATCTAAAAGTAATTATAGTTCTTGCTCTAACTCTTTTCCGTATATAAATTCCCGTCCTAACTCTAAATCTAAGTTAAACTCTTATTCTAATTCTAATCTTAATTCTAAGAATCCTCTATATAAAAGAAATGTAAACCTACCTGTTCTTGAATCCAAACCTTATTCATCAAACAAGTTTGTGCAACCTAAGACCCACCATAATTCAGTTTCTAATTGGAATCTGAAAGCTAGCATTTTCCCCATATTTTCTCCCATAGTTAACCAGAATACGGCTTCATCTTATAATAAGATGATTACTGGAAGCAATCTAACATCTAAACCGCCAAATCATCAAACACGTAAACGGGTTTCATTTAATCTTAACAATAATGAAACCAATTGTGAGAAATATCCAAATTTTATCCATTCTCATTCTCTTAATCCTTCACCACCAACCGGAAGTGGTTTACCAAAACCATCTTCAGTTTCAAATGAGCTTTGCAAACAACCTGGAAGTCCTACGTCATTTTTAGACCCCCTACTTCCTCCAAAAGTGAAATTGACTCTAAACTCTTGCGAAGGCACTAAGAGCAGATATGCCCTTTCTCGCCTCAGGGAGAACAACGTTTATAACAATGTTCGCCTGTATCTCGCTTATATGTATAAAGCCCCTGATTCAACATGCATTGAAGGCAAGACCAAAACTAATCTTAGAGTATTAATTCAGCAAGAAGGTCTTCCTACCGGTGTTGAAGACTTGCGTAATTTATTTGTCCGCTTTCACGAGCACCTCGGTGTAACGGTTGATCAAGTCAAGGTGGATCTGGAAACCTATGGCGCTCATGTCAGAGCTAAACATGTTTCTCTTCTTCAAAAATCTCGTAAAGAGCAACAGCAATATTATCGTTCCTAACTCTTCTTTCTTAAATATATTCTACCATAACTGTGGCGGCATGAGAAGCAAATTAAACAAACTTTATGTTGACGCTAAATCATGCCACTTCAATGTCCTAGTATTCACTGAGACATGGCTAAAAGAAACCTTCAATAATGAGGAAATTCTTGATAGCAAATGGACTGTCTTCAGAAATGATCGGGACTACTCCTCAACAGGTCTTTCTCGAGGAGATGGTATCCTTGTAGCATCTCACAATTCCCTCTCAAGTGAGCTAATAGACACACCTAACCATAAACTGTTCGATCACCGAATTATTAGAGTTTGTTCAGGTAAAAGTCTCAATGTGTACATAGGTGTCGTTTACATTCCTCCCGGCTCAAGTGAAACAACATACAACGAGCTATGTGAAACACTGACCACCTGTACCTCCTCCCTAAAAGAGGAAAATAAAGTTGTTATTCTTGGTGACTTCAATCGCCCAAATATATCTTTTGTTACCGACGAAAACGACAACTTTCTTCTTCCTGTAAATCTTTCTAACGCCATAGACTTCAACTTACTTAG
The DNA here is from genome assembly GCA_963920525.1 of Dichetophora obliterata. Lineage (NCBI taxonomy): Eukaryota > Metazoa > Arthropoda > Insecta > Diptera > Sciomyzidae > Dichetophora > Dichetophora obliterata. The sequence goes on along the minus strand of OY986439.1, from coordinate 162,661,339 downwards.
CACCTTTTATGGCAGTGACTTGCAGCAAAATCAAAATGGCAGATGGTTGGACCTAATTTTTACTAACTCGTATGAAGAACTGAAGGTTAGTCCATGCATGGGAGCAGAAAATTTATTAACCAACACTGTTCATCATACAGCCTTAAAAGTTGTTTTCTCTGCTAATGACATCAACTTTACCCAGTCTTATAATAACACCATTACGTACGATTACCTCAACGCCGATTATGAAAGAATAAAATGTTATCTTAGTTCTCTAAATTGGAATCATATTCTATTCAACTTAGATTTAGACAGTGCTGTCTCTGTATTTTATCAGCACATTTTTACCGCTATTGAAAGTTATGTGCCAATAATAAAGAAAAAGAATAAGCTCTCAGAACCATGGCTAGACAACAATCTCAGATTTTTGAGGAATCAAAGAAATAAAATCTACAAACTTCTCAAAAACACTGATAATATAAGCGATGAACTGAAGCTTAGATATGACGAGCTATCAAGAGAGTTCTCTATCAAGTCAGAAGAAGCGTACAAGTTGTACACGAACATCATCGGAGAAAAAATTGTCCAAGAGCCGAGAAAATTCTTTGACTTTGTTAACATGAAGCGCAAATCTAGCGGCTATCCATCGTCTATGTGTAAAGGTAATGTCACTTCGTCCAATTCTCTTGAAATAAGCAACTTGTATGCCGATCACTTTAAGGAGGTCTTTTGTCTTCCTACCACCTTATCTGAAACTTCTCCTAGCTCAACTATTATAGTTGATAGTTTATATTTAACCCAGGAAGAGATTTCTAATGCAATAAAAGAACTGGATATATTAAAGGGACCAGGACCAGACTTAATACCTACAAGCTTTTTGGTGCGATGTTTAGAACAACTGCTATTGTCATTACACATAATCTTTAACCAATTAAAGGTTTGTGGGACATTTCCTTCATATTGGAAATCATCCCATCTTACGCCAATTTACAAGAATGGTGATAAAAGATCAGTTGAAAATTATAGAGGCATAGCAATCTTGTCAGCCATTCCAAAACTTTTTGAAAAACTTATTTGTGAAAAGCTAAAAAGTTTCATTAACCCACGTCTAAATGAGCAGCAACACGGGTTCCGAAAAGGGCGATCTTCTACCACTAATCTCATGATTATGGTATCAGATGTTTTAGTCAAAATGGAAAAAGGGCATCAAATAAATGCTGTTTATACTGATTTTAGTAAAGCTTTTGATCGAGTTGATCACAACATTCTTATATATAAGTTAGAAAAATTTGGTGTTGCGGGGTCCATACTAAGTTGGCTAAAATCATATTTAAACGGCAGATCCCAGTTTGTTAAATTCCAGGGAGTTCTATCGAAAAAAATTGCAGTCCCCTCGGTAGTTCCGCAAGGTAGTCATCTTGGTCCTCTTCTTTTCAACATATTCATATCCGATCTGTCAAAGTTCTTAACGATATCCCACATCTTATGTATGCAGATGATTTAAAAATGGACTATGCAATTCAATCAGATGCAGACGTAAATTTTTTGCAAACAAAATTGTTGTCTCTTGAGCAATGGTGTTTTCAAAATAAACTACATCTTAATGTCAATAAATGCAATGTTATTAGCTTTTCTTGTAAAAACAACGTAACATTACATACCTACCACCTCAATAGTACCGAACTAAAAAGGGTCAACCATAAAGTGGATCTTGGAGTTGTCTTAGATTGCAAGATGCGCTTTAATCTGCACTATGATAAAATTGTGTCCAGGGCCAGCAAACAGCTCGGTTTTATAAAAAGACGAGTAAATGAATTCAAGAATATATGGGTCACTACATTCTTGTACCGTGCATTAGTGCGCCCAATACTTGAATATGCATGCATAATTTGGAATCCATCTTTCGATTCCCATAGAGACAGAATTGAATCTATTCAAAAGCAGTTCTTACTATACGCGCTTAGAGATATGTACAACCCCCATGATTATTGTAGCCTTCCATCATAGGAACATAGACTCGGCCTTTAAATTTGATGCCATTATCAACAAGAAGATCGTTATTGGGCTCATGCTTCACATTTGATGTAATTAATGGTGCTATTCACAGCAAATATATTTCTAACATGATTTCCTTTAACGATCCAATTAGACGCACTAGGCATACTTGATTGTTAACTGAATATCAGAACCAAACTACATATGCAAATAATGAACCCATCAATCGTTGTTGCAGAGAATTTAATAATATCACTATATACTACTCACCTTCTATGTCCAAATCCTCTTTCAAGCAAACCCTATATAAATCACTCAGTAATCAGAATTAACCCAGGCCTCAGATAAACTATATACATGTATGGATTTATATGTATAAGCATTTATTGATTTGTTTAATAAATCAAAATTCTTTAACATCCCTCTCCAAATCTCCCATTTACGTCCTTTTGTCCTTATAGTCTTTAAGAATAATATACTTAGGTATGTATATAGTCTCTCTTATTTTCCTCCTCTTCTTTTATTCTTGACATGGTTTTTGAAATCATGTCAATCCGGTGGGCGGAGTATGCCCACTAAGAGCACCAAATAAAAAATAAAATAAAAACAAGGAAAGGGGTGAAGAAAAATAAAAAGCCTGTAATCTTATAATAAGTAAACAAAACCTAGGTTAAAATAAGTAAATTGCATTGCCTTGTTTGGCCAATAAATAAATAAATAAATAAAAATTGCGAACTTATATGTGTAAGTGTCATTTTGCAATTAAATATTTTATTAAATTTTCTACTCAAAAACTCGATAAGCCACATACAAAAGCTACCTCTCAAATAGTTACTGTGAATTTAACTGCGAGTTATATCAATATTGAAAATTTTGTTGACTAAAGCGATGACGGTATGATAGACGAAGATTTATTATTAACTGCTAGAGAAAATATTTAAAAAAACATTGAGTAATATTTATTTTAATTTATGTTGCTTATCATGTTTTTACGCAAATAATTTTTACTTTCAAATTTCTAGTTGCTTATCATGTTTTTCCATTTAGGAAAATTGTTTCTAAATTGTTTCTAAGCTTGTAACTATAAATAACCTATAAATACTGATGAAGTGCTTTGAGAAACCAGCAACGCATATTTCCTTCTTCTTATTTCTGTTGATAACACAAGGGAACAAAATCAAAAAAAATTTGGTACCATTTAAAACCACTATTTTTTTCTGATGTATGACGAGATCCATGTTACAAAAGTGTCGGTTTTTGAAAAGCTTGTTCGACTGATTTTGACCTAACTTAATAACGACTTGTGCCTTTGTTTTAGGGGATATATCAAAATATTGGTTAGTAAAATATCTTTAAGTTTAATAAACATCAGTTGTTAGCCAGTACAAGAGTTTCGGAGTTATTTTAAAAGTTGTGGTGAAAAATAATTTTTTCAGCCGAAATTTTGCTTTTTTAAAAAAAAAATCAGAAAAAATCGTAAGCGGCAAAAAGTGCAGGGTTTTGCACATTTATGATAAAGTCCAATTTGTTATTAATGAAAAGAGGTATTTTCGAAGAAAATCGATGCACATTTTGATTTTATTCACAATTAGGTAAAGGTACCTCATTTTGTCCAAAATATAGACATTTTTTTTAATGATTCTGAGAATAAAAAAAAAAAAAATCACTAAATGCGATTGTAAATTCTGTGAATCGTAACACATTTGTATTCAACACCTGTGATCTTGTGACAACCCCTCACAAAAAAAGAGTTTTGTAAAAAACTCCACACAAAAGTCACTTGTTCTACCTGTTTACTGCAACAAGCTAAAACACACTTGACAATCACACCCACAAGCAGTATATATAATAGTTCAAGTATCCTTTCTTAATCATTCAACAAGTGTACGCAATAGTGAAAAGTCTAATTTACCCAAAAATGAGCAACAAATTCAGAAAGTTTTCGTGCAAAAACGACCCGAATTTTTTTAGTTCTAATACTATATGCATGTCATGTCGATTGAACTTATCTTCTAACGTAAAGTAAGTATAGGTTAATAGATTTGGAATATTTTATACTAACATTATTTCTTATCTAAATTTTGAATTCTTCATATTCCTTATTTCAATTTTTTTTCATTTTACAGACGACACTTGGAAATTTCGAAGCCTATGCTCTGGAGAGAAACAGCGAGCCACGAATCAGATTGTTATTTTTGTTTAAGTACAAAAAGCGGCTTCGGAAAACATATGCGATGGTCTTACCCCACGAGGTCTGCTGATGGGTTTACACTTGCAGTTCTTCATTCGGAAGAAATTGTAAATGCAAAAGATCGGGGTGCAAGCTGCAGTCAAGTGCTTTCATCTTCACCAGGACTCTCAACCACAAGTATGTGTTACCAATCAGATAGTTCAGATCCAGCACTAACATCTACATTTGCAAATGGCGAGTTCATCCCACACAAACATTTATCGCCGAGACCATGGAATTAAGATCAGCTTAATGATGAAGAGACCTTGGATTGTCGAAAAAATCTTCTGAATTACTTGCGTCCCGGATGAAAGAAACAGCTCTCATAACTAAAGAAATTAAAGTTTCGTATTACCGTACTCGTGAAGAAGGATTACTTTATTATTTCGCTGAAGAGGATGATTTTGTGTACTGCACAGATATTTCTGGTTTGATGACTGCCATGGGCTTACAGAGATATGATTCAAACGAATGGCGTTTATTTATCGAATCATCAAAACGCAGCTTGAAGTGTGTCCTTTTGCATAATGGAAATAAATTTGGCCCCTTGCAGTTTGCACATTCAACCAAAAAGAAGAATACTCTGTAATTGCATTGGTCATGAACAAGATAAAGTACGATGAACATAAGTGTGTAATTTGTGTTGATCTAACGATGGTTAATTTCCTCCTAGGTCAACAAAGCGGCTTTACCAAATATCCTTGTTTCATATGTTTATGAGACAACAGAGCTAGTCTTCAAGGGAAACATTGGTTCCAGGTATGCCAAATGTTATAAACGAAGCTCTAGTGTCCCCAGAATCGTATCATATTACCACCTCTTCACATTAAACTTGGCCTGATGAAACAATATGTTACTTAACAAAGATAGTGAATGTTTCCAGTATATTTCAAGGAAGTTTCCCAATGTGAGCATGGAAAAGCTGAAAGCAGGCATATTTGACGGCCCACAAATTCGCAAATTGGTGAAGGATACTGATTTTGGCAGTTCTATGTCCGAAATTGAGAAGAATGCATGGGATTAATTTGTATGGGTTATTAAAAATTTCTTAGGAAATAACAAGTCTGATGATTACGTTGCGCACATTGAAGAGATGTTATCTCACTTCCACGGACTTGGATGCAACATGAGCATCAAAGTACACTACCTGGACAGCCACTAAAGGCCGTTTTATTCACTTTTTATAATCCGAGCTAACTTGAGCAGTTTCAATAACTTTTGTTAACTTGACTTTTTGTACAACTTGCGAAGTTAAATATTTTGATTTCTCAAGTTAAAATTTCATTTCATTCAGTTCAAGTTGAAATTTTATGTATTGAAGTTAAGTCAAGTTATTAATACTTAAGTTATAAAACATCCCAGGGAATTTTTTGATATTTGATGGGGAAATGAGAAAATAAATGACTTTTATAACTTGCGAAATAGAAATTTGTTGATGTTGAAGGCAACACAATGTCAAAAAAATATTTTGTTATTAAAATATATGCGTGCAGAATAAAACAAAGTGATTTCCAAATGATGGGGGTTTTCAGTTGACAGTGTTTCGAATTAAGATATGTTTTAATGCACTTCGTTAAATAACGAAGCATGCCTTATATGTAGTTTAATAAAAATATTTCTAAAAGACATGCGCTTACATGAACATATTAAAATAGTCTGTGTTACTTTGTCGTGTTTGATATTTTTATTTCTTATTTAAAACACTAGCTGATATACACGGTGTTACTCGAGAGTCACTTATATAAACATTTTAACATACACTTCTCGATTAAATGTTTTTAAAATCGGGAATAATGAAAAACATGTTGAATTTTATTTGAATTTTATTTTATTTAATTTTATTTATCTACCGTTAGAAAGGTAATTGAACATTAATCCAAAAAAGTTTAGGAAAATTTTTGTTGTTGGTGGTTCCATCTCTTGCAGTGAGCTAATTGAATTCAAAGAAGGCGTACGAAAAACATATTTTAAAAATTAAAATGAATTAAAAGTAAAGTTTATATTTACTTTACCTTAAAGCAAGCACAATTACCTTTTCAACAAAATAAAAATTATGGTGGGACTCAATGCGTCCTTGAGATATGGACATTTCAACGTCTAAACAAAGATTAATATTAAAAAACATATTGAACTTTTTAACAAAAAAAAAATTTAATAAAATATATTAAAAACAGCGGAATTATTGGCATTAAAAGTAAAAACTTTGATTTTCATATAATTTTTTTCTCATTATTAGCTATCAATGTTTTATGAAAATTCGTTGTGCTTAAAATGATTGTACCTACTAAAATTTCTATTAGCTGCGTTTTTTCATTGGAGATCAGGATCATATAATCGCATTTGCAAGCAAATCAAAACCAACAAAAAGTCCAGCAAGTGAGCTAGACATTTAAATTAATACAATTCTATGTTTTTAAGTGTTTATGACGCTAGATGACGCTGCGACTGAAAAAACTGGCAGTACTGCATTATTTTACTTTTTAAAAGTTTGGTAGCAATAGCATTTTCGCAAAATATTTCGCAAAAATTATCTGCTAGCTGTATAAGAACATCAGCTATTCTTCTGTAAGCAGAAAATAGCGCCACCTGTCTGTAATCCCAAACGTGTGGGGTTAAATTTGAAGAAACTTTTGAAAAAACATTATTCAGCTTTTCACCGCTAGGTGTAAGTATAGTCTGTACCCACACATCTTACAAATGTGGCGCCATCTATCTGTGAATTTAACGCACATATCAAAACTAATGAAATAATTGTGCTGACCAGATGCGCATATGTTTTATTATATCGCCATATAGCTGATACTGATAACATGAAAATATTAACTTTAACAGCATTCTTATTCACAGTCATTTTTTCGATAAAATTGTGATATATATACAACATTTAAAGTACCATTGATAAAGAACTAAGTGACAACGGTGACGCAATAGTGAGAAAAAATAGAGCCATCACAATAAAACAAATTTAACAGGAGGGGGCGGGGGGTGGGGAGACATAAGTAGATCACTATAAAGAAGATTTTATATAATCCAAAATAATCGTAATTACTTTAGACACACAACTGCATTCTCAGAAATAAATAGGGACGTTCAAACTGTATAGAGAATTCTAACACAAAACTAAGTTTTTTTAATAATAGTCTGGTATGAAAAAATAGATTTTTAGCCATAACTTTTGATTGGTTTTTATAAAAAGTTTTAAAATAACAAAATTACCGTTAGTTGAAAAATTTCAGAGGGGGCGTGGCAAAAACTAAGTATGTAACATTTTAAGTTGGGACAAACTTAATATGTGTACCTAGTTTGAGCAAAATCCGTTGAGCCGTTTAGATTTGTATAAAGGCCAAACAAACAAACAAACAGAAAATTAGTTTTATTACTATAGATTTTATATAGTTCTTTGACAATAAAAAAATTGTGCTTATAATTTTGTCTTTGTGTTTTGATAACAGAGGAAAATAAATTCGAGTCCTTCAAAATATGGTCGACGGTTAATCTGAGTTAATCGGCTGGACCAATTTTTAATTAGTTTTGTTTTATTTCGTTCATTAACATGTAAGCCATATATTCTATTTTTTTTTTAAGAAATCGACTTTGGCGCCTTCTAGCACGTAAACACAAAACCAATATTACAAAAATAGCTTCTTTATGTTGACTTCTAACTAAATTATGTTAAAATAAACCCGACTGTTATATATAATAAAATAGCTTGAAAATAAATAGTTAAAAATTTAAATTTTTTCCGCTTGAGGATCTAGAATTCTAATTTAAGCGCAATCTTTAAACGCATTTTTTTGGAACGTTTGCTCTTTGCAATTTGACATAGCTTTTTTTTAGAAAACTGTTTTTAACCGTTTTTTTTTTTTATTTGTAAGGGAATAAGTTGATTTTTTTTTTTAAAGTGGTCTAAAAGGTATTGTGTTATTTTAAGTTTCTCTTCGTCAAACTAATATTTACTAAATCGAACGAAAAAAGTTCAATTTTTTACTTAAGTAGAGGTTTGTGGCTTGCAGGCTGCACGAGTATTTGCACCTGCTCTGTTGAAATCCTTTCAATGATGCAAATTCAGTCAGTAGAGCTGTTAAACATAAAAAGACATATTCAAAAAGTAACTGAAATTAAAAAGATTCATCAGAAATGGTGCCTTATTTTGGAATACCTTAATTTCCTTGCACTACTACTTCTTGAGAATCGAATGACCACCAAACTGAAATGGGCAAGCTTCATACTCCCTTCAACAAATGGCTCCAGCTGCACGTAGAAGTTCCACGTTGTGAACTAATGCAAAAAAGTAGGTACCGACTATTCATAATTGTGCACATAATAACAGCACTTTCATATTACTACACATCGAAGTTTCTTTTGGCCAACTAATGATTGTAATCTTTGGAGCTGGCATCGATCAGCGGAAATTAAATTACGGATATAAAGTGCAATTCAAGCCCTTGCAAGGACTTTGATCGATTTGATTGTGTTCTGCGTGTTATTAAATGTTTGAATACAAAGGATCAAGTACTAGATCAACAAGTAATGCCGACTCCGAACAGTTTGTGTTCTTAAGAAGCTTTACTTTGCAGTTATTACTCTCTGAGGTTTATTTTATAATGATTTTTAATTGATTGACAATAAACATTCTGTCTCAGAAGTGAAATAAACCCCTGCCACCACGGTTCTTAGCATATCGCATTTTTAACAGTTAGCGGAACATAAATTTTTAATATTGTGCATAAGAAAGTTGTGAACTGTATCAAATGTTTTTATAGTAAACATTTTTTTTGTCACAGCACAAACGTGTGAAAACTTGTGAATGATGCAAAAATCACAAGTTACATCAAATATCCCAAGTTAGAATTTATAACTGGTCATATATTTGGAAGTTAGATAAATCACAAGTTGACAAATGATATCAAACGAAAGTTATATCAAATCTTCAATATGTCAAAATATTTTTGAGAAATTCAAGTGAATTAAAATGGAATAACTTTTGAAATCGAATAAATCCCAAACTTATTCCAACTTCTCAAGTTAAAAAAGTGAATAAAACGGCCCTTAGATCGTTTTCCTGAAAATCTAGAAGAATTGAGTGAAGAACATGGCGAACGATTCCACCAAGATATCCGGACAATAGAGGAACGATACCAGGGTCGGTGGGACCCATGATGGCTGATTTTTGCTGGAGTATTCAGAGTAACACTTCGTCATTCAAGAATAGTAGAAAATCGTATAAAAGAAAATTCCAGAGTTTGGAGTTTAAATTAATTATTTATTTATTTTCTTATTTTATTTCTTATAATAAAGGTTCAAGCAACCGAAAGAAGATTATTAGCAACTACGTTTGTCAAGTATGTTTTATCTTCGTATTGCACTTTTCAGGTAGAACTGGGTTTTTACAACACCCTTCTTGTGTGGGGTTTTTACAAGAGCACAAGCATTACATACAAATTTATTGCTGCTCAATGTAACTATTTTCAATCGAAATACATCTTTTTTCATTATCTTGAATCATAAAAAAAAAATTTAATTTTTTGCTCATTTTTGTTGAAATTGTAAAATTTCAATATTCTTGACGAAATGGGATACCTTTTCCTAATTGTGAATAATATCAAAATTTATCCATCGATTTTCTTATGAAATGTCTCATTTTATTCATAGCAGGTCAGGCTTTACTATCAAAGTGCTAAACCCAGCACTTTTTGCCGTTTAGGATTTTTTTAATTTAAAAAAAAAAAAATTTGTACACATTTTGACTGAAAAATATTATTTTTCACCACAACTTTTTAGATAACTCCGCAACTAAAAAAGAATGCTAAAAAAGAATGTTAACAAAACTTGTAGGTATTTTAGTAGCAAATTATTTGGTGTATTTAGTAGTCAAGTGGGATGAATCGTTCTTGAGTTATGTTAAAATCCGTGGAACAAGCTTTTCAAAGATCGACAATTTCACTTAAAAAATTATTGAAAAAAAACTTATCCATAGAATTTAAAATTTTGTCCATTTTTGTAATATGGATCTCGTAATACATCAGAAAAAATAGTGGTTTTAAATGGTATTTTTTCCTGTTGACCTGTGTAATCAGGTTGTTTCTAAGAAAACTTGGTTTCATATTTGTATGGCTTATCATGTTTTTACAGAAATAATTTTTACTTTAAAATTTGTAGTGCCTTATGACGGCTTTGTTGTGCAGTAGTTTGCTGTGGTGGCATCTAGAATCAAAACTTTTGCGAATTATCCTAAATCAGATAATTATTTCGATTTTTAAGTCTTGTTGCATCAGGTTATGTAAGAAACATCGATATTTTTGTCCTATATATAACTTAATACTAATAAAGTAAATCAAGAGCAAATAGTGCATACGTTAAAATAGAAGTGAAAAAACCAAAACGTGAAATCTTTATTACCCTATTTTCCACCAATATACCATTACTTTTATAAAAAATTAAAATAAACAAACATAGAAAACGAAAAGGAAATTCCACAAATTGTTGACTGATTATACATCATTAGTTTATATTGTTTCGTTTTTGTTACAAATTTTTTGTTTTTTTATTAATTTTTGAAAATAAATTTTATGCAAAAACATGATAAGCCGCATTTTTTTAAAAATGATTGGTTTCCACTATCCTTTCTTCGTTAATTTTTGGACATGTTTTAGAAGGCTTCCATTACGAATTATTACAAGTATTAAAAGTTAGAATACATGGAACGTCTATTTTATATATTTTTTTTAATATTCAAATGCGATTATTTCAAAATTTTTATTTTGTGGCTTATCATGTTTCTGCAATAAGCCCTTCAAATCATATACAATAATGTGCTTAATCTTAATACATAGTGTTTAATAATATAATAACTTGAAAGTGCGTGAGTGAAAAGTAAGCATAAACTTAATGTGTAAGTGCGTAATGCAAATAAATATATAACCGCGGGTCATTGTGCGTGGTGAAAAACAAGTGACAAGAATATGTACATTAGACCGGCTCAAAAATTGTATGGAATGTTTTAAAATTATACTTTTTAATGGGGCGCGCCGCTTTTATAAAACTAGACACTTTAAAATTAACAAAAAGCCTTAAAAATATTAAAAACATTAGTGCGTAGATGTCCCTGATCTGGTCATGGGGAATTTTTAGAAATTTTTTTTTGAAAACGCCGAAACAAAAAGAGATTAAAAAAAATTTTTTTGTAGATTACTAACCAAACTTTAAGAATCTTAAAATCAGTTATATTACGGATGTAGTAAAACCGGTTTCTTTTTGACTGCTTCTTGAACTAAATTTTTTTATTTATTTTTGCCAAATGTAGTTTTTAACTGCCGATTTTTTTCTTATATAATTCAATCGAGTTTAATAATATATTTTAATATTTTTTATGGAATTAAAGCTTTCAACTGATGCCAAACACTAATAATAGCAAAACTTCAAAATGCTCTAGGTTTCAAATTTTAAAAACTCCTTTTATATTTTTTATTTATTTATATGAACTCTAAGGAATTCAAATATTTTTTGTGAATTTACTTATCTTTGTTCTATGGTCAGCTACGACTTGTGTCATGTGTAATGTTCTTGTAAAACATAACGTGTTAATTTAATTATGACTCAAGTTAATTAAAGTCAGTCTCCTGTCAAATGCGATATGTAATACATTGTGACTCAAGCTGTCCGAACTAAATCAACAGTTCAATAAACTAATCAATGTGGTATGCCACATTTAACGGTCATACACAAAAGTTCAAATTACCATTATTCATGACACCACCTAGTCAGCAATTTTCTGGCTAATAAATTTAAGTTATATACATATGAAAAAATAGCATAAAACAGTCAGAAAAGAACCTTCGAAATAGAATAAACAAGTCTTTGAAAATGAATAAACAAATCTTTGAAAAATAAACATAATAATCTTTCTTTTGAACAATAAACATAATACTTGAAGCAAATACTGCCTTTGATTCTCAATACAGGTTAGCGATGCGTTAAAATCCGTGATGAGAGCTACTCCCCTTTCAGCTAAATGACAAGGAGATTCGATATTATCTTGAGACTATTTATGTACGAAGGCTCGCGATTCCAGTCAACCGGATCCACTTTGCAAAAATCCATTGATATTTTTAAAGCTTGAAAGAAAACTTTCTTGTAACAAAGTCTTCAAGCTTTACAGTATAATAGGTTAGGTAAGGTTAAGTTAAAGTCTTTGACCGGCCCACATAGACCAGATATTTGGTTCGTTGTGGTACCACTGGGGATCAACTCCTCCTCTCCTATGTACTGTCGTGAAAACCACCCTGAACTAATAATAAAAAGCAGTAGACGCTTAACGTCTACCTTCTCAAAATCTCTAAGTTCATCGAAAAAGAAGCTTCTTAGATGCTTCTGTCTTCTGCGGGCTAAAGCGGGGCATGAACAGACGAGATGCGATACCGACCACTCGTTTTTCAGTAAAACTAGGCCACTAGGTCTAGATGTGTTAGAGGTGGTGCTATGCTTCAACCTGAAATTAGCCAGTTCTGTGACATGTTGCCTTAGAGCCAGCTTGCAAGTCGCAAGTGGCATACCTAATGTTTCCATGTCCTGCCGGATGTACCTTCCCTAGCGAGCTCATCCGCTTTACAATTTCCCGGAGTATCCCTACGCCCTGGTACCCAGACCAGACGAATGTCGAACTTATCAGCTATCTCATTAAGAGACGAGCGACATTGAAGGGCTGTTGGTGATGTTAGGAACACACCTGCAAGGAATTTAATCGCTGCTTGGCTGTCTGTAAAAATGTAGATATCTTTAGTTGATATCTCACTATACCTCAGCCATTTTACAGCTCTATAGATAGCCATTATTTCAGCCTGGAAGACGCTGCAATGATCTGGCAGTCTAAATGAGGTTCTGATGTCCAGATCTGTTGAAAAGACGCCTCCCCCAACTTTGCTCTCAAGTTTTGAGCCGTCAGTAAAAATATGCGCGCCAACTTGGTTTAGCGGCAGTAACCCGTCCCACTCTGGTTGGGATAGCTGTGTGAAAGCCGTTCTCGAATGAGGGAGTGGCAATAGTGTAATCGATGCTGCTGGGAACTGCTCTTGCAAGATAGATAATTTAGGAATGACCTGTATGAGTGTTAGTCCACTGCGAGGTTGCTCTCAGGCGAATGGCTGCTTCTTGCGCCATCCTTTTTCCCATAATATCAAGGGGTATTAAGCAAAGAACCGCATTAAAGGCCGCTTTACATTATCCCACTGTGTGTTAACACATGTCAAAATTTTCATGTGTGATAGAAAGTGAGATGGTGTAAACAACGGAAAGCAATGTGTGTTCTTATTTTTTTGGCATGTCGTACCACATTTTATTTTTTGGTTTGTTTCTAATTTCATCACACATTCTATCCCACCAGAGATGCATTTTACCATAAACTTACTTGAAATTTATTATTTAGGTGAGAAAATTTTAAGCTCGTAATGTATTTTCAAATGGAATAACAGAAGGAAGCAGTTTTACAGCTTATTGAACTTTGTAGGGGCTTTAAATTGATTAAAAACCGATTCATTACTCAAATTTTCACGTTTTAGTATAGTGTAAAGTATAAAAATGCGGTGCGACTCTGTGAGATAGTCTAAAAGCGAAAAATTAATTTCTTCATACAAAAATTAAAAATGACAGCATGATGAAATTCAATTATACTTTCTATCTCACATGTGGTAACACACAGTAGGACAATGTAAAGCGGCCTTAAGCGCTTTCGATGAAGTGGACCTAAGCGCTCCGCTGATACATACGGCCGCAGTTCTTTGTACTTTCCCAAACAATTTGCAATTAGACTGTGTTTTTAGTGCTGTCCACCACACACATACACCGTATAACAAGAAAGGCCTCACTATAGCTGTGTAATTCCAACGTGCAATGTTCGGGGTAAGTCCGCACGTTTTACCTATAGCTTTCTTACAGGCATATAAAGCAACATTGGCCTTCCTAGTTCGCTCAAGAATATTCGTTTTCCAGCTTAACTTTCTATTCAAATTAACCCCTAAGTATTTTACCTCTTCCACGAAGTTTAGCAGAGTGCCATCCAGACGTGGAGGAATTATGCACAATTTCTGGCCCAAGTATTGAGATCGGAGAGCGCTGACCCAAGCAACTCCGAGAGAGTATTAGGAAACTTGCCCTGAGTAGCAATAGCTACATCATCCACTTAGGAAATCACCTTGCAACCCACCTTTTCTATTTTCCTTAGAAGTTCATTGACTACCAAGTTCCATAATAAAGGTGATAAAACAACCCCCTGAGGAGTGACTCTACTCACAAATCTCCTGGCCTTTGAGTCACCTAGAGATGCACTGACGACTCTGCTGGTCAGCAGGTTTTTTATCAGTACACAGAGTGACTCATCCACCCGAAGCTTCATGAGCGTGCTAATGATTCAGCAGGAAAGATGAAAGACTAATGGGTCTAAGCTCCCTTGGACTCGTTTGCGATTTCCTACCCGCATTCAAGACAACCTTTGAAAATGACACGAAGCCATGGAAGGATAATGGACAACGTCTGCTGTAGAGTGGCTGGAACTATACCATCAGGCCCAGCAGACTTATATGGTTTGAAACTAAACAGAAACCATTTAATTCTCTGTTCTCTGATATGATTTTTGAAGGATTACTCATGCCGGAGCCCTCTCACACCTTATGTGAGTGGGATCCACAGAGCAATCCGGGAAGTGGGTACTCAGAAGAAGATCTAGGTCCAAGTATCTTCTGATTTCTTTTAGTGGCTTGGACAGCTAGGATTAGAAGCGAGGATCTTACGAATTCTTGATGCTTCGGAAGATTCCTCTATATTGCCGCAGAAAAGCCTCCAGGATTTGCGCTGAGCCTTTCGAAGTGCTTTCTTAAAAAATTTTAAACTAGATTTATACTCATCCCAGCATTGAATTCTACCCGATTTCTTAGCTTTATTAAAAATCTTCCTGCACTGAGACCTTAGATTACTTATTTCCCTTGACCACCAAGATGGTTTTGATTTGCCTCTTGGGGCGCCCTTAGGGCATGAGATTTCTAAAGCCTCAATTAGAGTCCCCGTCAGCTGCTCCGCAATTGAATCTAGTTCATGTGCTGTCCAAGGGGGATTATCGGAGAGAGGGGGTAATGATGCTTCCACTACCTCCCTAAATTCACACCAATTTGTTTTCTTCAGATTCCTAAAGACAGCTTGGTTATTGTAGGTTGCTATACCTAACTTAACCAAAACTACAGTATAATACGAAGATCTTCGTGCAGCTCGCTTGGTTGATGTTTTGTTTCCTAAATTGTTCTGTAATGCTTTTGTCATTTTTGTTTTTGTTTTATCACTCAAAGAAGTATCAAAAAACGTCAGACCAATTAACTCCTCACCAAGGTACCAGAAATGATTCTCAAGTTTCTTTAAACCAATTTTTGATAAATCGGGGTTGACTTTTCAGCAGCTTTAGAAAAAAGAAATATGACTCAACTAAAATCAGTAATAGGTTAAATTTGCAAAAATTAAAATTTAATAAGAGGTCCGAACCATAATCTGTGATTGAGCGAAGTCCAGACACTCTCCCATCTTATCTCCAATTTTTTCAATTATGTAATCATCATCCGCTCCTATACTAAAAACATGTAGGTCTACATTTTTCCATTCCTTCTTAAGTCGCTTAAAAACGCTTATTTCAGGACCTATGGAGGGTCCTTCACCACTTTTGATAATACCAGACATAATTGTTTCAAGGATGTGATGCCTACAGGGAAAGTGTAGCAGATTTTTTCCCAGCTCTTTCTCAATTAAAGTCGCTACTCCATTAATTTTTCCTATAACGAAATAAAGCTATTGACTTATGATTATTAATTATAATCTCCGAAAATTTATTATACCTGCACAAGCCACCAATTTTTTCTTCTTATTTCCGTTCTCGTACTAATTGAGAAATAGCTACATCCTGATTCTTTCCTGTTCCATTTTTTAAAGTAGGCACGCCAAGGAGTTGATGTTTTCCTCCTCCCGCGACTAGTATTGGTAAACTATCAACTGTGTCACGACCAGTTAGATCCGGTAAAAGATTTCCACCCCAATGTATGGTTAATTGGGTTTCGGTTGCAAATGCCAATTTAATTTGTTCAGAAATTTCCATTCTAGACTTCATTCTGGTTCTTCTCATAGTTGAGGTGCTGATTACATTATTCTCCTTATATCATAACTCAGAAAATATTGTTCCTATCACTAAGGTTGGCATTCTGTTGGATGTATTGGCTCCGTTAGGGCAGGACATACTTTTGAGGAAAGGTGTTTCTTTGATGGAGTTGCGTTCTTTTTCTTATAGATTGAAACAGGTTTAAAACCATCTTCACGTCCATTGTAAACTGCATTCTTTATATTGCTTATCTCGCTCTTATCGTGACCTTTCAATTTTGTGCTATGCAAAATGGTATTTTGATATATATCAAACACTTGGTCAAGTTTTGTAACAAATATTTCTTCTTTTGATTTTTGCAATTTAGATGAACTATTTTTATTTTTCATTAAATTGTTCAAGTAGATAATTATTCGGTTTAATTTCCTTATGGATTTCTTTTGTTTTGCAACATTTTGGTCCATGTTCTTCCACACCACTTCACAATCTTTCACAACTTTTAATACACACTCTTTAACATGATCTATGTAGGTAATAACAATATGACACTTCCCTGAGTGAAGGTAAAACATCAATTTTAAGTTCTACAGCCTCTTTACCAACTAAGTGAATAAATCTTGTTTTAGCCATAATATTCAAATTATTTAGAAGAACAGTGAAAAGCGAAATATCGAAATTACATTGAAATGAGTAGCAGAGCTAGCTTTTGCTCATGTTTTTATTGAATCAGTTTGAGAAAATTTTTATTGTAAAAGAGTCAATAAACATAAGTTTAAAATTTAATTGATAATGTAATGTGAAACAGAAAATATGGTTTTGTTTCGGAGGGCAGCCCTTTCCACTTTACTATTATATATCAGCGATGCCAGTATAAAAATAACACAGTGCTACACACAAAATATGCAGGGGTTCTCATGCAGCAATTCTGTTTTGCTGGAGTCCATAGAGTACGAAAAAACTTATACTTTTTCTCAGTCACTTCGTTAAGTAAGTTTTTTTATAACAAATGTAGTGATATAACGATATTCCCAAAATTACAAGTTCAAAAAATCATAAGTTTACTCTGCATTACCGATTTTCAAAATTTTGCTTTTATTTTACAGATCTGATTTGTACCTTTTAATAAAAAAAACATTTTGGCAATCAGTTCAAAAATAGCTCAGTTACGGTCGATAAAGTAAAAAAAAAAATGTTGGAAAAAGTAAAGTCAGTATGCTGTCTAACTACTGCTGGTCTATAAAGCGAGAAACTAGCAGCGATCTTTATAAAAAACAAATGAAACGCAAGCATTTCTAAGAAAACACAAAAAAAAGCAAAAAACATGTTATCATAAAACTTGGCGTAACTGATTCATTTTGTAACCGATTTTTATGATCTTACCTGTTTTAGAAACCAACTTTAATATGATTGTCAATAAAATTTAAAAAAGCAGAATTTTCTGCCTAACGGTCAATTTAGAGCGAGATGAAAATTAACATTTTTTAATTTTTTTTTTTTTTTTTTACTTTATCGACTGTAACTGAGCCATTTTTGAACTGATTGCCAAAATGTTTTTTTTATTAAAAGGTACAAATCAGATCTGTAAAATAAAAGCAAAATCGGTTAATGCAGAGTAAACTTATGATTTTTTGAACTTGTAATTTTGGGAATATCGTTATATCACTACATTTGTTATAAAAAAACTTACTTAACGAAGTGACTGAGAAAAAGTATAAGTTTTTTCGTACTCTATGGACTCCAGCAAAACAGAATTGCTGCATGAGAACCCCTGCATATTTCTTTTTTTCACTTTTGTATCACTGTGTAATTGAAAAGTGTATCATGACATTACGAACAGTGAATATCCGACAAAAACAATCAACTTTAATTGTGCCTAGGAAACATCAAATTTAATAAATTTTATATATTGATGATGCTGTTTAAAAAGTCGAAAAAGGTAACTCTTAAAAGCCGGCTACCCGTTTCCGTCGTAAGATTTTTATAATTTTAGGTAAGTAAGACCTCAGAAGCCATAGATAAGGCCTCACTTACTTATAGGTCAATTTGCAGGCCAAACTCATTCACATAAGTTGTGATAAGGTCATCAATGGGCTTTAAGGTCTAAAATCTATTATTTTTATCTTAAACTTTCATAAAAAAAAATGAACAAACAAGAATGAAAAAAATTCTATTAATATTTCTATTAATGATATTAATATTAGATATTAATATTAGTTCAAAGAAGGGGATTAAAAATCAGCTCAAGTCATTGAACTCTATATAAAAATACAAAAATTGAATATTGAACTCGGTTGAATAAAAAAATTTAAAAAACGACACTTGAAATCGCTATTTAGCAAAAAAATTACAACTTTTCTGTTCAGAAAGCTATAAAAAAAATAATGGTTTTGAATAAAACCATTAATTTGATCATTTCAAGTTTTTGAAAGTATTTGAAGCAGCGCTGGGCGACCCTATAGCTAACTAAGCGCTCCCTGAGCGTAACTTTTCACATGTACTCAAAACTCACAACAGAAGAGAATATAATTCAATCGTTCGCTGATGGTGATGCTGTGAAGACCTATGTCGGAAATTTTATGTACACTCTTAAAAAACAACTTTTTGGTTTGTAGATTCATAATTCTTATGCACATATTTTTTATTTTGTAGAATTTAATATTATTTTCATATATTAAGGTTTAGTATAATTCATACATATTGCCTATTAAGATTCTTTGCATTTTTTTTAGATTATTTGTATTCATTAATTTTCTGATACTTTATTTTATGAGGTTCTGATTTTAATTTTAATGACTCGAATATGTTAGGATTTAATAATATTAAAACAAAAACAAAACACCTAAAAAACAATGTTTGAGTATAAATCGGAATGCGACCTTTCTTGGGAAGCCACTGCAAGCAAACTAATATAATTTATTTACTTAAAAGAAAATGCTGGGATAGTAATGACATAAAATAAATAGTGAACAATACCGATGACAAAAAATAAACACATATTACAGTATGTGTGGGGGTATAAACATACAAACTTACAAATCTAAACAATTGTGACAACTATTTCGCTCAGTGTGCGCTATTCGAGAGCGCACCAATACTAACAAGACAAAATAAAATGTGACTGTGTTAAAAAAATTATGTTGATATCTCTTTTTTGTTAAGAGTTATATTTTTATTAATTTGCGGGCTTAAAAATTTGAAAATATCCTTTAAGCTCTTCCAGGGACATCTGGGCACCATTGTTTTTTTTAATTAAAAGAATTTTTGTTCGATTTGGAGATCCTAGTTTTAGGAAAGCAACGCGCTCCTTAACATTTTAACGTTTTGGGAAAATGAGCAAATCCCGCTTGAAGCAAAAATTTTTTTTTTTGTAATTTATCAATATTCTAATTTTTAAATCTAAAAAAATTCATTTTAATTCGAACTAATTAAATTAAAAACATTTTTTATATTTGTATTTTTAAATTTTTAAAATAAATTTTACATATTATTAACCAAGTTAAACACATGCATTTTTAATTAGACATAGAATGAATACAGACACGACATCATAGACGCGACAAATTGTTCCAAGGGGAATAAAATACAGTAGATAACACTTTTAATCAAACTTATGTTGAATTACATCAAAATATATTGTACGAGTGAAATGTTGTAGTGTTTTTTATGCATTCTAAAAGAGCGGTTATATAGGGGACCTCTGTAAAAGTTTGGAAAGATAAATGGCACTTATAGTTAATACTGACTACTGAATACGAAATATTATCGAAATATAAGGTAATGGTTGAAAGTTCCGGCATTTTATGTAATTATGTTATATGGGAGGTAGGCGTGGTCATTGACCGATCCCACCTATTTTAAATCCCAAACACCCTATTGATATAAAAATAATATGTAGGGGAGAGTCTCCGGACACACTTGCGTTTTTTGCTCATAACTTTTTTCAAGTCAATATTATACGTACACAATTGGAAAGCTAGAGACCTCAACTATCTTTTTCCTGAAGTAACTTTATAGATTCAGTTGATCAGGAATATTTTATTATCAGTTTTGTGAAGGGGTAATTTTTAGCTAAACAAATTTTTGTACCCGGTTGTGGACACCCTTATAAAATCGCTTAAAATATGCAAAATATAAAGTAAAATGCATAGGTATAGAAATTAAAAATAATATGTAGGTATTTATTTATTTTAGAAAGAATGGCCTTCAGTGGCAAAATAAAAGAAATTTCCTTCAATGGCAAAATAAAAAAAAAAATTATTCATCCCAATCAGAAATGGAATGCTTGCTGTCATGTTTGATGGAGTTTGTTGACCACAATCACGAACGAATTTTAACAAAACACTATCTTCATCAACACTAGGTCATCAAAATTTAGTTCGACTTTCTTCACATACCGGATCAAACTGGTTCGAGGAAGGCCAATAGGCTTATTACGGTTCACAGTAATAAACTGCTGTGTCTTCTTACGAGTAGACACAACAGTCAAGAAGATACAACAGTTTCGAACTATTATGGTTCACAGCAATACGTTGTCACGTTTGATTGCGGAACGTATGTAGAATACGTTGCTTGACTGGTCCAGGGTTGCTTCGGAGAAAAGTAAAAACGTACTCTTTAAAAAGTATTTTTTAAATAGCAAAAATTACTATCATGATAAGAATTTTTTTGCGATATGAAGAGGAAATATTGTGAGCCCATATTTAAACCCGTTAATTTCAACTGGCGTTAAAAAATAGGATTAAATCTAGTATAATGAAATAGCTAGATTTTAAAATGTTTTTAAGTACAAGGAAGCTTTTTTACTAAGATTATAATGGTGTTGAAAAAAAATCCCGCTTCCCCTCCTTTTGGCCGGGAACACGTGCCCTTTTTATAGTAGCAACCAGAGAACTGCACAAGCCTACTTGAAGTCTATTTCAATTACTTGCTTGAAATACAAGTTCAAGCTAGCTTGAGCTCGATAATTTTGAATCATTTATAGCTTGTAATTGAATATAAATAAGCCCACGACAACTTGCGACTTGCATGTATGCTAGCTTACAAGCCAACGGCACGAAGTTTCAAGAAAAGGACATATGAAAAGACTTATTATTAGGTGGCAACCCTATTATTTCAAAATTTTATAATTTTGAAGTTCTTATAATAGATTCAGATTCAGCGACCCATTTTTGGTGTACCATTTTTTTTGACAGCCCCGAATTCATAAAACTACAAAAAATTAAGGTGGCAACACTATCCACCATCTTGAATTTTAAAATATTGACTTTAGATTCGAAATCAGCGAACCCTTAAAACTGATAAATGACGTTTAAAACTCTTAAAAAGACATATTATTAGGTGGCAACCCTATTATTTAAAAAATTTTTAATTTTGAAATTCTGACAACGGATTCGGATTCAGCGACCCATTTTTGGTGTACCATTTTTTTTGCCAGCCAAGAATTCATAAAACTACAAAAAATTAAGGTGGCAACACTATCTTGAATTTTAAAATTTTGACTTTAGATTCGAAATCAGCGATAATTACTTAACACTGATAAATGACGTTTAAAACTCTTGAAAAGACATATAATTAGGTGGCAACCCTATTGTTTCAAAATTTTATAATATTGAAATTCTGACAACGGATTCGAATTCAGCGACCCATTTTTGGTGTACCATTTTTTTGCCAGCCCCGAATTCATAAAACTACAAAAAATTAAGGTGGCAACCCTATCCACCATCTTGAATTTTAAAATTCTGACTTTAGATTCGAAATCAGCGACCCCTTAACACTGATAAATGATGTTTAAAACTCTTAAAAATACATTTTATTAGGTGGCAATACTGTGGTAAAAATTTAGGTTTCAACCCTTACCTCCATCTTAAATTTTAAAACTGTGAAATTTTATTCGAAATCAAATCCGTTGTCAGAATTTCAAAATTACAAGAATTCGCAAAAATAAAAAATCTAGGTGGCAACTCTATCCGCCATCTTGAATTTTAAAGTTTGACATCATTTTCGAAATCATTTACCCCTAAAACTTCCAACCACGTAGTTCACAGAATCCTTAAAAATCCTATTACGCTTAAGCTCTCTCTAAACAAGCTCATTGAATTTTTTGGATACTTGCTTCAATTGGATACTTGCCTTCAATTTCAAGCTTTTCAAGCTTTTTGCCGAAGGCATCAAGCTCTCCCTTACCTTAAACTTCGTGCCGTTCACTTGTAAGCTAGCATACTTGCAAGTCGCAAGCTGTCGTGGGCTTATTTATATTCAATTACAAGCTATACTTGATTCAAAATTATCAAGCTCAAGCTAGCTTGAACTTGTATTTCAAGCAAGTACTTGAAATAGACTTCAAGAAGGCTTGTGCAGTTCTCTGATGCCAATAGCATAACTATAATTTAAGAATTATGGCAAATTTAAAATACATCTTGTTTTTAGTTTAAAACCCTTCTCCCGTCATTTCTTAACTAATAAAAAAGCTCTTCTTTCTATCATAAATATTCCAAAATAATAAAAAGTTAGCATCGCAGAAATTTTCTCACTCTCAAAATAAGAACGTAATAATTAGTACGTTTCGATGCAACTGTGAACTGGTCACTGTCAAAATAAAAAAGTAAACAAACAAACAATTTCGAATTCAATTGCTAAACTCAGTATAATTCTGTTCACAAGGAGACGTATTAAATAAAATTTTCATTTTTAATCTATTTCGTTTCTTCAACACAACACCAAATAAGCTGTCTTCAAAATTTGGCAGATAACAAGACAATAAAGCACAACTGCTATGTTGCGTAGTAAGTGTATTAAAGAAACAGCACAGAGAGAATATATGAACGAGAGAAGTCATCGAAACATTAACAGAACGTTAACATAAATCCAACGATCCGAATATTAATACGGTTCGAACAATTGGTTGCCAGCGTGTGCTGCCAGCAACACAGACTCTGCCAGCAGATTCAGACGAAAAGGAAAAAAAAAACAAGCAACAAGCAACAGCGAAAAACAAAACAATACTCCAATTGAATTTTATGAATGAATTGGAAACAAATTAATAAACACTATTTGTATTGCTACTTATTGGTATGTTTGTGTGTTTATGTAGAATTTGTTTTGTTCTTTTCTTGACGTTGTTGTTATGCTATATTTTATGCTTTTGATCGTGTTTCCGATATTTTTCTTGTTTGGCTGAGCTAAAATAAAAGAAATTGGCCAATTTGTGCTGTTTCTTAACTAAGCCAAATATGAAACAAGTGAATGTCGTTATGGCTTAACAAATTATTTCAATGCGCGAAATAGCGAATATATATTTTATTTATCTATACTTATGCTATATATTTTATCTTTCAATGTACATATTTTAATATTTTATCTATATATGTATATTTTATCCATGTTTTGTAAAATTCTAATTTATCTACAATCTTCTGGCCATGCATTTGTATGAAATATTAAATTTTTTCGAAAATTAAAATTATGACTTTTTAAAAACGTGACGTTTACAATAAAAACCAGTGTTGCTATTTCGATAGTATAAGCTTGAAGCTTGAATAAACCTCCAAATTATTAAATTAAAGACTCTAGTTGACAGAGTATGAGTCTTGTTTTCAATGGCGTTTATTCTCTTAATTTTATAGGAAAATACAAGTATTAAATATTAACTGTAGATAAGACAAATATAAGCTAAACAAATCTTACATCTTTTGTGCTCCAAGGCTTATATCGAAAAGACTGTTGAAATGATAAATTATGCTTTAGAAGCTAGCCATTTTGATTAACACCAATACATTTGTACAATACATAACTATAATATAAAACATAACATTATAGTGATATATGAAGTGTTACACATACCTAAATTCCATTATTTGACATTCTTTATAATTTGCTGCATCACTGAACTGCTGGGTTGCCATCAATTTTCAACATCCCCACCCCCGTGAACTGACCCGGAGGGGAGGATTCACCTTCTTCGGTTGACGTTTCGACATCTAGCACTGCCAGCTTTGACACTGGCCTCTTCAGGTTCTCTGTGCTCGTACTCACATCAGCTGAACGTGCAACTCCGTCCTTACCATAATAAAGTTTGGACACCCTGCCGCGCCTCCATTGATTTCGAGGAAGAGCAACGTCACAAATATACACGAGGCAACCTGTTCTGATAGGCTCGGATGGTTGGCACCATTTTACTCGACGAGTTAAGTCTGGCAAGTACTCCCTTATCCATTGATGCCACATTCCATTCTTTAAGTTTTGTGCTATGCGCCACTGCTTTCGTAACTTCATCAATTTTGGCTCAAACTGCGCCGGAGTCTGTGTTGAATTTGCGCAGCCGAGCAGGAAGTGGTTCGGTGTCAGTGGGTCTGGTTCCTCTGGTGTTACTGGCAAGTGAGTGAGTGGTCGAGCATTTACGATGTTTTCAGCCTCAATTGAAAAGCTCTGCAGTGTCTCCAACCGCGGCGATTGTTCTGTCAGCATTACAGATAGTGCTTTCTTCCTTCGCTTGGGTTTAAAGGGGTGTTAAACTTCCACTCTATTCCAAGTGGACTTAGACAGCTTTTATCTGATCATTGTCCAGGAAATCACTAACGCCTCGCAACTCTTACCTATTCCAACAAAATTGGTCCCATTGTCACTTCTGATTTGCACCGGTACACCACGTCTGTTTACAAAATTTCTGATGCAAAGGAGGCAAGCATCGCTTGAGAGATCCGCCGCAACTTCTAAATGAATAGCACGGATGGTTAAACAAGTAAATAATGCAACCCACCTTTTTTTTCTCTACTCCTATGAATGGATACTTTAATGGGACCAAAGAAGTCTAGCCCAGTATACGAAAACGGTCGTACATATGGTGTCAACCGTTCTATTGGAAGTGCTCCCATTTGTGGCTGCCTGGGCTTAGCCCTGCGGATTTTGCAAAATGTACATCGTGATTGCACTGTGTTTACTAAGCTTCTTATGGCTGGAACCCAAAAACGTTGCCTGATCTCATTTACCACTGTTGCCTGGTTGATGTGAAATAGTTTTGCATGAAAGTGTTGCACGATGAGAAAGGTCAGAGGATGATTTTTCGCTAAGATGATAGGCTGCCTAGCCTCTTTTGGTAACACGAGAGCTTGTTTAATCCTTCCTTCTACCCGAAGCAGGTCATCTTCATCGAGGCGTGGGTTCAACTTTAATAATGAACTGTTTTTTGAGATTGGTTCACCACGAAATAATTGTTGACGCTCGCTTTCGAAAGATTGCACTTGAGCCCATCGACAGATGTATTTTTCAGCTGATAGCTCTTCTAACGCTGTCAGCTCTCCACATAACCTTTGTTCTTGCCGCCCTTTCCTTCGAAGGTTGTTGTAATAATGTAACAACCAAGCCATCACTCTTTTGAACCTGGAATATTTTGAAAACCGCTTGATATCTGGTACAACTAAATTCAATTGCTAAGCTGCCAGAAGATAATGTTTTGCCCGAAGCTCTTCTTCGCTTCTGTCGCTTTCGAGCCTTATAAGCGGTTCTTTCGGCCAATGATCTTCAGCATGCCTCAAAAACTCGGGACCATTTATCCATCTGTTGTCTGGCCGATAGTTTTTTGGGAATTTTGATCTCGTCGCTTCGTCGGCCGGGTTGTCAGAACCTGGACACCACCGCCAGTCTTCGATATGACTACTCTCAAGAATTTCCGACATGCGATTTGCAACATATTGCTTATATTTTCTATAGTCCGAGCGGATCCATCTAATAACCGTGTGGGAGTCGGTCCAGAAAACAAATTTATTAATATTAACATTATGACATTTCATCACCATTTGCATTAGCCTCACACCCAAAACTGCTGCTTGGAGTTCCATATTTGGTATGGTGTGGTATCTAGTGGGCGCACACGAGCTTTTCCCTGCAACGAATGCTATTTTAAATTTATTTCCATTATCCGCTCTCCAATACGCTACCGTTGCCATTGCCTCTTCGCTTGCATCCACAAATACATGCAGATCCAACTGTGCCTTCTCAAATTCACTGAAATAACAGCGTGGCACTCCAAACTTCCCTACCTCGGGTAATCCAAACCTTCCAGCGGCTATACAAATCTTCATTCAGAGGATCATCCCACTGCAGTCCTGCTTTCCATACCGCTTGCATCAGCACCTTAGCTGAAACCATGAAATCTGCTATAAAGCCAAAAGGGTCAAAAACTGACATATTAACACAAAGGACTTCACGTTTTGTGGGCTTTCTTTTGAAGTTAAGAATTTCATTTGGCACTTTATGAAATTGCAATTTAAAAACAAAAACATCTTTTTGCGACAGCCAGTGCATGCCTAAAATTCTCCCTGTTTCACCTTCGATGTTGACAGAGTCTTTTGAGTCACCAGCAGCATTGCCAGCAGCAGCTTTTATTTTGCTCGAGTTAGATACGATGTTCCGAAGCGAAAAACCTCCGGCCTGATGTATTTTGATAACAGCCTGCGTTACTTTTATAGCCTCATTTTCCGTCTGGAAACAATCCACATAGTCATCCACATAATGTCTCTCAGTAATTGCAACAACGGCCCGTGGATACTCTTCTTGAAAACGATTAGCATTTACATTTTTCACATATTGCGCAATGGTGGGTGAACACGTTGCGCCGAAGATCATTCGCTCCATCACAAACACTTCAATCGGCTGAGATGCGTCGCCATTTCTCCACAAAAAACGCTGGCTATCTTGATCTTCCTTTAAGATTGACACTTGGTGAAACATCTCCTTGATGTCACCGCAGACTGCAAATGGTGCTTGTCTAAATTTCAGCAAAATTGAAATAAGCGGCTGATTTATGTCAGGTCCTGCAAGGAGGGCCTTATTAAGCGATATACCTTCAACCTCCGCCGCGGCGTCGAAAACGAGACGCAGTCCTTTCTTATTTGGATTTCTCACACCGAAGTGGGGTAAATAAAAGGTTTTATCCGATCGTTGTGCTGATTCTGCGGCAGAAAGTTTACGGGCATAGCCTTTTTTAACATAGTCGTCGATTTTATCGCAGTATTCTTTTGCATATTGTGGATCTCGCAGCATTTTTCGTTCGACGCCTTCAAGCCTTCGCGTGGCCATTAGGAACGTATCTGGAAATGGAGGGGCAAATTCCTTCCAGAGCAACCCTGACTCGTACCACCCATCAAGTTTTTTCGTGGAGTGCTCCAAAATTTCTTGTGCTCTTTTGTCATCTTTTGAAGCTAACTGCTTAACATCCGGTTTCAGGCCAAAATTTTCTACATCAAAGTAATCACGCATTAGCTTATGCAAAAACGTTGAATTTATCATCTCTTCTATAATGTAAAACGTGTCTCGCGTCCGCTCTGAGCATTTCGTTTTTGGTCGGTCCACACACCATCCACCCTAACTATGCTATCGGTCCAGAAGTCAGCGACGTACGTGGAACTTCAATGGGTACGGTCAGAAATGCGTGTGCTAGACTTATAATTATTTGTGGCTGGACATCCTGATAATTTTGCAGTGGCAACCCTCTGAGATGAGCAGTACTGTTTTCTTCAAGCTCACCATATTTAAAAGTTTGAACTGGCAATACTAAGTCCGCTGATGTATAAACATTTTTCATATCAAAAACCATTGCACCTTCATTAACGCCACTAATTCTCAGATCAACTATTTCTGTTCGTTTCGTCGATGTTTGATGATTGAGCCACTGTAGACTGAGAGAATCAGGTTGCCCGCGAATTCCCAAGCGTCGAGCAAGCCTCTGGTCTACCATTGAGACATTTGCTCCATCATCAACAAACGCGTATGTAGTGATGACTTCGGTGGCTCCATACAACCGCACTGGAAGAACTTGGAACAAAATTTGTTGGCTTCTTTTGCACCCACCTGCATGGCAATTTCGACCGTCTGGAATGCGCGTCAGAACATTCGACGCAGACGGCGCTAAAGATTGTAGAGTTTCAGTCTGATTTGTTGGTTTGGCATGTAGAAGCCGATGATGCGATCGTTGACAACCGTCGACTCCACACCGACGTCGCTGCCGGCAGATATCTGTCTGGTGGCCCTTCTTCAAGCAGGAGAAACAAACCTGAGCATCTTTAACCTTTTTCCAGCGGTCATCTACGACTAGCTGTAAAAAATATTGACAATTAGTTAATGTGTGGCACTGGTCATCGCAGGCGGGACATTTTCTTTGCACTACACTCACTCCCGCAAAGTGTTTTCTCACGTCTGGTGTTAAGGTGTTAGAGGCTATCTTTCTATAGTTTTTTACAAGGGGCAGCATCAATGAAGTTGGCAATGCATCCGCTACCATGTTGCCCAAACGCCGCAGACAGCTTAGCCATTGACTAAAGTCGAGTATGGTCGGCGGTCGCTCCAGCAAAATACATTTTTCAGCCCACTACATCTGACGCGACATGGGCAATTTTGCGACGAGCTCGCTTAACAGCGTAGGATTACTTAGGTGATGCTCACCATGAGCTACTTGTAAAAATGCTGCCATGTTCACCATTTTATTAGCAAAATCAATCAAAGCTTCTAGATTACCTTCAACAAGTAAGGGCACAGCACGTACCTTTTCAATTTGGCTCTTTATGAGTTGATCTGGCCTCCCAAAAGTTTCCCTGAGCGTTTCCATGATGGCGGAGACGTTGCCAGAGCTACATAGTAAAGATTCTACGGTCTCGCGGGCGCGACCTTTTAGTGCTTCGCGTAAGCGCATAATGTTATGGAGTTGTGAATACTCGAACTCAGCGGTAGTGGCCTCAAAGGCTTCGGCAAACGTCTGCCATTCCTCGGGATGACCTGAAAATGGCGGCAGAGGGTACACTTTTTCTGCCTGTGTGCAACTTCTGAAGATACTGAAAATGGAGTATTTCGCCATGGTTGTTGCATTGTGAGATCGACTTGCATGGAATCTGGCTGAGCTGGTGTGATATCTCGGCGCTGTCACAAGAAACCTGGTTGCTGCATCGACTGTGACGTTAGATGTATCGGCTGGGTCTGCTGTGATGGCTGCTGAATCTGCATTGACGATTGCTGCGTTGGCTGTGACTGCTGCGGCGTCGGCATTGACAAATGTTGTGTCGGCTGTGACCGCTGCTGAGTCGGCATTGACGATTGCTGTGTCGGCTGTGACTGCTGCGGCGTCGGCATTGACAAAGGTTGTGTCGGCTGTGACTGCTGCTGAGTCGGCATTGACGATTGCTGTGTCGGCTGTGACGGCTGCTACGTCGGCTGTGGCTGCTGTTTCGTCGGCTGTGACTGCTGCTGAGTCGGCATTGACGATTGTTGTGTCGGCTGTGACAGCTGCTGCGTCGGCTGTGGCTGCTGTTGCGTCGGCTGTAACTGCTGCGGAGTCGGCATTGACGTAGCATACTGACGCATCTCTTCTCGAAGGCTACTTACTGTTCCTGAGTAATGCACCTAACTGCACCTAAGTAATCCTGCTGGTTGTTTGAGTATGTATAGTATGCATTTGTCTGCAAAACCCATTCTTCATTTCAAGCAACTTATGATCGTATTCACGTGATATTGCACCTAAATCTTTATCTTTACCTTCCGAAACGGCAGCTGGTGTAGCAGAGGTGGTGGCATAATTTAATGGCGTTGATGGTTCGTTGCCAGAGGTAGCAGGCGTTTTTGTTGGGGAACGTTCCACTGGCATGTCGTTAAAGTCAATGAATCTGGCTGGTGGAATTCCCTTGTTCTTCCTCTGACTGATTCGCTTTAAAGACTCTTTTTCGGGCATTAACGAACCACTTTTGACAATAAATGACTGAGTAAATATCTAATTTCGAGTTGTAATAAGCGGAAAGTTTTACGGCGACAAACAAAGGCCCAAATTGTTATTTTGTGGAGGCAAAAAGTCGAGGCTCAAAGTGCACGTGTAGAAATTTAGAATTAGAAATGTTTCTCAGAAGATAGAATAAAAATGTTGCTTTTTCGATAGTATAAGCTTGAAGCTTGAATAAACCTCCAAATTATTAAATTAAAGACTCTAGTTGACAAAGTATGAGTCTTGTTTTCAATGGCGTTTATTCTCTAAATTTTATAAGAAAATACAAGTATTAAATATTAACTGTAGATAAGACAAATATAAGCTAAACAAATCTTACATCTTTTGTGCTCCAAGGCTTAGATCGAAAAGACTGTTAAAATGATAAATTATGCTTTAGAACCTAGCCATTTTGATTAACACCAATACTGTCAGTTGATCTCGTATATTAGTTGGTGTCGGTTGTGTTTTATCGTGTTATGTAAAAGCCTTTGTTTGTTATATTCGTGAGTGTATTAAAACAGTTTTAATATCGTAATTAATTAAATATTATATTATACTTACTAATATCTTTAATATACAACTATTCCATTAAATAATACTTGTGCATTTAAGTTGTGAAAGGTTAATTCTTGCATATTAATTTTGTTTGACTTGTTTAGTTAATGCAGTGTTGTTGTTTTTGCATGCTTACTGTGTTTTAGTTTCTTCTTTGTGCGGTGATTTGTTTATCTTCAGCTCAGTGAGTGTTGTTTTTGTTTTTTAGTTTCTACTAAACTGTGCACAAACTGCCTGAATATAATAACCCTAAAAGCACATTTTGCATCTGCTCATTTTTTAAAAATTAAACATGGATTATTTGTCTGCAGAAAATATCGTTGCTTGTTCTTTAGACGAACTTTGCAAAAGCCAAAACATTCTGAACCCCATGTTCAGCTGTTCTGGTCCATGTGAGAAAATGTTTCGTGCATCTTGTGCCGGTATTTCCAAGTCATGCCTTGACGACTTAAAATCTCTGCGATCAGGTCTTCGCTGGTACTGTGCTTCGTGTAGGGCACTTTCCCCAGATGAACTTTATTCAAAAATTAAGCTTTTTGGGGAAAGTCTTAACTCGTTAAACAACAATTTTCGAGAAATTGTAACATTTTTTAGTGAAGTTAGGGCCGCACCCAGTACTAGAGTCTATGATGAAAATTCCATTTCGGAAAATATCCCGCTTGCTTTGTCACAGACTGTTTCTTCCGGGACACAAACAATCCTTTCATCAGAAGACCATATTATCTCAAATAGAAAGAGAAAAAATAAAAAAACTAATAAGAAGCGAAAATCATCTGGATCTACTTCTCAGGCCAAGCAGCCTTCAGCACCGCTTTTGAACAAGAACACTCCAGTTACTTCCTCGTCACCTTCTAACAGTCCTTCTTTGACTAATAGTTCAGTTTTGACTCCTATTGAGCCTAGAAATCTATCAAGCTTAAGGGCAGTGTCGAGGAAAAAAATTTATTTATTTCACGTCTTCAGCCCGACACAACTGTTGAATGTATTGACTTTTATCAAACATAATAAATTTTTGAGTCAAAATGCATTTTGCTCATGCAAAAAAATAGGTAATAAACCTTCCCATGCTTCCTTTATTCTCACAGTTCCAGCTGAAGAGTTTGCAACTGTTCTAAACTCTAATTTGTGGACTGATAATATACTCGTTACAGAGTTTCAGCCTAAGAATAAGCCTAGAGGGACGACTCAAGCCGCTCGTCAATCCCAAAAAAACTGAATAGGTTATCCCTTTACTATCAAAATGTAAGGGGATTACGCTCTAAGACGCGAGACATATTTTTAATGTCTCAGAATTTCTCTGAGGATATTATCGCACTGACTGAAACTTGGTTAAACGGAAGCATTGCTGACTTAGAATTGTTTGATAACAGTTTTGAAGTTTATAGAAGAGATAGACATGCTGACAATACTTCTGCTGTCGGTGGAGGTGTCTTATTAGCTGTAAGGAACTCCTTAGTTAGTTCCATTATTGTTATTCCCTGCTCTGCTAACATCGAACTTATATGCGTCAAGGTTGTACATTGCAATTCTAATGTATATCTTATTAATGCATACGTTCCTCCTAAGAGCAGTGTAGAAGTTTATGCAAGCCTTGCGGATTGCATAGAATATGTCAAAAGCATAATTGACGTTAATGATGACATTTTATTGTTAGGTGATTTTAATCTGCCTGACTTGAAATGGGAATCTTCTGACGATGATACATATTTTTGTGCATCTAATTCGAAGACTCGCCAAGAGCATATATTTGTTGATAATATATGTTCTGACTTACAACAAGTGAGTTGTATTTATAATAGTCGTGAAAGACTTCTTGACCTGGTCTTAACTACAGATAGTAACAATGTGATTGTTGAGAGGGCCCCTCATGTTTTGACTGCTGTTGATGAATACCATCCACCATTGAGCATATGGTACAAATCAGACAGGGATAATATAGTAAAGTCTAACTCAATAGATAAAGTTTATGAATTCAATTTTAAAAAAGCTGACTTTTTGAAGTTGAATCATTTACTTCAAAGTAAACTTCATGTTATTTTAGAATATGTTAATAATAACACTCTTGATGATTCAATTAATTTTTTTTAAATGGAAATCTTTGCTATGTTTTCTCTGTCCGTGCCATATAGCCTCAAATTTACGAAAAATTGTGCTTACCCCTGGTACACAAAGGAATTAAAGATTCTTCGCAACAGCAGGAATAGGGCATGGAAAAAATATGTCTGTAGCTTGGACTTGAATGACCTAGAAATCTACAAGCGTTTGTTTCTGGACTTTGAAAATTGCTCAGCTACCTTATATCAAAATTATTTAGACAGTACTAAGCTGAGAATATTGTCTGATCCGAAGAAATTCTGGGGTTTCATAAACACCAAAAAAAATCTGATGGATTCCCTTCATCATTTAAAACCTCTGACGGATTTACTGACGATCCTGTCGTTATTTGTGGTCTATTTGCCAATCTCTTTAAAGAGTCATTTTGTTCAGACTCTTTTAATCCTGATGAAGAGTACTTTGAATATATGAACTCTACACCCAGGGTTTCGTTGGATTCTATATCCTTTACTTCAGAGGATATTTTAAAGTATATTGGATTGATCGATGAGGATTTTAACGCTGGACCTGACGGAATTCCTGCCGCAGTGTTAACACGATGTGGTTCCGTTCTAAGTCAACCACTGTCCATGTTATTCAATAAATCAATTAGCGAAAGTATTTTTCCACTTTTTTGGAAAAAATCTTTTATAGGCCCTATCTATAAAAAAGGTTGTAAGAACGATATAAACAACTACAGGCCTATCGCGAAACTCTCGTCGATTCCAAAACTTTTTGAGCGCCTCGTGTATGATCGTGTGAAGATTTACTGTGGGAAGGTCATGACAACTCGTCAGCATGGATTTGTTACTGGCAGATCCACTGTGTCTAATCTCCTCGATTTTACAACGTTTTGCTTAAATTCATTTTATTCAGGTAACCAGGTCGACTGTATTTACACTGATTTTAGTAAAGCATTTGATAAACTGCCACACAACTTAATTCTATTTAAACTTAAGTTAATGGGTTTTCCACAATTTTTTGTAAGCTGGAGTCAATCGTATCTGACAGAGCGATCTTATCAAATACGATTTCGAGGCGTATTGTCAGCTGAATTTATTGCTGAATCAGGTGTTCCTCAAGGTAGCCACCTTGGTCCACTTCTGTTTATTTTAGCCATTAATGATGTAACCCACATCATCAAACACTCTCATCTACTTATCTATGCAGATGACATGAAAATATACAGAACAATAGATGCTAAAGACAATTCAGATCTGCTCCAGTCTGATTTGAAATTCTTTTGAAATTTGGTGTTCTAAAAACAATATGTTTCTAAATCCAGATAAATGCCAAACTATGACCTTTTCGCGAAAAAGGAACAATTTAATTTTTGAGTATACGATAAAAGATACTGCATTAAGTCGTGTAGATGCTGTCAAAGATCTTGGTATATGCATGGATTCTAAGCAATCGTTTAACGTTCATATTGATTACATTTGTAAAAAAGCATCTTCTATGCTCGGGTTTATGAAACGCTGGGCCAAAGAATTTAATAGTATGATCACAACTACAACACTGTATTATGCAATTGTGCGACCTCACTTAGAGTATGCAAGTCAAGTTTGGTCCCCAAGTTACAATGTACATGTTGAACGTATAGAGAGAATCCAAAAACATTTTGTTCGGTTTGCTCTAAGGGGCTTAAGTGCAACTGACACTTTAAAGCTTCCTCCTTATGAGGATCGTTTAAAACTATTAAAAATGCAATCTTTGAATGAGAGAAGGAAGTCTGCAGATATCGTCTATTTACACCAACTAATAACTGGTGTATTCGATTCACCAGAACTCCCAACTCTTATAAATTTTAACACTAACCGTAGAAGCAGTAGAAATGCTAACAATTTAATTTACTTACCTTTTAGTAGAACAAATTATATGGCTACTGCTCCTTTACATCGCATGAGTACCTTTGTTAACAACTGTAGCTTTTTTGATGTTAACTTATCGAAAGGTCAACTCAAAAGTAGATTGAAAACTAATGTATGATTAGATCTATGTTAACGCATGGTTAGTTGTTATGTCTTGTGTTGTCCCTGAGCCCAACCCATATTATGGTGGGTAAATTTTTCTCACTTTGGATTGTTTTGGACCACTCTTATCGATATCATTAGGGCTATTCACGGTTTGAATTCAAACTGTGAATGGCCTTATTGAGATGTTTTAATGTTATTTGGGCTGGTTCTTAAGACGATCTAATGCGGAGAAAGTGCGAAAAAGCTGTAGTAGCTGAACTCTATTGTTATTGTATGTAATAAAAAAAAACAAAAATACATTCGTACAATACATAACTATCATATTTACAATATAAAACACAACATTATAGCGATATATGAAGTGTTACACATACATAAATTCCATTATTTGACATTCTTTATAATTTGCTGCATCACTGAACTGCTGGGTTGCCATCAATTTTCAACAACCAGCATGTATTCATATGAGTTCGATAGGAGTGCGCTAAATTACCGCGAGTTGATCTTTTTGTTGCAAATTGAAAAACATATGAAAATTATTGGACTTTTTACACATTTCTCTATTTTTTTGCACATAACGCCTTATTTTGTGCATAAAATTGGTATGCACTTCGTTTTTTATTGAATTGTCTCTAAAGATGAGCTATATGACATAAAAATTGGATAAAAATAATCAGAGTTTTGATATTTTAGTTTTTGAAATAATTTAATTTTTTTCTTATTTAGTAAAAATAAATCTAAAAAATTCAAATTTGAAAAAATTGCAATAAACTGCTATTGAAATGTTTTCTGAAACAGCATTTAATAAAAAACAAACAAATTATGTGATTACGTTGAATAACTTGGTCGTTAATAAATTTTTTACTAGAAGTGTAACATTTTGTAAATTTCAAGTTGGAGTATTTTTTCCAAAAAAATTTAAAAAATGCAAAATTTATAAATTCACGGTTGGCTAAAGCATAGTCTTATGCTATTTCAGGCAAAAAATTACAAAAACAAAAATTCAAATAAAAAAGTTATAGCTGTTGAAACTTCCTGTTTTTTTTTCCAAAATGCTCAAAGTTTTTGGCATTTCGAACACAAAAAAATTCATAAAAAAATTAATATAGATATGTTTCTTATTGAAAATGGCTTCAACAATATAAAAATAAATTTTCTGATTTTACTTAGAAGAAAGTTTGGAGTTCCAGGGCTGCCAACATATCAGACCCTGGTTCAAGGGTAAAAAATATTAACAATACCCAAAAAACCAACCAATTTTATTTTATGTTTGTGTGTCTATGCAGAATTTGTTTTGTTCTTTACTTTACGTCGTTGTTATGCTCTATTTTATGCTTTTGATCGTGTTTCAAATTCTTCTTGTTTGGATACGCAGAGCTGAAATGAAATAAATTTGCGATTTGTGATTTTTCTTTACTTTCCCAAATAAGAAATAAGTGAGTGTCGTTTTGGCTAAAGAAATTAATTCAATATGAAAAATATTTTATCTAATAGGTACATAGATTCTTTATACTCTATATTTACTTCTGTATTCTATTTATATACCTGTAAATTAAAATAATGTAAAATCAAAGAATAGATCATACTTAATTACAAAAATTTACTATAATTAATATAGTAGGTATATTACCTACTATGTATTTATATTTTTCTAATTTAATTTCCAATTTTAAGCAGAAAAGGTAAAAAACCCACCACATATTTGTTGTTATATATTAAATACATTTATATTATATTTATCTATTTTCCTATTAAAATTATCTTAAAAATTTTTTATATGCATTTTGTTTTTAATAAAAAATTTCATTTCTTTGGTTTATTTTTTTATTACATACATTTTATAGACACTACATAATAGTATGTATATATTAAATTGATAACATCTTAAACGGGAAATATTTTTAGAAATATTTTTAATTTAATTTAATTAATCTTATAAATTAAATATTTTATATTCGTAGTTTCATGCTTATGTTTATATATATTTGGGAATTTTAATTGTTTTTTATTAATTTGATTGTAGCATTTTACAATATGATATCCACATATATGTTTATATAATATACATATTGAAAAATATTGAATTTTCTGACATCCAAGTTTTCATTTCTTCCACTTTATTTTGTTGTTTTTTTTAAAAAAAAACATTTATAATTGAAATATGTATTGCATAATTTTGTATATTAAGATTGATAACATCTTCAACAGTAAATCTTTTTTAGACTTTACTTTACTTTAATTTAATCAATCTTATTAATTAAACATTTTACAATCGTTTTTTTTTTTTTTGTTTATGCATATATAAATTTTGGCATTTGAATTAATTTTTTATATATTCATTTGTGGACATTTATGACATAATATGATATCCACATATATGTATTAATGTTCCTAATGAAAAATACCGCATTTTTCTAACTTAAGCAAAATTTGTACAAATTATATACCCCTGGTTTTTTTATTATTATTTTTATTTTGAGGAAAAGCTTGAGGAATTCATTGCTTTAGCATCATCGGGACAATGCAATGGAAAGTTTTGCAGTTCTGAATAGTCGACTAATTGCTTATATTATTCTGATAGGAAAAATTTATGTGATAACATCACATCCTGTATCAGGCATCCTGTAGCTAGAGATTGCAATAAAATCAAAAACTTAAAGAATTAATTACTTATTTAGAAATTATGAAGCTTAAAAATTATTATAGTTTATAGTTTAATTATAGTTTAATTTTTACACTGCTCTCAATGATATCCTTTGTTAATGATATCTTCCAGGAGCTTCAGATAAAATTTGCTTTGCTTAGAAGATTGAACCAAAAAGATTGCAACTCTATAACAACATATCCGCAATATTTTTTTCAGTTTAGTCTCTGGCATATTATTTTTTATCGCAATAAAACGAGAATGATGTTATGTTCGAATAAAAGTTAAAACTATTCGTGAATGGTCTACCTTCTAATTTATCAAAGTTTCCGTTTGGACAACATGAGAAACTATAGCAGGAAAATGTGAGAAATCTACTCTGCAAATGAATTCCTTAAGTCTATTAGAAACTACAGTGAGTCAGTTTATCATTATGCATGGACTAAGGTAGTTTGTTTATAAAATATAATGCATAAAAAAACTATATTGTCTGTCGGCTCCTATTCAGAAGCTCGTAAGATGAATTTTTAACATTTGTGCACTTTTAAAATTTTCAATATACAAACACTGTTTCGAAAAGTTGTCAGAAACCAAACTTAAGGCTAGCAATACATGAGCATTAGGATATTAGGGAATGTTTTTTTATAAATACCAAAACTTGATAATTTTGCAAAATTTCACTTTTTGCTAAAATTGCATAGCGGCTAGGTTCTTCGAAGTAATCGCTCCATTTTTTTTCTGTGTATTTTTGTTTTACTTTTAGGATATATATACACTACACATACACTAAATTTAGAGTCGACCTTAAAATGACTATTGGTAAGGCCATTACACTTTTTTGAGTCATAAATTCAAAAAGATTGTTAAAACGATGAAGGTAAATCACTGGTGCAAAGACTTTGCAAAGTCATAGAAGAATTGCAACATCTTTGCAAGTAAGCTAAGTAATTCAAAATAGTCAGATATTCGACTTAGGAAATACATTTTTTTTGTGGTGAAAGCAATCGTGATCAAAACTAACAAATTGCTTACGATTATCGTACAACTATTTCTACATCTAGCATAGAATCAGAACGGTGCTTTTCATAAGCGGGTTATATTTCTAATAATATCCGAACAAAACTCTCCAATAAAAAATAAAACACGTGGATCAGCTTAATGATTACTTTCAAAATAATAAAAACAATAAATTTTATTTTAAAAAGTCTTTTCCAAAATCAATATGTCTTAAAAAAAATCATGAAAACGTGTCCAAAAAAAAAAAGTGTTAGATAAAGTTATACCATAAACTGTTCCGTATTTTATTAAGCTAAGATTGAACCAAAATTGAACCAAAAAAAGATTGAACTAATCTTTAAACTAAGCTCAAAATAATTTTTACGAAACAGCACAAATCGCAAATTTTTTCATTTCAGCTCTGCGTATCCGAACAAGAAGAATTTGAAACACGATCAAAAGCATAAAATAGAGCATAACAACGACGTAAAGTAAAGAACAAAACAAATTCTGCATAGACACACAAACATAAAATAAAATTGGTTGGTTTTTTGGGTATTGTTAATATTTTTTACCCTTGAACCATGGTCTGATATGTTGGCAGCCCTGGAACTCTAAACTTTCTTCTAAGTAAAATCAGAAAATTTATTTTTATATTGTTGAAGCCATTTTCAATAAGAAACATATCTATATTAATTTTTTTATGAATTTTTTTGTGTTCGAAATGCCAAAAACTTTGAGCATTTTGGAAAAAAAAAACAGCAAGTTTCAACAGCTATAACTTTTTTATTTGAATTTTTGTTTTTGTAATTTTTTGCCTGAAATAGCATAAGACTATGCTTTAGCCAACCGTGAATTTATAAATTTTGTATTTTTTAAATTTTTTTGGAAAAAATACTCCAACTCGAAATTTACAAAATGTTACACTTCTAGTAAAAAATTTATTAACGACCAAGTTATTCAACGTAATCATATAATTTGTTTGTTTTTTATTAAATGCTGTTTCAGAAAACATTTTAATAGCAGTTTATTGCAATTTTTTCAAATTTGAATTTTTTAGATTTATTTTTACTAAATAAGAAAAAAAATTAAATTATTTCAAAAACTAAAATATCAAAACTCTGATTATTTTTATCCAATTTTTATGTCATATAGCTCATCTTTAGAGACAATTCAATAAAAAACGAAGTATAAGGTAAGTATCAATTTACAACAAAAAGATCAACTCGCGGTAATTAAGCGCACTCCTATCGAACTCATATGAATACATGCTGGTTTTTATTGTAAACGTCACGTTTTTAAAAAGTCATAATTTTAATATTCGAAAAAATTTAATATTTCATACAAATGCATGGCCAGAAGATTGTAGATAAATTAGAATTTTACAAAACATGAACAAAATATACTTATATAGATAAAATATTAAAATATGTACATTGAAAGATAAAATATATAACATAAGTATAGATAAATAAAATATATATTCGCTATTTCGCGCATTAAAATAATTTGTTAAGCCATAACGACATTCACTTGTTTCATATTAGGCTTAGTTAAGAAACAGCACAAATTGGCCAATTTCTTTTATTTTAGCTCAGCCAAACAAGAAAAATATCGGAAACACGATCAAAAGCATAAAATATAGCATAACAACAACGTCAAGCAAAGAACAAAACAAATTCTACATAAACACACAAACATACCAATAAGTAGCAATACAAATAGTGTTTATTAATTTGTTTCCAATTCATTCATAAAATTCAATTGGAGTATTGTTTTGTTTTTCGCTGTTGCTTGTTGCTTGTTTTTTTTCCTTTTCGTCTGAATCTGCTGGCAGAGTCTGTGTTGCTGGCAGCACACGCTGGCAACCAATTGTTCGAACCGTATTAATATTCGGATCGTTGGATTTATGTTAACGTTCTGTTAATGTTTCGATGACTTCTCTCGTTTATATATTCTCTCTGCACAGCATTGTTGACAGACAACAGTAGAAAATATTTAGTTGCTTTGTTGTCTACCGTAATAGAAATGTACACATTGAAGACAGCAATTACTATTGTGTTGTGAACCGTAATAGGGCTACAAATGTCTTGACAGCTGATTTAATGGACTGCTTGTCTTTTAAACAGCGCTTAATGGCATCGACCAGCGCATTAAAATTGATTCCTGTTGAATCAGCCGATTTTTTCGGTGTCGACATTTTTAGAAAATTTTATATGTTTAACTTATCGATAAGCCCATGGCAGAATAATCAGGTAGATGCAATTCGGAGAGCAAGAAACGAAAGAGCAAAACAAAGGCGCAGCTATAATGTCACTTTTTACATTTGACGTTCAGCCATAGGAATGTATAAGTTACTTGTAACCGTATAAATAGAATGCCCAGATTTTGTGTGTGAAACTATAAGAAAAACTATCAAAATCCTTAAAAATTTAATAAAATTTGCTGTGTTTTTAGTTATAATACAGAATAAATTGTATTTTGGCTCTGAACAAAGCAAATAAATGTTAACTATTAAAAAAATTTTCATATGACTCCTAGGTAGATTGTTCAGTAACCAAATTATTTGTACACAGCTGCTTTGAATTGACAAAATATATTTTGACATTATAGTTACGCATTTGTTATTGTTTTGTTTGTCGTAGAGAGCGTGTTTCTAGTGCACCTACCTGGTTTTTCTGCCAAACAAGCCAAACACTCTCTTTAAACACAAAAAACAAGGGTGTCCACAACCGGGTACACGAGGGTGACCACAACTGGAAATGGTAGCCTTTTTTGTTTGTTCAGCAAATTAACACAACACAAACATTTCACTAGAACTTGATATCACATCACAAAGTACACTAAATATATAGCATCACAAAGTGAATCACTCACTTCTTTCCGAGGTTTTGCTTCGATTTATCGCACTTTGGAAATGAAAAATATTAGAAACGCTTCAAATTTTACACGATTTTTTTTTGTTTGCTCGCAACAAGAAACAATATGCGTGTTTACGCATTGGTATTTGCTCGGATTATGTGTGCTGCCAAACTACAAGTTTGACAGTAATCAGTTTCCCCGCATCTGTCAAAAAAAAGGTTGGGGTGTCCACAACTAGAGACTTTCCGCTACCAAAGTTCATGTCTCTTACGTTATCCGTGTAGTTATAATCGTGATTTCCTGCTTTCACTCATATGTTTGTTGCAATATATATTTCTTTTTTTAAATATTAGTTTTAATTGTAAACAATTTTAGCAATTCTGCAATAGAAACAGCCAACACCTTTGCAACGGTATCTCGAAAACGAAAATCGCATAACAAAAATTAAGTTAAAGTTTTTTCTAAATGGCCTTGTCATTTATTATGTTGATTTTATATGATTTAAATACAATTTAGAATTTGTATTTATATCATATAAAATCAACATAAAAAATTGAGTTATTTGAATTTTAGTGAAATTAATATATAAAAAGTAAAAAAAAATCATGAAAATCCGAATTATATTTTGTCCCACGGAAAAAATTTAATATTTTTTGATGCAGATTGGGTGAACTTTTTTATTACTACTATTTCTGACGGTTTTTTATTTTTAGTTACCATACCAGCCAATATTTCTACAAAAAACTCGATTTTTAGAGGTTTGGTCAAACCATTCCAGCTCACGGATGGCTAAAGCTAGAGTCGAAATATTTGGGGAATCATCATAATAAAAGCCAAGGATTAGTTTTAGCATTTATGCCGAACTTTTTTTTTTCTATGGAGCGTGAGGCGCCTTAATCTTTATACATCAATAAAAGTCCATTGAACAGTTATTATTAAGATTTAATATGAATAATGCTAAAAGCAACAGCATTTCAGTTGATTCTCATACAACACTGGAGAAAAGAACAACAGCGGATAATAACATGCAGTACAGAGAAGCTGTTGGTTCACTACTGCATTTAACAATCATAAGTAGGCCTGACATCATGTTTGGGATTAGTCTTGTAAGTAAATACCTTATTTGCTATGATCACACTCACTGGAATGTTGTTAAGAAAATAATGAAATATCTCTCAGAAACAAAAGATTATGGTTTATGTCAGAGTTGTAAATCCCATAGCTCTTTTAGCTCACTTACAACAACTTCAATATATTCGTGTGTGTTGTCATTCGAAGGATTGTCTTTTTGACAATGTGCATGGCATTGTTGTTGTTTGCTCGATTCGAAAGTTATCATAGTTATTGCTATGTTTTTTTTTCCGCAGCGCACACTCAAAGTGGTGGCGAGTTTTTTGATGATGAACTTTGGCCTCGTCAGATGCTTAAACATTGGAATATATTAGCTCAATAAGCATTGTTGTTTTTGTTTTGAATTTATTTCGTTGCCATCGAAGTTCTGTACTTTTTTTTGTGAAATTCTTCTTTTTTTTGCGAAATTTTTTGAATTTAGCTCCCTGCCATGACATCTCTGGTTTATGTTATAAAGTAGTGAAATCTATTTATCAACATTTTAACTACATTAAACATATTTTATCTTCATTCGATTGAAATTATTTCGGCGTGAGCTCACTTTAGTTTTCATTGGAAGCTAGGGATAATTATCACTTTTCTCCGGTTCAAGAGGGGACAAGTTGCTATTATACAATAGCCCAGTAAGTAAAAGTTCTTACATTAAGCGCATTACATGCAGTTTAACTTTGAAGATTAATTGCCGTAGTTCAATATAAAAGTGCAATTTTTTCATTAAATTTTAAAACCAGCTTTTACAATACAACCATTAAACAGAATTTTTTATCAGAATAAATTTCTGAAAAACTGCAAAAACTTCAGTATCTTCGTAGCAGAGATTAAGGAATTTGTAT
This sequence comes from Dichetophora obliterata, assembly GCA_963920525.1. Taxonomy (NCBI): domain Eukaryota; kingdom Metazoa; phylum Arthropoda; class Insecta; order Diptera; family Sciomyzidae; genus Dichetophora; species Dichetophora obliterata. The sequence continues at coordinate 162,618,176 of OY986439.1, read as the reverse complement.
GAGTAAATTGTTCTAAAAAGTAGCCATCATAGTTAAATATAATATTTCTCTAATTGCAATAACAATAGAAAAAAATGTGTATATATAAATGCATTATTGTTGTTATTCCCCAAAAATTGGTGTTCACATTTCAAACCGTTTGTCAAATACAATAGAACAACGTGAAATTTCCATGGAATTCCTACGTTGTTCTATTGGATTTGACAAACGATTTGATGAATGTGAACAGGGCAAATCACTCGCATATTTCCTTCAGGGAATGTGAAAGGCTTGCTTCTGCGGCTCTTTCTTTTCTCTCTTTCTCTCTCTCTCTCTCACTCTTTCTCTCTCACTCTTTCTCTCTCTCACTCTCTCTCTATCTCTCTCTTCATATAAAAAAACGCACAGTGCAACAAAAAGAAAACATATAAGTAGTACAGGGTTGCCAATATTCGAAGCGCCCATCTGGCAACACTGTAACTTTCCGCAGTGATGCCAAATCGACTAATGACATACCGCGTTTGAAGCGTCATTCCAAGCAAATGTTTACAATGGAACAATACACGCCACGCGAACGCTCTAAAATTGTTGAAATTTACATTCAACAAAACAAATCAATAGTGAAAACTCAACTCAATGAGCGATGAAGCTCATTTTCAGTTGAACGGAACGGTAAACAAACAAAATTGCCGTATTTATGACACTGAAAATCCACAAGAGATTCAAGAGGTACCTCTTCACGATGCGAAAGTCACTGTTTGGTGCGGCATTTGTGCTAAAATGCTCATTGGGCCGTTCTTTTTCGAAGATGATAATGGCCACAGAGTTACTGTCAATCAGGAGCGTTATCGCGATATCATAAACAATTTTTTCAGGCCAATCGTTCGTCGAAAGCGTATCAGGCACTACTGGTTTCAACAAGACGGCGCACCACCACACACAAGCCGCACTACAATCGATTTTTTGAAGCAATTGTTCCCTGGCCGTTTGATGTCAAAAAATGGTGATTTCGATTGGCCGCCAAGATCACCAGATTTAACGCCTCCAGACTTCTTTTTGTGGGGTTATTTGAAATCAAACGTTTACGTCAACAAGCCAAAGACCCTAGAAGAGCTGAAAACCAACATCTGTCAAGAAATAACCGCCATTCCCATCGAAATGTTGAAGAAAACCATGGGAAAATGCTGCAAAACGGGCACAATATGTCGTAGAGGCCAATGGCGACCATTTACGAGATATCATATTCAAGAAATAATGTAAGCAAATCTACTTGAACCCAATTAAATGATATTTATGACGAACAGACAAAAAATTGTGGTTTCTTTGATTTATTTAAAAATAAAATGGGCGCTTCGAATATAGACAACTCTGTAATAATATGTATTTAAAACTATTACTTTTCATTTTCATTATTAAATTATTATAACTTTAAATCAGTCACAATGGAAATTGCTAATGATAATGTCAAAGAAAAGAAAACGAAAGAAAATAGTATCTACTTTTATTTAAGATAAGCAATTACATATTTTTCACAATAGTTCCTCTATGTTAGGATTTTAATAGTTCCCTCTCGAGCTGCTGCCAGGCGCATTACATTTTTAAAGCTGAAATCGGCGATTCCTTAATCGGTACTTATTAATCTTCAATAAGGAGAAGAATTGATCACAAGAATATGTTGATCCAAACGTTGCTTTTATTTTTGCAGCAAATTCACACACATTCGAGAATTTTTGATTACATATTCTTTTATAGAAATTAACCATGCAGGCGGAATCTTTGTAAATAGATTTCAATCGCGTGTCACATTGTAAATCGATTGATTCCATTTGCAAATGTTGCGGTGCATCAAATCAATCAAAAGTAAATGGCGAGACAAACAATTCAAATGTTGATTTTTGAGCTATTATAATTAAAAACTAAATAATTTTCTTTTGATCATTGCGTTCATTTTTTTATTTGGCGAAATTGTCCCACTGTATTGCAAATAAATTAGCGTTCTAACAAATCTGGATGAAAGTACAAGCGCTACTGAATGCATTTCCATTGATCGCCATTGAACTTCATAAATTTTTCTCTCATTTACCTGTGCCTCTCATCAGGCACGCTCAAGGTTGCCAATAATGTGGGAAAAATCCCACTCGTGGTGCCTTTTACTTGGTTTTGGGAATTTTTTTAGGAATTACCCTGATACTTTTTAATCCAGCGTGGTATTTTTTTAATTGCCGTGAGAATTCAGCGTGGTATTTTTTGATTGCACGGTAATTTAGGAATTTTCTTCGTAAAAACGTGGGATTTTTTGTGGTATTTTTTAATACGTGTTTACGTGACCACGTAACCCTGTAGTCACTGAACAATTCCTCACCCTACCCACCCTTGTAGCAAGAATGGTGCTGAAGGCTACAAAAAGTTCTCAGGTGTTCGGCTAGCCTTTTATCGAGCCGAAGAGCCGGTTTTTTTTTGGTACAATCTACACTGAACCAAAAAGGTACATTATATAAATGAAAAGGTGCATTAATTTCAACGAATTATTCATTGATTTTGGTCCAATAAACTGTGGTCATTGATTTCAATGAATTTTCTTCATACTTTAATGAATAGTCGTGGTAGGATAGAAAATATCAGGTTGAATAAAATTTGTGTGTGCTGAAATAAATTTGTCTTTTTTGTTGTCAAATGGACGATGAAATTTTGACAATTACAAATTTAGACGTTTCACATTTCGGTCGTGTTTTATCGCAAATATTTTATTTAATTCGCATTGTATTCAATTTGCGACATATATAATTCGAGTGCTTTTACTTGCAACTTATTTCGTAAGCTTGTAATATTGTTAACTTAAAAAACTTAAAAAATAACAAAATAATAAAAATAAATAACAAAAGTACTTGAGTTTGTGTGTGCGTGTGTGTGGACCAACGATCTCCCGGTGCATCAGCAAGTGCAGCAAAGTTAAATTGGCTTTCTTTGCTGGAGAACGTCCTCCAAGTACTACCACCAGCAAGTGCAGTGCAAAATTTGTTGCTAGCCAGCGTCCTCCAAGTGCCATCACCATCAGCACAAGCAAGTGCAGCGAAAATTTCCTGATTATTTTGCTTGCCAACGTTCTCCCATAGTCGCCACGAGCAACAACAGCAATTGCAGCATAATTCAATTGACTGGTCAACTCTCCAATATTTCAGAAGCACCATCTCAGCATGTCTCCAGCACAGTGGCAAATTTCTGCCATTATACTCTGCAATTCATGTACAGGGTCCGCCATCTAACGTTTTTTTTTCAACTAGTGTTTATTTCGTGAATGGTAACACTTAGCTCATGTCTGATTTGACAGATAATTAGTTTTATCCTTCCGCTGAACAAATATGGTTATGTACACGCTTGAAAAACGCTGGGAAATATTGCGACATTACTTTGAAAATCATGATTGCCAAAAAAATCATCTTTTCAGATGAAATTCATTTTGATCTTGCCGGGTTGTAAATAAGCAAAATTGTCGCATTTGGGGCACAGAAAACCTGCACGCATACATTTAAAAACCGCTGCATCCAAAACGAGTCACTGTTTGGTGCGGATTTTGGTCCAGAGGCATAATTGGGCCATTTTTCTTCCAAAATGAGCAAGGAGTGGCCGTTACAGTCAATGGCGATCGTTATCGGGCCACGTTGTTCACAAAAATTGAAGAGGAGAATATTGGCAACATTTGGTTTCAACAGGACGGCGCTACGTGCCACACAGCCGAAGCTACACTCGATGTTTTGCGCCGTTTTTGAAGATCGCATTATCAGCCGCAGAGCTGATGTCGTTTGGCCACCTCGGAGCTGCAATTTGACACCGTTGGACTATTATTTGTGGGGTGCACTCAAAGATAAGTGTTACGCCGATAAGCCAGAGACAATTGCCGCTTTAAAGGACAATATTCGTGGAGCCATTGGTGAAATACAGCTGCACACAATCGATAATGTGCTTAAAAATTGGACCGATCGTGTAGGCTACTGCATGGCTAGCCGAGGCAGCCATTTGAATGAAATTATTTTTCATTATTAACCGGAAGGATTTTACTTTCAAATAAAAAAAGAAATTTGAGAAAATATTTAGTAGTTTTTTTTTATAAAATTTTTTAAAAAAAAAGTTATTTGGCGGACCCTGTATATAAATTGTTATAAAAATACTTCGATTTTCATATGCCGACTGTAACTACAAAAAAAAATCTACAAAAAAATGCAAGCTAACTGCACAACAACAAAACGAGCAGGTCGGGTATAAACACGAATAGTGCGGAAAATAAAACTTAATCGAAACAGCTGCGCGACTTCGAAAAAGTGTGCCAGTTCGTCAAAATTTATCGCACATATTGCAATAATAATTTTCGGTAAATTTAACTATTTTAAGTTAAATTCCAATTTGTTTACACCAAGTCGGGTATAAAAATATTGTACCGAGTACTCGGTTTTGATTGGGAATTTTTACATTTTGTGGGAATTTTTAAAAATTGTTTAATATTATAACTAAAATAAATAAAACCGAAATATATTAACTTTATATAATAATTAACTTTATTGGGTTTTTTGACAATTTTCTCACTTTCCCATTTGAAAACAATCCACTTATTTTCGGTCTTTAATAAGTTTCTACGTATAAAAAACGAAACAAATTTATTATACAATAAAAAACGAAATTAACAATTTCAGCTTAAAAATTATTTTCTTCAAGAAGTTTCTACGTATTAAAAAAGGGAAACTTTTTTGAGCAGTTTTAGATTAACTTTACTTATTTTTTGAAGTTTCTACTTATAAGTAGAATAATACTTAGTTTCCAAACAAAAGTAAAAATATTCTAAGCAATTAAAAGCTGACAATTACCTAATATTTGCAACGTATTAGAAACTAGTGTGTTGGTATATATCTAAGTTGTGATATTTTATATTTTGGGGACGCGCCACGGAGTTACGTATATAGCTCGTCAGCTTTAGTATATTTTGGGCCTAGCCGGCACTTCAAGGGAAATTCATTTGAAAAGTAAAATTGAAAGACTTCTCTTGTCTTAGACTTTAAATTAAATTCTGCTTTATTTGGTTCTTCTTTTTTTCTTATATACTAAAAAAAACAGTATTTTTCTTAAAGTTATTCATGCCAGTATTTTAGACTCCGCCCTTATTTTCACGATGGGTTACCAATCGATCCCGTTAGTCGATCGGTTCCCAGCCACATTCCAATAGCCAACAACAACATTGTTGGCGTTGATAGCCTTGAAAATTCGGCAGGTCAGTTGCATTGGAGTAACATAATATATTCGCTGTATTTACTCCAGTGCACTGCTCATATTGTAATTGCATTGCACTAACAACAGCGTTGTTGTTGTTGTGCTTGAGCAGAGAATTAAGTATCCAAACGATATAAGCAGCAAGAGGGGATGAAAAGAATTCAGCACTTTAGAAGTGTGAATGACATTTGTTACGACATTTTTGATTCTTAGTGCCCGTCATAATTTTTGGGTTTTAAGTTGCATCAAAAATGTTGTTGGATTTTTATTTAATGTTGCACTGTTTTTGTATCGTTTGGTACGGTAATAGTGACTGTGTAAGTACACTACACCCCAATCCTCAAGCAAAAATTTCACTTTTGAAGTTAAATTTTAAAAGTGGATAAAGGGGAGTTCTGGCTAGTATGTATTAAAGTAGTTTAATTTGTATAATATTACAAAATATTTTAGTTGAACTTTAATATGCAGTTATTTTATCTTATAAGTATACGGATTCATACATTCTTTCATTCATTTGTTTTAAGGTTAATTTTTGTAGTAACTAAGAATAATCTTAATATGTATGGTAGTAATTCATATATATTTATAATTATATTATATATATATATATATATTTATGTATTCGTATGTATTTTATGGAACAATTCTCGGATAATATTAGTGGTAAAAAAAAATATATATATATGTAACGTAAAATTTAAATATTTAAATTCAAAAATATAAGTGTTTCTATGTTACATCTAATAATTGATTATTAATTGATAATGGCCTATTTATATTATTTGTTGTTGGAAAGAAATGTATTTACTTTAATAGCACCAATTTCGTCTAATTGTTGAATTTTTTCAACATGTTGTTGGGATACATTTTTAGTTTGTTATTTATTTCTATTATTCTTTTATTCTTTGCAATGTTTATTATGTCTGTAGCTTTGCTTAATGCGGTTTTAAGTCTTATTTTTAGTTAGTTTGAATAATCTTCTAAATTATACCGTGTTGTTGTTTTTTCAATCAAATCGCTTGGTAGGGAAGGTAGCTTTCCGAAAATTAATTCGAAAGGTGTATATTCTGTGTCGACATGTGGACTTGAATTATATGCAAACGTATAATATGGAATCCATTTGTCCCATTCAAAGTCGTCTGCAAATGATAGCAAATATTCATTAAGTTCTATGGTTTTTCTCTAATGAACCCAATGTCTCATGATGATAGGGGGTCGAAAAAATTTGCTTAACCTTCAGTAACTCACATATGTTTTTAAGAAGTTCATTTGTGAATTCTGTTCCGCGATCTGATTTTAGATACTTAAATAAACCGAATTTAAGTATAAGTTGTTCTACCAAAGTTTGTGCAATTGTTTTTGCATCCTTGGTTTCTATAGGATGAGCAATAACGAATTTTGTTAGTTGACATTGCATTGTCAGCACGTAGCGGTATCCGTTTGAAATCTTAAGTGGACCGACGACAGTGTCGATTTCCACTGTTTCGAAACTTGTGGTTGGAGTGTCCGTTATTTTCATCTTTTCTTTTGTGTGCCGAATTTGTTTATTTCGTGCGCATTTTTCACATGTGTTTACATGTTGTTTAATCATTTGTCTCATGTTTTTTCATGAGTAACGTTGTTTTAACTTAAGTATTGTTTTTTTGATTCCTAAGTGTCCTCCCTGGGGTGAATTGTGGAATTCTTTTATTAATTCTTTTTGCATTGTTTTGTTTTTTATGTTTCGTGGGGTCTCGTATATTAGTATTTTAAGTGATTTTTATATTTATTCTCTCTTTTATGCTGCAGCTTATTGAATTTTTTCTTAAATGTTTGTTTATCGATTATTTCAAACATGGCATCTTTTGCCTCTAGCGCTAGTTCTTTTATATTTTCTTTATACATTTCAGATGATAGTTTCTCCAATGTCGAATCTAGATTCGTTGGATTATCACCACATCGCACTAGTACGAAATCATCTATATTGTCGACAATTATATTTTTCTTCAAATTATTTTTTTTTATTTCAAATTTTAAGCGTTTTATGTTCTTGACGTCAGATATCGATGTGCATTCCCATATGAAAAGTTGAGCAGGCTCTTCTGAAATCATGCATCTCTCTTTTATAATTATATTCGCTTCATTTTCTTCATTTTGTTTAATTTTATCATTTTCTTTCATTTTCATACCCCTTGTTAAAATCAATGCTTTCTTTATTTTTTTATCCTCTTTTGAGGGAATCATTTTTTTTTAGTGTTGCTGAATCTATTTTTATACGCGATCGAGCGTCAGCGTTAGAATTAACTTTTCCTTTTTTGAATATTATTTCGAAATCATAGTCCGAAAGATCCAATCTTATCCTTGTCATTTTTGATGATGGGTTTTTATGGCTGAATAGTGACACTAATGGTCTATGGTCTGTAACCACAATGAACTTTCTACCATATAAGTATGGCTTGAAGAAATATATGCCCCAATGAATAGCTAATAATTCCTTTTCTACCACGGGTTTGTTCAAATCGTGTTTTTGAAGTGTTTTACTCGCAAACGAAATAGGAAGGTCGTTACCTATTTCTCCTTGTGATAAGATAGCACCTAAAGCAAAGTTTGAGGCGTCAGTTGTTACAATAAAAGATTTTGAAAAATCCGGATATTGTAACACTGGAGGTTCAATTAATTTTTGTTTTAGTGTGTCAAAAGCTTGTTGGCATTGTTCCGTCCATTTAAATGCTTGTGATTTCTTTAATAGGTTATTTAGGCATTGCGCGATACTAGCAAAATCTTTGATGAATCGTCTGTAATAATTGCAAAAAGCTACAAAACGTCGTACTTCGCCCGCATTTGTCGGAGTCGGATAATATTTTATTGTGTCATGTTTTGATGGGTCAGTCTTGATTCCATGTTGTGTAATTAAGTGTCCAAGGTAAACTACTTCTGGTCTCAAGAATTTGCATTTTGCTGCATTCAATTTTAAATTGTATTTAGATAGTCGTTCAAAAACTTTAATTAGATTGTTGTTGTGGTGTTGTAGACTACAACCAAAAACTATTATGTCATCGACATAAAGAAATGCTTCTGAGCTTAAACCAGTTAATGCAAGCGTGAGCATGCGTTGAAAACTATTAGAGGATATTTTCAATCCGAAAGGTAGTCGTTTGAATTGATAGTGTCCATCATTTGTGGAGAAAGCTGTCAGTGATCTGGACTTTTTATCTAAAGGTATTTGGTGAAAACTGCTTGTCATGTCGAGTGTGGAGAAGTATTTTGCTCGACCAAGTTTGTCTAAAACGTCTTCTATTCTTGTCAGTGGGAATTTGTCGTTAATTAATTTGTCGTTTAATCTTCTGAAATCTACCACTAGTCGCCATTTTTTTGTGTCATCTTCTGACTTTTTAGGTACTAGCAATAGCGGTGCATTGTAAGGGCTTATTGAGTTTCCAATGATGTAATTTTTTAGTAATTCTTGTACTTGCTTATGGATTTCTTCATTATGGGCGTGAGGCAGTCTGTAATTTTTTATGTAGGTAGGTGTTGTGTCATTTGTAGTTAATGTCTGTGTATAAAAGTTGTTTATTGCTAGTTTTTCGTCTTCTAGTTGGAAAATGTGTTGGAAATGCCTAAAAATGTCTGTTAAAGGGTGATTAGTGTCTACCTGTAGTTCTTGGGCTAGTTTTTTGAAGCGTGTTTTGTTAAATGTGTTAGTATGATTGAATTGAATGTAGTTAGAAATTGGTTCTGTTTTTGGTGTTAATTTGGTTAGTTTAACTTCGGCGTTTGTTGTGTTCAAAAGTTTTACGTGACATTTACCGGTCGCTGGTATTATTGTGTTCGCTAAAAATACACCGGGTTGTATTTCATCGTTAAGAATTACACTATCCTCTTTTAAATTTAATGAAATGGGATGTATCATTTCTGTTCTTGGTGGTATACGTATTGTGTCATACACGTGTTTATTAAAGTGTAACGGTGTCACGATGTCTATGTCTTCTATTGCTATCGTCAATGTTTGTGTCTCGTAGTCAATTTTGCATGCGCTTTTAGATAAAAAATCTCTGCCTAATATTCCATCGGTTTGTATCGGAAAATTGTCTTCAACTGCGTGGAAATTGTGCAAAAGTGTTTTATGTTGAAAATCTAATGTTAAAGTGATTTTGCCTAGAGTGGTTATTTGTTCATTTGTTATTCCCGTGAGTTTGCATCTAGTGTCCATCTTCAAGTCTGCTTCAATGTTGTTTAATTTACAGATAGATATATCTGCTCCTGTGTCGATAAGAAAAGTAAGTGATTTTTTGGAGTTATAACATTTTGCTATGATATAGTTTGTTTTGATATCCGATAGGTTATATATCCTTAATTTTGCTGTCCCGGATGATCTTCCTCGACATCCGAGCGCTCGTCGTTTCCCTGATTTTAAGCTTCAAAAGCGAACATTCTTCTGTTATCACGCTGGTTTGTGTTGTTGTAATTCTGTCTTCTATTCATATTTGAATTACGGTGTGCATTCGCATTGTTATTATTCTGTGCATATCTATGTGCATTATTATTGTTATTATTTCGTGAGTTTCTATATGTGTTATTATTATTTTGTGCATATCTGTATGCATTACTGTTTCTTCTATAGTTGTTGTTTAAAATTTGATTTCTATTGAAACTGTTGTTTCTTTGACCTTGGTTTCTTGAATTGTTGTTATTTTGATATCCGTTGTAGTTGTATCTTGTGTTTTTGTTTTGAGTGTTGTTGCGTTGATTGCTGCAGTTATTATTCTGGAAATACAATAATTGGTTGTTTGTTTTGTTATTATTTTCTAGCTCGAGTGCTAGGTTTGTTGCATCTGTTAATGACTTTGGTTGGGCAGCAAATATTGTGTTCTTTAGGTCATCATTTAAACCATTTTTAAATATGTTTAAAGCATAAGTTTCATTCATCTTGATGATTACGGATTGTTGCGTTGCATCACCTGTTAGTTCTGAAATTTGTATGTTGTTTAATTCTGATATGAGAGATATCAATTTGTCTTTGTACTAGGTGATATTGTTGTTTTTTTGTGTCAAAGTAGACAAATTTGTGTGGATTTGGGATGTGGTCAATGTAGATTTGTATGATGATTTCAAAACATCCTTGAGTTGATCTAGTGTCGTTACGTTACTCGTGTGTGCTATAGTTGTGCGTACTTTTGTATCTAATGATGAACGCTAATGATTAAGTCAATAAGCTTAGCTTTGTCTGCAGTGTTAAAGGAGTTATATAGAAATTCTACTACTTTTAGATAACTGTCTAATTCCTTATAGTTACCTGAAAAGGTAGGAACAATTTTTAGAATAGTTTCTAAATTGAAAGTTGCAGTATTCGTCATGGTTGCTGCAGTTTGTGGTGGAGTTTCTTTGTTAATAGACATTGAACTCAATAGAGAAATTGTTTCTTTATGTAGTAGATAAAATTGTTCAGCTAAACGAGCTGTGTCAAGATTTTGTGGTATTGCGTTCAAATGAGCGTTGAAATTTTTTATGTATGTGTTTATTTGTGATGATTTGAGTTCAACAGTTTGTGAAGTGTAGCCCCTGTTAATGGACTTTTTTATATTTGCTCTTATTTGTTTCAATTGTTTATATATTTTAAGTAGAGTTCTTATGGAGTATGAAGTGTGGCATACGTAAGCGATTGATTGAACTAAACTGGATTTTGCAAACGGTTAGTGTGTTTTAGAACATATTGTTTGCAGTAGTTATTTAATTTGTAACCGATGTAAAATAAAATTAGGATTACTGCAAGTGTTATCAAAGCTGTTGTGCTTATGGTAGAAAATTCTTTCTTTGATATAGAAGAACCTAAATTGTTTTCTATATTTTCATTTATCGTTATGTAATCTTTGTTTTTGTTGTCAAGCATTGTGACGTTGTAAACTAGTTGACTGAAATTTGGGATCATAGAAATAGTAAAAAAAAAGAATATATCAGACAATATGTAACGTTTTGGTTTTTTTTTTTTTATGTTTTATGTTGTCAGTAGTATCTTAAATACATAATGAATATTTATAAAAAAAATATATGTTTTTGTAAAAAAAACAAAATTTTATTAGTATTTTGAAAATAGCAGGTGCTTCAGTTTTGGGTTGTCTGTATTTTTCCTGTCTTTTGTGTATGTTGGATTCTTGTAGATAAAATTGTGGAGTGTTTCTGCTTTTTGTAACCTGTCGTTGGCGTCGTCTATTATATTTTGGTGTGAGTTAAGGTGTTCTTCTATGTGTTGTACTGATGCTTCACAAGCGAAACAGATTGTTGTAGTTGAGTTTGTTGTTGAAGATTGCATTCTAATTAATTTTGTTTTTGATTTTGTATATCAGATCTTTTATTTTGCTAGCAATGTCCCTTTTTTGTTGTCCTTTCACGATTGCTATGAGTCTGTATAGTTCGTGGAGCTCTGCTTTCTGGCGGACGTACCTGCCCTTTCTAGTGTGTTTCCTTTTTCCCTGTTGGGGTTTAGGTTTTGGTTGTTGCTGTTTTGATTGTTGACGTTGCTTATATTCTTCTATTGTGAGCTTCTTTGGTCCAGGTATGGGTGTCAGAATATATAATGGAGCCTCGTCTGTGTTTGGCAAAGTTGCCGCTGTTTCTGAATTTTTGACTTCTGTTTGAAACTGTAGTATTTTTTTTTAGTAAATCATCGAATTTTTTATGAAATTCCTCGTTCATCGCTCATGAAAAGAAAATGTATTGATTGCTTAGTATTCAGAAAATTCGTCCTAGTTATTGAAGGTCCAGGGAAGCGGCAGGATCGCCATGTGTTGGTATATATCTGAGTTGTGATACTTATATTTTGGGGACGCGCCACGGAGTTACGTATATAGCTCGTCAGCTTTGGTATATTTTGGGCCTAGCCGGCACTTCAAGGGAAATTCATTTGAAAAGTAAAATTGAAAGACTTCTCTTGTCTTAGACTTTAAATTAAATTCTGCTTAATTTGGTTCTTCTTTTTTTCTTATATACTAAAAAAAAACAGTATTTTTCTTAAAGTTATTCATGCCAGTATTTTAGACTCCGCCCTTATTTTCGCGATGGGTTACCAATCGATCCCGTTAGTCAATCGGTTCCCAGCCACATTCCAATAGCCAACAACAACAATGTTGGCGTTGATAGCCTTGAAAATACGGTAGGTCAGTTGCATTGGAGTAACATAATATATTCGCTGTATTTACTCCAGTGCACTGCTCATATTGTAATTGCATTGCACTAACAACAGCGTTGTTGTTGTTGTGCTTGAGCAGAGAATTATGTATCCAAAAGATACAAGCAGCAAGAGGGGATGAAAAGAATTCAGCACTTTAGAAGTGTGAATGACATTTGTTACGACATTTTTGATTCTTAGTTCAAAAATGTTGTTGGATTTTAATTTAATGTTGCATTGTTTTTGTATCGTTTGGTACGGTAATAGTGACTGTGTAAGTACACTACAGGTTCATTGAATTCAATGTAAGGTTCATTGAGTTCAATGTATAGTTCATTGAATTCAATGTATAGTTCATTGAATTCAATGTATAGTTCATTGAATTTAATGTATAGTTCAATAAACCTTACATTGAATTCAATGTATAGTTCATTGAAATCAATGTATAGTTCATTGAATTCAATGTGTTATAGTTCATTGAATTCAATGTATAGTTCATTGAATTTTATGTATAATTCATTGATTTTAATGTTTATTTCATTGAATTTAATATATTAAGTTCATTGAATTTAATGTATTTAGTTTATTGGATTCAATGTACAGTTCATTAAATTTAATGTATTCAGTTCATTGAATTCCATGTATATTTCATTAAATTTAATGTATTTAGTTCATTGGAATGAATGATCTATACATTAAATTCAACGAATTATTTGTTAATCCCTCTCTAAACATTTTTAAAATAAGGAAATAATTACAATTTAAACAATATTTTTTTATTTTAAAGAGTCAATTAATATACAAATTTTCGAAGATTTTGAATAGTTTTTAAATTTATAAAAATATACGGCAATAAACTCCCACACGGGAGTGCATGCCGCAGGATATTTTAATTGAAATAATTGAAAAATTTTAAAGCACACATCTACGGCTCTAATAAAACTAGCAAATTAAAATTTTACACCATCCGTGAACACATAAACTTGTTGGAATGAGGAGAAGTTCTTCTCTCCAACAGCAAGGTTGAGTATTTTCGCCTTTAGTTTTTAAAAACTCAATATGCTCCTCGACTTCCTGGATGCTGCTTCCAACAAAAACGAATGAATCTTAGGAACTGGTCATTGTATGCTTTAGGAAAGTTTTTATCCAAAGTTGTCCTTACTGCATACTTTTTGAGTGGGCATCAAATACCCATGAAGGCTCCAAAGAAGTTTCATAGCAGTACTGTCTGGAAAGATATTAATTGTAAAAATAACTATTTATTTATTTAGCCTCGAGAAAAATTAAGCTTACCACTGTAATTAGTGAAATCTTCAATTTCTGCCAACTTTGCCCGCACAGCTTTATCTTTTATGTGGTTTTCATCCTTTAAAAATGTAAACATTTTTTGAAAATGATGGCAGCAGTCACTTAAAATGACAGGTATATTTCCGAAAGCGACGGAGAAATCTTTATCAATCTAAAAGATATTATAAATTAATATAATATATTTATTTTTAATTTAATGAGATCTTTTTTCGTTCAATTATATCACAGCTGTTAAATTGCGATTACGATTAGTAATTAGCAATTTTTTTTTGTTTTTGTATCAAGACTATGCACAACACGTAAATGTTTTTTAAAGGCTGAAAAAATACTAAATACTAGATTGCAAATTTCATTGCAACAGCGGTAAACACTATTAGCAGATATGATATGATTTTTTTATATGAACTAATAGTAATTCAACAAATTTAAATTTTCTTTTACATTCACTTTTAATTTAATTTACTATCACCTTTTATCTAAAATTTACACACAAAATTGCCACACGACTTCACAACTTCGATGACAGACAATTGTTTTACACTATTAGCAGGCCTTTTTACATTTTCTGCTGCTTATCTGTATTTCACATTATCCATCTGTCGGTCTGTTTCCTTTTGACATTCCGTCCACTATTTATTAATTTAATTTCGCAATACAAATCCGAGTAAAAAAATATTCCATCATGCCTAGTAAGATTTCTGAAAAAAAGCGCTTTAGCACTACTTTGTTTTAAGTGTGTGAGTTTTAAAGCGCTCATTAATACATACTCAATATGAGAAAGTATAGGTGTGCAAAGCTGCCCGACACTGCTCTAAGCATAAAGCCGGGATAAAATGTGAACAAAACCACTTTTTTATCTCCCGACATATATGCTTGGTATAAAATTAACCTAGAGATAGTTATCTCCGAATTAAATCATATTTATGCCCTTTGTTAACAAAATGGCCCTTAAGGAAAGCACTCTTTGTTTATAAAGTTGGGTTAAACAATTAATTAATTGGGTAAAATCCTTCGAGAACATATCGATAATTGTATTTTGATACAGTAATATAAGCAGAAGTAACTTTTTCTGTTATTTCAAATAGTTTTCGACAGCTTTACCCAATTAATTAATTTTGGAACCCAACTTTATAAACAAAGAGTGTTTTCCTTAAGTGGAATATTTATATTTCAGTTTAAGATATCTATAAGTGGAATAAAATAATTAACCCTTGTTGTCCTGATAACCCATTCAGGATATTCAAATCCATTTTTACGAGCTTTTTAGAGGTTTTTATAAAATATTATTAAAATCAGAGTTGAAAAAAAACTACACTTACGCAACCCAAAAGAGAAATACTCTATTTAAACACCTTCCACTTCTAGTGATAATCTACCCAACTTATCTCAACCCAACCCGTATAAAGTCTGAATTAACATGTTTCTTGCGACATTTGTTCATTTTTCTAATGACATAATTGAGCTTGAACTAGCTCATAGTGAGGCTTAGCTGGAGGAATAAACCCTGTATATTTTAGAAGTGCAAAGAAAACACCTGCACTACCTTTTTAAAAAATTTCAGGTGGTTTATGAGGAAATTCGAGCAAAACCCGAAAATCCTAAAGAGCCTGAAACTCTGGATAAGGAAAAGTTCAAGGAAAGGTACAGGAAGACGTTCCAGTCGTACGTGCGCTGCTCTGCTTCATTAAGTGAGCACATGGAAGCAATAAAGACACCCATTAAGGAACCCAAGCCATCGCCAGCAGCAATGAGCTCAGCATTGGAACATCACCCAATGATCCATCTCCCACCCTGTGATACGGACATTTTCCATGGTCATTGATTTCAATGAATTTTCTTCATACTTTAATGAATAGTCGTGGTAGGATAGAAAATATCAGGTTGAATAAAATTTGTGTGTGCTGAAATAAATTTGTCTTTTTTGTTGTCAAATGGACGATGAAATTTTGACAATTACAAATTTAGACGTTTCACATTTCGGTCGTGTTTTATCGCAAATATTTTATTTAATTCGCATTGTATTCAATTTGCGACATATATAATTCGAGTGCTTTTACTTGCAACTTATTTCGTAAGCTTGTAATATTGTTAACTTAAAAAACTTAAAAAATAACAAAATAATAAAAATAAATAACAAAAGTACTTGAGTTTGTGTGTGCGTGTGTGTGGACCAACGATCTCCCGGTGCATCAGCAAGTGCAGCAAAGTTAAATTGGCTTTCTTTGCTGGAGAACGTCCTCCAAGTACTACCACCAGCAAGTGCAGTGCAAAATTTGTTGCTAGCCAGCGTCCTCCAAGTGCCATCACCATCAGCACAAGCAAGTGCAGCGAAAATTTCCTGATTATTTTGCTTGCCAACGTTCTCCCATAGTCGCCACGAGCAACAACAGCAATTGCAGCATAATTCAATTGACTGGTCAACTCTCCAATATTTCAGAAGCACCATCTCAGCATGTCTCCAGCACAGTGGCAAATTTCTGCCATTATACTCTGCAATTCATGTACAGGGTCCGCCATCTAACGTTTTTTTTTCAACTAGTGTTTATTTCGTGAATGGTAACACTTAGCTCATGTCTGATTTGACAGATAATTAGTTTTATCCTTCCGCTGAACAAATATGGTTATGTACACGCTTGAAAAACGCTGGGAAATATTGCGACATTACTTTGAAAATCATGATTGCCAAAAAAATCATCTTTTCAGATGAAATTCATTTTGATCTTGCCGGGTTGTAAATAAGCAAAATTGTCGCATTTGGGGCACAGAAAACCTGCACGCATACATTTAAAAACCGCTGCATCCAAAACGAGTCACTGTTTGGTGCGGATTTTGGTCCAGAGGCATAATTGGGCCATTTTTCTTCCAAAATGAGCAAGGAGTGGCCGTTACAGTCAATGGCGATCGTTATCGGGCCACGTTGTTCACAAAAATTGAAGAGGAGAATATTGGCAACATTTGGTTTCAACAGGACGGCGCTACGTGCCACACAGCCGAAGCTACACTCGATGTTTTGCGCCGTTTTTGAAGATCGCATTATCAGCCGCAGAGCTGATGTCGTTTGGCCACCTCGGAGCTGCAATTTGACACCGTTGGACTATTATTTGTGGGGTGCACTCAAAGATAAGTGTTACGCCGATAAGCCAGAGACAATTGCCGCTTTAAAGGACAATATTCGTGGAGCCATTGGTGAAATACAGCTGCACACAATCGATAATGTGCTTAAAAATTGGACCGATCGTGTAGGCTACTGCATGGCTAGCCGAGGCAGCCATTTGAATGAAATTATTTTTCATTATTAACCGGAAGGATTTTACTTTCAAATAAAAAAAGAAATTTGAGAAAATATTTAGTAGTTTTTTTTTATAAAATTTTTTAAAAAAAAAGTTATTTGGCGGACCCTGTATATAAATTGTTATAAAAATACTTCGATTTTCATATGCCGACTGTAACTACAAAAAAAAATCTACAAAAAAATGCAAGCTAACTGCACAACAACAAAACGAGCAGGTCGGGTATAAACACGAATAGTGCGGAAAATAAAACTTAATCGAAACAGCTGCGCGACTTCGAAAAAGTGTGCCAGTTCGTCAAAATTTATCGCACATATTGCAATAATAATTTTCGGTAAATTTAACTATTTTAAGTTAAATTCCAATTTGTTTACACCAAGTCGGGTATAAAAATATTGTACCGAGTACTCGGTTTTGATTGGGAATTTTTACATTTTGTGGGAATTTTTAAAAATTGTTTAATATTATAACTAAAATAAATAAAACCGAAATATATTAACTTTATATAATAATTAACTTTATTGGGTTTTTTGACAATTTTCTCACTTTCCCATTTGAAAACAATCCACTTATTTTCGGTCTTTAATAAGTTTCTACGTATAAAAAACGAAACAAATATATTATACAATAAAAAACGAAATTAACAATTTCAGCTTAAAAATTATTTTCTTCAAGAAGTTTCTACGTATTAAAAAAGGGAAACTTTTTTGAGCAGTTTTAGATTAACTTTACTTATTTTTTGAAGTTTCTACTTATAAGTAGAATAATACTTAGTTTCCAAACAAAAGTAAAAATATTCTAAGCAATTAAAAGCTGACAATTACCTAATATTTGCAACGTATTAGAAACTAGTGTGTTGGTATATATCTAAGTTGTGATATTTTATATTTTGGGGACGCGCCACGGAGTTACGTATATAGCTCGTCAGCTTTAGTATATTTTGGGCCTAGCCGGCACTTCAAGGGAAATTCATTTGAAAAGTAAAATTGAAAGACTTCTCTTGTCTTAGACTTTAAATTAAATTCTGCTTTATTTGGTTCTTCTTTTTTTCTTATATACTAAAAAAAACAGTATTTTTCTTAAAGTTATTCATGCCAGTATTTTAGACTCCGCCCTTATTTTCACGATGGGTTACCAATCGATCCCGTTAGTCGATCGGTTCCCAGCCACATTCCAATAGCCAACAACAACATTGTTGGCGTTGATAGCCTTGAAAATTCGGCAGGTCAGTTGCATTGGAGTAACATAATATATTCGCTGTATTTACTCCAGTGCACTGCTCATATTGTAATTGCATTGCACTAACAACAGCGTTGTTGTTGTTGTGCTTGAGCAGAGAATTAAGTATCCAAACGATATAAGCAGCAAGAGGGGATGAAAAGAATTCAGCACTTTAGAAGTGTGAATGACATTTGTTACGACATTTTTGATTCTTAGTGCCCGTCATAATTTTTGGGTTTTAAGTTGCATCAAAAATGTTGTTGGATTTTTATTTAATGTTGCACTGTTTTTGTATCGTTTGGTACGGTAATAGTGACTGTGTAAGTACACTACACCCCAATCCTCAAGCAAAAATTTCACTTTTGAAGTTAAATTTTAAAAGTGGATAAAGGGGAGTTCTGGCTAGTATGTATTAAAGTAGTTTAATTTGTATAATATTACAAAATATTTTAGTTGAACTTTAATATGCAGTTATTTTATCTTATAAGTATACGGATTCATACATTCTTTCATTCATTTGTTTTAAGGTTAATTTTTGTAGTAACTAAGAATAATCTTAATATGTATGGTAGTAATTCATATATATTTATAATTATATTATATATATATATATATATATTTATGTATTCGTATGTATTTTATGGAACAATTCTCGGATAATATTAGTGGTAAAAAAAAATATATATATATGTAACGTAAAATTTAAATATTTAAATTCAAAAATATAAGTGTTTCTATGTTACATCTAATAATTGATTATTAATTGATAATGGCCTATTTATATTATTTGTTGTTGGAAAGAAATGTATTTACTTTAATAGCACCAATTTCGTCTAATTGTTGAATTTTTTCAACATGTTGTTGGGATACATTTTTAGTTTGTTATTTATTTCTATTATTCTTTTATTCTTTGCAATGTTTATTATGTCTGTAGCTTTGCTTAATGCGGTTTTAAGTCTTATTTTTAGTTAGTTTGAATAATCTTCTAAATTATACCGTGTTGTTGTTTTTTCAATCAAATCGCTTGGTAGGGAAGGTAGCTTTCCGAAAATTAATTCGAAAGGTGTATATTCTGTGTCGACATGTGGACTTGAATTATATGCAAACGTATAATATGGAATCCATTTGTCCCATTCAAAGTCGTCTGCAAATGATAGCAAATATTCATTAAGTTCTATGGTTTTTCTCTAATGATCCCAATGTCTCATGATGATAGGGGGTCGAAAAAATTTGCTTAACCTTCAGTAACTCACATATGTTTTTAAGAAGTTCATTTGTGAATTCTGTTCCGCGATCTGATTTTAGATACTTAAATAAACCGAATTTAAGTATAAGTTGTTCTACCAAAGTTTGTGCAATTGTTTTTGCATCCTTGGTTTCTATAGGATGAGCAATAACGAATTTTGTTAGTTGACATTGCATTGTCAGCACGTAGCGGTATCCGTTTGAAATCTTAAGTGGACCGACGACAGTGTCGATTTCCACTGTTTCGAAACTTGTGGTTGGAGTGTCCGTTATTTTCATCTTTTCTTTTGTGTGCCGAATTTGTTTATTTCGTGCGCATTTTTCACATGTGTTTACATGTTGTTTAATCATTTGTCTCATGTTTTTTCATGAGTAACGTTGTTTTAACTTAAGTATTGTTTTTTTGATTCCTAAGTGTCCTCCCTGGGGTGAATTGTGAAATTCTTTTATTAATTCTTTTTGCATTGTTTTGTTTTTTATGTTTCGTGGGGTCTCGTATATTAGTATTTTAAGTGATTTTTATATTTATTCTCTCTTTTATGCTGCAGCTTATTGAATTTTTTCTTAAATGTTTGTTTATCGATTATTTCAAACATGGCATCTTTTGCCTCTAGCGCTAGTTCTTTTATATTTTCTTTATACATTTCAGATGATAGTTTCTCCAATGTCGAATCTAGATTCGTTGGATTATCACCACATCGCACTAGTACGAAATCATCTATATTGTCGACAATTATATTTTTCTTCAAATTATTTTTTTTTATTTCAAATTTTAAGCGTTTTATGTTCTTGACGTCAGATATCGATGTGCATTCCCATATGAAAAGTTGAGCAGGCTCTTCTGAAATCATGCATCTCTCTTTTATAATTATATTCGCTTCATTTTCTTCATTTTGTTTAATTTTATCATTTTCTTTCATTTTCATACCCCTTGTTAAAATCAATGCTTTCTTTATTTTTTTATCCTCTTTTGAGGGAATCATTTTTTTTTAGTGTTGCTGAATCTATTTTTATACGCGATAGAGCGTCAGCGTTAGTATTAACTTTTCCTTTTTTGAATATTATTTCGAAATCATAGTCCGAAAGATCCAATCTTATCCTTGTCATTTTTGATGATGGGTTTTTATGGCTGAATAGTGACACTAATGGTCTATGGTCTGTAACCACAATGAACTTTCTACCATATAAGTATGGCTTGAAGAAATATATGCCCCAATGAATAGCTAATAATTCCTTTTCTACCACGGGTTTGTTCAAATCGTGTTTTTGAAGTGTTTTACTCGCAAACGAAATAGGAAGGTCGTTACCTATTTCTCCTTGTGATAAGATAGCACCTAAAGCAAAGTTTGAGGCGTCAGTTGTTACAATAAAAGATTTTGAAAAATCCGGATATTGTAACACTGGAGGTTCAATTAATTTTTGTTTTAGTGTGTCAAAAGCTTGTTGGCATTGTTCCGTCCATTTAAATGCTTGTGATTTCTTTAATAGGTTATTTAGGCATTGCGCGATACTAGCAAAATCTTTGATGAATCGTCTGTAATAATTGCAAAAAGCTACAAAACGTCGTACTTCGCCCGCATTTGTCGGAGTCGGATAATATTTTATTGTGTCATGTTTTGATGGGTCAGTCTTGATTCCATGTTGTGTAATTAAGTGTCCAAGGTAAACTACTTCTGGTCTCAAGAATTTGCATTTTGCTGCATTCAATTTTAAATTGTATTTAGATAGTCGTTCAAAAACTTTAATTAGATTGTTGTTGTGGTGTTGTAGACTACAACCAAAAACTATTATGTCATCGACATAAAGAAATGCTTCTGAGCTTAAACCAGTTAATGCAAGCGTGAGCATGCGTTGAAAACTATTAGAGGATATTTTCAATCCGAAAGGTAGTCGTTTGAATTGATAGTGTCCATCATTTGTGGAGAAAGCTGTCAGTGATCTGGACTTTTTATCTAAAGGTATTTGGTGAAAACTGCTTGTCATGTCGAGTGTGGAGAAGTATTTTGCTCGACCAAGTTTGTCTAAAACGTCTTCTATTCTTGTCAGTGGGAATTTGTCGTTAATTAATTTGTCGTTTAATCTTCTGAAATCTACCACTAGTCGCCATTTTTTTGTGTCATCTTCTGACTTTTTAGGTACTAGCAATAGCGGTGCATTGTAAGGGCTTATTGAGTTTCCAATGATGTAATTTTTTAGTAATTCTTGTACTTGCTTATGGATTTCTTCATTATGGGCGTGAGGCAGTCTGTAATTTTTTATGTAGGTAGGTGTTGTGTCATTTGTAGTTAATGTCTGTGTATAAAAGTTGTTTATTGCTAGTTTTTCGTCTTCTAGTTGGAAAATGTGTTGGAAATGCCTAAAAATGTCTGTTAAAGGGTGATTAGTGTCTACCTGTAGTTCTTGGGCTAGTTTTTTGAAGCGTGTTTTGTTAAATGTGTTAGTATGATTGAATTGAATGTAGTTAGAAATTGGTTCTGTTTTTGGTGTTAATTTGGTTAGTTTAACTTCGGCGTTTGTTGTGTTCAAAAGTTTTACGTGACATTTACCGGTCGCTGGTATTATTGTGTTCGCTAAAAATACACCGGGTTGTATTTCATCGTTAAGAATTACACTATCCTCTTTTAAATTTAATGAAATGGGATGTATCATTTCTGTTCTTGGTGGTATACGTATTGTGTCATACACGTGTTTATTAAAGTGTAACGGTGTCACGATGTCTATGTCTTCTATTGCTATCGTCAATGTTTGTGTCTCGTAGTCAATTTTGCATGCGCTTTTAGATAAAAAATCTCTGCCTAATATTCCATCGGTTTGTATCGGAAAATTGTCTTCAACTGCGTGGAAATTGTGCAAAAGTGTTTTATGTTGAAAATCTAATGTTAAAGTGATTTTGCCTAGAGTGGTTATTTGTTCATTTGTTATTCCCGTGAGTTTGCATCTAGTGTCCATCTTCAAGTCTGCTTCAATGTTGTTTAATTTACAGATAGATATATCTGCTCCTGTGTCGATAAGAAAAGTAAGTGATTTTTTGGAGTTATAACATTTTGCTATGATATAGTTTGTTTTGATATCCGATAGGTTATATATCCTTAATTTTGCTGTCCCGGATGATCTTCCTCGACATCCGAGCGCTCGTCGTTTCCCTGATTTTAAGCTTCAAAAGCGAACATTCTTCTGTTATCACGCTGGTTTGTGTTGTTGTAATTCTGTCTTCTATTCATATTTGAATTACGGTGTGCATTCGCATTGTTATTATTCTGTGCATATCTATGTGCATTATTATTGTTATTATTTCGTGAGTTTCTATATGTGTTATTATTATTTTGTGCATATCTGTATGCATTACTGTTTCTTCTATAGTTGTTGTTTAAAATTTGATTTCTATTGAAACTGTTGTTTCTTTGACCTTGGTTTCTTGAATTGTTGTTATTTTGATATCCGTTGTAGTTGTATCTTGTGTTTTTGTTTTGAGTGTTGTTGCGTTGATTGCTGCAGTTATTATTCTGGAAATACAATAATTGGTTGTTTGTTTTGTTATTATTTTCTAGCTCGAGTGCTAGGTTTGTTGCATCTGTTAATGACTTTGGTTGGGCAGCAAATATTGTGTTCTTTAGGTCATCATTTAAACCATTTTTAAATATGTTTAAAGCATAAGTTTCATTCATCTTGATGATTACGGATTGTTGCGTTGCATCACCTGTTAGTTCTGAAATTTGTATGTTGTTTAATTCTGATATGAGAGATATCAATTTGTCTTTGTACTAGGTGATATTGTTGTTTTTTTGTGTCAAAGTAGACAAATTTGTGTGGATTTGGGATGTGGTCAATGTAGATTTGTATGATGATTTCAAAACATCCTTGAGTTGATCTAGTGTCGTTACGTTACTCGTGTGTGCTATAGTTGTGCGTACTTTTGTATCTAATGATGAACGCTAATGATTAAGTCAATAAGCTTAGCTTTGTCTGCAGTGTTAAAGGAGTTATATAGAAATTCTACTACTTTTAGATAACTGTCTAATTCCTTATAGTTACCTGAAAAGGTAGGAACAATTTTTAGAATAGTTTCTAAATTGAAAGTTGCAGTATTCGTCATGGTTGCTGCAGTTTGTGGTGGAGTTTCTTTGTTAATAGACATTGAACTCAATAGAGAAATTGTTTCTTTATGTAGTAGATAAAATTGTTCAGCTAAACGAGCTGTGTCAAGATTTTGTGGTATTGCGTTCAAATGAGCGTTGAAATTTTTTATGTATGTGTTTATTTGTGATGATTTGAGTTCAACAGTTTGTGAAGTGTAGCCCCTGTTAATGGACTTTTTTATATTTGCTCTTATTTGTTTCAATTGTTTATATATTTTAAGTAGAGTTCTTATGGAGTATGAAGTGTGGCATACGTAAGCGATTGATTGAACTAAACTGGATTT
The DNA here is from genome assembly GCA_963920525.1 of Dichetophora obliterata. Taxonomy (NCBI): domain Eukaryota; kingdom Metazoa; phylum Arthropoda; class Insecta; order Diptera; family Sciomyzidae; genus Dichetophora; species Dichetophora obliterata. Next base: position 162,594,316 of record OY986439.1, on the reverse strand, counting down.
TGCAAACGGTTAGTGTGTTTTAGAACATATTGTTTGCAGTAGTTATTTAATTTGTAACCGATGTAAAATAAAATTAGGATTACTGCAAGTGTTATCAAAGCTGTTGTGCTTATGGTAGAAAATTCTTTCTTTGATATAGAAGAACCTAAATTGTTTTCTATATTTTCATTTATCGTTATGTAATCTTTGTTTTTGTTGTCAAGCATTGTGACGTTGTAAACTAGTTGACTGAAATTTGGGATCATAGAAATAGTAAAAAAAAAGAATATATCAGACAATATGTAACGTTTTGGTTTTTTTTTTTTATGTTTTATGTTGTCAGTAGTATCTTAAATACATAATGAATATTTATAAAAAAAATATATGTTTTTGTAAAAAAAACAAAATTTTATTAGTATTTTGAAAATAGCAGGTGCTTCAGTTTTGGGTTGTCTGTATTTTTCCTGTCTTTTGTGTATGTTGGATTCTTGTAGATAAAATTGTGGAGTGTTTCTGCTTTTTGTAACCTGTCGTTGGCGTCGTCTATTATATTTTGGTGTGAGTTAAGGTGTTCTTCTATGTGTTGTACTGATGCTTCACAAGCGAAACAGATTGTTGTAGTTGAGTTTGTTGTTGAAGATTGCATTCTAATTAATTTTGTTTTTGATTTTGTATATCAGATCTTTTATTTTGCTAGCAATGTCCCTTTTTTGTTGTCCTTTCACGATTGCTATGAGTCTGTATAGTTCGTGGAGCTCTGCTTTCTGGCGGACGTACCTGCCCTTTCTAGTGTGTTTCCTTTTTCCCTGTTGGGGTTTAGGTTTTGGTTGTTGCTGTTTTGATTGTTGACGTTGCTTATATTCTTCTATTGTGAGCTTCTTTGGTCCAGGTATGGGTGTCAGAATATATAATGGAGCCTCGTCTGTGTTTGGCAAAGTTGCCGCTGTTTCTGAATTTTTGACTTCTGTTTGAAACTGTAGTATTTTTTTTTAGTAAATCATCGAATTTTTTATGAAATTCCTCGTTCATCGCTCATGAAAAGAAAATGTATTGATTGCTTAGTATTCAGAAAATTCGTCCTAGTTATTGAAGGTCCAGGGAAGCGGCAGGATCGCCATGTGTTGGTATATATCTGAGTTGTGATACTTATATTTTGGGGACGCGCCACGGAGTTACGTATATAGCTCGTCAGCTTTGGTATATTTTGGGCCTAGCCGGCACTTCAAGGGAAATTCATTTGAAAAGTAAAATTGAAAGACTTCTCTTGTCTTAGACTTTAAATTAAATTCTGCTTAATTTGGTTCTTCTTTTTTTCTTATATACTAAAAAAAAACAGTATTTTTCTTAAAGTTATTCATGCCAGTATTTTAGACTCCGCCCTTATTTTCGCGATGGGTTACCAATCGATCCCGTTAGTCAATCGGTTCCCAGCCACATTCCAATAGCCAACAACAACAATGTTGGCGTTGATAGCCTTGAAAATACGGTAGGTCAGTTGCATTGGAGTAACATAATATATTCGCTGTATTTACTCCAGTGCACTGCTCATATTGTAATTGCATTGCACTAACAACAGCGTTGTTGTTGTTGTGCTTGAGCAGAGAATTATGTATCCAAAAGATACAAGCAGCAAGAGGGGATGAAAAGAATTCAGCACTTTAGAAGTGTGAATGACATTTGTTACGACATTTTTGATTCTTAGTTCAAAAATGTTGTTGGATTTTAATTTAATGTTGCATTGTTTTTGTATCGTTTGGTACGGTAATAGTGACTGTGTAAGTACACTACAGGTTCATTGAATTCAATGTAAGGTTCATTGAGTTCAATGTATAGTTCATTGAATTCAATGTATAGTTCATTGAATTCAATGTATAGTTCATTGAATTTAATGTATAGTTCAATAAACCTTACATTGAATTCAATGTATAGTTCATTGAATTTTATGTATAATTCATTGATTTTAATGTTTATTTCATTGAATTTAATATATTAAGTTCATTGAATTTAATGTATTTAGTTTATTGGATTCAATGTACAGTTCATTAAATTTAATGTATTCAGTTCATTGAATTCCATGTATATTTCATTAAATTTAATGTATTTAGTTCATTGGAATGAATGATCTATACATTAAATTCAACGAATTATTTGTTAATCCCTCTCTAAACATTTTTAAAATAAGGAAATAATTACAATTTAAACAATATTTTTTTATTTTAAAGAGTCAATTAATATACAAATTTTCGAAGATTTTGAATAGTTTTTAAATTTATAAAAATATACGGCAATAAACTCCCACACGGGAGTGCATGCCGCAGGATATTTTAATTGAAATAATTGAAAAATTTTAAAGCACACATCTACGGCTCTAATAAAACTAGCAAATTAAAATTTTACACCATCCGTGAACACATAAACTTGTTGGAATGAGGAGAAGTTCTTCTCTCCAACAGCAAGGTTGAGTATTTTCGCCTTTAGTTTTTAAAAACTCAATATGCTCCTCGACTTCCTGGATGCTGCTTCCAACAAAAACGAATGAATCTTAGGAACTGGTCATTGTATGCTTTAGGAAAGTTTTTATCCAAAGTTGTCCTTACTGCATACTTTTTGAGTGGGCATCAAATACCCATGAAGGCTCCAAAGAAGTTTCATAGCAGTACTGTCTGGAAAGATATTAATTGAAAAAATAACTATTTATTTATTTAGCCTCGAGAAAAATTAAGCTTACCACTGTAATTAGTGAAATCTTCAATTTCTGCCAACTTTGCCCGCACAGCTTTATCTTTTATGTGGTTTTCATCCTTTAAAAATGTAAACATTTTTTGAAAATGATGGCAGCAGTCACTTAAAATGACAGGTATATTTCCGAAAGCGACGGAGAAATCTTTATCAATCTAAAAGATATTATAAATTAATATAATATATTTATTTTTAATTTAATGAGATCTTTTTTCGTTCAATTATATCACAGCTGTTAAATTGCGATTACGATTAGTAATTAGCAATTTTTTTTTGTTTTTGTATCAAGACTATGCACAACACGTAAATGTTTTTTAAAGGCTGAAAAAATACTAAATACTAGATTGCAAATTTCATTGCAACAGCGGTAAACACTATTAGCAGATATGATATGATTTTTTTATATGAACTAATAGTAATTCAACAAATTTAAATTTTCTTTTACATTCACTTTTAATTTAATTTACTATCACCTTTTATCTAAAATTTACACACAAAATTGCCACACGACTTCACAACTTCGATGACAGACAATTGTTTTACACTATTAGCAGGCCTTTTTACATTTTCTGCTGCTTATCTGTATTTCACATTATCCATCTGTCGGTCTGTTTCCTTTTGACATTCCGTCCACTATTTATTAATTTAATTTCGCAATACAAATCCGAGTAAAAAAATATTCCATCATGCCTAGTAAGATTTCTGAAAAAAAGCGCTTTAGCACTACTTTGTTTTAAGTGTGTGAGTTTTAAAGCGCTCATTAATACATACTCAATATGAGAAAGTATAGGTGTGCAAAGCTGCCCGACACTGCTCTAAGCATAAAGCCGGGATAAAATGTGAACAAAACCACTTTTTTATCTCCCGACATATATGCTTGGTATAAAATTAACCTAGAGATAGTTATCTCCGAATTAAATCATATTTATGCCCTTTGTTAACAAAATGGCCCTTAAGGAAAGCACTCTTTGTTTATAAAGTTGGGTTAAACAATTAATTAATTGGGTAAAATCCTTCGAGAACATATCGATAATTGTATTTTGATACAGTAATATAAGCAGAAGTAACTTTTTCTGTTATTTCAAATAGTTTTCGACAGCTTTACCCAATTAATTAATTTTGGAACCCAACTTTATAAACAAAGAGTGTTTTCCTTAAGTGGAATATTTATATTTCAGTTTAAGATATCTATAAGTGGAATAAAATAATTAACCCTTGTTGTCCTGATAACCCATTCAGGATATTCAAATCCATTTTTACGAGCTTTTTAGAGGTTTTTATAAAATATTATTAAAATCAGAGTTGAAAAAAAACTACACTTACGCAACCCAAAAGAGAAATACTCTATTTAAACACCTTCCACTTCTAGTGATAATCTACCCAACTTATCTCAACCCAACCCGTATAAAGTCTGAATTAACATGTTTCTTGCGACATTTGTTCATTTTTCTAATGACATAATTGAGCTTGAACTAGCTCATAGTGAGGCTTAGCTGGAGGAATAAACCCTGTATATTTTAGAAGTGCAAAGAAAACACCTGCACTACCTTTTTAAAAAATTTCAGGTGGTTTATGAGGAAATTCGAGCAAAACCCGAAAATCCTAAAGAGCCTGAAACTCTGGATAAGGAAAAGTTCAAGGAAAGGTACAGGAAGACGTTCCAGTCGTACGTGCGCTGCTCTGCTTCATTAAGTGAGCACATGGAAGCAATAAAGACACCCATTAAGGAACCCAAGCCATCGCCAGCAGCAATGAGCTCAGCATTGGAACATCACCCAATGATCCATCTCCCACCCTGTGATACGGACATTTTCCATGGCGACTATGTCACATGGCCCACATTCAGGGACCTGTTTACGGCCCTATACATAAAAAACTCCCGCATAAGTAACATGGAAAAACTTTTCCACTTACTACAAAAAACCCACGGTGAAGCCTGAGAAATAGTTAAAACCGCTCCGTTAACTAATGAAGGATTTTTTATGGCATGGTCGAATCTCATCGACCAGTATGAGAATAAACGAATGCAAATAAATGCTCAGCTAAAGACCCTTTTCAATTTGCCATCGGTCAGCATACAAACAGGGAATTCTATTAAAAAGTTGCAGCGGTCGATAAATAACTCTATATTCACCCTGCAAAGTCTTGGGATAGACACAAATAGTTGGGACCCTATTTTGGTGTATCTCTGTTCTACCAAACTACCCAAAAGTACGTTAGAAGACTTTGAAAAGTGTCTAACAGATAATGCGATAATTCCTGAATGGCAAATTTTAGATAGTTTTCTAACGCATAAGTTTAAAACCCTGAAATCTGTTGGCGATATAAAGGCTTTCTCTTTTGCTTCAGGCCCGAAGCCAAGTCAACAGAATGGTCCCACTCATAACACGGTGTTGCAAAAAATGAATTTTTTTCTGTCTTATGAACCAAATGCACATATTCGGAAAGAGAGGAAAAAATAAAAATACACTTGTATCGTCCGATTTTCATGTACTCGTCAGAATTTTTTTATTTAAGTTTGAAGTATAAAGCTCGTAGTGGCCTGTGTGGAAGCCTTTGGACCGATTTTTAACCCTTTTTCAGTGATCTAATCGAGCTGATTTTTTGCAGGCAGACTCGTGGAATTGTCTGTAGCACGTCAAATTTTTTAAAAACAATTTTTATGAATTCTCAGATTTTCCCCAATTTTTATTATTTTTGAAAAAAAAAATATTTTTTTCACTTTTCTTAGCATAACTTGAAGGGACTCCAAATTTTTAAACTACTAAAGCGTTAGGAAAAAAAATGTTTTTTGACCCATCCTACTCGATATAGTTGTAGTTAATCAATAGTAACCTTCTAACACTAAACACTTTTTGACTTTTACAACACTTACAACTGGTCTAGGGCCCCTCAAATGATACTACATGTCCATCCGCCTTGATTTCTTGCACACGAACGATACTACATGTGTGATGACTTGACATGTCGGATGGACATGTAGTATCGTTTGAAGGCCCCTTCTGACAGATGAAATAAGGCATTGCAATATTGTTTTCAGTTCTGTTGTGCGAAAACGTATTTCTATATATTTCATCTGAAAAAAATGCAGTGTCCGACGCGAAATACCTTTTGTTACGTTTGTGGCTTATTCGCACCAAGTAAAAATTTCAAAAATATTACTAAAACAGTGGTGAATTCGTTTCAGAAAATATTTAAGACTGCTTATGTTCCTTACTTGTGGTATACTCCGGAAGTCGTGTGCGACTATTGCTACAGAAATTTGTGCAAGTTTACTGATGGTAAAGTACGCTGTACCAAAAATTTGGCTACCACGCACGGAGCACTGCAATGAATTGTGCTACTTTTGTGTAACTTTTGCTCAAACAAAAGGGTACCAATACATTCACTGCAACAAAATTCGATACGCTAATGTAGAATCGGTAATTCCAGCAGTTCTATACTCACCAGAAGACCGTGTAGCGGCTTCAGTGGAGATTTTTGATAATGTTCCCGAAATAAGCGATGCAGAATCAACAGTTGTACCAAAACTGCTATCAACTTTTCTTCCATCGAATGCGAGATGCGAGAGTCCACAAGTATCGGAATTTGTGGCAACACTCAGTGAAATTGGGACTGCAATGCCGCATTTTATAACGCAAGCCGACTTCAATGACCTCGTACGAGACGGAAATTTGTCGAGGAGAACAGTAGAACTCTTTGCATCACGCTTTAAGCAGTGGAATATAGTGGCGGCTGATTTTAAAATAACAGCCGCTCGTGATCGAGGTAGCACTATTCCATATGACCAATTTTTTAGATTGCACGAAGATCGGGAAAAAACTTCCATCTGTCCCGATCGCATATGCCACAAACCTCAAGGAAACATACGAAGGCATGGAATTAATATTACAGTTGATAAAGTACAAAGAGCATAATTGGAAAATATGCTGCGATCTGAAAGTGGTCGGTTTACTCATGGGTGTTAAGCGTGGATTTCCAACCCACCAGTGGTTTTTGTGTACATGGAAAGGTCGAAAAAGAGATGAGCATTACACTGAATTTAAGTGGAAGCCGCGAACATGCTACAAAGTAGGCGTAGAAAGTATAGAGAATCTACCATTGGTGCAGCCGTCTCAAATCATTTTGCCTCCATTACACATTAAGCTCGGTCTCGTATCAAATTTTGTTAAGAAACTGGATCGTGATGGCGAGGCCATTGCAACTTTGAGCAACATTTTCCCGAAATTGAGCGGCGCAAAGATTCATGCAGGTATTTTTTTTAAGAAGTCATTCAGTAACTTTATGTTTTTCAATGATTTTTTTGATTTAAGGTGTTTTCAATGGTCCGCAGATAAAACAAATAATTGCAAGTTCTGAATTTTCATCAAAATTAAATGCTATCGAACAACGTGCATGGAAAGGTACAGTTGCCGTTATTGAGCAGTTTCTTGGCAACAAACGAGCTGCCAATTATAAAAATATTGTCGCAGAAATGATTTCGGCATATGGCGAAATGGGCATTTTAATATCGCTAAAGATTCATTTTCTTCACAATCATTTCGATTTTTTCCCTGATGATTTAGGAGCTTGTAGCGATGAGCATGGCGAAAGGTTTCGTCAGGACATTGCGGCTATTGAAAAGCGCTTTAAAGGAAAAGACATTACGCATATGCTTGGCGAATACTGTTGGTCTATTTGTCGCGATACTGAAGCAAATGATTACAAACGCAAAAATAAAAGGCCTTAATTTCTTTAAAAACATTAAAATTTTTAATGTAACAATTCTTTATTTTTATAAAACCAAAGTAATAAAAAAAATTGTTTTTTTAACGAACTGAAACCTTAAAAAAACGATAACCATTAAAAAAAAATATATACTTCAAACTTAAAAAAAAAATTCTGACGTGAACATGAAAATCGCCGATACACGTGTATTTTTATTTTTTATCCCCTTTCCGCAAAAGTAAATTTGGTTCAGAATGTGTGTAACACGGTGTAATGGACCCAACAGATGGGGAGAAAAAAAGGTAAACTCTTACCATATGAATGTTTCTCCAGCACCTGCCCAAAACCCTACTCAACAATTTGCTGTCGCAAACATCAAATATGACCCGAAACAATCGACTTCCAGTACCCAATGGGAATCTGATGGTGCTTTTTGCAGAATTTGCAGTAGCAATCACCCTATTCGAGAGTGCCCAAGGTTCATATCCATGAAAGTAGAAGAAAGGACAACAGCAGTGAAGCGCGCAGGATGTTGCTTCAATTGTTTAGCAGTGTCTCATGGTATTAAAGACAGCAAAAGCAGTTATACCTGTAGGATATGCAATAAGAGACACCATTCCTTACTGCATAAAGGCACATTGGACATGATAAAGGGCACATTGGACATCCTAGCACTAGTGCGCAGGCGAAAGGAGCAGCTCAGCATTCACAGCCCACAGCTAAGCATTCACGACCCAGATGCAGTCCACTGACCCAACAAACACACAAGAAGACGAAAAACAATTTGTGAACTCTCTCACTTTGCGGCCAATAGAAAAAAAATCCTCCTCGGGACAGCAATGGTCAATGTGGAACACGAAGGATCCATATTTACAGCACGAGCCCTCATTGATTCTGGATCTGAGGCAACATTTCTGGCAAAGCACCTTAGGAAACGTATCGGTTTACCCACTAAAAACGTTGGAGCTCATGTCACTGGTCTGAACCAGACAGTGTCAGCAAGCCCTACAAAAGCCTGCAACCTGATATTGCGGTCGACGAAAAACCCTCAATTTAGGGTAGAAACCCAGGCTCTTGTGTTGAAAACCCTAACAGGTGACTTACCCACCTACTCGCAAGAGTCTGATATTCAAGAAAACCTAGTTGGCCTTCAAATGCCTGACCCACAATTCTTCGAATCTCGGCAAGTAGATATCATCATTGGTTGTGATATATACCCAAAAATGATCTGTAGAGATGTTAATTTCAACATTTGTGGATCACTTTTGGCTCAAGAATCTGCATTTGGCTGGATTCTTTCAGGGCCCCTCCCTGAGTCAGCACCCCGAAGCATTGATGTATATTTCAGCAAAGTCGACCCAGATGACTTTTTGACTCGCTTCTGGGAAGTGGAAGAAATTCCAAAAACAGCCTCGCCCTCCAATGATGATGCATATTGCGAAGAATTTTACACAAACACAACACGCCGAGACTCTAATGGCCGTTTTGTTGTGAAATTACCCTTTAAAAACCCTAACGTCTCAGAACTCGGAAACTCGAGGCCGATTGCCATGGCTCAATACATGAGAAACGAAAAATCGTTGTTAAAAAAGCCGGAACTCAAGGCTGAATATGATCGAGTCGTAGGTGAATATTTAGAATTGATCATATGAAAAGTTAAAACCGTCCCATTTTCACCCTCTAGCTCAGATAGACCCACCCTATATTACTTGCCCGATAGCGTGACAACTAAGTTAAGAGTTGTATTTAACGCATCAAACCCAACAACTAATAAAAAAAGTCTAAATGATGTGCTTCATATTGGTCCGACCCTGCAACATGACCTAGTCTTGCTGATCATTAAGTGGAGACTCTATGAATTCGTTTTTAACGCCGATATAGAAAAAATGTATCGGCAAATAGTGGTTGACCCGGAACACACACCCTATCAGCGAATTTTATTCAGAAAGTCCATGGAAGAACAGATTCAGGAGTATGAGTTGCAAACCGTCACATTTGGAGTCAATTCCGCCCTATATCTCGCTATAAGAACTCTACATCAATTGGCAGATGATGTTTGAGAAACCCACCCTCATGCGTCATATATACTATGCAATTCCATGTACGTGGATGATGTACTAGCAGGTGCGCATGAATTAGACATGGCAAAAGCAGCTCGTGACGAACTGATAGTAGCACTCAAATCAGCTGGTTTCACACTTAAGAAGTGGGCTTCTAATAAGTCACAAATATTACACTATCTACCCAAAGATCATTTGTTGACCACTAATCTACTCAGCCTCTCCGAACCAAGTGAAGGCAATACAAAAACCCTTGGCATAAGGTAAAATGCCAGAAAGGATTCATTCTTTTTCCTCGTTCCACCAATTGAGAAAAAAAATCGCTTTCACTTAGCGTGAAGTCTTATAAACTATAGCCAAATTGTTTGACCCCGCTGGCTGGTTAGCGCCAATTGTCATAGCTGCAAAAATAATTATGCAACAAGTGTGGCTAGACAAATCAGATCAGCACAGATGACGGTTACGCTGCAATAAACAAGATAGAGATTGCTAGATGGACATATTTCACACCCTCGGACAACGTTCAATTTCACGGGTTTTCTGACGCGTCAGAAAAAAGCATATGGAGCAGCATTTATATATGCGCGTTGCAGTTGGCAATGGTAAAACTATAACTAAACTTCTTGTCGCTAAGACTCGAGTGGCACCCGTTAAAACCGTCTCGTTACCAAGACTTGAACTCTGTGGTGCTGTTCTATTGGCAAATTTAGTCGATGCCATCGTACCCCATGTTGATCTAAAGCAACATCAATTGTAACTTTGGACGGACTCTACAATTGTACTGGCCTGGCTTAAGAAACAACCCTGCACCTGGAACACTTTTGTAGCCAATCGTGTTTCAACCATCACCGATAAGGTTGGTGCAGAGAATTGGTACCACGTTGACTCACTCGATAACCCAGCAGATGTAGCCAGTCGAGGATGTTCCGCAATGGATCTCCGAGACCATTGTCTTTGGTGGTACGGTCCAAAGTGGCTCACAACGGAACAGGAATTTTGGCCCAAGTTCAAGGACCCAGTCGACACTACCCTTGACTTAAAACCCATTAAGTCATTTGCTACAGTGATACGAGAAGACATTTTAAACCGGTTTTCCTCGCTGCCAAAAGCTCTTAGAATCATCGCCTATATCTATCGTTTTTACATGAACTCCTCACCTTCACGTCGTTCACACATAAGTCACACGACCTTGGATATAACATCCAGTGAAATAAAATCAGTTCGAGAGAAGCTTATCATATTGACCCAAAAGACTGAATTTAAAGATGAATATGATTCGCTGGCGAACTAACAGCCTATATCTTCAAAGAGTTCCATTCTAACCCTCACACCCTTTCTGGACTCGACAGGCATACTTCGAGCAAATGGACGCTTAGTCAAGTCGCCAGCTCTAACGTACAATGAGCGGCACCCGGTTTTGTTGCCTTATCACAGTCGTTTAGCTTTTTTTTGACCCATATGACTCATCTGATAACCCTACACGGAGGTAACCAATTAATATTACGCCTGCTTCGTGCTGAATTTTGGATACCCAAGTTGAAAACCCTAATAAAAACGACTATCCATAACTGCAAGATTTGTGTGCTACACAAGAAAAAATAGCAGACGCAAATCATGGCTGCGCTGCCACCCGAACGCACATCACTCAGCCGCCCATTTACAAACACAGGTGTAGATTTCGCTGGACCCGTAGAAATGAAAAATTGCGCCGGGCGAGCCTGCTTAGTCACAAAAGGTTATATCTGCTTCGCAACAAAGGCAGTTCATCTTGAAGCAACAAGTGATCTCTCGACCCAAGCGTTCCTAGCAGCTTTCTCTCGCTTTTTCTCGAGGCGCGGATGCCCCACCGCTCTTTACTCTGATAACGGAACAAATTTTGTTGGAGCATCACAAATGTTGAGAAAAAAGATCGGAGAGAATTTATGAGGACGCTTCAGACCCAGATTGTGAACAAGTACAGTCACCAAGAGGTAACCTGGCATTTTATACCCCCTGGCGCTCCACACATGGGTGGACTCTGGGAAGCCAGAAAAGGAGCGTTCAACTGGCTCCAAATTCTCTGGGGCCATAAAGAAGGAAGTGCTGATCCCTACGGCGATGCTAAAACTGCACCACGACGACGACTGGCACTATATAAGGGCGCGGGTAAACCCTTCAAGCACGCTGAGTGTCATCGCTTGCAGTCTGGTGGAGAAGCTAAAGCTTGACACCATAACAAAGGGCAGCCAAAACTGGTGCCAATTCGTTGTTGGATCTTGATACGACGAGAGTTTTAAGTGTGAAGTTCACGCTCTCATTGACGGTTTTTTTTTTTGTACAATCTATTGTCTACCAATATCGAGCGAAAGCAGCCATCGTTGGAAAATCATCCGAAGCCGTTTCTACAATCAACATAAAGATCAACTGGAAAACGCAAATCACCATCAACATATCAAAAACAACATCACATAAATAAAATCACTTTGTATTGTACACACACAAATTGTCACCCACCCGACTCATTAATTAACTTGCATTTTCTTTGTCTTTTTCCGCCATTGAAACCACCCCCGTTCGTTACCCGAACAATACGAATTGGATTTTTTGTGGGTTTTTGTTGAAATATATCGCTCTAACGCATTTAACATCACAAATACGGCGTTCATTGAATATCATAAATGTTTCATTGTGGTATTTCTAAATTTTAAAATTTCTTTTACATATGGGATTTTTTGTGATATTTTTTAGCACGAGTGTGATTTTTTTGTGGTTTTTGAAATGCATTTGGGATTTTATGTGGTATTTTTAAAACGCGTGGTATTTTGTGGTAATTTTTAATGACCGTGGGTTTTTGTTTTTTGGTATTTTCTAATTTTATTTTATTTTATTTTATTTATTTTATTTTTAAAACTCTAAAACATTTTCCGCATAGCTCCATTTGTTAATTTTATTGTTTTTAATTTTCCAAGATTGCCAAAGCTAGAAAAAATGTTTACATGTTGTAAACAACAACTGACTTCTGAAAATGACATAGTGAAAACCAAGCATTATAGTGACGCAGATTATGCCAAGTATACATGCACACGACGATCTCTAACTGGCTATGTTTTAATAAAAAATTGAGCTGCTGTAACATGGGCCACTCAACATCAGTAAAGTGTTGCATTATCCACTACTGAAGCTGAATTTATGGCTGCATGTTGTGTTACAAAAGAAGCTGTATGGATTAAAAGACATTTGATAGACATTGGTGAATTTAATCAAGACACATTGTGTTTAAATATGGAGTCAAAGCGCAATCTGTTTAATCAAAAATGTTGATTATCTCAAACGTTTTTAACACATTAATGACAAATTAAATTTTGTCAAAGAAAAGTTCGCTGAAAAACAAATAGACTTAAATTATGTATCTACAAAGAAACAATATGCTGACATTTTTACTAAAACTGTTCCAAGAGACACTTTTCAGTATCTGAAAAGCAATATTGGGATTGTTAATATAATGTAATATCAGTAAATTTCTTATAAGATTTCAGTTTTAAATTAAATTTCCAAAAAAAAAAAAAAATAATCGTGTAATCTTACATTTTATAAGGAAGGTTTAAATTTTAGTGAGAGTGTTGTATGATATAATAAAATTAGTTCCTTTTCTTCTTAATCTTACGTAAGAGCAACAACACTGATTTTTGGGTCTTTCTATATTACAACACTTTCTTATCTTCTTACTTTTTTCTTCTAACTTGCTGTTAGTCTATCGTATAAACTTTGTTAAAACTTTAATCTGCTTTTATTTATTTCATCATGCCGCCTCACAAAATGGCACCACCGCTCCAACGAAAATTAATATTTAAATAAATTTTTGACGTTTGGTCAGTGCCCGGTATGAAAATTTAGCCCCGTTACACATTGTACATTTGAAGCGTTCTCGCGAATAACGTTGTAAACGACAAAATGCCAATTGTTCACTATTATTTATTTTACAGGCACTTTTATTCATTTTTATTAATTTTCCTTTTGGGTATGCCATTAAAATACCCCAAACTGCTCAACTGCTTACTCAGTTCTGTTTGTATATAAGAGAGTACTAACAGATATTCGCAAAAAAAAAACACTAAAAGAAAATGACTACAACGTTTACAACGTTATTCGCGATTATACTTCATTTGTTGATGATGAAATGGGATGAAGAGGTTATTTGGGTTTATGGGTTTTGGGGAGTCCATATAGTCTTGGTACTTGTGCTGCTAGGTAATGAAGTCTAAATTTATCTTTTAAATCTATATTAAAATAAAAATAAACTGGCCATTTCGGCCCTTGGAAGGACTTTGACCTAGCTTCTATTGATCAATTGTGTTGTGCGTGTTATTAAATGTTTGATCACAAATGATCGAGAACTGGACCTCCGTGTTTTATACCGACTCCGAACGGCTTATGTTCTCAAGAAGCTTTTTATGGCAATTTTTACTCTCTGAGGTTTGCCATTGTCTGCAGAGGTGACGACCGAACAGAAAAATTAATTCAATTGAAATAACTTTCTGGCTGAGCTAGAATTGAATCCGGGCTACCGCGGTTCTTTAGTTTAGGGGCCACGCACTCTACCCACTAGTTGTTATTTTTTCTTGTTAGTTTAAGTGTTGGGTCGGTTCCCATTATTATGTACGTTGTTTTGCCTTCAAGTAGTTTTTTCCATTTTTCGTTTATATGCTTCTTTGTACATTATGACCGTTTTTTTTATCCGCTTTTGTAATTATTATTTGGTTGTTATAGCACCACGACGACAATCTTCCTAATGTTCTCCAAGATCACCAATTCGTTTTTCGTTTCCAAATTCATTTTTCCACAATGTAAGCAAACTAATTAAAAAATTTATTTTCACAATCAGCTGTCATATAAAATGGCATAAAATTGGTATAAACTATTAGTGCCTAACACTCTCTTTTGAAAATGATCCGAGTACCAAAAAAGTGAAGAAAGGACTGAGTACTAACTTTTCTTTAAAGCCGAGAATTAGTTTGAAACTGAGTTCTAATCAGAACCCGTACTAGCTCGGTTTGATATTTGGTGAAAAAATCGGCCGTTAGTGTCTTATTAGGATTGTGTGCGAAAGAAAAGTTCTGTTCTTTTATTGTTCTGTGTATGTTTCTCCTATCTGTCACTTTGGGTATATATGGGACTATAAAATATTGAGTAGGATTGCCATCAGATATTGCTTCCCTGTTTTTATTATTATTAGGGTATATTTGTTTATCTAAAATGTTTTTATAAAATTGTTGATTATTATATTAGGAAAATTATGTGTGTAAAATATTTTTAATTTTGTTTATGTTTTCGATTTTAAACTGGTCGTCACTTATTAGTATTACAAGTATTAACTACTTTATTTATAAAATTATTTGCCATATTAATTTTTGTCCTGTTGGTTGTGTTGATAAAAAATTCATCATGCGTTATTATGAATTTAGTTGTTAAGTTTTGTTTTAATCATTTCTTTTTGGATTGGTCCAGTAGGCCATCTTATATTATGTCTTCAATTGTAAGTGGCAGTGGGTTACCCATTGACATACCAAACGTCTAGTTGTATAATTTAACTACAATCACCAATCACCTTTTGTACCGCACAACATTGTAACACATAGAAGACTTTTACCCAAAAGGTATAAATAAAGTACAAATCTGTGACCCATCAACTCTAGCCCCATTTATTTCTTTTCCTCCAAATACCCGATCGTTCCGCGCCCGAACACAAAGTAATTTATTAACTTTATGTCTTTAAATTAGTTTTCCAATTACTTGTTTTGAAAAACCAGTTTGTTTGTTCCTATAGAGCACTTTAAAAACAAAGAATAAGGACTGTATTTAAAAGGAACTGCACATATAATTTTGCAATGGTTTTTATTTCTTTTCACTTCAAACTTTTTTTTATTAAAATAAAATTTATTTCCACTAAATTTTCATTTAAACTTTTGAAATATACTTATTATCTTTATTAAATTTTGCACAACTTCTTTTGTAACAGAAATACTTGCCTAAAACCATTTTTCTTCGGCCATCTTTCTTTTAGTTCCGTTTGAAAATACCCCAATTTCTCTCTATCGAACGAAGTTCTGGAGCGTTAGGTGGGTTCTTCTCTTTTGCAACTTAACTAATGTTTTTTTTAAGCAAACTCAATATAGAACAGGCGTATTGTGCAGTTGTCAAATCAAGCCAAAATATTGTTGACACATTTGTGGTTTCTATAAAATGGTATAAGGAGACAAATGAGACTCTCTTTTTTGTAAATTTCTGCTGATATAGTGTCATTTGTGAAGAATGAGATGGTCCTAAGGTCGGAAGCGCATATAGTCTGCCAGATGAGAACTTTTGCGCCAAATTTTTCAATTCCAATTGTTGAAATTGATTAGTCAGCAGTACAACCTTTCTGTTTTGAGTAAAATTAGGGACCTAGTAATGTTCCTGAGTTAATTTTTACGAAGGTTTCATCGCCCATAACAATGCACTGAACATTATCTTGAAGCAAATAGTCGTACAATTTCCGAGTCCTTCTTTTCCCCACTTTAACTTGTCTTTCTCTTTTTTTGGGTACTTTTTGTTTTTTGTATGTTCTAAGTTTATGTCTTTGTTCCACTTTTTGGATCATGGTAACACTGGTTCTAGCTTTTTTTGCCAAGTCTCACACAGGCATTGAATTATTTTTGTTTATTTAAGTATGTATCTTAAAATCAAGTTTCGGATTTCTTAGACAATTTTTTTCTACAACTTTTTGGCAGATCTATGAAAGAACAGGTATCTTCGAACTTTATTTAATTATTTTTGACAATATTTACAGTAGCTTTATACCTTTTGACTAGTTTTCTGATTCGATTCGAGGCATCGCAAACCCATATAAAAAAAGAGGAGGAAGAAGGAACAATGAAAGTAGAAATGATTATACTTTCTAATGGTGCTTACCGCATTGCAATCAAACATCTACACTGCGAGAAATAATGAAATGAAAGTGTGCAGTTTCTATTCGATACAGTCCTTACAGTATAATTCGCTTAGCGTCCTTCAATTAAATTCCACCAAATGTTATGTATTAAGCAGTGCCATGTTAACCATAGAGATGGAAGAGGCAACTGCTTCAGGGCACCACACTCCGGGGGGTGCCACGAAAGGAGCAAAAACAATTTTTTTTGGTAAGAAAATTTGCAAAAAAAGCAAAGTTTGCGATGCCTCAATAAGTTTGGTGCCCTAAAAAGTGTGATACTCTAAAAATTATTTTATGGTGCCCCAAAAAGTGTTTATTAAAAAAAAAAGTAACTATTCCTTGCCAATGGCATCAATCTTTACCAATCCAATAGTTTTGTAGCGATATATTCGCTGAAATATCCCACAAACCAGCATCACTTGAAAATTCCATAGACTCACTGTTGCTGATTAATTCACTTTCATCTTCAAGATCGACTTTTTCAAGAGCTGAGAAGCTCTTTGCTTTTTCTTCAGTTGAATCAATTTCACAATCACTTTAATAAGATACGTCATTTTTTTGTTCAGAATTCACATTGGATGTTGATGGAAGCGGATTAAATATTTTGTTGATTTTTTGATTTTCGCACTCGTTGCATCCACTTTTGCCTTTTTTCTGCCCCACTTTTCCTTTTTTGGGTCCCACTTCTTTGTGGGCGTTTAATTTTTTGATTGCAATTACGTGAATTAAATTGAATGTACACCAAAGAATCTGTCAACCAATGCAGCGAGCAAACAGTGTTCCTACTTCATGGAATGATAGGAGTAGCCTTCAGTTGAAAATGCAGTAAATTTATATGAAGAGTGTTGCAAAAAGTAGTAAAATAAATGGAAGTGGAGTAATTATTAGTTCAATCGGAGTACGATGAGAACACTGAAGCAAGTTCAAGAAAATCAACAAAAGCAGATTGAATAAAAGTAAAACGACAAAGCCAACGCTACAATTCTGGGCCAACTCTTAGCGATTCTCTCTCAGCGAAACGACAACGGCATGATTCTGGTCTGACAGTTAATATTGCCCATGGCAAAACTAGATAAGGTAGTGATAGGGCGGAGTGCCGGTGACCGAAATTGTCAAAACGAAGTTGATATTTCATACAAAATCTGCAACCAATGAGAATGCAATATGATAGAAAAAATACCAAAATGGTTGAGTTTGACAGTTATGGTCACTAAGAAAGAGAACACATTCAGTCTAACACTACCTTGTCTAGTTCTAGTATGATATTGCCGAATCAAGAACTGTCATTGCGTGATGTGAATTGCCACTTGTAAGGACCAAAACTTTTACAAAGTTTTGCCATACATGTTTTGGTAATATCTTAACTTTCATTTCAGGCACACTTTTCCTGCTGGGTCAGACATTGGAGGCTATAACGTCCAAAGCCACAGTTTTAAACCCAATAGGGATGCAAGCCATGCGAGGGTCGCATCAAGGGTGACCAAAGTATTTGGCAGCAGGCTTACGATGGCTGTAACCATCGTTTATTATTTAGGTTATATATAAGTTTAGGATAAGATCATGAATTATTAGGTTAAGGTATTAATAGTGTTCTTTTTATCTTAATTATTCTTGTTATAATTATACCAAGAACATACAATAATAATGAAGTCATACAATACTATATAACAATAAATATTATTTATTTATTAATGCTATAATATAAAATACTATATTATAGTAATAATAGTATTCATTAATAATATTTTAGATTTAAGTAAATAATAATATGTTTTGATAAATAATAAATCTAATAAATAAGCTTGAAGTTAAATCGTGACATCTTTTCCTTCAGTATAGCGAGGTAGGGTCAGTTAAGAATACCTAGTGGACAGTGACTGTATTCCCGCTGGGGTGCTTATATGCACAAATATATGGGTCGCAATTAAATAGAATTATTGCATCAGCCAATTTGTGCTGCGCAATTAAAGCAGGTAGTAAATCAGACCATAATCGCTATATTTGTTTTCTCATTTCATGTACTAAACTGGAATATCGTATGATGTTTATGAGCCAACAACAACACTCACACCAAGGGCAACCAAACAAGCACAAGCAATGAGAGTCACAAACACTTCAACTGGAGGAGAAGAAGTCAGTCTTGTGCGAACCTTCAAAGCGGGCAGTTGAATCTAAAACCACCGAGAGTATACTTTAAACCGCGAGTCGAGACAGTTCGGTCGAAGCAGCCAACAAGAGTGATAGTAAAGCAGAGACAATCCTGAAGTCAGTACCCGGCGTCTAATAACGCAGTCAACCAGCAGTGTCCTTAATCGCTGCAACAGCGTCGCGTAGTCAAGTGGGACCGCGACTGAGCAGCATCGACAACGCGCAGGCAGCGCAGTAGCGATTGACAGCGTCCAGCGCAGTCACGATCGACGACGTCCTTAATAGCAGCAACAGCGCCGCGCAGTCAGGAAGTGACCGCGGCTGAGCAGTATTGACGACTGCATAAAGTCAGTGCAGTGACGATCGACAGCGCCGTGATTACCGGCAGCGGCAGTGCGTCAACGACAACGATCGGCAGTGTCCTTAATCGCCGCAACAGCGTCGCGCAGTCAAGTGGGACCGCGACTGAGCAGCATTGACAACTACGCATTAACAGCGCAGTGACGATCATCAACGTCAACGACAACTACCACCAACGCCACACAGCCAACAGCGGCAGCAGCAGTGCGCCAAGGACTTTAACAGCAGGACGTCTACGGCAGCAACGCAGCGACGAGCCAACAAACAGCAGTAGAAAATACCAAGTATCATCCATCTTATTTATCTATATTATTTGATTTTATATTTGATTTTATATTTTATTATCTTATTTGACATTTAATTACAAATACTTACGTAGATATTTGAGAGTGTAGTTTAGATTAGTTCAAGGGCGTTAACCATAACCAACATCTCCCGTTTACTTCCTTATTTATCCTTTTCGTCCAGGTCAAGACCGTACCCTCGTAATCTTGATCTTAAAACCCGTAACCTTGATTGTCCCCCCAGTCCCACCATCCTGTGAGACGAACGATGATGCGAGAGGCTCACAAAATTCCTTTATCTTGCGATCGAGACACGTCTCTTGCAATCTTGTTCTAATTTACCTCCGAGACGAGCGACCAATAGCGGATTTCGGATCCTTTTATTCCAGGTCGAGACCGTACACGGAATCTTGATCTTGAAAACCCGTAACCTAGTTTTCCTTGCCAGCCTGTGGGATAAGCTGTTATTAGCGAATCTTACGCCAATCCTTTATCTTGCAATCGAGCCTAGTGACTCTTGCAATCTTCCTTTTCCCGTGGGATGAACGATCATTAGTGATTCCTACAAATTCCTTTCCATTGTAACGAGGTAGAAGACGAACAGACACCAATTGACCTTCAGGCTAGACATAGTGGGGTTAATTAGGAGTCACGAGTGAGGTAGGTTAGGGTAGCTCTAACTTAGTTTAAGTTATTGTTAAGTTACAAATTGTGAATAAAATAACATTGTTAATCATTGTAATCACTGGAGTTTTGATTTGGCGTCTGCAATAAGATAAATTATTTGCAACGATCCTGGGTCCGGCGAGCCGACCCCAGCCGTGAGAACGCATCGTTACACACTTCACTACTGACATTTATAATTCTCTCATTGTTCGGAGAGGTGACCGCATATAGCAGGCGGCAATACATACACAATCGCTACTCCGAGATCTTACTTACACATAGATATCGCAAAATAAGCGAAGTAGATTGCTTGGTGAGTATAAAATATAAAGGTAGAGTGTGTTCAATTTTGCATCCTCATTTAATATTTGAACTGAACAAATTAAAAAATAGCAAAAATTGCAATTGGTTTTTGAGACATTTTTTTTAAAGGGGCACCAGTATTTTTTGCCTCGGGGCACCACGAAACCTTAACTCGGCACTGGTCTTAAGCGAAAAAGGCGCTTAAGCAAATTTTTTAACGGCCTTATAGAGGCAGATATTTAAATTCGCATAAGCCCCTAAGTGAGGCTAATAAAAATAATAAATAAATGCGCCTATCAAGCACTTGTGCTCTAAAAAAGATTTAGATTCAACAAAAACATAAAGATATTTTATCAGAAAAAAAACAACATACAAATTATTGACGATAACAAACTGATTAAAAATCTGAAGTGTTCCATTTTTAAAAAAGGCTGCTAAGCGATGCTTTTAGCATGGTAAATTAATATAAATAACCAAGGATCTAATGATGTTAAAGCAAATGTGCCCTTAAGCGGGAGGTAGCTAAAAATGAAATTTTCTTGCAATATCGCTAAAAAATGCAGCAGCACATTGATTTTGTGCTGTTAACATACATACTCTCTTATGCGAATAGGCAGCTAAGTGAATTATACTGTATACGATAGTGTTTTTTTTAATATAGTATCTTTTAAGCTGCAAATTAAATATACAACCAATTATTCACATAAAAAAATACAAAAAAAAATGTTCACATTTTTTTGCTAATTTTATGAGCTACTTCTTCAGTGACTACTGGTAAAAGTACTTAGTCAAGTAGTCGTTAGATATATTTCTTTAAGTTATTTTTTTTTTAAAATATCAAAGTACTCACCTGATGAAGTTCATTATCAGCAAAATCTAGAAATAAAAAACAATTATTTGTTACAGTAATTCTTAAAATGTTTATATGCTTTCTCTTATACATAAATACAACACGTCTTTGCTAACCCAAAATAATAGTGTTATAAGGAACGTATAAAAAATTAAATAGAGTCCTTGTCGCCAAATTCATGTAAACTCCAAAAAAAAATTTAACGGGAGAAAGTTATTTTAATTTTGTTGGCACTCCTGATTATAATCATAGAAAACCCTATGCAGAATATTACAAGAAAGACCCCCTGTTATCAAGCAAACATGTGACCAAACTTTTCAGATCAAAAAAACAGTACAAAAACTGATTTTGAAGTTAAAAAGTAAATTTTAAGAAAAATCAATAGTTAAAATAAATAACAATCAGAATAATTGGCTTCTGTGTTGAAGTCGGCCACATGGTTATACAAAATTTATATTATTTTCGGAATTTAATGTTTTCACGTCGAAAAGAATTAAAAAAAAAAACATTAAAAGATGTACACATGTACAGACAACGAAGTGTGCAGCCGAACGGTCGAGATATCAGTACTGTTTACCAATATAAGGACGATTGGTAGCATTGTGCTTACATGATATTTTGGAATTTGATAAAACTACAGAACTAATAAAATTGCTTGCGATTCCGAAATTTTGAACACGGAAAAAAAATTTTATTGTACACATGTAGCAATCATCTTGAAGAAAATGTCAGATCAAATATTCTTCAATTCAGCTCTGTAGTTATGTTCTGTCAAAATTGAAACACTCCGTCGTTTGGTTGATTTGATACACCAGCTATAAAAATAAAAATTCTGCAATTTGTAAAAAAATTAAAAAATTTGTGAAAATGGGCCCACAAAACTGCAACTTATAGTATAATCTAACTTATTACCAACACAAAGCAATGCGCCGAAAATTTCAGAAAAGACTTTAGTTGTATTTAAATTATAATTTTCGTCTTTAGAATAAAGTTTCTTATATTAAGCTTGCAATCCCCTTATGAAATCTTGGTTTATTGATAAAACTAGCATGGTATATCCTTTTCTCCCACCAGTTAACTCTTTTGAAGCTCCTGTTATAGACCCAAATATTGTTATGTGTTATCTTCGACAAGTAAAATCCTCTTTTACGAACGGCCCTGATGAAATTCCGAGCTGTATTTTAAAGCAAAGTGCTACAAACCTGTGTACTCCTCTAGCAAAAATTTTTAATATTTCCTTGCATAGTGGTTATTTTCCCATTATATGGAAGGATTCTTATATTATACCCCTTCATAAATCTGACTCCAAGATAGATGTGTCTATCTATCGAGGTATTGCAAAATTAAGTGCAATCCCTAAGTTATAGACCACTCCGTATCTTCCACCATTTCTGTCTCTCAACATGGTTTTCTGAAGGGTAGGTCCACTACAACAAACCTCTTAGAGTTTACTACGAGTGTTATAAATGGTTTCACTTTGGGACTGCAGACTGATGTTATTTATACGGGCTTTAGCAAAGCCTTCGACAGTCTTAATCATAATCTTCTTTTGAAAAAACACCACCTTATTGGGTTTCCTGTCACATTATTAAATTGGATAAATTCGTGTTTATCTAAATGTACTCAAAAGGTTTTATATAAAAATCTCCTTTAAAAAGTATTTCGGTCACTTCTGGCGTTTCTCATGGCAGTCATCTTGGACTGGTTTTGTTTTTACTATTCATTAATGATCTTCCTTCGGTAATAAGACACTGTAACGTCTTAATGTACGCTGACGACGTGAAACTTTTTCTTTGTTACAAATCATACGAAGAACGACATCTTTTACAATCTGATCCAACTGCACTATTCTGTATCACGAGGAAGCACACCAACGATGAGAAAGACACGAGAAGCAATACAATTTTATATGGCAAAAAGTATTGCTTCTCGTGTCTTTCTCATCGTTGGTGTGCTTCTTCGTCATACAGAATAATGCAATAAATCTAAAAAAAACAACACGTTAATTCCCGCAACATATTTAATTCGAGTGCTTGTACTTGCAACTTATTTCGTAAACTTGTAATATTGTTAACTTAAAAAACTTAAAAAATAACAAAGTAATAAAAATAAAAAACGAAAGTACTTGAGTTTGAGTGTGCGTGTGTGTGTGGGCCAACGATCTCCCGGTGCATCAGCAAGTGCAGCAAAGTTAAATTGGCCTTCTTTGCTGACGAACGTGCTCCAAGTGCCACCACCAGCAGCACAAGCAAGTGCCGTGCAAAATTTTTTGCTAGACAACATCCTCTAAGTGACATCACCAGCAGCACAAGCAAGTGCAGGGCAAATTTCCTGATTCTTTTGCTTGCGAACGTTCTCCGAGAGTCGCCACGAGCAGCACCAGCAAGTGCAGCGCATCTCAATTGACTGGTCAACTTTCCAATATTTCAGAAGCACCATTTCAGCATGTCTCAAGCGCATTGGCAAATTTCTGCCATTATACTCCGGCGTGAATTAAATAAATTGAAAGCGGGAATTTGCGCTTCACTTCCTTGTGCTGCTGGTGATGGCACTTGGAGGATGTTGGCTAGCAAGAAGTTTGCGCTGCACTTGCTTGTGCTGCTGGTGGTGGCACTTGGAGGACGTTCGCCAGCAAAAAAAGCCAATTTAACTTTGCTGCACTTACTGATGCACCGGGAGATCGTTGGTCCACACACACGCACACACAAACTCAAGCACTTTTGTTTTTTTTTTATTATTTTATTTTTTAAGTTTTTTAAGTTAACAATATTACAAGTTTACAAAATAAATTGCAAGTAAGAGCACTCGAATTAAATATGTCGCGGAAATTAACGTGTTGTTTTGGTTTCTTTATTTTTGAGTGTGTCAAAAATTCGCTTTCGATTGCGAAAATTTGTAGTAGCTCCTGGGGCTAGCACAAATTTTGACAATTATATTCACCTCACAAATGCCAAAAATTGCTCTACCAACTGTCAAAATTTGATCCTCCTACTGAAAAGTTTCCGATTGACACACACCCTTCATGAATCTTTACGATGTATGTGCACTGCAGTGATTTCAATAATATCTTCAACATGATTAATTTTTCTGATTCGGTAGACGTCTTAAAACGGGAAATTATATTAAATTTAAATAATTAAACCAATTTAACTTCATCTTATTATACCTAACGCAGTTTTATAGGTAACTGAGATTGTTCTGTTTCAACTTTTTGTCTCGATATTGTGTTTATAAGGTAAGCACCATCAAATATGATTCGTTTTTCAAAACTTGCTTTTTAATTACTCAAAATTTCCATATTAAATCGAATTGTGATTTACGTGCTCACGTGGCTTCCTGATTTGAAATAAGACTGAGCTCACACTATCACCTGGATTGGTGTGCCAGAGTATATCTCTTTTCCACACAAGTTTATGCCTGCGTTGGCCCAAATGCATATCCAACTAATTGGGATTTTGATTTGGCGGATATGAGATTTATCTCCTTGGGTTGGACAATGGCCGCAAACCAGTTAAAATGAGTATAGTGTTTTTGATTGCTTTCGAAATCAGGATTGTTTTTCGAGTACCTTAGTGGAAAATCCTAATTACCAATAGGGGGTATGTTTTAGTACGTAGGTGCATTCTGCCTGTCCCGGCTGATCTGGGCAGGATCTAGAATGTAAATCGTGCATGCGTATAGCTCGGGTATACGTTTCTTTGGAAGATTCCATACCTCCGGACGAATCCAAAAAAAAAAATAGCAAAATTGTCTATATAAATTAATATAAGAAAATGATTTACTTGGATTAAGCAAAATATTATCATTTTAAAAAAAAATAACAGCGTAAAATCAAGAAAAACTACATCGCTTATGTAAAATTAACAAAAAACATAGTTTTATTTTTAGGTGGCTTTGGCAGTTTTCAGCATACCAATTTCTTCATCAAAACACCTAAGTTTTACATTTAATTCGAAGTACAGTTATGTTCAATGAAATAGGGACACCTGTGTTTTTGTATTTAAAGCTACATGAATTATATACAAGGTGCCCCAGATATAGCATTTATTCTCCTTGATTAGGACAGTAAAACAAATTCACTTGTTGTGTCGGGCTGAAGGCGTGAAATGAAAACTTTTTTTTCTCGACAACGCTCTTAAATTTAATGAACAATTGCGATCATTAGTTATGTCATTTCTAGCCGGGGGAGAAACAGATGGAGGAGATGGAGTAATAACTACATTATCCATTCTCACTGGCGTAAACACTGGTTTAGCCGAGATCTGCTTCGTTTCTAAAGTGGCTAAATGCGCCGCTTGTTATTTTTATTTTTGGAATTATTTCTCTTTTTCTTCGAAATATTTAGGTCCTTTTTAGATGAAATTATTTGAGTCTCAGAAGAAGAGGCTGCAAGAATCTAAGACAATGCGGTCGAAATATTTACCGATGAAGATTTTTCATCATAAATGCTAGTACTGGGTGAGGTGTGTGTATTGTGAAAATAATAACTATTTATAACTATTTATAGAATTTCAAGATATTTGGGTTCAGTTTTTTCAAAAAAGTAATCTAGTTCTGTTGAGGTCAAATTTAAAGCTTACTGAAATATTATATAGAAATGAAATGCTGACAATTATACAAAACGAACCAACCATAGGGGAATACAAGAAATATTTTATAAATTAAAGCACAAATACTTTTACCCTAAGCTCCACAATATGATTGCTTTGGTAATCAATAATTGCGAAATTTGTAAAAAAGCTAAGCACGACAGAAACCCTTTAAAAATTCCGTATCAGATAACAGACTCTCCAACACATTTTAATGACATAGTTCATATAGACATTTGGTTTTCATATAGAAACGTAATGTACTTAACCACTATTGATAAATTTTCTAAATACGCCACGTTTCATAAACTCAATGATAGATATTGGATAACTATTCTAGAAGTATTAAAACAACGCGTACAATATTAAGGTAAAATGAATAAACTGGTATCTGATAATGAACGTTGCATTTTGCACAGTGGAATTAATTGATATTATTAATCAATTAATATTGATTGCACTGTAATATTGAACGCAACTATGTACATTGTTATTCACCACGCATAATGACCCGTGGTTATATATTTATTTTACATTACACACTCTCGCACTAAGTTAATATTTTATTTCTTTCACTCTCGCACTTTTATTGTTTATTATATTGATTATATTTATTTGCATTACGACTTACATATTAAGTTAATATTTATTTTTAACTCACGCACTTTTAAGTTTGAACACAATGTATTAATATTATGCACATTTTTGTATATGATTTAGAAACTTAAGAATACCGTTAATTAGCTTTATAAGCACTGACTTTTTAAAATAAAGATCATTATTCCTACAAACTTAAATCAGCTGACTTCCAATTTTTGAAAGCCTAAGTGCATATTTTTATGCCAGCTGCAATTCAAAAGAAGGAGGATAATCATTATAGCCAGTGGCGTTTTTAAGCGCCGGCAAAAAACTTGAGGCAGGTCCTTTTTAAATTAAAAGAAATATAAACACATCACATGGCGATCCTGCCAGCCCACAGCCAGAAAATTTTGCCGACGGCAAAACAGAGTGTGCCTGAGCACGTACCTGATTGTTACACGATCGACGCTTAACCATATGTACCAACCAGATACAGATTTAAGCAGCCAGGACTATGGAAACACATCGACGAACTGGAGATGCAACTGAAGAACCACTACGAGGGCAACAAAAACTAAGTCAAAATAGTTTTCTTCTATGAATTGTTAAAAACGACATAAAAATTTTTTTGCAAAATTTAAAACTGCATATTTTTCTTAAAACAAAAAGTAAAAACAATATTTTGTTTTATTTTGTTTTTAAATTATTTAAAATGGTCATTCTTTTTATTGCACCATAAAATAAATAAATTAACATTTCAAAATATTTTCCTTTTTATAAATTAATTAATTACAAATTTTTCTAATTCACGAATTTACAAATTACATTAAATAAATGAATATGTGCTTATATAAACACTACTGTAGATTATAGAAAAATGAAGTAAATATATTATTTCTTTAATTATTGGGCAAATGCAATAATTTTAATTTCAAGAAACACTTATAAACAACATCTTGATGCACTTTAAATATATTTTTTCTGTTCATTATACACACACACAAACACTTGGCAAATATTTTAGCTAAACAAACTTTTTGTCAACAACATTTCTTTATTTTACATACATTTTTTTTTTTTTTGCTTTGTTGCTCGAAATACTACAATTTAATTCAATTACATGCAAATATTTTCTCGAATTATGCTAAACGAAAATTACACGCACGATTAATATAATTATAATATTAATATAATTCGTTCTCAAAATTACCTAATTATATTATATATGAAGGGGTTAAAGTTACAGTGGTGAAGTCAATTTTCCAGGCGAATTGATGAATGGGAGCGTGGAGAGGACGAAAGCACATCAGATACAGAAGGTTGGTTTGGTTTTACAGTTTTTTACTTGTTTTTTTTTTAATGGGGCGTGATGATTTAACATCTGTCGCAACCTTAGAAAAGTGTATCACCCGTAGGAAAAAAAATGAAGAAAAAGGGGGGCCGTTAACTGGTTGAAAATCCAGTGGATTAGAATTGTTAAAGATGAACCATACACTCTTAATTATAAGGAAAATTTAATATGTTCCATTCCTTTCTTCAAACTCAATCTCAAACCAGGAAGAGCTGGTATAAGACAATCTTTTGCTGGCGTATATCAAGACTTGTTGTTTCCGAAAGGGGGGTTGGTAACAGAAGCAAAGAAAAAAGACATGCTTGACCTTCTGCCGTTCATTCCACCGATTCATTACAACTTCTTTCGTTGCTTAAAGACGACTACTAAAGAATGTGAAGAAATTAAAGATTTTGGTCCACTGGATGAAGTAGAAACTGTTGATCCAGAGCCAAAATTTTGAAATAGTTGTTTTTTTTCATCAACAAATTTTTTTAGTTTTGATCGCGATGTTTGCGTTTTACTCTTCTTATCAATCATATTGTTTTTTTATTATTCATTTCATCTTTTGTATGAATAGTGCCTTTTGCAAAGGGTCTGTTTGTGTAAAACGATGTCAATGTGACTTACACCAATGTGACTGGTTTAATGTCATGGCATTAATTTATGGACATAATTAAAGAAAATATAACATTTCTTAAAAAATTACAGAAAATGTAAGAAAAAGTAAAAACAGAATTTATAATGAAGAATATAAAAAGGAAAAATTGCAAAAAATTGAAGAATTAAAAAACGAAACAATTATATATGAGTCTTTTGAAAATTGTAAATATTTAATATTACAATTTAATAAAATTTATTGTGAATTAATTGAAATCATAAAAATTTAATTATACGAAAAGAGGATAAAATAGATTTGAATTTATCATCAGTTTGGGAGGAGGAAAATAATTTGCCAAAAATGTCAAGTTTTGACATAAATGTATGTAGTAGGTAAAAACCTACCAGTTTTTAAATGAGTTTATACAGAGTTAAAGGATCTTATAGTGAAAGCGGAATTGCTTCATGATTTAATAAGCTTCATGATAAGGCCATTTTTATGAAGTATGTGTACAAAAACAAAAACGCAAGTGAGAAGTATACTTGGACTTTTGAATAAACCTTCAACATTGTTTGAGTTAAAATTTTTATTGGTGAAATCTTACCCCAATTCAAAAACACTACAGGAAATGCTAAATGAATTTAGTTCAATAGCATAGAACAACCTATCAATTTCAGAATTTAAAGAAAAAATAACGGAATTAGGAGAGCAATTAAGCAATTTAGAGCTACAAAGTTTACACGCATAGAAAAAACATAGTTGCAACAACCATGTTTTATGAGGATCATAGTATGATTCGGATTATGATTGTTGCTAACATGTTCTTAAACATATAATATATTCTTTGATCATGATAAAATGATTACAACAACCATATTTAGGAAAGGAACTTTTTTGTAGGAACCAAAATATTATTGAAACAATCATTATTCATCTTATTGGGTCAAAAATAGAATGATTGCAAAAACTATATTATGAATTTATTTTTAGGATCCAGAATATTATTGAATATTATTTATTTTCATGCACTCCAGACCGATTGATTTTATAATAAAAAATTTCGATCAAGAATATATACACAATTTGAGCAAAGAATACGGACAACGAAAAATTCAGAAAATAAATAATATTAACCAAATTAGAGACCATGATTCAAAACAATTAGAAAATCTTGCATGTAATAGACAAATTCATAAGAACAAACGTAAATATATTGTAAGAAACTTGATAAATTTGAACGTCAAGGAAATTATGTTATCGATGCTTCTAACAATGGTAAAATAAAATATTTTTATAATTTTTATAATTTACAATGGAAAAGATATAATTTACAAAATAGTTAATTTTTTTAACCTTTTAATTTGCTTATAATAGAGTTTAAC
This sequence comes from Dichetophora obliterata, assembly GCA_963920525.1. Classification (NCBI taxonomy): domain Eukaryota; kingdom Metazoa; phylum Arthropoda; class Insecta; order Diptera; family Sciomyzidae; genus Dichetophora; species Dichetophora obliterata. The sequence continues at coordinate 162,564,793 of OY986439.1, read as the reverse complement.
CTTAATTATTTACTTTCACATCGTAATAAATTTAGCCCAAGCTGATTACATTACGTGTAATGAATTAAAAAAAATAATAAAAAAATAAATTGCGAGGACGCAAATATCTAATTGTTCATAATAGCAATTATATTCTTGATTGTATTTGTTACATATTAGGTGTAGTTCGTGTTCTACGAAACCTGTTTTTAAAAGGTTTTCATTACAATATTTGCATTTGAAGCATTCCCGATGCCATGCTTTGCTTTTATGTGCCATATATCTAATTTTACCTATGTCTATAATTTTTTGTTGACAATTCTCGCAATATTTATTGAAAAGTATACCAAAACATCCTTGGTAGTAACTTTTTGTTGCAAATTTTATCATTTTTACTAAAGGATTAATATGAATACTTATTTTATATCTATAGAGTAAACTTTATTTGATTTAAGTGAATAGAGTTTATATATTTTTTTAACTTAATTTATGTTTATGTTTCATAATTTCATGTTTATGTTTCATAATTATTCTTATGTTTCGCAACATTTGTTTTCTCACATAATTTCTGTAATATCTATTGATTATATACAAGATAGTTGCAATCATAAATATTGCACTAAAAATAGTGATGAAATGGAAAAAATTGCTGCTTTCGTTGTTATTGCTGTTATTAGTATTGCTGTTGTTGTTGGTGACGACCTCTTGCTTGCTGCTGAACCATCCCATGGCTGCCGTAGTTTAATTTTTCTTTTTGTATCTTGTTTATTCGTAACCTTTTTTTGAGTAGCATCCGTTACCAAAGGTATAATATTGTGTAATTGCGCAATTCTTTGCCTTGCAATTACTCTTCGGCCTCCTCGTGATCTCTTTTGCTTCACCTGAGTTACGGCTTGTGCTTCTTTGAAATCCTTTAGGTTTGTTTTCCTTAGTGCCGTTCTTTCCTGATATTCCTTTAATGTTATCGCTTTTGGGCCGGCACGGATCGGTGTTGGTGTGTATTCCTGTATAGTTTCAGTCGTAACGATGATTGGCTTGGGTACGTATTCTTCTTGGAGTTGCTCTTTGGCGTATAGTTCCCACTTTTGGAATATTTCGTCTATGTTCTGCTGCTCGTTAATATCGTAGTATGACACGCTACAGATATAATGAATACCCCGCAGAATCAATTGTTATTTGGATAAAATGTTGGTAGTTTGGTGTGCAATTGTTTGGCAGGACCAACAGGATGCAGGATTATTGGGGCAGGATCGTGTAGATGCAGGATCGTTGGGCAGGATCGCCATGTATTAAATTTGGTCCGTGTAAGAATTATGAACCTATCTATCTATTGGATGTTATTATTATTGGATAGTGTAAAGTTTTTGTTTAAAATTTTTGTTTTTTAATAATAAGGACCTGCCTCAAGTTTTTCGCCGGCGCTTAATAACGCCACTGGCACTAAATATTTAATATTTTATTTTTGAAAGGTCAGCCGGCATAAAAATGCACTTAGGCTTTTAATAAAAAGACAAGCTGATTTAAAGCTCTTAGAATTAATAATGATCTTTATTTTTCAATTTCGGTGCTTATAAAGCCAAACAACGGTATTTTCTTAAAATCGAAAAAGTGCATAATTTTTATTATAAAAAGTGCGTGAGTGAAAAATAAATATAAACTTAATGCGTAAGTGCGTAATGCAAAATAAATATATAACAAAAATAATATACATTGAAAGTGCGTAATGCATATAAGTATATAACAAAAATAATAAACATTAAAAGTGCGCTAGTGAAAGAAATAGAACATTAGCTTAGTGCGAAAGTGCGTAATGTAAACTTAATATATAACCACGGGTCATTGTGCATGGTAAATAACAATAAACATAGTTACAGTGCAATCAATAAGTTTGTGTACGTTTGGTTGCTTAACTCGGTGCGCACTACACCCCCATCCTTAAGATAAAAATTATTTTAGAAAAGAAATAAAAATAATTATGTTGACTTTATATGATTTAAATACAAATTCTAAATGCTTGATAGTTTAAATCATACTTGATTTTAAATACAAATTCTAGTTGTTTGTTAGTTTAAAATCGTTTATTGAGCTTAAGTTCAAAGTAAGAACAATTAATTTTTCTAACGAATTTTTCCAAAGAAACAACAACAACAACAACAACAACAACAACAACAACAAAGTTTTTTCAATATGAAAAGGAAAAAATCACTAGCTTAATTTTATTGTACAATTTCTGCTATGCTAAAAGCGTCATCAGAAATCTTTGTGATTACCCGTGCAAGCGCGCGCTAACGCACTGCACCATCGGGGCGATGAGATTTTAAGCGTCAATTTCTCATTTTTTCCTCAATTTCATAATGTCACATTTGTTGTTGTATTTCTGTTTTACTTTAGTTTCTATGCTTATGTTATTATATGTAGTCCAACAGCCTGCTGGAAGTCTGCACTAACAAAGCATGTTTACTGAAGTTGTTTTTAGAATTTTTGCTGATTTTGTTTTCAGCTGTTTCCGTTTGGTCGAGCTCTACCATTTGATTAAAGTTTTTTCTAAATGACCTCTATATTAAGCTCAATAAACGATTTTAAACTATCAAACAACTAGAATTTGTATTTAAAATCAAGTATGATTTAAACTATCAAACATTTAGAATTTGTATTTAAATCATATGAAGTCAACATAATAAATAAAGAGGTCATTTAGAAAAACTTTAATCAAATGGTAGAGCTCGACCAAACGGAAACAGCTGAAAACAAAATCAGCAAAAATTCTAAAAACAACTTCAGTAAACATGCTTTGTTAGTGCAGACTTCCAGCAGGCTGTTGGACTACATATAATAACATAAGCATAGAAACTAAAGTAAAACAGAAATACAACAACAAATGTGACATTATGAAATTGAGGAAAAAATGAGAAATTGACGCTTCAAATCTCATCGCCCCGATGGTGCAGTGCGTTAGCGCGCGCTTGCACGGGTAATCACAAAGATGACGCTTTTAGCATAGCAGAAATTGTACAATAAAATCAAGCTAGTGATTTTTTCCATTTCATATTGAAAAAACTTTGGTGTTGTTGTTGTTTCTTTGGAAAAATTCGTTAGAACAATTAATTGTTCTAACTTTGACATTAAGCTCAATAAACGATTTTAAATTATCAAACAACTAGAATTTGTATTTAAAATCAAGTATGATTTAAACTATCAAACATTTAGAATTTGTATTTAAATCATATAAAGTCAACATAATAAATATAGAGGTCATTTAGAAAAAACTTTAATAAAAATAATTTTTAAAATTTATACAATTCAAAGTTTCTTATTTAAATCTAACAAATTATTCAATTTGAAAATTGCACTTTAAATATATTTGTTTTATACATTTTAATTAGTGTTCTTAACTACAATAAATTATATTTTATATTTTATTCCAAAAATTGTTTCAAAATAGATATACTGTTTATGTTATTAAAAATTATACAAATTCAATATGTTTATGAAATTTATGCAATGCAATTGTTTTAATTAATAAATTTTTACTTTATTTGAAAATTTTTAATTAAATCCATCTTTTTAGTAAATTATTATGGTATTCTTTGATTTTACCATCTACATTAACTTTGGAATTCACTCCATTTTTAGCAACTATAATATATGGACCATGATATGGTGATTGGTTTTTCTTTCTATTCATTTTCTTTATCATTACCTTTTCACCAATTTTTATATTTAATGGTGCAGAAGTGACATTATTTTGAATTCGTTTAATCTTTGCTATATTTATCAATTCTTTCGTTTTTTCTAATGAGTATTTTAATCTTACTCTCAATTCTTGCGCATAATTGTCTATGTTGTAACATTTTGAATGATCTAGTTTATCATTTGGTAGGTTTGCTAATTTGCCAAATATAAGTTCAAAAGGAGTGTAATTAGTGTCAACATGAGGTGTTGTATTGTAAGCAAATGTGAAGTATGGGATCCAATGGTCCCATTCATCATCTTTGCAAAAATTTAATAAAAATTCGTTCAATACTCTGTGGTTTCTTTCTATTGAACCTAAAGTCTCATGATGATAAAGCGTGCTAAGTATTTGTTTAATGTTAAGCTGTTTGCAGATTTCCGACATCAATTCATTGGTAAATTCAGTACCCCTATCTGATTTAAGAACTTTAAAATGACCATAGATTAAAATAACATTTTCTACTAAGGATTTGGCAACGGTTTTTGCGTCTTTGATCTCCATTGGACAAGCAATGACATATTTCGTTAACTCACATTGCATAGTTAATATATAACGTAAATTATTTGATAATCGCAAAGGCCCTACAGTATCTATTGATATTGTTTCAAAACTAGTTCCTGGTGTGTCTGTCAAAGTTAATTCCTCTTTTGTATGTCTGGTTTGTTTGTTGCTTTTACATTGTTCGCAATTTAATATATATTTCTTTATCATTTTGTTCATGTTTTTCCAAATGTATTTTTGTTTCATTTTTAAATTGGTTTTTCTAATGCCCATGTGTCCTCCATGAGCCGAATTATGATATTCTTCAATTAATTTATTTTGTATATCTTTATCAATTATTCTTGTTGGTTCATTGTATATTAAAATTTTTAAATTTTCATTATTTTTTCTTTGTAAATTATTAAATATCTCTGTAAATTTATCCATTGTTATGGTTTCAAATATCTTATCATTTTTACTTAACGCGAGCTCGTTTATATTTAACCTATGCATTTTTGACGACAGTTTCTCCAAAGTCAGCTGTGTGATCGATGGATTATAGCTGCATATTGCAATAACTTCTCTATTATTTATATATATTTGGGTACCCTTGTAATTTCTATCTATTACGAACCTTAATTTTATCATTTTGTTTATATCCGATTTGGATGTGCACTCCCAAGCAAAAAGTTGATCACACTTCTTGTTAGTAATGTCACTTGTTTTGTCTGAATTAGTATTTTGTGTATGTTTATTTGTAACCATACTTCTTGTTATAGCCAGTATTTTGCTATCATCATTTGCAGGTATTTTACTATTTGCAATGACAACTCCATTATTTATTTCCTTATTGAGGACTCTACTATCCTTATCAACCCTAATATTTATGGGGACCACTGCTTCTGATCGAGCAGGTACTGTAAAATTTTTATAATTTAAAATTATTGGTAATGTTAGTTCTTTTTTCATTTATTAAAAATGTTACTGTGTACGTTTCAAAATCTATTTTAGACATATAATTTCTCAACATGTCACGCCCTATTATGCCATCCGTTAATATTGGAAATTCATTTTCTACTATGTGGAAATTGTGTGCAATTTCCTCCGTTTCAATTAAAAATTTTAAATATGATGTGCCTATGCACTCTATACTTTCATTAGTTATACCAGTTATTGTTGAAATATTTCTTGTTTCTATTTTATTTACGCGTCTTTTCTTGCAGATAGTAATATCTGCTCCAGTGTCTATTAGGAATTTCAGATTCTCATTAGTATTTTTGCACTTTAATATAATAAAATTTGTTAAATTTTTAGTTAGTTGTAGGATCAGTTTTGGCCTCTGTGGGTAACAATTCCTGCTACCCAGCCATATCCGTTTCCCTGTGCATTGTTGCTGTTTCTAAAATTTGTATTTCTATTGAAATTATTACTTCTGTTATTATTGTTTATAAAATTATGATTATTATTTCCGTTATTTCCACGGTAAAAATTATTGTTATTCTGAAACTTATCGAAATATATATACTTAATATTTTTTCAAAAGGTGTCAGGACAGAATATCAAACTATTTTACAGGCAAATCCGCCAAAATATTTTAATGAAGCATCTGAAAGATGCTTGAATATTGAGCAAAATCTTTCAACAGATAGAAGCAATATTTTACATATACAGAACAGAAATAATTCAAGAAACTATAATGAGCAAAATAATAGATTTAATCAAAACTTCAGAAATTACAATAATCAACATTTTTCCAACAGAGATAATAACAATTATAGAAATAATACATTTCAAAATAGAAATACAAATTTTCCAAATAATAATTATTTGAAAAATTTGGATTTCTATTTTGAAATGTATTAAAACACCTTTTGAAAAAATATTAAGTGCCATACTTTCGTTGATCTTATATATTGCATCTTTTGTCTCTTGACTTGGTTTCTCCAAGCTTTGTAGCTCTAAATTGCTTAATTGCTCTGCTAATTCTGTTATTTTTTTCTCTATATTCTGAAATTGTTAGATTATTCTGTGATATAGAACTAAATTCATTTAGCATTTGCTGTACTGTTTTTGGATTGGGATAAGATTTCACCAAAAAAGATTTTAATTCAATCAATGTCGAAGGTCTGTTCAAACGTCCAAGTATACTTATTATTAAATTTTTTATGAATTCATGTAATTAATAATAAATTTTATTAAATTCTAATATAAAATGTTTGCAATCTTCTAAAGTTTCATATTTGACTATTTCGGTTTTCAAATTTTCAATTTTTTGCAATTTAGCTTTTTTATATTCTTCAGTATATATTCGATTTTTACTTTTTCTTAAATTTTTCTTCAATTTTTCAAGAAATATTATGTTTTCTTTAATTATGTCCATAAATTTATGTCATGACATCAAAACATTAAAATTTTTAATTTTTTTATTTCACTTGAATCACCCTGTGATTCATAGTGCCAATAAATCATGCATGCCAACATTTAAACATGTGTCTGCAATGATTAATTGCGAATATGAAGAATATAATGGCGGTCGTAAATATTTTCGCTTTTCGCGTAGTGAAAAAAAAAGTTTATTTTTATACAAGTGTCGGTCGCGACTTAATATTAAAAGAAAGGTAATTTTAATAAAATATAACAAACATATTATAATCCGTGCGCGTAGTTTTCGTTTAGCATATATTCGGCAAAATATATGCATTTAATTTAAGTTAAGTGTAGTGTTTTAAGGCAACAAAGCAACAAAAAAAAATATATAGAAAGAAACAAATGTTGTTGTTGTTGTTGGCAAAAAAATTTTGTTTTGCTAAAATAGTGTTTGTGTGTGAGTGCAAAGAATTGTACCAAGTTGTTCTTGAACAAAAAAATTTGCAAACTATGTGCGTGCTGTGTTTGTATAATATGAAAAGAAAAATAATTGAATTTAAGCAAAGTGCAATTAGTTTAAATATTACTAGTGTTTTTATAATCGTTACCAAAAAAATGGATTAATCTTTTTTTTTTTTTCTTCTTTAAATTCGATTTTAAATATAGTAAATTGAGCAAAAATTAATAAATGTAAAATAAGTGTTTTCTTATGTTTTGCCGTCGGCTTTTTAGTTTTTATTGTTTTTCAAAAAAAATTATTAAAGTATTCATATAAATAGTTTTCAATTAATAAAAACAAAGAAAAGAATATAAAAATTTGTTTTATTGTTTGCGACGGCTATCCATTTGGGCTTCCAGTGCATCGATTTGTTCCCAAATTTCGGATGTGATGTGCCAAGATGGTGGAGGATCACTATCAACTATGCGCCTTCTAGTGGCAATGGCCTTGCGTAGTTTTACCAGCTTGCCGGTCCTCTTATGTTTGGGTTTCTGCGTTGCTGGTATTCGGGTCAGCCGTTCGTTTTTGTTTTGCTCCTGACGCCGTTGGTACTCCTTAATCGTAAGCCGCTTAGTCTGCTGTTGAGCGCAGCTGGATGGAACGTACTTGGGTGCATTGGTGTTGGCGCCTTCAGGCACGTACTCCGGCACTGATCGTTCTGCCGTCGGTATATTATTGCCGTGAGTTGGCAGGATCGCCATGTAAAGTTTTTGTTTAAAATTTTTGTTTTTTAATAATAAGGACCTGCCTCAAGTTTTTCGCCGGCGCTTAATAACGGCACTGGCACTAAATCTTTAATATTTTATTTTTGAAAAGTCAGCCGGCATAAAAATGCACTTAGGCTTTTAATAAAAAGACAAGCTGATTTAAGGCTCGTAGAATTAATAATGATCTTTATTTTTCAATTTCGGTGCTTATAAAGCCAAACAACGGTATTTTCTTAAAATCGAAAAAGTGCATAATTTTTAACATAAAAAGTGCGTGAGTGAAAAATTAATATAAACTTAATGCGTAAGTGCGTAATGCAAAATAAATATATAACAAAAATAATAAACATTGAAAGTGCGTAATACATATAAGTATATAACAAAAATAATAAACATTAAAAGTGCGCGAGTTAAAGAAATAGAACATTAGCTTAGTGCGAAAGTGCGTAATGTAAACTTAATATATAACCACGGGTCATTGTGCGTGGTGAATGACAATAAACATAGTTACAGTGCAATCAATAAGTTTGTGTACGTTTGGTTGCTTAACTCGGTATAAGTATAAGTTTGGTTGCTTAACTCGGTGCGCACTACAATAGAATATTATTGCCGGAGATAAGGCTGCTAAAAAAAAGATGGCCAATGTGCCGTACTTAAAGAATTAAAGTCATAGTTATTAATTGAAGACTAAATCAATTCTGTTCTTTATTTTCAAAATATACTTATATTTAAATCAAAAATACCACTATTAATTATTACAATAAATTCTTAACGCCTTCCAACTATTCTATTTTCACATCGTTTCAACTGCAATATTTGGTAACTTAATTTTTAATTGGTGTTTGCTTTTCATTCACTTCCCCATTGATTCGGTATTCAAAATTAATGCTGCGCTTGCACTTGAGCTGCTAATTAGGTTAGCTGGGCAGTGAGCGCATTGTTTCCTTTCGTTATGACGAAATGTAGTCATGCCATTCATAAAACGCTGTTTGTGACAAGAGCATGAATGAAAGAAGAAAACAAAACATATTTTGTTATTAATATGTACAGGGTTGCCCATATTCGACGGACCCATGTTTTTTTTAAAAAAATCAAAGAAAAAAATAAAAATTTGGCGGTTGGCAATCTTAATCATTTAATTTGTTCCAAGTAGATTTGTTTACATCAATTTTTGAATATGATATCTCCCAAATGGCCGCCTCTGGCGTTGATGGCGTATTGTGCCCTTTTTGCAGCATTTTCCATCGTTTTCGCCAACATTTCGGCCGGAATAGCGGCTATTTCTTCACGAATGTTGTCCTTGAGCTCTTCTAAGGTCCTTGGCTTGTTAACGTAAACCTTTGACTTCAAATATCCCCACAAGAAGAAGTCAGGCGGCGTCAAATCGGGCGAACGCGGTGGCCAGTCCAAATCACCACTTTTCGACATCAAACGGCCCGGAAACAAATTCTTCAGAAAATCGATTGTTATGCGACTTGTGTGCGGTGGAGCGCCGTCTTGTTGAAACTTAACGCCGCACCAAACTGTGACTTTTTCGTCATGAAGAGGCACTTCTTGAATCTCCTGAGGATTTTCAGTGGCGTAAATACGGCAATTTTGCTTATTTACGGTCCCATTCAATGTGAAATGGGCTTCATCGGACATGATAATTTTGTTCCAAAATTCCTCGTCATCTTCGGCCATTTCGAAGACTCTTTCAGAGCGCTCGCGTGGCGTGTATTGTTCCATGGTAAAAATCTGCTTGGACTGACGCTTCAAACGCGGTATGTCATTAAGCGATCTGACATCTCTGTCAAAAGTTATGGCGTTGCCAGATGGGTCCGTCGAATATGGGCAACCCTGTATGTAGTGTACCGTTAGCTGGCTGTGCTATGACACTACAGGAGGGAGGAGTCACATATTGACCTCTACTTTTCATTAACTTATCCTTTCATACTTACATATTTACTTTCTTCCAATATAATTCTTTGCCATTATTTATGTTCTCTTTAATTATCAGTATTACTTGCACGCTTATACGCATGCGTCTATTGCTTATCTATTCTTACTTCTAGTTTTAAGTTAATCTTATTCCTAATTTTAAGCTCTATTTAAATGATGTTGTAAACTTTAACTTCTAATCTTAAGTTCTTTATGATGTAACCTAGTAGTATGTAAGTTTTAGTTGTTAAACTGATGTTAACTAATAAAGACACATTATATAACTCATAACTATATATTTTAAATTTATGGCCAAAAAGATATTAAGTTACCCACACTATTGCCAATAGTTCTTTTTCTATTGTTGAGTAATTTATTTATTTCAGTGTCAGTCAATTTGCGACTTGCATAAGATATTGGCTTGCCGCTTCCAATATTACTTTGGGATAGTATCGCTCCGATAGCGACATTGCTTAGAACAAATTGTTTACTGAAGTCGGGATACTGTATGTTAAGGTCATTACACAAAATGTTTTTTCATGTTTCGAACGTTTTTAAGTATAATTCCTTTAACTGTATATTTCTACCTTTTTTTAGGCATTCTGTAAAAACTTTTACAAGATGTGCAAAATCTTTAATAAATTTCCTGTAATATCCTAAAAGACTGAGAAAGGACTTAATTTCTTTTTGTGTTCGTGGGATGGAACAATTTTTTATTGCTTGTATTTTATTAGGGTTTGGTTAAACACCGCCAGTAGATACAATATGCCATTGGAAATATATTTCTTTATGAAGAAATTCACTTTTATTAAGTTGTACTTTAAAGTTAGATTCGCGAAGTTTGTCAAATACATGGTTTAAGTTTTCTGCATGTTATTGCAAAGATGTCGAAAATATAATAGTATCGTCAAGAACTACGAGGCAAATTTTTCCTTGTAAATCTTTAAACACATTATCCATTACTCGCTGAAAAGTAGAAGGTGCATTTTTCAATCCGAATGGCATTCTAAGTTATTCATAATGCCCTCCTTCAACTGTAAATGCTGTCTTTTGGATGTTTTTCGGATGCATCCATTGGCGTCGGAAGCGGGGGGCAAGGGGGGCAGTTGCCCCCGCACTTTTTTAGCTAGATAAACAATTTAAAAGGAAAAGTTATTCAAAATATCAGTTTTTTTTACAACGATAATATTTTTGTATTATATATTTTCCTGTTCTTTCTCTCTTCTTCATGTTTCATGTGAAGAAATTTTGGTGAACTTTTTTTGCACCACCATTTGTACTGCCCCCCCATTTGTACTGCCCCCCCATTTGTACTGCCCCCCCAGATGAAATTCGCTTCCGACGCGCTTGGATGCATCTCGATTTGGTGGAAAGCACTGGCATCTAGTGTTGTAAAATACAAGCATTTACTAAGTTTGTCTAGTATTTCGGTTATATTTGGTAGCTGATATCGATCCGATATTGCTTTTTCTCATTTAGTTTCCTATAATCTATAGCCTTTCTTTATTTTTTTTTTCCACTTGAATCTTTCTTTTTTGGTTCTATCCATACTGGAGAGCTCCATGGGCAAATTTTTTTTTTTTGATCTAACATGTATTGATTTGTGATTTACCTTCTTCCTTGCGTATATGAGGATAACGATACGATGTTACATAAATTGGTAAATCATCTTTTGTTCTTATTTGATGATTCACTTTATTAGATAAACTCAGCGATTGGTTTCCTTTAAAAAAATACCATCATTCTTGATAATTTTAAAACGAGCTTTTTTTCTTCGATATTGAGGTACAAAGAACGAATTAATTTTGTTATATCGGTTTCAAGTTCTTGATTCTCATTAATGATATTAAAGCAGCGCTGGGCGCCCCATAATAGCTCACTGAGCGCACTCTGAGCGTAACTTTTCACATGTACACAAAACTCACAACAGAAGAGAATATATTTCAGTCTATAGCTGATGGTTATGCTGTGAAAACCTATGTCGGAAATTTTATGTACACTCTTAAAAAACCAACTTTTTGGATTGTAGATTCATAATTCTTATGCATATATTTTTTATTTTTTTAAGTTTTAATATAATTCTTTCATAATGCCTGTCAAGATTCTTTGCATTATTTTTTTCATATTGTTTGTATTCATTGATTTTTTTGATGCTTAATTTTTTTAGGTTTTGATTATAATTATAATGAATCGTATATAATAGGATTTAATAATATTAAAACAAAAACACAACACCTAAAAGAAACGTTAGACTCTGAATCGCAATGCGATTTCTGTTCTGCAGAGAACCTTTATTTTTTGCTTTTTACTACTTGCCACAAACTAATATAATTTATTTGCTTAGAAGAAAATGCTGAAGCATTAATGACATAAAAAATTGTGAACAATACCAATGACTAAAAATAAAAAATAAACAAATATTTCAGTATGTGTGGAGGTATAAACATACAAACTTGCAAATCTAGATAATTGTGACAACTATTTCGCTCAGTGTGCACTATTCAAAAGCGCACCAATACTAACAAGACAAAATAAAATGTGACTGTGTTAGAATGCCCAGCCCTGTATTAAAGTTATTTATATCTACGTATTCATGAGTATGATATAAATTGACTTTGAGAGGTTGTTCAATTAGAAATATTTTAGTATCGTTGCTTTGGTTTATAATTTCAACTAAACTAAACCAATTTTTGGCATGGTAAATTCCTTCAGGAATGTAAAGATGTCAATCAGTTCTGGTGTTTCGAATATGGATTTCTCCATTACAAACATCTGTTTGGAATTGGGGTGAATTAGGAAGAATTGTAAAAATTATTTTCTGAGGTGAAGTTTGGTATATATATGAAGGGAATTATTGAATTATTTGTAACTAAAATATTTTTATCGAGGTCAATTTTTGCACTTAATTTCTTCATCAAACTTCATCAAGCACTTAGCCATCAAAGTAGCTATGAAATTTAAAACAAAAGTACTGTAGTTGTCCACATTCATTAAATTGAGAAAACATTGGAAATGATACTTGGTGTGTATTTAATATAAAAAAATAAAAAAAAAAATAAACTAGCCATTTCAGCCCTTGGAAAGACTTTGACTTAGCTTCTATTGATCAATTGTGTTGTGCGTGTTATTAAATGTTTGATCACAAATGATCGAAAACTGGACCTACGTGTTTTATGCCGACTCCGAACGGCATATGTTCTCAAGAAGCTTTACATGGCAATTTTTACTCTCTGAGGTTTGCCATTGTCTGCAGAGAGGTGACGACCGATCAGAAAAAATTATTCGATTGAAAAAAACTTTTCTGTCTGAGCTGGAATTGAACCCGGGCTACCGCGGTACTTTAGCTTAGGGGCCACGCACTCTACCCACTACGCTACGGCCGCCACGTGTATTTAATATGGTTGTGATTATTATTGGTTTACAGTTTATGTGATATGAGGGGTGTGCGAATTCTGGGTTAATAAATGACGAGGATGTCCCAGTGTCTATGATAAATTTTAATGGGCGGCCAAATGGAGATGAGACATTAATATATGGTAGAGTAAAACCGTGTGTGTTTATGTCAATATCCTATTGCTTTTCCGAGGCTTCTAACTGAAAAGTTTAGCTATCGTTTATTTCATAGTCATTACTTATGTCAGGCTTAAATATGTCCCCAATAATGATCAAGATTTTGAAATTTTGAGCTGTTATTTATTTCGTTTTCATTATTATTATTATTAAGATGTGTTTCATTTTTGGGTAGTGTATTTCCGTTTGTATTTTTTATTGTACACATCTTCTATTGAGTATCTTGGTTGCTAAAATTTGATCTTCTTATTCTTTGTGTAAGTCATGTCTGTCTGGATGAGGTATCCATTGGTTCTTGTGGGGAGTTTTATTGAGTGTACGTGTTATTACCCAGTAGAAAAGTGGATCATCCTATGAGCGATCTGGGAGTGCTCCCTGAGGAGCAGTGGAGTGCTCCTCATTGATCCAAGCTAGGTGTATTTTGTGTTCTCTTTTAACATCGCATGTCCTAGGAAGGGTAGCGCTCCTTTTAACATCCCAGAGGAGCTCAAAAGAAGCGATAAATTAATGATCCAAATGGATCAGCAAAGGAACATTTAGAATATTTTTTTTTTTTTTTTTTTTATAAGATCAGAGAACCAACATGCGCCTTATACAAACAAGGTTTGGTCTTTGACGTGAAAGGAAAGGGATAGATTAGCTGGAGGAATTGATTAGAACCATACGTGAATTATTGATTAGACGAAACAGACGTGAAAGGCAATGCTTTCAATCGCTTTTAACCGAGGCTAGTATGTGTTATGCCTTAACCGCGGCAAGGATTTGCAGCCCTAAGCTGTTCCTGTCCTTTAATTCCACACTTTCCCACAATTTAACTGTGGATTTTTAGTTTTCCATAATTCTTAAATGTAGGAAAGAACAAAGAAAGTGAAAAGAACCATGCCCGAACCCGGAGTCGAACCAGGGACCTCTGGGTTGTTAGTCTAGCGCACTCTCCACTAGACTACAATGGCCGATTTTTCACAGAAAATAATGATCTAGTTTATTACAAAGCACATGCCTCGCTTTATGTTCTTTTTTTCATTGATTGCTCGCCTCATGATTTTATAAAACAGTAAAGGAGCACAAGTGCTCACTTTTTCACAGAATAAAACAGCAAAACAGCGCTCTCTTGTTGCTCCTCATAGGAGCGATCGCATATTTTTTACTGGGTAGTGTTTCGTTGCTGTAGGTTTTGCATGGTTGTGTTAGGGATTGATATTGTGAATTATTTTTATTCGAATAATTATTAAAGTTTGGATATTGTATTGTTTGGATATATAGAGTTTCTTGGTGGATATTTATTTTGGGTTAGAGTTATAGAGTCAATTTTGTTGATGATTTTGGGGTATATTTCTATACTGATTTTTATTACAGGGATAATTAATAAACGTATTTCTTTGTTGGTAGTTTTGAGAATTTTGATTTGGTCTATAGAACGAGGATTGTGAAGTTAGGGTTATTTTTGGATAACCTGCAGTTTTATAAGTAGGGTAAAGTGTTGATTTCGCATATAATATGTTTTGTTCCTTAATACTAAATTATAATGCTATATAAGATAATGCTTACTGCTTTCTCATTGCTCTATTTACTGAGCCTAAAGGCTTTCTTAAGCCTGTCAAAAATGAATTTAAACACATTTCACCATATAGCAATGTTTTTGCATTTATTAGGTTTTAGTTAGTTTCGTGAATTAGTATATTATTAAGCATAGCAGCTTGAATTTCTACGATATTGCTATAAAATTCTTCAATGTTTTTCCTGTTTTAGCTTAAATTGTGAAGATCTCTTATTAAGGTAGTTTCCGTTATTTTATCCGAATAATGAAGTATGAGATTATCTGTAATAATGGTAATCCCTTAACGCTTCTTAAACTGCTTAAACCTCTTAAACTGCTTAACTTTAAACAATTGGGGAATTTTTAGCAAATTTTGTATGGGACATATTTTACAAGGTTTAAGCTACAATTTCTATGCGTAAATTATGTTAACATGTTTGCTTAAACTATCAGCTGTCAAACTTGAAACGATTCTATTATATACTCCATTAATAACTGCTAAAATGCATATTGTTTTAAATATTCAATTAATTTTTTCTCTTCACTTTGCTTAGGCATCATATATGCTTAAATTTTATATTGTTCAATTCATAACATCAGCTGTTATTGACATGTGCGCGGAAAATTAAACAGAATGACAAAAAGTGCATTCCCTTAACAAGAGCTCTGAAGTTTACATGTTTACGAAATGGGAAATTTAAACTTTTAAGGGAATACCATTAATGTTTTTCCATGCAAGTGGAGTGCCGTCCATATTCAAAACTTCATTCGCTTTTCCGTTAATTTTAATTCTTATTGCACGAAGTAAAAAGAAATAATATGGCGAACCGATAATGGAATTGATAAGTCTAAGAATTTCTCCAACATTATTTATAAAGTCATGTAGTAGTGTCGGATTACCGTCAAATGTTTTGACGATATGATAAATCGTTTGAATTGATAAACGATTTGATGAATTGATAAATCCAAGAATTTCCTCAACATTATTTATAAAGTCATGTAGTAGTGTCGGATTACCGTCAAATGTAGATAAATCCTCAATAACGTCCGGAATGCGTAAAGAGTTAATATCACTTGGTTTTTGCGTTTGTTGTTGTTCGTTAGAATTCATTATGTCACTTAAATCTTTGAAAATTTAATACACAATCTTCTGGTATTGCCCTCTGATCTGATCATTGAACTCACTGATCATTTTTTAATTTTTGGGTAGGGCAGGAAGGATCTAATTTTTTTATGCATTTATACATACATCCAAACAGGAGTATTCTAATTATCATGTCTATCCCAGAAGGAAAAAGAGAAATGCATCTTATTTTTCTTTGAGGAACTCTTTATTTTTTTGGATTCGCCCGGAGGTATGAAATCTTCCCAAGATACGTATACCCGACATATACGCATGCACGATTCACATTCTAAAATCTGCCCGAATCAGCCGGGACAGACAGAATGCACCTACGTACTAAAACATACCCCTTATTGGCAATTAGGATTTTCCACTAAGCACATTAATTGGCTTTTCAGCGGAATTTAAAAATTGAATATATATAAACGCGTATTTAAGTATACTTGATTCTATATAAATAAGCAACATCGAATTAAATAATAGTAATTATCAATTTAAGGTTCCCGAAAAACAATCAAAAACACTAAATTCATTTTAACTGGTTTGCGGCCATTGTCCAACCCAAGGACCTACGTGGAAATGAGATAAGTCTCATATCCGCCAAATCAAAATCCCAACTAGTTGGATATGCATTTGGGCCAACGCAGGCATAAACTTGTATGGAAAAGAGATATACTCTGGCACACCAATCCAGGTGATAGTGTGAGTTCAGTCTAATTTCAAATCAGGAAACCACGTGAGCGCGTAAATCCCAATTCGATTAAAAATTAAAATATTGAATAATTAAAAAGTAAGTTTTAAAAACGATTCATATTTGATGGTGCTTACTTTATAAACATAATATCGAGACACAAAAGAGAAACAGAACAATCTCAATTGCCAATATTACATTGTTATAAAATTGCGTTAGGTATAATGGGATGAAGTTAAATTGATTTAAATATTTAAATGTAATATAATTTTCCGTTTTAAGACATCTACCGAATCAGAAAAATTATTCATGTTGAAGTTATCATTGAAATCACTGCACATACATCGTAAAGGTTCATGAAGAGCGTAATTAGAACTGCACTGACTCAACTTGAAAAACAGAAAATGTCTAGTTCCTCTCCTTGGGATGTTAAAATTTAGAGCTCAGATGAGATATTCCGAATTAATCTCGCCACGAAGTAATTTATACAGAAACATGACATTAAGCATCATTCTTCTGCTTCTTAGGGAAGGTAGTAAAATAATTTTAAGGCGTATTTCATACGATGGAAGCATAATATTGGGGTTCCAACGACTATGACGTAAAGCAAAAAGTAAAAACTGTTTTTGAACGGATTCTATGGCGTCGATGTAGACATTATATTGTGGGTTCCATACAACTGATGCATATTCAAGAATTGGCCTTACGAGAGAGGTATATAATAATTTAGTAGTAAAGGGATCACTGAATTCTTTAGCCCATCTTTTAATGAAACCAAGGACTCCTCTTGCCTTATTTATCACCATATTAACGTGGAGATTGAAGCGAAGTTTTGAATCCATAATAACACCAAGATCGAGAAAACTGGAAACTATTTCTAAGTTAGTGTTATTTATAGTGTAATTTATGTTACTAGCAGATCTGCGCGAGAATGTCATTTGCTTACATTTTTTTAAGTTGAGATTTAATATATTTAAGCTACACCAGTCCACAAGTCTATTTATTTATTTATTTATTTATTTATTTATTTATAAACTATCGACAAAAATGTTTAACAGTCTATTTATTGCATCTTAAATTATACTAAAACAATAATTATAATGGAAATATTATAAGAATATAAAATTAAGGATTTATACAATACTCAATACAGTTTGCTTAAATGCCTTTCTATTTTGAGTGAAATCTATACGAGCACTTACACTGTTATAGACAGTGCACATGTTAAAAATCGGATCACTCCGGCCATAGTTAGTTCTATGGTGCGGAACGTAAAAAAAATCTCTTTGCCTAAAGTGTCTTTCCGGAGCATAAATATTGAGACGGGCGAGGATTGGCGCACAGTTAATATTATTCATTAAAAGATCACGAACAAAAGTTATAAGAAAATATTTTCTTCTAGAACTCAATGATTTAAGCCCAATAAGTGCACATCGGGAGCTATACTCTGGCATAAAATTCCAATTTAGTTTTTTCACAACAAAACGAGTAAAACGTTTTTGGACTTTTTCCAATCTTGTACTATGCGACTCATAAAATGGGTCCCATATTACACACCCATACTCAAGTATTGATCTTATAATGGAAATGAAAAGAGTCTTTAAGGTATACGGGTCAGCAAACTCTCTAGTGTTGCGTCTAACGAATCCCATCATAGCATTAGCCCTACTAATTATGTTGTCATAATGACCTGAAAATGACATCTTTTTATCACAGAGTACACCTAGATCAGATTTAGAATCTACTCTAATCAAGACGTTGCATAAAATTGAGTAATCAAAAAACATTGGAGACCTTATCACATAAAATGACATTATGTTGCATTTTGACAAATTTAAATTCAGTTTATTTAGCATACACCATGAGTGCAGACTATTTAAATCACTTTGCAAACTCCATTGATCACTGGGAGAGCTTACAAATTTAAAAATCTTAACATCATCAGCATACATAAGGCATTCTGAGTACTGTATAAAATTAGGAAGATCATTGATGAAAAGAATAAATAACAATGGCCCAAGGTGGCTACCCTGTGGCACACCTGAATGATTAATTATTGCTTTTGAGATCGTCTTTCCAATGCATACATTTTGGCTACGACCTAAAAGGTACTCACTAAGCCAAGACAAGAGTGAAGAATGAAAACCCATTAGACTGAGCTTATTAATTAGAATAGAGTGCTGAACTCTATCAAATGCTTTAGCGAAATCTGTGAAAATAACGTCTATT
Organism: Dichetophora obliterata; assembly: GCA_963920525.1. NCBI lineage: Eukaryota > Metazoa > Arthropoda > Insecta > Diptera > Sciomyzidae > Dichetophora > Dichetophora obliterata. The sequence goes on along the minus strand of OY986439.1, from coordinate 162,545,958 downwards.
TGTTTACCATTCTCCAATTCATTTTTTATTAAGTGAGTGAATAGAACCAGGTTTGTAGAGGTTGATTTTCCAGAGACAAAACCATGCTGGCTTTCAGATATCGAATTTTTAATGCCTTGATAGATCTGCTTTTTCACCAAGGCTTCAAACAATTTTGGAATTGATGGTAACTTAGATATTGGTCTATAGTTTCCAATGTCTTGTCTTGATCCAGATTTATGAATAGGGACTATAATTGAAACCTTCCAAATATCCAAAAATATACCTTTCTCAAGGGACAAATTAAAAATTAGTGAAAGAGGCTGAGCAAGTGCAGCAGCACATTTTTTAAGGACTATTGGTGGGATATTATCGGGGCCAGCGCCCTTATTAATATCGAGTGACAACAACTCGTTAAAAACATCTTCTACCGAAAGAACTAAACTGCCCAAATCAGTGATTCGCTCTCCATTATATAGCGACCGATCTTGATGTATAGGAACATTATCTAAAACAAAATTTGATTGGAAGTAGTCAGCAAACATATTACATGCATCCTCAATATTGTTCGATATTTTATCTTTAAAATACATATTTTTAGGAAGACCCTTAGTATTTCTCTTTTTATTAAAAAATTTCCAGAAAGCTCTAGGATTGCATTTAATATCCGATTCCAACGCCCGGACATTACTTCTATAAAGGGAGATCTTCAGAGTTTCATACTGTTTACGAGCCACAAGATAGTTTTCACGAAAAGACATGTTCAAAGAGTCTTTTTATAGTATAGAATAGTTTATAGAGTATTTAGATCAGATTGTAAAAGATGTCGTTCTTCGGGTGATTTGTAACAAAGAAAAAGTTTCACGTAGTCAGCGTACATTAAGACGTTACAGTGTTTTATTACCGAAGGAAGATCATTAATGAATAGTAAAAATAAAACCGGTCCAAGATGACTGCCCTGAGGAACGCCAGAAGTGACCGAAATACTTTTTGAAAGAGAATTCTTATATATAACCTTTTGAGTACGTCTAGATAAATACGAATTTATCCAATTTAATAATGTGACAGGAAACCCAATAAGGTGGAGTTTTTTCAAAAGAAGATTATGATTAACACTGTCGAAAGCTTTGCTAAAGTCCTCATAAATAACATCAGTCTGCAGTCCCAAAGTAAAACCATTTATACCACGCGTAGTAAACTCTAAGAGGTTTGTTGTAGTGGACTTACCCTTCAGAAAACCATGTTGAAAGACAGAAATGGTGGAAGACACGGAGTGGGTTAATTGATCAGTTATGATTTTCTCAAATAACTTAGGGATTGCACTTAATTTTGCAATTCCTCGATAGTTAGAAACATCTATCTTGGAGCCAGATTTATGAAGGGGTATAATATAAGAATCCTTCCATATAATAGGAAAATAACCACTATGCAAGGAAATATTAAAAATGTTTGCTAGAGGAGTACACAGGTTTGTAGCACATTGCTTTAAAATACAGCTTGGAATTTTATCAGGGCAAGTTGATTTAAAGAAGTTTGCAAACATGTTAGAAATCACATTGTCACAAGATGATTCTTCCTGATTGAATTTCATAAGGGGTGGAAAACTGGAGGCTTTACGTTTTGAGTTAACAAAACTATAGAAAAGTTTTGGATCATCTTTAAATTGAGATTTTGTGTTAATTATATAAGCAGAATAGCATTGTTTATTTAAAAGTTGATATCTATAACGACAAGAAGAATAGGAAGCAAAGTCTAAACTAGAACTAGATATTTTATATTTTTTAAATAAACGATTTTTTAAATTTTTAAGTGCCTTTAGATCATTTGTTAGCCAGGGTGGATTTAAAGGATTGGAGAAACACCTTTTTTTTGGGACGGACAATAAGAAACACCGTTGCAGAGTATCATTGAAAAACTGTACAGAAGATTCGACGTCATAATATGAATATGATGTTCCGCTAGTTAAAATTGGAGACCAATCAGTCTGCGAAAGTAATGAATTAAGTTTTACATAGTCCGTTTTCTTAAAATTATAAACTTTTTTATTTCGCGCATCAGAAGTTACTTTATCTTCTTTTTCGTGGGGGAGTAAAACTGTTATTTCAAGAGTTGGATGATGTACATCTTCTGGAAGAGATACGGGATTCGAACAATGGAGATTAACAGTAGTGCATCCATCTACAAATACAAGATCTAGGGTTCTGTGGTTTATATTTAAAATATCATTGACTTGTTGAAGACACAGATCAGACAGCTTATCTAAGAAGTCATTTATCCAATCACTATTGGAAACAGGAGTAAGAAATGAAGAATCGTCAGACGATCTCCAAGTCACAAAAGGTAGGTTAAAATCACCCAGCACAATAAGAACGTTTTTATTTTTTAACAAATTATGAACTTTTTCGATGGCATGTAAGTGTTTTAAATACATTGTTAAGTCACATTTAGGAGGAATGTAAGAGCAGGTAACATAAATAATACTATTATTTAATTTAACTGCAACACAAATGAGCTCAATGTCACTGGTGTTCAGAATTGTCAATTCTTCAGATACAAGCGAGTTTTGAACAGCTATCAAAACACCACCACCGATCTTATCATGACGATCTTTACGAAAAATTTGATATTTATTGCACATTATTTCAGAATTTAAGATATTAGATCGAAGCCAAGTCTCTGTAAAAATTATAATGTTATATTCAAAATCAAAACTGTTTATGAAAATATCGGAAAGTTTGGAATTAAGACCCCTGACATTTTGATACACAAGTTCGAATTTAGACTTGTGGTTTATTAATCGTTTTTTGGAAGAGATTCAGGGCTATTTCGGGGACGCGGCAAATGTCCAACATTTACCGGTCTTAGATTGCTTTTAAATTCAAATTCGCGTACAATTGTGTTAGGCGGCCAAAAGTTTACATCAACTATGGAATTAAATAAATTTTCAGGAACTGTTAATCTAAAAGAAGTAATCGATCTTACATTTGAATATTTGAATTTATGAACTGAAAGATGCAATGAACAATTCAACTTTGATTTAATGAAAAAATCTATATCAACCTCTGTTGTATCCACAGCTAAGCGAGAAACAAAGATTGATTTAGTTGGTGGAATTGCAATGATTGGCTTAGGTGGAACAGAAACCTGAGTAGTAAGAGGAACAACCTGGGAATCGACCAAAGTTGGTGAAAGAGAAACAGTTTGGGCATAAGACATGACTGGCAATGAAGGTGGAGGTGCCAGCACTGGCAAAGGAGCAGAAATCAATATGTTTGCTGTATTCGAAGTAGAAGTTAAAATAGGTGGAGGGGCTGTTATACCACCAATGTCCATGTCATCAGCAATGTCATGTACAGAAGAATGTAGAGTTGGAGTTAAATCCGTTTTTTGCTTACTACGCAAAGACATATGTTTTTTTTCCTTTTGGGAGAAGGAATTGACTCTTCAATATATTTAAAATCGTCGAAAAGAAACTGATATTTGAAAAATTTTGCAGAAAGCGAAGAAAGTTCCTTACTTATTTCAGAGAAGCCTTGCTTTGTTTGCTTGAAAAGCTTGTAGAAGTTGCTGTCAGCCAATCTACATTTCTCGCAAGACCAACGCAACCCTTTACCTTCCTCAATACAATCCGCAACTCGGCCTGTCACGCCTGCACATTTGGTATGAACAGCATTATCACATAACCAGCATGATAAAAGCCGCTCAGATTCACCCCTTACAGAACAGCCAGGCTTAGCACAAATCATATTAAAATAATGCAGATAAAATGACGAAAATAAGGCAAAAAAACAACACTGCACTTAAATGACAAGCAACAATTTTAACAAATTTTATCAATAAGAATAAATAGAAAAAAGAAAAATTAGCTTTGTAACCACCCTGTACTAAAAGTGCCTAAAAGTATACAGCGATTAACAAAAGCAAGTAGCAAAAATTAAAATACAATTGATGCACAAACTGCTAATGTAAAAATGAGACAAATAATCAAACAACAGAAACAAGCGAATATGAATGTAAACACAAAACTCAAAAACTTAGCTTCCACAGCTTATGAAGAAAAAAAATTTGTCAGAAACAAATTTTATTTTTCTTCTTTAATAGAATTCAGTGAAAAAATAAACAAAAATTACAAAAAACTGACTGGAGAACGTCCTCAAATGTCCCGAAAAGTACAAGTTTACACAGAAATTAGTTTTAAATATTCAAACACACTGGATTAACTTAAAAATTTTCGCAGCTAAGTTAACAAACAATCTGTTTACAACGAGAGTTGATTGAGAATCTGAGAATTGGAAATAATATAGAAGAAATCATGCATACCAAGGTAAGCGAAGAGGTAATGTGTGCAGCTTTCTGCTCTTGCGTTGCTATGCTGTCGAATTGCGGACTCTTGTGCATATTCGTAGCCTTGAATTTCTAATAGTTTAACACGAAGAACACGTGTTCTTATTTCTTTTGAAGTTAAATAATCCCTGCAGTGTAAGACTAGTCAGCATTAAAACATGAGTAGTATTTATACTAGTCAAAACAAACTAGTTTATATTTTGTCACGATTTACTAGTTGCAAAAGTAGTTTAAACCCAACTAGTTTTTGTCAAGTCACATTAAACCAGTTGTAAAACTAGCCAAAATCAAACTATACTACATATTATCAAAATCAACCAGTTCCAAAACCAGTTGGAGCTGGGTACCCCATTGGAACAAACTAATAATAAACAAATTAAAACATATAAAAACTAATTTAAAAACATGTAGTTGATAAACTATCTTGAATTATATTAATGCGACATATACTCTCGTTTTTAAATGTTTTTATTGCAACTTTGTAGTAGATTAGAACTTAGTATATATATACCATAAACATGGTATTTCATCGAATAGCTTTAACTTTAGCCTTTAGCTAATATTTTGTTGTAAAAATATATGTTCTTTGAACCTATGAACTATTGAAAAAATATGAACCTATGAACTAGTTTTAATTCGATAATTACTATATTGGTTAAAAACTAGTCACAACCCAACTAGAATTTTACTTTACATAAAAAATGAGTTGTTAACTAGTTAAAACCTTATCTATAGTAAGACAATTGTCTTTTCCAATGACATCACCACGTAAAAAATACCAGTCGGTTCTATGAGAATAGGACATAAATCGAACTAGTTGTTGGATATTTCCAACTAGTTGTTGACTGGTATAAATCTAGTTAATTACACTGCAGGGAATATTTGAAGTTATTTTCAGTACAAATATTATACATATTTAGAAAATAGATAAACAATAGGGCTATTCCCAGTTACGGGCAAATAGCTTTGCAAATGTATGCCCTACCAAATATTTGCCATCAACTGTGAGCACACTTTTTATTACACTGTTGCAAACAGAACTCACAGCTGTTTTGGAGGAAAAAAAAAACAACACGAACAGTATTTATGGTGTTTTTCATTATTATTTATCAAAGTGTATTATTTACAAAATGAGTTCCATATCAGAGTCTGTTTAATTTTGTTTTATTAGCGGCGTTTGGTTCAAATGTGGCAGCTGATTGATTGGCAAATAAGTATTGCCCATGCTCGACTGTATGCAATGCGATTTTAGTGTTGCAAATTTGACACAGTCGGACAAATGCAAATCTGTACATTTTGTTGTTGTGTTGAAAATATTTGCCATCATATTTTGCAAATGCCACGATGCCACGCTATTTGCCCGTAATCGGGAATAGCCCTAATGTATTCAAAAAGGTATTTAAAGCGTTTAGTGGATAAATAAATAAATAAAATTATTAAAAATTACACTTCTTCAACAAATATTTCCTTCAAAGAAAAAGATAACATTTCCTTTGAAAAAGAAAATGAAGATTTACGTGTAAAAGTTAAAAATAATAAAATAAATTAAAAAATATGGTTGATGATGAATTTTACTATCATTTCGGACTATTGCATTGTGCTTATAGATTAATGTTAGTAGAAAATAGCTTTATCCAGCATATAAGCACAGCATCCCATCTATTAAACAATTCATTGAACTTTTGATACCATTTATTTAGAAAATCAGCTCATCTACAAAGTGCATTGTCTATTGCGTATAACAGAATGCATTCAACATCATGGATTTTTAAATTCTTTTTCGCCTTATGAGTTTGAAAACTATAATCAGCAACTTAAGCGAATGGTAAAGAAACCAACACGAAAATTTATAGAAACCAACCGTTAAATTAGGAACTAAACAAAATCGATATGGGAAAATAATTAAAAACACAGCCTATAGTTATTGCTTTTCTTTAAATTCTCCTGATAATTTTTCTTCCATAAAGCCAGCTATAGGACTAAAAATCACACGTTTTTCGAAAGTTGGCGATAATGTTTTCATACATGGCAAAATTCTATTAAACTGCAGAAACTTTTACGATCGGCCTTTAAATGTGATAAATAATTTGTCCATTTTTATTGCTGACGTTGAAACTGATGTAATAGAGCAAATTTTTAATTCTCAAATAGTTTTATTTAAATTAATGCGTTTACCATACGAAAACACTTTTGTTTATATTCCAGTTCTGCATAGCAAATCAAACTAAGACAATTGAAGCACAGCCGCGCATAACAAGATACTTGTTTTTAATACATTATGGAAATAGTTAAGGTAAATAAACTATTTTAGTAAAAAAAAATTATTTAATAATAATATTTGATTAGTAAATCAGGTATTATTGTTTAAAATGAAAAAACGTTACATATCCAAAACCCATTGGTTGTTAAAACGTTATTCCACGTTGCAAACCAGAGAGTGCGATAGCTTTTAAAACGTTATTCGTGCAATTAAAGCATACCCATATAAGGAGACTAAATTGATAAGATCCTGTTTGGTTAAATGAAATGAAAATAATAGAATTAAAAAATGTATTTATATAAAAAACCCCTTAATAACAAAAACAAAAATTCATTTGAAGAACTTAAAAGAAAATATTTTAAGACCTTCAACAAAATATATTTGTTTGCTTTCGAATACAAACTTAATATTTTTCTTAATTTAACTTCAGATTGATTTATAGAACTCGGCGTACTTTTCAGACGAATATGAAGCCATCGCAAGGATATCCTTTTTCTTTTCATCACTAACTTAAATGGGTTCTTTTCGAAGAACTGGCATTGTATAATTTGCCAAGTTTTGAGTTCTTATGGAATCACCTCGCACAATTCGAGGCGATTCAGCGTTTTTTGGAGGAATACTTTCTTTTCTTAAAATATTTTGTTTAACACAATTCTTCAATCTTTTATTATTATTATCAATTCAATTTTTAACATTGGACTTCCTTTTTGTGCATCTGATGCACTTGTCAATTACATTAGATAATCCAACTCTAATAATTTTGTATGTAACTAACAACGTTCTTCCATTGACTTACACTTTCTTATTGCTTTTTGATCGCAATAAGGTGCATATTAGAGCCCTGCGTAAGTGCACTTAAAACCGGTTTCAAAACATTTGTTCATTTCACACTACACTGCACTGTTTGTTGACGACTAGTTAGGGGGTCGCTGATATCGAATCTGAAGTCAGAATTTTAAAATTCAAGATGGTGGATAGGGTTGCCACCTTCATTTTTTGCATTTTTATGAATTTGGGGCTGGCAAAAAAATGATACAACAAAAAGGGGTCGCTGAATCCGAATCCGTGGTCAGATTTCAAAATTATAAAATTTTGAAATAATAGGGTTGCTTTTACTTTTTAAAATAAAAATGAATTCGTAAAAATAAAAAATTATGGTGGCAACCCTATCTACCATCTTGAATTTTAAAATTCTGACTTCAGACTCTATATCACCCCCTGTCACCCCCTAACACTGAAAAATTAGGTTTTACACTCTTAAAAATACATATTAGGTGGCAACCCTATTATTTCAAAATTTTATAATTTTGAAATTCTGACCACGGATTCGGATTCAGCGACCCCTTTTTGGTGTATAATTGTTTTTTGCCAGCCCCGAATTCATAAAAATGCAAAAAATGAAGGTGGCAACCCTGTCCACCATCTTGAATTTTAAAATTCTGACTTCAGATTCGATATCAGCGACCCCCTAACACTGATAAATGATGTTTAAAACTCTTAAAAATACATATTATTAGGTGGCAACCCTATTATTTCAAAATTTTATAATTTTTAAATTCTGACCACGGATTCAGATTCAGCGACCCCTTTTTACCTAGTCAATCCTGAAAATCTTGAAGTTGGTGTATAAAAATGTCTAGTTAGGCGCTGACGACCGCTGATTAAAATTATCAAAATGATCGAAATGATCCAAATGATTGCCATATATTGCTTTTTATTTCTTATTTTATTTATTTTATTGCTCATCCTACCCTTAACAATTAAATTTCATTGCTTGTAGTGTTGACGAACAAAAACACGACATGCTTGGATTGCCGAGAGAGAAAGTGTGCTTGTCGTTGTAGGCTTTCGTTTGCTGTTGAGCAAATCAAACTCTCAAGTGTTATTAGATGACAGTCAACTGTGAGCAATGCAATAAATCACAGTGTGTGTACCAGAGAACAGCTTGAGTGCATTCAAATGGCGTTTCGATTGTCTCGTCAATAAACGAGCACCGAATGTGCTGCCTGCATTTAAATTAATGCGCAAATGCATGTTACCAATCGCTGTTGATACAAATGCCTAGAGTGTGAGCGCTAGCGATTACGAACGTCTGCGACACAAGAATGGCAAACAAGGCAAGACATGAGGAACAATCGCCAAAAGCAAGGAAAATCCATGCTTTTATGCTCATTCGCACAAAGGAAAAATATTAGTTGCTGTGTTGCATTTTTTTATTCTGCGAATGTTGTTACCAGACACAAAAAATTGCAATATTATAAAATAAGATTTTAATTAGAGTTATTATCGCACAAGTTGGCGAAAAAATGTGTCAACAATCAACTTCTATGCTAATTCGACTGCGAGGTGGATAGCAGGAATTGAATACGATTAATGTGAAAATAACTTTTCGTAATATAGCCAATTGTATAAAAACATTTGTTTGTAGCTATAACCTTTGACTGGAAAGAGATATTGGGGTTATTTTTTCATGTAAATTATTTTTGAGACATTAAATATAAAAACAACATTTTGGTATAAATAAATTTCGTCCAAAAAATCATAGGGCAAAAAAAAGGACAAAACAGTTTAACAATTTTTGCGCAAAACTGGACGATTTTTTGCAAAAGAATGCTATGCCATATAAAAGGTAGTAAGGAATTTTATATAATAGTATAGATGATTCCCCAAATATTTCAGCTGTAGCGATGACCATCCGTGAGCTGGAATGGTTTAAAATCACCTCTTAAAATCAAGTTTTTTTGTAAAAATATTGGCTGGTGTGGTAGTTTAAAAAATATAAACGGTCAGAAATAATAGTTATGAAAAAGTTCTTCCAATCAGCATCAACAAATGTTAAATTTTTGCATTCGGATCAATGAAGATGCCGTTTTTCGTGTATTTATTAATTATTTAATTACTTATTAATTATTTTTAAATACATACAAAAAATCATTACTTCAAATGCAATTCTCACTTTCAAGATATCGTTGGGAAGGTTTTGAGTGGCTGCAATTATTGATTGATTCCTGATCAGAATTCCGTATATTGATATATATCAAAACTAAAATATAAATTATAAAATAAGCACATACTGAAAAAAATTGTAAGAAATTTAAAAACAACATACAACTTATGATGATATTTTAATTTTAAAAGTTTTGTATAAATCACATGAATTAAATTGCGAGCTTTAGATCAAGTAAGTTTAGTATTAATATTTTGAAATAAAATATATCAAAAATATTTATAAAAAAAGCATTATCTTTTACAGATTGTTGATGCAGATAGGAAGAGTTTTTTCGCCATATAATTTCTGGCAGTTTATTTCTTAAAACTATTACACCAACCAATATTTTGACAAAAACTTTATTTTTAGAGGCTATTTCAATATTTGGGGAATCTTCATAAATGCTATTGCAACCAAGGATTATTTTGAGGAACTGACACAAACAACTTAACCTTCACCCTTTAATATTCATCGCACAAAGATAAAATTTATAATAAAATATAGTGGCGAATGAAACGAATATTTTATTAAACATTCTTATAAAATACTTAATATAATTTTTTTTACAAGATATTTATATTGTATCTAAAATGTTATTTTATTATTTCTTATTATGTATTAAAAAATTATTTTTTTATAGAAACAATAAAACAGTTGCATATCATAGAAAAATATAATAAATACATTAATAACCAGGGCTTGTACTTTTATGGCCTAAAAACTGAAATAAGTGACATAAAAAACGCAAACAATTACATAAAAAATAAAGAAAAAAAAGCCTTAAAAATAAAACATTACTAAACACGTATTGCTGTTAGAAACTTAAGTAAGTTTGCAGAATAAAGTTTCTATTAGTTTTAGAATGGTGATGTGAAAAATCTGATTAAACTAACGTATACGTGTGATTTCACAAGTAGAGTGGATTATACCTAGTAGCACTACATTCAAAATTATTCTAAGCATAGAATTAGTGAATGAAATTAATAAAAAAACTATTTATAACTAATAAAAAAGGTTTAACTAATTTTGAATTTAAAAAATTTTTAAGATTTATAAACTTGAGTCCTTATAATTGTGAGTTTCATTTACGGGTATTTTCATAGGATAGTAATCAAGGGTTAAGCAGTCTTTTATATATTATACTAATTTTTATTTTCAGTTTTACTGTGTCTCCTTTTAAACATAACCGATTTTAATTTAAATGTAACATAATTTTAAATTGTCCATATTCGCCGCTTTTGATAAATTTCACAGACACTTACAATTTTGATCAAATTCTACGCCTTTCTTGAACTTTTCTAAACATATTCTGGCACCAAGTTCTTATAGAAATTTCGCAGTTCTTACACCCGAAATTAGAGGTATTTAATTAAATGAATCAAAATTAAAGACTGAAGTGTTTTTATCAGTTCAACTACACAACATAACCTAAAATTTTAGCCATTCTTTGACAAGTTAACAGTTGTACAAAATTTGTGTTATTAATAAATACGTGCTCGTTTTGAAAAACTCCAAACATTTGGGTTGAATACTCATTTTTCTGGGCTTTTTCTATAAAATTGTTTAACAAAACTTTGCAGCACACGTCGCTTCTTTACAACAGTTGTCAGAAGGATCTCTTTCTAACTTACACAACTTAGCTCAGCTCGTGACATTTGCTAAACCTGCGCTTTCTCACATTCATAAAAAAAACAAATTAATGACAAGTTTGTGTTGGTTTTCATCAAACATTTTTTAATTGTGTTGGAGCTTTGGTAACGCTTGTCTTGAAGGGATAAAGAATGTTCATTGAAAGCAAAACAATGTTGTTATTTTACCGACAAACTTTCAATAATAGTTTGTTTACTAGTTTTGGTCGCTTTCAAGATTAACTTTCATGCACTCTTGGTTCAAATTTTAGCTCAGGTTATTTTAAAAATTTACTGTCATAAAACTTGCTACTAGCAATACTGATTGCTCCACACCAGAGAAAAGAAAACAATAAATTAAAAGGAAACAAACAGCACAAAGAAGAACGCGCTGTTAGAGAAGGTCAGAGAAGTATGGAAACAACAAAAATTCATGCAGCAGCTGACACTCGAGCTTTAAGCGAAGCATCCGAATGATCTCGTGGTCTGGAGGCTGCCTTTGCATCAATTCGCAATCGTGACAAAGTGTGCTTTGCAGCAATCGTTGTTTACGAACTCAAGCGGTATATATACATTTTTTTCTTATGTGCGATTACGGCTGACGACGATTGTTACTCGAGTGGCAAAAACTGACGAATGGTCTCATGCAAATCTCTGGTGTGTACGTTCAAATAGATGCACCGACGCAGGGCTTTAGTGCATATTTTTAGCTGATTTGGTGTTTAGGCAATGTAGGGGAGTCTTGTTAACGGGAATCTGAAATAAAATTAGTTTTGAAAACAGTGGCTTTAACAACGCGGCTATGCTTCAATTCTTATAAATAAAAAATAGTACAATAAAAGCTACTAATAATAATAATAAAAATAATAATTTTAATGATTTTACTAACAATAATTATAACATAGGCTGCAAATCTAGTGAAATGTTAGTGCAAATGAACTTTTACCATGGATTTTCCGGAAATCGGCTACTAAGCACAATTTTTTTATTTTTTTCTTTTCAAAACTTTAACTTGGGCATCAGATGCGGTGTCAAGAATTATTTTACCAATTTGACTAACTTAAATAATTCTTAATATCACCGTACTCACAAATTTTCATTTTGAAGACCAGGTTCCCACGACCACGACCTTGATTCTTTTTTGTATTTTACTATTTTATAAAAAATTTCTTCTTTGCACGGAAGAAATAAACGGTTAATTTTTATAAAAACTATCTCTAAACTAGAAAATTCTATGAAAAAGATTTACATTTGCATACAAAAATGCATTTTTACCATTAAAGTAAAAAAACTATTTTCAAACACTTTATCGACAATCTTTTTTTTTAAATCATCTTCTAAATATCTCGTTACAACACTTTCCACAGGTGATAATTTTGATAAAACATCATTTTATTTTAATTTTTTCATACAATTCTGTTGTTTCTTATGCTTCCACATCAATATTTGTCTTCGAAGTGGAGTTATAAAATGTCGCCACAGATTGTAATATTGGGGGTTGGAATTAATTTTAAAGGTTTTTTTTCGGTTTTTGAGCATTTATTTAGAAACAACGGTACAATGTATATTATTCAAAGTATTGTCCATCGTTAGCTACAACATTTTCCCATTTTTCTGGCAGCATATGGATTCCGCGCCGGAAGAACGATTCGTCTTTTGAGGCAATCCACGAATCGACCCATTTTTTGGTATCCTCGTAAGAAGTGAAGCGCTGCTCAGCCAAGCCATGCGTCATCGATCTGAATAGGTGGTAGTCGGAAGGGGCTATGTCTGGGCTATAAGGCGGGTGGGGTAGCACATCCCAATTCAGCGCCTCCAACGTTTCCTTGACGGTTCTTGCAACATGTGGCCGTGCGTTGTCATGTTGAAAAACCACTTTGTCGTGTCTTTTGGCATATTCCGGCCGTTTAACCTTTAATGCTCGGCTCAATTGCATCAATTGTTGTTGGTAGCGTTCCCGAGTGATGGTTTCGTTAGGTTTTAGCAGCTCATAGTACACGACACCCTTCTGATCCCACCAAATACACAGCATAAGCTTGGCGCCATGAATATTCGGCTTGGCCCTCGATGTTGATGCATGGCCGGGTGGTCCCCACGATTTTTTTCGCTTAGGATTATCGTAATGGATCCACTTTTCATCGCAAGTGACAATACGATGCAAAAAACTCTTCCTTTTATGCCGTTGAAGCAGTTGTTCGCACATGCAAAATCGCCGTTCAACGTCTCTCGGCTTCAACTGGTACGGCACCCAATTTCCTTGCTTTTGAATCATTCCCATGGCCTTCAAGCGTTTGCCGACCGTTGATAAGTCGACTCCCAATGATTCTGACAATTCTTGAAGGGTTTGGCACGGGTCTTCATCGAGCAAAGCCTCCAATTCCTCATCTTCAAACTTTTTCGGCTGGCCCGGACGCTCTTTGTCTTCCGTATCAAAATCACCACTTTTAAACCGACGGAACCAGTACTCACAAGTAGAAATCGATGGAGCATAGTCCCCGTAAGCCTCAGTAAGCGTGCGTTGTGCTTCAACCGCTTTTTTCTTCAAATGGAAGCACAAAAGTAAACCTTCCCGCAAATTGCGTTTTGTTGGAACGAAAGTCGACATGTTCACAGAGAAAAAAATATATGTTGTTTACATTTCAGTGGAATGACACATACTGAAAAATGAAGCTTAGACAATGTGCTTTGAAATGAATATAGTCACAGGTGTGCCCGATGCGATCTATTGATAGTTACGCCATCTCTTAGAAAACCTTTAAAACTAATTCCAACCCCCAATACATACAGTGACTCAAACAACTGACCACGTGTTTGCTTACTCTGTATTCAAATGCTTACAAGAACAAAACTAGTTTTCCGATCTTGTTTATCAAGCACTTGTTTCTATGTAATTGTGTTTTCTTTAAAATGAGATCATGGGGAGAGAAATCTAAAAAACCGTTATTTTTTTATTCTTAAATAAGTACAAAAAGTGTATGTGGTAAATTTTTTGTGTTTAATTATTTTACATCAGTGAATGCAATTAAAAACAAGCAAAGGGAGAATTGTTACAAAATGTTTGGTATTGTGAATATTTTGGAGCTGGTAAGTAAATTTTAACAGTTTTTATAGATTTTCAATAAATTTTTTATAATTTTTTAAGACAAAAAAATTATTTGTCTGTTGCCGAAGAATATTGTAGAGTGCATAGGGATGGATAGTCACATAAGAAAATCGATTTTCGACTTTTTCTTTTTTTTAATTTTTAAATGAATTTTTTTCTTTATTTTTCGAAGTCGATTTTTTGCCTAAATAATCGATTAAAATCGGTTTTTCCACATTTTCTACTATCTCTTACATCATTTTTATACACTGAGATTAAAAGTCTTGAAAATGTTCCAACCTCAATTCAATGCATATTTGAAAATAAACATATTTTTTTTAATAAAACTTTTTTAGTGCATATTGTAATTCATCCTTATTTTATTAAAATATATTAATTAAAAAAGATAAAAACAAATTAAGAAAAAAAAAACATAAAACTAAATAAATCATTTTTCACTAGATTTCAAGGAACACTTCCGTTAAAAAAAGTGAATTGGAATTGATTTCACTTATATTACGATTATTAAATAATTTAAATTATGTTACGATATTATTTTTGTCAAACCAGATGACCTCACCAATTGAACGCAGAAAGACTACATATTGAAATATTTTGGCGAAAAACGGTTGCGTTTGTAACTATAAAAAGGTACGGTTGTAACTATGGGAATTAGTGGTTGAATAGGAAATTCACTAACTTCTTGTAAGGAACCTTCTATGCTGGGGTGTCGCTCGCCGACACCAGGGTTCTTGATAATTATTTATTTAATTATGGCACCAAGTCAAGACACCCGCTAGTTACACGTTACAATAGCTTTATTGTTCAATGATCTCTTAACCTGCGTTTTCAAGTAAATATACAAATCTTAGACTATATGGGTAACTTATGAATCCAAATAATATATTACAATTAGTAATGGTAAACTTAAATCATTGATTAATAATAATGGGTTAACTCTTAATTGCTCAGTTTATCTGAATGAGTATAGGTTTGATTAGTCCCACTAAGCGGATATCCTTATTGACATACGTAATTCCTGCACGGAGGCAATGGCAGTGAAACTATAGGGTGGGATTGTGAAATAAGGGAGAAAGTTGTGGCAGGAACTGGTTGCGTCGAAACGACTATTCAATCCCAGTTCAGAGGCTGAAGTCGAATTGAAGATTCGGTTATGATTAAAAATTAACGTTTAGCGTTAATTGTTTTAGCCAATGAACGTACGCCCGTGAATTAGGTGAGTCTTGCTTGGGTGAGCCTCAGTCTCGGCCCACTGGCTCTGTTGACGTAGATTTTCTTAACCGCTGCTTTGCACTACGTCGTTACTTTTCACTACTTTGAAGTTAACTTTAACTGGAACAGACGGAGCTGAATGGTAAAAACTGACTGATCCAGTTTCCCTTTAGATGACCCTTTTATAGTACTCTGGCTGCTGGCGGCCTAGCCTCATGTTGCTGCAACATCTCTCACACGGTGGCAACAGACGCTTAATTCGGCATTTTGATTGGCCAGCAACGTCGTGTGATGTTGCGGTCTCTCCTGCACGTGCTCCCCTAGCCATTGCAGACCCATTGACGTGCCGAATGTAAACAAGTGAGTCATACTGCAGTATAAGACCCTGTGGTAACTCCGGTCATATGCCTCGGTAACTATATATGGTAAGGTCTAATTTCTATATGAATAATAAGCATTTTAAATTCATTAATTAATTTAATTATTTTGTCTTAAAACTCTCGTAAATCTATAGCTTAAAGAATAATATTAATTCTAATACTTATAAAAAAAAGATAAAAGAAGAAAATAAAAATAAAAGATAATTTAATATCCTAAAATTAAACTAGCACTGGCATCCGTGCTTTTTCCCCACTCGCTGCTTGTATCAGCTACCCTCACCCGCTTAGGTCATTATTACGACACGGTGGCCTGCTGGCCTGCTGGCCTGTGAGTAGTGGACGACCCTGTGACAGTCTGTAATCAAGAAAAGAGAAGGTGGTTTGATGCTAAACATGTTAGGGTAAAACTTGGCAAAAGTTTTAGTTCTTACATTCTGTTCGAGTGTTGTTCTGTTCTGTTCCTCAATTAACGGATCGGTCAAAAAAGTCCCAAATGTCGTCATTGGTATGTTCATCAGAAATGCACACAACATCGGGCTCAGCAATTGTTGTTTTTAGTATGGTTTAATACTAACGATTTACGTATAGTATAAGTAGCTGAAATATGACAAATAGTGGCTTCAGTGTTGAGATTTTAGATTGCAAATTCTTAAAAGGTATTGCAAAGTCCCTGAAAGCAATTGCTTTAGTTTTCATATACATAAAGGGACCGAACTTTTTGTTTTTTGAAAAAAACGCATTGAATGGTCAGTTGGTTTCAACTCCTGAACCAATTGGACTTTGTATTGCGTCATACCAAGGTCTTTATGCAAAATTCGTCTCAATGATGTCTCCGAAATGTTCAATTGTTGAGAACGACGGTGAATTGATGTTGATGGCGCTTCACGCACACTTTCTGCCACAGCAGCAATATTCTCGGGTGTACGCACTGTTTTTGGCTTTTCACGATTTGGTTTATCGATGAGGATGCCAGTTTCTTTCACTTTTTTCACAAGATAACGAACATACGGAGCTGACGGTGCTTCTCTTCTTCAAAAATCCATACGCAATTTTCGCACACATTCTGCAACATTACCATGATTTTCAAAGTAATGTCGCAATATTTCCCAGCGTTGTATTTATATCAGCGGAAGGATAAAACTAATTATCTGTCAAATCAGACATGAGCTAAGTGTTACCATTCACGAAATAAGCACTAGTTGAAAAAAAAACGTTAGATGGCGGACCCTTTATTTACCCCTTTACTGCAGTGTTTATTTCATACCCTTCTACCCTGGAAAATAGATGAAAGTCTATAAAAATTACAACATGTGGCTTATAAAGTTGCTGATAATTGTGGTACTATTATTCATATTTGGGGAGTATAGTTGTACGCACTATCCAATAGGAGTAAAATACTAAAATTGTAGAGTACTTTCGGCAGCGCTAACACAAATTAGCAATTAACATTATATTGTTTTCTCAAAGTTGGCTGCGTTGTTGGCGAACTGAACGCACGAATGTTGGTTCTGTATAGCAATCGTTTTTCACTAAGGGAGAACTTAGTGTTATCGATGGAAACCTAATTGTTATTGTAACAAAATTATATTATGAATACAAATATTTCACAAAAACCGAAAAAAATCGATAAAAAATATCGATTTTCGATTACTAACTGAAATCATTAATCGACTTTCAAAAGTCTAACAATTTTCTGAAAAAGTCGACTAATCGACTTTTCGACTACTCGACTATCCATCCCTAAGAGTGCATTCACCAGCTTTAAATGAAAGGTAAAAGATGTCGTGTGGCGACCGTGGCCTAGTGGGTAGAGTGCGTGGCCCCTAAGCTAAGGAACCGCGGTAGCCCGGGTTCAATTCCAGTTCAGACAGAAAAGTTTTTTCAATTGAATTAATTTTTCTGTTCGGTCGTCACCTCTCTGCAGACAATGGCAAACCTCAGAGAGTAAAAACTGCCATGTAAAGCTTTCTGATAACATAAGCCGTTCGGAGTCGGCATAAAACATGTAGGTCTAGTTCTCGGTCATTTGTGATCAAACATTTAATAACACGCACAACACAATTGATCAATAGAAGCTAGGTCAAAGTCCTTCCAAGGGTTGTAATGGCCAGTTTATTTTATTATTATTACAAGATGTCGTGTAATAGCAGCAAAACTCGACGACAGCAAAAGCGTCCTTATAAAAATGCGCAGAAATATGGCGATGTGCCTCCAATTTGTGCAAGTGAACCGAAGAAAATCTTGAGCACAGAACCAGAGCGGTGTATTCTTCGAGATCTACTCGACCACAAAGTGGAGACGGCAATGCAAATCTACAAAAATCTAATTCAATATGATAATTGATACTTGTCAGTAGCGGCAGTTAAAGATACATTGCGTTCTGCTGGTTTGCGAGGTCGAGCAAAAGTGCAGAAACTTCTACTCAGGAAGCGTCATCAAAAGCTTCGCCTAAATTTAGCTTTAGACCTCTCACATTGGACTATGGAGGAAGAAGGTCATATTGTCGGATTAAACCAAAATTAATGGGATGGGATCAGATGGAAGGTAGTGGACTTGGCGAAAACTAGGAAGCACTCTAAAGGAACGGCACGGCACGTTTGAAGTTTGGTGGCGGTAGTGTTATGTTGTGTGGATGTATGATGACAGGGAGAGTTGGCACTGTACGGCGAATAGTTGGCAAGATGACTGCCAAGTATTACGTTGACATTTTGTCATCGAATTTCACTGCTACTTGACTAAAATTGAATATATAGACCTCAGTTATTATGTTATTATGTCCTGGTCACCCCAGTCACCTAATCTCAATCTGATTGAACATCTTTGGGGTGAGCTGAAAACGAGTGTAGTGGGTGTTCCATGTTCCTTGGTTTTGCCAGAACCTAGTCGAAAGTATGCCACGAAGAATTGAGACTTTTTTAGCAGCCAACTGTGAATACACAACATATTAATTGACATTATTTAAGAAATTTTGCACTTAATTGAGAATACGAAGATAGCAGTTTCAAAGATCTTCAAAAGGAAAACATAGCCTGTTAAAAACAGCTGTTAGTGAAAAAAGCGAAGAAGAAAGCAAGCGATGAAAACTAAAATCATAAAAATCAAATAAGAATTTTTGTGCGTTTAAATAAACAAATGAAAATTTAAAATCTTGAAAGTTGTAAAAAAACCGTGTGTGATTTTTGCGAAAAGCTTTTCAGTTCGTGGTGTTAAATTCTATTCAGTGCCTCAAAACGAAGCTCGTTGCCAGAAGTGGATTGATGCCTGCGGCTATTGGTTATGTTTTCACTTATTGACAATGGCCGATTGAAAGCGCTCTCTTTTTGAGTAAATTTTTGACAGCTTATGTTTTTCATATAAACTGTCAACACTACCTGGGTAATTCTGCTATGAATAACAGTACTCTTATATTCAGACATGTTTGGATAAATAATACTAATCTACAAATTTCGTATCCGGTAAGCCCATTATATGTAGTTTCAACTGTGGATTCAAACCTGTACTCAGTTTCCTCCTTTATTGTAAAATTTTCAGATACACTGTGTTTTACGTATATGGCACGTGTTTAGTATTATTGATTAAGAATCTAATCTACTCACCATAAAATAAAAATAATATTTTGTATTTCAGAAAAATATCAACTTTTCAATCAGTATATCAGTATACCCCTATCGTGTCATGTGCAGTAGCGGAGCAAACATTTTGAGATTATCCAATGAAATATCAACAAATTTTGTATCTTTTGTTTAAGCGGAAATGTACCTAATCGTCCAAATTTAAAATGTCTGTTTTTCATGTAAGAATACACTTTATCAACAGTTTTTTCTAAATTCTAGCTTTTGAAGATAAGGCGAATAAAACAACGAAGGAGGCGTTTTGAAGAGCACCAACCTAAACACAATTCACAACCAAAAAAAAAAAATAAAACTTTTATTATTCGCAGTCATTATGTATCGCCTTTTTCATTTTGTACAAAAATTAAAATAGTAAAATGTGGCACAGCGTCTTGGAACCCACCTTACAGTAGACAATACCTCCTCCTTCGAGGTTGTGAAGGACTTCGTCTATCTGGAATCCAGCATTAACTTAACCAACGACATCAGCATTGAGATCAAACGAAGAATAACTCTTGCCTGCAGATGTTACTTTGGGCTCAGTAGGCAATTGACAAGCATTAAATTATTCCTTTTTCGAGGAGAGGTCACAGTTTGGCTTTTATCTGAATTTAGAAACATATTATTTTTAGAACACCAAACTTCAAAGAATTTTAAATCAGACTGGAGTAGATCTGAACTGTCTTTAGCATCTATTCTTCTGTATATTTTCATATCATCTTTGCATAAATGCAGAGATGAGATTGTTTGATGATGTGGGCTACATCATTAATGGCTAAAATAAACAGAAATAGACCAAGGTGGCTACCTTGAGAAACACCTGATGCAGCATTGAATTCAGCAGACAATACACCTCGAATCGTATTTGATAAGATCGCTCTGTCAGATACGATTGAATCCAGCCCACAAAAAACTGTGGAGAACCTATTAACTTGAGTTTAAATATAATTAATTTTAGTGGTAGTTTATCAAATGCTTTACAATACAATCGACCTGGTTACCTGAATTAACTGAATTTAAGCAGAATGTTGTAAAATCGATGAGATCAGACACAGTGGATCTGCCAGTAACAAATCCATGCTGACGAGTTGTTATGACCCTCTCACAATGAATCTTCACACGATCATACACGAGTCACTCAAAAAGTTTTGGAATCGACGAGAGTTTACAATTCCATTCCTACAACCTTTTTTTAAAATAGCTCTTATAAAAGATTTTTTCCAAAAAAAGTGGAAAATTACATTCCCCAATTGATTTATTGAATAACATGGGCAGTTGTTGGCTAAGAACGGAACCACATTGCGTTAACACTGCTGCAGGAATTCCATCCCAGCAAAATATTTTTATAATTTTGTAAGGCCTTTACTTAATATTCGCTTATTTAATGCATTACATAATACTTAAAGCCCAAAAAGCTATTACTTTTTGTTTAAAGTAATGCAGACTGTAATGCCTCAAAATAACATTTGTTTATTTTTGTTTTCTTTGTTCTTTGTAAGAATCAAGTAATGGCAACAGTAAAGTATTTGCTTCTTTAATAAGTTCTCTGTACCAATTATAAAATGACTTGCGCATTTAATTATTTATCCACCTCCGGTATGCATATACATAAATGCTTCCCTGGTATAATAAATTGCAATCGCCTACAGCCAATGACAAGCCTATGTTAAAGTAATGCATTCTGTAAGCCTTACCTTCTGTAAGTGATTATTGACGTTTTGTAGATTATTTTAGGCATTACTTGTAAGCGAAGTTTTTGCTGGGATCAGGTCCAGCATTAAAATCTTCTTCGATCGATCCAATATACTTTAAAATATCCTCTGAATTGAAAGAATAGGGTCCAACGAAACCCTTCATCACGATTTAAAGAGTCTGAACAGAATGACTCTTTAAAGAAATTGGCAAATTGGCCACAAATTATGACGGGATCGTCAGTAAATCTATTAGGAGTTATAAATGATGGAGGGAATCCATCAGATTATATCAGACAATATTCTCAGGTCAATACTGTCTAAATATTTATGATACAAGGTAGCTGAGCAACTTTCAAAATCCAGAAACAAACGCTTGTAGGTTTCTAGGTCATTTTAATCTTAGCTACAGACATATTTCAACCATGCCCTATTCCTGTTGTTCTCAAGAGTTTTTAAATCCGTTGTGTACCAAGGGTTAGCACAATTTTTGGCAAATTTGAGACAATACGGCACGGACTTAGAAATCATAGTAAAGATATCCATATAGAAAAAAATTAATTGAATCTTCAAGATTATTACCATTAAAATATTCTAAAATGACATTAAGTTTACTATGAAGAAGATGATTCGACTTCAAAAGTCAGCTTTTAAAAAATAGAATTCATAAACTTTACCTATTGAATTGGAATTCACTATATTTTCTCTGTCGGACTCATAACATATGCTCAGTGGTGGATGGTCGTCATTAACAGAAGTTAGAGCATGAAGGGCCCTCTTAACAATCACGTTGTTACAGTCTGTAGTTAAGACCAGGTCAAGAAGTCTTTCACGACTACAATAAATACAACTCACTTATTGTAAGTCAGAACATATATTATCAACAAATATATGCTCTTGGCATGCCTTCGAATTAGATGCATAAAAATATGTATCATCGTTTGAAGATTCCCATTTCAAGTCAGGCAGATTAAAATCACCCATCAATACAATGTCGTCCCTAACGTCAAGAATATTTGTAACGTATTCTATGCAATCCGCAAGGCTTGCATAAATTTCCACACTGCTCTTTGGAGAAACATAAACATTAGCAACATATACATTAGAATTACAATGTACAACTTTAAGGCATATAATTTCGATATTAAAGGAGAAGCAATAATGGAACTAACGAAGGAGTTCCTAACAGCTAATAAGACACCACCATCGACAGCAGAAGTGTTGCCAGCGTGTCTGTC
This sequence comes from Dichetophora obliterata, assembly GCA_963920525.1. Taxonomy (NCBI): domain Eukaryota; kingdom Metazoa; phylum Arthropoda; class Insecta; order Diptera; family Sciomyzidae; genus Dichetophora; species Dichetophora obliterata. Next base: position 162,523,523 of record OY986439.1, on the reverse strand, counting down.
CATTCTATATACTTCAATACTATTATCAAACAATTCCAAGTCAGTAATGCTTCCATTTAGAGCGTAATGCTTCCATTTAGAGCGTCTTAGAGCGTAATCCCTTTACATTTTGATAGTAAAGGGATAGCCTATTCAGTTTCTTGAGTTTGACAGACGGCTGGGAATCGTCATTCTAGACTTATTCTTAAGCAGAATCTCTGATTGACTTCGCCGCAGCGCCGAAACATGGTCGTAAGTAGCACTAGATTCAAGCATCTCAATATTCATAAAGCAATATTCATAAAGGGACATCCAGATTCCCCTGATCAATAAACAAAAAATCAAATTGATCACGTTTTGATCGACGGAAGGCACTCTTCCAGTGTTTTGGATGCACGCACGATCTGTGGTGCAAACATTGACTCGGATCACTATCTTGTCGCAGCCAAGATCCGTACACGTCTGTGCGCAGCTAAAAATTCACGCAACCCTACACAGAGGAAGCTAGACGTCGACATGCTGCAATCGAAACAGACAGCCGAAGCTTTCGCCACTTGACTCTCACACCTGCTTCAAAGCACTCGATGATGTATGGACACACATTTCCAACTCCATGCGTGCGGCTGCTCAAGAGGTGATTGGCTACCACCGCCCTCGCCGAGACCAGTGGTACGACCAGGAGTGTCGCGACGCCACTGCAGAGAAAGACGCCGCCTACAAAGCCACGCTGCAGTCGGTTGTAACGCGCGCTGCTAAGGAGCGATACAAAGAAAAGAGGAGGGAAGAGAAACGTATTTTCATGCGGAAAAAAAGAGAGGCAGAAAAGCGCGAGCAGGGGAAGATGGAGATGTATGGTGACAGGAATCAGGCCTGAAAATTTTTCGAAAAAATAAGACGCCTTGCCGATGGTTTTAAAACCGGGCCCTCTTTCTGCAAAGATGAAAACGGGAATCTAGTAGGGTTGCAAAAGATACATCGATAGTATCGTCATCGACGATGTATCGTTCATAAACATCGATGTTGACATCGATGTTCTTACTTCCTTACTTACTTAGTTGGCGCTACAACCGTATGTCGGTCTTGGCTTCATCTAAGAATTTTCGCCAGCCATTTCTGTCTTTCGCTTGCTGGCGCCAGTTGGAAATGCCAAGCTTCGTCAGGTTGTCCTCTACTTGGTCTTTCCACCGAAGATGCGGTCGTCCTCTTCTGCGTTGACCGCCGCTGGGTACCGAATCTAATGTTTTCTTCACTGGAGCATCGTCTTTCATGCGCTGAACATGACCAAGCCAGCGAAGCCGCTCGATTTTAATGCGCTTGACTATGTCGATGTCAGCGTACAGCTCATACAGTTCATCATTCCACCGTATTCGGTACTCGCCATTGACGCAGATTGGTCCGTAGATCTTACGAAGAATCTTTCTTTCGAATGCTCCTAAAGTCTTTTCATCTAAACTGCTCAGCGTCCAGGTTTGTGATGCGTAAAGTAGGACGGGCATGATGAGCGATTTATAGAGCGTGATTTTCGTTCGTCGAGAGAGGGCTCTGCTTCTCAATTTGTAATTTGTAATTTTGTAATTTTGTAATTTATTTATTTAATATAATTCATTGTACAAATAAGTGAATCTTTTAAAGATGTACAAACATAACTTAATAGTGATTATATAATATATCAGATAAAATGTAAAAAAAAAAAAACAAAACAATATATTGAACGTTATTTTATATAAAAACTAAAAATATAAAAACTATAAAATAAATTTTAATATAAACTAGATTTAAGGAAGAAATAAGATAAAGTGAATAGCACAGAAATCGAAGTGAGAAGAGAAAACGAAAGTAAGAATATTTTATTAAGTTTCAATAAAATATTGAAATAGATTGCGTTTAAAAGCGTTTGTGCTTGATGAGTGTTTTATAACGGTTGGGAGCGCATTCCAAAGATTAATCGCGTACACAAAGAAATGTCGTGAGGTAGTGAGATATTTATACCGTGGCAAAATCAGTTGCATTGTTCGCTGAGTCCTTGCGAATCTTAAAATATCAAAGAGATAATCCGGTTTCTTTGTTTGTATTATTTTGTGTAAAGATACTATTGTACGGTAGTGTAGTAAGTTTTTTAAGGAAACGCCAGCTATTTGATTAGAGAGGGCGGAAATGTGGGTATGTCTATTTATTCTAAATATAAATCGGGCGCAACTATTGTAGGCTACATTCAGTTTTCTGTAAGACTCTTGATCCAGGTTGGAAAAGACTTCACAGCTATAGGTTATGATGGGTAAAATAAACGATCGGACAAGTTTAAGCTTTACTTCGTTTGATAAAAAATTAGAGGTTGGATTAAGTCCACGCAGGGCACCATATATCTTAGAGACAATTCGGTTGATATGAATGTTCCATATAAAGTTACTGCTCATGTATAATCCGAGATTTTTAAAGCACTCTACATATTCAATTGGAGAATTATTAAGAAAAAGTGAGGGTTTATCGTTGTTTTTGCGTCTGTCAATTAGCATTGCTTTGGTTTTTATAGGATTAAGGCTAAGTTCATTATTTACTGACCATTCCAAGACTTTGTTCAATTCGGCGTTGACTTCGTTTGCAGCGATATTTAAGTCCGGTTTAGAGAAAAGCTTATAAATTTGTATATCATCGGCGTATATATGGTGCTGACAGGTAGAGAAACAGCCGATAATGTCATTTATAAATGTTGTAAATAACAGAGGGCCTAATACCGAGCCCTGCGGGACACCAGACAACACTTTAAGTCTGGACGAGCATTTGTTGTGCAGGTGAACATATTGTGAACGATCATCAAGGTAAGATTTGATGAGTTTACAAAGAGAAAATTGGAATGAAAATTGCATACCAAGTTTTTGTATCAAGATGCTGTGATTTATACTGTCAAATGCTTTTGAAAAGTCAAGAAAAACCATTAAGGCCATATTTTCATTGTCTAAGCCCGATCTTATGTCTTCGCAGACTTTCAGTAGTGCAGTTGTGCAACTGTGATTTGCTCGAAACCCGGATTGATGCCTTGTTATGAGGTTGTTATTATTTAAATATGTTTTTATTTGATTGCTTACAATCAATTCAAAAGCTTTGCTTAAAAATGGTAGTATCGAAATTGGGCGAAATTCTAAATTTGTTTGCAAAGACGATTTAGGCAAAGGCAGTATTTTAGCAACTTTCCAACCTGAAGGAAACATAGAAGTAGTGATTATGGTATTAAAGATGTGAGTTATATGGGAAAGAATAACTGGGAGAAGAGTTTTAATAAACGCAGGATTAATGTTATCTGCTCCAATCGCGTTTGATTTAATTTTAAAAATTGCTTCACCAACACTAATATAGTCAGTTCCTGAGAGGGCAAAACCGTTATGCTGCTGTAAACTAATAGTTGAGTTGAACACATTATCTGTAATCGTGCGGGGTTCTGTTGGTTGAATAAACTTATTATTAAGTTCATCCAGGTTTATGTTATCTGGAACAGGCAGGCTTTCTTTGGATATTCCAACTTGCCGAATGTTTTTCCAAAATGAATGGCTCGACTTACACAAACCAAATCTACTTTCATAAAAGCGTCGTTTGTTTCTGCGAATAAGAGCAGTGACTGCATTTCGGACACGTTTAAACTCTAAATGTATGGCTGTGCACTTGTATCTTTTCCATCTGTCATAAACATTTTCTCTCTTTAAAATTAGAGCCTTGACTTCTTCAGTAAGCCAGGGGTATTTGTTTGGTTTTATTCGCTTGCTTCTCACTGGGACATGTGTGGAATACAAGGTATTAATATTATTATTTAGAATTTGAATTTGTATGGTAGTGTCATTTGTGGTATAAATTGGAGCCCAATCTAAACTTTGACAGTCCGCGAACAATTCGTTGAGGTCGACTTGTGTAAAATCCGGTGTGTATATTAAAGTTTCCTGACATGGGGTATGGTGTATATCCAGAGAGAGAAAAATTAATTCATGATTCGAAAAAGCAGGTGCTGAAATTTGGTCGTAATGCAAAACTAATTTCGAATTAGAAACCAAGAAAATGTCTAGCAGAGATGGTATACAGTTAGGTTTAAAGTGCGTTGGAAAAGAGTTGTTGGCAAGTTTAAAGTTAAAAAGATCAATCATTTCCATGAAATGTAAATTCCTGTTATTTAAAATATTAACGTTTAGATCCCCACAGATAACAGCATCCGAGTAAAGAGGGGCTAACTCTTCAAGCAGGTCTCTTATTAATACTGAGTTGGCAATGCAGGGGGCCATATATATGCATCCAATTAACAGTTTTCCCGAATTGTGCAAAACTTCAAGGAAAATGTGTTCAGTTAAATCATTAACACTCGACTTTTTTATGACATGACACTTTAAGCTATTTCTTATATAAATGCAAACCCCACCACCGGTTTTGTCATGTCTATCAGCTCGGAACAACTTATAATTATTTAACTTAAATAGAGTATTACACATTTCCGACTTTAACCAGGTTTCAGACAAGCAAACAATATCAACGGTACTGTTATTAACAAGCAGGCGCAGATCGTCAATTTTGTTTTTTAGACTCTGAGCATTTAAATGACAAATATTTAAACCATTACTGTATTTACATAAAACATTTAGTAGGGTATGCGACAAATCAATGGAGCTTCCCCATGGTTGAGTTATATTATCCATAGGACGAGCAATTAACAAATACATAAGAAACAAGAGGCACAAACACTTTTACGACGTACTTAGGCGCAGAGATAGTTGTGTTAAAGAGATAAAGAAGATATTTAAGATGTGAAGAGGAGAAAAAAGCGAGGGAAGAGTGTTTACAAATAAAAGATATGACTAAATATTGATTTGAAAAAGCATTATATACTAATTTAATGTTATTATATATCACCCACAATATCGTTGTTGCGAAATGAATTAGGAATCCCAGGAATCCCAGGAGTGCTTTCGTTATAAGCAATGTTATGCAGCATATTCTGATTAAGAATTTTAATCGGATTTCCGTTCTTGTGTGTGGTGACCAAAACAGAGCCGCCTCTTGTAAAAACAGAGAAGAGCTGCTGCCGGTGTTTCATTCGAACAGCTTGTTGAAAGATGGAACGGTTTCCTTGAGTCAGACTCTCATTCAAGTAGATGTATTTGTCTGAATCCAATCCAACATCGCGGAGACAGAGTTGCCTGTGTTGGTTTTTACGAAAGATTCCAATTGATTTTAGAATCAGATTCCTATCCTGAGGTGTTTTGAATTTTAAAATTATTGGCGTATCAGTAGAGTTATTGCGAAGACGGAGACGAAAAATGGATTTAAGAGCAGGGGGCTTACACTCAATAGTGTTACAGAGGCGAAGAAAACTCATTGTCAGATTCTCATCATTAAGTAGTGGAATTCCAAAAAGAACAGCATCAGCTGCTATGTTGTTTTTTTCTAGGTCGTCACATCTACTGTTTACTCTCATTAATTCATCGCTAAGAGCAGCAACTTCGCTGGCAAAGGTTTGATGTTTTCCAGTTGCTTCTTCTTCTACCTTCTCCATACGTGACTGCAGCTTGTTGAGTGCTTTTTCAAATTGAGTGAATCGTTGCTCAATTTGAGATATCTGCTCCATTACTTCGTTTCTCAGCATGTTTATTTCAGAAGTCATGCGACTCAAAATGGCTTCAGTGTGTTTATTGAGTTCTGAAGTAAGATCTTGCATTGTAAGTGAGGGAGTTCCGGCTAACGCGCTCTTTAAGCTAAGAGCAGTGGTGGAATTCTGCTTTGGAGTTGAAACTGATGGTGCCGTAACTGAGCCGATTGGCTTTTTTGATCTTGTGTTCATAACATTGTTGTTAACACTCATTTCAGCACTTGCGGTATTCATTCTCTAAGCAGAATGTAAACACTCAAAAATAAACAAACACAGTTCTTTATTTTTTGTTTAATTGTTCTAAATGTTGATTTATTCGATTGTATTTTTTTTGTATTTTATATTTTTGTGAGTTGAACACAATTTACGATTGCAAGGTCTTTATTACAAAATTAACAATTTAAATTGCTTTAAAGTGATTTATCACAGAGGAGGAATCAAAAACACGTCTATTCACGTCGACTCTTGAATAGTCTTTTCCTACTGAGCCCAAAGTAACACCTGTTGGCAAGAGTTATTCTTCGTTTGATCTCAATGCTGATGTCGTTGGTTGAATTAATGCTAAACGAAGTTCTTCACAACCTCGAAGGAGGTATTGTCAACGGTAACGTGGGTTCCAAGACGCTGGGACTGTTTGTTTGTTGACACTAAGTATTTCGTCTTATCTGCATTCACTGACAGACCCATTCGACTTGACTCTCTTTCTAATCTGGAAAATGCTGCACTGACTTCGCGCGTATTATGGCCAATGATATCTATGTCATCAGCATACGCAAGCAGCATAACACTCTTGTAGAATATTGTGCCACTACGTCTCAGATCAGCAGCTCGGATGATCTTTTTAATCATTAGGTTGAAAAAGTCGCACGATAAGGAATCACCTTGTCTGAAACCTCGTTTGGTAATAAATGGTGGGGAGAGGTCCTTCCCGATTTTAACTGCGCTGCTAGTGTTGCTCAGTGTCATCCTGCAAAGTTGTATTAGTTTTTCAGGAATACCAAATTCAGACTCGATTGCTAACATATCAGCTGATTTAGACGAGTTGAGCAACTCGTTTCATTTTGGGTTTAATCCGTAAACATCCGTAACGAGTGCAGACGTTCATCTAGTTGCTATCGTCTCGTTTCGTCTATTTTGGTTAGGCCTTTAGCCTAATATATTTCGAACGAAAAATTCAAAGAACGATGGCTATTATGCAGCGCAGTCGCGGTTTATACTACCTGGTGATCATGATATTACGCACACATAAGCGAAGTCGTCATATTATTTATTAGTTTATCACAATAATATGCAATCAAGCACAGTTCATGTACACAAAAAACTGGTTTCATGCATAATTACCAGTACAGTGTGTCTTTGAATAACTCTATTTTGGGCCAGTATTTTTTGTTGTTGAAGTGAATTTTTAATTTCTTTCAATTCAAGGTAATACGAAATCGGCAAATATGAAAAAAAAATCTTCATACGAAAAACAGACATAAAAAAGTTTACAAAAACGAAACATATATGAGATTTTTTCCCACAAAATTTAAAAAAAAAACTGTTTTATGTGAACGAAAAAACCACCCGTTTTCTGAGGTCAGAAGAAAAATAAAAAAAAAAATTTTCAGTTAAAATACAGAAATTTTGTCGATTCCTTTTTTTCAAATTTTGTTTTTGTAAATTTTTTCTACGTCCATACTTTGTAAGAAATTGTTCTTTCTTTCATATTTTATAATAGAGTGCAAATAAAAAATATGTAATCTATAAAAATAATACCTTAAATTTTTCGACCTCAATACTAGGCCTAATACAAAAATGAAAACATCGGCAAAACATCGATATATCGGTCTTATAACCGATATTTTTAAACATCGATAATTGTCAAGTGAACATCGATATTTTCAAACATCGATGTTTTTAAGAACGATGTTGCATCCCTAGACTCTAGTGACAGATGTCCAGAGTACACTGACGTTATGAAAGGAACACTTCTTTAAGCTTCTAAATGGCGACGCTGACAACAATCCCGTCAATAGAAATGATATCCCGGAAACCCCAATTACAGATGACAGCGTCGAAGTTCCGCTGCCCGACTATGATGAAGTTCTGACAATCCACAAGAAAGACGATCCCACTATCTGTGTCAATTACCGTGGGATAAGCCTTCTTAATATCGCATATAAGGTCCTGTCGAGCGTTTTATGTGAAAGATTGAAGCCCATTGTAAACGAACTGATCGGACCTTATCAGTGTGGCTTCAGACCTCGAAAGTCCACCATCGACCAGATTTTCACAAATCTTGGAGAAAACTCAAGAAAAACAAGTCGGCACCCATCATCTTTTTGTCGACTACAAAGCCGCCTTCGACAGCCCAATAAGGAAGCACCTATACTTCACCATGTCTGAATTTGGTATTCCTGCAAAACTAATACGACTTTACAGGATGACACTGAGCAACACCAGCAGCGCAGTTAAAATCGGGAAGGACCTCTCCCTACCATTTGTTACCAAACGAGGTTTCAGGCAAGGTGATTCCTTATCGTGCGACTTTTTCAACCTAATGATGGAAAAGATCATCCGAGCTGCTGATCTAAGACGTAATGGCACAATATTCTACAAGAGTGTTATGCTGCTTGCGTATGCTGATGACATCGATATCATTGGCCATAATACGCGCGAAGTCAATGCAGCATTTTTCAGATTAGAAAGAGAGTCAAGTCGAATGGGTCTGGCAGTGAATGCAGATAAGACGAAATACTTGGTGTCAACAAACAAACAGTCCCAGTTTTTTTACGACTCTGGCATTATTTGAACACTTATTGCATGAACCGTTTTAAAAGTTTTGTCAATAATTTAAATAATATTGCGAAAGGAAATAAGTGCAGAGATCCTTCGCCGGACCGCAGGTTGCAGTATCATATTTTCCGGCGAAAACTCTTCTTTTTGCAAGCAAGCCACACTCGCAAAATGATAGAGTGTACGCAGCTTGCATGGCAGATATTTCTAAAGAAAAAAAACCATTAAAAGATTTTAAAATGTTTCCTCAATCATGGTTTGGGGTGCTTTCTCCGAAAAATGCAAATTGCCCTTTCTTCTTATCAAAAAAGGCGTTAAAATAATAAATATTTGGGGTATAATGCTGAGCAAATTAACGAACAGAAACACATGACGGTAGATAAATTTAAGCGACGATCAATGAAAATATCAGATGATATACCTGAAAACTAGATGCGTGCCGCATGCTCGTCTTTCACAAATTGTTTTAAATTTAAAAAAAAATTAATGGTGGAAGATTCGAATTTAATGATGAAGAGATGCTTAAAATAATAAATTGAAAATTTTTGTTTAATAAAATTTACACAGTGCTTTTGATTTATGACATAAAACAAGTGCGACAGTTATTTTGAGTCACGCTGTACTTCAAATATTAATGAACCTAACTCGTCGACATCACCTTTGCAAGCTTTGTTGGTCTCTAATGAAAGTATGGATCGCTCTTCTACATCGTGGTGTGATCTGGTTGTGGTTCCAAAAACAGAACGTAAAATAATTTTTTTTATCTCGCTTAGCAGTAGCAACTGCAGCAGAAGCAGTTGTTTCTTTTATAACCTAGAAACTGCCACTCTTTTCATCTTCAATAAATTACTTGAAATTAAATTCATTCGTGCAAACTTTTATGATTCAAAGTTTGTATACCAGCCTCACTCTTAGAAATACTTCTATCAAAAGACTTTTGGCCAGAAGGAGTCGTCGTCCATTAGTTTGTTTCTCGTGATAGATTCATCAGATCACCTCTTAGACAGTCAAAAAACAATTAAACATCACCATTCTGCTGGAGGCGTCAACTCTATACATACAAGCTTTATGCCAACTTTAAACACCTTGTTTCCAATAAACCTTACATGCCAGTTTTTATTCTCTGAGGTTTGCAGAAGGTGACAGCCGATAGAAATATTAATATGAATCATAAAAAACATTTTGTGTAAGATTAAATTTAACATAATTTTAATGGTTGTCTTGTCTAAATGGAACGCACTTGACCAATAAGCCCCCATGCAATAAATTTTGAACAAATTCTTTAAATATTTTAGTTTTACTTAAAATAAATACTTGCAAAAAAATATCGAAAAGACTTAAAGTGCCTCTACACTATGAGGATATTCACAAGGTGTGCTATCATGTCATAATATCATATTGTGCTAAAATTTTACACTAGTATAAACATTTTATTAGTGTCTTCCATATAAAACAAGCACTTGTATATTACAAATCTGAAAGATATGTTTATTGAAGTGTCGTAATCAAACAGATGTTTCTTATTTGCATTTATTATCTTGTAAATATAAGTTGTAAAATTTTAGGACAATATGATAATATCACATGATAGCACACCTTGTGAATACCCTATACATATTTCATACATATGACACGTCAAAAATTACAAATGGTTTTTAGCTACAGATAGTGTGGAACATATAAAATGTCGTTTTGTACAAATCGACGTTTTGTACAAAAAAATGTCGTACAAAATGTCAGTTTGATAAATTTTTTATGTGAAAATGGAAGAAAAGGCAAATTTTAAGATATTTATTTAATAAATTGATTTGTAATGAATTTATCCTTAGTTTGAATGGCTTAAGGAGGACCTTTAGAGCTTTAGGGTTTACAAAAATTTCAAAAGCTGTATTTTATTTTCAAATAACGTGTCAGATAGTGTGGAGACAAAAGAAAAAACTGAATAACAAAAACTTAATTTTGACACACAGATGAAATCCGGTATGTAATTTTTTTGACATGTCATCTGTATGAAACATATAGTCTGGGGGCACCTTTACATTTTTAAAACATAAAACAATATAATAAAAACAAAATTTTAATATTCTTACCTTTTGTGTTCGCCTTGCGATAGTTTGGATTATTAAGTAAAATTCTTTCATCGAAGTCTCCAACACTCAATACATATTGTTCATACGAACTATTAAATGACTTTAAGTTTCGATCAAAGTTTTGTTTAGAAACAATTCCTAAATGAGTTTGTTCATCTCCACAAATTGTCTAAAAATAGAATGGTAATTTAAAAGAAGTAAAAAATTTAGTGAAAGAACAAATAATTATGCAGAACCAATTTCCTCCATTTACTTCAGGAGTATATAGTTGTTACTGTAAACATATAAAATTAATGTAATTCCGAGATGTTTCGTTAAAACAAAGTTGTTTTAAAAGGCGGAATGACATCATGGCATTTCACGCCAATGAAAAATTTTTCATGGTGCTTTCTTTAAGGGCGTTACACTACTTTCAAAATTTAAAAAATAGGACATGTTTCGTGATTTTAGCAGAGAAGAATTAAAAAGTAAACTAAATTCAGAGTAAGAGGGCTTGTGTATCTGAAGCTTGTATCAATTTCTGAAATTTTGCTAGTTCCGGAATTTTCGGAATTTAAAAATGCAAACTAGGGAGCCTAGAAAAAATTCCGGTATTTCGCATTTTTAAATTATTAGAAAGAATGTAAAAATTTGGCATTATTTAGTAAAGTGATTGCGGGTCTTGTGGTTAGCTTATGGTACAGGCTCTTAGCCAAGGGAGGAGATTTTGGGGTTCAAGATGTATACAAGAACGTTGATACAAATAGCACTCTTAATAGCAAAAAATGATAATTTTAAATAAATATTTAAGCAATTTTGAAAAGATTTTAAAAAATCTTAAAATGACTAAAAATAAAGTTGTATATCCATTTACAATACAAATTACAAAAAAAATAAGTCGAACTAATTTTAATTTTTAATTATCCTAAATATAATTAAAGCTAATATTGAATAGCTGAACTTTTCAAAGTTCACAGTTTTCCATACAAATTTAAAATAAAATCGGTTGAGCAATAACCAGCTCAACTTATTTGATTAATTTAAGAAATTAGAAAACAATATTTAAAACAGCTTTTTAATATTCGGATAGAAATCAATTTTGAAGATTTGCATAAGCTTAAACTAGCATTAAATCGTATCGCAACTGAAAACTGGCTATTGACACAGCCAGATATTCATTTATTCATGACCTTGACCTTGATCTGGTCAAGGTCAAGATCCATAGCCAGTTTTCGGTAAAAAACTTTCTCTCCAGCTGAAAAAAAACTATCAATTCAATGGTGCATTACGGTAAACTCATTGAACTCCAAATAAGAATAGTAAACAGACAAAATCCCTGGTAGAGAGTAAAAAATAAAAAATTAATTTGCTTTGACATCATATTTTTCAGACGATTTTATTCGAACAAGTGTCAAATCTTATAAGACTTTTAGCATTTTTATGTAAAACGGAGCTTCCGTCTTAAGCCTCGTTCGTTTGCCGACGAGATCTCACAAAATTGGCTTGATGTATTTTTCCCTTACGTCGTCGTACACAATTACGTTGCTTACATTACTAAAATACTCTCAACGTCAGTGCTTGTCAAAAACAGTATTACCAGATTATAAAAATTTTAAAAATTGTATTTTTATTTGAAGCATATATTTTGATGTTGGTACTGCTTCTTACATCATGTTTTTTTTTTTCTTCTTTTTATTGGATTATTGTTTGCTGACTTTAGCCGCGACACGATTATTATTGTTATGGCTGCAATAAATATTTCCACTGCCCGTGGATCCAGCGTAGGTTTGCAATTATTGTTACAAAGTTGATGTCCACTCGATGTCGGAAGTTCAGCATTGGCTTAATTTCTAAAACTTTAGACTTTTTGCCACCTATTGCCGACTTTGCTGTTGCTGCTGCTTGTTGTGTTTTTACAAAATATGGACTTGCATTACCAATATCGTTGGAATGCTCTATGAAATGATTATTTATTCTTATTGTAAAGTGTCTGTATAAAACAATATGCTTGAAAAATTATTTTCGAGTCTGCTTAAAATAACCCTTGGTATTTATAGCGTACCAAGCATTAATTGGAATGGCTAAGTGCCCCTTTGTTTTCGAGATGATACAATTAAAACAGTGGCTAATTGCCGCATTTGATTTAACTTAAAAGCTCATTTTATTATTCACAAATTTTAGTTTACAAAATAAAATTGCCAGTATTTTTCTTAACACTAACTTACCACTATTTCCATAGCTCCTCCTACAAATTAAAAATATTAGTTTGACTGCCAATGAAAAATATTATAAATTTTCTTTAACTGAGCAACAACAAAAATTAGTACACTGGAATGTTAACCTTGACTTTATCAGTGTCGTTTGTACTAGTGCAGTCTAATGCTTGTTTTTGTTGTGATGGTTTTTATTTCATGCATAACGTGAGAAAATAAGACTCGCGCTGCCGCTATAAGCCGCACAATCGTAAAGGGCTTTATTGCATTTTTATTTCATTTGTTTTATATTATAAAATTTTGCTTACTTTGACAGTTGAACGGAAAATTCTAAGATATTGTTTTTTGTTTTTTAGTTGGTGGTCTACATTTGTTGTTTACCCAAAAGTGGGAAAAATGTGGGAAAATATTTCTGCTGGTTTGATTGCAGGTAATTTATGAGTACACTACATTTTATATATTAAAATAAAATTCATCTTTTCTTAGCACGAACTTCCATTTTCCTCTAAAAAATTCCAATCATGTAAAAATTCAAAGAATGGATCATAATTAATTACCAAAAAGTCTAGATTTATGTTAAAGCATCATCATCTAATATCAGTATGTTTGTATATTTTATGCTCTAGCCAGGTCAAAATTTGTGCCAACCAAACACAATTTACGGAAAGCGCTGTTCGTTTTAATGTGAAGAAAAGTGCAGCTTATGAACATCGATTGCTGTGTTAAGCATATGGGAACTTGAGCTATCAATAAAAACATGTGAGTACTGGTTCAATGTTTGAAGACCCTGAGTTGGAAGCTTTTTTGGACCAAGATTCATGCTGAATTTAAGAGAAGCACGTTGAAACCTTGGTAGTGACTCAACAAGCAATATCAAACCATATGAAGGCCATGGGTATGATGCACAAACAAGGAAATTGGGTTGCGTATGAACTCAAGCTAATAGACTTCGAACGCCGTTTTTTGACGTGCGAACAACTGCATCAAATGCAAAATCGGAAGGGTTTTATCCATCGAATCGTGACGTGGATTTGTTGAAGTAAGTTCACTGCGTCAACCCAAAGCGCAGAAAACTATAGGGTAGGCCCAGCCATGAATCAAATTCAGCGGCTAAATTGAATTCATATGAAATGTGCTGCCGGTCATCTAGAAACTAATGCTGTGTATCTAAGGGAACAACTCATAGATATCTACTATCTACCCGCTATCTATCATATCTACTATACTACCAGTATTTATATCAGTATATCTACAAGCCTTACGGAGCAATTGCTGGTGAACGTTACTAACAATTGATGCAATAGAGCCGAGCATTGAAGCTCAACCGGCCCCAATATGGCAAAAGACATGACAAAGTGATCTTTTAGCAAGACGAGGCCCGACCACATGTTCCAAAAATCATCGAGGAAATTTTGAAGGCGCTTCAATAGGATGTTCACCAGCTGTATTCCCCAGAAATTACTCCTTCCGATCGTCCTTGGACGCGTAATCCGTATGCTGCCTGAGAGATGGGGAAAGTTTTAGATTTTACTGAATTAAGCTTCAGTTACAAAAACCCTCAAACCTTTTTTAATACCCCCATATGAATGAGGCCATTTATTTTAAAAAACTTTAACGAATTTAAAATGTTTTATTTTTTAAAATTTTTATGCATTGCAATAGTTTTAACTAGAATATACAGTAGAGCACCCATGAAATTAAATAAACATGGTTAAATTTTGCATTATTGAAAATAACTATTTACATTATTGAAAACTCAACGACAAAATATACAAACAATTAAGGGGTATGCCTATGGGATCTCCAGCATCTCCAGTTATTGCTGATATTTTAATGGAAGAACTTTTAGACAAAACACTATAAAAATTAGATATAAGACCAAGACTGATAACAAAATATGTTGACGATCTCTTTGCGATTATAAAACTGGACCAAATTCAAAAGACTTTAGACGCTCTAAACAGTTTTCATAAAAATATTAAATTTACAAGAGAAGTAGAAAATGATGGAAAATTGGCATATTTAGAACTCTTATAATAAGGAAAGACAACAAATTGACAACTGACTGGTTTCAGAAACATATGGCCTCAGGACGATTAATTAACTTTTACTCTAAACACCCAAAACGTGTAATAATAAATACTGCAACAAATTTTATTAAGACAGATCTTGACATCAGTGACAAAGAGTTGCATAGAGAAAATATAAACAGAATAAGGACAATACTACGCAAAAATGAATTTCCAAAAAAGACAACAGAGGACTTAATTCGAAAATATAACAACATACAAAATAAAGAAGAACAAGAAAAAACAAGATATGGAATATGGAATGTGCAAAAGTGTTATTTTCTTCGCTCCCCGCGCATTTTCGTAGAGAGCTAGACTAAAAAATAAGAACTGAAAAAAAACCGGGTGCGTCTAGTGGTAAAATGCCAGTCGCATTTGACTTAAAGACTCAGAAACCCACTTTAAAAAAGTTCAAAATATTTTTGATCTGTAACTCTTTTAAAAAGTTTTAAATTAGTTCGTGATTGGGACCTAAAATTTAAGAATAACCTAGCCAATTAATACAGTGTACAAACTTTTGACCAACTTGTATAATTTGTGGTAAAATCAAAGTTTAAAGACAAGATTTTTGAAATTTTTTGAGCACTTTTTTTGCAAAAACGGTTGCCATTATGGTTTTCGTACGGATAAAATTATGTGCTTTATTTTATAATAGAGATAATTAAATAAAGTTTATATGAAAATTTTTTTTTATAAAAAATAATTATTTTTAGCGCCGAAAACGTGGTTCAAAGTAAGAATACATAAAACATTAATTAAAAAAAATTTGCGACAAAGTCTTGAAATTATGTGAACATCTAAATAAATTCATTCTCAAGCCAAGTAAAGAATAACTGCATACTCAGCTTATCCAAAGATCTTCAGTATTTCTAGTCGTACAGTTTTTCTAAAACATTTTGAACCTAAATATGCTTTGTTGCTAACGTAAAATCCACTTGTCATTTTTGTTGACATTTTAACAATTTATATAGTGATAGCATGATACAAAGGACTACAGATGAAGTATTGCGCATGTCTGCCATCTTTGCTGTGATGTAGAAGGTGCTCATTGGTAGCAACGTAGCCACAATTTATTCATAGGGTGTTAAGATTTTAAAATGTCGAAAGTTTCTTAAGTGCTTTATTTTATTATTATTATTATTTATTTATTAATAAAGGAACATAAAAAAGGAACATATGCACAAACACAGCAACAGCACCAAGGATCAATTCAATAGAATTTAAGAAAAAAATCGCTAACACACATATATATGACGATGAAACTATTATTTCATTTGACGTCATATCACTGTTTCCCAGCATTCCCATAGATACTGCTTTAAAAATAATAGGAAAAAAATGGACGGAAATTTGTAAATACACGAATATTAACAAAGAAAAATTTATGGACATGGTTAAATTTTGCATTATTGAAAATAACTACTTTAAACTCAACGACAAAATATACAAACAATTAAGGGGTATGCCTATGGGATCTCCAGCATCTCCAGTTATTGCTGATATTTTAATGGAAGAACTTTTAGACAAAACACTATAAAAATTAGATATAAGACCAAGACTGATAACAAAATATGTTGACGATCTCTTTGCGATTATAAAACTGGACCAAATTCAAAAGACTTTAGACGCTCTAAACAGTTTTCATAAAAATATTAAATTTACAAGAGAAGTAGAAAATGATGGAAAATTGGCATATTTAGAACTCTTATAATAAGGAAAGACAACAAATTGACAACTGACTGGTTTCAGAAACATATGGCCTCAAGACGATTAATTAACTTTTACTCTAAACACCCAAAACGTGTAATAATAAATACTGCAACAAATTTTATTAAGACAGTTCTTGACATCAGTGACAAAGAGTTGCATAGAGAAAATATAAACAGAATAAGGACAATACTACGCAAAAATGAATTTCCAAAAAAGACAACAGAGGACTTAATTCGAAAATATAACAGCATACAAAATAAAGAAGAACAAGAAAAAACAAGCGACAAAATATTCAAATCAATGACGTACATTCCCGGTCTTTCTGAGAGATTCACGAATTCAAACACTTACAACAAAGAAAAAATACAGATAGCATTAAAAACGAATAATACAGTAAAACAACTTTACAGCAACACTAAAACAAAAATTGACAAACTCGACAAATCTAATGTTATTTACAAAATTGCATGTAACGGTGACGAGTCCAACGTATGTAACCAGGCATATGTTGGGACTACAAAAAACAAATTACGGACAAGAATTTCTGCACATGGATCAGACCATAAAATACGTAGACCGTTGGAACAAAAAACAGCACTTGCAGCCCACTGTGCGAAACATAGACATACACCTGACTTTGACAGTGTTAAAATTTTACAACAAGAAAACAACTACCGTAAACGGTACACACTAGAAATGCTTCACATTATTAGCCTACCAAAAGAGAAGAGAATAAATTTCAAAACAGACACCGACAACTGCGCACACATATATAGAAAATTCATAACAAATAAAAATTATTAATAAGCTAAGTTACCCGAAACAAGTGGATGTAAATATAATTGTTGTCAAATTTTCTCGAAGTTTTTGTAAAATTTGTAAATTTTGTGTTTAATGGAAAAATTTGTTAATTTCTAAATGTTTTAATTTGTAATATGTGAGTGAAATGTAAAATAAGTTAATGTATTGTTAATATAATTTTAAAATGTTTTCAGTTGTCCTGATGATGATTGCCGACGGCAGTCGAAATATTGACAATAAATTTTATAATTAAAACTTGGAGTTTTAATGAACAAAAATTTTGGACCTTAAGCCCGCAATAATAAAAAAAAAAATTTTTAAATTATTTATTTATATTAGTACATTAAGAACTAGGTTCTTTTATAGTACAGAGCTCAAAGACATAATTTGAATTCAACTTATTATAAAACATTTAAACTTAAATCTAAGGTAATTTAAATTTATTGCTATACAATTAAAAGTGTTATCAAAAAATTTTTATGTTAAACAAATGTAAATTCATAAGACAGATAAAACTTAAATTAAGAAAGAGCAAACAAGAGAGAGAGAGAGAGAGAGAAAGTCATATAGAGCTAGAGATCTGATATTTTGTTAAGTATTATGTGATGAAAAGTGCTTCAAAATAGCATGTTTGAAGGATGTTTTTGACGCTATGGATTTTAAGCTACTAGGCAATGAATTCCATAATCTAGCAGCATTAATAAAGAATAGTCTTGTGGAGTTTAGAAAGTTAAAACTAGGTATAATTAGCATTTGGCTTCTAATTGACCGACTAAATTGCAGTTTTTCAAATAAGTAGAAAGGAGTTTTGTGTTGTATGAGTTTGTGTAAAAATATGCAATTCCTGGCATTAGAGTAGCTTATAATATCGCATCCAAGTATACAGTTTTTTAATTGAGCTAAATGATCAAATTTACGCAAGCCGTAGACATAGCGTGTGGCATGATTAAACGCGATCTGCAATTTAAGTTAAGACCGCGAATCTAACTTGCTGTATACAAATTCAGAATTGATATTAAATCCAAGACTTACAACACTATTAACTATTTTTATGATTTTATCACCCAATATAACGTCTGGAATGGAGTCAGGGCTTATTTTTTCTTTAGAGACAGGCAACACATACGACTTAAGTACATTAAGGTGAAGACTATTTTTCATAGCCCATTGGTTTATACTGTCAAGATCTTCATTCAGTTTACATACTAAATCTTCCATGAGGTTTGTTCTACCAGACAAGTAAATCTGTACGTCATCAGCATAAGCATGCATGGACGAATATGTGCAGCAGTGAAAAATGTTATTCACGAACATGGAGAAGAGCAGCGGGCCAAGAACCGATCCCTGAGGCACACCACAGCAATCAGCTTCATAGTATGAAAAATTAGTACCGACCTTCACTCTTTGTACTCTATTTGTCAAATAGCTACTTAACAAATGAGTGGCACTGTCGCAGAAACCAAAGAAATATTTTAATTTTTGACAAAGGAGTTCATGACTTAAAGTGTCAAATGCTTTTGAAAAATCAAGCAGACACAATAGAGTTAGTCTACCATCATCATAATAAGACCTTATATCATCCATCACTTTAACCGTAGCAGTAGAGCAACTGTGACCTGCGCGAAAACCAGATTGGAATGGAGACAAAAGATTATTTTCACTTAAGAATGATGATATTTGGTTAGCCATGATAGATTCACATACTTTGGATAATGAAGACAGGATGCTTATAGGCCTGAAATCCTTCGGTTCACAAGCTGTATTTTTTTTTTTGCCACCGGCGTTACTATAGCAGATTTCCACAAATGTGGAAAAGACGATGTAGTAAAACAATAATTAATAATGTAAGTAAGAGAGTAAGAAAACGTGTTTTACTGAAACTAAATATACATTGTTAAATAAAGCACATGTCCAAAATAAAGTAAATATATATTTTAGTACTGTTTGTGAAAAAAATTTGCATATTTTGTAGGGGTGTTTTCCCCCTTTTTACCACTTTACACAAAAAGCGACTACGTTGCTTAATGTGCTTAACAGAGTTTTGACTGTATGCTCATTTTAATTTTGCTATCTTCGTCTCTTTTTGACATTTTCTTTTGAATGTATTCATCAAGTGTCACATTTGACGAGCACCAATGACGAGATGGGCAGTTAATTTTTTTCGTTGCGCCGGTAATACATTATCTATAGTTCTTTGTATAATGTAGTAATAGTGTTTGGCGTTCGCAACTATATCAGATAAAATGTGAAAATGGAAAACAGCCACCTGGGAGGAAAATGAAGATTATCTTGCTGCAAAAATTAATTGTTAAAAAATTATTGATGATATTGCAGTACGTGGCGTAGCAATAATTTCACGTTTTAATGCCGTTTTAACTCACCAAGAAGAGCAGAAAGAGTTTATCCTGCATCCAATGGAGAAATATTATAAAAATTTGTCATCAAACAATTTTTCTAAGACAAAATTTTTACAATATTTTTTTAAAAATCACCCAATATAAAATTCCAGTTTTTAAAATGAAAAAATAACTTTAAGATATTTGTTTAATGTTCTTTGTTCTTAAATGTGTTACCAATGATTTAACTTCTGCTTGAGTTATATTATTAACTATACTTGAATTACATAATTTTTTGTATTAATGTTTTTAATTATTGTTTTGTATATTCTTACTTTGAACCGCGCTATCGGCACTAAAAATAAATATTTTTTATAAAAAAATTTTGGATTTAAACTTTACTTAATTATCACTATTATGAAATAAAGCACATAATTTTATCCGTACGAAAACCATAATGGCAACCGTTTTTGCAAAAAAAGTTGCTCAAAAAATTTCAAAAATCTTGTCTTTAAACGTTGATTTTACCACAAATAATACAAGTTAGTCAAAAGTTTATACGCTGTTGTTATTGGCTAGATTATTCTTAAATTTAAAATCCCAATCACGAACTACTTTAAAACTTTTTAAAAGAGTTACTGATCAAAAAAATTTTGAACTTTTTTAAAGTGTGTTTTTGAGGCTTTAAGTCAAATGCGACTGGCATTTTACCACTAGACGCACCCGGTTTTTTTGCAGTTCTTATTTTTTAGTCTAGTTCTCTACGAAAATGCGCGGGGAGCGAAGAAAATAACACTTTTGCACATATGGGTGGTCTAATATACAGTGCCTCAAGCGCAGTAGAATTTTTTATTTTAATGGCACCGTTGTACACAGAAATTCCGATCGAATACCCGTTATGTTTAAAATTATTCTTATATTTTGTGGCATACCCTTTAGCTTCCATTACGGCAGTAAGCCTTCTTGGGATCAAATCAACCTTATTTTCTGCAAAAATGGGGTGGTAATTTTGCCCATTCTTCCTTGTTTACCACCTTTATAGTGCATTCGTGTTGTTAAAATTTTAATAATAAAGCCTTCTGGCTAATTCTTCCCACACATTCTCGATCACATTCAGATCGGGCGACTGTGCTTGTGTTTTTAGAAGCTTGGAGTAGTTGGGAAGCAGCCATAAACTGGACATGCGACGTACTGTGGACGGAAATGTGGGTTTTTTTGCATTTGGAAGCCAAAAATCGTTGGGCCTTAGTAATAATTTTAAAGACATTTTAAAGTCGACTCTAAATTTAGTGTAAGCTTTTTGACAACAAATTCTATTAAAATATTGTCAGAAGAGCTCACACTTAATTTAGAGTCGACTTTAAAATGTTTATTACTAAGGCCGTATAACATCTAAACAAATGAAAAAAATTTAAGCAGTTTTCGGCATATGAAAGAGAAAACATAGACCCTTTAATATGAGGTATTATAATAACATCTGCAATACTTTTTCTACTTTTTTTTTTTTTTTGTGGGAAATTGGTTTTTGGAAAAATTTTATACATTTTATGGCGTGGTTTAAATCCGATTTTAGCCATTTTCGGATGTGCTTTTTATTTTATAGAGAAACAAGTATGAACCATGTTTCAAGGCGATATTTCAAAAACTATGGCATTTATGAAGGTTTTACCACGTTGATATCGTCACTTTGTATGAGAGGTAGGCGTGGTTCTTATCCTTCTTATCCCGTCATTTTCGGGCATGATCTTTCCTTTGTAAAGAAAAACGTATGTCAAGTTTCAAGGCGATATCTGAAAATTTATGGGTTTTGTGAAGGTTTTACCATATTGATGACGTTACTTTGTATGGAAGTTAGGCAGGTGAATAGAAACTTCTTTAATTTTTTTTTACAACTAAAAATGAAAATATGTACCTTTAATATGAGAACTTGAAATTATTTCTGCGATTTTTTATTCTCTTTTTTTCTATACCCTCACGTTTAAGAAACGTAATAGGGGTGTATTAACTTTGTCACTCCGTTTGTAACGCTAATAAGGAGACGTAGCAGGTATAAAGTATATATATTCAAACGTATATGTGGGTTGTATGTTTTTTTTCCCACGAATAACAGAGCTTAGTTTTTTATTTGATATATTTTTATTTAAATTTGATTTCTTTTTTTAACCATTTATTTTTTATGTCTTTATTTTATCAATAAAATTTTTACACTAAAATAATATACAAAATTTTTTGATTAATAAATAATGACAATTTTTTAAATCTTAAATAATAATTTTTTTAGATAAATGTGTAAGTGAATATTTTGTAAAGTGTGTGTTTTGTATGTTGTGATGTTGGTGTTTATATGTGGTGGTATTGAGTCGCCTCATATATATACAGTCATGTGAAAATAAATAGGGACACCTGTATTTTTATATTTAAAGTTGCATGAATTACATACAAGGTGCAACAGATATAGCATTAATTCCCTCGGAAAATTTGTTGATATTTCGTTGGATAATCTCTAAATTTTTGCTTCGATACAGCACATGACACGAAAATGATTGATATACTGATGAAAAAGTTGATTTTTTTTTCTAAAATACAAAATATTATTTTTTATTTTATGGTGAGTAGTTTAGATTCTAGATCAATAATACTAAACACGTACGAAAACCGTAAAACACCCTGTATCTTGAAAGTTGTACAATGTGGGAGGAAACTCCATAAAGTTTTATACTCGCCTTATCACGAGAAACCACCACCCGAGGGAATTAATGCTATATCTGTTGCACCTTGTATGTAATTCATGCAGCTTTAAATATAAAAATACAGGTGTCCCTATTTATTTTCACATGACTGTATATACTAGCAGGCCATTCTTGATTGCGGCTTCGCCACGGACGTTTTTTTATCAATCTCCTTAAGGCCTTAAAGACAGGCCAATTTTTTACAAATGTGCTAATTTTTACCTAATTTTGATTTTGACGAATTTTTATGTGATATGGTTAGTTTTGAGACATCCGACTTAGTGATACCATAAAGCATCATCGTCCTTATTGGGTTAAGACAATACATATCAAAGAAATAAAAAATGGTATTTTATCTTTTGTTTTGTTTTAGAGCGCCGCTCTGCATTTATATTTATTTTACTTTTCGCCTTGCTCGAGGCTCATCAGTTTTTTTTTTGTTGCACTGGGCTAGCTGAGCACGAAGAGTTTATTGAACAACAGAACAACAAGAATATGGAGTTTATCGAAACTCTCGCAACACAAACGCGTCAAAAGACAACGAATAAGCAATGCGTGGCAGCTGGGATGATTTCTTAAAAAACTTAACACCTTAATTCAATATACTTATTATTAAAATTTCGAAAGAAAATTTCCCTTAATAAATCTGTAGCACAAATATATTATTTTAAAAAATTTCTATAAAAATTGGAGCAGTACTTTTGGAGTAAACTCGTAATTTTAATTTTGCACTTCAATTTTATTTAATAGTATACATATTGCAAATTTGTTTTGTTTTGTTTGGAGCTTTAAAAAAATAAAATTTCGGCCCACCTCCCATACAAAGTGTCGTCATGTTTACATTAAATATAATCTTTATAAATTCCAAAAAAATTAATGTTTAGACTTGATGTTTAATGTTTTAGTTCACTTAATGCTTATGTTGGTGCACATAAGCATCCATAAAGGACTGAGTTTCAAATGATAAATATTTTGATAAAAACCACGCTCTATAAAAGTGACGTCATCCAAATAATACAACATTTAAGACTTCGAATAAACTCAAACAGTGCCGTCCGTGGGGGTATTTTAACTTCGGCCCAATCGAAAATAATTCCTTACTAGTACTATAGAGTAAGTACTATAGTACTTACTAGAACTATAGTTCTTTTAAAATTTGGTTTTTTAAAATTTTCAAAAGTAAAAATTTTTTACATATTTAGCTTTTATTTGTATATATAATGTTTTATTGAATTGTTTTAACGATAAATAAAATGTATAGATGTATAAATAAAATGTATAATTTATATTATTATTTAGAAATTCATATTACATATTAATTTTCTTTGAAAAATTAATCGTTTGGTTGAACAATTAACAGCGCTATTCTGGCAAATTAATAATTGTTAACCAGTATTTTGAATATTTCTATATGTTTGTGTTAATTTTTTAATTCAAAAAGAAATTTGAATCTCAAAAAATAATACATTTTGATAAAAATTGTTAACTGCTTTTCAGTTATTGACAATTTCATTAAAAAAGCTTTTTTGAGCTTCAAATTTTGTTTTGAACAACAACAAGCATATAGAAATATAAAAAATACTAGTTAACAATTGTTAATTTGACAGAATATGGCTGGAATTCTCAAGCTTCTTTACTTAAGGGACTATGTACAATCCTCTTTGAATTTCTGAAACTAGATTGCATTTATATGGATCAGATGATATGAGCTGTTCACACAAGTGGCGTAAGTCCATTTTTTAGGAAAATTGAGTTAAGAACGTAGATGTGAAGAGAAAAATTTAACCTATTTATGAGTACGGGCTAGAAACTCTTAGCTTACGTAATCTCTGAACAAAATGCAATACTTTATTATTGCTCTGATAATCGATAATGGTTAGTTTTGTCCAACTTCTATGTAAAAATGCTGTCATTCCTCATCAAAAAATTCTTAAAAATATTTTCCATTACATTTTTGCAGCGGAAAGGAGAAATTTTTACAAATTTTAAGAGGACAAGTGGCGTAAGTCCATTCATTTTATATCTCCTTTAATAATGGAGATAATCGCTAAGGGGTGGTTTTGTCCAACTTCTAGGTAAAAATGCTGCCATTCCTCATCAAAAAATTCTTGAAAAATATCTATTAGATTCTACAGCGGAAACGAGAAATTTAAAAAATTTCAGTGGCGCAAGTCCACATGTTTTTACTAATATGTAATATCCTGCATCATTTTTGTGTATTATTTCGTTTATTTTTTACGATATGGATAGCTCCATTTATGCTCTTGACCTAGCTTATAAGCAAAACTGAGTTCTTTATACTTGGAATTTATTATAAGAATTTTTCTAAATGTTCAATCTTCTCAAAACTACCAAAAATGGACTTACGCCACTTGTGCTTCGAACAGCTCATATCATAAGCATTCGAAATAGGTCATTTGTTTTTCGCCTTGAAAACTTTCGGGTTTTATGTTCCCTATAGAACCAATAATACTTATTTCTTTTCTCTTACGCTTTATCAGATAGGTCTCCAATAGGTAGGATATGATAGATTATGATTTGTTCGCCATGCATTAAAACCTCATGTAGTGTTGGGGGCATGGCATGCCAAGGATATAACTTACTGTGCAATTCAGCTGTTTCCTTTGCATACTGTACAAAACGCTCTGCTCGTATACGCTCATTGCAGCTAATTACCTGTAAGATGGTTTGCAATCTTGATATGAATATCTCATCAGTTCCAGTGATTTTTGATGTAGTGTGGAGATCAGCGAAAAATCTCCCGATGCTTCTGCCAGTTCCAAGCTTCGGGGTGTCATTAATGAGTCCTACTTTGCGGAACTCAGATTTAATTTGTGTTTTTTTCTTCCCGCTAATGTATATCCCAGTTTTTGACACTAATATGTTCGCTAAATTTTCTTCCATAGACACCGCAAATAATAAACGATCGAGTGGATTTCGTGTCACTTAATACAAGCGTTACCTTGCAACTATTGCCAGAAATAATTTATGGTGAATGGTGATATTTTTCCCGTTCAAAATGAAGACGGAATCTTCCAAGTGTCCATCTGCTCGTTAATGGCCTGCACTTCTTCCTTAATGATTATCGCAGTTTCCCAGTGAAAGGCAAGTTTCACTTGTCTGCAGTATTTTGTAGATAAAAGACTTGGATTTTTCCACATATTCGCAGTCTGCCTGTACGTACTTGCTGCTTTGGAAGTTGATGGTTCTTCATAGGCTTCTTCTGTGGTCATGCAGTGAACCAGACGAAGGGGTACTAAAGACACCATAAACATATGCTAGTCGCTTACGCCTTTTTCAAGAGTTTGTACTCTTTGTGCCGATGAATCATCGCAGGTCCATTTAGAGATCAGCTGAAAATCTCCACTGCAGAGCTTGATAACCTGTTCTGGCATAGTTTGCAATATTCGCTCAGCAGTATGGTCCAACAAAGCTTGCAATTTAACCTCAGCTGATGTTTCTGTTATATTGCCTACTTCCATTTAAGGCATGCAGCGGTCTTTTGCAGTTACAATGGCATCTTAACTTGGATAGCAGTGTACACCGATGCCCATTGTAAAATTTCTCACCTCTTGATATTGGTGCTTTGTCATTTTAGTATTAATGAAAAGTGACAATGCTGAACCAGCAGATAAGGACTTGGTGGCGTTGTCTTTCACATGTTTGCTGAAGTGTTGGAAAGGCATCTAATACCCTACTTACTGCGATTAGGACTATCCTTCGATGCACGTTGAACAATCTCAGCTTGCAAGTGCCTTCGTGCATAGCTCAATTGCTGCAGATAGGCTTTTTCGACCAACTCATTACCACAAGTTTCCGAGATCGAGTGAAAAACTTCGTAGGTCTTACTATCTTAGTTTGCTGTTCATCTTCAACTTCAGTATCGCTATCAGAATCACTTTCCTCGTCTAATTGATAATCGTATTCCAGGGTTTTTTTAGCCAAGCTTCGTTTGCCAGCTTAAATTTCAGCATCGATTTCGTGCTTAAAGCTCTTTTTAAGTTGTTTACAATACTTGTACAATTCATTGAGGTAGCTTCTATAGTATTAACTGACAATATTTTCGTCAATTATTCATGCATATTTTATTTTCCATTGCTGTAATGATTACGCGTAAGTTTTGTGGGAAATACATTTCCTATGAGGATGTGCTGCTCTATATATAAAAGATGTGCACAAAAAGGGTTCTGTTAACCTATTCAGATTTCTATTTATGGCGATACCTGCGATACATTAAACGTATGATTATGCATAATTATGGCAATAACAACACATGATTAATACGTTTACGTGGAAATGTGAAAACTACAGCAAACCAAATGCACCTGGGTACTCGAGTTACATATAAAAATAATTAAGTTCATATAAGGTGCCTATCGAAATTTGAAAAAAATGTTCTACCGTACAATGAAAAATAAATTCTAACAATATTGAAATTAATTAGAGATAACAACAAATTATTTTTTCTTAAGCTTAGTAAAACATAAATAGTGAACATCAATAATAAAATATGAAAAAAATGGTAAAAGGAATCCATTTAATTAGCTTAAAAATACTAAGTAAGAAATAATAAATTTAAGAGAATAAAAATAAAATAAGATTAGGTAGAAAAGTGAGAAAAAATTGATTGCCTAAAAGTTTCCTTCCTCGAGATTTCTCTTATTCTACGAGGCAATTCATTCCACTGTCTTACAGCATTAATGAAAAAGAGATTTGAACTGATAAGAGAGCTATGTCTGGGGATAATTAGTAAGTTACATCTTTTAGAGGCTGGCAAAAATCCTCTACCTAACCCTCCATGTGGGTGCCGGCTGGTAATAACCGCTACAGTGTTCTTAATCCTAAGACGGCGGTTAGCAGAGGGGGGGTTCTTCCTACTGTATTCTGACTCTTCAATAGTCTCGTATGGCATGGTAAGAATCCTCCCCATCGGTAGGGGTGTGGGCTGAATCAAGGTGTAATGCGACCCGTGCTGAGGATTTGCTAGGCTGGAAGCCCATGTAATAAAGTCCAGTCTTTAACGGAGCCTCTCTGATACCTGGCCGCCTCAGAGTGTAACTGTGGCCTTACCGCGGCATTGGGGTTAGGGCGCGGTCGACATCTTTTTCCCCTCTCTATTTTTTGATCACTCTACTGACAGACTCTGAGCCAAATCTCGGGTTGGATCGGGGCTGCACACGGAGATCTTTCATTCCCTGAATGCAGACCCGATCCCGTTCGGGGAGTGGTCTCGGAGCCTGTCGGTTTAACTCTCTTCATCTTGGTAGGGAGGGGGTGGTCGCACGACCAAGATGAATACAACTAATAATAATAATAAAAAACACAGATGGGCAATCTTTAAATGCCAACCAAGTGGAGCCTACAGCTACACCAGACACGCGGTCTTTAAACGCTCCTTATGGCCAACAGCCTGCAGACGCGCAGTCTCTAAATGCTTCTGCTGCGGACGCTAGTGCAGTGGTTACCAAACCAGGCACATGTGGAACTAGCAACAAGGGCCCGGCTACAAACACGTTATCCACCAAAAGGACAGGCCGTGATTCTCGGAAATCAGCGCTAAGGGTAAGGGATCGCATTGCGAAAATTCCCGAGAACCAGCGTACCGAGGCTCAGTGGAAGTCCTGGAAGTGGGCGGTAGGCACCTTGGAGGAGCCACAAGCTTCTCAACAACCCAAACCGGTGCCTACTAAGCGTCAGCGATCTCTAGAGGAGGTCCCTATGCCGGGCGCCAAGAAAATTTGTGGTAACACAACCACTCCAAAACTCTTCAGCGAAATCGCGGCTGGACAAATTACCATTGCGGTGATTGACAGAAGCGACCCAGATGGCAGCATCTCGCCTGAAAAATGGAGGAAGGTAGTGGGAAAACTGGCCACTATCTTCATTCCGATTATGAAGGAGTTTCCCGGCAGAGGCCCTTCGTGTCGCGACAGTGGATGGCATCAAGGCCATGTGAAGCTGATCGCATGTGCTGACCAAAGGTCTCTAGATCTATATAAGATCGCAATCTCAAGGATTGGTGAGGTATGGCCGGGCGCGAATCTCGCGGTCATTGATAGGGATCTGATCCCAAACAGACCAAGGGCGCGTTCCCGGGTCCCAGCCGAACACTCTGACCCTCAAATAATCCTTGAGACAATAAGGTTGGGAAATCATGGCCTACCAACAGCAAACTGGAAGGTGACACGGGTTGATGAGCCGAAGGGGGACTTTAGGACGGTAACATTTGTTATCAACCAGGAGTCCCTGGCTCTCTTGTCATCCAAAGGTTTCGTGGTAGACTATGGTTTCTCATCCATAGAACTGAGGGTCTACAAAAAAGATGAGGCGTTATTGGAGGAAGAGCAGGCTTCCAAAGTAATTAAAAACGCACCATCCTCTCAAACCTGCCCCCCTGTGCTAGAACCGGAGGGCGTAAGCTCCGTGATGGAACTGGCACGCACATTTCGGCTATCCTCATTGGAGGATAGCCTTCTTAAATCAGACGAGGACTCTGACACAACTGTGGTGGAGGTTGATTTAGCTACTAGAAGCTCAAATGCTGAAGGTAGTACAAATTAACCTACACTACTCCAAGGCTGCGTCCGCCAGCCTGATAATCCGTCTCAGCAAAGATGGAGATGACATCGTCCTGATCCAGGAGCCATGGGTAGTCTGTGGCCTGGTATGCGGACTCAGGACTCCAGCATACACGCTTGTGTATACTAAATCACAAGGTAATCCAAGAGCGTGTATTTTAATTAAGAAAAACCTGAGTGTATTTACTCTCTCTAATTTCAGTAACAAAGACACCGTGGCTATAAGCGTCGAGATGGGCCAGAACAGCTTGTGGCTCGTCTCAGCATACCTCGCGCACGACCACGAAGTCCTCCCAGAAGACAACCTTAAAAATTTAGTCTCCAAAGCACCATCAAAAGCAAAGAGCCTAATTATCGGGTGTGATGCAAATGCTCATCATGTGATCTGGGGTAGCTCAGACACCAACAAACGGGGTGAGTTTCTATTTGACTTCATCCTCACAACTAATCTTAATATATGCAATATAGGTAATGAACCCACCTTCATTATAAGTAATAGACAGGAGGTTCTGGATATTACCCTTGCCTCTGTCCATATATCTAATAGGGTAAAAAACTGGAGAGTTTCTAATGAGCACTCCTTCTCAGACCATAGATATATTATCTTTGATGTTGATAACTTTGACTCGAGATCATGCGAATTTCGCAATCTTAAACAAACCAATTGGGATCTTTATATAAATTCCTTAAATACAGATCTCTCAATTGGACCAACTAATCGTCCTTCCAATAAACAATCTTTAGACAACTTAGTTAATAGTCTCACTAAATCGCTAAATAAAGCTCTAGATACTGCTTGTCCGCTAAAAACATTGAGGGGGAAGCAAAAGCCTCCTTGGTGGAATAAGGGACTAGAAGAGCTCCAGAAAAAGACCAGAAAACTTTTCAACAGGGCAAAGACCACAAGATCTACAGATACGTGGTCATATTATAAAATAGCCCTCAAGGAATATAAAAATGAAATACGAAAAGCACAAAGACAGTCCTGGAGGACCTTCTGTGAAAATATATCACAGACCTCTGAGGCGTCAAGGCTCAGGAAAATTCTAGCCAAGGCTCCCTCCAATCCAAGCTTCATGAAAAAAGAAGATGGTACTTGGACCACAAGCAGTGAAGAATCTCTGAACGTTTTAGTAGAAACCCACTTTCCGGGATGTTCAGAGATATACAACGATCCAATCCAGGTATATCAGTTACCACCTGTGAACAGATCTCTAGAAATACTCTCGCAAACAAAGCTCGAATGGGCAATCAGTAGCTTCAAACCATTTAAGTCACCAGGACCAGATGGTATAGCCCCCATTGAAATCCAAAAGTCGTATGACATCATTAAGGAGCGGCTTTTGTTGATCTACCAAAGCTGCCTTGACCTAAACCACATTCCCCAGCGATGGCGTAATGTGAAGGTTATCTTTATACCTAAGGCAGGAAAAAGCTCACACGTAAACCCAAAAGACCTTCAACCAATTAGTCTCTCATCTTTTCTTCTAAAAATCCTCGAGAGATTAATTGATATTCACTTGAGATCCATGATAGATAAGAAGCCATTATCTCTAGCTCAACATGCTTACACCAAAGGCAAATCAGTGGAAACAGCTCTCCACTCCATAATCTCCATCATTGAAAAATCCCTCTATCTGAAGGAATATACAATGATAGCTTTTATTGATATAGAAGGAGCCTTTAATAACGTCGAGGCAGGGGCCATCATCAGTGCGCTGACGGAGCTTGGGGTGGATGCCGCGCTGATAGCACTCATAAACCAAATGCTAGTTGGCAGGATTATAAGTGCAAAATTTGGAGCGGCATCCACGCTAAGATCTGTACCAAGAGGAACCCCTCAGGGAGGGGTTCTATCGCCTCTACTCTGGAATTTAGCAGTGAATGAACTGCTAGGCAAACTAGAACTAGAGGGGTGCAGGGTGATAGCTTATGCCGACGACGTTGCTATTGTTACCTCTGGAAAATATATATCTACTCTCCGAGACATTATGCAAAACTGCCTAAATACTCTTGTCAACTGGACTATCAGCTGTGGGCTCAGCGTTAATCCTAATAAGACTGAGTTAGTAGTTTTCACAAGAAAACACAATGTACTTCAAATTAGCCCTCCAAAACTGGGAAATACAAGTCTTATCTTCTCAGATCAAGCAAAATACCTGGGCCTTATACTAGATAGGAAACTAAACTGGAAGCCCAATCTGCTCGAAAGAGCCAAAAAAGCGAACATTGCCCTATACTCTTGCAAAAAGGCGGTGGGTAGCAAATGGGGTTTACAGCCAAGTGTTACTCACTGGCTTTATACAGCAGTTGTAAGGCCAATATTGCTATATGGTGCTATTGTCTGGTGGCATGCACTCGAAAAACAGACTCACCATAACCTTCTCCGTAAAGTTCAAAGATCAGCTGAACTGTGCATTAGCAGAGCCCTAAGAACCACTCCGACAGACGCATTAGACACAATGCTCCATCTTACACCACTTGATATCCTAGCTAAACAGATGGCCGCTAATACAGCCATCCGCCTAGTAGCCACCTCCCAGTGGAAAGAAGGTACACTAGGACATTCTTGTATCAGAAAATTTCTCCCTCCTTTACCTAGCTCCATTGACTACATCACACAAAAACTACCCTTTGAGAGGAAGTTCGATGTATCCATTCCCTCTCGAGAAGAGTGGGAACAAGAAAACCGTTCACCTCACAATGTCATTGAGATCTTTACGGATGGATCAAAACTAGATGGCAAAGTAGGTGGAGGAGTCTACTCAGAAACATTAAGCATCAATATAGCCTTCAGGCTCCCTGACCATTGCAGTGTATTTCAAGCTGAAATCGCTGCTATACATGAAGCGTTAACTTGGCTTCAGAAAAATGATATATCTTCCATGGATATATGCATACTTTCTGACAGTCAAGCCGCTCTGAAAGCCCTAGGAACTGTTGAAATAACATCTGAAACAGTTTTCAACTGCCGCAGATCTCTAAACGAGATGGCAGAGCAGCTCAAAATTATCCTATGCTGGATTCCTGGACATAGGGATTTTCTAGGTAACTGCAGAGCAGATGAACTCGCTCGCACAGGTACTACCAAACAACTATCTTCAGACAAGACAAACCTTGGTATTCCTCTCACCACATGTAAACTCCTTACACATGAGTTATCCTGTATTAACACCAACAAAAGATGGTCAGCAGGTAACACTTGTAATATAACACGGCAAATCTGGCCCAAACTCAATCTGAAGCGTTCAAAAGAACTCATATCTCTTAGTAGAGATCACATTGGCACCATGATAGGGATCCTGACAGGGCACTGCCTTATTGGCAGGCACGCTCAAAGATTAAACATACCCCACAACGACTTCTGCAGAAGCTGTAGAGATGAGGAGGAGGTGGAATCTACAGAACACCTTCTCTGCACCTGCCCAGCGCCGGCTCAAAAACGTTTTCTTCACCTAAACAACTGGTTTTTCAGAGACCTCGAAGAACTCTCGGAAATATCGATATACCGAATCCTAAGCTTTGTGAACAGCTCAAGCTGGTTTGAATAGAAAAGGGAGATCAACCCCTGTGGTACCACAATGGGCCTTATTGGCCTAAGTGCGTCTCAATTTGAGGCAGCCACTTTAACCTAACCTAACCTAACCTACATCTTTTAGATAAGCTAAATTGCAGTTTTTCGTAGAGATAATGAGGTGTTTTAGTGTGAATGATCTTATGGATGTAAATACAATTTCTAGCGTGGAAATAATCATTCAAACTACAACCAAGTATTGCATTTCTAAAGCTAGAAAGATGGTCAAACTTGTTTAACCCATACACAAAACGTGTGGCATAATTAAAAGCAACATTAAGTTTCAGCAGAGACGATGAATCAAGTTTACTGTAAACTATCTCAGAGTATCTTATGACGGGCATGATAAGTTGCTGGACTAGTAATTTTTTTAATTCAATAGTGCATAAGTTGGCGGACATTTTCAAGTTACGTAGGATATAATAAACTTTTTGGACAATATTATTAACATGATCAGTACAAGAAAGGAACGAATTCATACAAAAACCACGGTTTACAATTTTCGTTACAACATTAAGCTTGTTTGTACCAATATATAATTCAGGAACAGCATTTAACATAGTTTTATTTTTACATATTGGTAGAACATACGATTTAGCAGCTTTTAGTTGAAGACCATAACAACAAGCCCATTGATGTATGTTACTAAGATCTTTATTCAATCTACCAGAGAATTCATTCAAGCATTCAATTCTACCAGAGAGATAAAGTTGGATATCGTCTGCAAAAGCATGAAGAGATGCATGTTTGCAGACAGAAAAGATGTCATTAATAAAAATTGAGAAATGAAGCGGACCAAGAATCGAACCTTGTGGAACACCGCTTAAGACGAGCTTATGGTGGGAAAAATTGTGGCCAACTTTAACTCTTTGAGATCTATTTGACAAATTACCGGAAATTAAATTAACTGCACTAAGGGAAAACCCAAGCATATACCTAAGTTTTTGGCATAGAAATGAGTGACTAACTTTGTCAAAAGCCTTAGAAAAATCAAGTAGGCAAAGTAAGGACAATAACCCTGCATCATATTGAGGTCTTATATCATCAAAGACTTTACCAACGGCCGAAGCACACCCATGCCCCCGCCGAAAACTAGATTGATATGGAGACAAGAGATTATTCCTGAAAATAATTAATTTGGAGGCTAATAAGTTTTTCAAATACCTTAGATAAAGAGGACAATATACTTATTGGCCTAAAATCATTAGGTCCAGAAGGGTTCGATTTTTTAGCCACGGGCAAGACACTTGCAATTTTCCATACACTCGGGAATGAAGAAGATATAAAGGAGTGGTTAATAATGTGCGTTAGTGGACGTATAATATGCGGTAGAATAAGGTTTATAAATTTTATGGAAATACCATCTTCATCCAAAGCATTTGACTTAATCTGCATCACACAATTCCCAACATAAAGTTCACTAACAGGTGTGAACTCACACAAAAGAGGAGCACGCAAACTACCAAAAGAAGTAACATTATTACTTAAAGGTGCAGTATTATCAACAAAAAAATCATTCAATAAGTCTGGGTCAATATTGCAAGGAGGGGAATTATTTTTCCTCACTCCAAGATTCCGCATATTGCTTCATAAAGTTTTAGAAGAAACGGACAGATTAAGTTTGGCAGTAAAATAACGGGTCTTAGACTGCCTTGTTAGATGAACAGATTCATTCCTGGCCAACCTATAACTTTCCCAGTTTGCAGATGAGGGTGCTCTTCTCCAAAACTTGTGTAATCTATTCCTCTTTTTTATAGCATTGAGAATATTCTGAGATATCCAAGGGCAAGATGAATTTTTTAAGACAATTGTTCGCAAAGGAACATGTTTCTCAAAGAGATATTTAACAGGGGTTGTAAGAGAACAAAGCTTATCATCAACTGAGCTATAATGCCAGCAGTCATTAAATGATATTAAAGACAAATTATGAAACATAGAAGGATAATTGATATTTTTATAATCACGGTACAAAAAAGAAGTAGAAGATACATTACGAGACATATTTATATTTAACGAGCAGAAAATTAAATCGTGATCGGAAACAAACAGTTGATCAAATAGTGAAACGAGCGATAGGTCAAATACAATAAAATAATCTAAAAGACTTGGAGTAGCATTAGGACAGAAACGAGTTGGTTCAGTTGTGTTTACTATAGATAACCTGGCCAATGATATCTTATTCGTCAACAATTGTCGATATGAATCATTCGTTAAAAGATTTATATTAAAATCTCCGCACATTAAAATTACATCGTGATTTAGATTATAGTTTAGCAAATTTGTGAACAAGGGATCAACAGAATTACATTTATGAGGATTATGTACACAAGACAACAACATTTTTGTGCAATTATCTGAAATACTAACATTGATAAATTCAATTCCAGGACCTATAGATTTGTTTAGAATTTTAACATTCAATCATTTCTAAACACATTATAACTATTAATATCACAAATTGAATCACATATATTACTTGACAACCACGTTTCAGAAACACAAATAATATCTACTAACGAATCATTAATAATATGTTTTATGTAACCAAGTTTCGCCATGTTAACAATACGAGCATTGAAATTAATAATATTAACCCCCCCATGTTGCCTACACAAAACATAAACTAGAGATTTTAAATTTTCATTAGTGCCAAAAGACGAATTACTAGGGTCAGTCATTGCAAATTCTAGAAACAAAAAACAAATAGAAAAAGAGTAAGAATAAAACGAAAAACTTATATTAAAGCTAAGCAAAAAATAAACTTAAAATAAGTACGTAGAATAAAGATTAAAAGTGATACGTGTATTTTAATAGTCGCATCCAGTATCAGCAACAGCATCATCACACACGATATTCTGAAGCTCATTATGGCTGTTGATTTTGATCTGTTCAGCACCTTTCGACATGCGAATGAAAATTGAGCCACGAAAAGTAAACGCATTAAAAATTCGTTTATTGCGTTTGAGAATGATAGCAGCTTGTAGCAATTTTCTGGCGTGCGGGGCAAGACTTTCATGTATAAAAACATTGCAATCTAAGTCGAGCTCAGCATTCTTCAAATTAACCGCTTTTTTTGTCTGCCTGTGATAATCCCCAAAAGCCTTTGTGGCAAACACTTGTCACAAACTACTTGTTTATAAATAAAAAATAAAATACAAAAAATTATTTTAAGTCAGAAAAATAATTTAATAAAAAGTCAGTTCGAAAATTTGAATCAAAAAAAGAAAAACGTATCTTTGAATTTCATTTTACTTAATTTCGGTTTAAATATTAAAGATACAATTGGTGACCCCGACACAGTTAACGCGCCGTGACATTTAATTCGTTTTTTTTTAAGTTTAATTAATCGCGATTCGTATTAATTTAATATGCCTAAGACAACAGAGTCTTCGACTACCGCTCCGGGTACATCCATTGTTACCCCTCCTTCGGTCAGTTCAGCTCCAGCTTCAATGTCGCTACGCATTCCCAGATTCTGGATGGAAAATCCAACCCTCTGGTTCGCACAGATCGAAGCTCAGTTTGTGCTACATCGCATAGAAAATGAACAACTTAAATTCTGCATCGTGATCGCTGAAGAAGTGTTGTCTCTGATTAACGACATTGTGCTCAACCCCCCAGCCAATAGCTATGCTGTCATAAAGGAACGACTTATCGAGCATTTTTCTATTTCCGAAGAAAATAGAATCAAGAAACTTCTCAGCAATCTTGATATTGGAGACAAAAAACCAAGCACGCTTCTTCGAGAAATGCGAAACCTCGCAAAAGGTGGCGTAACCGAGGATTTTTTACGGACTATGTGGATGCAGCGCCTTCCAACACCCAGGCAATTCTGTCGACCTCCACTGAACCGCTAGACAATATCTCTAAGATGGCAGATAAAATTGGCGATATATCAACACCACCTTCAACATCTTACGTAACAGCAGTATCAGCAAACGAAACTACAAAGGGCTCATTCTTCGATTTCTCGGAAATTAAGAGGGAAATCGCAGCCTTGACCTCAGCAGTTCAGCAGTTGCAAAAGCAGCGCTCACGTAGCTCATCAAGAAAACGTCATCAAAGCGAAAAGGTACAGGCTGAATCCCCAAACAAGCATAGCTTTTGCTACTTCCATCGACGTTTCGGTCAAAATGCTCGCAACTGTCGCCCACCCTGCTCTTTTGTAATAAACGCACAGCAGGGAAACTCCCGATCCGGTCACTAGAAGCGTCTAGTGGCCGGACTAAAGCAACCAATCGCCTATTTATATATGATACAGCGGTGGGTCTGCATTTCCTAATCGACACGGGTGCCGATATCTCCGTCTTGCCTGTAGTTCAACAACAAAACAGAAAAGGTCAGCCAGAAACATACAAAATTTTCGCTGCGAATGGTACACCAATCAACACGTATGGCGATGCGCTAATATGTCCAACTCTTGGACTGCGACGTACATTCAGCTGGAAATTTATAATCGCTGAAGTTTCCCATCCAATCATCGGTGCAGACTTCCTGAAGCACTTTGGACTGCTAGTGGATTTGAAGGAAAGACAAATTATCGACAACGAGACGGGTCTTCGATCAAAAGGACGCATGGGATCGATATCGTGCTATACGGAGGTAAAAACATTGATAAGCAGTACGCCTTACCATGATCTACTCTCCCATTTCCCGGATATCACAAATCCTTCGTCTACACAAAAGAAAGCAAAGCACAGTGTACAACACGTAATCGAAACAAACGGTGCACCAGTCAACGCAAGACCACGACGCCTTCCTCCTGACAAACTGGACATAGCTAAGCGCGAGTTCCAATTCATGGTCGATCAAGGACTTTGTCGCCCATCTAAAAGCAACTGGTCCAGTCCACTCCATATGGCCCCAAAGAAAAACGGCCAATGGCGACCGTGTGGGGACTATCGTCGTCTAAATTCCCAAACAATTCCCGATAGATACCCCATTCCGCACATCCACGACTTTGCACAAGGTCTACAGGGAAAATCAGTTTTCTCTACGATTGACCTGGTTCGCGCATATAACCAAATTCCAGTGGCGCCGAAGGATGTCCCGAAGACGGCCATCATCACTCCGTTTGGACTCTATGAATTCGAATTCATGACATTCGGACTTTGCAATGCGGCACAAACGTTCCAGAGATTTATGCATGAAGTTCTGCGAGGATTGGAGTTTTGTTTCCCATATCTAGATGACATCTTGATTGCCTCTGAGAACGAAGAACAGCATTTCCGGCACTTACAAAAACTCTTCGAACGTCTTCAAGATTTTGGACTCGTCATCAATGTTGCCAAATGCGATTTTGGTAAAGGATCCGTTACGTTCATTGGCCATCAAGTAGAGAAAGATGGCATTCGCCCGCTTCCCGAGAAAGTTGCTGCTATCCTAGACTTCCCTCAACCGAAAACCGTCAAAGAAGTTCGTCGTTTCATAGCAATGGTGAATTTCTACAGAAGATTCATTCCGCACGCTGCCACTACTCAAATGCCGCTAATAGCATTTCAAAAAGGCAACAAGAAGAACGACAAAACGCCAATTGTTTGGAACAAGGAAGCCAAGCTTGCCTTTGAAAAATGTAAGATGGATCTTTCTAACACCACACTTCTTGCCCATCCTAGTGATAATTTACCAATTTGCGTAATGGTCGACGCTTCTGACGAAGCAATCGGTGGAGTCCTGCAGCAAAAGAAACCCGAAGGCTGGAAACCTCTTAGTTTTTATTCTAAAAAACTCAGCGAAACGCAGAAGAAGTACAGCACGTACGACCGCGAACTTCTTGCTGCCTATTCAGTGGTCAAGTACTACCGCCACATGCTCGAAGGACGAAACTTCATCATATATACCGACCACAAGCCACTAACTTTTGCTTTTAAGCAAAATTCAGAGAAAGCCACGCCACGTCAATTCCGTCAGTTGGACTACCTGTCACAATTTTCTACTGATATTCGTCATATCAACGGTCAGGAGAACATAGTTGCTGATACGTTGTCAAGGATTTCGACAATAACAACCCCCTCTGTTATCGACTATGACGACCTTGCAAAAGCTCAAGAAACAGATGCAGAGCTCAAAGAGTACATGGCACAAACAAAGCCTACATCGTTGATTTTAAAATCATTCCACTTGACTCCTGACTCAAAATCATTCTACTGTGACATCTCCACAGAACAAATAAGACCGTTCGTACCAGCAAGCTTCCGAAAAACCGTTTTCGACATATTACACAAAATGTCCCATGGAGGTGTTACCGCAACGACTAAAAGCATACAAAAACGTTTCGTCTGGCCCAACATGAGGAACGACATCAAGACATGGACTCTGCAATGCATCCAATGTCAGCGCTCTAAAATTCATCGTCACACCCACAGCGAAATAGGGTCTTACCCACAAACAAAAGAACGCTTCAATCACATAAACATTGATCTTGTTGGACCACTGCCTTCATCTAACGGTTGCACCTACATCCTAACTTGCATCGATCGGTTTACTCGCTGGCCAGAGGCCATACCAATATCAGACATCCGAGCAAAGACAGTTGCAGATGCCTTCTACCGCGGTTGGATATCTCGTTTCGGCGTCCCTTCAAAAATTTCTACGGACCAAGGCCGTCAATTCGAATCTCAACTTTTTAAGGAGCTAACTAATCTGCTGGGAACTCAACGAATTCGAACATCACCCTACCACCCTTCCGCAAACGGCATGATTGAGCGGTGGCACAGATCCCTTAAGACAGCCATTATATGCCATAACTCGCTAAAATGGTTCGACATCCTCCCAACAGTCTTGCTTGGATTAAGAGCAAGTTTTCGAGAAGATGTTGATGCAACGCCATTCGACCTTACATTTGGAACTCCAATTAAGCTCCCCGGTGAGATGCTTACCGAATCCACAGATTCAACACCAACTGATGATTTTGTTGTTGCTCTCAAGATGAGGATGAGTACTCTCAAACCAGTAAAGCCGTTGCATAAAACAAACCAAACTGTGTTTGTTTCAAAACGACTAGAAGACTGCACCCACGTTTTCCTACGTCGAGACACTATCAAGAAACAACTACAATCTCCATATGACGGTCCATTTCGAGTGATCAAAAGATCCGAGAAACTGTTCACCCTAGACATTTCTGGAACACAGAAGGTTGTTTCCATTGATCGTATCAAGCCAGCTTATATTTTTAATTTAGACATTAACGAAGATCCCAAAATTTTAACTAAACCTGCACCAGCTAAAATTTTAACACCGAACTTAACGGTACAGCCAAGACCTAGCCGGATTCCGAGAACTCGAAGTTGCAGGGTTAAATTTAAATAGAGATCCTGTTATTCACCACATCTCTAGGGGGGAGTATTGTGGCAAACACTTGTCACAAACTACTTGTTTATAAATAAAAAATAAAATACAAAAAATTATTTTAAGTCAGAAAAATAATTTAATAAAAAGTCAGTTCGAAAATTTGAATCAAAAAAAGAAAAACGTATCTTTGAATTTCATTGTACTTAATTTCAGTTTAAATATTAAAGATACACCTTCAACACTCGATTGCGATCAGAAGGCGTATAGAATTTAGCAATTACCACAGTGTTAGGGTGGTTATCTTTAGGTTTAACCCGAAAGATATCTTTAACTGGAGGCGTCATAAAATCAATTGAGCGGCAGATGAAATTAAAAATGCCTTTAAGATTCTCCCCATTTGTTTGCGTGAAACCAAAGAGAACAGCATCAGAATTTAAATCAGCACTGTTGTTGTTGTAAGTGGTGGATTAGCATAGTTGAGGTTGTTGTTTTTGTTGTTGCTCATCGATGATTTTAATTCTTCACAGAGTGATGAGAGAGCAAGTATATTTGGGAAAAATTTTTTAAATATTTTTAGCTATCTAAAAATCCAATCAAGCTCTGTTGTTGTACGAACTTGTATGAGTTTTCTCAAAATAAGTTTAAAAAAATTACTTTAAAAAAATACTTTTTAAAAAAAATCGCCAAATATATTAAAAAGCATTAATTGCAACAACATTGGAAAATTTTTCAAAAAGCATATTAACTATCTTTATTTTAAAAAAACAGTTGTTGCACCGTTCAAAATTTACACTACTCGAAAGTTCAACAAAATTTAAATTCACAAAAAATGAGAAAGGGCCTTTACATTTTTGCGCCGTTCAATATCTTTCCGATGACCTATGAACCTGAAAATTTGCACATTTCTTAACTAAACTGTTCTTAACAAAACTCCATCATTAGATGAATGTTTTATCTAATGTTTTATATGAAATGTGAAAAATTATTTTTGGCCGCCGAATTTTACCAATCGACCACAGTGCGACGTTTCACAGATCTCTTTTCTGCTTCTTCAGGGATTGAATATAAATTAATTAAAAACAGGAGTTTTACTTTTAATTCTCATTTCACAATTAAGAAACAATAATAATTAACATTTAGAACAAATAAACTGCTTGCTAACTCATTTTTAAATCAAATCTTGTGTAAAAATAGGATAGCAACAAAAAATTTTCTAAAAAATATTGATTAAATACGCATATTTTATGTAAATGTTTTAAAATTTTGCATAAAATTTGTATATTTTAGGTTTCTTACACTAACTTTTTACACGTTTTGCATAAAAATCGGATCCCTAGTAATAAGAAAAGATAGGAGAGCAACATGAAGTTACATGAAACTTTATGCAACACAACAACGCGAAAAGAAACGACTAAGCAATGCATGGCAGCTGGCAAGATTTCTTAAAAAACTTTACTTTAATTAAATATACTTATTAAAATTTCGAAATAAAAATACATCTAAATAAATCTGTAGCACATATATATTTTAGAATTTTTTTCATAAAAATCGGCCCTGTTCTTTTGGAGTAAAGTCGTAACTTTAAATTTACACTTAAAATTTATATAATAGTACAGATGCACTATTTATTTAGATTTATTTTCTTTTTTTCCAACAAATTGGAACCAAAATATCTTGACCCCAGCTGAAAACGACAACTTCTTTTTTAACGCCTCCTAGTGAGAAGAAGATGTATTTAAAAAAAATTTTTAATATTGTTTTTGTATTACTAATTACGTATAAAAATTTCAAGTCTCTATGTCTAATGATCTCATTGTTTTTTAATTTAATTAAGGCAGAATTAATTCTCAGATTAAATTTCATAAATTTAATTGTGAGCTTTAGATCAGTAAGATTTTAAGAAGGCAAAAACAACAACTCTGTATAGAGTCCATCACTTAGCTGACTAGACAGTATGTTATAGAAATTCCTGCATTTCCTTCCTCTTCAGTAGTCTTCGAGTGATTAAGCTTAATTAACTTGATATTAATTAAACTTATTTGGCCGTGCTGTGCCATAAAAGTTAGTAATTAATTGTGATCTATTATTTAAATAATTACATGAATTTAATTGTGAGCTTTAGATCGAGTAAGATTTTAAGAAAGAATATTAAGATCTTACTTTTATTTATTTATTTATAAATAAAGCTCACAATTATTTAATTTTAATAATAGATCACAATTAACTAACTACTATCGCGGAGCACGGCGAAATAAATTTAATTAATGTCAAGTTAATTACATAATCTAATAATTGATCGATTTCGGTTAAAGTCATGAGAATTTGAACATTTGATTGTGAAAATAGTTAAAAACATTAGCATCTAGAGAAGCAAAAACTCGTTTCAATTCTATGGTGCATTTCGACAAATTGACGAACACCAATTAATATTGAAATTTATAAGAAGCAACTAGAACAGATGGCAACCTTGGTAGAGTTGATGGTTGTGATCTATAAATAGCTTTCTGCTTTAAATATCATGATTAAGTAGCCGATTTGGAAGTAAAATTCTTAAGAATTTGTTCAAACATGTGTGCAATCATATACGACTTTAACAGTGAGTTGATCATAGCTTAATCACTCGAAGACTACTGAAGAGGAAATGTTGCAATTTCCGAAACAGACTGTCTAAAAATAAATCTCAAGTCAGCTAAGTGATTGACTCTATACAGAATTGTTGTTTTTGTCGTCTTAAAATCTTAATTGATCTAAAGCTCAAAATTAAATTCATAAAATAATTTAAATAATAGATCTCAATTAATTAACTTAAAACAAGTAATAGATTCGACAAAGGTTTATCCACTAATTAATGCCGCAAAATCAAACACGAAATATATGTAGCAATAAGTTATTTAATAAGTTTTATATTATATAAGTTATATAATAGTATAGATATATGCATTAGGGCGTAAACCTTTTTTACTTTTTTTTGAAATTTTGGTGGGCTAAAGCGGAATCCGGAAGTTCGTCACAAAAAACAATTTTGAGAATTTTTTCAGATTTTTTGAAAAAGGTTTAGAGGTCGCTCAAGGTCGTTTTCCCCAAAAAATAGTTTTTCAAAATAACACTTGTTATTTTTACCCAGAAAGGGAGCCTTACTGAAAAATATATTGTTTCAAAGATCTTATTTGGAAAGAAAAATGTTAAAATTTTACTTTCGTGGGCTTGAAAGAAGAGTTACGTCTGTTTTTCTGGACAGGACAGTCACAAAAAGGAATTTATAAAAAAAAAAAAAATTACTTTTTTATTTCCACCTTAAATTTTTCAAAATTTTCGCTTTTAATAAAAAATCCTAGTATGCAGCTTCAAACAACACTTAATTTTAAGTAATTTAAAGAAAACATATCCATAATTTATCTATCCTTTTACTAAAGTAATGCGCATTTAAAGTTTGGAAAAAAATTGATTTTTAAGTAAATTTATTAGTGTGAGCAAAGGTTTTACAAATAACAGTTATAAGGGCATTGGTATGAGGGTTACCATGTATCACGAAATTCATGTATCATAGAAATTTTTGTTCTGTTTTAAATATTTTTTGCGGCCGTTCTCAACCACTTCGACCAAATCTTGAAAGCTCTCCTCAGATTTGGTTAGATGTCGGTACCCATTTGCAGCAGAAACACCACGTTCAGCTATATCACCACAAATAGCATAAAGTTCTTTGACTCCACTAATGTTGGCACTGATTTTTTGGAAAGCGACCCAGATACTTAGAAAAAAAAACCCTTCTTATTTGCAAGCCTTGGACATTATCAAATGTTTCTTCGTTGTGAATGATATAGCTGAACGTGGTGTTGCTGCTGCAAATGGTTACCGACATCTTACCAAATCTGAGTACAACATATTTTGGAGCACAAAATAACTTGTAAACATTGATTTAAAATTTTTTGATTAAAAAATTAAAAGTAAAATTAGTATTTCAGTTTACGTTTGAAAAATTTATATTAAGGGATTTATATAAGGGCCGTTCAAATATTATGTAAGCAGATTCTTTGCAATTCTTAACCCCTCCGTCCCTCTCGTCAGCAAAAGTAAGAAAAGCTTTTGTCCCCTCCCATTCTTACGTAAAAATAAGTAAATGTCTTTTTCAATGTGTTCTGGTTTCTTAATTGATTGATTCATGAGCAGCAGTTGTAACATACCGTCTCCATGAGGCATAGCACATGCCATTATATACATCAAGGTATCGAAAAATCTAGTGGAGACTGCCTATGCCATGGCATATATTATGCCCTGCATGAACTGTATTGCATACCTGAACTTCAATCGAATCGAAATATTTCAACAAACATGCCATGGCATAGAATGACCACCACGCAAATACTGTAAAATATTTTGACAGTTGGTGATCATGCCTTGATGTATATGTTGGCATGTGATATGAAATAGGCTTGGAATATTATAGTTAATGCACAAAGGCTGTGTGTCAAAAGAAAACTTTTCAGTCGTGGTAGGATAGAAAATATCAAGTTGAATAAAATTTGTGTGTGTTGAAATAAATTTGTCTTTTTTGCTGTGTCAAATGGACGATTAAATTTTGACAATTACAAATTTTGACGTTTCACATTTTGGTCGTGTTTTAGCGCAAATATTTTATTTAATTTGCATTCTATTCAATTTGCGACATATTTAATTCGAGTGCTTGTACTTGCAACTTATTTCGTAAACTTGTAATATTGTAAACTTAAAAAACTTAAAAAATAACAAAATAATAAAAATAACAAAACGAAAGAGCTTGAGTTTGTGTGTGAGTGTGTTTGAGCCAACGATCTCCCGGTGCATCAGCAAGTGCAGCAAAGTTAAATTGGCTTTCTTTGCTGACGAACGTGCTCCAAGTGCCACCACCAGCAGCACAAGCAAGTGCCGTGCAAAATTTTTTGCTAGACAACATCCTCCAAGTGTCATCACCAGCAGCACAAGCAAGTGGAGCGCAAATTTCCTGATTCTTTTGCTTGCCAACGTTCTCCGAGAGTCGCCACGAGCAGCACCAGCAAGTGAAGCACAATTCAATTGACTGGTCAACTCTTCAATATTTAAGAAGCACCATTTCAGCATGTCTCAAGCGCAGAGTCAAATTTCTGCCATTATACTCCGACGTGAATTAAATAAATTGAAAGCGGGGAATTTGCGCTT
Source organism: Dichetophora obliterata (assembly GCA_963920525.1). Classification (NCBI taxonomy): domain Eukaryota; kingdom Metazoa; phylum Arthropoda; class Insecta; order Diptera; family Sciomyzidae; genus Dichetophora; species Dichetophora obliterata. The sequence goes on along the minus strand of OY986439.1, from coordinate 162,478,605 downwards.
CATTGCGCTCACACACACGCAAACACAATCTCAAGCCATTTTTTTTTTTATTATTTTGTTATTTTTTAAGTTTTTAAGTTTACAATATTACAAGTTTACGAAATAAATTGCAAGTGCAAGCACTCAACTTAAATATGTCGCGGAAATTGACCTGTTGTTTTTTCTTTATTTTTTAATGTGTCAATAATTCGCTTTCGATTGTCAAAACTTCTGCTAGCCCCAGGGACTACTACAAATTTTGACAATTATATTCACCTCACAAATGCCCAAAATTGCTCTACCAACTGTCAAAATTTGATCATCCGACTGAAAAGTTTCCGATTGACACACAGCCATATTTATTTAAGCAAATTTTATTGGCATAGTATTTAGTTGTTATAATATATATTAGAATGTATTATATATTAACGACCAAAACAAACTTATTTTAAAATTTTGGTATATTATTTCAAGTTAAGAGTCCTCGTTAACTAACTTCTGTACATTTTGTACTTTTGTATTTGTATGAGATTTTTTTAGGTTTCGAATAACTTTTGGTGTAACTTTGATTTGTCTATTTGAAACGGCATTTAAAAACTTTAGCGAAAGTGGATCAATAGTAAAACAAACATTAACTAACAACGCGTCAAATCGTCAAACATACGCTTTTAAATTTTGAATAAAAAATAGAAATCAATATTTACAATTTATTTTTTGCTCCAAAATATGTTGGGCAAATTTCGCTTTTTATTTTTGCCTTAAAAAATAAAAATCAAAACATACTAGCTATTTTATGACCAAAAAATATCGGGCAAACTTTACTTTTTATTTTTGATTTAAAAAATAAAAATCAAAACATACCAGTTATTTTGTGACCAAAAAAATATCGGGCAAACTTTACTTTTTATTTTTGCTTTAAAAATAAAAATCAAAACATACCAGTTAATTTGTGACCAAAAAAATATCGGGCAAAAAAATATTTTTGCCTAAAAAAAATAAAAAGCAAAAATAATTATTATTTTTTGCTAAAAATTTTAAAAGTCACAAGATAATTTTTATTTTTTGCTTTTTATTATAAAATGCATACTCAGTACGGTCTCTGATTTTTATATTTAAAGCTGCATGAATTATATAAAGGGAGGTTAAATTTTTAGGGCCGATTTTGAATAAAACACAAATTATTCAGGAAATTATTGTCATTTCTTTTTATTATGATAATACTGGTATGGTTCAATTATGTATGGAACAAAATGTGGTCCAAATTTTCGATGACGCTGAGGCATAATTGAGGTTTTATGCCGTTAATGTGCTGAATTATCTCATCCTTTAGCTCATGAATTGTTGCTGGCTTATCGACGTACACCTTTTCTTTCAAATAATCTCAAAGAAAGAAGTCCAACGGTGTCAAATCACATGATCTTGGCAGCCAATTGACATCGCCACCACGTGAGATAAATCGCCGACACGGCCATTGAATTTGTCGCGCAAAAGAGCTATTGTTTCGTTAGCTGTGTGGCAAGTGGCACCGTCCTGTTGAAACCACATATCGTCCACATCCATATCTTCCAGTTCGGGCCACAAAAAGTTCGTTATCATCTCACGATAGCGAACACCATTCACAGTAACTGCCTGACCGGCCTCATTTTGGAAAAAATAAGGCTCGATGATGCCGACAGTCCATAAACCGCACCAAACAGTCACTCTTTGTGGGTTCATTGGTTTTTCGACAATCACTCTTGGATTATCATTCGCCCAAATACGGTAATTCTGCTTATTGACGAATCCACTGAGGTGAAAATGTGCCTCATCACTGAAGATGATTTTCTTCGAAAATTGATCATCCACTGTTGCCATTTCTTGCCACCATTCTGACCATTGACGACGCTTGAAATGGTCAAGAGGTTTTAGTTCTTGAGTCAATTGCACCTTGTAAGCGTGTAAATACAAGTCTTTATGCATAATGTTCATCAACGACGAGCGTGAGAGGTGCAATTGTTGGGCACGACGACGAGTTGAGGTGGAAGGCTCTTCAGCCACACTATCGCGAACAGCAGCAATATTTTCTGCAGTACGAGCTGTACGAGCATGCACTGGTGTTTTCACATCTCCTACAGACCCGGTTTGCTCAAATTTTTGCACGATTTTTCCGATTGTACGTACATTTGGACGATTAAATTGACAGAAAAAATCACGAAGTGCACGATATGCATTTTGATTTGAACGTCCATTTTGATAATAAGCCTGAATAACTTTTACGCGTTGCTCGATTGTGTATCTTTTCACGGTTCAAATTGAATTAGTCTGAAATTAAGAAATATCAAATGAAATGGCAGAAAAAAAGTTTGACGTTTAGGTGTGGTTCACATTCAACATCGGCCCTTAAAACTTAACCACCCTTACAAGGTGCCGCAGATTTAGATTTAACTTCCTTTGGGTGATGATTCTCCTTGATTAGGCGAGGAAAGATATGCAAGGATGAGGTTCACCCCTCCCCTTTTTGGGAGCTAGAGAGGAAAAACTTGATATGTGTCATTACGTCTTACTCTATATTTTATTTATCTTTTAACCGACTCTTTTCAAATCTGCATTTATTTTTTGTCCCGATATTGCACTTTTCAAATCTGGCAACCCTAGCTAATAACAGATAGACGAAGACGCTGGGACTATTTGTTTGTTGACACCAAGTATTTCTTCGCATCTCCATTCACTTCAAGACTGAGGTCCTCCCTATTTTAACTGCGCTGCTGGTATTGCTCAGTGTCATCCTGCAAAGTTTTGCAGAAATACCAAATTCAGACATGGTGTAGTATAGGTGATTCCTTATTGGGCTGTCAAAAACGGCTGTTTAGCCAACAAAAAGATGGTAGGTGTCGATTTTTTTTCTTGGGTCTTCTTCCAAGATTTGTCGTAGCGTGATGGTAGATTCTACAGGTCTGAAGCAACACTTTGAAGCAGGAGTAAGAGTCGGGTGGTGAAAGCTTCGACTGTCTGTTTTGATTGCAGCTTGTCAACTGCACTGCTTAGGACTCTAGCTGTGTAGGGTTGTGTGCATTCTTGGCTTCGCACAGACGTGAATGGATCTTAGCTGCAGCAAGATAATGTTTCCGAGTCAATGTTTGCACCACGGATCGTGCATACATCCAATACAATGGAAGAGTGCCTTCCGTCGATCAAAATGTGATCAATTTGATTTCTGGTTTTTTGATTAGGAGACACCCAGGTGGCCTCATGCATATTGAGATGTTTGAATCTAGTGTTACTTACGACCATGTTTCGTGCTGAGGCAAAGTCAATCAGCCTCATTCCGTTATCGGAGGTATTGTCGTGGAGGCTGAAGTTTCCGACTGTTGGACCAAACATATTTTCCTTGTCAACCTTAGCGCTGAAGTCACAACGCACGATTTTCCCGCTGTCGTGACGGGGCAGCGCTCGTAAGCATTTTCAAGGCGCTCATAGAAAGCTTCTTTGATCTCATAGTCCTTGTCTTTTGTCAGATCGAGCGCACATAATAGGCATATACTAAAGAATTTAGCCTTGATGCAGATTATGGGAAGCCGTTCGTTCACAGGTGTAAGCCGCAGGACCTGAAGCCGTAGTTTCTTGCCAACTACAAATCCGCATCAAAACTAGTACTGCTCCGCATGGCCGCTGTAGTAGATATAACAGAATGCATGCCGAATGCAACCCTAGTATACACGAATACTAGTGTTGCTAGATTTATTTTGCAGCAATACGGGACAAATGCAAAATACAATATGAAAGAAAAAACGGAATTTTGAAAAATTTTAGGGGACAAATGAATAAACAGAAGGTTATTTTTCAAAAAGTTTATTTTAGACAAAAACAATATAAAAAGGTATAAGTCTTGAAAATCCAACCATTCAACCATAAGTTCCTTATATATATAAAACAGGATGTGTGTATGTATGTAACGTATGGACTCCAAAACGGCTGGGTCGATTTTGATGAAATTTTCAGGAAATCTTCTGAATATTTTAGGCGGGTGACACTGTAAAGTCTGATTTTTCATTTTCGGTCTGTGGCGGAGGGGCGTGGCAAGATCCAATTTTTATATTGACCACCAATGTATATACATATATTTATTTTTTTATTTTTTTATTTTTTTTATTTTTTATTGAAAGCCGTTTTCATGTTCTTCATAACGAGATATCAAACTCTTAAATCGGTTATGTTGTTCCGAAGAACTATGTTTATAATGATCCAATATCATAACTTTAAAACTTTCGATATGTTGCATTCAGAAATCCGAGTTTTCGGTTTATTTACAAAATATTTACATCATACGATAACACAAGATATTTCGCGCTTACTAAGGTGCAACATTGTACAATAAGTTAAAAATCTATATATATAAAAATGAATGTCTGTCTGTTTGTTTTTTTGTGCTTTATAGGAGGCCAAACCTTTGACCGATCTTCCTGAAACTTTCACAGCATGTTAATATGACTCTGGAAGGAATAATAGGATATATAAAGTTTTTATTGGACAAAGGGGCGTGGCACCACCCATATAACTCAAAAATTGAAATAGTCGTATTTTGGGCATTTTTTGACCTACGTCGATAATATTTGGTACGTATGGTATTGGCATAATAAGGAATACGTACCAGGAGAAACGTGGGTGGGACCACGCCCCTTTTTAGGAAAATTAAAAATCGTAATATAGTCTTAACTACTGGACCGATCGTCATTAAATTATCACAATAGGATATTCTTACGAAATAATAAATTCTTGACTATATAAAGTTGTGAGTGGACAAAGGGGCGTGGCCTCGCCCATATAACCTAAAATTTAAAATCGTCATATCTTGGGCATTTTTTGACTAATAGCGGCAATATTTGCTATATATGGTATTGGCATGAATAGAAATACGTACTAAAAGAAAAGTTGGCGGAGCACGCCCCTTTGTTTGCGATATATTGGAGGCTGGAAGAAATAGAGAACAACAGTTCAGAAGGTACAAAGAATAAAATACAAAGTTCAAGGAAGCTCTCCTTATAAATTAAAGAAAAAAATACGTGAAACTATAGATTTGGGGTGGTCTTAAGTTTTTATGAAATCGATTTTTTTTTTTTGATATTTCAAAAGTATAGTCCAGGGGTGGGCATGAGTGAGGCCATTATGAGCCACATTAAGATTTTCAAAACCTTCCAAAGAGCCACACCGTACTTCAAATAAAGACAAAAACTAAAAAGAATTTTAATATAAAGTAAGGTTTTATTATTAAAAAAAAAAATCAATATTAATATGATCCATGTTCATACATGAATCATATGCATCTTCACACTAATAACAAAAAACTTAGTCATTTCAATACAAAATATTTTACAATTTTGTTCTGTATGGAGGTGTTTAAAGCCGTTCGCAACAACAACAACTAGGAACACTACAATTCGAAGAGCTGACTTCAACATCTAGCTCAACTTTTGTCAAACTTCTCTCCAATCTGAGCTTACCTTGTATCACGGAGGGAAAAGTACACCAAAATTAAAGAGAACGTCCAGGAAAGAAAAACATTGTACACATTTTCAAATTTTACGTCAAATCGTTGGTCAAACAACGATAGAATAGCATGCGATTCCATGGAAATTGAATTTAAAGAACAAAGCAGTAACTGGTTTCTGTAACTGTTGCGACAAATGTTTCTTTTTCTAACGTCATAGTATTATATTTCAAATTACTCACTTTTGAGAAAACTAGTGAGCTGTAACTGATAAGCGAGTAAATAGTGGTCCATGATGAATAAGATATACAGGCGAGAGGGAACACATGAAAGTAAAATGAATAGCAGAACTCTTTGTGTACAATTATATCTGTACTACTTTCAGAAATTAATAAACTCAACAATAGTAAAAGGTCCGCCAAATAATTTTTTTTTTTTTTGAAAATTCTATAAAAAAAACTACTGGATATTTTCTCAAATTTTTTATTTGAAAGTACAATCCTTCCGGTTAATAATGGAAAATAATTTCATTCAAATGGCTGCCTCGGCTGGCCATGCAGTATCCTACACGATCGGTCCAATTTTTAAGCACATTATCGATTGTGTACAGCTGTATTTCACCAATGGCTTCACGAATATTGTCCTTTAAAGCGTCAACTGTCTCTGACTTGTCGGCGTAACACTTATCTCTGAGGGCACCCCACAAATAATAGTCCAACGGTGTCAAATCGCAGCTCCGAGGTGGCCAAACGACATCAGCTCTGCGGCTGATAATGCAATCTTCAAAAACAGGGTGCAAAACAACGAGTGTAGCTTCGGCTGTGTGGCACGTAGCGCCGTCCTGTTGAAACCAAATGTTGCCAATATCCTCCTCTTCAATTTTTATGAACAAAAATTCGTTCAACATGGCCCGATAACGATCGCCATTGACTGTAACGGCCACTCCTTGCTCATTTTCGAAGAAAAATGGCCCAATTATGCCTCTGGACCAAAATCCGCACCAAACCGTGACTTGTTTTGGGTGCAGCGGCTTTTCAATGTATGCGTGCGGGTTTTCTGTGCCCCAAATGCGACAATTTTGCTTGTTTACATACCCGCCAACATCAAAATGAGCTTCATCTGAAAAGATGATTTTTTTTGGCAAAATCGGCATCTTCTGTAAGTCGATCGCAGGCCCACTTAGCGAAGCGAAAACGCATTGGACGGTCAGTTGGCTTCAACTCCTGAACCAATTGGACTTTGTATGACGTAATTTTAGAGAATCTGTAATTTTAATATGCTATTCACAACATCAGTGGCTATGGCTGAAACTAGAATCAACGTTTTATTTCAAAAACATCGTATATTTAACACTTAATAATCGGAACAATCAAGCTTTTTTAAGAGCTTAAATTTCAAAAGCGCGTCATTCTGTCAATTTGCAATATATTTTTCTACTTTCAGCCATAGCTGCACTAATAATATTTCGTTAATATTCTTGGTTTTTATATTTCAGATAAATAGAAGAGTCGAAATCTACAACACCGCCCAGGCCTCACTTTTGAGAGGGTCTCATTGAGCGCCATTTTAAACATGATCAACAAATTTTTATATTAAAAAAATACATTTTTTTATGATGGATGAATGAGTGTTACAATATACCTTAAAAATTTAAATATCGTTGTTCAGTATTTCAACCTTTAAACAAAATCTTAAAAATACTTTAAATTTTCGAGCCCTAGACCACCGGCCGCCTTAATGAAATTATTTAAGTCTTAGGGTGTGTGTCAATCGGAAACTTTTTAGTCGGATGATCAAATTTTGACAGTTGGTAGAGCAATTTTTGGCATTTGTGAGCTGAATATAACTGTCAAAATTTGTGCTAGCCCCAGGATCTACTACAAATTTTGACAGTCGAAAGCGAATTTTTCACATACTCAAAAATTAAGAAAAAAAAAAACAACACGTCAATTTCCGCGACATATTTAATTCGAGTGCTTGTACTTGCAATTTATTTCGTAAACTTGTAATATTGTAAACTTAAAAAATAACAAACTAATAATAAAAAAAAAACGAAACTGCTTGAGTTTGTGTTTGCGTGTGTGTGAGCCAACGATCTCAGGGTACATCAGCAATTCCAGCAAAGTTAAATTGGCTTTCTTTGCTGGCGAACGTCCTCCAAGTGCCACCACCAGCAGCACAAGCAAGTGGTGGCACTTGGAGCACGTTCGTCAGCAAAGAAAGCCAATTTAACTTTTCTGCACTTGCTGATGCACCGGGAGATCGTTGGCTCAAACACACGCACACACAAACTCAAGCTCTTTCGTTTTTTTATTTTTATTATTTTGCTATTTTTTAAGTTTTTTAAGTTTACAATATTAAAAGTTTACGAAATAAATTGCAAGTACAAGCACTCGAATTAAATATGTCGCAAATAGAATAGAATGCAAATTAAATAAAATATTTGCGCTAAAACACGACCGAAATGTGAAACGTCAAAATTTGTAATTGTCAAAATTTCATCGTCCATTTGACACAGCAAAAAAGACAAATTTATTTCAACACACGCAAATTTTATTCAACTTGATATTTTCTATCCTACCACACTGAAAAGTTTCCTTTTGACACGCACCCTTATTATATTTTAATGAAATTTTTATTAAGTGCAAATTGCAATCTTTGCTTTAATGAACATATAATATTGAATAGTGCATTTCTCTAACATTCAGGGAATTAGATTATAACTTTTTCATAGATTTTTCTAGAAAACATCACATTGTGTACAAAATATAAATTAACTAATACTAGATTTTCAGCGTCCTCAGCTCGAACACTTTTCCGATATAGCGTGGTAAGTAGGGCGTATCGAATTTCACGGTGGTCAAGATCTCCCAAAAAAAATTTAGAAAAAAGAAGAATCTCTTCCTCTCACGCAAGGACAAAATAGTTTTTTGAGAAAAGCAGTCAAAAATCACGATCTCAAAATGCTTTAATTATTGTAAGAAAAACTACATATGTCTTAAAGCAAAAGTAAATATAGACTTTAACGAACAATATTTTGGCAAACATTTACCCACAGTGTCCTGTGTGAAGGATATTCGAATCTAAAGGTACACTCGAGATAGCACAAAACTTTAATAATTTGCATATTCTTCGGATAGAAATGTATACTTGAATGCAATTTTTTAACTTTTTAAAAAAATTAGTATAAGGATTTATATCTCTGGCACCAGAAGTGGTACCGAAGATAAATTTCTGAATTCGGATTCTGCAAAAAGTTTTAAACGAAACCCTGTCTAAAATATCGTTTTAAAACAGCAGGAAAAGGCCATGATTTTTTTTTCTATTTTTATATTTAAAAACTTACTTCAAGCATGAAATCATGATTTAATAATTTAAAGGGTATTCGTATTTTTGACGTTTTCTCAAACTGGTATGCTTATTTGAAAATGAGAGCAGAACAAAATCATGAGAGCAATGTCATTAGAGCTAAAAATGCACACGGTTGTCCAAATATCATACCAATTGGTACTAAATTGACTACTATTAATTTTGTTCTATTACTTTTATCGCTCCGATTTCTTGGTGCATTAATAACTTTTTAAATTATTTTAATTTACCAACTTCAATGAAAATTAAGTTAATAAATATATAAGAAATCTAAAACTAAAATAAATATAATTTTGTTCGTTTATTTATGACAATTTTTTCACAGAAATTACCATTTCATCGTTTTATGTAGCCAACGGTCAACTTATTTAGTCTAGTGAAGAGTGCTCTAGACCAGGGATCGCCAAAAAATTACAACAAAAAAAAAACAAAAACAGAAAATAGTTGGCTCCGTGATACAATAAGGAATTATTAACATCAAAACAACACATAAAAGCAACAACACGCATGTCAGTAGCGACGAAACACTACGCAAAATTACCAACAAGAAACCTTCAGTAAGCAATGATTGTGCGCGTTCGCATGCACTGCGTTAACCAACAACGAAAAAAACACCAACAACAACACGCACTATATTTACCAAAAACAACAAGAAAAAACAACAACACACACGCGCTGTGTTGTAGCGGTGCAGCTGCGCCTATGAACGATTCTGCGAATTGCAACAATCACGAAAATCTGGAAGTTGTTGTAAAAGAGTGGAAAGAGTTAGGCGCTGACGACCGCTGCTCTAGACTATCAACTCAGAGGTCACCGGTTCGAATACGGGTCCGGGCAAGGTTATTTTCGCTTTAGTTGTTATTTACTACATTTAAAAATTATTGAAACAAAAAATCCACAACTTAATTGTGGAAAATGTGGAATTATAGGAATGGAACAACTGAGCGATGGAAATGCTTGAATGGGCTAAGGCATAAGCAATATAAATTGTCTTTCACGTTTGTTCTGCCTAATCGACAATTCACGTGGTTTCAATCAATTCTTCCTCCAATAATCTATCGCTTTCCTTTCAGGTCAAAGACCAAACGTTGTTTGTATAAGGCGTATGCCTTGGTTCTTTGAAATTTAAAAAAAACTACTCCATCAAAATTTAATTTTTCAACCGCTGAGCGTTTCCGCCGTGTTATTATGGTTTGCCTTATACAATTTATACTAGATTATGGCGCAATCTCTTTGCTTGATCCGCAGTAAATACTTTTTTAAGATTTGTGTCTAAGGATTTCAAGTCGCTAGGGGAAAAATGTTTTTTCGCACACCCTAGAAGAAGACGCTTTGAACTTCAAGACGCATATTTTTCCCACCGCTCACGGATTTTTGGTTCTGATAGAATAGCAAATTTTCTGATATTTTTGTCAATCCATGTTTTGTGATAAAAAACACACGTTACAGACATACATTCTGTTACAAATTTTAATTGAAGTTATGTTACAACACAATATAGTAATACTATTCAATTAACGAGCGCTTTCATGAACCCACCCTGAATAAAAACCGAGTTAATTGCGTAAGTGTATTAAAAAATATTGCATTCACAAAATTATTTGGAACTTTACAGAAATTTTAGATCCATTAATGGTAATTGCATTTATAATTTTTTAAATTTGTAACGGTGATTCGTTACAAAGTTGCATCCCGCTCCCCACGCCACTACTCTACTACACCACTTTGCACATTTAACTCAACCAACAGCCAAACACTTTCGCTTTCGCCACTCGACTCTCACTCTTGCTTCAAAGCACTCCTCCAATCGATGATATATGCGCGCAGTGGACACACATTTCTATCTCCATGCGTGCGGCTGCTGAAGAGGTGATTGGCTACCAACGCTCTCGCCGAAACCAGTGGTACGACCAGGAGTGTCGCGACGCCACTGCAGAGAAAGACGCCGCCTACAAAGCCACCCTGCAGTCGGTTGTAACGCGCGCTGCTAAGGAGCGATACAAAGAAAAGAGGAGGAAGAGAGACATATTTTCAGGCGGAAAAAAAGAGAGGCAGAAAAGCGCGAGCAAGAGAAGATTGAGATGTATGGTGACAGGAATGAGGCCCGAAAATTTTTCGAAAAAATAAGACGTCTTGCCGATGGTTTTAAAACCGGAACCTCTTCCTGCAAGGATGAAAACGGGAATCTAGTGACAGATGTCCAGAGTACACTGACGTTATGGAGGGAACACTTCCCTAAGCTTCTAAATGGCGACGCTGACAACAATCCCGCCAATAGAGATGATATTCTGGAAACCCCAATTTTGGATGACAGCGTTGAGGTTCCGCTGCCCGACTATGATGAAGTTCTGACAGCTATAGCTCGGCTTAAAAATAACAAAGCCACGGAGCTGATGGCTTACCTGCTGAGCTGTTTAAGAACGGAGGCGAAGCTCTACTTAAATGCATTCACGAGCTTCTATGCAGAATATGGTCGGAAGAATGCATTCCCAACGATTGGAATATCAGTGTGCTCTGCCCAATCCACAAGAAAGGCGATCCCACTATCTGTGCCAATTACCGTGGGATAAGCATTCTTAATATCGCATATAAGGTCCTGTCGAGCGTTTTATGTGAAAGATTGAAGCCCATTGTAAACGAACTGATCGGACCTTATAAGTGTGGCTTCAGACCTCGAAAGTCCACCATCGACCAGATTTTCACAAATCTTGGAGAAAACTCAAGAAAAACAAGTCGGCACCCACCATCTTTTTGTCGACTACAAAGCCGCCTTCGACAGCCCAATAAGGAAACACCTGTACTCCACCATGTCTGAATTTGGTATTCCTGCAAAACTAATACGACTTTGCAGGATGACACTGAGCAACACCAGCATCGCAGTTAAAATCGGGAAGGACCTCTCCCTACCATTTGTTACCAAACGAGGTTTCAGGCAAGGTGATTCCTTATCGTGCGACTTTTTCAACCTAATGATGGAAAAGATCATCCGAGCTGCTGATCTAAGACGTAATGGCACAATATTCTACAAGAGTGTTATGCTTCTTGCGTATGCTGATGACATCGATATCATTGGCCATAATACGCGCGAAGTCAGTGCAGCATTTTCCAGATTAGAAAGAGAGTCAAGTCGAATGGGTCTGTCAGTGAATGCAGATAAGACGAAATACTTAGTGTCAACAAACAAACAGTCCCAGCGTCTTGGAACCCACGTTACCGTTGACAATACCTCCTTCGAGGTTGTGAAGAACTTCGTTTATCTGGGATCCAGCATTAATTCAACCAACGACATCAGCATTGAGATCAAACGAAGAATAACTCTTGCCAACAAGTGTTACTTTGGGCTCAGTAGGCAATTGAGAAGCAGAGCCCTCTCTCGACGAACGAAAATCACGCTCTATAAATCGCTCATCATGCCTATCCTACTTTATGCATCACAAACCTGGACGCTGAGCAGTTTAGATGAAAAGACTTTAGGAGCATTCGAGAGAAAGATTCTTCGTAAGATCTACGGACCAATCTGCGTCAAGGGCGAGTACCGAATACGGTGGAATGATGAACTGTATGAGCTGTACGCTGACATCGACATAGTCAAGCGCATTAAAATCGAGCGGCTTCGCTGGCTTGGTCATGTTCAGCGCATGAAAGACGATGCTCCAGTGAAGAAAACATTAGATTCGGTACCCAGCGGCATTCAACGCAGAAGAGGACGACCGCATCTTCGTTAGAAAGACCAAGTAGAGGACAACCTGACGAAGCTTGGAATTTCCAACTGGCGCCAGCAAGCGAAAGACAGAAATGGCTGGCGCAAATTCTTAGATGAGGCCAAGACCGACATACGGTTGTAGCGCCAACTAAGTAAGTAAGTAACAGCCAAACACACACACAGCCAGCACATTCAACGTAGTGAACAGCCAAGCCTACGTAAACCACACGCAATAGGCAGACATGATATAATTCCCACAAGGTTTCTAGTAACATATGAATAAGGTTTCGATAGCGTTGTGCTTTGTTCCGTCGCATTCTTGTTGGAAACGATAACAAGTCCGTTGGTTCAAAACGAGCTATCGCAAGGTGGCTCATGCTAATACATTTAGCTTTTAAGTATTTTAAGCAGTAGTTAGCTAGTGGGACCATCACGTCGGCTTCGGTCGGTCGGGAGTCTACATTTTTTTATTATTGTTAATTTGCTAATGGTAACATCACGTTGGCTTCGGTCGGTCGGGCGTCCACAATAAAAACATTCGCATTGGGACCATCACATCGGCTTCGGTCGGTCGGGAGTCCGCAGTAGTTAGTAGGACCATCACGTCGGCTTCGGTCGGTCGGGAGTCCACCATAGTTTGTGGGCCCATCACGTCGTCTTCGGTCGGTCGAGAGTCTCGATTATTTTTTTCTTTTATTTTAATTACCTAGTAATTACTTTTAATTACCTACAATAAAATTCTCTTTTGGGCCATCACGTCGGCTTCAATCGGTCGGGCGTCCACAACAAACATACTCCTTCGGCAATCACGTCAGCTTCTGTCAGACGGTAGCCCAACGTACAGATGTATACTTAGGAATTCTATTGTATATTATTTTATTATTATTACCCTATCGTTAAAATAAATACCAAGGCGCTTCACGCCACACACAAATATTTGTTAAGATAATATATAAAAATTATAAATAACAATATAAAATATTAGATAACGCAGCGTAGTCGGCTCTTGCCGAAGTCGCTGTCACACCGAACATCGCCGAACTTCACCGAACCCCGAATATCATCGAACCAGCGTCGGCAGATTCACTAACGACTGTATATTTATCGCTCGTATTCCTATAATATTGTGTATTGTAATAAGAAAGACTTACTTACAAAATTACACCAAGAGAAAAATATACATACCTACTTGAATATTGTATACACTGCTAAAAATTTCAACTTTAACAATAAAGCAGAAAAATATAATCCAAGCATTAAAATCAACAAGTCTTCTTATTTATTTTGGACAAAAGTTTGAGGGTATTTTGTTTGACCCTGAAGCCGCTGAGCATACCTCAGCCTTTGACTAAAACCCCCTTACAATTGTTAAGAAAGAAAAAAGAAACACTGCTGGTCAAAACAAAAATAAAACTGTCGCATAATACGCATTATACGTACTGTACACACCACATTTTTGTGCCGTAGGCTGCGTATGTTTCATCCCTAAAAATTTTGTTATTGCCAATTACGCTGCTGTAACCTTACCGAGCATACGCTGTTTACATCGACAATACGGCGTTCATTGAATACTACTAGTATTTCTTTATAATTTGTTTTTGCCTTAACTCACTTTCTTCTAAATTACACGTTCAGTTAATAAAATTCATTTATTAGGTTTTGAGCAATGACAAAAATAACTTTTTATTTTAAATTTGCAAAGGAACTTTCTAAATTCCAAGAATATACTTACAACATAGCATACACTTACGACGCAACACCTACATATTTTCTTTTTCTTATTAACTTGGTAAGATATCATTGAAAAACTACTACACTAGAAAACAGGTGTACAACAGAATCAACAGGTTATGGGCCCAGACACCTCAAACCATCTTTAAATATTTTGTGAACCTGAGTTTAATAAATTAAATAAAGAAATGAGTGCTATGTATCAAATTGGTAAATTAGATGACACAAACTACGATATATGGAGTATTCATATGAAAAGTGTCTTGGAGCACGCTGAATTATGGAAATTGGCAAGTGGTTGACCATGAAAGAAGAAAGACAAAGAGGTCAAAGAAGAAGGTGCAAAAGACTGAAGCAGCCAAGTTGAGAAAGTTCTGGTCACAATTATGCTAAGTGTGAAGCCATCACAGCTTAATTATTTGAAAAGCTACAAGACCTCAGCAGTGCTTGGCAAAAGTTGCGAGACATCTATCGACCAAGTGGACCTGTGCGTACAAAAAATGGCTGAATCTTCGTATGACGGATAATATGAAAGTTTCAGAATATCTGAACGCGTTTGTCGCTGCTGTGGACAAATTGGCAGAGGTGGATATTGGATTAAAAGATGAGTTACTGGTCATAATTTTATTGTCGAGTTTGCCAAAAGAATATGAAAACTTCATCGTGGCCATGGAGACAAGAGATAACTTGCCAACTTATGATCTGCTGAAAATTAAATTATTAGAAGAAGGTGAGCGTGGAAACAGTTTGATTGTTGGCGAAGTGAGCAGAGGAGAACATCAGGCATATGCCGCACATACATACAATAAGTCAAAAGCAAACCATACGAAAAAAAATCACTTAAAAAATATAATGGTACATGCTTCAAATGCGGTCAGTTCGGTCACTTTGCGGCAAAGTGTAAAGCAAAGTTCGAAGAGAGAGAGAGGCTGCTACAAAACGACAACATTCGTATACGGTACTTGCAGCAGGCGATACATGGCGATAGCATGTTTACCAGCTCAATGTGGTGTTTAGATAGCGGAGCAACTGTTCATATGTGCAGCGACCGGAAATTATTTACTTAGTTTTATGATCATTTTGAAGAGATAACGTTGGCCGGCGATAATTATATTCAGGCGGAAGGTGTAGGTGAGGTAAAAATAAAAACTGAGCACTGTGATCTGCTTCTCAGCAATGTTTTGTATGTGCCAAACATGAAAGTCAACTTCATGTCTGTCGAAAAGGTTGAGCTATCGAAAAGGGTGTTTTGGTGCATTTTAATTATAAATGTGCTGAAATTAAAAACACTGTCGGCAAACTCCTGTTCAAAGTTAAAAAATTAAACAATTTATATGTATTTGAAAACCAAACAAATTCATGTTTTTCAACAAGACACGAAGAAGCTGTCATGTGGCATAATAGATATGGTCACCTTAACTATACAGATTTGCATAAGTTGGCAAATAAAAAATGGTGAGTGGTTTTGAAAAAACTAATTTTTTGCTGCATGATGAGCAAAATTCACACGCAAGTGAATTTCCTCAGGCAAGTGATAATCGGTCCAAAAACCTCCTGGATTTAATCCATACTGATCTTTGTGGGCTATTCGACAAGCAATCAATTAGTGGTGCCAAATATTTTTTAACGTTTATCGACGACCATTCGAGACGAATATTTGTGTACTTTTTAACCCTGGATAACCAATGTTAGTCGTTTCGACTAACACTGCTCATTTTTTACTTTCAGCCATATCGTAGTAACCACATTAGTTAAGCTGCTCTCATTGCGTTCGGATTCATTTGCCTTTTTAATTGAATGGGGTGAATCTTTTTATAAATGTAGTGTTAGTCGAAACGACTAACTTTTATGAGTTTTACCAAGCCTTATAGCAATCTTAGGGATTATTTGCATTTGTTTCTGCTCGGAAACATCTTTTATGTATAATATTAAGTTTAGAGATGATTGCTTTAAGACTTTTTATTTTATTGTTTAATGCGAGAGTACTTTTTTCTAGAGAAAGATATTTTTGTGATGTATTTTTAACACTTAGAGTTTGTGAAGGGGCACTAGGGCTTTCTATTTAAGTTTCCATAACTCGAACACACGGGAACAATAATTTTCAGTCTCTTAATATTTTATAATGTTGAAAATTGTGTTTTTTATTATTTTACTAGTTCCATTGTGTTTTAGACCTTCAATGTTTTGAATGGTCCAGGTATCTTTATTTTTATTATCTTTTTATTGAGTATGCTTTAACGTAACTTTTTATACCCCCACGCGTATTGCGTAAGGGGTATATTAACTTTGTTACTCCGTTCATAACGCTTATAAGGAGATATTTTTTTGATCAGCATCACCTCCTGAGTCAATGTCCGTCTGTCCGTCTATTCATCTGTCTGTCTGTCGACACGATTACAGCCACAGTTTTTAAGCTATCATAATGAAATAAAAGAGGACTGCTTATATTAAAAAAACGAAGATAAAATTCGGAAATGAGCAAAATCACATGAACACCACGCCTACCTTCCATAAGAAGTGACTTTATCAAAACGGTATCTCTTAAAATGCCACAAAAATAAACTTAGAATTTTGCACATTAGCTTTGGAGTAAAATATTCACCATATTTGAAATTTGTCAAAATTAGATGAAAACCACGCCCACCTAACATACGAAGTGGCGTCATTATAATACAAAACATTAATAAATTCAAGAAAATCATGTTTTAACCTTGATATTTTACACATAAGCTTTGATAATTAGGATGAACTCTGAGTTTAAAATTTTTTATATTTGGATGAAAACCACGCCCCCTAAAAGAGGTGTCATCAATATTATACAACATTGACAACTTCTTATATACCAAAATACGGATGTGGGGGTATTTTAAATTCGGTTCAGTCGAAGTTAATTCCTTTGTTGTAAGAATATAGTGTTTTGGTTATAAGTTTTTTATAGTGGTGCAGCGAATTGTGTCTCTTGTGTTAAACAATTGATTTAAACTTTTTTATTTTAACAATAATAAATAATGCTTTATTCGTATAATGACAGAAGAGTCTTTTAAGTTTTTTATGTTTATTTACTTATTTTTTTTTTTTCAATAATCTTATATGGTATATCTCAAACTGATAAAATAAGTAGCTTATAAAAAAGTAAAAAATAAAAAAAAGCAAAGGCCAATATTAATGTTTTTTTTTTCATTTCTAGTAGAATATACATAGGTTTTCCATTTTCAACAGCTTTTTATGTATTTTATGTACTAACAGCTCCTCTAAAACGAGTTTTGGAGCGTGTTAGTCGAATCGACTAACATTGGTTATAACGTATTAGAAATATGATTGGTTATCCAGGGTTAAGGTCTAAGGAACAAGTTTTTGAAAATTTTATTGCATTTAAAAACTTGGTGGAGCGTCAAACAGGTAGAGTTATCAACACCGTTAGAAGTGACAATGGAAAGGAATATTTAAACAAAGCGTTTGATAAATTATTCAAAGATAATGGAATTGTGCGGCAGCTAACTGTACCCTATACACCTCAGCAAAATGGGGTTGCAGAGCGTTCAAACCGCACTCTTGTCGAAATGGCAAGGAGCATGCTGTTGCATTCAGGGCTAAATGACTCACTTTGGGTTGAGGCAATAGCAACCTCAATCTACCTGCGAAATCGATCACCAACGAGCATTTTAGAAGACGTGACTCCACATGAAGTTTGCACTCAAAGAAAGCCAGTCGTGAAGCACTTGAGAACTTTTGGATCTGTCGCCGTTGCGTTAAACAAAACGCATAGAAATAAATTTCAAGCTAAAGGAAAAGAGTATAGAATGGTCGGCTACTAAATTTCTTTTAAAGCGTACCGTCTTTATGATCCTACGACACTACAGGTCTTCGAGACGTTTTATTTAAAGAATCATATGTAAATGAACTTAGTTCTGATTCGATTAAAAGCTATTTGAAAATTATATCACCAGAAGGCAAAGATGATGAAATGACAGAAGACAGAGAAGTTGCTGGTGACGGTGATTATATTGCTGGTGTTTCTTGTGTTGCCAGAGGCGTTGTTGCTGACCCTGACGGCTGTTATAAATTAAATAAAATATTAGACAATGATGTTGCTGCTAATACCAATGATGTTATTGCTGTTGTTGCTGACAGCGGTGAAAAAGTTATATCGCAGATTGGGGTAGGGAGGCCCAAAATTGTTCGCAGTGGAGGTTCCTGGCCCTCCAAGAAAAGTATTTAATGTGTTGAACGCTATGGAAGACGACAGCAATGTAACTATACCTCAAACTTTTTCTGAAGCAGTTTCTAGCGATCATGCAGCCAAATGGAAAAATCAATGGACGAAGAATATGCAGCGCTAGTAATACAAGAAAACGTTTTAATTGATCTACCAGAAGATCATAAGGCTAATGGGTGCAGATGGGTGTTCGGCTTAGAAAAAATCATGATGGAGATATCGCGCGGTATAAATGCTTTGCTTTGGCTGCCGAACACAAAATGTATTTGCACCATATGGACGTATGCATTGCATACTTAAATAGTGAAATAACTGATGTAGTTTATATGAAGCAGCCTCAGGGTTATTGATGAAGAATATCCAAAACGCGTTCTAAAGCTGAATAAAGCTTTTTATGGACTCAAATAGTCAGGGAGAGAATGGAACTTCAAATTAGATTATGTGCTTAAAAAAATTGGTTTTTCGCAATGCGATAGCGAACCGTGTCCGTACAAGCAAATTAGAAATGGTTATATTTGTTTAATCGCTATTTATGTTGATGATTTACTTCTAGCATGCCAGTCAGAAACAATATTGATGGAGATTAACTGTATCACGAAGAAGCACACTAACGATGAGAAAGAAACGAGAAGCAATACAATTTTGTATGGAAAAAAGTACTGCTTCTCGTGTCTTTCTCATCGTTGGTGTGCTTGTTCGTGATACAGAATAATGCAGTAAATCTGAAATATCGTGCAACTTCGATTGTGTTGACAAGGGTCAGTGTCAATTATTATCAGGAATGAGAATCGAGCGCAATGGAAAATGTGGTGCCATTTCAATTGACCAATCGCAATACATTAAAGATCTCTTGAAACAACATTCCATCGACAATAAAGTCGATCAGTCATCGATTGGATCTCTAATGTACCTTGCTCTAATGACAAGGCCGGACATTCTTCATTCTGTTTCCAAATTAGCTCAAAGAAACATGGATCCACATAATGAGCAGGACGCCGGTATCAAGCACGTTCTACGCTACTTGGCATCTACTATTGACAAGAAGCTGCACTACCGTGCGTTTGGTAAACCACTAGTAGGTTACGTTGATGCAGATTGGGGCAGCAGCACTGGGTATGCTTTCTTCCTAGCTGGCAGCGCTTTTACATGGGAATCAAAGAAACAAAATTCCGTAGCGCTGAGTAGTTCCGAGGCAGAATGCATGGCTTTAGCAGCAGCTGCAAAGGCAATATACCTGTGAAAACTTTTAAGCGAAATAGGGTGGGCCGTAGAAGAGACCCCAACAGTAGTTTTTGGCGACAACATAAGCGCACAGAAATTGGTAAAGAATCCTGTATATCAAAACAGGAGAAAGCATATTGATATTAGATATCATTATATTAGAGATGTCGTAAAAAAATATATGTATTGAATTGAAATAAGGACTGCGCCGAATAAAATTGTCCCATACAAAAATTATAAAATCTCTTAAACTAGTTATCCGATTTAAATACAATAAAGGGTTTTATTTACATAAAAAAAAAGGGTAATAACATAAAATTTTTGAGAAATTTTTAATAAAAAATTTCAATTTTTCATGAAAGCCTTCCATTAATGTTTTTATTGTAGCGTCCGACACCCTCACATCTGCTA
Organism: Dichetophora obliterata; assembly: GCA_963920525.1. Lineage (NCBI taxonomy): Eukaryota > Metazoa > Arthropoda > Insecta > Diptera > Sciomyzidae > Dichetophora > Dichetophora obliterata. The sequence goes on along the minus strand of OY986439.1, from coordinate 162,458,511 downwards.
GGTTCCACTTTCTTTGGAAGTTTTAAGGTTTTTGGACTCTTTTTTAATTGTTTTGACTTCCCTTTTAACTAAAGCCCAGTATCTCTCGATCGGTCTAAGTTCTGGGCAGTTCGGTGGATTAGCATCTCTAGGCACCAAAACTACTTCATTCCGTTGGAACCAATCTAAGGCCGCCTCGCTGTAGTGACATGAAGCAAGGTCAGGCCAAAAAACGTGGACACTTTATGTTGACGTAAGAATGGCAGCAGTCTTTTTTGCAAACATTCCTTAACGAATATATCGCCATTAATTGTGCCGGATGTTACGTATGATTTGCTTCTTTTGCCGCAGCTGCAAATTTCCTGCCATACCTGAAACTTCTTTGGAAATTTTTCCACTTTTTTGGCTTTCATTTTTTCAGCAACATTTCCCCGAGAATCGGCCGTATAAAATTCTTGTCCAGTAAGCTGGGAAAATTTAGCTAAAACGTAAGTCTCGTCGTCCATTATACAGCATTCAAATTTATCAAAAAAATTTTGTTTCAGCTTTTGAGCTCTTTTTTGCGGTTTCGTTCTTTACGGTGTTTCTATCTGGAACTTTCTGAACTTTGTACGTCCTAAGACCAGCATCTTTCTTTGTTCTGCGCACAAAAGTTTCTGAACATTCAGCCTTCCTTGCCAATTTCCTTTCCGATATGCATGGATATTTCTTTTGGAGAGTAACCACTTTCTTTGCCTTGACTTGATAAAGTGGACCCTTTTTTTGCCAGAACCAGTCTTTCGATCAGTGCACAATTTCTCCTTAAAGTGTTTTATAACGGGAGAAATCGTTTTTCTTTTAGCTCCTACCTCTTTGGCAATTTTTTGGAATGACCACTGGGGATTTTCTTGAAAAATTTTAATAATCCGTTTTCGCACTTCCAGTTCGTTTGCCATTTTCGCGTTAATTAAATTTCCATAAAATTGAAGCAACACATAATATTTTACACTTATTTCAAAGCTACTATGATCAAAATTTTTAAATTTTTAACTTTGAATTGCACAGTTTGGAAAGAAATGTATGTGACAATTTTATTCGGCGCAGTCTTTATGTACCTACAGACAATATGATATCTGACATATTAACAAAAATTTATTAAAAAATAAGCATACAAAATTTACTGAATTATTAGGCTTGAAATAATTTTTGTTTTTGTTAACTTGATTTGTAAATCAAAATATTCGAATTGGAAATATATTGGAAAAGTAGTTTAAAATATCAATCCGAAAATGTGTGAAATATATTTTTCTCTTTTCCTCATATTAACTTTATATTTTTATTATATACTTAATACGTTAGCATTAATACATCTTGACTTTATATTTTACGTTTTTTAGTCCCCAACAAACGTTCTTAATGAAAGTTCGAAGTGTTTTTTCTTTAAGAATCAATAATTCAGAATCAATAATTTCATTAAAACACTTCTTTACAGCAATTGTTAAGTCAATAAGTTGAGACCCATCTAACGGCAAACTCAGAAACTCAAAATGTTAGTATAATATTTTTGTGAATACTGAGTTTAGGTGTTTTAACGAAATATAAAATTCTTAAGGAAAGAAATTTCTTTTTTAAAAAATTGGAATACGAAAAAAAATCGTGGTCTTAACCTGGTGTTGTAAATTGATATTTCTGGACAGGGGTTGTTCAGTAATATTTAAATATTCTTAATTAAGGAAATTAGCTTCGGTACTACTTCTAGTGCCCGAGATATACAGCAATATTAATTTTTTTGGAGAAGTTTAAAAATTGCATTCAAGTATACATTTCTCAAAAACAAGAAACTGCATATCCAAAAAATATGCAAATTATTTATTTCCCAATTTTAAGGAAAACGCCAACACTATAATCAAAATCACCAAAATTTAGACAATCAGATAGCAATCAAAAGTTTTGTGCTACCTCCAGTGTACCTTTAGATTCGAATATCCTTCACACAGGATCTTGCGGGTAAAAATAGAGAGTGGCGTCGTGTTTGGCAGGATATTGTTAGTACAAGTCTTTATTTACTTTTACTTTAAGATGTATGTAGTTTTTCTTACAAAAATCAAAGCATTTTGAGATCGTGGTTTTTTACTGTTTTTCTCAAAAAAAACAACTTTGTACTTGCGGGAGATGAGTACATCCTTATTTTTTCCTAAAAAATTTTTGGGAGATCTCAATCACCCATCTAATTTTTGAGACCTCTTAGAATACTATCTAAATTTTTCGATACGCCCTAGTTAGTGGTCAGTCCTCCTTATTTTCTTTAAAATGCAATTTTAAGGCTGTTAATATCTTTAGGATTTTTTTCAGCAGCAGAACTTAAGGATACAGATCTTGTTGGAATATGCCTCACAGCCTCTTGCCACTGCATATCTTTTTGATCAAAATTAAGCTACAAAACGTTCTTCTTTTTGCATACCTGAAGTAGGAGTAAATTTTAAAAATAGAATTTTCAACTTCATAGTTTTATCTATCTCTGCAATGCTTAGCCGCCCTATCGGGAATAATTTTTCACGCTGAATCGAAAAAAGGAGTTTTAATTTTTAAAATCAAGCTTTAAGAACATTTGATTTTTAATACAAATTTGTAAGCAAATGAACAAATTTGCATTAAAAATTTTTTAAATTTTCTTAAGCTTTTTTTAAAAAATGAAAACTCCCTTTTTCGATTCCGCGTGAAAAATTATTCGCGATAGGGCTGATTATGATTGTTCTTAGCATGAATATAAGTATAAACTGAGTGGTTGCCCATAATTGGCATTGCTGTTGTTAGCAGAAAATGCAGATATTCTTTGTAAAGATAATTTATTCGAAGTATTTATTATCATATTCGAAAGTTCATCATCGTATTCGTCATTATTTTTAGTGAAATCTATCAAGCGGTTTTCCACGCCAATTTCGTAGTCATAAAATCGAATGCAAATTGCAAACATTTTTCGATTTCCTTTACTGCTTGCATCTGTTGCAATCGAATATTAAAGATTATGTGATACAATATTTTCCAACATGCATTTTACAGACTCACCCAGAAATCATAGAAATTTTATAAAAATGCGTAAAATACACGACACTTTAAATATCATGCCAAATAAGAAACGTCCCGTGAAATACGGGACATATGGCAACACTACTGAGTACCTTTCATATGATATAATATTAATTTTCAAACATTCTTCCAGTTTTGAGTCAAAGTTGTTTAACTATTTTTGTCATCAAAACTTCAAGAGCCTCTTATTGTTTTTTGGTTAAATTTATTTTTTCCAAAAGTTATGTTATAAAGTTATAAGTTATTTCCAATCAAAAGTTATGGCAAAAATCTATTTTTCCATACACATAGTAGCACACTAACTATCTTTGTAATATTTTATAAAAACTTATTTTCTGTTTGTTGGTTCGTTTGTTTGTTTTTTTTTGACCATATATTAATATAAATCTAAATGGATGATCGGATTTGACTCAATTTTAGAATACATATTGTTTGCATCCAAGACTCGATATAGGCATACTTGGTTTTGTGTTTCGCCCCTTTTCAAGTAAAGTAAATTTTATTGAAATTTTATTGAAAACTTAATAAAATTTTATTGAAAATTTAATTAAAAACTTCCTAACATCGGAATTTTTTCCAGTTTAATTTCAAAATTTTTTTGATATTTTGACACCAAAAATATTCACATATCTTCTACATTTTTAGTAAGACTTTTTCATAAAACATCGTTAACTAAGGATAAGAAAGACTTTCAAATCAAAGATTTGACTTTCTATCTTTTACTTTCGTTTTAATACATATTTAATTTTGTTATATATTTTTAAAATGCTGTTCTTATATTTCTAAAAACCACCGTACAAAGAGGAAACACGCTAAGTGCGTTTGCCGTATATGTTTTCGATTGGCTTTTACAAATTCTCATAAAACTAGACTCTAAATTGTCCGACATGTACATGAACATGTACTCAGTGTTGCCAGAAAAGGGAATTTTCCCCGTTTTGCGGGAATTTTCAACGCAAAAGGGGAAACGGGATTAACACTCTTAAAAACGGGGAACATTAGGTTGACCACGTTTTTCTGCAAAAAGGGTAATTTCGTCACAATATCAACAAATTATGTTAAGAATTTTTTAATATCTGGTTTTATAGATTTTAAAATTATCTGAGTAGTCTTGAATTTTAATTTAATTTTATTACTATTTGAATTAGTCTGTGTGTATAGCTTAAATTCATTTTGATAGTAATCAGTTGTAAGCTCAAACGTAATTTTTTTTCTGTTCAGCGTAATTTGATTTTTTTGCTTTGCAAACTATAGAAAATAGGTAATTCATTAATTCCGTTGTGTTACTATTTATTTACAAAATCTGAATATATATCGACTTACAGCCCTATTCTGGCAGCTTAACTAAGCTCACCACATTAACAAAATAGTTAATATTAACTATTTGTTAAGGTTTCGTATTCTGCTGCAACTTTAAAAGCTCTTTTCCTTACAATTTTGTTAATAACAGAAAGAGTCTTAACAACGAATGAAATGTATGTGCTTAGATAGAAAATTGTTGTGAAAATAATAAAAAAATACAAATTTTAATATAATATTGAGTTTAAATACATTAAACTGAAAAATGAAAGAATTTTTTACTTATTTTAAGTGTTGATAATGAAATCTTTCAGTAGCCGTGGCAAATTTTTCAAGCGCTTGCAAAGTCACAAGCTGCACTCGAAGCATCTGTTTATATAGCTCATCTCTTCTTTCAACATGCATATCGATTTTCACCATGCATGGTGAACTTTAAAAGCTTTTTAAGCTTTTATGTTGTTAATGATTTTTAAGAATACCAACATTTACATAACATAACAAGCAGTTTAACAAGAGCTCCTTAACTATTTCTTGTTAAGTTAACAACCAGAATAGGGCTGTTAGAATATACAGTAGTGGTCACGAATTTAGAACACTTAAAAAAGTAAAGTGAATACTTATATTTTCCATTTATTCGTTGTAAATTTTTAATTAACTTTTTTTAGCTTCTTTATTTCTTATATACATTTTTTATTTCAAAACTTTTTTATAGGACTTAAAATCAAATAAAAATTAAAAATAAACATTTCGACTTGGTCATGAATTTAGCACACGAGCGAAAAAATGTCTACAATGAAAAATATAATCAAAATTGATTGCATAAAACTCAATAATTCGTAGGAAATCCCTTTTTCTTAATTACTGCATCTCATATCCTTGGTAAACTTTCGACCAAAGTCTCACAATGGTACTTTGAAATACTATAGCAAATCCTTTGGATTTCCCTCCACACATATGGCAAATTTTTGAATTTTACTGTAAGTATTTGCTGCTTGACATCCCTCTACAGATTCTCAATCGGGTTTAAGTCCGATGATTGTGATGGCCACTTCAAAATATCAATATGTTTGTCCTCCACGCAACTCTTAACTATGTGAGCACTGTGCTTTGGATCATTATCCTGCATAAAACGCCATTAAAGCGGCAAATTATCCTCTTGAAACGGTATTATGGTATTGACAAGTACGTTTTTTTAAGCGAGCTGATCCATTTTTTGGTAAATTTTAACAATCGAACCAACTCCGTGCCAAGAATACGCCGCCCATACCATAACATTTCAGCCACCCTGTTTAATAGTCTTGAGCGTGTACTTTGGATTGTGTTGCATGTTTTGTTGCATAGCGCCACACACATTGTTTGCTGTCAGATGCGAACCGGCAAAACTTTGATTTATCCCTCCAAAGCACATTTTTCCAAAAATTCGTTGACTTTTTAAATATGCTTTGGCAAACGCAAGACCATTTTATATTTTTTTGCATACACATGTGGTGTATGTTGGGCTATAAAGCTACGGAAACTGTTTTCACTCAAGCGTCTTCTTATGCCTTTTGAGGATACATTTATGGCATATTTTGATGAAATTTCATTTTAAATTTTATTTGAGGTCTTAAAATGATCACTAAGTGAAGCTCTATAAATCAAATGGCCCTCTTTTGCTATTGTTTTTCGCGCTCTAGGTCGCTATTTTACATTTTTAATGCTCTAATACTGCTCTACATGTTGTAATGCGTTATATAATAACTTTCACGAACATCTAAGAAGCAGAGCAATCTCTGAAACTGTGCTTCCACCATTTTTCATTTGCTGAATCAAATGCCGCTGAGCTTCTGAACATTCAGTAGCCTTTCGCCATATCTTTCTGCAATTTTTTGTTAGAACTCAAATAGAAACTTAATAAATTTAGTATATCTTACTAGTAAAGTTTAATTAACGAAAATAAAATACGATATGGAACAGTAATTCCAACCTGTGCTAAATTCGTGTCCAGCATTTAAACCACATTGATTTATACTACTTGAAATATGTCAGAAAATTTAAAAATAAGTAAGAAACCAACTAACGGTACATAGAGTTAACCTCATAAGCAATACTCAACAAAAAGTATTTGATTACAATACCTAAGCTAAGTGTAAAAAATTTCAAATTAGAGTTACTAACACAGTGTGTGCTAAATTCGTGACCACCACTGTAGGTCACTAAAAATATTAATTTATAAAAATTTATTGCACAAGATGATTAAAAGTACTGAAAAACGCTCAAACCGTAATTCAACAAACAAAAATTTATGACTTTACTTCTAAACAACCTAATTTCATATTTTAAACGGAATTTTAAAGAGGACACATAAGGCTTTAAGAAAAATAATACCAACATGATGTTTTGCTAAAAACGTCTGTTTATTTTAGACTGCAAACTAAAAAAAAATTCGGAAAAAAATATGGAAAAATCAAATCCTTGAAATATTGCCTTTCCAGGAATATATTTCGGTTTCTGTTATCCAAAAAGTAAAAACAAAAAACTTCATACATATAAAAAAATATTTAAAAGTGAAGTAACGATTTAACTCATTCAAAGGCGTCACAATCGCCTTTATGGCGATTGAACACCGGGATACACAATCCCAGTGTATGAATACTTTAAATATGAAAATCATCGCCGAAAATTTTATGTCTAATGCTTTATTGTAAAAAAAAATACGTAAAAACTTATTTACGTGAACAAAATTTATTTTAGCAAGAAGAAGAAACCCCTACTCCGAGTAACAATCTTGACGCGATGTAGGGTCTTAAGTTGCAATGACACAATGCTGCCGGTTGGAGTAGTTCCTCCCTGTAGGGCATAACCCTTCAGCTCAGCAGAGCCTGCAGCTTTTGTGAAGCGACAAACTAAAAGTTACTCCCCCCTAATCCAGGGTGTCATGCGCACCGTGCCCATTGGATGGTTTGCAGTCAGGGGGTATACCGACTGTATTGGAACGGAGCCTGATAACAGGCCGCCTCATGAAGTAACTGTGGCCTTACCATGGTATGCGGGCTCTGGCATGGTCGACCACCCTTTCCCAGCCATAATACATAGACTGCGACGCTTTTGTCCTCGGTCACGAGCTACCGGTCGAATCCAAAATATGAGCACAAACACAAAAAAACAAAACAGAACACAACAAACAAGAAGACTTGCGGGGAGTCACCGCAAGCAGAGCAGCAGACCTTATGGAACAGAGATTCCAAGAAGGTCAACGGCAAGGCACCAAACTTAGGAGAAATCGTCCTCCGCCAGCCAGAATTCAAGTCAATAGGACTTCACACAGCAATGATCAGGTGGAGCACAGAATCCATAATGACCACAGACACTGCAGCACACAGATTAGGAGGCACCCGTACGACAAAGATCGAGTGGAGCATACCATCCACAGCGGTTAAAGGCCTAGTACCAGCCACCTAAGAAAAACTGCGAGCCCCAGGAGATCACATCCTGTCAAAATGCCCCCGGAAGAACACCGGGAAGATACGACGTCGGCTCCAAAAAGTATCCCAATTACGGAAACTGCGTCAACATCCAATTATGCGGCACAGAAAAGGGAAACAGGAGAAGTGCATAAACACAAGCCCCACTGTAGACGTCGCCGTGTCCACCTTCCTCAGCGCGGGGAGCCAGGAGGGCTAGACGACCCACTAAGAGTCGGCCTAAGTGGAGCAGGCGTAAGATTGTATCTGCGCTATCTGGAACAGGGCATGGCACCCGAAGTAGCTCATGAAAAAGCGGTAGAGCATCGAGGTAAAGCTGGCGAAGCACCGGTACCAGAGGCAACGAAGAAGAGCTGCAGCGAGATAACGCCTCCTCAAAGTCCAGAGAGCAAGAAGGTCAGAATAGCTCCTGGAAGCAACAGTAGGTCAGTGCCAGGGGCTAAGTTACCCGAGCCAGAACCACAGAAAAAGAGAATCAGCTATGCCAGCATAACCAAGGGCATCCAAATAGCGGTTCTGCCCAAAGAATACCCCGGCAAATGCTAAGTCCGGATGAGCTCCGAAACTAGAAGAAGCCATACTGAGCGAAGTAGTGAAGGGCTGGTGCACCAAGCTACAGTTTGAGGGAATTCACTTCCGTCCGGGCATGTAACTGGTCGCCTGTTCGAATCCCTCAACAGCAGAATGGCTGCGAGCAGCAGCACCAAAGCTCGAGCACTGGAAAGGACTAGAACTGATGGCTTGCCTAGGGGAGTAGGTCCCAAAAGGGCATACTGTTAGGATGTTCTTGCCAAGAAGCTCAAGTACGGAGGTCAATAGATCGATGGGACTAATTGCCGCCCAAAACGATGGTCTCAATACAAAGTATTGGAAGATATTGAGCTCCAAGGATGAGGGAAGTGGGCACATGCTTACGTTCTCAATAAATAGGGAGTCACTTGAGACTATCAAGTCAAGGGGCTCAACTATCAGCTTCCGCTTTGGAACCATTCCGGTGTTGGGCACAAAATCGCCCCCAACGACCAAACCCTTCAAAGCAGCAACATCCACAGCTGTAACGTCAACAGTGGTAACGTCCACAGAAGCCACATCTGCGACTTCCAATGAAGGGAAAGACGCTCCAAATCAAGAAGAATGCAAACTCGCAACGAGCATTTGTACTAAATTTCGTTTAGATTGGGCACTCAGAACCTTTCAACCATTCAAATCAGCAGGTGTAGACGGCATCTTTCCTGCACTTCTACAAAAGGGTGCAGAAACTATATTGCCCCACCTAGTCAAAATAACTAGAAGCAGCCTTGCGCTGGGCTATATCCCAAGGAAATGGAGAAGGGTCATAGTCACCTTCATACCAAAAGTAGGGAAAACAGACTACACGCTACCAAAGTCGTTTAGACCCATTAACCTCACCTCATTTGTACTTAAAACAATGGAAAAGGTAATAGATAGCTATATAAGAACTGAGATTCTGGAGAAGGCGCCAATGCACCCATGCCAACATGCGTATAGGGCAGGTAGGTCTACAGAATCTGCCCTATACCAGCTGGTTAGTAACATCCAGTCGGCTCTCAAAAACAAAGAAATCGTACTATGTGCCTTTTTAGACATAGAAGGAGCCTTTGATAATACTTCTCACGAGGCTGTGAAGAAGTCTTTACATAAAAAAGGAGTAAATGATATGCTCAGCAGATGGATATGCCAAATGCTAAGCACTAGAACTGTAGATACAAAAGTAGGTAACACCACTATAAGAATCAAAACAACAAAAGGCTGCCCACAAGGCGGAGTCTTTTCTCCACTGCTGTGGAGTCTTGTTGTGGACGAATTATTAACGATGCTAACCGAGAATAGCATAAAATGTCAGGGTTATGCAGACGACATCAACTTAATAGCGAGAGGGAAGTTCGAGGATACACTCTGTAACCTGATACAGAGAGGACTGTCAGTAACAAAGAAGTGGTGCAACACAGTGGGATTAAGTATCAACCCAGCGAAAACCACCATAGCACCTTTTACTAACAAAAGAAGGCAAACCTCCGAACAATGAGAATGGATGGCACTGAAATTCCCTTCAAAGGAGAAGTAAAGTATCTGGGACTTACACTAGATTCAAAGCTTCTCTGGAGAAGACATGCAGAGGACTATAAACAAAGCAACGCGCGCACTCATGGTATGTAGGAGCCTGGCGGGGAAAAGCTGGGGTTGTAACCCAACAATTCTCCGCTGGATGTATACCATGATGGTGAGACCCATCCTCACCTATGGTGCAATAGCATGGGCTGAGAGAACCAAGCTAACCACAATGAGGAATATGCTAACAAAGGTGCAGAGACTGGCCTGTGTATGCATCACAGAGGCCATGAGGACATGCCCTACAGCAGCACTAGAAGTAATTCTGGACCTAACACCCTTACACCTTGTCATAGAGGCCTTGTCATAGTAGCCAAGCGAACTCTGTTGTGCATTGCAGAAGAGGGGACAGGTTTAAGTAAAACTATCAGCAGTAGAGAGAAGGAGGATAATGCAAAGCACACTCCCTACATCGATCTACCAAGAGACGATATAGTAAAAAGATATAGCTTTGAAAAACACTTCGGAATTAAGCTTAGTACCAAGAAAGAGTGGGACAGCGAGATGATATCGCAAGTCAAAAAACCACACAGGCGCAGGGGTGTACGGGCCAAGAACCAAGCACTCTGAACCTATGGGGACAACACCCAGTATCTTCCAAGCAGAAATCCTAGCAATACAGCTGTGTGCACAATTCAATCTGGACCGGAAATACAAAGGTCAGGATATAGTTGTGATGTCAGACACCCAAGCAGCAATCAAAGCATTAGTCTCCTGTGAGAATCATCGAAAATAACATGGGAATGCCTTACAAAACTCAACGAACTAGGCAAGAATAACACTGTTACTATACTTTGGGTCCCAAGACACAAAGGTATACAGGGTAACGAAGAAGCCGATGGTCTTGCACGACAGGGTGCAGCCAAAACAAAATTTATAGGACCAGAACCATTCTGCGAATTGGGAACACATTCTATAAAAGAAGAACTAAGAAGGGAGGAGAGGCATAAACGTTCAAACCTCTGGAAAAGCCTTCCAAAGCTAAGACAATCCAAATTGCTCCTCAAAGATTTTAACACTCGGAGAGCAAAATTGTGCATAAGCTTAGGCAAACCGAATCTAAGGATTCTAACGGGGTTCCTTACAGGACACTGTAAACTCAAATACCACCTGATGAAATTGGGTATAGGAACCGATAGTAACTGCCGTTTCTGTGAAGAAGCAGAGGAGACTCCAATACACCTACTCACAAACTGCGACGCCGTGGCTCGCAGACGTAAGCTAGCACTGGGGAACTATGAGCTGAGTCTAGAGCAGGTTTCATCCCTTGAACCTAAGAATATTCTCAAATTCATTAGATAAATAGGGCTGGATGGAATTCGGTAATCCGCAAGCCCAGCGGAACTTTGAGAAGGAGGTACAATAGATCTAATTTAGGTCGCAGTACGCATCTCCACCATATAACATTAACAACATTAACAAGAAGAAGAAAAATAACTTACCTAGCCAAAACACAAATGGGAAGTGGAAACACATGGTTGAGATGACGCTTTCAATCGCTAGCTTAATTTATCATTAACCCCAGCCGTCGTCGCAGCCGCCTTTGCTGCTTTCATACTTTGTCTTTCTATTAGTCAACCAACTCATATTAAATTTATTAAAATGCTTAAAAACTACCCTGCTGCCTTATCTTGAACTTGCGGTTTTGGGTCCGCTTATTATGCTTACTATGACGCTGAAGGCTTATCGCCTTAAACTTGAAGTTTTTGTAGCGACTTAAATTCATAAACATGTTTGCTATGAAGCTTGGGCTTATCACCTTAAACTTGAAATGTTTGATTTATAACAACAACAACACGCTTCAGCCATCCTACTTAAGCCAGCTTGACCAATCATAGTCCATCTAGCTATCGGTCCGTCCGTCCATCTGGCCATCTTTCCGTCTCGCATGCTTGCTTATCGCCAATTTATAACAACAACATAGCACGCTTCAGCCATCCTACATCAGTCAGCTTGACCAATCGTAGTCCATCTAGCTATCCGTCCGTCCATCCATCCGCCCATCTTGCATGCTTATCTCCAATTTATAAGAACAACACGCTTCAGCCACCCTTCTATCGGCCAACTTGACCGATCGTTCGCGATGCCGACTCTGCTAAATTTTGTGAATTTGGAGGCCCATAAGGAAATACACGCGTTTTTGGTCCAGAACTGTCATAGCCTATCTACTGCTGCCCACAAGGTGAAGTCCTTTCCCCACTGTTGTATAGTCTTGCTGTGAACGAACTACTATCGAAGCTAATCAAGAATGGCATAAGATGTCAGGGTTACGCAGACGATACCGCCTTAATAGCAAAGTTCGAGGATACACTCTGTGACCTGATACAGAAAGGACTGTTAGTAACAAAGGAATAGTGCAATACAGTGGGATAAAATGCCAACTCAGCAAAAACTAACAAAGTACAAAGTGCATTGTCTTGAAAAGTCAAAGTTAGTGATACAAAAATTTGTAAAGTTATACATTTTTAGAATTTTTTGCTGTTGTTGTGCTACTTTTTCTTCTCGCCTACACAATTAAAAAACTCGGAAAGACAATTTCAAAATTTTTCCAAAACTAAAAGAAATTTTAAAACGATCATGGTTTAAAAGACAAAAAAATTACATAAATATCAGCGTTTTAAAAGTTGACATCTAAATAAGTTTTATAAAAAATAATAAATAAATAAACTGGCCGTTTCAGCCCTTGTAAGAACTTTGACCTAGCTTATATTGATCAATTGTGTTGTGCGTGTTATTAAATGTTTGATCACAAATGACCGAGAACTGGACCTACGTGTTTTATGCCGACTCCGAACGGCTTATGTTCTCAAGAAGCTTTACATGGCAATTTTTACTCTCTGAGGTTTGTCATTGTCTGCAGAGAGGTGACGATCGAACATTTTAATTAATTCAATTGAAAAACTTTCTGTCTGAGCTAGAATTCTAGCCGCGGTTCTTTAGCTTGGGGGCCACGCACTCTACCCATTAGGCTACGGTCGCCACTTAAGTGACAAATAAGTTTTAATATAGGTTTAAAATTGCCACTTTTTATACCCTACACCTGAAGAAGTCAAAGTATATTAGCAGGAGAAGAAGTTGAGATAATTAGATAAAACTTCCTTTAAATGTGTATGTACACCCTAGGATGTGCAATATTAAATATTTTTGACATCTGCACATGGTCACGCCCACCTCCAAAACAACCCACTTTATTAAAAACCATAAAATGACTATTAAATGACTGATATATGAGCTACAAAAATAAAATTTGATGTGTGTTGTCAAATCTTAATTGTGTACAAAAAATAGGCGTGTTAAACCTACGAACACATATCCTTTGTACCTAATTTTTAATAAGTCAATTGCCACTGGAGCGTTCCTAGATTCTTGGAAAGTATCTCATATTGTTCCAATCTGTAAGTCTGGTCCAAAGGAAGACGTTTGCAACTATAGACTAATTTCTATAATCTGTGCAATACCAAAACTTTTTGAAAAAATAGTTTGTGAAAAAATTTCACCATTATCAACATGGTTTTATCTGATTATCAACATGGATTCCGTGCTGGTAGATCATCTGTTACTAATCTAGTTTTGTTTTTTAATTACATTGTTACTTCATTTGTTAGTCGTTTGCAAACCGATGTCATATTTACTGACTTTGCTAAAGCTTTTGACAAGGTACACCATGACTCTTTAGTGTTCAAACTTGAGTGTCTAGGATTCCGTGGTGAGTTTATTAAATGGTTGAACTCATACTTATGTAACCGTGTACAACTTGTAAAAATAAATGATTCCCTTTCGTGTCCTATAAGTGTGTCATCTGGTGTCCCTCAAGGAAGTCACCTTGGTCCGTTGTTGTTCTTACTTTTCATTAATGATCTTCCCCATGTTATTAAATATTCTCAGTGTCTATTGTTTGCAGATGACTTAAAACTATATCGTTCTGTAAAGTCTGTAGAAGATTGTAGTCTTTTACAGACTGATTTAAGCTCAGTTGCCTCGTGGTGTACCTCTAATAATCTTTGTCTTAATATTTCGAAATGTCAATCGTTTTTTTTTATAGTCAGTTCAGCTATATTTTATAATTACAGTATTTATAATCTCTCTTGATAGAGTATATCTTAAAAAAGATTTAGGCGTAATTTTTGATCGCCAGCTTACTTTCAAAGATCATTTTGATTATGTCATACCCAAGGCCTACTCTATGCTAGGATTTTTAAAGAGGAACTCTAAAGATTTTAGAAATCCTCTTACAATCAAGGTACTATTTGAAAGCCTGGTAAGATCTTACCTAGAATACTGTTGTATTATATGGAAACCCTCGCATATTCGGAGACTGGAAAGAATCCAGAAAGCTTTTCTAAATATCTGTTCTCAAAGTTGAATTGGCATATCAATTTACCTTCCTATAAAACACGTTGTGCTTTGTTTAGTCTAAATACACTTGAATGTCGCCGCATAATGTATTCTGTTGTTTTTATTAGAGATGTCATTCACTGCAATATTCAATGTCCATGTATCTTAACTATGATTAATTTTTATTCACCTTGTAGAAACCTAAGAGGGTATTTCCATTTCCGTTGCAATACACTGAGAAGCAACTTTGCTCAGCAAGAACCATTGGCTCATTGTCTTCGCATAACTAATTTATTGTTAGCTGATATTGATATTTTTAATAATTGTTCTAGACATTGTTTTAAAAGCAATCTCTTTCTAGTCCTTAACCAAATAGGTGTACGTTTTTAATTTTATGTTTTTTGTTATAATTTTTTTAAGTTATTTGTAGGTCAGCCTCATTAAAAATTTTTATTTTAAAATTTTTTTTATTTTTTTTATTTTATTATTTTTTTATTTTATTATTTTTTTATTTTATTTTTTATTATTTTATTATTTTTTTATTTTATTTTTTATTATTTTATTATTTTTTTATTATTTTATTATTTTATTATTTTTTTATTATTTTATTATTTTTTTATTATTTTATTATTTTTTTATTATTTTATATTTTTTTTCATTTGTTACTTTTCATGGTAAACATATGATTACATATTATTTAAATAAAGCTATTCATAATCTGAGCTGTCACTTTCGAACACTGACGGCTGCAGACACTGCAGACACTGAAAGAGGATTTATTACCTCTCTATCCAGTAAATATTTTTTTTTAACATATGGAAGTAGTCTTCGATGATTTTGATATAAGAGGATCTGATGAAATCAGGAGTGCATGCATCAAGTCCTCCATGGTATGCTGTCGTGAAGTTCCAATGACATTATAAAATATATAAGTCTCTACCGCCAAAAGTTTCTTCCTAGGTACATCTTCATTGTGCCATATTAAAAACAGTGTTCGTTTGACAACCGACATTGAACCTTAAAAGTGGAATAACTTAAAAACCTACAGGAACATGCAAAACAGTTTTTATATTCACAATCACAAGGACTCATTCTAACAAAAAATTATAAAGCCAGCACGGAAATGATCGAATACAGTTGCACTCCACAGAAGAGTAATGTAGGCTAGGGATATTCGATATATATCGATGCATCAGATTTACTCGATGTTTACAATGGATTCGATCCGATGTTTTGAGAAGCTATTGATTTACTCGATGAATCGATGTATTTTCATAAAATATCGAATGAATTTTACCAGCTACTGAAATAATTATATTAACCCTTTCATGCCCGAATTAAAATGGGTGGGGCTACACATTTTTTGAGGTATGTGCTAGTTATGTGCCTAGATATGTGCTAGTCTTTACTCAAATAAGAACTGACAAAAATTTTAACGTCCTTGGTGCTCGAGTTCGTTAGTTACAGGATGTTGCTTATGTGCACCGTTGGGCAGTTATTGAACAAGCTTAACACTTTTCTCATGATTTTTTGTATGTATATAACTGTCTCACCTTTATTTATTTACATTGTGCACTTGGTTTTACATTTAAACAATTATTTAAATATTTTCAAGCACATTTTGTATAAACACTTTTTTTGCGAAACGATCCTGATCTTGATTTCGACCATTTTATTCTATGGAGAATGGCTACTGAATGGGCACGTGCAAAGCATTGAATAGAACAAATAGGTGTAAGCTTGCACAACACATAAGGCTACATGAAGCAAAAAACCACTGGTCAAAAACATGAAAATATCGGGACTTTGAAGCCTATAAGTACAATGTTGCCTGTAGGCAACATCGGGCATGAAAGGGTTAAAGAATAAATAAAGGAAAATAAAGAAAAAGCCTGTGCTGTGATATTGGCAGTGTAAACACCAGTAACAGTTACCAAAGTTAAATATGTAATATAAACGTAGCATAAGCGGAATCTATAAATTGATATTGGCAACTCGAGAAAAATAACAACCCAGCAATCCAAGCCTTAAAGAAATTTTGAATGAATCATGCACGATTTTTCTTTATCTTTGACGATGCATGCTGATTCGGTTATACATTTCATTGACGAAAATCTCATACTAAAGTTCCAAATTCGGGCACTGATTGAAAACTTTCTGTTTGCGATGAACGAAAACAAAACAGATTTGTTAAAAAATTATCGACAAATGCATTTCATGCAGTAAGCTACTTTAAGAAATCATCATGACATATTCGTGCACAATGCCGCGGACTGCAGGGAAAATTCGCTTGTTTCTTCTGTCTTCATGAGCTTTGAATAAAGACGTAATATTACATTTGGTCATACTTGTGTCGTGAATGTCCTTTTTTATGACATGTTAAGTAAGGGAATGACGTTAGCATTGTAATGCAATGCTGGAAAAAATACTCGATTTGGTGAAAACATCGATGTTTCTCTAGAGATAAGTCATCACAATGATTCACTTCTGCTACAATTTCTTAATAACTAACAAGTAAGCACAGACCACACATTAATTTTATTTTATATATACCTTTTTCTTTAAATAAAAATTATAAAAGAACAATAAAATAAATTAATAAAGATTTTTCAGTCAAGACAATGCACTCCTCAAAAAAGCGGGAACATATTGTGTTGCAGCTGCCAAAACATATGTCAAGTTTGAAAGCTCACAGTTTTTCACAAAAAGCTTTTTAACGAAAACAAACCATACCGATAAGCTCATTAGGGTATTACCAAACGATTGGTAAATAAAATTAGCCACAATTTAATGTTTTCCAAAATTTAATTAAACGCCGCTAGATCGGCCGTTTCGCCCTCTGTGATACGGTGCGGTAGCATGGGCTGGAAGAACAAAGCTATCCATAATGAGATATATGCTAACGAAGGTGCAGAGGCTGGCATGTGCATACATCACAGGAGCCATTAGGACCTGTCCTACAGCAGCTTTTCTAATACGCGTCTTACGCGTTTTACGTGTATTAAAGTTTTACGCGGTTATTTTAATAATACGCGTATAATATTATTGCCAGCGCTTAAGAGCGCTACTGGCCAGTTTAAAAAAAAAAAAAATTCTTTGCGCCGTCACTCGAAAGTGCATTCAGGCGCTTAGAAATATAGTAAAAGGAGCAGTTGGTTTAAAGCTCAAAACTTTAGTAATTTTATTTTTAGATTTTCTTCGGCTTATAAAGCCAAGTAACAGTATTTTTTAACTTAAAATAAATACCAAATTAAATATATATCTTATTTAATATAATTGTAACTAAGTAGAACAAGGACGAAAAGGGACCCTCTGTGGTCTGTTTCGGCAAATCCCCAACTTATTATATATATAAGTAGAACATTAGTTTATGTAGTCATTTTAGTGTAGTTATGTAGTGTAGTTATGTAAACATAAAGTGCAAGCGAGTAAGAATGTAAACAATAGTTATGTGTTTGTTTTGTTTGTTTGCTACATAAATGTGCTTAGTCTACGTTTATAGAAATGTTAGTTTGTAGACTAGATCTTTATGTGTTAAATGTTTATAAATAATAAGTGCATGGAATAAATGTGTTTAAGTTAGAGTTATAGAAATGTTTAGATTGAAGTGCACTACACTAGAACTAATTCTTGACCTAACCCCCTTACACCTTTTCATAGAGAAACATACTCTGCTATGGATCGCTAAAGAGTGGACAGGTTTAGGTAAAACTATCAGCAGTAGAGAGTAGGAGGATATTTCAAAGCACACACCTTACATCGATCTACCAACAGGCGATATAGTAAAAAGATACAACTTCGAAAAACACTTTGAAATTAAGCTTAGTACCAAGAAAGAGTGGAACAGCGAAATAATATCGCAACTCAAGAAACCACACAGTATATCAAGGTATACGCATGGCTCCAAAACATTGGAAGGTATAGGCGCAGGAGTGTAAGGACCAAGCACTTTGAACCTATGGGGACAACACCCAGTATCTACCAAGCGGAAATCCTAGCAATACAGCTGTGTGCGCAATTCAACCTGGACCGGAAATACAAAGGTCAGGCACACATTCTATAAAAGAAGAACTAAGAAGGGAGGAGAGGCACAAACGTTCAAACCTTTTAAAAAGCCTCCAAAAGCTAAGACAATCCAAATTGCTCCTCAGAGATTTTAACACACGGAGAGCAAAATTGTGCATAAGCTTAGGTAAACCAAATCTAAGAATTCTAACGGGGTTTCTTACAGGACACTGCAAACTTTAATATCACCTGGTGAAATTGGGCATAGACCCCGATAAAAACTGCCGCTTCTGTGAAGAAGCAGAGTAGACTTCACTACACCTACTTACAAACTGCGACGCTGTGGCTCTCAGGCGTAAGCTAGCTCTGTGGAACTAAAAGCTGAGTCTAGAGCAAATTTCATCCCTTGAACCTAAAAACATATTCAAATTCATCAGAGAACTGGGTCTGGATGAAATTCTGTAATCCACCAACCTAGTGGAGCGCCTTAAGAAGGAGGTACAATAGATCCCTATAAGGTCGCAGTACGCATCTCCACAATAAATCATTAACAAACTAGTAGTACATATTTAAGTAGTACAGTACACCGCTGTGGTTTGTACTGTACTGTGGTTTGTTTGTGATTTTTGTACTGAAATACATTTCGTTTTCGTTTCATCGAGTTTCAAATCACAACGGTGCTAAGGAAGTTTCACTTAAAAAATGTGTTAATTTTATAGAATACATTACCTTTGTTTTAAAAAACTCCTTTATTATTTCTTTCCAAGAATTTTCTTTCATATTTTTAGCTTCAATCGGAAGAGCTTTTGTTATACGGCACAGAGGATTAATAATACAAATTGAAGTTGGCTCGAAATCTGGTGTATTCCATTTCTGCGGAACTCCTTCGAAGTAAGGGTTAATTAAATCTACTCTTTTCTCCGCAAGTACATTGTTATATATTAAGTCAAAACAGCAAATAAGCAAATGGAATGATGTTACCACGTCGACAGTATAATTCGGATTTTCGTTTTTTGCGCACAAGTAGAGACACCAACAAAGATCGTAAAGTTTGCTCGATGAACAATTAGTTGATCTAGAAATTAAAAAGACGAAATTAAAATCTTAGTGTTTACAAATGACTTCTCTATATGAATATAACTATCAACCATTTTTTAAAGTAAAATAATAATAATTGTTGAGTTTTTTTCGACCGCTGTATTTGTTTGTGACTTTATTTAATATTTTCAGGCTACAGGTATAATTTTTAATATTAAAAATATATAATAAACTCAGTTTATTGTAAACTATTTTAATATTTATTTTAACCAATATTGCAACTTCCTTTGGAAGTCATCTTTCAGGGTATCTAGAAAGTATATATAATGATAACAATGTAACGGTGATGCCGCCGTACAAAATTGCACCCCGCTCACTACGCCACTGTCCCACGCAACCCCGTGCATACTCAAAGTAGCTAACAGCCAAGTTTATGACAACCACACACACTGAGGAGCTCCATCTTTCTTTCGTGCTGTAAAGAAGCAAACAATTTTCGATGCTAAAACGCAATATTTTAATAAAGTTATTATCATCAAAAAAGTTGATGTTCTAAATTTAACGTAAAATTAAAGTAAAATTGATTAAATTTTGATTGACTCATCTTTATTGGAGCCTGGTTGCTGCGTTGATGGTATCTGCTGTGATTGCGAACTGAGGGTGTCTGACTTTTGCTGGCGAAAAGTTTAAGTAATTAAACGCTGTGCTGAGGCTGCTGTGGCCATTTGCTGTTGCTGCCGAGACTGTTGATGTCTGGGTAAATATTTTGACTGCAAGTAGTTAATAATTGTACTTGAGCTGGGGGCCGATAAGCCGAGAACGAAAAGCGCGGGTAAGCCTGTTGTAAGGGCGAGAAAACCTACAGTATGCGCGGGAAAAGCTACAGTTAGTGCGCGATTTTCTGATGTTTAATTTCGCAAAATGAGAAAGGCGCTCGGTTATCGCATTCATTTAACCAAAAAAAAAATAAAAATAACACATTTGTGTTAAATGACAATATGTTACAAGGCAACAATTGTAACAAAATAAGCCCAAGAAAATCGGAAGCGGCACAGCAGCCGGTAATGCTTTCAACAAGAACGATGCTGAAAAACAAATCTTTTGACAACAGTCAGCTGGCAGAAGCCATGCAGCAGGTCTGGCAGGAAGTTTGTAAAAGAACAAGAAGGACATCAGGGAGCAGTGTGGCCTCAGAAGTGATGGAACCAGCGTGCAAATTGAACAGATTTTCAATATTCAACGAAATAGTTTTTTTTTTGTATTTGTATTTGTATTTATTTATTTGACACTTGATTAGTACAATAAGATAAAGTAACATCTTTTATAGTACAACGAATAATATACATAATCAACAAATAACATATATATATATATAAGATAAAAATATAAAACAAAAACTATATAAAAAAACTAGCAAATACTAGCAATGTATAATAAGTTTTATGAATGAATTAAATTTTGGTTGGATTAAATTTGAATTTAAGCAATTACATAAAGAATAAAGAAAAACAGTAGTTAACATGAAATAAAACAATAAAGTGATAAGTGTTGTAAGATAATTAATAAATAGTAGTAATAGTTAGATGTTTGAATAGTATGACATTCGAGAAAGCCTAAAGTTATTCGCACTAACAGTAGCTTTTATGCTAACCGGTAATGAATTCCAAAGTTTAATGGCGTTGACGAAAAATAGCCGTTTTGAATTTAAATTATTAAATCTCGGTATAATGAGGTTGCCAGTTCGGTTTGAAATACTGAAGCGTAGTTTAGTATAGAGGTAAGATGGAGTCCTATTATGTATTAATTTGTGCAAAAACAAACAATTTCTTGCGTTTAAATAGTTAATAATGCTACATCCCAAAATTTCTTTACTTATTTGGGATACATGGTCAAAGCGCCTTAAGCCAAACACATATCTTGTCACATTATTAAAGGCAACTTGGATTTTGTGCGAAGATTGTGAATCAAGATTACTATAAACCAATTCGGAATATGTTATTAAGGGGACTATTAAAAGAACAGCAAGTCTCTTCTTAGTCTCAATGGGAACAAATTGTGAGGAAAGCCGTAGGCAGCGCAGAGTGAAATAAATGCGCTTGACATTATTTATATGGTCAGAACAGGAGAGCTTCGAATTGACGTAAAAACCTAAATTTTTAACCTTAGCAACCATTTCTAGCCTATTATTGGTTAAAAAATATCGGTGGAATATTAGTGAGGTCAATTTTATCTTTAGAAATTGGAAGAATATACGATTTCTTTTCATTTAGGCAGAGAGCGTTATTAGACGACCAGTTGAAAATTGCGTTGAGATCTTCATTTAATCTATGACATAAATCTTCAACTAGTCCAACGCGGTTAGAAGAATATAGTTGAATATCGTCGGCATAACCATGCATCATTACGTTTTTACACACCGTAAAAATATCATTAATAAAAACACTGAATAACAGGGCCCAAGAATTGATCCTTGAGGTACACCTGATTTTGTGTTCTTATAATCAGAAAAAAGATCACCAATTTTTACTCTCTGCATTCTACCTTCAAGATAATTTCCTACTACGGTTAAAGCATTATCATTAAAACCAAAGAGTAGCTTGAGCTTTTTAACTAAAATAAAGTGATTAACACAGTCGAATGCTTTCGAAAAGTCTAAAAGGCAAAGAAGTGAAAGATGTCCTTCATCATATGACATTCGAATATCGTCGATAACTTTCATCATTGCAGTCGCACAGCTATGTCCAGTTCGAAAACCCGATTGGTATGGAGATAAAAGTTTGTTTGCTGAAAGATATTGATTTATCTGATTAGCCATAAGGGACTCACAAATTTTAGAAAAAGAGGTCAAAATACTAATTGGTCTATAATCACTCAAGGTAGTAGCAGAATTTATTTTCGGAACGGGGATAACAGTAGCTAGTTTCCATGATTGTGGGAAACATGAGGTTGTAAAGCAGTGATTAACGATATGTGTTAGGGGACCAATTATATAGGGTAAAATGATTTTGATAAATCTTAATGAAATACCGTCATGCCCAATAGCATTTGATTTAATTTTCATGATAGATTTTATAACATCATTCTCATTCACATTGGAAAAAGAGAATTTGTTGGCGTCACAAAACTGACGAGCACTACACTGAAAGTTATCATTATAGGCTGAAGTATTTGAAAGAAAGAAATCATTTAAAATATTAGGGTCAATGCTACAATTTTGTTCGGTATAATTACAGACACCAAGACTTCGAATGTTTTTCCTCAGTTCCTTGGCAGGAAGAAAGCAATTCAATTTACGATGAAAAAATCTTTTTTTCGACTGTCTAATTACAGAGACAGCCCGATTACGTGCAAGCTTAAATTGCTCCCAGTTAACATCAATACGGTTTTTCTTCCATTTAGTGTATAATTTATTTCTATTTTTAATAGCTGATTCAACTTCTGTCGTATACCAGGGACAAGACTTGTTTTTCACAAAAAATGTACGAAGAGGAACAAAATATTCAATAGCTGTGTTAACCTGAGCGACAAGAACATTTAATTTATTATCAACAGATTGAGAAAACCAACAGTCATTCCAACAAATACGATACAAATAGTCATAAAGCAAAGGATAATTAATAGACTTATAATCGCGATACGAGATTGACATTGGAACTGAGCTACGATATGCATTAAAGTCGATAGAACATAAAAGGAGATCATGGTCAGATATAAAAGAGATTTGGTCAAAAAGTAAAACTAAAGAAATATCTGATGAAATAAAAATATCTATTAAACTAGGACGGACACCAGGAGCAAAACGAGTCGGAGTCGTATGATTAATAATTGTCATACCAGCTTAATTGACTTTGTCTTTAAAGCTATCAGATACATTGTCTTTAGTCAGCAAATTCACATTAAAGTCACCACAAATTATAAAAGATTCAAAATCAGTTAAACGACATTTTAGATCAGAGAAATAAGGATCAAGACTGTAACATCTATTAGGATTATAAACGCAAGAAATCAATAGTTTAACATTATTATTATTACAAATCTCAACATTTAAAAATTCAACATCAGACCCACAAGATTTGTTTACAAGTTTTGAACAAAGACATGATTTACAATACACAGCAACTCCACCTCCCTTATTATCAATCCTGTCATTTCTAAAAAGCTTATAGGTTGGAATATTTAAAAAACTATCAGAAATGTCAGGATTAAACCAGGTTTCTGAAACACATAAAACGTCGACAGTAGAATTTTCAAAAACATTTTTAACGTAATCAAGCTTTAAAGAGTTTAAGCTTCTGGCATTAAAATGAACAACAGAGAGGCCGTTACGCTGTTTACATAAAATGTTGATTAGCATTTTATGATTAACATCAACGCCATTAGATGGACTAGATAACATGCGAGTAATAGACACAACCATCAGACGAATAACGAAAAGCTTTAATTATAGTCAACATGGAGTCTTCAGTCTTCGTCTAATCGTTGGCAACACAACATCGTCTATTACTGCGTGCAAACATTTTTAATAAACATAACACTTTGATCTCGTGAGCTTATACTTTACACAATGTCGGTACCCGCGACGAACTCTGAACCTGTCTATTGTTGTTTTTGTGCTAAAAATCTGCATATAAATTGCGAAAAATGTAATAATCAGTCATATTCTGATATATTGATTAAACTTGAAAATGCATTTAAGTCTGTTCAAGAACTTAAACAACTATTTGAATCATTAGTGAAATCAAATGTCGCACACATCGATGAGAATTCTGCCAAAGTGCCTAAAGCGACGGGTAAAAATCACATTCTCACACGCTCAAAATCAAAAAATGCCGAAACGGGTCGTCTACCTAAAACATCTGTGCGTAGTGTTTCCCTCAGCTCTCCCGCTGTAGATGGTGCTAATAACAAACATGTTCGGAAAACTCCAACAATTAATCGCGCTATTAAGACAGCGAAACAAACTTTGACTTGTGCTAACAATGGTCAAACTGACGCACGTGCTAATAAGGCATCAACTCCGCTTAATAGCTCAAACGTGTCAATCTCTTCATATGCCTCGGTTGTTGCTGCTTCTGAAAAACCAGTTGATGGCAAATTTGTGGTTGCTGCCCCCACCTCTGCTGGTGCGCTCTCTGCTGATAATGTTTTTGCTAACAATGCTGTTCATGCAGCCTCAGGCTCGGCTGATACTCTTTCTAATGAAGTTGTTGCTGTTGATGTTGTTGTTGCTGCCTCCACCTCTGTCGGTGCACCCACTGCTGTTATTGCTGCTAATGATGTAAGAGCTGCTCTCTCGTTATTAGAAGTAAATAATCTACCCAGTGCACATAAGTTGCATACAAACACTCATGTCAATGAACGTTTTGAAGGCCACGGCTCTGTAACAACTGATGATACAGTTCGCTCTCATAATAGTGGGACATGTGTTGAAGCTATAGATACAGCTTTACCAACTGATAATATTCTAAATTACTATGCAAATAATTTTACGAATTCTAATCAACGTTTTAATAGAAAAACTAATGCTATAATTGGCACTAATGACTACCAAGGTGAAAATATTGATGTCATAAGACGGCACAAATGGTTTCATCTATCTAGTTTTCGACCTACGACAACGTACGAAGCTATTCAGAACTATGTCGTATCTAAGGCTAGTATTGCTGCATCGGAAGTCGTATGCTATAGCCTAGCTAAAAGAGAGGTTCTAAATGCCAATCGTGTTTGTTTTAAATTAGGCATTCCTGCCATTCACGCACACACAGTCTTTAACTCAAATTTTTGGCCTGCTGGAGTTCGAGTAAAACCATTTAACAACATTCCAAAAAACGTCAAGCGTCCGTCGGTACAGAACCAGCAATTTTAAATGCTTCTATACCGATGATCCCATACAATTATGCACCACTGCGTCCACATAAAACAGAAGTATACTATCATAATGTTGGTGGACTTCGCACTAAATCAACAGAATTTTCTCTAAATGTGATTGACTGTTCTTATGATGTCATTGCCCTAACGGAGACCTGGTTGCATCAGAATATTCTAACATCTGAATTTTTTGATGATCAATTCGAAGTATTTAGACGCGACCGCAGCTCAACAACTGGCTTAACCCGTGGAGGTGGTGTATTAATTGCCGTCCGTGCACATTTTAGATGTCAAGAAATATCAGTACAACATCTATCAGGTGATGTGGAGCAAATATGCGTACGTGTTGATTGTCCGGTTGCCGGCGACGTGGTTGCTGCACAATCCTTTTTAAGTATCTATATTTTTGTATCTTATATCCCACCATGCTCAAATAGTGAAATTTATACTAAGCATTTTATTAATATACTTAATGTAGTTGAACGACTTAAGGACAATGACTATCCATTAGTTCTTGGTGATTTCAACTTGGGCAATACTTTTTGGTCATACTCTAATGAAATTATGAGTATGATTCCAAGCTCTATGAGTAATATTGTTGAAATAGAATTTTTAAACTCCGTCTTCTCGTTGGGATTGTGTCAATTAAATTCAGTTAAAAATAGTTTAAATAAAATCTTAGACTTAGTTTTTTCTGATCGTGATCTTAATGCTAATTGTAACGAAGCTGATTTCCTTTTGTCAAATAACTCTTTGCATCATAAGGCGCTTTTAATTCAGTTGGATACGGCAACCTTAAGTATACCTGCTCTAGAAGAGGATACTTTTGTATTTGCTTTTAATAAGGCAGACTATGTTGGCATGTCTAACTTCTTATCTAGTGTCGATTGGCGTACAGTTTTTGGGGAAAATCTTTTATTTAATTATGAATTTTTCATTAATATTATTAACGAAGCATTTGTGACTTTTGTTCCTATAAGGAAAATTAAGAAGAACACCAAGCCGGAATGGTTTAGTAGAGATCTCTTCAAATTAAAAAACCGTATGAATAAATTATACAAAAAGAGTAAATTGAACATGTCTTTTCGTGAAAACTATCTTGTGGCTCGTAAACAGTATGAAACTCTGAAGATCTCCCTTTATAGAAGTAATGTCCGGGCGTTGGAATCGGATATTAAATGCAATCCTACAGCTTTCTGGAAATTTTTAAAGATAAAATATCGAACAATATTGAGGATGCATGTAATATGTTTGCTGACTACTTCCAATCAAATTTTGTTTTAGATAATGTTCCTATACATCAAGATCGGTCGCTATATAATGGAGAGCGAATCACTGATTTGGGCAGTTTAGTTCTTTCGGTAGAAGATGTTTTTAACGAGTTGTTTTCACTCGATATTAATAAGGGCGCTGGCCCCGATAATATCCCACCAATAGTCCTTAAAAAATGTGCTGCTGCACTTGCTCAGCCTCTTTCACTAATTTTTAATTTGTCCCTTGAGAAAGGTATATTTTTGGATATTTGGAAGGTTTCAATTATAGTCCCTATTCATAAATCTGGATCAAGACAAGACATTGGAAACTATAGACCAATATCTAAGTTACCATCAATTCCAAAATTGTTTGAAGCCTTGGTGAAAAAGCAGATCTATCAAGGCATTAAAAATTCGATATCTGAAAGCCAGCATGGTTTTGTCTCTGGAAAATCAACCTCTACAAACCTGTGTAATGTTTTTGTTTACTTTTTGTGTTTTAAAGAAAAGGACCTGCCTCAAATTCTTTGCCGGCGCTTAATAACGCCACTGGCTCTAAATATTTAATATTTTCTTTTTTAATTCTCAGCCGGCATAGAAATGCACTTAGGCTTGAAATATTATTTTTATTCAGCCGGCATAAAAATGAACTTAGGCTTAAAATAAAAAGATGAAGCTGATTTGAAGCTACCAGAATTAATGATCTTTATTTTCAAATTTTTGGTGCTTATAAAGCCAAACAACGGTATTTTGAAAAGTGCATAATTTTTAACATAAAAAGTGCGTGAGTGAAACATAAATATAAACTTAATGCGTAAGTGCGTAATGCAAAATAAATATAACAAAATATATAAACATCGAAAGTGTGCGAGTGAAATAAATAGAACATTAGCTTAGTGCGAAAGTGCGTCATGTAAATCTAATATATAACCACGGGTCATTGTGCGTGGTGAATAATAACAAACATAAATACAGTGCAACCAAATAGTTTGTGTACGTTTGGTTGCTTAACTTGGTGC
This sequence comes from Dichetophora obliterata, assembly GCA_963920525.1. NCBI lineage: Eukaryota > Metazoa > Arthropoda > Insecta > Diptera > Sciomyzidae > Dichetophora > Dichetophora obliterata. Next base: position 162,431,055 of record OY986439.1, on the reverse strand, counting down.
GCACTACACCCCCATCCTTAAGATAAAAATTATTTGAAAAAGAAAAATAATTTTTAAAATTATACAATTCAAACTTTCTTATTATAATCTAATAAATTATTTAATCTTAAAATATAGTATTTGTTTCATGCATTTCAAATATTCTTATTAACTATAACAGGTTATATTTTATATTTTTTTACAAAATGGTTTCAAAATAGATATATGATATATACAAATTCAATTTTTTTTTTGTGAAATTTATACAATGCAATTGTTTTAATTAATAAATTTGTACTTTAATTGAAAAACTTGAATTAAATCCATCTTTTTAGTAAATTATTATGGTATTCTTTGATTTTACCATCTACATCAACTTTAGAATTTACTCCATTTTTATCAACTATAATATATGGACCATGATATGGTGGTTGGTTTTTCTTTCTATTTATTTTCTTTATCATTACTTTTTCACCAATTTTTATATTTAATGGTGCAGATGTGACATTATTTTGAATTCGTTTAATCTTTGCTATATTTATCAATTCTTTCGTTTTTTCTAATGAGTATTTTAATCTTACTCTCAATTCTTGCGCATAATTATCTGTGTTGTAACATTTTGAATTATCTAGATTATCATTTGGTAGGTTTGCTAATTTGCCAAATATAAGTTCAAAAGGAGTGTAATTAGTGTCAACATGAGGTGTTGTATTGTAAGCAAATGTGAAGTATGGGATCCAATGGTCCCATTTATCATCTTTGCAAAAATTTAATAAAAATTCGTTCAATACTCCGTGGTTTCTTTCTATTGAACCTAAAGTCTCATGATGATAAGGCGTGCTAAATATTTGTTTAATGTTAAGCTGTTTGCAGATTTCCGACATCAATTCATTGGTAAATTCTGTACCCCTATCTGACTTAAGAACTTTAAAATGACCATAGATTAAAATAACATTTTCTATTAAGGATTTGGCTACAGTCTTTGCGTCTTTGGTCTCCATTGGACAAGCAATGACATATTTCGTTAACTCACATTGCATAGTTAATATATAACGTAAATTATTTGATAATCGCAAAGGCCCTACAGTATCTATTGATATTGTTTCAAAACTAGTTCCTGGTGTGTCTGTCAAAGTTAATTCTTCTTTTGTATGTCTGGTTTGTTTGTTGATTTTACATTGTTCACAATTTAATATATATTTCTTTATCATTTTGTTCATGTTTTTCCAAATGTATTTTTGTTTCATTTTTAAATTGGTTTTTCTAATGCCCATGTGTCCTCCATGAGCCGAATTATGATATTCTTCAATTAATTTATTTTGTATATCTTTATCAATTATTCTTGTAGGTTCATTGTATATTAAAATTTTTAAATTTTCATTATTTTTTCTTTGTAAATTATTAAATATCTCTTTAAATTTATCCATTCTTATGGTTTCAAATATTTTATCATTTTTACTTAACGCGAGCTCGTTTATATTTAACCTTTGCATTTTTGACGACAGTTTCTCCAAGGTCAGCTGTGTGATCGATGGATTATCGCTGCATCTTGCAATGACTTCTCTATTATTTATATATATTTGGGTACCCTGGTAATTTCTATCTATTATGAACCTTAATTTTATCATTTTGTTTATATCCGATTTGGATGTGCACTCCCAAGCAAAAAGTTGATCAGACTTTTTGTTAGTAATGCAATTTGTTTTGTCTGAATTAGTGTTTTGTCTATGTTTATTTGTAACCATACTTCTTGTTATAGCCAGTATTTTGTTATCATCATTTGCAGGTATTTTACTATTTTCAATGAAAACTCCATCATTTATTTCCTTATTGAGGACTCTACTATCCTTATCAACCCTTTTATTTATGGGGATCACTGCTTATGGTCGAGCAGGTACTGTAAAATTTTTATAATTTAAAATTATTGGTAAAGTTAGTTCTTTTTCATTTATTAAAAATGTTACTGTGTACGTTTCAAAATCTATTTTCGACATGTACTTTCTCAACATGTCACGCCCTATTATGCCATCTGTTAATATTGGAAATTCATTTTCTACTATGTGGAAATTGTGTGTTATTTCCTCCGTTTCAATTAAAAAATTTAAATATGATATGCCTATGCACTCTATACTTTCATTTGTTATACCAGTTATTGTTGAAAAATTTCTTGTTTCTATTTTATTCACGCTTCTTTTCTTGCAGATAGAAATATCTGCTGCTCCCGTGTCTATTAGGAATTTCAGATTCTCATTAGTATTTTTGCACTTTAATATAATAAAATTGGTTAAATTTTTAGTAAGTTGTAGGATCAGTTTTGGCCTCTGTGGGTAACAATTCCTGCTACCCGGCCATATCCGTTTCCCTGCGCATTGTTGCTGTTTCTAAAATTTGTATTTCTATTGAAATTATTATTTCTGTTATTATTGTTTATAAAATTATGATTATTATTTCCGTTTTCACGGTGAAAATTATTGTTATTTTGAAAATTGTTTCTTCTGTAATTGTTATTATTTCTGTAATTGTTATTTTGATTGTTGTTTTGAAAATTATTATTGTTTCTGTAATTATTATTTGAAAAATTTTGATTTCTGTTTTGAAATGTATTATTTCTATAATTGTTATTATCTCTGTTGGAAAAATGTTGATTATTGTAATTTCTGAAGTTTTGATTAAATCTATTATTTTGCTCATTATAATTTCTTGAATTATTTCTGTTCTGTATATGTAAAATATTGTTTCTATCTGTTGAAAGATTTTGCTCAATATTCAAGCATCTTTCAGTTGCTTCATTAAAAGTTTTTGGCGGATTCGCCTGTAAAATAGTTTTATATTCTGTCCTGACACCTTTTGAAAAAATATTAAGTGCCATACTTTCGTTAACCTTATATATTGCATCTTTTGTCTCTTGACTGGGTTTCTCTAAGCTTTGTAGCTCTAAATTGCTTAATTGCTCTGATAATTCTGTTATTTTTTCTCTATATTCGGAAATTGTTAGATTATTCTGTGATATTGAACTAAATTCATTTAGCATTTGCTGTACTGTTTTTGGATTGGGATAAGATTTCACCAATAAAGATTTTAATTCAATCAATGTCGAAGGTCTGTTCAAACGTCCAAGTATACTTCTAACTTGGGTTGTTAATTTAAAATTGTATACGTACTTAATAAAAATGGTCTTATCTTCATCTTTTATTAAATCATGAAGCAATTCTGCTTTCACTATAAAATCATCTAATTCTTCATAAATTCCTTTAAAAACTGGTAGGTTTTTACCTACTACATTTATGTCAAAGTTTGACATTTTTGGCAAATTAGTTTCTTCCTCCCAAACCGATGATAAATCCAAGTTTATTTTATCTTCTTTTCGTGTTATTAAATTTTTTATGAATTCATGTAATTCATAATAAATTTTATTAAATTCTAAAATAAAATGTTTGCAATCTTCTAAAGTTTCATATTTGACTATTTCGTTTTTCAAATTTTCAATTTTTTGCAATTTAGCCTTTTTATATTCTTCAGTATAAGTTCGATTTTTACTTTTTCTTAAATTTTTCTTTAATTTTTCAAGAAATATTATGTTTTTTTTAATTATGTCCATAAATTTATGTCTTGACATCAAAACATTCAAATTTTTAATTTTTTTATTTCACTTGAATCACCCTGTGATTCATAGTGCCAATAAATCATGCATGCCAACACTTAAACATGTGTCTGCAATGATTAATTGCGAATATGAGTATAAAGAAAAAGTAAAACTGACGTTTCAGTTTAATGAATGAAAAATATAATGGCGGTCGTGAGTAGTTTTCGCGTAGTGAAAAAAAATTTTTTTTTATAAGTGTCGGTCGCGATTTGAGTATTATAAAAAAAGGTAATTTTAACAAAATATAAAATTAACACATTATAATCCGTGCGCGTAGTTTTCGTTTAGCATATATTCGGCTAAATATATGCATTTAATTTAAGTGTAGTGTTTTAAGGCAACAAAGAAACAAAAAAAAAATAAATGTAAAAAGAAAGAAATGTTGTCGTTGTTGGCAAACATTTTGTTTACTAAAATTTTGCCAAGTGCTTGTGTATGCGTGAAAAAAAGTGCAACAAGTTGTTATTAAAAAGAAAAAAAGTTTCGTGTTTGCTGTTTTGTATACAAAATTCAATAATATAGATAAAAATATGGATTTAATTCATTGAGTTTTTGTTAATTAACATTAATAATATTCAGAACAATAAATCGAAAAAATTTCAGAAAGTGTTATTAGATTCTCAGTGTTTTGCCGTCGGATATTACTTTTTATTATTTTCTTCATTTATGTATTGGGAAAAATTTCTTAATAATAATAATAAATATAATAATTCATATCAATAAAGTTAAATTAAAAATTCTCATTTTTGTTGTTTTTAGTTTAAACAATTTATTGGAGACAAGTATTTTTCTTTAGTCTCTGTTGCCCTCGTAGTGGCTCTTTAGTTGGAACTCCAGTTCATCGATGTTTTCCATAGTCCTGGCTGCTTTAATCTGCATATCCACGGTACATATGGTTACGTGTCGATCGTAACAATCAGGTACGTGCTCAGGCACATTCTGTTCTGCTGTCGGCAAAATCTTATTGCCATGAGTTGGCAGGATCGCCATGTAATGTTTTTGTTTACTTTTTGTGTTTTAAAGAAAAGGACCTGCCTCAAATTCTTTGCCGGCGCTTAATAACGCCACTGGCTCTAAATATTTAATATTTTCTTTTTTAATTCTCAGCCGGCATAGAAATGCACTTAGGCTTGAAATATTATTTTTATTCAGCCGGCATAAAAATGCACTTAGGCTTAAAATAAAAAGATGAAGCTGATTTGAAGCTACCAGAATTAATGATCTTTATTTTCAAATTTTTGGTGCTTATAAAGCCAAACAACGGTATTTTGAAAAGTGCATAATTTTTAACATAAAAAGTGCGTGAGTGAAACATAAATATAAACTTAATGCGTAAGTGCGTAATGCAAAATAAATATAACAAAATATATAAACATCGAAAGTGCGCGAGTGAAATAAATAGAACATTAGCTTAGTGCGAAAGTGCGTCATGTAAATCTAATATATAACCACGGGTCATTGTGCGTGGTGAATAATAACAAACATAAATACAGTGCAACCAAATAGTTTGTGTACGTTTGGTTGCTTAACTTGGTGCGCACTACACCTGGTTCTATTCACTCACTTAATAAAAAATGAATTGGAGAATGGTAAACAAATAGACGTTATTTTCACAGATTTCGCTAAAGCATTTGATAGAGTTCAGCACTCTATTCTAATTAATAAGCTCAGTCTAATGGGTTTTCATTCTTCACTCTTGTCTTGGCTTAGTGAGTACCTTTTAGGTCGTAGCCAAAATGTATGCATTGGAAAGACGATCTCAAAAGCTCATTCAGGTGTGCCACAGGGTAGCCACCTTGGGCCATTGTTATTTATTCTTTTCATCAATGATCTTCCTAATTTTATACAGTACTCAGAATGCCTTATGTATGCTGATGATGTTAAGATTTTTAAATCTGTAAGCTCTCTCAGTGATCAATGGAGTTTACAAAGTGATTTAAATAGTCTGCACTCATAGTGTATGCTAAATAAACTAAATTTAAATTTGTCAAAATGCAACATAATGTCATTTTATATGATAAGGTCTCCAATGTTTTTTGATTACTCAATTTTATGCAACGCCTTGATTAGAGTAGATTCTAAATCTGATCTAGGTGTACTCTGTGATAAAAAGATGTAATTTTCAGGTCATTATGACAACATAATTAGTAGGGCTAATGCTATGATGGGATTCGTTAGACGCAACACTAGAGAGTTTGCTGACCCGTATACCTTAAAGACTCTTTTCATTTCCATTATAAGATCAATACTTGAGTATGGGTGTGTAATATGGGACCCATTTTATGAGTCGCATAGTACAAGATTGGAAAAAGTCCAAAAACGTTTTACTCGTTTTGTTGTGAAAAAACTAAATTGGAATTTTATGCCAGAGTATAGCTCCCGATTGGGCTTAAATCATTGAGTTCTAGAAGAAAATATTTTCTTATAACTTTTGTTCGTGATCTTTTAATGAATAATATTAACTGTGCGCCAATCCTCGCCCGTCTCAATATTTATGCTCCGGAAAGACACTTTAGGCAAAGAGATTTTTTTTACGTTCCGCACCATAGAACTAACTATGGCCGGAGTGATCCGATTTTTAACATGTGCACTGTCTATAACAGTGTAAGTGCTCGTATAGATTTCACTCAAAATAGAGAGGCATTTAAGCAAACTGTATTGAGTATTGTATAAATCCTTAATTTTATATTCTTATAATATTTCCATTATAATTATTGTTTTAGTGTAATTTAAGATGCAATAAATAGACTGTTAAACATTTTTGTCGATAGTTTATAAATAAATAAATAAATAATGAAAACAAGAATAAAATTATCAAACATCTTTACAACAAATATAAAAAGAAAATATAAGAATGAAAATAATAAATATATAAATAAAAATAAAATAAAGATAGATAGTAAATTGGCTGCCAATCGATTACGCAGTTGCACCGTGGACTGCATTATAAAGATCCTCCACACTGCTAATGCAAATGCCTTCAGAATGCTTTTCCAACCTAATATGTATAGAGCCACAAAATGTAAATGCATTGAAAATCAGTTTCTGGCGTTTGAATGATATAGCCACTTGTAAAATTTTACGATTTTCCTTAGATAGGCTTTCATGTATATACACATTATTATCCAATTCGAACCCTGCAGACCGCAGATTAACTGCTGATTTGGTTCGCCTCCGATATGCTCCAAAAGCTTTAAGAGTACGATTGCGATCGTAAGGCGAGAAAAATTTTATAATAATTGAAGAGTTAGGATTCTGCAGATTCGGCTTAACTCGAAAAATGTCTCTTAGCTGCGGTGGATGATATTCAATAAAATGACAAATTCTATTAAAAATTCCCTTAAGATTTTCGTCACTTGAAAACACCAAACAACACAGCATCTGCTAAATTATCAGCAACAATGTTGCTTGAGTTGTTGCTTAAGAGCACGGTGCTTAAAAACGGTGCTTGTTAAAACCGAGCGAACGAACGTGGTTTCTTTCGTTCGTTCAGGCGATCTACACCCACAGTAAGGAGGAAAAAATGTAACTTTGATTCTAAGAGGTCTTACATCAGAATACGAGGAAGCGGTTACAAATTTTTCAACAAAGCGATCAGTTAGAGAAAAAGTTAAATACAGTTTATTTATGGTTAGGCTTCCACCAGGGAAAAGGCGTCAGATATTCTTAAAATAAAGTACTTTTTTAATACACAGATTTTTTTAGGAAAAACCAAGAAAAAATTCAGATTCAATCCAGTACAAAAGATGCCAGCAGTTCGGGCACGTGGCTAGAAATTGTGCCTGCGATTTCAAATGCGTTAAGTGCGAGAATATTTATCTGCCAGGTGAATGCGCGGTAACTTTGGAATCTGATCGGAAGCCATCATGCGGGAACTGCAAGAGGGATCATCCTGCCAATTTTCGTGGCTGAGTCAAAGAAAAAATATTCAAAAATTGAGATCAAGTTTTCAAAGAAAAAACTGACACACTTCAGCACTCTCGGTCTGCAGATGCAGTTGGGCAACAAGCACCGAATCCTTCTCATTTTCAAGCAGACAAGGAAGCAGTTAAACGCTTCGACGCTATTTTAACCGACAAAGGGAAGCAGCCCAAAAAAGGTAGTTTTTGCCCTCGAATAAAAAAAAAACATTTATGTTCGACAAATGGTCAAAGACCTAAGAAATAAAGCAGTTGTTTTTAAAGTAGTTAATGTAGGCCAAAAGTGCAAAGTTTTTGTGGAGGGTAGGGTTGTCCATCGGGCTCTTCTTGATAAACACAGAGAGAGCAGGTGCATTCAAGCATACTCCTAACTGTGGGTTTGGACCGCCTGAACGAAAGAAAAATGCATCGCAAACAATTTATTGCAATAAATTCTTCGTTCGGAGTACTGTTTAGACCGCACGAACATCAATCGCATCACAACATCAATAAATGCAGGGTTGATAACTCCTTATTTTTATATTAGAACTAAAACGTATACTCAGTTTATCAACAATAAATAATTTGCCACTCCATAACAATATATTACTCGTATTAATTATGTAAAGGACTTGTGTTTAACTTAAGGGCCCATTTAAGTTTTTCGACGAACAAAAATCAAATATTTTCACATTTTTCGTATGTCAATAAATTTTGTAAATTTTAAGTCAATTAAATAAAAATTGTTGTAGTTATAAGCATTAACTTAAGAAAAGACAATGAAAACTATACATGTAAAAACTTCAAAAATTTTTTCTCGAAAAGTGCTGTTTGAAACCGATGTACAGCATTACTCGAATATTAGCCAAGGATCGCTACCAAATTGTATGCACTTGCTAAGCAAATACAATTGGTACAAATACATACATACAACGATCGAAGATTCCTTCGTTTATAGACGTACGCCCTACTTTACTGTTTACACCGGGCAAACATCGTTCGCGATAAATTTATAGCGAACACTGTTCGTTCGGGCAAAGTGTTAAAACCGAGCGAACGAACGTGGTTTCTTTCGTTCGTTCAGGCGGTCTACACCCACAGTAAGGAGGAAAAAATGTAACTTTGATTCTAAGAGGTCTTACATCAGAATACGAGGAAGCGGAAATTTTCGAGGAAGCGGTGGGGGTAGAAAAATTTACAAATTTTTCAACAACGCGATCAGTTAGAGAAAAAGTTAAATACAGTTTATTTATGGTTAGGCTTCCACCAGGGAAAAGGCGTCAGATATTCTTAAAATAAAGTACTTTTTTAATACACAGATTTTTTAGGAAAAACCAAGAAAAAATTCAGATCCAATCCAGTACAAAAGATGCCAGCAGTTCGGGCACGTGGCTAGAAATTGTGGCTAGAAATTGTGCCTGCGATTTCAAATGCGTTAAGTGCGAGAATATTTATCTGCCAGGTGAATGCGCGGTAACTTTGGAATCTGGTCGGAAGCCATCATGCGGGAACTGCAAGAGGGATCATCCTGCCAATTTTCGTAACTGAGTCAAAGAAAAAATATTCAAAAATTGAGACAAATAAGTCCAGAACTGAAAATATATTTTTGGGTTCAAAAAACCTTCACCACTAAAATTCTCGTACGCCAGTCATTTTAGAGGGCAAGATGATCCCTCTAGAGTGACACTGAGTAACGGTCTTATGACCTTTAACTGGCCTTTGACTTATTATTAAGTCAAAAGTATTAAGTCAGTTTTTTGACCTTTCTAAGAGCGTGTTCGGGGATAGTGTTCAGGGCCTCCTGGGCAAGATAGAGTCTTTTATGAAAAACATAAATAGCTGCTCCTCTATTCATTAAACTGCACTATTTGGAGCTACTAAATTACGTAATTTTAAATTATTGTTAAATCACTAAATTTATCATAATTTAATGTATCTTTTATATCGCCTACGGTTGCCTCTTAAATTGAAAGGTGGAAACAAAAGCTCATATACTGTGTATTGGTAAAACTATGAAGACAGACGACATTCAAGTTTCTCCAACTAATTTTTGTATAATGAAGTTAAATTGATGCCTATTGTAAAATATGCTAAAACCTTAACGAATATATATAACTGTTGTTAGCTTGACTCAATCTGAGAACGAAGTAATCAGATAAATCCACTCCTTGCTGTGATGTTTTTTGAGAATGTCGAGGGCAGTCCTGATGGACCACTTTATCCTTCTACTTGAAGGCTACATCGGGTCATAAGTGAGGATGACAATTACTATTGTTAAATTAAAACATTTTAATTATTGCAGACTTACAGCCCTATTCTGGCAAATTAACAAATTGTTAACCAGTATTTTGAATATTTCTATGTGTTTGTTGTAATTTCTTTATATCCAAACAAAATTTGAAGCTTAAAAAAAATTTGATAAAAATTGTCAGCTGCTTTTCTGTTATTGACAATTTCATTAAAAAACTTTGTTTTTTGAGCTTTAAATTTTGTATTGAAAACAACAAACACATAGATATATTCAAAATACTGGTTAACAATTTGTTAATTTGCCAGAATAGTTTGCTGTTACTCTAGATAGTGAGTATTATTGGAGTGCAAAATCTTTACTTTCATTGAAGTATATTTGCTTACTTGATATTTAATCATAATATATGATTTTAGAAAATAAAAAAGATTTAAAAATAGTCTCATGGTAATTTACTATTTAATCCAAAGTTGATATTTTTAAATATTTCTTATTCATAGTTAACATACTTTTTGTTCAATATTGCCCTAAATGTTGTATAAAGTACCAGTCAAGTATAATATGATATAGGATCGTAATAAATTTATCCATTTTGAAAATTCTAATTGCATTAAGTTGTCAATCTGTTACACATCTGTTTGTGTTTTCGTTTTTTTATAGCAATGATTGTCAAAACACATAATTTTAAAATCTTTTTAACTTTTAACTTTTTAACTCATGGCAATATTATTGTGGAAGTAGACACGACATTGTAAATTAATTGTTAAGTAAAGCATGCACATGCTGGTCATGATATCGCTAGTCGTTGTTTCATTCTTCCTTACGTTTAGTTTTAATCTATTTATTATATATACGTAGACAAAACGTCAAAAGCAACTGTAATAATAATTCGTAGAGCAAGAGTAAAATTATCTTTAATACTATATTAGCCATGTGGCAGTCGAATTATTATTTTGATTCATATTACGGTTAATATACGGAATATATTATTAATATACGGGTTTTGCTGGCCTTACTTTTACAGCCGCAGAAATAACTATTAAGAAAATGTTTATATACTTTGTAAAAATCGATTAAAGTCTCGATAAAGATAATCAAATCTAATCTAATCTAATCTAATCCACACTCACTCAACATACGCAAAGCAGCCAAGAGCCAAGCATACGACATCCACACACACTCAGCATATGCAAAGCAGACGACAGCCTAGCATACAAGTACCATTCACTGCTGGTTCGTGATGGTATAATTCCCACCATGTTTTCAATAGAGAGTAAATAACAGTGCGCAGTTTGGCAGTTTTAGACACGGCCCGAAAACGTAGTGCTTAGTCCGTCCGCTACTTGGTGACAAGTAGACGTAATTTACCAAGATCTAGCAAACAGATCGTTACTAATACCTGTAGTTGTTGTTTTATTTAAGAAGTAGTTTTAATTAGGACTTTTTACGTCGGCTTCGGTTGGTCGGAAATACGAAGTAGCTTTTATTCGGACTTTTCACGTCGGCGTCGATCGGTCGGAAATCCGAAGTGCTTTTTTATTATTTGGCGTTTTTACGCCGGCTTCAGTAGGTCGGAAATCTGAAGTATTTTTAACTCGGACTTTTTACGTCGGCTTCGGTCGATCGTACATCCAATAGAGCGACTTATACTTAAGAGTTTTCTTTTCTTTTATTATTTTTACTACTAATTTATTGTTACAGTAGGGGGATTCACGCTATATAAAAATATATTTATAAGGATATAAAATGCTATATAAGGCAGCGTAGTCGGGTCTGGTCTAAGTCGTTGCCACCCGAACATCACCGAAATTCACCGAACACCCACTATCACCGAATTTCTCCGAGTCATTAACTCCACCGCACACCAAACCAGTACAGCGTGAATCAAAGTAACTGTCGCACCTATATTAATACCAATTACACGAAAAGAAGCAACACTGGAAAACATATGTTGTTTTTTACGGCTCTGGCATTAATTGTGCACTTATTTCATGAACCGTTTCAAAAGTTTTATCAATAATAATAATAATGAATTAAGATTGTGAGCTTTAGATCAAGTAAGTTTTTAAGAAGACAACAACAACAACTCTGTATAGAGTCAATCACTTAGCTGACTAGACAGTCTGTTTCGGAAATCGCTACATTTTCCTCTTCAGTCGTCTTTGAGTGATTAAGCTGTGATCAACTCACTGTTTAAATTAGTATATGAATGTGCAGATTTTGGAATTCATTTTTATGAATTGTATGGCTGCTAATCATATGACATTTTAAAGCAGTAGGCTATTTATAGATCACCGCCATCAACTCTATCAAGGGTTGTCATATGTTCTAGTTGCTTCTTTATTTATTTCAATATTTCAATAATAATAATATTGCGAAAGGATATAAGTGCAGTGATCCTTCGCCGGCACGCAGGTTGCAGTATCATAATTTCCGACGAAAAACTCTTCTTTTTGCAAGCAAGCCATATTTCTAAAGAAAAAAAACAATTGAAAGATTTCAAAATGTTTCGTCAATCATGGTTTGGGGCGCTTTCTCAAACACATGACGGTAGATAAATTTAAGCGACGATTAATGAAAATATCAGATGATATACGTGAAAACCAGATGCGTGCCGCATGTTTGTCTATCACAAATTGTTTTATTAAAAGAATAAATGGTGAAAGATTCGAATTTAATGATGAGTTATAAAGAATACTTAAAATAAAAAATCAATATTTTTGTTTTATAAATATTACACAGTGCTTTTGATTTATGACATAAAACCAGTGCGACAATTATTTTGATTCACGCTGTATACGAGAACACTATATTCATATATCTATAATATTGTGTATTGTACAAAGAAAGACTTACTCCTAGGATTATACACTGAGAGAAAATGTATATACAATATATATATATACATATATATATATATATATATATATATATATGTGGTGACTCAATGCCATCACATATAAACACCAACATCACAACATACAAAACACACACTTTACAAAATATTCACTTACATATTTATCTAAAAATATTATTATTATTTAAGATTTCAAAAATTGTCATTAATTATTAATCAAAAATTTTGTATATTACTTTCGTTATAAAATTGTATTCCTTAAATTAAATTAAAGATCTAAAAAACAAATTGTTTAAAAAGAAAATTCAAATAAAATAAATGCTTAAAAAATAAACGCATACAAAATAAAAAAACGCTGGTTTTCATTTAAACCACATATATATAATATACCTGAATACCGTGTACACTGCTTAATATCATTAAAAATAAAACAGCCATTATAATCAGAGCATTAAAAATCATCAAGTCTTTTTTTTTATTAGCGAAAGTTCGAGGGTCTTTTGTCTGATCCTGGAGCGGCTGAGCATACGTTAGCCTTTGATTAAAACCCCTTACAACAAAATAATCACAACACTTATTTAAACAATTTTAACTTACATTAAAAACAAAAAGTTTAGCTTACATTAAACAATATTTAAAAAACTAAACAATAAAAACAAGACAGAATCTAACATTTAATCACTGCAAACTAAAATAAACTTGGATGGAAATCATTCGTCACCGTTTTCCTTGTTTTCCACGCATCGTCTGTATATGTGAGCGCATTTGTATAAGTGAGGAAAACGGTTACGGATGGAAATCGTTTATGTTAGTCTGCAGTGTTTAAATCTTATATTCAGTCTTGTTTTTATTGTTTACTTAAAATTTTAAATTTTGGTTAAGGGAGTATTCCTAGTTGGAAGGCTCTTTTTGGACCCTTTTTTTAAAAACTTCTCATTTGAAAACGCAAAGAGTAATTTAAATTATTGGGTTTTTTTTTTATTGCATTAAGATTTTATTGTTTTGTATTTTATTATATTGTATCAGATATTAAGGGAAGCTGCGGGCGATCCTTTACAATGTAACATGTCTGACTGTCTCAACCTGGCGAGGCCAGCATAATCTTTGTGAAATCGCTTCAAGTCGACTCAAACCTCCACGTGGTGTTTCCTGGGCAACGTCAAAACTGACAACCGTTAGTTTGGTGGCTAATCTGATCGGCGGGCCTCCCTTGGCTTAAAATAGGTTGTGCGTCGGATTTGAAGCCCACCCGTAAAAACCCATTTCAATGAAAACTAATAAGAATAGAAGAAAACTGATCCCCAAATCTGATGACGACTTCCGCAAACGAAAAACTGATAATGATTTACGGATATGCACTTGGAATGTCCGAACCTTTAATTGGGAAGGTGCCTCTATCCAACTGACTGATGTCTTGGAAAGATACAAAGCTGATATCACTGCTATACAAGAAATGCGATGGAAGGGAGGGACGGGGTTGCATTCGGCATGCACCCTGTGATATCTACTACAGCGGCCATGCGGAGAAGCACGAGTTTGGATGCGGATTTGTAGTTGGCAAGAGACTACGGCCCCACGTCCTGCGATTCACACCTGTGAACGAACGACTTGCCATAATCCGCATCAAGATTAAATTTTTTAATATAAGCCTAATATGTGCGCACGCTCCGACAATGACGATGAGATCAAGGAAATTTTCTACGAGCGCTTTGAAAATGCTCGTAAGCTCTGGTCGTAAGTAGCACTAGATTCAAGCATCTCAATATTCATAAAGCCACCTGGATGTCCCCTGATCTAAAAACCAAAAATCAAATTGATCACGTTTTGATCGACGGAAGGCACTCTTCCAGTGTATTGGATGTACGCACGATCCGTGGTGCAAACATTGACTCGGATCACTATCTTGTTGCAGCCAAGATCCGTACACGTCTGTGCGCAGCTAAAAATACACGCAACCCTACACAGAGAAAGCTAGACGTCGATAAGCTGCAATCGAAAAAGACAGCCGATGCTTCCGCCACTCGACTCTCACTCCTGCTTCAAAGCACTCCTCCAATCGATGATATATGCGCGCAGTGGACACATATTTCCAACTCCATGCGTGCGGCTGCTGAAGAGGTGATTGGCTACCAACGCCCTCGCCGAAACCAGTGGTACGACCAGGAGTGTCGCGACGCCACTGCAGAGAAAGACGCCGCCTACAAAGCCACCCTGCAGTCGGTTGTAACGCGCGCTGCTAAGGAGCGATACAAAGAAAAGAGGAGGGAAGAGAGACATATTTTCAGGCGGAAAAAAATAGAGGCAGAAAAGCGCGAGCAAGAGAAGATTGAGATGTATGGTGACAGGAATGAGGCCCGAAAATTTTTCGAAAAAATAAGACGCCTTGCCGATGGTTTTAAAACCGGGGCCTCTTCCTGCAAGGATGAAAACGGGAATCTAGTGACAGATGTCCAGAGTACACTGACGTTATGGAGGGAACACTTCTCTAAGCTTCTAAATGGCGACGCTGACAACAATCCCGCCAATAGGGATAATATTCCGGATACCCCAATTTCGGATGAAAGCGTCGAAGTTCCGCTGCCCGACTATGATGAAGTTCAGACAGCTATAGCTTGGCTTAAAAATAACAAAGCCGCAGGAGCTGATGGCTTACCTGCTGAGCTGTTTAAGAACGGAGGCGAAGCTCTACTTAAATGCATTCACGAGCTTCTATGCAGAATATGGTCGGAAGAATGCATTCCGAACGATTGGAATCTCGGTGTGCTCTGCCCAATCCACAAGAAAGGCGATCCCACTATCTGTGCCAATTACCGTGGGATAAGCATTCTTAATATCGCATATAAGGTCCTGTCGAGCATTTTATGTGAAAGATTGAAGCCCATTGTAAACGAACTGATCGGACCTTATCAGTGTGGCTTCAGACCTAGAAAGTCCACCATCGACCAGATTTTCACGCTACGACAAATCTTGGAGAAGACTCAAGAAAAACAAGTCGACACCCACCATCTTTTTGTCGACTACAAAGCCGCCTTCGACAGCCCAATAAGGAAGCACCTGTACTCCACCATGTCTGAATTTGGTATTCCTGCAAAACTAATACGACTTTACAGGATGACACTGAGCAACACCACCAGAGGTAAGGACCTCTCCCCACCATTTATTACCAAACTAGGTTTCAGACAAGGTGATTCCTTATCGTGCGACTTTTTCAACATTAATTGAATCCAGCATTAATTCAACCAACGACATCAGCATTGAGATCAAACGAAGAATAACTCTTGCCAACAGGTGTTACTTTGGGCTCAGTAGGCAATTAAGAAGCAGAGCCCTCTCTCGACGAACGAAAATCACGCTCTATAAATCGCTCATCATGCCCGTCCTACTTTACGCATCACAAACCTGGACGCTGAGCAGTTTAGATGAAAAGACTTTAGGAGCATTCGAGAGAAAGATTCTTCGTAAGATCTACGGACCAATCTGCGTCAATGGCGAGTACCGAATACGGTGGAATGATGAACTGTATGAGCTGTACGCTGACATCGACGTAGTCAAGCGCATTAAAATCGGGCGGCTTCACTGGCTTGGTCATGTTCAGCGCATGAAAGACGATGCTCCAGTGAAAAAAATATTCGATTCGGTACCCAGCGGCGGTCAACGCAGAAGAGGACGACCGCATCTTCGTTGGAAAGACCAAGTAGAGGACAACCTGACGAAGCTTGGAATTTCCAACTGGCGCCAGCAAGCGAAAGACAGAAATGACTGGCGCAAATTCTTAGATGAGGCCAAGACGTCGGTCTTGTACATACATACGGTTGTAGCGCCAACTAAGTAAGTAATTAAGAACATTTAAATTAAAGAAAATTTTAAAATTTTTTTCCTGTGTACGAGGCCTGTTCAAAAAGTTGTCTGCCTTCAAAGTTGGGCGTCGAAAAAAAGGTATGCTGCTTGCGGCCCGGATAGCTGGACTTCGGATCATCTGAAATGGAAAAGTAAACGGCGTTAGATTCAGTACAGATGTAATTCTGGACCCTACCTCAATCATAACTTTGCGATTATTTTTTACAAAATGGCGGTTCTTGAAAAATTAAAAACCTATTTTGGGTTTTTTTTTTAGTTTAGTGTAAAAAAATAGTAAAAAATTGTTTAAAATTGTGATTGAGGTAGAGACTAGAGTGGTGACAATTCTGCATCGATTGCACTTTGTTTCATCAAAATCAATTCAGAACTACGGACGCAATCTGGGCCGCAAGCTCGAAAAACGTGGTTTTAAGATCAACGCGTTTAAGTTTGAAGTTATATTTTTGCATAAAAAAAAATTGAAATGAAAAATTTGAGCATCAAAAATCAAAATCGTTTCATCAAAATCGGTTCAGTAGAACCGGAGAAAAGTGACTTCGAAGTTCAAAAACGTGATTTAGAAAACTTTCAAAGAAAATTTTAGGCAATTAAACATTTTTTTTTTGTGAAATACTTACATATATCAATCTGCAATGCCAGCCCCATAAAAAACTCCTTCCACTTCTTCAAAAAATGAGGACTCAGCGGCTCTTTGTGCTCTTCGGGCAGTTCTACCTTCTTTTAATGCGGCCAGAGCCTCGGACCTTTTCAAACGTTCTTCGTTCCGAGACATAGCAAAATCATATGTGACGTTGCCAATCGGGATGCCCATTAGGGTCATTATTTGAAGTATTGGCAAAAAACTTCGTTAAATATGATAGTTGCAGTATATTGACAATCTCAATAGTGCGTGCGCCGGTGTGCATATGCTTCGGTGCGAATGACAGCACTGTGTTGAAAGGTTCGTTGCTGTTTTGAGTTTCGGAGCCAAGGCATCTGTTCAACAAATCATCGGCTGACAGTGCTTCGTAAATAGGTTTGATTGCTTCCTGGACTCTCTGATTTAGTGGTGCATAAGTATGCTTAAAGCTTGTATGCGGAGCTTCATCAGTCGAGATTTTGTGCAAAAACGTTGCCCAAACAGCCTTCTTCATGTCAGCAACCGACTCTGGATAATAACGTATAGCGGGGCCATAATATGGTGTTAGTTCAGAAATGACTTTATCTGTGAGTTTGCCTGCACCCTTGCCGCCAATGCATCTATTCTCTTTTTTGGCCTTGCGGAGTCTGGTGCCCATTCTTTTTTTTCGACGATTGGGTCGCCATCGTACGGATCGTCGCACATACAGGTATTTCAACGATCTGGGCGGCCAAAATTATTTTTGTGCTTAAATGCAGATATCTTGTCGAGTACAACAAGACTCTGTTCCTGAAATTTGCGAAACCCTCTAAAATCTTGAGTTACAGGTAAAAAACCGGGTTACGGGTAAAAAACTGATTTTGAATTTCTCAGTGGATTTAGAAAGAAGAAACTAAGAAACCATTTCGAAGATATGAAAATGATATTTATGTAATATTGAAACATCTATGTGTATTCCTCCAGCAAACTAACTTTTCCAAAAAAAATTGGCTATTTATCAACTTTGGAGATGTTTTTACACACTTTTTCATTTAGGAACCGTATAACTTAAGACTGTAATATAAAATTATGTTTATTTATGAGTAAAATGCAGCTTTGGCTTAAAACATCCATTAAAAACATCCTTTTGCATCTGTCGCTTGACTCCCCGAAAGATTTCTGAGGTCGGCCAGGTTGATTTTGAGACGATTCCACTGGAATTTCTATGGTCCTTTGAAGCCATGAGTCATTGTACTTAAAAAATGTTTCCTCTTTGCTGGGAGATTTCGTCCACCTTTGTTTAAATTGGCTTTTAAAGTGAGCAAAGTTACGCTTCAAGCTAGCTAATTGCTCTTTATTATAGCCTTTATATGCGAACAGTTGATTATTTAAACATTTTAGCTTACCATCAATAGAAGGCACACCTGAACTCTTCACTTGGTCGAAAAGAGTTTTACGCTTCACCATTTTGACTCCCGAAACAATGATAAATAATTTTTTCGAATTTTACTATTGGAATATATTTATTATTTCAACTTTTAGGCACAACTTGTCGTGGTAAAATTTCTAGAACAAGTGAAGTAGTATATATAAAAAAACTCAACAGAAGCGTGTACACAGCAAAAAACAAACAACTATAAAACAAACTAACAATTACACATTAGCTGTCTCTCTTCAATTTCAATATACATAGATCAATGTTGCTTTTGCTATGTACACGAATTTCACAACACTTATTATAATAGGGGTATTCACGATTCAGTGCACTTGCCTGTGCAGTTGAGGACTTGAGGACTTGTGCAGTTAGGTTTTCGTGAACACACCACCATCACCATTTCAAAGCTGTCAACATTTTTCAATGCACACAAGTGCACAACTGCTCAAGTCCTCAAGTTGAAGGTAATAGTAGAAAAGCACTTGTGCAGATTTTTGACGTACGTACAATTTGTTTTTGTAAAGTGCACAAGTCCTCAACTGCACAGGCAAGTGCACTGAATCGTGAATGATGTTTAAGAGTTACCACTTATTATAAAAAAGCTTTTGAAATCCAAAATGTTTAAAGTATCAAAAAAGTGCTTATCCGGGACTATTCGGGAAAAATTTTTTGGTACTTCATTAAAGGAAAGATTGAATAATGCTAAACAAAAAAAATTATTGCTTGATCTACCTTGATAACATATCAAAAAGCTTCTTGAAAAATAAATTCAACAAAAATTTACTACGAAAAGAAGGTTACTTTCAATCAATAAAAAACCAGCATTGATATGACTAATTATATGTTGTAAAATGATTTTTTATAAGTCCATTATATGAAGTACTAGGATCCATCATTTTTTCCTTGTGCGATTAACTTGTTTTGCTAATATTTACTATGAAAACCGGTTGTTTTGTAAGGGAACCGAGTACTATTACGAGAACTCTATGAAACACTCAACTCTATGAAACACTCTAATGTTCTTTGGAATCTCTTTTAACGCAGTGACTATTTTTTTTTTGCAATATTATTCCTACTTTGACTTTTGGGCTTTTGGCCGCCCAGAACGAGCAAGTACCTCTATGTGCGTCGTCTATAATAGCTTTGAATATTTTTGAGTCGCCATCGCCGATATACTTGTAATATTTTACGCCATGCTTTTGGATTGATATGGCGAACATTTTCTTTATCGCATCCACCTCCATCTTCACAGATACGTTAAACATTGTTGCGTCGCACTGTGACCATGAGACCTGTGACCTGTGACAATGGCATCTTTCTCTTCTTTCGCGGCTTTTGAAAGTGTATTCATAGATCGCGCTTGCAGCTGTATGAAAGTTCTCCAGGGCAGTGTAGTATAACGAGAGTTACCCACACCTCTGCCGATATCCCTGAGGCCACAAAACGTGTTAATGCCTTTTGGTCCAATGCCTAAAAGCCTCATGGCAAAAATCAACGAAGAAAAAATCTATATAGTGGTCGGGAAAGCGCAGTGAACACCAATTTTGAAGCTAATTCCATATGGCGATGCTTTTTTAAACACGCTTTTTCCTTCACATTGGGCACATATCACCAGATTAGCAATCACCGAGAAAACTGTATAAAACTCCAAAATGCAATTCTCCGTTTTGTTGTCAATGCTTATGTCTTCGTTTTCATTATTTTTAAATTTTTTGCCGATGTACTTGTGAATTCGGTTTCCTCATCTCTTTCGTGTTGGTTACCACGAAACTGGAGTTTCAAGGGAGTTTCAAGGGAGAGTTTTTCGATTGCTACCGGTGTTTTTTTTATTTTTATTTCTATTACATTTTCTAACCATTGTCTTTAGAACAAACAAACATTTTTATCAAAACTATACTTTTCAAAACTGTGTGCGCGCGAGTTACGAGTTCCCACCACCAGCAACAACAACAACAGCTACAACACCGCAATATATAACAACAATTGTAAGAACGCAACGCCAACACAAAATATAATAACAACAGCAGCGCAACATCGAAATAAGAATAGCAACACCAGCGTAAAACATTCATGCAGCTACGAATAGAAGGAAGCGAACCAGACGCCGACTCAACATTATTTTAAGTTCAATATCTTTTTGTAACACAATTCTAAATAATTTTATTTGCGCCTTTTGTATTAATCCATTTAATCCAAAATATAATTTTTATTGTCAACTAAATTCCAAGAATCATCAATTCGCACCATTTGTATTGATCCATTTTTATTATAGAAATATTGTAAATTATAAGAAAAAGCTCAGTAATAAAGTAAATACTGTGGACGACACAGTAAATAAATTTTTTTTTATTCAATTGTTTAGGCCGCAACCTTAACTCGCGTGCGTCCGGTTTATAACTTAATTTAAAGTGAACTAAACGCTGCCAACATTCGAATACTTAAGCTCTAAAATGTGTGTTCATTTATTTTTAAAATGCGGATACAAACAAGTTATTACTAACTAAAGAACGCGTTGAACGAAATTCGGCGGTTGCTTCAAACCGTTGCATTCAAAAAGTAGCCAAATTAAGCAAATCGCATTTTGGCGAAAACATTGCTGGACAAAAAAGGACATATCCCTAAAGTATTTCGAATTTCCAAAAACCCTTTTAGGACGATATTCTCAAATATCCAAGCTATAAAAATCGAAAAAAAATTTTGCCAACCAGGAATACTCCCTTAATGTAAACTAAACTTTTTATTTTTAATAGACGACATAAAAATATGGATCCTGAAAACATATCAAAAGAACAATCACTAAGGAAAAGAATATGCATTGAAGAATTTTTACCAACGACAAACTCAAATATTGACGACCATACTCTACGATTTTTAGTAGATTCAAGTAAGTCTCAAGATATAAACATTAAAGTGGGACGAATTTTTGACCTAATCGGCTTCATATATTTTCAGAAAATACTCGTCAAAACAAATCCTTTTTCATCCCTAGGTTTTTTCTGCGACGTAACTTTTGACTTTGCCCGAGGATTTTTTAATTGGTACGACCAAGAGTGTCGCGACGCCACTGCAGATAAAGACGCCGCCTACAAGGCCACCCTGCAGTCGGTCAAGCTGCCAAGAAGATACAAAGACAAGAGGAGGGAAGAGAGTGAATCTATTTTCAGGCGGAAAAAAAGAGAGGCAGAAAAACGCGAGCATTAGAATATTGACATGTATGGCGACAGGAATGAGGCCCGAAAATATTTTTAAAAAATAAGACGCCTTGCCGATTGCTATAAAACCGGGGCCTCTTCCTCTTCGATAAAAACGGAAATCTAGTGACAGATATCCAGAGTACGCTGACGTTACGGAGGGAACACTTTTCTAAGCTTCTAAATGGCAACGCTGACAACAATCCAATATACAGTGGCTCACAGCTTATTTTATGCAGTGCATACTTTAAACTTTAGGGCTTTATAAAAACAAAACTAACAGGAATACAAAAGATAATATGGTGTCATTTAAAAGAGCAAAAAGTCTAGTTAATTAAAGGATTTTCATTAATTGTGAATACATATATTTAGTTGTATAAAAAATTAGAGAACAGAAAATACTGCTTAATTTCATCTCGCAGCTTATTTTATGCAGTCACTTCTCTCTGTTACGGTACTCTAATTCTGAGCTGTCTAACGGTACTTTCGTTAGCTATGCCTTCGTTCTATTTCTATAATTGCTTTGTGTTAGCTTTTTAGTCAGATTTTTTGCTTCAAGTGTCTGTTTCTATGATTATTTAAAATAGGAGCGCGCACAACGCTACAACAACGAGAATTGGTTATATACTATTTTAAAAATAGCAGCTCGCAGCGAAAAATTGCTGAAATGGTTAATATCAATTCCTCTACAGTGCAAAAGATCATCGAGCGCTTCGTTCATAAGAATCGATTGCACAATAAGAGCAAAGAAGCACCAAACAAAATTTTTAATGCAACCGACGAGCGGCATATTGTACGAAGATAAAGGCTAACCCGAGACTCTCAGCTCCGAAAATGGCTTTTGAAGTTCAAACTGACCTGAGCAAACAGTGTAGTGCTGAAACTATTCGACGTGTCTTGCGCAAAAAGAACTTTCATGGCCGAGTAACACGAAACAAGCCGTTTATTAGCCCCAAAAACATATTATGCAGTCTCAACTACGACAAAGAACATATGTCCAAGGCCCCAGAGTAATGGAATTCAGTTATTTTTGCAG
The DNA here is from genome assembly GCA_963920525.1 of Dichetophora obliterata. Lineage (NCBI taxonomy): Eukaryota > Metazoa > Arthropoda > Insecta > Diptera > Sciomyzidae > Dichetophora > Dichetophora obliterata. The sequence goes on along the minus strand of OY986439.1, from coordinate 162,408,311 downwards.
ATAAATCGAAGATCAATTTATTCGGTTCAGATGGTTTGTGCTATATGTATATGCTATACCAAATACCGAGGTCAACAAAAAAAACTTAAAACAAACCGTGAAACATGGCGGTGGCAGCGTCATGGTTTGGGCCTGAATGTCAGCTGCTGGTACTGGGAAGTTGCCGTTTATTGAAACAACAATTTACAAATTTAAGTACCTACAGATCCTGAAGAACAATTTGTTGCAGAGTGCAAAGGTTCTGGGTATAAAATTGAATATCCGATTTTACCAGGATGACTATCAAAAGCACAATGCGGGTATTGTGCAAACCAGGCTAATATACAACTGCCCACAATTGACGCCGCCAGCACAGTCGCCAGACCTTAATGTTATTGAAAATGTGTTGTCTTCATTGGAAAATAACATCCGGAAACATCAAATTTCAAACAAAAACCACCTGAAAGAGATATTAAAAACGAAGTGGGCGAATATTTCGCCAACTATCACTCAAAAACTGGTCGCATCAATGCCAAACCACCTTAGATTTGTTGTGAACAACAGGGGCTATCATACCAAATAATAAAAATATCAGATATCATTAATCAATACGAAAAATTTATAAATAACAAGTGACTGCATAAAAAAAGCTGTGATATGAAATTAAGCAGTATTTTTTTGTTTAATTTTAAGCCAACTTAATATATATTTTTACAATAAATTAAGTTAATTTAGTAAACTAAACATCTGGTTCTTTTAAATGATACTATATTATTTTTCTGGTGGCGACCGTAGCCTAGTGGGTAGAGTGCGTGGCTCCTAAGCTAAAGAACCGCGGTAGCCCGGGTTCAATTCCAGCTCAGACAGAAAGTTTTTTCAATTGAAATAATTTTTCTGTTCGGTCGTCACCTCTCTGCAGACAATGGCAAACCTCGGAGAGTAAAAATTGCCATGTAAAGCTTCTTGAGAACATAAGCCGTTCGGAGTCGGCATTAAATACGTAGGTCCAGTTCTCGGTCATTTGTGATCAAACATTTAATAACACGCACAACACAAGTGATCAATAGAAGCTAGGTCAAAGTCCTTCCAAGGGCTGAAATGGCCAGTTTATTTTATTTTTATATATATTATTTTTCTATTCCTGTTAGTTTCGTTGTTATAAAGCCCTAAAATTGAAAGTATGCACTGCATAAAATAAGCTGTGAGCCACTGTAGATGATATTCCGGAAACCCCAATTACGGATGACAGCGTCGATTATGATGAAGTTCTGACAGCTATAGCTCGGCTTAAAAATAACAAAGCCGGGGGAGCTGATGGCTTACCTGCTGAGCTATTTAAGAACGGAGTCGAAGTTCTATTTAAATTAATTAATTTTAATTTTAATACAAGAATTGCGGAATCATCAGAAACAATGCTATATACAAACACTAACATAATTTGCGAACTGTTAGAAATATATGATCACGATCCAATAATGGTAAAAATAAATAGAAAATAAAATCTTGATATGCAAATAAAACAAAATAGAATATCATGGGAAAATTATAGCAGTGAATCATTATTGCATTTGTTGCGATACTACGACTATAATGTCTCAAATAATCTATATACTATTATATAAAAGGAGACTCACGAAATTGATCCAGAATAAACTCGGTAACAGCTGAACCGATTTTGATAATTCTTTTTTTATTCGATTCCTATGATAATATAGATTGTTATAGCTTACTAAGGTTTTCGAACAACTTATTCTTTAATTATTACAAAATCACGCATTTTATTTGATGCCTTCATTCAACCAGCAGCACAATATAACAGCAAACAAAGCTTTTCTCTCTTTGTCGCGAGAGCTTCTCTCAATATAACACGGCAGCCATATTGTGTAGTTAAGATCATGGTAGAAGAATACAGGTATATGCACCAGATGAGTTTAAAATCGCACTGAAAAATTGGCCCTAAGAGATTTAATTTCCGTATTTATTATTATTGAGTAAATGAAATGTACCAAAAACGCTTTGGTAGGAGGAAAGTAGACAATATGTAAAATTGTACCAAAAAAGTACAATTGTACCGAAAATATCAACCCTGATTTAAAACAATGTTAATCAAGTTGAGAGCGTGCAGAAATGTTTCTCTCTGAGCGAAAACTTCATATAAAAAAAAATTGTAGAAGGATAGAGGTATATGCAGCGCTGACTGTGCTCTCTTTCCATACTGCCATGTCTGTCAAATTTAGCTGTGTGGCGAATGGAAACAAAAGAAAATAAAGAAAAAGTTTTGCTTCGTTTTGACAATTCCGGCAGTATGCTCTCATCTGGTGCATATACCTGTATTCTTCTACCATGAGTGAATCCAGCTTTACTTTCAGGGAGATTCTTGCTTTCATACAGTGTTGATTAATTTTCTTTGCAAATGTTTTGAGGGGAGTTGCCAGAATTTAGTTATAAGCATTAAGTATGTTTTACAGCCTTGCCAGCCAGCTTTTCCCCACTTGAGATTGTGTTAGTCTATCTATACGAATATATAAAAGCGTTGTGACACTGCACGGATGATCACGCAAGAACCACTGAACCGATTAACACGATATAGGTATCAAGCGATTTTTTATTTCAACTTAGTCGTAATATGCTATGTTAGATTTGCCACGTCTACTTTTCATGCCCACTTTTTGCAAAAAATGCTATATTTCAGACAATTTTGGTCGTATGAGACTAGAATTTGGTAATTTAGTTCATACGTAATGCTCGTATCTATACTTTATTTCGCAGTATTATACTGTAATTTCAATTCAAATACTGCATACTGCATTTTTCCCCAAAATACTGTATTTTACTATACTGTTTTTTCGCTGGAGAAAAAAATTAAATTTTAATTTTTTTAACGCTCCGAAATTCAACTTAAATTCAAAATATCAGACACAACAATGGCAACACAGTCAAAGCGAATTCAAACGTTGCGAATATTGACACATGTAAACGGCGAAAATCGAAGCGTACATAGCAACATATCATATATAGCTGTCTCTTTCTTTCCCTTTTAATTGTTGCCTTGTCATTATTCTTTCATATTCAACGCGCGTCACTTGGAGTTTGCTCTCGATTACTAATTTAGAAGAATAAAAAATGTCAAAAACAAAAGCTAAAAATATATTGACCGAAAAACTTCGTGAAAAGTATTCCTTTCTCGAAAAAGCAGCAAAAAGTGAAAGTGATGTTTTTTACAGAGTGTGTAGAAGTACATTTTCAATTGCATCTGGTGGTAACGCGGATATTACGCGACATGTTACGGCAAAAAAACATAGACATGCTTTAAATGCTGCTTCTGCCAGCACGTCCATAAAATCACATTTTACGTCGGATTTGGATGCACATATAGCGGCAATGGAAGGAGTGTGGGCCTATCATGTGGTAAATTCCAATCACAGTTTCAAGTCGTCGGATTGTGCCACGAAAATATTTAAATCGTGTTTTCATATCAAAAAGTTTTCGTGTTCTCAGAAGAAATGTCAATCAATAGTCGTCAATGTTTTCGCATCGCACGCCCAAAAATTGCTTGAACAAGATTTGAAAGAATGTAGTTTTGTATCAATCTACACTGATGCATCGAACCATGGAAATATTAAACTTTTTCCCGTGCTCGTTCGATATTTCATTCCGACTGTCGGTGTACTTGTTAGAGTTTTGAATCTAACCGAAGAAGCTGGTGAAACTTCTACTATTATATCCGAGCTCATAGAATCGGCCGCGAGTAAATTCGATCTGAAGTTGAAAATCGTTTGCTTCTGCGGCGACAATGCAAAAGTTAATTTTGGTGGAGACACTCGTGGCGGCCAGAATAATGTTTTTTACCGATTAAAGCAGTAGCTTCCGCATTTGATTGGCATCGGCTGTGTCGCTCACATTACACAGAACGCATTAAAATTTGCATGTGACGAGATACCATTCGACGTAGAATGGGTTGTTGTCAAAATATATTCCCATTTTTACCGTAATACTGTACGCGTGACGGCACTGAAAGAATTTTGTCAAGATGCAGATGTGGAATATGACAAATTGCTCGGATATGCAAAAACACGATTCTTGGCTCTTGCACCAGCTATCAAACGTATTTTGGAACTCTATGATGCTCTCCAATCGTATTTCCTTGCACATGAAAGAGGAGAAAAGCAGCTGAAGGAGTTTTTGAGAAACGAATCATCGAAATTTTGGTTGATGTTCGTGCAAGAACAGGTAAAAAACTTTTTTATTATGTAATTCTGACAACTTCACTTAACTTAATATTTTCCTCTATTTTTTTAGGCTGAATTGTTCGTTAAATACGTGCTAAAGATTGAAGGTGATGATGTCACGGCAATTGAAGTGGCACAATCTTTGAATGACCTTGAAGGAACACTGAAAATGCGGAAAGAAGATGATTTTTTTGTCACCAGCAACAGCAGCTGAGAAAAAAAGACTTATTGACGATGGATACAATTCAGAAGAGATGGCTGCTATCTGCAACGAATTTTTCGGTAATATTTTGCCTGCTTTTGTACAGCTCTTCAATGATTTGATACTAATTTTTTCTACTAATTTGCAGACTCTGCACTCTCCTATTTCCTCCTTTGGGCAGCACCATTTCAGCCGCTGAAACTTTTTGCGTGGGCATCATTGAAAGAAACACCAAAATGGAGTGATGTACAAGAGGTTATGAACAAGTTGAGCGAAAACAATCTGTGCAATGCCAACGAAAATGCCGCAAATTTGCACTCGCAATTCCGATATGTTAAAAACTACTGTACGAGTGAGAAAATCTCGCAGTGGAAGGTTGGCAACGTTTCGATTGTGAATTGTTGGGTCGAAATATTTACTCATTTCGAAAACGTTGATTGTGAATACAAAGAAATGGCTACGATCGTTGAATACATTCTATGCTTGCCAGCCACTTCAGCATCGGTCGAGCGAATCTTTGCTGCGGTAAACAAAACATGGACATCAGACAAAACTCGATTGGATGTGGAAACGTTGAAGGCGATTATGATCGTAAAATGTAACTTGAAGTATGAATGCGTTGATTTCTACAAATACCTTAAAACAAAGCCGGACTTGCTTCGTCAAATTTCTATAAAGGATAAATACAAAAGTTGAAAGTTACTAATTAGCTCTTTTCTGTAATTTTCATTGAATAAAATGAATACTGTAAAAAATACTGTTTTTTGAAAATTGAAATACTGTATTTTTCGGATATTTGAGGCAAATATACTGTATTTTGACCAAATCAAGATACGAGCATTATTCATACGGCTACTTTCGGCAACTGTTCTAAAAATGGCGAATATTTAAAATTTTTTCCGAACAGCATGAAAATTCGTATATACAATAGTAGTAAGGTGGTCTGCGGCAGGACAACGTCTGCCGGGCAATACTATACATCAATAAGAATGCTGTATATATCAGAAAATTCTGATCGTCATGCATTGATGTTTCAAACGGAAACGTCTAGCATGTGTTTTGTTCGAAGATCAATTTACACTTTTACAAATTCACAAAACGATCATAAAAATTTCATTGAATTGGGTCAGGACAAAGTCTACTATAACTATAACGTTAACTATGAATATATAGATAAGGAAAAAGACTAAAACATAGATTTATGTATATAACTTTAGAATAGTTAGAAATATTTGAAATATTTTTCACAGAATTATTTATTAAGCTTTATTTGAAAATGTTTTTCACATAAATTAGTCTTTAAGCTGTAGAACATTGCAAAAAAATATAATAAAAGCATTTTAGGCAAATTCATAGAATTCAAAAAATCATAGAGGGGATAGGTGGCCAATGATTTTTAATAATAGACACTGTTTGCGTCAAAAAATATTACTTTTTGCAGATAAATTATGTTGTATGAAAGAATAAGAAAAATGAAAATAAAAAAAAATTAAAAATAAAAAAAATATGTACAACAAAAGTAACTCTTGGCCTATTTTTGAGTACAAGTTGGATATTTAGAGGTTCTTTGAAAACAACATAAAACATTGTATTGGTGAGGCAACAGTAAACCTTTTTCCCATTTTCCCAATTTACTTAATTGAACTTTCAAACAAAGAAAATTTGATGAAAATCGATTTGAAAATGGCGGAAATGTTTGCTTGCTAAGTCAAAATATGAAATTTCAATCGTTTTTTCTCATTTTGAGGCTTAAGAAAATGAGTTATACTGAGGAAATCTATAGTTTTGAGATATCGCAATGATTTAAATGTCATAATAACAGGTTTTTTTTAAACATACCTAATATCCGTAAAAAATATTTCCGAAAAGAAAAGATTTTAATTTTTTCCGTTAATTTTATTAATAAACAACTGTCCATACAAAAATGCATTGTTGTGCATTGAGAAAGTCTATAGTTTTTGAGATATAGCCATAGTTGGATGTCATTATAACGGTCTTTTTTTAAAATTTAAGAATATTTTTATTTTCAGAATATACCACAGGCGAAGCAGCGGGTATTTGCTAGTATAAACATAAACGAAAAAGTGCATATATTAGCAAACTGTACATTAAACTCTATGCGAAAAATTAACATGCGAAAAAGAAATAAATGTGAAACTGAAAGACAAATAGTACGATCGCGAGCTGACTAATTTAAACAAAGATAAATATGAAATTGTAGTGTATTACACAATTAAACTAAGCATTATCAATTTTATAATTATGTTTAGAATTATGTAATCTAAGCATATTTTTTTGGCTGCACGAATCAGAAGTCTAAGTTAATTTTATATCGCACTCGCACTAATGCTACTTTTACGTTTTACAGTAGATTTAAGTTTATTTATGTAAAATTAAATTAATAACTGCTTTACAAAAAAAGGGATATACAGGGTCCGCCATCTAACTTTTTTTTTCAACTAGTGCTTATTTCGTGAATGGTAACACTCAGCTCATGCCTGATTTGACAGATAACACGGTGCGACAGTCCAAAATACCTGGGAAGTGTTACCATTTTTCTTGTAGGTATTGTTGAGTATAACAAGACTGCATACCAGAAATTCGCCAAACACCCCCAAAATCTTGACTTACCGTTAAAAAACCAGTTTTTGTACCTTTGCGCACTTATAAGGCTGTAACTTAGCCAACGATGCACTGATTTTCAGTTTCTTACCAGATTCCAGAAGAAAAAATTTAGGCCTTTTTAATGATTGACATACTGTTAATAAAAACTTGATAAATCTATTTGTCCGGCAAACTTTTTTAAAATTTTCCAACTTTCACGATTTTTGTACACACTATTTTATATAGACACCAACTTTCTGTTAATGTACTAAACAAACACGTTTATTAAAAATCACGACGCAACTTAGTTTTTAAAAATCGGCTAGTAATTGAATGAGTTATTGATAAAAACAAAATTTTTGCAAAAATGCCTACACAACGTTTTTCGTGTTCTTTTGCACATTTTTTATAGGAGCACAGATAACTTAATATGATATCTGTAAAACTATGCCGATGACTGATATCTTTTGAAAAGTAACAAATGTAGCAAATTTATTAGGTTTTTCGTACATTTAATATTAGTTGCACACTATTTTTTATTAAGAAGTAAATTTTTTTATATGAAATGTTTTTCAAAGTAATAAAGCTGTGAGAAACAAAACGTCAAATGAAGAAACGAAATTACATATTCCTGGCATAAGTTAAGTTCTTATATTGTGGTTATATTCGCATATTGTGGTTGCAATTCTAACTTGTGCTCAATTTTTTTAAATGCAGAAATTTTAAAGGCATTACTTAAGAGATATATTTTGTTTTTGTGGACTTTTTTTCTAGCGAATCATCAAACAGCAGGTTGCGCTGTCGAACATTTTACCTACAATCGCGTTTCTTTCTATGCTCTTTGCGCTCTCTTAAGTTATGCTTTAAAAAATTGGAGCATTTCAAAAAATTAGAAGAATTGGAAGAAGTAAAAATTACAACAATATACAACAATATACATTGTTTTTGTTGACGTTTTGTTAATCACTTCTTTATCACTTTGAATCTGTTTACATAAAAAAAAGTTTGCAATTGGACAACAATCGCGTGCAATTAAAATTAAAATGTGTGACAAACGTAATAAATTTTGTTATATTTGTGGGTTATTTACGGATTTCAGTCATCGGCGTGATTTTAAAAACAATGTTGGAGTGGTGGAAGTGTACAACAAACTCTTCAATCGCTCTTATAATACCAGTCGGTGGTACGAGCCCGAAATTATTTGTGAATATTGCACTGCAACATTAAAAAAAATTAAAGTTCAACCTTCAATTGTTTTGCCCTTTTCGGCGCCTATGACTTGGCATCATCAGTCATATCATAAACGAGATGATTGCTATTTTTGCCAAACCAATGTGTCGGGCCACAGTTTTAAAACGCGCAAAAACATTAAGTACGCAAATGTTGTAACAGTTACGAAGGCAATATCTGGGAATAATGATGTTCCGACAACAAGCAAATCTACTGATGTAACTGATACAGATTTTGAACAAGAAGAGTTCCTTCCATCCAATTCGAAGTCAACGGAACGGCATTATGTTTCAAATCTAGATTTCGCCGACCTAGTGCGCGATTTACATATGTCAAAACGAGATTCTGAAATTCTTGGGTCGCGATTAAAGCAGTGGAATTTGGTGGAAGAAGATTTTCGTATAACATCTGGTAGAAAAATGGACCGTACTTTGATATTTGAAGAATGTTTTAAGACTGATGAGAATGATAAGAATTTAGTGTATTGCGTAGATGTACCCAATCTATTCTCTGCCTTGAATCACAATTATTCATCGATGGAATGGCGACTTTTTATTGATGGTTCATGTAAAAGTAAGTATTGTTGGAGAAATTTGTGATTTTTTACTCCTTTATATGAAATATGTAATGTTATACCTAGGCTTGAAAGCTGTTTTACTGCATAACGAAAATCTGTTACCATCAGTTCCAATCGCATATGCGACTAACACAAAGGAAACTTACGAAGTTATGGAAAAAATACTCCGGCTCGTCAGCTATGCCACGCATAAATGGAAAATAGTCTCCGACTTAAAAGTTTTAACAATTTTATTTGGTATGCAAGCTGGTAATACAAAACATCCGTGCTATCTTTGTGAATGGGATAGTCGCGCACGGAATCGCTATGATCGCAAAGAATGGTCAACTCGTCAGTCGCATCAAATAGGCAGGAAGAACATTTTAAACATCCCATTTGTTAAAGCTGAGGATGTTATTCTGCCACCACTGCATCTAAAGCTGGGATACATGAAACAATTTGTTAAAAAACTGGATGTAAACAGCGACGCTTTTTGTCATCTTAAAGCGGTGTTCCCAAAACTAAGTGAAGGCAAAATAAAAGGAGGTATTAATTTATTTGTTTCCATATGTAGTACTTTTTTCATAGTTTTTATCTGTTTTGATGAATTTTAGGTATTTTCATTGGACCTCAAATTCGTCAAATTATGAGAGATGTAAACTTTATGAGCAAGTTAAGTTCTGTTGAAAAACGTGCCTGGAAGAGTTTTGTTGCACTATGTGATAATTTTCTTGGTAATCACAGAAGCGACGACTATGTCGCGATTGTTAATGAATTTTTGGGTGCGTATGGTGGAATGGGCTGCAACATGTCCATAAAAATTCATTTTCTGCATTCGCACTTGGACTTCTTCCCAGACAACCTGGGTCAGTTCAGCGATGAACAAGGCGAACATTTTCACCAAGAAATGGCTACAATTGAAAAACGCTTTGAAGGAAAAAATAAAGTAAAAATGATTTCAGAATATTGCTGGTCACTTCGAAGAGAAACACATGATGCTGAATAAAAAAAAAACGGACCTGCAAACATTTTTGAGTTCAATGACCAATACTTGTATTTTTGCAAAATTTTGGTTTTAATAAAAACTTCAATAACTCAGTCAATAATTACTGGATTTTTAAAAACAAAATTGCGTTTTACTCATTAGAAAACGTCCCTTTTGAATCAATCAAAGAATAGTACGGTTCCATTATAAAATAATGTGTGGAATCATCGCCGAAGTTGGAAAATGGCGAAAAAAATTAAAAAAATATCTGTTTGCTGGACAAATACACACAGACTTCTCAAATTTTCTTAAATATAAAGATATCGTTTGAAAGGTCTAGGTTTCTTCTTTTTAAATCCGGTGAGAAAATGAAAATCGGTTGATTATCAACTGACTTACAGGCTTACAAGCGCGCAAAGGTACGCAAAACCGGTTTTTTAACCGGATTTCAAGATTTTGGGGGTGTTTGGGAAATTTCAAAAGCAGATTCTTGTTGTACTCAACAACGCCTACCAGGAAAATAGTATCATTTCCCAGGTATTTCTACTTTAGTTTTTTTTGTATCACTGTGTAATTAGTTTTATCCTTCCGCTGAACGAATATGGTTGTGTATACGCTTGAACAGCGCTGAGAAGTGGGCCTGCGATCGACTTACAGAAGATGCCGATTTTGCCAAAAAATCATCTTTTCAGATGAAGCTCATTTTGATCTTGGCGGGTATGTAAACAAGCAAAATTGTCGCATTTGGGGCACAGAAAACCCGCACGCATACATTAAAAGCCGCTGCACCCAAAACGAGTCCCTGTTTGGTTCGGATTTTGGTCCAGAGGCATAATTGGGCCATTTTTCTTCGAAAATGAGCAGGGAGTGGCCGTTACAGTCAATGGCGATCGTTGTCGGGCCATGTTGTTCACAAAAATTGAAGAGGAGGATATTGGCAACATTTGGTTTCAACAGGACGGCGCTACGTGCCACACAGCCAAAGCTACACTCGATGTTTTGCGCCCTGTTTTTGAAGATAGCATTATCAGCCGCAGAGCTGATGTCGTTTGGCCACCTCGGAGCTGTGATGTGACACCGTTGGACTATTATTTGTGGGGTGCCCTCAAAGATAAGTGTTACGCCGACAAGCCAGAGACAATTGACGCTTTAAAGGACAATATTCGTGAAGCCATTGGTGAAATACAGCTGCACACAATCGATAATTAGCTTAAAAATTGGACCGATCGTGTAGGCTACTGCATGGCCAGCCGAGGCAGCCATTTGAATGAAATTATTTTTCATTATTAACCGGAAGGATTGTACTTTCAAATAAAAAAATAAATTTGAGAAAATATTCAGTAGTTTTTTTGTATAGAATTTTTAAAAAAAAAGTTATTTGGCGGACCCTTTATAACCCAGTTTTTGGTGAATAAAAGTCCGAGTTAATTTGGATTTTACACAAATAAAATCAAATTGTTTTAATTCCGCCTGGTGGCCTAAGATCAGTTATTCAATAAGTGCGGCCTGGTGGCCAACACAATTATATAGCGTGGCTCGCTGAAATCAGCCTACAATAAGAAACAATAAATATCAATATCCCTACATAGCGATCCTGCAAACGATCCTGCAAACAATCTTAGTAAAAGACACATTTGAAAAAATAAATGGAGAAACATAAGATAGACCAAATATTTAAAAAGTGGGAGAAATACTCCGAGGATATCGAAAGATTGGTTGAATAAACAGCAACAAACACTATACGTACCAGTATCCATAACCGGAAAAGTGATCGACGCACCTGTATATAATGCGACACCAAAAAACGCAGGCCCACAACCTCGTTCACTTGAAGCCTACAGAAAACGCCAACAGGCATACCAAAAAACGTTAAATACTTATAGAGAAGCAACATCAGCCAAAACAAAAAGCCGAGCGGGAAGGAAAGTGAAGTCTAGATAAAAACTGGCAGATTTATACACAACAAATACACAACTTAGTTAAATACTACCAAATTTAAAAAAAAAACTAGCAACAGACAATACAAAAAGGATAGTCAAAGGATAGCAAAATTAGAAGAAATTGAAGAAATTAATTTGAGAATAAATGAATTATTAGAGCACCTAGATTAAGATGAGGATGCAACAGAAGCCAGAAATAAATATACACAAATAAAAAGCACATTAATAGAAATTTTAAGCTCAATAGAAAAGGTTAAAATGACAGAATTCAACACAGACACGACCCTAAAAGCCATACCTTTATTAACGGGAGATCACAAAGAATTAGATAGTTTCTTTAAAATAATAGAAATAATAAATTCAACCTTATCAGCAGGTGGAAAATCACAATTATTAGAGTTCGTTTTCCATGTAAAACTAAGTCAAAACGTAAAGACATCAATTATAACAGAACCAACCAATTTATCTGAATTAACGACCCAACTTAAAACACGATATAAAAACATAAAAACGATACCCCAAATTTATACATCCTTGACAAACCTTAACCAGGGTAAAAAATCAGTAGAAAACTACCAAGAAAGACTAATAACTCTGACATCAGAACTTAAAGAAATACAAATTGACAACCTAGGTACCACAGCAACACATACTGAAAAAAAGGTAATAATTAAAATAAATTAATCATACGCTTTAAACATATTCAAAAATGGACTTATAGAAGATTTAAAACAAACAATATTTGCTGCACAACCAAAATCACTTACACAAGCAGTAAATCTTGCACTTGAGCTGGAAAAAACCAACACAGCCTCAATACTATATTATAAAAATATGGACCACAACCGAATTATAGCTACCATACAAACAATTATAACAACAATAAAGACAATAGACAGAATAAACCCCAATATTACCAACTATTATAACAACAGCTACCAGCGACAAAACCAGAACTATCAAAATGTCTATAACCGTAACACCTCCAACAGACACCAAAATAATAATGTCAACATTCGTAACAATATCAACAGTCACCAATATAATAATGTCAATAACCGTAACAATTTCAACGGACACCAAACTCACAATGTCAATAACCGCAATTGTAACAGATTTAATAATGATCACATTACAAACAGAAATCGCACTCAGCACATTAGAGCTATAACTGACGAGCATAGCAATGACAACGATACAAGCATGAATTAGCTTGACAATGATTATTTTACAAACAGAAATAGAACTCAGCACATTAGAGCTATAAGTGACGATCAGCGCAAGGACAACGACATATACATGAATCAGCGGGAGGGAAACTAGCGCGGCTCGAAATGCACAAGTTTTTCGGTCAGCCAAAATTAAACGTTTTTAAAATATCGGATAACAACACAAATTACATCATTTTAAATTACAAGAATAAGCATTTAACCTTTGTAATCGACACAGGTGCAGATATTTCTTTGCTAAAAAAAGTCAAATTGCACAGTACTGAATTCTACACTGACGAAGAATTTAAGTTAACGGAAATAACATATGAGGAAATTTTTTCTTTAGGAACAATTTATTTAAATCTCAAAACTGACAATAACAATTTCAACCATGAATTCCAATTAGTAATGAATAAATTTCCAATTCAAAATGACGGCATTGTAGGTAGAGATTTTTTTAAAAAAATTTATTTTCAAAATAGATTATGAAACCTTCACACTCTTTCTGTACTCAAAAAAAACCACCACAGTACTACCAATGCATGCAAAACCATTGCACCAATTAAAAATAAAAGTACTTCCCCGCACCGAAATAATCTTACTTACTTACTTAGTTGGCGCTACAACCGTATGTCGGTCTTGGCCTCATCTAAGAATTTGCGCCAGCCATTTCTGTCTTTCGCTTGCTGGCGCCAGTTGGAAATTCCAAGCTTCGTCAGGTTGTCCTCTACTTGGTCTTTCCAACGAAGATGCGGTCGTCCTCTTCTGCGTTGACCGCCGCTGGGTACCGAATCGAATGTTTTCTTCACTGGAGCATCGTCTTTCATGCGCTGAACATGACCAAGCCAGCGAAGCCGCTCGATTTTAATGCGCTTGACTATGTCGATGTCAGCGTACAGCTCATACAGTTCATCATTCCACCGTATTCGGTACTCGCCATTGACGCAGATTGGTCCGTAGATCTTACGAAGAATCTTTCTCTCGAATGCTCCTAAAGTCTTTTCATCTAAACTGCTCAGCGTCCAGGTTTGTGATGCGTAAAGTAGGACGGGCATGATGAGCGATTTATAGAGCGTGATTTTCGTTCGTCGAGAGAGGGCTCTGCTTCTTAATTGCCTACTGAGCCCAAAGTAACACCTGTTGGCAAGAGTTATTCTTCGTTTGATCTCAATGCTGATGTCGTTGGTTGAATTAATGCTGGATCCCAGATAGACGAAGTTCTTCACAACCTCGAAGGAGGTATTGTCAACGGTAACGTGGGTTCCAAGACGCTGGGACTGTTTGTTTGTTGACACCAAGTATTTCGTCCTATCTGCATTCACTGCCAGACCCATTCGACTTGACTCTCTTTCTAATCTGGAAAATGCTGCACTGACTTCGCGCGTATTATGGCCAATGATATCTATGTCATCAGCATACGCAAGCAGCATAACACTCTTGTAGAATATTGTGCCACTACGTCTCAGATCAGCAGCTCGGATGATCTTTTCCATCATTAGGTTGAAAAAGTCGCACGATAAGGAATCACCTTGTCTGAAACTTCGTTTGGTAATAAATGGTGGGGAGAGGTCCTTCCCGATTTTAACTGCGCTGCTGGTGTTGCTCAGTGTCATCCTGCAAAGTCGTATTAGTTTTGCAGGAATACCAAATTCAGACATGGTGGAGTACAGGTGCTTTCTTATTGGGCTGTCGAAGGCGGCTTTGTAGTCGACAAAAAGATGGTGGGTGTCGACTTGTTTTTCTTGAGTCTTCTCCAAGATTTGTCGTAGCGTGAAAATCTGGTCGATGGTGGACTTTCCAGGTCTGAAGCCACACTGATAAGGTCCGATCAGTTCGTTTACAATGGGCTTCAATCTTTCACATAAAACGCTCGACAGGACCTTATATGCGATATTAAGAATGCTTATCCCACGGTAATTGGCACAGATAGTGGGATCGCCTTTCTTGTGGATTGGGCAGAGCACACTGAGATTCCAATCGTTCGGAATGCATTCTTCCGACCATATTCTGCATAGAAGCTCGTGAATGCATTTAAGTAGAGCTTCGCCTCCGTTCTTAAACAGCTCAGCAGGTAAGCCATCAGCTCCCGCGGCTTTGTTATTTTTAAGCCGAGCTATAGCTGTCAGAACTTCATCATAGTCGGTCAGCGGAACCTCGACGCTGTCATCCGCAATTGGGGTTTCCGGAATATCATCTCTATTGGCGGGATTGTTGTCAGCGTCGCCATTTAGAAGCTTAGAGAAGTGTTCCCTCCATAACGTCAGTGTACTCTGGACATCTGTCACTAGATTCCCGTTTTCATCCTTGCAGGAAGAGGCCCCGGTTTTAAAACCATCGGCAAGGCGTCTTATTTTTTCGAAAAATTTTCGGGCCTCATTCCTGTCACCATACATCTCAATCTTCTCCTGCTCGCGCTTTTCTGCCTCTCTTTTTTCCGCCTGAAAATATGTCTCTCTTCCCTCCTCTTTTCTTTGTATCGCTCCTTAGCAGCGCGCGTTACAACCGACTGCAGGGTGGCTTTGTAGGCGGCGTCTTTCTCTGCAGTGGCGTCGCGACACTCCTGGTCGTACCACTGGTTTCGGCGAGAGCGTTGGTAGCCAATCACCTCTTCAGCAGCCGCACGCATGGAGTTGGAAATGTGTGTCCACTGCGCGCATATATCATCGATTGGAGGAGTGCTTTGAAGCAGGAGTGAGAGTCGAGTGGCGAAAGCATCGGCTGTCTGTTTCGAATGCAGCTTGTCGACGTCTAGCTTTCTCTGTGTAGGGTTGCGTGTATTTTTAGCTGCGCACAGACGTGTACGGATCTTGGCTGCAACAAGATAGTGATCCGAGTCAATGTTTGCACCACGGATCGTGCGTACATCCAATACACTGGAAGAGTGCCTTCCGTCGATCAAAACGTGATCAATTTGATATTTTGTTTTTTGATCAGGAGATTTCGTCTATTAGTCGGTGTCGGTTGTGTTAATTTGTTTTAATAAGTGCACTTTTTGTTTGTTAATTTTAATCCAAAAATTATTTGTTCGTAATACATGTGAGTGTGTTTATTATAATAAACAATAATAATTATCAACGTAATATTTGCATTTGTGTTTTATTATAACATAATATAAATAACGTAAAGTAATAGCTTGCATTTTAGTTTCCAATTTAATGTTTTAAACATATTAACAAAGTGTTGTTGTTTTGCATGCTTGCTGTGTTTTGCTTTCCTCTTTGTGCAGTGATTTGTTTATCTTAGGCTCAGTGATTGTTGTTTTTGTTCTTTGCTTTAACTTAACTGTGCGCTCGTTGTGTTAAAATAATAGCCCTAAAAGCACATTTGGCATCTGCTTACTTTTTCAATCTTAAAACATGGAATATTTTTCTGTGGAAAATATTGTCGCTTGTTCTTTGAACGAGCTATGTAAATGTCAAAATATTCTGTACCCCATGTTTAGTTGTTCTGGTCCATGTGAGCAAATGTTTCATGCATCTTGTGCCGGTATTTCTAAATCATGTTTAGACGATTTAGTATCTGTACGATCAGGTCTTCGCTGGTACTGTGCTTCGTGTAGGGCACTTTCCCCAGATGAACTTTATTCAAAAATAAAGCTTTTTGAGGAAAGTCTTAATACGTTAAATAACAATTTTAGAGAAATTGTCACATTTTTTAGCGAAATTAGAGCCGCACCCAGTACCAGCGTCTATGATGAAATATCTATTCCGGAAATTGTCCCACCTTCTTTGTCACAGACTGTTTCTTCCGGGACTCAAACTATTATTTCATCAGAAAATGACCATTCTATTTCAAAAAGAAAGAGGAAGAACAAAAATAAGAACAAAAATAAGCGTCGCAAAGCATCTTTGAACAAAAATACTCCAGTTTCTTCTTCGTCACCCACTAATATTTCTCCTTTGACTAATAGTCCAGTTTTACCTCCTATTGAACCCACAAATCATTTAAATTTAAGGGCAGTGTCAAGGAGGAAAAATTTATTTATTTCACGTCTTCAGCCTGACACAACTGTTGAAAACGTATTGACGTTTATCAAACATAACAACTTGTTGAGTCAAAACGACTTTTTTTCATGTAAAAAAATAGGGAATAAACCTTCCCACGCTTCCTTCATTCTCACAGTTCCAGCTGAAGAGTTTACAAATGTTTTAAATTCTAATTTATGGACCGATAATATATTCGTTTCAGAGTTTCTGCCTAAGAATAAGTCTAGAAGGACGACTCAACCTGTTCGTCAAACTCAAAAACACTGAATAGGCTATCCCTTTACTACCAAAATGTAAGGGGATTACGCTCTAACACGCGAGACATATTTTTAATGTCTCAAAATTTGTCTGAAGATATTATCGCATTGACTGAAACGTGGTTAAATGGAAGCATTACTGACTTGGAATTGTTTGATAACAGTTTTGAAGTATATAGAAAAGACAGATACGCTGGCAATACTTCTGCTGTCGGTGGTGGTGTCTTATTAGCTGTTAGGAACTCCTTCGTTAGTTCCATTATCGATATTCCCTGCTCTTCTAATATTGAACTTATATGCATTAAGGTTGTACATTGTAATTCTAATGTATATGTAGTTAATGCTTATGTTCCTCCAAAGAGCACTGTGGAAATTTATGCAAGCCTTGCGGATTGCATAGAATACGTTATAAATATTCTTGACGTTAGTGACGACATTTTATTGTTGGGTGATTTCAATCTGCCTGACTTGAAATGGGAATCTTCAGACGATGATACATATTTTTGTGCATCTAATTCGAAGACACGCCAAGAGCATATATTTGTTGATAATATATGTTCTGACTTACAACAAGTAAGTTGTATTTATAATAGTCGTGAAAGACTTCTTGACCTGGTCTTAACTACGGACTGTAACAACGTGATTGTTAAGAGGGCCCTTCATGCTCTAACTTCTGTTGATGACTACCATCCACCACTGTGCATATGGTACAAGTCCGACAGGGAAAATATGGTGAATTCCAATTCAATAGATAAAGTTTATGAATTCAATTTCAAAAAAGCTGACTTTCTGAGGTTGAATCATTTACTTCATAATAAACTTAATGTAATTTTAGAATATTTTAATGGTAATAATCTTGAAGATTCAATTAATTTTTTTTATATGGAAATCTTTACTATGTTTTCTGAGTCCGTGCCGTATAGCCTAAAATTTGCGAAAAATTGTGCTTACCCTTGGTACACAAGGGAATTAAAGACTCTTCGCAATAACAGGAATAGGGCATGGAAGAAATATGTCTGTAGCTTAGACTTGAATGACCTAGAAACCTACAAGCGTTTGTTTCTGGATTTTGAAAGTTGCTCAGCTACCTTATATCAAAATTATTTAGACAATATTAAGCTGAGAATATTGTCTGATCCAAAGAAATTCTGGGGTTTCATAAACACCAAAAAAAAATCTGATGGATTCCCTTCATCATTTAAGACTTCTGACGGATTTACTGACGATCCCGTTATAATTTGTGGCCTATTTGCCACTCTCTTTAAAGAGTCATTCTGTTCAGACTCTTTTAGTCCTGATGAAGATTATTTTGAATATATGAACTCTACACCCAGGGTTTCGTTGGACCCTATATCTTTTAATTCAGAGGATATTTTAAAGTATATTGGATCGATCGAAGAAGATTTTAATGCTGGACCTGACGGAATACCTGCCGCAGTGTTAACGCAATGTGGTTCCGTTCTAAGCCAACCACTCTCCATATTATTCAATAAATCAATTAAGGAATGTAATTTTCCACCTTTTTGGAAAAAATCTTTTATAAGTCCTATTTATAAAAAAGGTTGTAGGAATGATGTAAACAACTATAGGCCTATCGCTAAACTCTCATCGATTCCAAAACTTTTCGAGCGGCTCGTGTATGATCGTGTGAAGATTCATTGTGGGAGGGTCATAACAACTCGTCAGCATGGATTTGTTACTGGCAGATCCACTGTGTCTAATCTCCTCGATTTTACAACATTATCCTTAAATTCAGTTTATTCAGGTAACCAGGTCGATTGTATTTACACTGATTTTAGTAAAGCATTTGATAAACTACCACACAAATTAATTATATTTAAACTAAAGTTAATGGGTTTTCCACAATTTTTTGTAAGCTGGATTCAATCGTATCTGACAGAGCGATCTTATCAAATACGATTTCGAGGTGTGTTATCTGCTGAATTTATTGCTGCATCAGGTGTTCCTCAAGGTAGCCACCTTGGTCCACTTCTGTTTATTTTAGCCATTAATGATGTAACCCACATCATCAAATACTCTCATCTGCTCATTTATGCAGATGATATGAAAATATACAGAACAGTAGATTCTAAAGACAATTCAGTTCTACTCCAGTCTGATTTAAAATCCTTTGAAGTTTGGTGTTCTAAAAATAATATGTTTCTTAATCCAGATAAATGCCAAACTATGACCTTTTCGCGAAAAAGGAATAATTTAATTTTTGATTATAAGATAAAAGATACAGCTTTAAATCGTGTAAATTGTGTCAAAGATCTTGGTATATGCATGGATTCTAAGCTATCGTTTAGTGTTCATATTGATAGCATTTGTAAAAAAGCGTCTTCTATGCTCGGTTTTATAAAACGCTGGGCCAAAGAATTTAATAGTGTGATTACAACTACAACGCTGTATTATTCAATTGTCCGTCCTCACTTGGAGTACGCAAGTCAAGTTTGGTCGCCAAGTTACAATGTACATGTTGAACGAATAGAAAGAATTCAAAAACGTTTTGTTCGGTTTGCTCTAAGGGGCTTAAGCGGAACTGACACTTTTAATATTCCTCCTTATGAGGATCGTTTAAAATTATTAAAAATGCAATCTTTAAATGAGAGAAGGAAGTCTGCGGATATCGTCTACTTACACCAACTCATAACTGGTGGGTTCGATTCACCAGAACTCCTAACTCTTATAAATTTTAACACTAACCGTAGAAGCAGTAGAAACGCTAACAATTTAATTTACTTACCTTTTAGTAGCACAAATTATATGGCTACTGCTCCTTTAAATCGCATGAGTACCTTTGTTAACAACTGTAGCTTTTTTGATGTTAACTTATCGAAAGGTCAACTCAAAAGTAGATTGAAAACTAATGTATGATTAGATCTATGTTAACGCATGGTTAGTTGTTATGTCTTGTGTTGTCCCTGAGCCCAACCCATATTATGGTGGGTAAATTTTTCTCACTTTGGATCGTTTTGGACCACTCTTATCGATATCATTAGGGCTATTCACAGTTTGAGCGTACTTTTAACAAATCGTATGTATAGCATTTGTTATTGTTCAAACTGTGAGCACCTCGCCATGTGACTGTCGTATAAAAAACCCTGTGCAACCCTGTGATGTATGTGATTATGCGGCTGTAGACAGAGCATAAAAATACGAGGTACAAAAAACACGTCCAAGGGCTGTTTTTATTTCCGCGTGCCTGCGTATTTGCGTTTGTATGCAAAACAACAGCAAGGCAAAATGCGCTTTCGTGAATTGGCGTACAAATAGCGTATCGTACAAATGGCGGACCAGCGTATTCGAACTGTGAATGGCCTTATTGAGATGTTTTAATGTTGTTTGGGCTGGTTCTTAAGATGATCTAATGCGGAGAAAGTGCGAAAAAGCTGTAGTAGCTGAACTCTATTGTTATTGCATGAGGAGACATCCAGGTGGCTTTATGAATATTGAGATGCTTGAATCTAGTACTACTTACGACCATGTTTCGTGCTGCGGCGAAGTCAATGAGCCTCATTCCGTTATCGGAGGTGTTGTCGTCGTGGAGGCTGAACTTTCCGACTGTTGGACCAAAAATATTTCCCTTGCCCACCTTAGCGTTGAAGTCACCAAGCACGATTTTTACGTCGTGGCGGGGGCAGCGCTCGTAAGCATTTTCAAGGCGCTCATAGAAAATTTCCTTGATCTCATCGTCCTTGTCTTCTGTCGGAGCGTGCGCACATATTAGGCTTATATTGAAGAATTTAACCTTGATGCGGATTATGGCAAGTCGTTCGTATACCGAAATAATCTACCCAACCAAAATAAATCAAACTGAAGACCATGTAACATTTAACAATGAATTAAAGGAAGGTGTATTCCTAAGTAACTCAATAGCACCAAGCAAAGGTATAACGCACATAAAACTCCTGAATACAACAAATTCTGAAGTAACAATAGAAAATTTAATTATAAAATCAGAACCCTTGAAGCAATACAACATAATATCACATACAAAAAACGAACATAACTCGATTAGACAAAATTCTAACAAAAATTAACATAACATCAACCGACAATAATTTAAAAACTAAACTTATAAATATCTTTAAAAATATTTCATTTAGAAGATGATCCACTAACACTAAACAATTTCTATACACAACGCATTTCTACTTCCGACAACACACCTGTATACATAAAAAACTACAGACTACCACACGCACACACAGAAATAATAAACGAACAAGTTAAAAAAATGTTAAGCGAAGACATAATAGAAGATTCAAAAAGTCCTTACAATGCGCCACTGCTATTAGTTCCAAAGAAAAAAACGAAAGATAAAAAATTGGAGATTTCAGAAAACTGAACGATAGAATTGTAAACGAAAAATTCCCACTTACAAAACTTGAGGATATTCTGGAAAAACTAGGAAGAGCAAAATCGTTTTCCACATTGGACATGACCAGTTCATTTCATCAAATTGAACTTGATAAAAAATCAAGACCACTCACAGCTTTTTCGACACCAACAGTTGCCAGCGAATGCTAACGATAGCATTAGCAGGCCGTTTTATACGTAGATGATATTATCATTTTCGGATGCAGTTTATAACACCACAATAAAAATTTAATAAATTTTTATTAGACAGATTACAATGATATACACTAGCCAGAAAAAGTCTCCGCTCATGATTCCATGAATTTTTTTTTTTTTTAGATACTAAAACGTTTAAAACTATTAACTTTTAAAAATATTTCATAGAATACAGTTGCGCATTCTTTTAGCAATGCGAACGCAAAATTTTACGGAATTCTCTTGATTTGTTGCAAAGTTAACGGGATTTTTTCCGTTGAGCTTTAGCAACACGTGCAGCAAAAGTCTCCGCTCACAGCAAAAATATGTAGTTCATTCTTATTTTGGCATAGTAAAGGAAAGAAGTTTGATTACAAAATACAGACAGGAGGTAAGATTTTTAATATTTACTTGAAATATTTACTGATATTAAGTGTAATATGTATTTTTAGCATATTTCGAAATGAATAAAAAGGGTAAAGAAATAGGCGTAGACGAAAGAAAAATTATTTTAAAGTTAAGAGAAGGTGGCAAAAGTTTCCGTGATATTGGAAGACTTACTGACAGAGCAGAGTCTTCAGTTCGAAACGTGGTTAAATCTTTCAAAGCGACAGGAGTTATCACTTCAAAGCCTTGATCCGGTCGCCCAAGGAAATTAACTGATCAGGAATCACGAAAAAATAAATCTCTCTGGTGAAAGTAAATCGTCGTTTAACGGCTTCTCAGATAGCAGATGATGGTCAAGACAGATTAAAAAAAAACATTATATAAATAAGCCTCCAGAATTTTGGGAATCTGTGTTATGGTCGGATGAAACCAAATATTGCATTTTTGGCATAAAGTGTGGAGAAAATCTGGTTCCTCTTTAGATGTACATAATCTCTCATCTACTGTTAAGCATTGTGGCGGAGGAGTGTTATTGTGAGGGTGTATGTCAGAAAATGGAGTTGGAGGCATCGAGTTTATAGAAACTATAATGAATACATTTCATTATTTAAACATTTTGAAGCGTCAAATAAAGCGAAGCGCAGGGAAACTAGAGCTTCCTGCCCAATTCTATTTAAAGCAAGACAATGACCCTAAACATACTGCGGAGGTTGTACGTCTTTGGTTATAAAGTATAACGCTCCAAAACTATTAAATTCGCCTCCACAATCACAAGATCTCAACCTGATTGAGCATTTATGGGCTTTGTTGGAGCGTTGAATTCGTACACACACGATCACTAGCAAGGAAATGCTTAAAACCATCATCTTGGATGAATGGGCTAAAATAATTTCGAATGATACCAATAAGCTGGTCCAATCAATGCCAAATCGACTGGCAGAAGTTTTAAAACGTCGTGGCTACCCTACCAGCTACTCGAATTCGCTTTTTCTATTTTTTTTTTTATAAGATTTTGTTTAATGAGCGGACACTTTTTCTGATATACTTTATCACTTTTCAATGTAAAACTAATTGTGTTTAATTTATTTTATGAATTTAAAAGACAAAATTAGTTTGTTATAATAACAATAACATTAACATTGATTTAATAAAAAAAATTTCCAAAAGTGTTGTCTTATGTGTTTTTTATTAAGTTTTAAAAAGATTAGGCTTCATGAGTGGAGACTTTTTCTGGCTAGTGAAATCTAAAATTAAACCCTGAAAAATGTTGTTTCCAACATTTTGTTTCCAGCGAAGGAGTTAGAACTGATCCCTCAAAATTTAATATTATAAAAAAATACCCAATACCGAAAAATTCAGACGACGTCAGAAGATTCGTAGACTTTTGTAACTACTACAGGCGATTCATTGCTGATTTCGCAGAAATTGCAAGAAATTTAAACGCGCTTTTAAAAAGAAATTCAAAATTTGAATGGACAAGCGATTGTCAAATACCTTTAATACTCTGAAAAATAAATTAATAAGTCCAAATATTCTACAATATCCCAATTTCAAAAAACCATTTGTACTCGCCACTGATGCATCGGACTATGCATTAGACGCAGTATTATCGCAAGGCGAAATAGGCAATGATTTACCCATCTCATATGCCAGTAAACATTACAAAAACACGACCATTACAAAATTGTAATCGAAAAAGAATTACTAGCAATACATTGGGAAATTAACTTTTTCCGCTTATAGTTGTATGGAAGAAGGTTTACTGTAATTTCATTATTTCCCCCAAAAAAACCCGTCTTCTAAAATGACGCGAATTAAACTTGATCTTAGCGACTCTGATTTTGAAATAATATACTAAAAAGGAAAAATTGATACAAACGCAGATGCATTATCGAGAACTAAACTCGATACTGACGTTTTGAAAAGAATGATACCAAATTAAATCGATGAAGAAGCAAACAAATCACTAGTGATAACGAGGGGAATGTCCAAAAACATTTGCAATAACTAACAAGTAGCAAAGAGCCTAACAATAATAATAATAATAATAATAATAATAATAATAATAATAATAATAATAATAATAATAATAATAATAATAATAATAATAATAATAATAATAATAACAATAATAATAATAATAATAATAATAATAATAATAATAATAATAATAATAATAATAATAATAATAATAATAATAATAATAATAATAATAATAATAATGATAATAATAACAATAACAATAATTAATAATAATAATAAAAATAATAATAATAATAATAATAATAATAATAATAATAATAATAATAATAATAATAATAATAATAATAATAATAATAATAATAATAATAATAATAATAATAATAATAATAATAATAATAATAATAATAATAATAATAATAATAATAATAATAACAATAATAACAATAATAACAATAATAACAATAATAACAATAATAACAATAATAACAATAATAACAATAATAACAATAATAACAATAATAACAATAATAACAATAATAACAATAATAACAATAATAACAATAATAACAATAATAACAATAATAACAATAATAACAATAATAACAATAATAACAATAATAACAATAATAACAATAATAACAATAATAACAATAATAACAATAATAACAATAATAACAATAATAACAATAATAACAATAATAACAATAATAACAATAATAACAATAATAACAATAATAACAATAATAACAATAATAACAATAATAACAATAATAACAATAATAACAATAATAACAATAATAACAATAATAACAATAATAACAATAATAACAATAATAACAATAATAACAATAATAACAATAATAACAATAATAACAATAATAACAATAATAACAATAATAACAATAATAACAATAATAACAATAATAACAATAATAACAATAATAACAATAATAACAATAATAACAATAATAAAAATAATAACAATAATAACAATAATAACAATAATAACAATAATAACAATAATAACAATAATAACAATAATAACAATAATAACAATAATAACAAATAGCAATGTTAACGAATACGACTATTTCATTTATGTTTGCATACAATGCAGATGCAATTGATTTACATAAAACATAAGAGGCCATAATTTTTAAAATGCATTTGAAGAAAACAGAAACAGAATTTAAAACAAGCCGCTCAGTTTTTAATTTTTAGTGAATATGTGAGCAAGATTCAGCGCAAATTCTTGGGAATGGCTGACATCTGAAATAGCAATGTTAACGAATACGACTATTTCATTTATGTTTTATAAATACTCAAAACAATGCAAATGTAATTGATTTACATAAAACATAAGAGGCCATAATTTTTAAAATACATTTGAAGAAAATTTGCTAATCATTTGCTAAGAATACATAAATAGCCGAAATCGATTAAAACTGGCTACATTATTAAAATATTATAAAAAAAAAGTTCGAGAAATAATAACAATACGATGAATAAATAACAATTCAGCATCCCTAAATTCTTGAGGGCTATTATGAACGCTAGCCTGGTGCATTTAGATAATAGGTGCTGAACAGAATCGAAAAAAAACAAAAATATCGGTATAACAAAAAATCTTGTGAGTGACTTCAAGCACGCAGCAACTGATCATTTAAAACACAAACAAAATAGTATCTGAGTGTGTGAGTATTCAAAACACTGGACAGTAGTTAAAAGCATTCAAATAAGTTGCAATAATTTAACACGTGTATTTTTAAAACTGTACTTATTTTTTGCCACAATGAAAGAGATGTGGTTTAAGTTAATAAAAATTAAGTATTTATAAAAACTATTTTGCCAACTAAAGAACACATGAGTGTACAATAAAACAGTTTCAACTGGATGTTGACGGCAACTTAATCATTTTTGCAAATTAAGAATGCAACGAGCAATAAGCAATAACGATAATAGAATAATAGGTACAATAAAATATATAATAATCAAAACATTTTTCTTGTTATTAAAAAAGTGTTAGATATTGACACACATTTCCAACTCCATGCGTGCGGCTGCTGAAGAGGTGATTGGCTACCAACGCCCTCGCCGAAACCAGTGGTACGACCAGGAGTGTCGCGACGCCACTGCAGAGAAAGACGCCGCCTACAAAGCCACCCTGCAGTCGGTTGTAACGCGCGCTGCTAAGGAGCGATACAAAGAAAAGAGGAGGGAAGAGAGACATATTTTCAGGCGGAAAAAAAAGAGGCAGAAAAGCGCGAGCAAGAGAAGATTGAGATGTATGGTGACAGGAATGAAGCCCGAAAATTTTTCGAAAAAATAAGACGCCTTGCCGATGGTTTTAAAACCGGGGCCTCTTCCTGCAAGGATAAAAACGGGAATTTAGTGACAGATGTCCAGAGTACACTGACGTTATGGAGGGAACACTTCTCTAAGCTTCTAAATGGCGACGCTGACAACAATTCCGCCAATAGAGATGATATTCTGGAAACCCCAATTTTGGATGACAGCGTTGAGGTTCCGCTGCTCGACTATGATGAAGTTCTGACAGCTATAGCTCGGCTTAAAAAATAACAAAGCCACGGGAGCTGATGGCTTACCTGCTGAGCTGTTTAAGAACGGAGGCGAAGCTCTACTTAAATGCATTCACGAGCTTCTATGCAGAATATGGTCGGAAGAATGCATTCCGAACGATTGGAATTTCGGTGTGCTCTGCCCAATCCACAAGAAAGGCGATCCCACTATCTGTGCCAATTACCGTGGGATAAGCCTTCTTAATATCGCATAAAAGGTCCTGTCAAGCGTTTTATGTGAAAGATTGAAGCCCATTGTAAACGAACTGATCGGACCTTATCAGTGTGGCTTCAGACCTGGAAAGTCCACCATCGACCAGATTTTCACGCTACGACAAATCTTGGAGAAGACTTAAGAAAAACAAGTCGACACCCACCATCTTTTTGTCGACTACAAAGCCGCCTTCGACAGCCCAATAAGGAAACACCTGTACTCCACCATGTCTGAATTTGGTATTCCTGCAAAACTAATACGACTTTGCAGGATGACACTGAGCAACACCAGCAGCGCAGTTAAAATCGGGAAGGACCTCTCCCCACCATTTATTTCCAAACGAGGTTTCAGACAAGGTGATTCCTTATCGTGCGACTTTTTCAACCTAATCATGGAAAAGATCATCCGAGCTGCTGATCTGAGACGTAGTGGCACAATATTCTACAAGAGTGTTATGCTGCTTGCGTATGCTGATGACATAGATATCATTGGCCATAATACGCGCGAAGTCAGTGCAGCATTTTCCAGATTAGAAAGAGAGTCAAGTCGAATGGGTCTGTCAGTGAATGCAGATAAGACGAAATACTTAGTGTCAACAAACAAACAGTCCCAGCGTCTTGGAACCCACGTTAACGTTGACAATACCTCCTTCGAGGTTGTAAAGAACTTCGTTTATCTGGGATCCAGCATTAATTCAACCAACGACATCAGCATTCAGATCAAACGAAGAATAACTCTTGCCAACAGGTGTTACTTTGGGCTCAGTAGGCAATTGAGAAGCAGAGCCCTCTCTCGACGAACGAAAATCACGCTCTATAAATCGCTCATCATGCCCGTCCTACTTTACGCATCACAAACCTGGACGCTGAGCAGTTAAGATGAAAAGACTTTAGGAGCATTCGAGAGAAAGATTCTTCGTAAGATCTACGGACCAATCTGCGTCAATGGCGAGTACCGAATACGGTGGAATGATTAACTGTATGAGCTGTACGCTGACATCGACATAGTCAAGCGCATTAAAATCGAGCGGCTTCGCTGGCTTGGTCATGTTCAGCGCATGAAAGACGATGCTCCAGTGAAGAAAACATTCGATTCGTTACCCATCTGCGGTCAACGCAGAAGAGGACGACCGCATCTTCGTTGGAAAGACCAAGTAGAGGACAACCTGACAAAGCTTGGAATTTCCAACTGGCGCCAGCAAGCGAAAGACAGAAATGGCTGGCGCAAATTCTTAGATTAGGCCAAGACCGACATACGGTTGTAGCGCCAACTAAGTAAGTAAGTAAGATATTGAATGAATTTGTTCCACTGTGCGAAAAAAGTAAACATACATCAACCCAATAGGAAATTAAAATAGTGATAACGCTCATATGCTCACATACATGCTTCTTAAAACTCAGCGTCTCTTTATGTGTAATTACTTTTTGAATAAATGAATCAATGATCAATGCACACTCTGTACATCAAAAAAAAAACAAGAATTTTGCTGACAGTAATATCAAATATAATTTCCGATTGGGTTTGCAATGCTTACTCACAGAATTCCATAGCATTTCTATATTTTAATTCGACACAGCACACACATTACAAACGCAGTGCTCATCGGGGTTGATAAATGGCTTTTTTATTTTGGTTTACAAATTTAGAATAAATTGTACTAAATGAAAAAAAAAGTATGGAATAAATTTTCTTTACTCCACGCAGACTGCGTTAACTTTGTCACTCCGTTTGTAACGCTGATAAGGAAGCGTGGCAGGTATAGAAAAGTATATATAGTCTTGATCAGCATCACCTCCTGAGCCGATTCCGCTAGGTCAATCTGTCGACACGATTACAGCCGCAATTTTAAAGCTATCGAATTTAAATTTGGTATAAGTGCTTACATTAAAAAACAAAGACTAAGTTCGAGAACGAGCAAAATCGGATGAAAACCACGCCTTCTTTATCAAACAATAAAACTTTTAAAAACGCCTAAAAATTTTTCCAGTTACTTGGTATTGTACACATAAGCTTTGAAGTAAAATATTCACCATATATTTGAAATTTTTACAAAAAGTATAAAAACCACGCCTACCTCCTAAGAAAAGTAGCTATATGAAAACGGTTTAGTCTCTAAAAATTCCGCAAAAATTAATTTAATAAATTAAAATTATGAGCACATGCTAAGTATATCAAAATTCACTTTGAGTTTAGAATTTGGCAAAATTGATGTAAACTCGTCCAGTCTCCTAGACGTCATCAAAGTAGCATTACTTTTATAAATTCCACAAAAATGTGTGTATTAACAGCATATTGAACACATAATTTATCATGTTATAACACATATTAATATCTAAAACGTGTTCTAAACTCCACAACCGTAATCTATGACGTCATCAAAGTTCAAAAACATGCATAACTAAGAATATACTATGGGGGTATCTAAGCTTCGACCCAGTCTGTTTAGGCCGCAACCCTAAAGGTTAAAGAAACTAATAGATTTACTTACTACTTTATCGACGAGTGAGTTTTGCTTTTTTACTTTTATCACAAATTGATTTCTGAAAGTAGTACACTTCAGTTTGTAACACCGCGTTTAATTTGATATTAAATTAAATATTTCCACTAACTGGAAGCAAGTAATCACTTGATTATCCGCAAACAATCACTATTTGATTGCCAGCAGCATAAATTAAGTTTTAAAGTTCCTGTATATGCACTTTTTGCACTAATTGCAGCAGCTATCTTTACGTACTTATATGTAAATATCAGCTATTGAAGATTTGCCTTACAAACAAAACGTTTGCATATAAGCCGAACACAAATTGCCCGAAAGGTATATGAAAACAATAGCTAGAGGCCAGCGCTCTTTGGTGAATCATTACCAATAACATGTAATGTTATAATAATTTTTAAAAGGTCGTTATTACAACAGGAAAGAATTTCAAATTTTTTCGAAAAGTATCTTAGCTTTTTTGATGTTAACTTATTCAAAGGACAATTCAAAAGTAGATTGAAAACTAATGTATGATTAGATCTATGTAAACGCATGGTTAGTTGTTATGTCTCGTGTTGTCCCTGAGCCCAACCCATATTATGGTGGGTAAATTTTTCTCACTTTAAATTGTTTTGGACCACTCTTATCGATATCATTGAGATATTATAATGTTATTTGGGCTGGTTCTTAAGATGATCCAATGCGGAGAAAGTGCGAAAAAGCTGTAGTAGCTGAACTCTATTGTTATTGCATGTAATAAAAAAAAAAAAAGTAAAATACCACAACTCTGGTACTTTTCACCAGATTTTTATGTTTGATAACTCATTTTAAATAACTATTAAATAAAAAGCAAGCGCATGCCAGGTTTTTTTTAAATACTTCAAGTGCCTTTTTTATTACTTCTTTCTGTAAGATAAAAACTTATATTAACTTTTTGTAACCTTAAATTTAATGATATGTTAATTTATCTTTCTACTACGTAACTTTCTGTTTATTTTTACGTTACTTTATTTTTAAATTTTTTACAAACAAAGACGAATCTTATAAGGCGCAATAGTATATAGAAAAAGTTATGTTTAACAAAATGTGTTCATTTTGTGCGACGAAATTAATGTATAAACAGATAAGAAATAAATAAACAGATATAAGACGAATAAATAGATAAGCCCAGATAAAATACACAAATGTAAATACATACATGTGTATTAAAATTTTAATTAAAAATTAAAAATATGTATGTTTAACAGAAATCAAACAAAGAAATAGTGTGTCGTATGACTTTCTTCGATTCGAGTATATGTAACCAAAAATTTGGCTTTGTATATATGTTATTATTGCGGTAAGGACTTTAATAAGTTAAATTTATAAAATTGTTAAAAGAGATTTTTTGTATTGAAAAGTATTTGAAAAAAAATTTTCAAATGCATAGATATTTAGAATTCTTCACAATAATTATTATCACATATGTTTCATATCATATCTATTTAAAAGAAGGAAAATATTTGTAGCAAAAATATTTCGTAATAAATGGAAAATATTTTCAAAAATGTAATTGATCATGAAAATGTGATATTTGCTTGGTGTTCTATCTATTCGGCTAAGACAACTTACAGCTAAGAACAAAACAAAACAAAACAATTCGGCTAAGTTAGAAATACTTATAATATGGTATGGCAACGTTCAGCTGAGGATAAAACGAAACCAATTCGGCATAGAAAAGGAAACATGCAAATAAATGCGGTAAAAACAGTGACAATTAGATTTTTTGAATTTTCATTTATAATAGTCAATTCGGATACTCAATAGTTTGCAATTGCCAAATGATCTGTGCTTTGTTTTGTTTTCGTTGTTGTTTGACTTTGCTGGTGTTTGCATTCCTCTCCTCCGACCGCTCATCCTTGCCACATGTCATCATTAGCAAACCAGTTGCGAGTATACTACAAAATTCTCTCAGTATTATTTGCTTTCGATCGACTCATTTCATTGGCTTTCAGCTCTGCTCTCAATATCGCCGCCATATTTCTTCGCACGGGCTGCACCTCAATTGTTATAATTTTTCGATTTATTCAACTTATTCGCCTTTGAAATCTCTTTACTATTATTTATTCTCCTTGCTTCAATAGCCAAGTACACAGCACCTTAGAATGGTGATTGCATTGCAGCTAAATGCAGCCGCATTGAATCTACACTTTTAGTCATGCCCAAACTTGTATCTTCTAAATGAAATCAATTTTACATCGTTTCATAACAAGGAAGCTAAGCATTCCGAACACCTCCAAAACAGGAGTCATTCTCTCGTTGCAGTGTCAGTTTTCTTGTTTTGTCACCACCAATTCGCCGCAAAATTCCATGACCATGATACAATCGCGATTAGGCGGAGTGATAGTTTTACAGGTGACTATGTCAAACAAAAAAAAACTCAGTAAAGTTGAAAATTATTAAGTTAATTATTATTATGAAATAAATTTAAAAGATGCCAAAAACAAAAAATCAGAATCCAAATACATCTGCGGAAAGATTTTGAGAATTCAGAACCCGACAAAGAGTTGAAAGCCATCTTCAGGATGTACGTACATTAAATGCAATGCCTACAGGTATGTTAACATTGGTTTATTTTTATAATTAATTGCATTTATAATAATGAAATTGCAAAGTAAATACTTTTTATCTTATTTTAGTTATCATAAGAGTATTGTTGCCATTGTAGATTATTCGCTAAAGAACTAATTTTTTTAAATAACAATAGTTGTACAAAAACAAAATTCCATATTATTTGTTTTGCCAAACTGTGTTTCATGAATAGTAGACGCTCTTTATTAAGAACGATATGTTTATTTTCGTTTTTGTGTGATCAGTTTGAAGGAAGTTTTTCTATTCAAAATTTTTTGATAAAGGTTTTTAAAAGAAATAAAAGTTAATGGTACGGTATGATTATCATAATATGGTATGATATGCTATGATGGATATAATTTGATTAGTTAATGTTACAATAACATTAAACTGTTCGAAATTGTACTAAAACATATTTACAGTCCTATTCTGGAAACTTGATAATAGTCAACCAGTATTTTTAATATTTGTTTGTGTTTGTTGTAATTTTTTATTTCAAAACGAAATTTGAAGCTCAAAAAACAACATTTTTTAATGAAATTATCAATATCTGAAAAGTAGTTGATAATTTTTATCAACATTTATTATTTTTGAGCTTCAAATTTTGTTTTGAAATAAAAAAATTACAACAAACACAAACAAATAATAAAAATATTGGTTGACCATTATCAAGTTTCCAGAATAGGGCTGTTAATCTACTCTAGCCATCAAATAAATTGGGACTTTTTTTAAGACTATAATAAAAAGGTATATCAATTAACTCCTTAAAAATCTCTAATTTTTGGGCTAAAGTTCCACTTCTACCGTGCGTGGCAGCCACACACATATTTTTTTCAATTTAAAACTAACATCTTATAAAATTACACAATTGAAGTCATTAATAGTTTTTTTACAAATTTTTTGTATATTTGATTTTTTATAAAATTTGCATTTAACTTATAAAAGTTACAAACAACGTAAAGCATAACTAAAAGTAAAAATAGTTAACAACTATTACTTTTAATTAGCAACTATTACTTTTAATTATGTTACTATAACTAAAACTGGAAAACAACATAAAACGTAACTTTATTCATTTTAAAGGAACATTCGATTTTTTTGATCTGTAATCATTATAAATACAATAACATTGAAATACATTTTACAGGCACTTTAAGTTTGTTTTAACCCATTAATGACAACGTATGATATGTGATACGCGATGAAAGCATTTTTCAAAAGATCTCAGCCACTGTAAAGCTTTTGCTTCCAACAGTGTGAGAAAGCCAAAAACATGCTTTTTCCATAAAAATTCTAAAATTTACCTATAAAGCATTTTTGTTTATTTTTTCCAGCTAGTT
Organism: Dichetophora obliterata; assembly: GCA_963920525.1. Classification (NCBI taxonomy): domain Eukaryota; kingdom Metazoa; phylum Arthropoda; class Insecta; order Diptera; family Sciomyzidae; genus Dichetophora; species Dichetophora obliterata. The sequence goes on along the minus strand of OY986439.1, from coordinate 162,374,986 downwards.
TTAAGTCCAGTATTTCAAAGAAAAGTGAAAAATTCCACTCAGGTTAATTATTTTTTTTTATAAACATCAAGAAGAAAGAAAATATAATTTAAAAAATGCTTCAGGTTAGAGTTGAACGGCTGCGATACGAAATGAAAATTTTCCAATTTCTAATTTTTTCTAATTTAAGTTTATTTTTTAATTTCTTAACTTACAGACCCCTTATATGTTTATGATCTTATAGGTTTACGCACTTGGCCACACCCAAATCCTTTTATTTTTTTTTCTTAAACTTCAGAGTTTTCCGTCTGACATTAATACAAATTAATGCCGAAAATTTCTAAAAATAAACACAACGAGTTCTGGTGGTGAGCATTAATGGGTAAACTCCCCTCAAATGAGGCTGCCCACTGCCTCACTTTAAAATTAGATTACTTAAAAAAGTTTTTTGTTTGCAAGTGTTGATCAACACAAAATTTTAACAAATTATGTCCAAAATTTTTGACATAAAATTTGGTGAAAAAACGAAATCTACGAAAATTCTGTGTGATATTCACAAAAATCAGTAGATTTAAATTATTTTGCAACTGTTTTCCGTTTATCTGTGCATGGCTTAAATATCCGTACTAACTTGTAACTTCCATGTAGTTGGCACTACTGGCTAAAACTATGAATTGATATATTCAATATCAAAGTTATACTGGAATGATTTCTTACAGTTAAAAAAAGATTTCTAAACTGTTGATCGCAAAATTTTTTAATTTTTAAAAATTTATACCAAAATTTAATAAGAAATACCGCGTACATTGCAAAAAGGCACAAAATTAATTTCTTTTGATCAATTGAAAATCTCAATTCAATAGCTTAAAATAAAATCTAGGTATGTTTGATTTTGGCGTTTTAACGCCACACGGGTTTACTAGTTACATAAATTACATAAAATTAAATTTCAGTGGATTGAATGGGAGAGATTACGATAACTTGGGCGCCAAGATTTGTCATTGGATTCTTGAAGTACTTTAAATAAAAATATGAGTGTCCGAAGGAAAAATCGATTTATCGATTTGTTTTATAGTTATCGATTTTTTTTTAAATTTGTCTTTATTGATTTTCTAAAGAAACTTTCTATATTTTCTTATTATTTTACCGATAAAGATGGTTGAGTAATCTTTTTAAAGATAATTCAATAAGCTTTTAGAAAAACTTGAAGTCAATAAATTCCGTTAAGTATTTCACATTTTGTAGATATTTGTATGTAAATGTAAAATTTTTGTTTACATAAAACCGTAATTTTCTCAAAAACTACCGTTATTAGTATGAATTATGGAAAGCGAATTATTAAAGCTTAAAAATTTATCTTTCATTTAGTATATATCATTTATGAGTTACATGATTTTTATGGTGTTTTTTTTATGATGAAATGGTTTGTACGGAACGTTGTTCTTTCAAGCATATTTACCTTAGTTGTTTTGCCTTACTCCATATTTTCTTATATCCCCATTACAACAAAGTTGCTTAAGGCAACTTTTAGCTGATCAATTTTGGTCAACAGCTTTTATTTTATTAAATCAAATACTTGATCTTTGCAACAAATAAATTAAACTTAGTGATAATTCCAAAAACTAATTCACTTAAGTATATTTAACGAAAGATAAAACTTTAGGCTTTAAATATATAATATATTTTTGGCATCTTAATAATGGAAATTCATGAGAAAAACCCGGTTTTATCAGAATTAAAAAGCAAACTCATAAAATTCTATTTATTGCTAAAATTTTTTTATTTGTACTTTTACGAATAGACAATTAAATTATCTTTCATATGACATGTTAATCTTTTATATCTATTAAAAATTCATAAAGATATAGATATTTTATTGAACAGATCTTTTACCAAGCAAAAAAATTTAAAAAATCGATAACTATTTAAGGCACCCTGTGATATCTACTACAGCGGCCATGCGGAGAAGTACGAGTTTGGATGCGGATTTGTAGTTGGCAAGAGACTACGGCCCCACGTCCTGCGATTCAAACCTGTGAACGAACGACTTGCCATACTCCGCATCAAGGTTAAATTTTTCAATATAAGCCTAATATGTGCGCACGCTCCGACAGAATACAAGGACGATGAGATCAAGGAAATTTTCTACGAGCGCCTTGAAAATGCTTACGAGCGCTGCCCCCGCCACGACGTAAAAATCGTGCTTGGTGACTTCAACGCTAAGGTGGGCAAGGAAAATATTTTTGGTCCAACGGTCGGAAAGTTCAGCCTCCACGACAACACCTCCGATAACGGAATGAGGCTGATTGACTTCGCCGCAGCACGAAACATGGTCATAAGTAGCACTAGATTCAAGCATCTCAATATTCATAAAGCCACTTGGATGTCCCCTGATCAAAAAACAAAAAATCAAATTGATCATGTTTTGATCGACGGAAGGCACTCTTCCAGTGTATTGGATGTACGCACGATCCGTGGTGCAAACATTGACTCGGATCACTATCTTGTTGCAGCCAAGATCCGTACACGTCTGTGCGCAGCTAAGAATACACGCAACCCTACACAGAGAAAGCTAGCCGTCGACAAGCTGCAATCGAAACAGACAGCCGATGCTTTCGCCACTCGACTCTCACTCCTGCTTCAAAGCACTCCTCCAATCGATAATATATGCACGCAGTGGACACACATTTCCAACTCCATGCGTGCGGCTGCTGAAGAGGTGATTGGCTACCAACGCCCTCGCCGAAACCAGTGGTACGACCAGGAGTGTCGCGACGCCACTGCAGAGAAAGACGCCGCCGTAACGCGCGCTGCTAAGGAGCGATACAAAGAAAAGAGGAGGGAAGAGAGACATATTTTCAGGCGGAAAAAAGAGAGGCAGAAAAGCGCGAGCAAGAGAAGATTGAGATGTATGGTGACAGGAGTGAGGCCCGAAAATTTTTCGAAAAAATAAGACGCCTTGCCGATGGTTTTAAAACCGGGGCCTCTTCCTGCAAGGATCAAAACGGGAATCTAGTGACAGATGTCCAGAGTACACTGACGTTATGGAGGGAACACTTCTCTAAGCTTCTAAATGGCGACGCTGACAACAATCCCGCCAATAGAGATGATATTCCGGAAACCCCAATTTTGGATGACAGCGTTGAGATTCCGCTGCCCGACTATGATGAAGTTCTGACAGCTATAGCTCGGCTTAAAAATAACAAAGCCGCGGGAGCTGATGGCTTACCTGCTGAGCTGTTTAAGTACGGAGGCGAAGCTCTACTTAAATGCATTCACGAGCTTCTATGCAGAATATGGTCGGAAGAATGCATTTCGAACGATTGGAATCTCAGTGTGCTCTGCCCAATTCACAAGAAAGGCGATCCCACTATCTGTGCCAATTACCGTGGGATAAGCCTTCTTAATATCGCATATAAGGTCCTGTCGAGCGTTTTATGTGAAAGATTGAAGCCCATTGTAAACGAACTGATCGGACCTTATCAGTGTGGCTTCAGACCTGGAAAGTCCACCATCGACCAGATTTTCACGCTACGACAAATCTTGGAGAAGACTCAAGAAAAACAAGTCGACACCCACCATCTTTTTGTCGTCTACAAAGCCGCCTTCGACAGCCCAATAAGGAAGCACCTGTACTCTACCATGTCTGAATTTGGTATTCCTGCAAAGCTAATACGACTTTGCAGGATGACACTGAGCAACACCAGCAGCGCAGTTAAAATCGGGAAGGACCTCTCCTCACCATTTATTACCAAACAAGGTTTCAGACAAGGTGATTCCTTATCGCGCAAATTTTTCAACCTAATGATGGAAACGATCATCCGAGCTGCTGATCTGAGACGTAGTGGCACAATATTCTACAAGAGTGTTATGCTGCTTGCGTATGCTGATGACATAGATATCATTGGCCATAATACGCGCGAAGTCAGTGCAGTATTTTCCAGATTAGAAAGAGAGTCAAGTCGAATGGGTCTGTCAGTGAATGCAGATAAGACGAAATACTTAGTGTCAACAAACAAACAGTCCCAGCGTCTTGGAACCCACGTAACCGTTGACAATGCCTCCTTCGAGGTTGTGAAGAACTTCGTTTATCTGGGATCCAGCATTAATTCAACCAACGACATCAGCATTCAGAACGAAGAATAACTCTTGCCAACAGGTGTTACTTTGGGCTCAGTAGGCAATTGAGAAGCAGAGCCCTCTCTCGACGAACGAAAATCACGCTCTATAAATCGCTCATCATGCCCGTCCTACTTTACGCATCGCAAACCTGGACGCTGAGCAGTTTAGATGAAAAGACTTTAGGAGCATTCGAGATAAAGATTCTTCGTAAGATCTACGGAGGCTGGCAAAAATCCTCTACCTAACCCTCCATGTGGGTGCCGGCTGGTAATAACCGCTACAGTGTTCTTAATCCTAAGACGGCGGTTAGCAGAGGGGGGGTTCTTCCTACTGTATTCTGACTCTTCAATAGTCTCGTATGGCATGGTAAGAATCCTCCCCATCGGTAGGGGTGTGGGCTGAATCAAGGTGTAATGCGACCCGTGCTGAGGATTTGCTAGGCTGGAAGCCCATGTAATAAAGTCCAGTCTTTAACGGAGCCTCTCTGATACCTGGCCGCCTCAGAGTGTAACTGTGGCCTTACCGCGGCATTGGGGTTAGGGCGCGGTCGACATCTTTTTCCCCTCTCTATTTTTTGATCACTCTACTGACAGACTCTGAGCCAAATCTCGGGTTGGATCGGGGCTGCACACGGAGATCTTTCATTCCCTGAATGCAGACCCGATCCCGTTCGGGGAGTGGTCTCGGAGCCTGTCGGTTTAACTCTCTTCATCTTGGTGGGGAGGGGGTGGTCGCACGACCAAGATGAATACAACTAATAATAATAATAAAAAACACAGATGGGCAATCTTTAAATGCCAACCAAGTGGAGCCTACAGCTACACCAGACACGCGGTCTTTAAACGCTCCTTATGGCCAACAGCCTGCAGACGCGCAGTCTCTAAATGCTTCTGCTGCGGGCGCTAGTGCAGTGGTTACCAAACCAGGCATATGTGGAAGTAGCAACAAGGGCCCGGCTACAAAGACGCTATCCACCAAAAGGACAGGCCGTGATTCTCGGAAATCAGCGCTAAGGGTAAGGGATCGCATTGCGAAAATTCCCGAGAACCAGCGTACCGAGGCTCAGTGGAAGTCCTGGAAGTGGGCGGTAGGCACCTTGGAGGAGCCACAAGCTTCTCAACAACCCAAACCGGTGCCTACTAAGCGTCAGCGATCTCTAGAGGAGGTCCCTATGCCGGGCGCCAAGAAAATTTGTGGTAACACAACCACTCCAAAACTCTTCAGCGAAATCGCGGCTGGACAAATTACCATTGCGGTGATTGACAGAAGCGACCCAGATGGCAGCATCTCGCCTGAAAAATGGAGGAAGGTAGTGGGAAAACTGGCCACTATCTTCATTCCGATTATGAAGGAGTTTACCGGCAGAGGCCCTTCGTGTCGCGACAGTGGATGGCATCAAGGCCATGTGAAGCTGATCGCATGTGCTGACCAAAGGTCTCTAGATCTATATAAGATCGCAATCTCAAGGATTGGTGAGGTATGGCCGGGCGCGAATCTCGCGGTCATTGATAGGGATCTGATCCCAAACAGACCAAGGGCGCGTTCCCGGGTCCCAGCCGAACACTCTGACCCTCAAATAATCCTTGAGACAATAAGGTTGGGAAATCATGGCCTACCAACAGCAAACTGGAAGGTGACACGGGTTGATGAGCCGAAGGGGGACTTTAGGACGGTAACATTTGTTATCAACCAGGAGTCCCTGGCTCTCTTGTCATCCAAAGGTTTCGTGGTAGACTATGGTTTCTCATCCATAGAACTGAGGGTCTACAAAAAAGATGAGGCGTTATTGGAGGAAGAGCAGGCTTCCAAAGTAATTAAAAACGCACCATCCTCTCAAACCTGCCCCCCTGTGCTAGAACCGGAGGGCGTAAGCTCCGTGATGGAACTGGCACGCACATTTCGGCTATCCTCATTGGAGGATAGCCTTCTTAAATCAGACGAGGACTCTGACACAACTGTGGTGGAGGTTGATTTAGCTACTAGAAGCTCAAATGCTGAAGGTAGTACAAATTAACCTACACTACTCCAAGGCTGCGTCCGCCAGCCTGATAATCCGTCTCAGCAAAGATGGAGATGACATCGTCCTGATCCAGGAGCCATGGGTAGTCTGTGGCCTGGTATGCGGACTCAGGACTCCAGCATACACGCTTGTGTATACTAAATCACAAGGTAATCCAAGAGCGTGTATTTTAATTAAGAAAAACCTGAGTGTATTTACTCTCTCTAATTTCAGTAACAAAGACACCGTGGCTATAAGCGTCGAGATGGGCCAGAACAGCTTGTGGCTCGTCTCAGCATACCTCGCGCACGACCACGAAGTCCTCCCAGAAGACAACCTTAAAAATTTAGTCTCCAAAGCACCATCAAAAGCAAAGAGCCTAATTATCGGGTGTGATGCAAATGCTCATCATGTGATCTGGGGTAGCTCAGACACCAACAAACGGGGTGAGTTTCTATTTGACTTCATCCTCACAACTAATCTTAATATATGCAATATAGGTAATGAACCCACCTTCATTATAAGTAATAGACAGGAGGTTCTGGATATTACCCTTGCCTCTGTCCATATATCTAATAGGGTAAAAAACTGGAGAGTTTCTAATGAGCACTCCTTCTCAGACCATAGATATATTATCTTTGATGTTGATAACTTTGACTCGAGATCATGCGAATTTCGCAATCTTAAACAAACCAATTGGGATCTTTATATAAATTCCTTAAATACAGATCTCTCAATTGGACCAACTAATCGTCCTTCCAATAAACAATCTTTAGACAACTTAGTTAATAGTCTCACTAAATCGCTAAATAAAGCTCTAGATACTGCTTGTCCGCTAAAAACATTGAGGGGGAAGCAAAAGCCTCCTTGGTGGAATAAGGGACTAGAAGAGCTCCAGAAAAAGACCAGAAAACTTTTCAACAGGGCAAAGACCACAAGATCTACAGATACGTGGTCATATTATAAAATAGCCCTCAAGGAATATAAAAATGAAATACGAAAAGCACAAAGACAGTCCTGGAGGACCTTCTGTGAAAATATATCACAGACCTCTGAGGCGTCAAGGCTCAGGAAAATTCTAGCCAAGGCTCCCTCCAATCCAAGCTTCATGAAAAAAGAAGATGGTACTTGGACCACAAGCAGTGAAGAATCTCTGAACGTTTTAGTAGAAACCCACTTTCCGGGATGTTCAGAGATATACAACGATCCAATCCAGGTATATCAGTTACCACCTGTGAACAGATCTCTAGAAATACTCTCGCAAACAAAGCTCGAATGGGCAATCAGTAGCTTCAAACCATTTAAGTCACCAGGACCAGATGGTATAGCCCCCATTGAAATCCAAAAGTCGTATGACATCATTAAGGAGCGGCTTTTGTTGATCTACCAAAGCTGCCTTGACCTAAACCACATTCCCCAGCGATGGCGTAATGTGAAGGTTATCTTTATACCTAAGGCAGGAAAAAGCTCACACGTAAACCCAAAAGACCTTAAACCAATTAGTCTCTCATCTTTTCTTCTAAAAATCCTCGAGAGATTAATTGATATTCACTTGAGATCCATGATAGATAAGAAGCCATTATCTCTAGCTCAACATGCTTACACCAAAGGCAAATCAGTGGAAACAGCTCTCCACTCCATAATCTCCATCATTGAAAAATCCCTCTATCTGAAGGAATATACAATGATAGCTTTTATTGATATAGAAGGAGCCTTTAATAACGTCGAGGCAGGGGCCATCATCAGTGCGCTGACGGAGCTTGGGGTGGATGCCGCGCTGATAGCACTCATAAACCAAATGCTAGTTGGCAGGATTATAAGTGCAAAATTTGGAGCGGCATCCACGTTAAGATCTGTACCAAGAGGAACCCCTCAGGGAGGGGTTCTATCGCCTCTACTCTGGAATTTAGCAGTGAATGAACTGCTAGGCAAACTAGAACTAGAGGGGTGCAGCTTATGCCGATGACGTTGCTATTGTTACCTCTGGAAAATATATATCTACTCTCCGAGACATTATGCAAAACTTCCTAAATACTCTTGTCAACTGGACTATCAGCTGTGGGCTCAGCGTTAATCCTAATAAGACTGAGTTAGTAGTTTTCACAAGAAAACACAATGTACCTCAAATTAGCCCTCCAAAACTGGGAAATACAAGTCTTATCTTCTCAGATCAAGCAAAATACCTGGGCCTTATACTAGATAGGAAACTAAACTGGAAGCCCAATCTGCTCGAAAGAGCCAAAAAAGCGAATATTGCCCTATACTCTTGCAAAAAGGCGGTGGGTAGCAAATGGGGTTTACAGCCAAGTGTTACTCACTGGCTTTATACAGCAGTTGTAAGGCCAATATTGCTATATGGTGCTATTGTCTGGTGGCATGCACTCGAAAAACAGACTCACCATAACCTTCTCCGTAAAGTTCAAAGATCAGCTGAACTGTGCATTAGCGGAGCCCTAAGAACCACTCCGACAGACGCATTAGACACAATGCTCCATCTTACACCACTTGATATCCTAGCTAAACAGATGGCCGCTAATACAGCCATCCGCCTAGTAGCCACCTCCCAGTGGAAAGAAGGTACACTAGGACATTCTTGTATCAGAAAATTTCTCCCTCCTTTACCTAGCTCCATTGACTACATCACACAAAAACTACTCTTTGAGAGGAAGTTCGATGTATCCATTCCCTCTCGAGAAGAGTGGGAACAAGAAAACCGTTCACCTCACAATGTCATTGAGATCTTTACGGATGGATCAAAACTAGATGGCAAAGTAGGTGGAGGAGTCTACTCAGAAACATTAAGTATCAATATAGCCTTCAGGCTCCCTGACCATTGCAGTGTATTTCAAGCTGAAATCGCTGCTATACATGAAGCGTTAACTTGGCTTCAGAAAAATGATATATCTTCCATGGATATATGCATACTTTCTGACAGTCAAGCCGCTCTGAAAGCCCTAGGAACTGTTGAAATAACATCTGAAACAGTTTTCAACTGCCGCAGATCTCTAAACGAGATGGCAGAGCAGCTCAAAATTATCCTATGCTGGATTCCTGGACATAGGGATTTTCTAGGTAACTGCAGAGCAGATGAACTCGCTCGCACAGGTACTACCAAACAACTATCTTCAGACAAGACAAACCTTGGTATTCCTCTCACCACATGTAAACTCCTTACACATGAGTTATCCTGTATTAACACCAACAAAAGATGGTCAGCAGGTAACACTTGTAATATAACACGGCAAATCTGGCCCAAACTCAATCTGAAGCGTTCAAAAGAACTCATATCTCTTAGTAGAGATCACATTGGCACCATGATAGGGATCCTGACAGGGCACTGCCTTATTGGCAGGCACGCTCAAAGATTAAACATACCCCACAACGACTTCTGCAGAAGCTGTAGAGATGAGGAGGAGGTGGAATCTACAGAACACCTTCTCTGCACCTGCCCAGCGCCGGCTCAAAAACGTTTTCTTCACCTAAACAACTGGTTTTTCAGAGACCTCGAAGAACTCTCGGAAATATCGATATACCGAATCCTAAGCTTTGTGAACAGCTCAAGCTGGTTTGAATAGAGAAGGGAGATCAACCCCTGTGGTACCACAATGGGCCTTATTGGCCTATGTGCGTCTCAATTTGAGGCAGCCACTTTAACCTAACCTAACCTAAGATCTACGGACCAATCTGCGTCAATGGCGAGTACCGAATACGGTGGAATGATGAACTGTATGAGCTGTACGCTGACATCGACATAGTCAAGCGCATTAAAATCGAGCGGCTTCGCTGGCTTGGTCATGTTCAGCGCATGAAAGACGATGCTCCAGTGAAGAAAACATTCGATTCGGTACCCAGCGGCGGTCAACGCAGAAGAGGACGACCGCATCTTCGTTGGAAAGACCAAGTAGAGGACAACCTGACGAAGCTTGGAATTTCCAACTGGCGCCAGCAAGCGAAAGACAGAAATGGCTGGCGCAAATTCTTAGATGAGGCCAAGACCGACATACGGTTGTAGCGCCAACTAAGTAAGTAAGTAAGTAAATTAATTTTTTTGTAGTTCTGAACAAAAAATCACTTTCAAATTGCGGCGCCCCAGTTATCGCAATCGTGCCATAGTTGAAGACCCCCAAACACACTTTTTACGTACGCACACAAGGCACACTCAAGGCGAGCATGCACCAGCAAAAACAAAGCTGTGTGGTGTTTTGAGTTTGAGGAAAAAATAAAACTCGACAAATGATTTGTATTTTTGAGCGAAAAAATAAAACTCAACAAATAATTCTTATTTCTGAGCATAAAATAAAAATTGATAAATAACTTTTATTTCTGAGCGAAAATAAAAATAGAAATTGAGAAACAATTTTTGTTCTTGATCAAAATAAAAAAACTCAAAAATAAGTCTTATTCTTATAAGTCTTATTCTTCTTTCTTTAAGTCCTGTAACAGAAAAATAAAAAATCAAATTCTTATTTTTGACTAATACACAAAAAATCTAAAAATAATAACTAAGCTTTCAGTTTTTGGATATCGCTTCTAATAATTACGATCCCTGTTGAAAACTCATTTAAAAAAGTCAAATTCTATAGAAACAAAGATTCCAACTTTATTTTGCTGTGATTTTATAGCTGAGCTTATCTTGTTTAAAGTACTATAAGTTAAACAAAAAAATTGACCTTTTCCACTATCAAAAATAGTCAACATGTTATATTTGAAAGTGGCACAAGTCCATTTGTGACTAAAAAAATCGTTTATATTTTTTAATTATTTTATAAATACTGTGTGATAAAATTTGATCCATAAATAATGCTATGCACATATCCTGAATCAGTTAATATTTGCCAATATTTTTAAATTTTATCAAAGGCAAACCTTTCAATAACTCAATATTTACAAAAGTGGTCTTATTCCACTTTCAAATATAGCGGCTCATATGTTTAATTTTTAACATGCACTCTGAGTTTGAAATTTGGCACAATCTAATGAAAACTTCGCCTACCTACCATACAAAATGACGTCATCAAAGTTACAGAACCTTTATAAATTCCTCAAAAATTAATTCACATGCGTAATTTTAACACATGTTATATGAATTTGATATTTGGAGTAGTTGAAAGAAAGCCACGCCTATCATCTATACAAACGCCTATCATTTTGTTATATTGACGTCATCAATATAACAAAAAACCTTCAAAACTTCGAATATACTTATCCGAATATAAGCAGCTGTGGGATTTTTAGCTTCGGCCCAGTTTTAACTATTTTAACAGCATATACATATACCAAATATTTTGATACATACTAAAAAACAACAAAAACAAAATTTTATAGGAGAAGCAATTTTCTAGTTTTGTCTGCATTATCAGTATATAAACCCGATATATTTAGAAAAAAAATGTGAATTTCGGATTTCGTGTTGGTTACACTTTTTCTGCGGTTATGGGCAGGGATGGCCATGATTACAAATCACGATTACTGATTATGATTACAAGTATTCAGGTCGCACAGATTGCTTGATTTTTTTAAATATTCAGAAAAATCACATTAAAAATAAAATAAAAATACTTTGTTTTACTAAGTATAGCATTATCATACTTTGATAATACTAAGTAATCGTGCTAAGTGATTACATGAGGTTATAAAAAATAAAGTAATCATGCAATATGATTATATGATTTTTAAAAAAATCAAGTAATCGTAACAATTAATTGTAATTGATTAATTGTAATTAGTAATTTTTCTATAATCTTTACACGAAAGAAATCATTACTGGCCAACCCTGGTTATGGGTTGATATATTCTTATAATCTGAGGACTACATATCATCAAATCAAAACATAAGAGAACAAAAATAATGTGTAAGTAGACAATTACACCTACTATTTCATAAAATATTTTTTAGTCTTCCTTAAAACTTAATTGTGATTTACATAACTTTTTGTTATTTTTAATGTAATTTAGTTTTGAAGATACGCTGAAAATAATTAAATAAATTTATTTTTAAATGATACTCTACGAGAAAAAAATCACATAAAACCTCTTTCCGGCAAAGTTTCTGCGGCAAGAACTATATTTTTCTATAAATTTATATATATATTAAAGCATACCATTTTGAAAAATATGGAAAGATGGTTTTTTAACCTGCTAAAGTTTTCAAAGTTTTTAGCTTTTATGTACTAAAAATGACTTTTTTTTAAAAAAAAATCACAAAAAATATATTTATTATAATAACAAAAAAAAAACTACAGTTTAGGGAACATTAAATATCATATTTTTATTATTTTTTTCATTTCAATTGCATTCTCTTAAAAAAAAAAGTGGAACACTTACAACAACAGGTAAGTAAGAGATATTCTCAAATTGTTTCACCAAAAAAAATTGACATTTGAAGCCATTTTCGGACCAAACTTTAAAAGATTTCTGGTTTTCCTTATCTGATGTATGAACTGTCGATTAGTAAAAACCTTTTTTACAATATCAAATATTATACTTTTTTCTATTTATGGTCATATCCCACCAAAGTGCGTCGCCGCGAATAACGTTGTAAGCGACAAAATTATAAATTTTCCGGAACTGAAAAAAAAAATTTGATTTCAATTTCCACTTTATTGGTGTAAGAGTTATAAAGAAATTGCCCGTACATAAAAAAAAATAACCAGATCCAAGCCAAGGCATTTTTAACGGTAGTAAGAAAAAAACATTTTTGATTCAATTGTCGCTTACAAAGTTATTCGCGGTGACGCTTCAATTGTCTGATCACTGCACATAATTTTTTAATTCTATCTTATATAGCTACGTATTTTTTGTTATTGCAATGAAATAATAAGAACAAATTATAAAAAAAAAGAAATGAGTTTATAGTTGAAAATTAAAAACGCTTGCTATAAATTTTGTTTTGTAAAAACAAATGCGTTAAATTTATATTCAAAAATTTTTGTTTAATTTTAATATACATTCTTATTCTCAGAGCAGTCTATTCGTTTCGCATATTCTGACTAGATATTTAAGAAATCATCGTATGTTTGATGATAGAATGCATAGAACTTGTTTAAATTGAATGTAGGAATTTGGCACTTGAACCAATTCCTTGAAATTTGTTGTTGAAATGTAGGAATTTGGCAGTTGAACCAATTCCTTGAATGTTGACTGCAATTCCGAATAAAATAAATACAATGGTTCTTCCAATGTCTACGTAAAACAGTAAAACTTTATTGAAAATTAATTTCTTATAAAGTAAAATTAAGCTTAATTAACAAATTAAATTAGTTCAATGAATAAGTGAAATTAAGCTTAATTGACAAAATATTAATTGACCTATTAATTATTAAATATTAAAGAACAACAGATAACAACATGCTGTTGTTATTAACAAGCTGTTGTTGTTGCCTCAGGTTGATGACCTGTTGTTTTTTGTTGATGGCTGTAATTTGCTGACAGCCAGTGTTAACATTCAGGCGTGTGTTGGCCTGTTTGCGACATAGTGCTGCGTTTGCGACATAGTACAGCTTATTCCAATGTTGTTTACTGTTGGTGGCTGTAATTTGATGACAGCTAAACATTCTCCCGCCCGTTGAGCTGTTGCTCAACTATTTGTCGCTGGCCTTATGTTGTAAATTTGAAACAGGTGTCAGCAAGCTTAAGAATTGAATTGTTCAATATCAATTAAACATGTACATTAAAGGATGACTCATTAATGTGACTTCGAGCTGGTTTTGGTGGTGCATACGTTGACATACTAGAATTTCGTTTGCGTTTAAGTATCCATAGTACACATATGACGAGTATTGTTATGGATAGCAGCAATGAAGTATAACTCACAATGTGATGGTGCTGGCTATTGGAAATCACTATTTCAGGTAGCTTGGAGAAGTTTTCATTTTCTAACTGGGTTTGAAGTGCAGTTAATTTTCCTATTTGAGTTTCGAATGGAGTAGAAGTTGAGTTAGATATTCCCTTTATTTCGTCTGATGTTGCCATCGAACTGCCTTCCTTGAATCTAATGTATGATGTATGCATGACGCTGGAAGATAAGCGATGGCCTTGAATGGTAATGGCATCACTCTTCATAGAGCAGTTTGGGTTCATTGTAAACATGCCTGAACCTGTTAGAGTTAATTGCGTAACTTGAGTGTCGCATACCACTGATATTTCGGTGTTTGAAATTGTTGCAAAGATCCACATATTTCTGTGTTTTAGTTGCGTCCAAGAAAAGGTTCCTTGCAATTTGCCTAGTTTGCATTGTGTGTCGGTTTTATTATTAAACATGCGAAATTCACAAGCATGAACAGATGATTCTTTACTAAATAAAGGTCCCTTGTTGTCGCATATGTAGAGGTTTAATTTTGTTGTGAAACATAATCTGAGTTCTTCATGATTTAAAGTGAAGAATTGATCTCGATGTGAATTGACTGCAAATAAGCCAACATCAGTTTCTATTGAAATAAGACTTCCATTTTTTTGTGTAGGAATGGAAGTTACTTCGAATAAATCGAAATGTTGTTGGTCGATAAGAGGCAGTTTTATTTCAAATATCACTTCATTTTTGGTCACTGCTCCTTCTGCTTTCATGATTTTTTAGAATTGTACAAGATTAGCAATGTCAACTGGCAATGATCGAGCTGGCGGAAGATGGCTACTAATGGAATTGATTGTATTCCGTAATTGGTCAGGCGTGAGTAGTAATGGACTTATTTTTCCGTGGTGTGTGTCAGTCAGGACATTTATTATTTCTGAATGAATCCTTTGTAGATTGGCGGCCATTAACGTTAGTTGGGCCGTTAATGGTGTTATAAATTGCGTAAGTCTGATTTGTTCCAAATCGTTGTTTACCTGATTCATTAAAAAATCTAATTTTCCTTGTAATTCCGTGATTTTACCCTTTGTGGCTATTTCATCATGTTTAATTATATTAAGTGTAGAATCGATGATTGACGTATGGTTTTGAAGTAATCGTAGAATGTGGTCCTTATTTGCCTTGACCTGACTGATTGTCCTTGACATTTCTTCCGCATAATCAGAGTCCAAGACACCGAACAAAGTACGAGCAACGTTTCCAACGATGTTAAAGGCTGCTCTTCTTTTTCGAATTGTTGATAGTGTATCCTTATCATGAAGAAGTTCATCTCTGGAGTACTCAAAATTTTCGATTAACGTGTCGCAAGTGGATGATTGTTGTGTCTTTGAACACAATTTTCGAAGTACTGCTATTCCAGATGAAAATGTGCTGATCTCTGTCCAAAACGGAGCCAAATCGTAATATACTATCATTTTCCATTCTGCTGTTATGATTCTTGTTGTCCCGATACCTTCAAAGTATAATCCTGGGTCAGAGCCAAATTGATTAACTTGAATTGTCGTTCCAAGTACGACAGGAAGAAGCAATAAGGAGATGAAGATTGTCAGAACCAATGGATTGGTTATTGGTTTTCTTTTCTTTGTAGGTATGTTGTTTAAGTCCTTGTCACTTGATGGCCTGGTCCGTGAATTCACTGGTTCTTCCTGTGTTGGAGAGTTATTGGTGAATTCATCTTCATTGAATAACGGTGCCAATCTGTGAACTGGGCGTTTTGATAAACCTGATGCTGTTTTTACATCAACTACTCTGACCATTCCGTCATTTCCTTTGTAGACCCTTTCTATTCTGCCGAGTGGCCATTGTAAAACAGGCAAGTTGTCTTCCTTGATGATGACCATTTGCCGTTCATGGACATTTGGTGATTGGTTATTCCATTTATACCTTTGTTGTAGTTGATTGAGGTATTCTCGGGACCAACGATTCCAGAATTCATATTTGAGTTGTGTGACCAATTTCCACCTAGTCGATAGTGTAGCTGTAGTATTTGGTGTATTCCTATCGATTTGTGCAGTCAAAGGTGCGCCAATTAAAAAATGCCCTGGGGTTAGTGCTGACAGATCATTTGGGTCCGATGACAGTGGAGTTAGCGGTCGTGAATTTAGAATTGCTTCGATTTCGATGACAAGAGTTTCGAGCTCTTCATGAGTTAAAGATGCTGTAGATACGCTGCGTAACATTAAATGTTTGGCTGACTTAACCGCGGCTTCCCAAAGGCCTCCAAAATGTGGAGTTTTTGGGGGAATGAACTTGAAATTTATTCCACGGTCGCTACATGTTTTGATGATCCGTTCTCTTGGCGCTGTTGCAAAGATTACGTCTTTTAATTCTTCCAGTTTATTTCTTGCCCCGACAAAATTGGTTGCGTTGTCACAGTATATGGTATCACAAAGACCACGCCGTGAAATAAAACGCTTGAGTGATCCAATAAACGCTTCAGTTGTAAGATCTGTAACTACCTCCAAATGGACTGCCTTTGTAGCAAAGCAACAGTAGACGGCAATATAAACCTTATGTGGTTTCTTTCCACGGATCTTATAATGTACCCAGAATGGCCCACAAAAGTCCACACCAGTGTGCATGAAGGGTCGAGATGGTGTGACTCTAGATGCAGGTAAGTTTCCCATTATTTGGTTGAATAGTTTTGGTTTTGCCTTGGTACATCGAATGCAGTGTTGTACAACGCTTCTTGCCATGATTTTTCCCTTGATTATCCAAAATTGTTGTCGCGAAGCTGCTAACAGGTTCTGTGGGCCGCAGTGAAGATTATCAATGTGTAATTTGACTAATATCAATTTGGAAATTGGATCGTTATATGGCAGTAACATGGGGTGCTTAGAGTCGAATGATAATGTAGATTCTGCTAGGCGCCCACCAACTCTTAGAACACCCTTGTCGTCAAGAAAGGGTGCTAAAGTTTTAAGTGGGCTGGAATTGTCGATTTCAAGCTGGGCCTTAATCTGCTTGATTTCCTTGCCAAAATCAGAGATTTGTACAGCTGAAACGATTACTGTAAGTGCAGTATTCAATTCCTCAACGCTTAATGCATTTTGTGCTGGCCGTGCTCCCTTACTTATTTTGAGGTTTTTGATAAATCTTAATACATATCCCATTACTCTTTGTAGTATTTTAAAAGAGTTTCTATGATTCACGTTGTACACAATATCGTCTAGCCCAGTGGACGTGGTTGCAAATAAACTCTGGACCTTTTGGTTTCGTTCTAAATCTGTTGTGATTTCAACTTTATTAGAAAATGGCTTAGGCCATTGTGATGATTTTCCATCATTGGCGTCGGAAGCGGGGGGACAAGGGGGCAGTTGCCCCCGCACTTTTTTAGCTAGATAAACAATTTAAAAGGAAAAGTTATTAAAAATATCAGTTTTTTTACAACGATAATATTTTTGTATTATATATTTTCCTCTTCTTTCTCTCTTCTTCATGTTTCATGTGAAGAAATTTTGGTGAACTTTTTTTGCACCACCATTTGTACTGCCCCCCCATTTGTACTGCCCCCCCAGATGAAATTCGCTTCCGACGCGCTTGTTTTCCATGTAAGAACAGCGGGCCATAAAACCATAAATTGCACGTCATTAATTTAGTAGGCTGGAGTCCACGTGAAATAATGTCAGCAGGATTTTCCTTTGAGCTTACATGGCGCCATTGAGTTTTGATGGTTAGGGAATGAATCTTGCTTACTCGATTAGCTACAAATGTTCGCAGTGATGACGACGACGAGTTTATCCACGAAAGTACGATTTCCGAATCTGTCCAAAAATAAGAAATATCCTTAGTTAATTGCAGGTCCTTTCTCACTCTTGATGTTAATTCAGCTCCAAGCACTGCAGCACATAGCTCTAAGCGAGGTACTGTTTGACGCTTCAGAGGTGCCACACGTGATTTGGCACATAATAATCTGACTATTAATCTGTTATCCGATAGTTTTGAGCGAAGGTAAACTGCAGCGCCATATGCCTTTTCGGAAGCGTCCACGAATGTGTGGATCTGAATTGTAGTTGGTTTCTGACCGTTAAACACATGCCTAGAAAAACATGTGTTGTCTAGTGCCCTTAAATCGTGTCTGAAGGTTGACCAAGTTGTCTCCAACTCTGATGGTAGGGGATCATCCCAAGACAATTTGAGTTGCCATAATTGCTGAATAAGTATTTTTGCCGTGATGACAACTGGACCTGCGAGACCTAATGGATCAAATATTATTGCTATATCTGAAATGATTGTACGTTTTGTTATGGTTGAGCTATTCTCTATGTTTGTAGTTACGCAAAATTGGTCTGCCTTAGGAATCCAGGTTAATCCTAACGTTTTTGTAGAGGCGTTCTCAAAATCAAGATTAACTTCTTGATCCTGTGGAGGAATTCCCTGCAGTAACTTAGGATGGTTTGCACACCATTTTCGAAGCTTAAAACCTGCACCTTGAAGGAGTGTTGTCAATTGATTTTGCATTTCCAAGGCTGTGACTAAACTGTCTGATCCACTCACACCGTCATCAACATAAAAGTTGTCGCGTAATGTTGTGGCGCCTAGTGGAAACCGCTCGAAGTTTTTCTCTGCTAGCTGTTGTAGACACTTAGTTGCTAAGTAGGGTGCTGAGGATGTTCCATAAGTTACTGTGTTGAGTTGATAATGTCTTAGGGGATCATTTTCATTTTCTCTCCACATAATGAGTTGCAGGTTACGGTCGGCTGTGTCAACTAAGATTTGTCTGTACATCTTTTCGATGTCTGTTGTGAAGACAAATCTTGGTAGTCGAAATCGCAAAAGTATTGAGAATAAGTCGCTTTGCACTGTTGGACCAGTGTACATGATGTCATTTAGCGATAACCCTGATGCAGTTTTAGCGGATGCATCAAAAACAACTCTTAACTGTGTGGTTGTGCTTGACGGTTTCAAAACGCTGTGATGAGGGATGAAGAAGTGAGGATGTTGGATATCATTAATACTGATTTCACTCATGTGTCCTAGGTTTATATATTGCTTCATGAAATCGACGTATTGCGTTTTTAGTTTTAAATCCCTTCCCAAACGTCTCTCTATTGCCAAAAATCTCTTGAATGCGAGCGACCTTGATTCTCCTAAGCTGCTTGGGTGATTGGAGAGTGGTAATTTAACGACAAATCGACCCTCGCTGTTTCTAATTGTAGTTTGGTGAAAATGGGTTTCACAGTGCTTGTCTGCTAAGGTGAGGCTGCTTTCAGTTCCATCGACGTCATCGAGTTTCCAGAATTGTTGAATTAGCTCGTTGGTTGATAGTTCTTCATGGCTGCAGACTGCACAAGTAATGGTATCTGTTGCTGAATCATTATTAATTTTACCACTGATGATCCAACCCAGCAATGTGTTCTGTAGAATTGGTAATTCTGGTGAAAGCTCGATTCGACCAGTTGACATTAAGCTGAAGTAGAATTCTGCACCCAAAAGTACATCAATTTTTCCTGGATCGTAAAATTCTGGATCGGCCAGCTGAATATTTCCAGGAATTGACCATGAAGAAACGTCTAATGATCGAGCTGGTTGCGTTGGAACAATGTTTGGTAATACAAATGCTTCTACTCTTGAGGAAAAATTCGTTGTTCTTGATTGAAGTTCAAAATTGATGCGCTGTGTTGTATTTTTTGTTCGTTTACCAATGCCTTCAATGCATAACGCGGTCTTAGATGGAACAATTTGCAATCTTTTGATAAGTCGTTCAGTCACAAGGTTGATTTGAGAGCCGGAGTCTAGGATTGCCCTGAATTCACTAGACTGTCCGTTGCTTGCTGTTATTTTTATTTTGGCTGTAGCTAAAAGTACATAACTCCTGTGGGACGACATTGCTTCGGCTGCGGCTAATGATACTGAAGCCTTGGATGAAGTTTCCTTGTTAGGTTGTTGTTTAAGATTTTCTTGATATTGTCTCTCTTTAGGGGCCTGAGCTGTGAGGTTCAAGTGTAACAGTGAATTGTGCTTTTTATTACACTTAGTGCATGATCTTGCCTTGCATGTTCTTGTGCTGTGATCATGTTTGAAGCAATTACAGCATAATTTCTGCCTTTGTACCCAGTTCAAACGGTCCGCTGCAGATAACTTCAGGAATTCGTTGCAGTAATATATTGGATGAATTCCGATGGAACAAAAACTGCATCCCTTCTTAGTAGAAGCTGCTGCGATGGATGATGTAGCCCTTGATGTTGTTGATTTTTCCCTTCCGCCAAGAGCCTCCAATGATTGAAACCTATTTTCGAGGAACAACAAGAAGTCACTGATGATTTGGATTTCCTTGGGGTTTTTTAATGATTGCTCGTACAACATGTGGGTCTGCCTGTCCAGCTTTTTTATGAGTATGTGCAAGAGTAGTGGATCCCACGATGAAGTGTCTATGCTTAGATTCTTCAATGCTAAAATGCTCTCATGCAGCGCATCATAAAGATTTTTTATTGATGTTGATGACACATTATCTGCTGGTAATGTTGGATGTCCTATTATTCGTTGTAGTAAGGTTGACGCCAACACTCTCCTGTTTTGGTATCTGTCTTGAAGTGCCTTCCACGCAATGTCATAATTCTCCTGGGTCAGTGTTAAATGTCTGATGATTCTTTCGGCTTCACCAGTTAAATTTGACTTCAAGTACCACATCTTTTGTATTGCAGGTATTGAAGTTTTGTGTACCATTTCTGAGAAGATATCATAAAATTGTTGCCATTTTAGGTAGTCACCATCGAATTTCGGAACTTTTTCGGAAATTTTTGGCAGCCTGCATGCTGGAGAGGCCTCATTTATTAAAGTTTGTCCTTTGGATTTTGTCGACAAACTTATTATTCGCTCATGTACAAGCAATTCAGTATCCAGGTAAGCGTTGTAATCGTAGCCTTGATCTTCTGGAGTTGAGGTAATTTCCCACATCTTGTAGTTTAATGCCTCGATTTCGTTCCATAATTTTCTAAGACATGATATGTTGCCCTCATAGTATTCTTGCGATTGCTCTTCTTCTGTATTTGCTATTCCTTTTAACAGACGATACAATGACGTCATGAATGCACTTTGTATGCGCAAGCTACTCGCTATGCTGAATGCTGATTGGTCGGTAGTGGCTCTTCCGCCCGTTCCCGTGACGTTTATAATGTTGGCACCATCTTGAGGTGTCGATTGAACATTAGTTTTTGCAAGTGATCCAAGTCGTTGCATTTGGTCTTGAAAAACATGTATGTACTCTGTCGATATTTCTTTGATCCTATCGTAGTACCCTGATGAAAAGTAATCGTGATTCATCGGTAGATTGCTTAGCGAACGTAAGTTGCTGTCCTTTTCTTTGAACTGCTCCCAAGCGTTATTGAGTTTTTGAAACCGATCATTGAAATATACGACTGTTGTCTTCCGGTCTGCGGAATCCTTTTTGAAGTTAATGATGATCCTTTGTATTTCATTACCCGTATTCTTTAGGTACGTCACAAGCTCTTCGAATGTGGACATGTTGTTGGCCAAGAAAACTGAAGATTGGCTTGTAGATTAATTAGCTAATTATTGCTTAAGGCAGTATTCTAGAGTAGAAATCAATTTTTCGACAGTTTATACATTCAAGAATATCTCCTTAAAAGGATTTTTTGAAATTTGAATTGTTTTTAAAATTATAGCCATTTTAGTGTCATCAGTAAGTAGACTGCCTGAAACTTAACTTAAAAAATTTAAATGCGTTTTTCTTGAAACTACTTGTTAACACACCTGTTAACAAAACATAAGCTATTAATATAACTAGGTTATTATAAGTAAAATAAACAAAGCAAAACAAAACAAAAGCTATTAATATAACTAGGTTATTATAAGTAAAATAAACAAAGCAAAACAAAATATAACTTTATATGTCAACAAGAAGTAGCCCAATAATGCGGAACTTACATTTTTTGTCTTACATGACACTTTACATTAAGTAGATCACTAGAATAATTTTGTTATAGCTTGTACTGCAACTAATATTTTGTTAATCAATTATGCTTACAACAGCATTTGTGTAGATATAAAAGCCAGTTTAATTAATCAATAAAATCAGAGTAATTTCAGCAACTAAATAAAGTGTGTACTTTTACTTTCACAGTTACAATAAGTTCAAGTGCTTATTGTAATTCTACACTGCAACAAGTTCAAGTGCTTGTTGCATGTGTTACAAAGGAAACAAAAAAAAACAACCTAAACTCAACAAATTTATGTGTTTGTTGAGCCTGACGGTTAAGTTTCAAGGGTAAATAAACTAATTTGTCCTCAAACATTTGGCAACCGTGACAGGACCCCGCAGTCTTCAGACGACATCAATCAAGTCAATCTTAGCCTGTAACCAGCAGACGGCATCAATCAAGTCAATATTAGCCTGTAACCAACAGACGACATCAATCAAGTCAATATTTGCCGGTAACCAGCAGACGACATCAAGCAGATCATCAACTGCATTCATCAACGATGGCTACATTCTCAGAGTTAGTATCAGCACTGAGTAACACGGGCCAACATATCGAGCGCCTGATTAAAAACTACAAAAAATATCCTACAGATAGGAAAAAGCATGCCCAATACTTTCAAGACAGAATCGAGCAGCTCAATGCACTCTGGCACTCATTTGAAGAAAATGACATGAAAATCAGAGTGTCAGAGACTGAGCACAATGACCATGACTATTTCACTACAAGTTACTACGGTGAAATAGAAGCATTGTTCTCAAA
Source organism: Dichetophora obliterata (assembly GCA_963920525.1). NCBI lineage: Eukaryota > Metazoa > Arthropoda > Insecta > Diptera > Sciomyzidae > Dichetophora > Dichetophora obliterata. Next base: position 162,352,338 of record OY986439.1, on the reverse strand, counting down.
ATATATTCAACACTTCCAAGAGCACAGAAGTGCATTGTCGCAACATCTCCTGCCAGACTCTGAGTTGGAAGATCACAATCAACACGCTACCAAAGCTGGTTCAAAAGATAAGCCAGAATTCGAGGTGCAAAACGAAGAACTCAGGAAGGTTCTTCGTAATCAGATGGCGCTATTAAACATCATTTCGAAAACAATAAACGAAATTGATGCAGATGGTGAGCCACAGTCTGAGATATACTGAACTTTGAAGGCATCGCTACTCGAGAAGTACCAAGCAGATCTAATCAGTAACAATTCAAAAATATGGGATTCTACTCAGCTGCACAGAGTGGGTGACTACAATTGGGAAACATTTTATGACATGCAAGCAAAAATAAAACATGTCCTAGTGTTCCTAAATCAATACATAAAAAATTCAGCAAGTGTTACTGACAATGGTCAAAGATCACTGCAAGGAGTCACACAGTTTCAACCAGTGAAACTATCGACAATTACGCTGCCTACGTTTGACGGCGATCATCTAAAGTGGGTTCAATTCAAAGACCTGTATGAGCAACTCATACACAATCAACCATACAGTACTGTGCAAAAAATGTTCTACCTCACAGCAAATTTAAACGGTGAGCCCAAAAATCTAATCAAACACTTGCCAGTGTCAGCTCAAAATTACACAACAGCATGGGAGATATTAACCAGCCGATATGACAACAAGCGATTGCTCGTCACAGCATTACTGAATCGAATGATGGCACAAGCTAGCATAATTCATGAGTCGGTGCATGCTATTAAATCTCTTCATGATACAACAAAGGAATGCATATATGGGCTTAGTGCGATAGGAATACCAGTGTCAACGTGGGACGCGATTCTTGTGCACATAATTATTAAAAAATTAGATCGGTCAACTCACACGGCCTTTGAACAATCGCTGAGCATCTCACGGGAATCAAGAATCGCATCAGTCCAAGAAATTCTCAGCTTCCTTGAGAGCAGATTCAGTTCATTAGAAACACTAAACAAATGCACAAATAAAGGCTATGAGAAGGCACGACATAACGCAGCGTTCATGATCACTTCAACAGTAGCAAAACAGTGTCCAGCTTGCAGTTGTGCCCATGCAATATTTTCGTGTTTGGTATTTAAAGAAAAATCCATTAGCCAACGCTACGAAATTCTAAAAAGGAACAAACTCTGCACTAATTGTTTAAAGAATGGTCATGAGGCTAACAAGTGTACCAGCGAAACATGCAGCAAGTGCAACAAAAGACACAATACCCGTCTCCATCAGGAAAGGCAGGAGGCGGCAGAAACTAAGAGAGGCTCCAAAACCGGTCGCATTGACATCATCAGTTAAGTCAATGTCAAGCTATGTGTTGTTGAGTACAGCAAAAATAATGCTTGCAGCAAATGGTAAAACAATTGAGTGCAGAGCACTACTCGATTCCGGATCCTAAATAAACGCTATAACGTCCAAAATAACACAGCAGCTTGGGCTGACACTTAAAAGTTCATCCCTATCTGTTGAAGGTATCGGCAGACAGAAACAGTTTGCCAGTCATCGCGTTCACGTCACTTTTCACTCTCGCAATAGTGGATTCAAGGCTCCATTGGAAGCTTACGTATTTCCGCAGATTGTGGGTACCCAACCGTCAAAATTCATTAACATATCATCTTGGGCAATACCCCAAAATCTACAACTGGTCGACCCACAGTTCAATAACCCAAGCAAAATTGACATCCTATTAGGTGCTGATTTCACACATCAAGTAATGTCAATGGGACAAGTTAAACTAGCAAAGGGCTTACCAGTTCTTCAGAAAACCGTTCTTGGATGGGTTCTATCTGGAAAAATCGATAGTGAACAACGAAAATCAGCAACATGCAGAGTTTTAGCTGACGATAACGATAACCTAAATAACGCTGTTGCAAAGTTTTGGGAATTAGAAGATATCTCTGAAACGGAGCCACAATTATCAATGTCAGAAAAGCAATGTGAAATGCACTTTACCCATCATACTCGAAGAGATAAAGCTGGTCGCTTTATTGTACGATTACCATTAAAAGACGATTTATCAAAATTAGGCACTTCGCAGCAAATTGCTTATAATCGATTCATATCTCTTGAAAAACGACTAGCAAAAGACGTAAAACTCAAAAACCAATATAGTCAATTCATGGATGAATACAAAGCATTGGGACACATGACAAAGGTGAATTCAAATGACGTGTTACATCCAAATTACTTCATTCCACATCATTGTGTTTTGCGACCTGAAAAAAGCACAACAAAGTTAAGAGTGGTATTTGACGCGTCATGCAAAACATCAACTGGACGACTATCATTAAATGACGTAATGTACAAAGGTCCAACGGTGCAGAGTGATCTGTTTGCAATACTTCTCCGGTTTCGCATGCCAAGATTTGTTTTCACAACCGACATCGAGAAAATGTATAGACAGATTCGAATTCATCCTGATGATGAAAGATTTCAATTAATCTATTGGAGAAGCAGTTCGCAAGAGTTAATGGACGTGTATAAACTTCAAACAGTTACTTATGGAACACGAGCAGCACCATTCTTGGCAACAAGATGCTTACAGGAGCTAGCACTTATCAATAGGGAAACACATCCATTAGGCAGCCAGGCACTTGATAAAAATTTCTATGTTGACGATGGTTTGGCAGGAGCAGACAATCTTCATGAAGCAAAGGCTATTCAAGATCAATTATTAGAGATATTGACGAAAGCAGGGCTTCATTTACGGAAATGGTGCTCTAATCATCCCAAGCTTCTTCAAAGTATATCCATCGAAAACCAGGAAGTGGATTTAGACTTTAGAAATGAAGAAGAGTCAACCATTAAAACATTAGGGCTTTCATGGGCACCAACAAGCGACAATTTTCAAATTACTACAAGGTTAAATACTGTGCAGCGTGTCACAAAGCGCAGCATAACATCTGACGTAGCACACATTTTCGACCCATTGGGACTCATAGGACCAGTGGTGGTAGCAGCCAAAATATTCATTCAGCAGTTATGGAAGCTACAACTTCAATGGGATGAAGTACTTCCAATAGCAATGCACACGTCATGGATCAAGTTCCGCAACAGCCTGGATCAATTAGACAAAGCAAGGATCCCACGCCACATTTTTGGACACAATGTGCCTCACTCAATACAGCTTCATGGTTTCGCAGATGCATCTGAAAGAGCATATGGAGCAGCAATATACATTCGAACAGTATTTAAAAACAAAAGCATATCGGTCAGGCTTCTCTGCTCAAAATCAAGAGTAGCACCGCTTAAAACACAAACCATTCCGCGGTTAGAGCTGTGAGCATCTCTACTGTGTATCGAACTAATGGCTCGAGTTAAAAACGATCTTGGGTATCAAAACACCATTACTCACTTTTGGACTGATTCACAGGTAGCATTAGCTTGGATAAATCGATGACCATCAACACTCCAGACATTTGTATCCCACAGAGTGGCTAAGATTCAGAAACTTTCACTAACTGAACAATGGCATCACATCTCTACTCTTCACAATCCTGCAGATATATTATCTAGAGAAGCTCATCCATAAGAAATGATGAAACCTCAGTTCAACCTGTGGTTTTATGGTCCTGTTTTTCTACATCAACAAGATTACACTTGGCCCTCATCCATTCAAAAGAATATCATAGAAGACCTTCCTGAAATCAAAAAGGTTAATCAAGTCATAGCCACGGTAGCTACAGCTGAAGGAGAGTCAGACAATATTATATACTACATAAAGGCACGAGAATCGTTTAAAACCCTACAGCGTGTTGTTGGATACATTCAACGATATATAAAAAATTGCAAAGGCGCTCAGCGTTCCCAAGAACTGTCATTAAGCCCAAAGGAACTCGATTCAGCACTTAAGACTATAGCAAAAATAGTACAAGAACAAGACTTCAATGAAGAAATCAAACAGTTGAAATCAAATAAAACTGTTACCAAAAACAGTTCAATCAAGTCTCTCTCGCCATTTCTGGATGAAAATGGAATCATTGGAGTAGGAGGACGTCTAAATTCATCTTTGCTTCCATATGATACGAAACATCCAATGATGCTGTCATACAACGACCCTATAGTGAAACTAATTTTGCGAGATGCACACAATGACACTATGCACAGCGGGCCACAAGCACTATTGGCAAATATTCGGCAACGATTTTGGCCTATCAAAGGAAAATTAATGGCAAGATCTATAGTGCAAAGGTGTGTTCGATGCACCAGAACAAGGCCTACAATGTGCCAACAATTCCTGGGAAACTTGCCTGCAACTAGAGTTTCCCCATCAAGGCCGTTTATAAACTCAGGCGTTGACTTCTGTGGCCCACTGTGGGTCCACTACAAAATAAGAGGAAAGAAACCACACAAAATATACATTGCAGTCTATTGCTGTTTCGCCACGAAGGCTGTCCACTTAGAGATCGTAACAGATCTGACCACTGATGCATTCATTGGTTCATTAAAACGATTCATTTCTCGTAGAGGTCACTGCCTTAACCTTTATTGTGACAACGCTACTAATTTCGTTGGCGCCAGCAATCAACTTCAAGAAATAAATCAATCATTGTTCGGAAAGGGGAGTAGCGAAAAAATAATAATCGCGTGCAGCTCAAAGCTTGAAGGAATTCTCAACTCTAGACCAATCACACCTATGTCCACCAATCCAAACGATCTAAGCGCTCTTACACCGGCACACTTCATCATTGGTGAATCTCTGACTAATCCAGTAGACGCAAACACTAGTGTGTCCAAATCAACATTGCACGAACGGTGGAATACAGTCAAGCGGATTAAACAAGAATTCTGGACACGATGGAGTCAAGAATATCTGACGGAACTTCAGCACCGATACAAATGGAAAGAACGAGTTCCCAACATACAAGAAGGAACCTTAGTCATAATCAAAGAAGACAACGCACCGCCATTGAACTGGCCACTAGGACGAATCACACATGTATATCTTGGAAAGGATGGAATTGTCAGAGTGGTTGATGTGAAAACAGCTACTGAAAATTGTAAACGTCCAATCCATAGACTAGCTCCGCTCCTTCCAGAAGATATTAAAGATAAAGGAAAAAATTTACAACAGGGACGATGATCAAGAAATCTCTCCTATACCATCAAAACGACGACGTTTACCCATCTCAAACATTGTCACAACCATATTGGTAACGCTGTTACTGCTACCACTAGCTATAGCAAATCCAATTAATGTAACCCAATTCAATTAAATCCAGTCATACATTTCAAAATGGAATTTGATTGTCTACTACGACCTTTTACCATTTTATAAAGAATTAAATGTATTACGCACTGGTATTACAACACTGCAACGTCATTGCAATCAAAGCGCACCAAACCCAATATGAGAGTTTTTTGTGAACTACTTTCAAAATGCTCAGCAAGAGATCGGTTCAGAGTTTAAAATGCTATCTATAAAGCGAGTAAAAAGAGGAGCACTAGATTTCCTTGGAAACATTGGCAACTCACTGTTCGGAGTGCTCGACTCTAACTATGCGAATGTCAGATACCATTAATCAATTAAAAAACAATGATGACTACCAACACCTGCAAAACCAAACTTCAGTTATTGATTCTACTATCAACATTATTACAAAAAATGAAGTTATTACAATGAAAAAGTTTAAAGATATCGATAGCCACATCGACAAAATGATGAAGCTACTTAAAGATCAAAAAGTAAGCAATAGTGATGCGACCCTCACAGCTCTATGTCTACAAATGTCAATAATAATATCAAATCTTCAACGCATACAATCTTCAATCATCGATGTTCTAACAGACACACATCATGGAAAAATAAATCCCCTCATACTTACACCTCATCAACTAACTGAAGAAGCAGGAAAACTTAAGACTCATCTACCTCCTCAGCTTCAACTACCAGTCAACCAAGACAACTTGTTGCTGCTTTATAGCCTGATGAAGGTGGAATGCATGGTGACAACTGATCACATTGTTTTCAGCATTGAACTCCCTTTGGTTGATCAAAAATATTACGACTTATTTAACATTGTTCCAGTAACATCTGTAATAAATAACACGTTAATAGAAGTAAAAATATCAACAGAATTTATGGGAATCAATCCCCACAGAGATGAATTCTTTCCCATGAAAGGTGCAGACCTTCAATCATGTACAACTATAGAAACTGATTGCTATTTATGCGCAAAAATACAATCAATCCACAGAAGAGGATCCGATGAATTCAAATGCGAAATGGATCTTTTCAACAATGACACAAATCCAAGATGTGACACCATAAAACTTAATAAATCAATCACATGGCATCAGTTAAATGACAAAAACCAATGGACGTATGCCACGAAGGAACCCATTCGGCTGAGTGCTGTATGCGGACAAGAAACATTTCAACTAATGCTGAACGGATCTGGATTAGTTCAACTCCAACAAGACTGCGTGATAAGAGACAATCAAATAATCATTCAAGGGCATCAGTTTGCTACCACTTCCCGTAAATCAACTTACACAAGCCATTAAAATACAACCCATCAACGAACTTGTTAACAAACAATACACCACTCAGCTAGAAGAACTTGGAGCACTTCATCGAGAATTAACAAGAAATAAATTACTTAAATTACCATCAATAGTAGAATCAACACAGAAACAAACCTGGACAGCTGTATGCATTGCACTTGTATTGACAATTGGGATCAGTGCCTATGCAATCAAAATCTTTTGGAACAAATACCAGAAGAAAAAACAACCTAAGCCTCCAACGCCACTTCCAAGAACTCAATCCACATTCAATGTCACTACAACATGAAACTTTTGCAGTCACAACGTTGAATTTAATAATTCAACGCGGGGGAGAATGTTAACAGACCTGTTAACAAAACATAAGCTATTAATATAACTAGGTTATTATAAGTAAAATAAACAAAGCAAAACAAAACATAAGCTATTAATATAACTAGGTTATTATAAGTAAAATAAACAAAGGAAAACAAAATATAACTTTATATGTCAACAAAAAGTAGCCCAATAATGCGGAACTTACATTTTTTGCCTTACATGACACTTTACATTAAGTAGATCACTAGAATAATTTTGTTATAGCTTGTACTGCAATTAATATTTTGTTAATCAATTATGCTTAAAAAAGTCAAAAAATTACTTTTTTCAAACAGACGCCATTTCGCGAAAAATGGCTATGTCGCTTTAGCCCGGACTAGGGAAGTAAGACATTCTTACTTATTAACAAACCTTTTCTCAGATAATTAGAAGTGTTGAAATCATCTCAAGATGGAGGCACCCTTTTTAAGCACCCCCACTACTCAGCCTATAATTTTTAAAAATTTTTTTTTGTTAAATTTTTTTTGTATTATTGAAATATTAATAAACACATATTAAAAAAATGGATGGTAAAAATATTATTTGGTTCTTTTTTATCGACCGTCAAAAGAGGTCCAAAATGCGGTCTAATTTTCAATTAGGATAAGATCTGTAATAGTCTGTAAGATTGTAAATTCGTAGAACATAAATAAATAAATAAATAAATAAATAAATAAATAAATAAATAAATAAATAAATAAATAAATAAATAAATAAATAAATAAATAAATAAGTAAATAAATAAATATATAAATAAATCAATAACTTAACTTACCTGTATTTTTTTATCTTCCTATCTTCGCACGGTGTCAAAAAAAGTTGGTTAAATATCTCGTTAAACCGCTTAAACAAATGAAAACTTATGCTGAAAGTGCGTTCCAGTCTATCTACTTGACTTATAAAATTTCTAGACAGGTTAGCCATTTCATGCCAAATTTTTATTTTTGATAGAAAATCATAAATGCTATTAAAAGAGAATGATGTAATAAATTTTGAAAAATATGTAAAAATCAAACCTTATATTGCAACTTCGTAGCAATGTTGTTAAAGAAACACAATTGCCCATCACCACTGATTTCGAAACACCAACTGTAGGTGTTAAGGAGCCTCGACAGGCCGCAAAAAGGGAACAACAAAACCAATGCAGAGGATCCCCCTAAAAAATAAAATAAACAAAAACATTTATAAAGTATACGTCAGTGTCAATCATCTCATATTGCTGCAGATTCAAATAACAACTTCATGGCACAGTTACATAAAATAAATAATTTTCGCATAATAGCCCAAAATTAAGAATTTGATGAATGAGTTTTTTTTAGCTAATCATATAAAATTAAAATTAATAAAATACGAATAATACATTCGTAGGCGTACAAGTCTTTTTAAAGATTCAAATTGTTTGATAGTCCGCACGACGACATAAATACAAATTATGAATATAAACTTTTACTATGAATGTGCTATATTCAAAAAGAGCATCTAATTTTTCGTCTTAAGCTGACAACGAATTGGTCACTAAATAAGAAATTTTTTAAAATATAATAAATATTTGCCATCCACCGGGCTTTGTGTATAGCACTTAGTATTCAAACCATTTATCTGCTTTTAAAAACCTTTGAGTTTTTTATTTGTATATTATAAAAAGTTGGCTTAAACAAGCAAGCTTATTTTGCCACAAGATGCGTATTATTGGGGGTTGGAATTAGTTTTAAAGGTTTTCTAAGAGATGGCGTAACTATCAATAGATCGCATCGGGAACACCTGTGACTATATTCATTTCAAAGCACATTGTCTAAGCTTCATTTTTTAGTATGTGTCATTCCACTGAAGTGTAAACAACATATATTTTTTTCTCTGTGAACATGTCGACTTTCGTTCCAACAAAACGCAATTTGCGGGAAGGTTTACTTTTGTGCTTCCATTTGAAGAAAAAAGCGGTTGAAGCACAACGCACGCTTACTAAGGCTTACGGGGACTATGCTCCATCGATTTCTACTTGTGAGTACTGGTTCCGTCGGTTTAAAAGTGGTGATTTTGATACGGAAGACAAAGAACGTCCGGGCCAGCCGAAAAAGTTTGAAGATGAGGAATTGGAGGCTTTGCTCGATGAAGACCCGTGTCAAACCCTTCAAGAATTGTCAGAATCATTGGGAGTCGACTTACCAACGGTCGGCAAACGCTTGAAGGCCATGGGAATGATTCAAAATCAAGGAAATTGGGTGCCGTACCAGTTGAAGCCGAGAGACGTTGAACGGCGATTTTGCATGTGCGAACAACTGCTTCAACGGCATAAAAGGAAGAGTTTTTTACATCGTATTGTCACTGGCGATGAAAAGTGGATCCATTACGATAATCCTAAGCGAAAAAAATCGTGGGGACCACCCGGCCATGCATCAACATCGAGGGCCAAGCCGAATATTCATGGCGCCAAGCTTATGCTGTGTATTTGGTGGGATCAGAAGGGTGTCGTGTACTATGAGCTGCTAAAACCTAACGAAACCATCACTGGGGAACGCTACCAACAACAATTGATGCAATTGAGCCGAGCATTAAAGGTTAAACGGCCGGAATATGCCAAAAGACACGACAAAGTGGTTTTTCAACATGACAACGCACGGCCACATGTTGCAAGAACCGTCAAGGAAACGTTGGAGGCGCTGAATTGGGATGTGCTACCCCACCCGCCTTATAGTCCAGACATAGCCCCTTCCGACTACCACCTATTCAGATCGATGACGCATGGCTTGGCTGAGCAGCGCTTCACTTCTTACGAGGATACCAAAAAATGGGTCGATTCGTGGATTGCCTCAAAAGACGAATCGTTCTTCCGGCGCGGAATCCATATGCTGCCAGAAAGATGGGAAAATGTTGTAGCTAACGATGGACAATACTTTGAATAATATACATTGTACCGTTGTTTCTAAATAAATGCTCAAAAACCGAAAAAAACCTTTAAAATTAATTCCAACCCCCAATATTTAAATTTATCAGAATTTAAAATTATGAAAATTCCTATTCGAGTACTTTAGTTAAGGCCCCAAAAATAAAACTTGAACATTTTACTTTCAAAATACACTCACTTTGGAAAGAAAGCACAAGTATTCTTTCGAAGAACTACTTTTTTGGAATATAACTCTCATTCATTCCAATCTATCTTTAGCAGTAGGCAACCCATATTTGCGACCACTTTTACACAGGCAAACATATTCCACCACACATAAAAGAAATTATCTTAAATTACATAAATAATAATGTAATTATTCAATAGATCATAAAAACTAATTAACTTAACTATGACAGAGCACGGCCAAATAAGTTTAATTAATGTCAAATTAATTAAATAATCTAATAATTGATCGATTTTTCGGTCAAAGTCATGTGTAATTGAACATTTGGTTGTGAAAATAGCCACCTTTCAGTTAGAACACTAGCTTCTGGCGAAGCAAAAACTCGTTTCATTTCTATGGTGCATTTCGACAAACAATCGAACACCAATGAATATTGAAATAAATGAAGAAGCAACTAGAACAGATGGCAACCCTTGATAGAGTTGATGGCGGTGATCTATAAATAGCCTACTGCTTTGAAATGTCATATGATTAGCAGCCATACAATTCATAAGAATGAATTCCAGAATCTGCACATTCATATGCTAGTTTAAACAGTGAGTTGATCACAGCTTAATCACTCAAAGACTACTGAAGAGGAATATGTAGCGATTTCCGAAACAGACTGTCTAGTCAGCTAAGTGATTGACTCTATACAGAGTTGTTGTTGTTGTTGTTGCCTTCTTGAAAACGAACAAATTAATAGCAGTACTTTTATATTCAGACATGTTTGGATAAATAATGCTAGTCTAAAAGATTCGTATCCGGTAAACCCATTATCATTCCTATATGTTCTTTTAACCCTGGTTTCAAATCTGTACTCAGTTTCCTCCTATACTGTAACATTTTCAATATACAGGGTGTTTTACGTTTTTGGCACGTGTTTAGTATTGTTGATCTAGAAACTGAACTACTGACCATAAAATAAAAAATTTTATTTTGTATTTTAGAAAAAATATCAGCTTTTCAATCAATATATAAATCACTATAGTGTCATAAGCGGTAGGGGAGATTATATAACGCAATATAAACAAATTTTGTATCTTTTTTGTTTTAGCTGAGCTGTAATCATCGTAATTTTGACATTAGCTAATATTAAAGGGAACTTTCTTTTTGTGTGTTAAATGTGTATTTGATGTGTGAAGAGTAGGTAAAGTTATTATATGGGCTGGTTTTAAAATATCCATCGAAATTAATCTTATAGTATTTTAATAGTATTTAATCCTTGTTGTATTTTAAATGTTCTATCGTATCTTTCAACCACTTTAAAAAATCCTTGAAGAGGTGGTTGAAGGTTTGCTGGTTGATTTACAAAAACGTATTCACAAGACTTGAGTAATTTTATTAAATAAAAGAAATTTTTATTGTGATGAACTATTTTGGAACGAACTTCTGAAAAATGTTTTCTTAGTTATTGAAGAGTTTCCGAAGAGTTATCAGTATTATTTTCACTAGAAACAACTATTATCCAGGTAATCTACGAGTTTGACCGTAAACTAATTCTGCTGAAGAGCATTTCAGATCTTCTTTAATAGCAGTTCGTAAACCAAGAATCCATGGTAAATGCTCTGACCAATGTATCGAGTCGGTCGAAGAATTGACGCTGAAAGCATTCTTTCATTCCGTTGGCTCTTGGATGATATGGAGAAGTATGTGTTTTGTGTTACCTGAATAATTTAGTTAATTATTCAAATAATTTTGAAGTGAATTATGCAGGGCTCGCAAACAAACTCTAAAGAAAAGTATTTTTCTGTTCTGTTTGTTTCTTCCTAAGATCACAAAAAGTATTTTGGTTTGTTTAGTTTTCTCTCTCCGATTCAAAAAGTAGCACAAACCGAACGATAAATGCTGGAGTAATAAAATGAAGTGGTCGCGATTGGACAGTGCACAGTGGGGAAGATAGAGTATTTAAAATTTAATGAATGGTCTAGATTTTAGAAATTACATTTTTAATTTCTATCCTAACTTTTTGCGAGTAAGGAGTGTTTAAAAATAAAAAATAGTTATTTCTAGAGATGTGACGGAGCTCCGTATCCGCATCCGCATTATTAATTTTTTGATATCCGCATCCGCATCTAAGTTCTGTATTTTATTATCAACCCAAAAAGAAGAAGTTAAGAAACTAAAAAGCCATCAAGTATATCCCTTTCAGACCGTGATGCATCAGTTGTGCGGGTAACTTTTAGTCTAAATATCTTTACTGCTATTTCACGAATGTTTATCAATTTTACATGTATCAATTGCGCAGGTTATTGTTTATGTTTGTCTTTCATATTGTTTACCTTTTAATTTTGTCGTATCTCAAATTTTCACGAAATTCTTGCGTCACATTTAATTTTTTTTTTAAATGAGTCGTAGATGTTAGTTGTTTTTTTTTTAAATACTAAAATACTAATAGCGCAATTTTAGTAAAGTTGACACATTTTAACTAAAAAAATAATATATTTTAAAATCTCAAATGACATTTCATGAAAAAAACATAATTTCAGTACAAACTTTTGTTTTTTAAAAATCCTTGAAGGATATGAAAATATCAAAATTTAGGCATTGAATATGTTTTCATATCATATAAAGACCATTTACTCCAAAAAATCATAAAAAAATTCTCAGTAGCTTAGCATCAGGTCTGAAAGGGATATACCTCAGTAAAATAATTATATGTGCAACACTTCAAATGCAATTCTAAGCAAACATAACTTCATTTGTTTTTATATTATTTTTTTATTGGAATAGTATTAAGGACTTATATGTAAAACAAGATATAGCTTATTAAAAAACTTGTTAAAAAAATTATAATGTATTTAAAAAGTTCATAGAAAATATTTATGTGTGTATATGTGTATTAACGTATTTATATGTCTATTTTTATTGATTTTATGGAATAAAATAGAAATATATATAGATTTTGTAAAAGACTATGTCTTTCTTTCTTATATATGACTTGGTTAAGCGTGAAAGCCTTGAAGTACATCAGCCATCTGAGGATGGAGCCATCGATTTTCTGCCATTCATCTTAAAGAACTGTTTTCAGATGCTCATCGACTCGAACTTGCGGCCGTTTTTATAAACTTGGGCCGAAAGAATGCCCCACAGGACAGGATTCAAGTCATGACTAACAGCAGGTCATTACAGTACGGGTATATTTCGGATTTATTGAAAGTCATTTGTGGCTCGGGAAGAATTTGTTGGTGCGTTGTCCTGCTGAAAAGTCCAGTTATCCTGGTATTTATAGCATGTGAACTCAATAAACACATCATCTAATAACTTAATATACATTTTTGCATTCGATTTGCACGAAATAAAATACAGGGGAGACTTTCAAAGTATCTGAAACCGGCTAAAATCATCAATGATCCCCGCTCATGGTTACGCGCATACCTAATTTCTCGTGGATATCGCAAATTGTGCTGGTATTTTTGCCAACCGTCGGGCCCGTCAAGGTTTAACCTTTTCTCATCACTTAATATGACACTCCCAAATTCTTTCTCACAAAATTTGTATTTTTTTGGCATATGCTAGACTGGCCGCAATGTGTCATGGTATAAGTCTGAGTTAGGAGAAGGGCGATTCATAATTGACGTTGCAATTTTCATTCAAAATTTATTGGATTCTGCTTCTGGTAACCCTTAGATCCAATTGCGCAGTAATTTTACCACAACTCATCCCTTTCTCCACAGCAAGACGTCGAATTCGTCTTTTGTGCCGTTGGTCAATCACGGATTTTCTTTCAGTACACTTGATTATAACATAGTTGTCAGTCTTTAAAAAAATTTGTTATGGTGTTTCGGTGACGATTTATCCTAGCAGCTATAGCACCTAGTTTTATACCGGCTACATTTAAGCCTTTTATATTTCAACGATCTTCTTCAGATAAGGTGGTTCCACATGGCATTTTTATTAAAAAAATAAAATAACTCTAAAATGTGGTCATATTTTGTTCCAAAAATGTTTTACCGTTATATTTGGGTTTTTCTTATTAAGGTAATAAACAAAATTTCGTGATTTTCACGTTATAGCAGTTAAAACACAAAAAAGCAATTGTGCACAGATAAATATTTTCTATTGCACACGCGAGATTTCCCACCTTTTTTCGATTAACGGTACTACGAATACGAGGAAGAGAAGAATTCTCTGTTCGACTCATAAACTTCATTCATTAACAAAAATTTTGGCAAACTCAAAAAATTTGTACTGTTATAATCCATACTTTACTTTTTATAAAATATAATTTACTCTTTATTAAATATATTTAGAGTAAAACCACAGAAATTAGAAGCTAAAAAAATTAGAATCATATAATAATTAGAAGTTGAATTTTCAAAACATTAAAGCTTAGAAGATTGCATTCTAGATTCCAAGGTAATTTTTTATCCAATTTATATTTAACACTACAGCGTTTTCTACGAATAGTTGAAAATGAAGCTAGTAACCTTATTATGTAAAATGTGCGCAATCACTTCACTTGGAGTTTTTTGTGTGGCAATAATTTTCATAAGAAAATTTCAGTGAGAGAAAAAGATTCTGTTTTACTTCATATGAAAAAGAAATTTACCAGACCAAGTACCAAAACAGCCCCAAAATCGACAAATTAATATCCAGACAAAAGATCGTTTTACAAAATAAGGCCATTTACATAAAAAGTTGTATAATTTTCTACACATTACAAATGTGTTTATTTTTTATCCAGTAACTATCTTTACATTATTACTTGAAATGAACTAAACTGCCCTATTTTTTGTGTCCTTTATATTTAGGATAATGTTTTAATAAATCGTTTAAACGAAATTTATATTTAAAAATACACGTATACTTAACAAAACTGGATCTAAGAAAAAAAAAAACTTAAATTCGTTTTATCATTAAAATGCACCAAAATATACGTTAAAGTACTGAAAAATGTCCCCGTACACAACACGGAATACGTGATATTTAAAATAGGTATTGTAATAATTAAAGTAATATCTGTTATAGTAAGAAATTTCTACTTTGCACTGTTTAGAAATAAATAGTCTCATAGCGTAGAAACTATTGGTTTTATGTTTAAACTATTAAGGGTACTTTCAAACCAAAAGGGAAAACGGTTTTTGTGCAAAAAGAGTAATTTTGTCAAAAATTCAAAAAACTATGCTACGAATTTTTGAAACATTTTATATTCAAATACATTTTAAATTTATCTGAGTCATCTTGAGTTTTAATTGATTTTATTACTGTTCAAATAAGCCTGTGTTTTTAATTTAAATTCATTAGGATTGTCATCAGCTGTAAACTCAAACGTAATTTGCTCTCTGTCCAGCGTTATTTTATTTATTTGCTTGGCAAACTATGGAAAATAAGTAAGTAAAGCTAAGAGCTTTTAAAAGAAACAATTCCGGGGACGAAGGCGGAGCATTTAGACTTTTCGCAATTGTTAATATCATCGTTTTGAAAAAAAAAACGTATCGTTCATTAATTACGTTATATTCATATTTCCCCATTTATTTAAAAAGCCTGAATTAATTTATTTCGACTTAGAATAAAAGTCACTAAGAAATATTGATTTATTAAATATACTGATGCAAAATGCGCCAAATTTTTGGCATCGTGTTTTAAATATGAAATTTGCAAATACAAGTGAAATGTTTCCAAAAATTCAAAAAATTATATCGTAAAGTGTTCTCTTCCAATATTAGAAATCGGTTAGACAACCGTTATTATACGTTATTAAACGGTATTTTACTCACCAAAATGCATCGTTCCTATTCAACATAAAACACTGAAGCAAGAAATCAAATGTCGGTAATTTGATTTTAATAAATTTTAGAAGAGGGGGAAAAAACGGGAAAGTTATAAGGAAAGACCGGGAAAAACTTATTGAAATGCATGAACAAAACGGGAACGAACAACATGCAAAAAGTTATTACTCACGCCTCGATAAATAAGAAAAGCAAAATTAAATGGAAAGCAATACAAATTATTAACGTGACAACACGGAGAAAATGTTTTTTTTTAAATGAGACCTAGTTAGATCGATTTTTCGACCCGTACACCCCTATATTGAAAATTTCATCGAAAACGCTTGGGATATACATTTTCCTAATGTCCTTATAAGGGATGCCAGCAGTTATTCTGATCCCAGGATTTTTGGAATCGAACTTCGCATGTATAACCCTTTTCGGGATGAACATAGGGGTAGTATTTCACCGGTTTCTGCTGCAAAAAGTCAATGTTATAAAACACAGATTTGATACATAAAAAATAATTTTTGCAGTGTTGAATAGTGTTGAATATGTCCCAATGGTCGTACAGGGTTAAAATCAAATAACAGACTAAAAGAGAAACTATTTTCCGAATAAAATAATTTTGGCTGCGTAAATCGCACAGGTCGTACAGAGTTAAAATCACATAGTTTTGGCCGCCTAAATCGGTCAAATGTCCCCATATGCAAAGCTGAACGAATTTTTTTTTTGCAATGTTGAATAGTGTTTAATATTTCCTAATGGTCGTACAGGGTTAAAATCAAATAAAAGACTGAATAGAAACTACTTACCGAATAAAATAATTTTGGCTGCGTAAATCGGTCAAATACCCCAACGTGCAATGTTGAATATGTCCCAGTGTCATACAGGGTTAAAATAAATAACAGACTTAAATAGAAACTACTTATCGACTAAAATAATTCTGGCCGCCTAAATCGGTCACATACCCCAATGTGCGCTGCAAAATTATTTTTTTGTAATGTTTAGTAGTGTTTAAAATGTCCCAACGGTCGTACAGGGTTAAAATCAGAAAGTAGACTAGAATAGAAACTATGTACCGTATAAAATAATTTTGGGCGCCTAAAACGGTCAAATACCTCAATATGCGCTGCAAAATTATTTTTTCGCAATGTTTAATAGTGTTTAAAATGTCCTTATGGTCGTACAGGGTTAAAATCAAAAAGAAGACTAGAATAGAAACTATTTACCGTATAATATAATTTTGGGCGCATAAATCGATCAAATACCTCAATGTGCGCTGCAAAATTATTTTTTTCGCAACGTTTTATAGTGTTTAAAATGTCCCAACGGTCATAGACGGTTAAAATCAAATAGTGGACTTGAATAGAAACTATTTACCGTATAAAATAATTTTGGCTGCCTAAATCAGTCAAATACCCGAATCAGTCAAATACCCGAATGTGCACTGTTTAACGAATTTGTTTGCAATGTTGAATAGTGTTGAATATGTCCCAATGGTCGTACAGGGTTAAAATCAAATAACAGACTTCAGAAAATATTTACTGAATAAATTAATTTTGGCTGCCTAAATCGGTCAGATACCCTACGTCCGCTGCTAAACGAATTTACTTAGAAACGAGACCTAGGTAGATCGCTTTTTTGCCCCTGTAAATACCTATACTGAAAATTTCATTAAACTCATCAAACAAAGAACTCATTTACAAACAAACATATAAACAAATAAATAAATATTGCTCGTTTAAAAGTATAAGAAAGATATCAAAAATTCGAATACTAGGAGTGTAAAATGTATGAGCTGGTCATATTAATTTTCCCCCTTAAAATTTCTTCTGAGCACACCTACATTCTACCTGGCACCCTTCTGGGGGTCCCCATACAAACAACCATGTCACTAAAACCATGTCGTACAAATCTATCGGTATATGAATTTTTCATGCAAGCAAATCAACAGAACGAAACTTAAAAAATCTTAACTTCCAAAAAAAATGCTGCTTAAAACATGACGAAATTCTTTTGTCGAATTTAAGTAGTAAAACGAACACAACATTTGTTACTTGTTGTGGTTGCGATAGTGACAACAAAATCTAAAAACGAAATTCTTGTTGTTTTCGTATAACACAAAACAATAGTTTTCTTTCTCTCTTAATTTTCTGTTCGCTTTGGTACGCATTTCTGTTTTTAGCAAAGATCCAAACCTAAGCAGATAGTGAAACTGTTTGCTTTCGCAGATTTAGCAGGTGTAGTGCTAGTTTTTTGTACGGTTTATTTCCAACCCCTGGAATTATGTTCCTTGATTTACTGTAATTTTAAGTGGGACACCTAACAAAAGTATTTGCTATTGTACTAGTCAAAATGTTTTTAAGTGGATAAACTTCTGGCTAACGAACAGAATCTATAATTGTTAATAAATATCGATAAGTGTTAGATATTGGTAATGGTCCCACTAAATCCATGTGGAAATGTTAAAATCTACCCGAAGGAGTTTAAATCTTCTTAACTGGAGTCTTGGTGTAAATATTAATTTTTGATTTTTGACAATTAGGACATCTAGATGTCAGTTCATTTATTTTCTTTCGCATGTTTGGCTTTATGTAGAGTTCATTAAGCTCGAGATCCTTTTATTTTGTAATAAATATTATATATTTTCTAATATTTCGATAAGCATCGCTTATCATTATCAAAGAAATCTAAAAACACAATACAAACAAATAAATGTATAAGTACACAGAAATATGAATAAATAAATATGAATAAATAAATAATTACAATACAATCCTTACATTTAACTTTTACATAAAAATCTTCAACTGTATTGTGTCTCCACCATCATCTGAATTGCTCTGTACCCGAAAATAAATATTGCACTAAGTATAATTGTTTGTTAACGAGATGCCTATATGTTTGAGCGCAACTTTCGGTGTCTGCTTTAAAGTTTATTCTTTTCTCTGTTGGTGTTGCTATTATATTCATCGTTTCTACATGTAGCGTCTTTTGTATTTGTTTTCGCTGTATAAAACTTTTACGCGCTCGAAATCGGGAGTGTTCTTCATATGCACATTGGTTCACTAATACTGTTTTTTTGTGCAGAAATAGTGGTTCTTAGTCTTTGATCAGATTTAGTTGTGCTATCCTTGTCTTTAATTTTTTTTTTTAGTCGTGCCTATATAAACTTTATTTACCGTAATTTTATCTTTGTTACTTAATCTAATTTTGCTTGCGTGGTTATTAATAATTGGCCAAAAATATTTAGATTCCATTAAACGTCTTGTTGTACGAATTCCAGGGATGAGATAATGAGTGTATTTTCTCAAAAATAATTGTTCTCATCGAATTTGGAACATAAGGTCTGGAAGAATTGCTGGAAATGTCGCATCAAATTTTAATGTTTAATATTGGAATAGTAATTTACTTTAAATTATGTTGATTTTATATGATTTAAATAGAAGTTCTAAATGTTTGATACTTTAAATCATACATGATTTTAAATACAAATTCTAGTTGTTTGATAGTTTAAAATCGTTTATTGAGCTTTAGGTCAAGGTTAGAACAATTAATTGTTTTAACGAATCTTTCCAAAGAAACAACAGCAACGTTTTCAATATGAAAAGGAAAACATCACTAGCTGATTTTATTGCAATTTTAGCCCTGCTAAAGGCTTCATCAGAAATCTTTGTGATACGCCGTGCAAGCGCGCATTAGTGCACTGCACCACAGAGGCGATGAGATTTTAAGTGTCAATTTCTCAGTTTTTCTCTCATTTCATATTTTCATATTCGTTGTTGTATTTTTGCTGTACATTAGTCTTTATGCTTATGTTATTATTATGGAGTCTAACAGTCTGTTGGAAGTCTTCCACTAACAAAGCATGGTTACTGAAGTTGTTTTTAGATTTTTGCTGATATATTTTCAGCCTGTTTCTGTTTGGTCGTGCTCTACCATTTGATTAAAGTTTTTTCTAAATGACCTTGCTATTTATTATGTTGACTTTATATGATTTAAATACAAATTCTAAATGTTTGATAGATTAAATCATACTTGATTTTAAATACAAATTCTAGTTGTTTGATAGTTTAAAATCGTTTATTGAGCTTTAGGTCAAGGTTAGAACAATTAATTGTTCTAACGAATCTTTCAAAGAAACAACAACGCTTTCAATATGAAAAAGGAAAACATCACTAGCTGAATTTATTTAGAATTTGTATTTAAATCATATAAAATATAACAAGGTCATTTAGAAAAAACTTTAATTTTAAATTAGGTTTAGAAGTTGGAGTCGATATTAAAGATTTCAGTTCTTCGTCAGATTATTGTTCTTCGAATAGTTTTAAAAAGTTTATGTTTCCTGTTGAAATTGCTTCAATATGCATATTTACAGGCTCTACAATAACATTAAACTACTAATTTCAAGTTCAATGTTAAATTCAAGGTTAAAACCGCGGAACATGCAGTAATTAGTAAATAAAGAAAACCGTTTCAATTATGACGCATGCCACAACTTAAACGGCGGTCAACTACCAAGAGCCCAGCTCAAAAGCAAAGGCAACAACAGGTGTGCCGCTTTGCATATCTTTTGGCCGTAAAATAGAAAAATGCTGACGATGCATTTTTGTCGTCATGCAATTAAAACAAAGACAAAACAATTTAACAATTTAAAGTAAGAACCAATGTGTACTGTAAAATAATTGCATCATTGGAACTTAATTATGATGTTAAAATAAACTGAATAATTGCGTAAGAGTTAGAAGGCGCAATTGAGCAACCGCTGATTTAGCAATAAGTAATAGAGTTAAGTATGTAAAATGTATGCAAAATTAAGAAGAAGAAGCGAGGCCAGATATGTTATAAATATTTGGTCCCCGCTATAATAGAGTGAGTGCGACAAGCTTATACTCGGCAGATCATAATCAAGTCTTTGATTTTCATTTTAAGGAGACCTGCAGGCAATCTAGAGGATTAAGTAAGTATGAACTAATAAACTTTTTCACTTCCTTACAGGATCCAGCGGCTATAATAGGTTCAAGTACCTAGTAAAGCAACGTTATAACAAGTTCAAGTGTTTGTTGCAACACGCCAACAGTGAAGATAACCGCGGCTATAATTGCTATAAAGCTATCAAGTGCCTAGTGTAGCAGGGTTGTAACAAGTCTAAGTGCTTGTTGCCACACCGTGAAGCAAACAAGAAAGAAAACCTAACCCAACAGATTCATGCGTCTGTTGGGCCAATGGTTGAAGTTTGAGTCCGATAGCTAAACGAAGCTATCCCCAAATAATTAAGGGCCACGATTAGGACCTACAGCTGTTCCCACGGGAGAACACAACAAATATATGGAGTTCTGGAGAGCGTATCAGCAACAATATTCTTCTTTCCTAATACGTACTGTATGTCATTTGTAAATTGTGCGATATATTCTAAGTGTCGCGTTTGTCGTGGTGAGCTGTCAGTTTTAGAATATAATACGAATGTGAATGGTTTGTGGTCAGTAAATGTTGGTCCTTCAAGAAAATGTTTCAAATGTTTTACGGCACGATAAATAGCTAAAAGTTCTTTATCAAAGGTAGAATATTTCATTTCTGTCGTGGTAAGTTTTTTGGAATAATATGCAAGAGATTTTAAACCATTATCGAAATTTTCAATGCATCGACAGCTAAAGATAAATATGCATGTTTATCGAAATGTATTAAAAGAGTATTAATACCAAAACGTGATCGCACTTTTTCAAATGAAGTGGTTGATTCGTCTGACCAAATTATTTATTTAATTTTGCTATTATTTGCCAATGTTAGCATATCATGCAAAGAACTAAGTTCTACTGCTAACATTGGAATATAGCGATGATAGTAATTTATCATACCAAGAAATTTTTGTACATAATTTCTTAATAAATGTTGGTTTTTCAAAATTAAGAATTGTATCTATTCTTTCTTTAGATGGATTAATTCCTTTGGATGAAATTTCTTAACTAAGGATATATAGTTTTGGTACACCAAAAAAGTAGGTTTAATGTTTAATCCGTATTCTTGAAATCGATTATTTTTAATTATTTTTTAATTAAAAATTATTTTTAATTATTTTTTGATTAAAAATTATTTTTAATTATTTTTTAATTAAAAATTATTTTTAAATGTTCGACATGTTGGTTTTCATTGTTACTTGCGAACAGAATATCATCAATGTATGCGAATACAAAATCAAAACCGAAAAGGACTTAGCTGATGAATCGCTGGAATGTTTGATCACTGTTGCGTAACAGAATGGCATACGTGTAAATTCAAACATTCCAAATGGAGTTGTTATTGCTGTTTTGTACAAATCTTCTTCTGCCATTGGTATTTGGTGATATGAAAAATATGGTTTTTTCTTTTAATTTGATTCTTAGATCGTGAATATGTGGAAGTGGATAGTGATCTGGAATGGTTAAACAATTTAGTCTATGATAATCACCGCATGGTCTCCAATCATTGAGATAATTTTTGGGAACTGAATGTGTCATGGACCGGACTTTAGGGAGCGATGAGCTGGTGTGCATGCCAGGGTTGATAAATGACTTTTTTATTTTGGTATAAAAATTTTGAAAAAATTGTACTAAATGAAAAAAGTATGAAACAAATTTTTTTATTTAAATTTTAATATTTTTATCAATTCAGCCCATAAACAAAAATGACAAAGGTTTTTATTAATTTTTAATTAATAAAAATTTTATTAATTTTTAATTTTTAATTAATAAAAAAGATTTTTATAATCACAAAAGGAAGCACAATAATATTCAGAGAAAGATATCACTAAAATACAGGGCCGTAGTCAAGGCGAGTTTTTGGTGTTCTAAACCCCCACAGGGTCGAAATTTCATAAAAATACATAGTTTTGATATTTTTTATTTTATTTCTATACAAAAACTATCAGAATTTAAATAACTCCGTTTTCATTTTTTTTTTCTTACGATATTTTTTCAGAAGGCATTTATTTCATAATTAATATTTTAGCTTTAATATTTATACATTTTAGAAATTTTGGTCTTGAATCAATGCAAGAGCTCAAAACCTTTCTAACAAGTTATTTAAATTTAAGTGAATATAAATTAAAAAAAAAAATCAAAATAAGGCACGAGAAACAGCATTGTCTTTAATGCTCTTTAAAATTCTTTGTTGCAGATTGGAAGAGCTTTTTCCGGCCATTAATTTCTGACAGTTTTTTTTACAACTATTATACTAGTAAATATATTTACGAAAAACATTTTTAATGGAGGTTTCTGCTAAATGGTTTAGCTCACTGGCGGTTATTACAACAGTCAATATATTTTGGGAATCGTTATAAAATAGACCAAGGTTAATTTTTAGAGGGGTTCAAATGCAATTTTTTTCTAATGGAAGTCGAGGCACCGTATAAACATACTCACATACATAATTAGGGTATTCACAAGGTGTGCTATCATGTCATATTGTAATATTGTCCTAAAATTTTACAACTAAAATTTACAAGATAAACAAATGCAAGTAATAAACAGGTGTTTGATTACGGCACTTTAATAAACATGGCTTTCAGAGTTGTAATATTTTAGTACTTTTTTATATGGCAACAATAAAATGTTTAAGCTAGTGTAAAATCTTAGGACAATATGGCATTATTACATGATAGCACACCTTGTGAATACCCTTAATATATAAAAACTTAACTTGAAAGTTAAATGGAACAAGTACTTTATATATTAATTTTTTAATATTTAATAAAAAAATGTTCATCAAACCCCCCATGGGTGAATCCTGGCTACGGCCTTGATTGAATCTATTAAATCTTCAAATAAGCATAAATTTTAGGTCTTTTTATAATTAAAAAATAAAAATTAATTAAGTGAAAAAAGCAAATAACGTTTACTACAAACGTGCCAATCCAATCCAGCCGAAAAATAGATTTTTAAAAGTGCTAGGTAGTGCTTTTCTATATAAAGGTACCGAAAGAAATTAATGGGCAAATCTTTGAGTCAAGCAATTCTTCGCTCTCGGTCAAATTTTCTGAAATTTTTTCTTTTGATTTATTACTTCTGATATAAATATTGTGGCATGTTTTTAAAAAGATTTTAAAAAAAATCTTTGTTTTCATTAAAGAAGATATTGTTGCAACATGCTGTCTCTTTCTGCATTTGGTTTATTGAATTTTGAATAGAAAATATTCTTTTAACTTTTGCTGACGCATGAGAAGTTGAAAGAATTCGTTGAGCAATTTTATATATTTGGAAAAAAAATTAATCTTTAAATTCAATTTAAATATTTTTACAGAGTAAAAAAATTCAGAAATAAATAATTTTTTAACTCTGTTAGCTCACTATGAGCTCTAAATATTCTGTATTTAGTAAAAAATTTTTGAGTAAATAAAATGTTTTTGTGTGTACAACCCAAAAGCAAATAAAAACAAACAAATAATAATAACAAACAGACCACCTAGTCATAAGCAAGGTCATCAACGTAAACAAACCTTGAAACACTGAGCACATGTGAGTGCAATATGATCAAGCTGAGTAGTGCAACATAAGTTAAAACAATAAAACGGCATGAACGTAAACAATAAAAGAAATAGTGATTATTAATGAATCACGAATGTTGGCTAAGCGCAAGCAGCCACTTCTAGTATTAACAAAGAGCCGATCATATTGCAACTTGCACATGTGGGTCATTGCATGTGACCAAATATTTAGTATTGCATTTTCACGGAAGACACAAAATGCAAGTCTGCATATTTGGTTACATCAATTAATGATTGGTCTAATTAAATATGTTGGAAATGTGACTGAAAAATGGGTGTGTCTTAGAATAAGAAAAATTGTAACAAATTATTATAAAAGAAAATTAAATTTAAAAGAAATTATGATTATACACATGAAAGTCATACCGGCAGCATTGCCTTCTTTTTATATTCCCAAATCGGCCTTGTGACCTTTATACACAGCGCGGCTCGCTTAAAAGCCAAAACCTTTGTTTCGAATATTTAGTTAGGATTCTTAAATATTTTTAAACACAGTTCCAAACGTAACAATGTACTAAAAATGCTTTGGTAGTAGAAAAGTAGGAAAAATGTAAAACTGTACCAAAAAAGTACAAATGTACCGAAAATATCAACCCTGGTGCATGCTAGCAATTCCAGGTCAAAGCTCGTCGGATTATGTCATAGTTCTTGCTCATTGCCTTATCCCTATAAAGCCACATGATCATAAAATTTCAATCATGCTCAAAAAATATAAAAAATGTATCTACACTTTAAGTCTGATTAGTACAGACAGATAGAAAAAAAAATAATAAGAAAAAATTAACGCTATGTTAGCTAGCCAGTTAGAAATTTTTTTCTATAGAACTAAATGCAGATAAGAAATTATAAAGAAAACTGTAAGTTAACATTTTAACAGGTTAAAGAGGTAAACAATCGTAACTTTGATAGCAAAACGCACTAGAAGACAATATATGTTAGTTTGTCTCTACTCTTTCCCTACCCAACCAATGCTTTGAGAGTATAATGTTGCTCTCACATACCCAACCAACTACAACTAACGGGTGAAGATCGAACTTGTAAGAGAATTATTTAGATTTATGCTTTATTCATTTTCTTTTCCTCACAAAAAATCGCAATAACAATAAAAATAGCAAAGAATTGAAACCTTTTTCTTAATGTTTCATTTCTAGCTAATTTTATGAATGAATGAGGAGAAGAGAAAGAGAAATATATTACAACATAAGTTGGAACAGAAAAAGACAAAAACCGGGTTTTGTCAATAAAATAGGTATTGCAAATATGAATGAATTAAGTAAAAAGTTGTTAATAAAATTAGTACCTGTTTCCATTTTTCTCTTTAATTAAAATCTCTTAGATTAAGAATTAAATTTAAGATTAAAGTTATATTTAGAATAATAAGAATACTTAGAGGTTTTTTTTTAATTTAACTATTCTTCGGTGTAATCTAGTTGTGAAATTTAAAATAATTAACTAAAAAGCTTCTAGGAACTTTTAACATTAAAACGAGAGTAGCTTACCCAATTTATAACCTTAAACTTAAAGCTAAACTATTATATAAATTAAAGAAAACTTTAAGTTCTATTACTATTCTTCATTGTAAGTATTTTTATTATTATTTTATATTATAGCATAGTTTAAGCAATTAAATTGTTGTCAGTCAAATGCTCTACGTTAGTGTTATGATTGATAATGAACAACAAAATTTTAAAGCATAGAAATAAATGTAGTTGTAAGTTATTATATTTGTTGTTTTGTTCTGTATACTTATTAAAAATTAAACTGACTTACTTATTTGTTTATTTAATTTGAATTTATTTCATCAATGGAATAATTTCCTTACTGACTACACAATTAATATATTAAAAATTAAGTAAGATAACAATTAGACTACACATAAATAATAACAGTAAATTTATAAATATCAGGATAAATTTAAATGGCTTAGCGATATAAATTATTTAACTGGTTTCTAAAGACTATTTTAGAGTAAGCGAAATCAATTTCAATGTTTTTATATAACTTATTTAATTCAATTAAAGATCGATTGATTGGAGCATTTAACGCATAATTAGTTCTTAATTATCCAAGATAAAATAAATCACAAGATCTGAGGCTTCTAACAGGAATATTAAAATTTATCATCGCTAAAAGTAGTCAAAAGAATGATATAACGAGCTATCTGCCTATATCTAAACTAAGCAATGTATCAAAGCTGTTTGAGGCAGTTATTAAGCTTACACTTTATTTCCTTGCTAAGCGACACATCTGTATTGAGCAGCATGGGTTCGTAACTGGGAAGTCTACAGTGTCTAACCTTTCGCTTTTTACAAATTATTGTATACCTACTCTTGAATCTGGTTCTCAAGTTGATGTCCTGTATACAGATCTTTCAAAAGCTTTCGACAAAGTATGCCATAAGTTCTTAGTCGCAAAGCTTAGGAAAATGGGATGCCATTCCACGTTCCTGGAATGGATTAAGTCCTACCTAAATGGTAGATGTTGCTACGTCTCAATCCATAATATTAATTCATACTGCTTTAAAGTGTCTTCTGGTGTTCCGCAAGGTAGCATATTGGGCCCCTTGTTATTTGTACTTTATATTAATGACATAAGTAAATGCTTTCACTTCTCAAAATTCCTACTTTATGCTGATGATTTGAAATTTTTTAGTAAGATTAACAATCTAGAAGACTCAGCACTATTGCAAGTCGACTTAAATAATGTCTTTGATTGGTGTGTCCGAAACGGGTTGCCGCTTAATATTAATAAATGTTCTTTTGTTACTTTTAAGTAACTGAGTCCAACAACTCAGTTATAACTTCCTATACAATGGCCGACTTTCCACTTAAAAAAGTTGATACAATTCGTGACCTTGGGGTGGTTTTTGATTCCAAATTCACCTTTGCAGATCACTTAAATTTTTTGCTTCCTAAAGCTTATTCTTTTCTTGCCTTTATTCGTAGGAGTAGTCAAGAATTTATTGACCCCTATACTACAAAAGCCCTTTATAGCTCTCTTGTAAGATCGAGTAAGAGTAAGTAAGAGTAAGACTTGAGTAAGCATCAATTATTTGGAATCATTCAGCTGCAATTCACGCTTTTAGGCTAGAAAAAGTTCAAAAAAGGCTAAGTATGTGTTGCGTTGTACTACTTTTAATTCGAATTTACCCGCGTATAATGTTCGTTGTCTGTTAATGGGATTGAAGACTCTTGAATGTAGAAGGAAAATTAGTTCACTAACGTTTATATATGATATCATATCTTGTAACATTGATGACTCCTCTTTATTAAATCTAATTAATTTTAATATACCTCCATGGCAATTGCGGTGTTTTAAACTTTTTTTTATCAAACATCACAGAACTAATTATGCTTTAAATGAACCAATTACAAGATATTTGTATTCTATAAAACATCTATAAAATATGTTTTTGATTTCTCTATACCAAAATCTTCTTTCAAAAATTTTGTTAATATTGTAGCTTATTTTAGTTACTTGTAAGTTTTATGCTTCTCTTATTTGTTATATATATTTTATTGTTTTGTTTTATGTTTATTATAACAAAATGTATTACCCTCTCTAGTCTGTAAGGATGTGTATCCATAGACTCAATAAACTAAACTAAACTACAATAATAGGCGTGAACAGTCAAAAATAAACAGAAGCGATAGTATTGTTCTTCTTCTTTGCAAAGTTTTTAGATTAATAAGTAAGCAACGAGCATTATATGGAGGAAGAGGATCACTAATATTTAAACCACGTAGAGCATAGCAAGAAAAACCTTTTTGTATACGTTCAAGGCGATTTATATGCACTGCATAGTATGGGTTCGAAATTAAAGAGGCATATTCTAGTTTAGATCTACCAAAAGATGAGTATAGCGCTTTATGTGTATATGGGTCAGAAAAGGCAGACCTTTTCTTGCGAACAAGCGCTATCATAGCATATGCTTTAGAAATAATAAAGTCAAAATGATTTGTAAAGATAAATTTAGGATCAAAAATTACACCTAAGTCAGACGTTTTATCCACTGTAGTTAAGACACTAGTACCAATAGAATATGACGTATTGATGATGTTTTGTGATTTGGAAAAGGTTATATGGAAACACTTATTAATATTTAGGGAAAGGCGATTTTTACACCAAGCAAAAAAATTTGATAAATTATATTGTAGAAGATCTGTATCCGCTTTATTTCTGATTATATTATATATTTTTAAATCATCTGCATATAAGAGAAAAGTTCTTATTACCACTTTTATAAATAGGGGTTTAATTGGTTTAACTAAAGCTGGACACTGTTTTAGCAAGAATGCAGATATACGGTCAGTATGTCATCATTGACGGTTTTAAAGTAGAAATACCTTTCATGATATCTTCAGATGATAATAATAGGAACCCGAGGTCAAGGGAGGACTGAATATTATTAAGAAAATCATCGTTTGAAGTACAATTGTTACTATCAGGTTCAAAGTTGGATTGAAAATATTCGGCAAAAAGATTAGCATCATCATCAGCACACTTAGCCTTTTTATCTTTATAAAAAACTGCAGTTTTTTCGATTTGACAAACCTCCAGAAGGCTTTAGGGTTGGAATTTATGTTAGAATCAAAATCCCAGATATATTGGTTGTAAAGATATTTATTTAGAAAATAAAATTCCTTAATATAATGCTGATACTTTTCAAAAAATATTAAGCTATTACTTGCTCTAAATTTCTTTAAAAACTTGTTTCTTAAATTTTTTAAAACAATTGTTACACCAAGGAAGCTTATAAGATTTAGTAGGAATCCTTGGAATGTTCATATTGCAAATTTCAACTACTTTAGCCTTAAATTGGGTAAAAGATGAAGAAAAATCGGCTCCACTAAGCAAAGAAAACCAGTCTTCATTTTCAAAAAGATTATTTAAAAGATTAAAATCACCTAATTTATAATTAAATGATAGAACTTCATTCGCAGTACTTAGTGTTGAAAACACATAAAACTTAAGTTCAATGACCAACGGAACGTGGTGCATGTCGGAAGCTGAAAATGGAAAAGGGTTTTCAAGGAGCGAAAAATTCATATTATTGTTTATAAAGATCAAGTCCAAGATTCTATTAAGCCTATTTGCGATGCTATTAATTAGAAGCATATCAAGACTTAAAAAACTATCAACTAAGTAAATTTAGATAGAGCTATTAACATTAGATGGAATAAGAATATTTTTATCCCCAATATAAGACCAACATAGTTTGTTTAAGTTAAAATCGCTTAGCACACATAAGTTACTATTTCCATAATTAGATGCCAAATTTATGACGTTATCCGTGTGATCCTTATACAAACTATCAGCACTATTCGGCGGAATGTAGGATACGCAAATTAATAACTCTCCAGATAATCCATGAATTTTCACACATAACTGATCCAGAAGAGAATCAGTATTATTCAGCAAATCGAGAAATGCACGAAAGTTACGCTTAACGGCAATCAGCACACCACTACCTCTAACACTGCCAGTTTTTATAGCATCTCGATCTTTTCGATACGTGCAATATATGTTTGAGTTAAAAAACTCATCATCAAAGAAGTGGGCATTGAGCCAGGTCTCTGTAAGAACAATTACATCATATTCGTCGAGAGAACTACATTCAAATATAGAGCGAGATTTAGTTCTAATACCAGAAATATTTTGATAGTAGATATTAATTTTATTATTATTAGTAGTTGAGCAATTTTTTCTGAAACTCCTGCTATTAGAAGCATGTGATGATTGAAAATGTAGTGCGCTTAGATCGAGTGGTAGTGTAGATCGATGTGAGTGTGAGAACTTCCGAACACGTACATAAGCAGGCCACAATGCTGAATTAGTCGCTGCTTACTATAATTAATTTGAAATTTACTTTTGTTAGAGTTGCTTCATCAACACCTCTCTTAACAAGACGGAAACATTTAATGTTACTCTTATTGATATCAGTGTGAGAGGTAATATAATCGATCACACTCTCAGCAGAGACCGATGGCTTAAAAGAAGATAGGTGCAAAGTCTTCATGGGCGCAGCCACATCAAGCTCATTATTTACATTGTTGCCAACAATAAAATTATCACTGTTGTGTTTTATATTGCTTTTTCCTGTGCACGGTATTCCACTTATAGGTTGATGGCCCTGGTATCGGAGCAGACGAGGAAGAATTAATGGCACCCAAAACAACATCAGCAGCAGCAGAAGCGGCGGCAGCAGCATAAGAAAGCTAAGCACAAGAGGATGCTGGTGGAGCATCAACAGCAACAGAAGGCTGAAAAGGCGAAGATAGAGAAGCAGCAGCAGCATTAGAAGGAGAAATAGCGGGAGACGATATAGGAGCATTGAGCAAAACTGAAAACGACGTATTACAAACTGCATGAACTAGGTTGGCACTGCCAGAAACATTGTTGCTATCAGAGATGTTTTTGTCAATTTTGTTACTATTTAAAGAACGTATGACAGGTGATTTACTTTTCGGCCTGCATGAACTATGTTGGCACTGCAAGACACATTGTTGCTATCAGAGATGTTTTTGTCAATTTTGTTTTTGTTTTGTTTGTTTTGTCAAGAGATTGCGGAGGTAGCGTCATTTTCGACCAGTTTATTCTTTATAAAATCCAACTTCAACTGCATATTTTAAATTTTTTGCATGAGTAGCACTTTATCCTCTTGCAAACAGTTTAGTACGACAAGGGCACGGGAATTAACCGATCTGAGGGCAATGATCTCATTAAGCACTAATTGCAGATCAAGGTTTTGCCTATCATCATAATCACTAATTTTTGTTTGTTCTATTTGTTGCTTAGTTTGAGTGTTTGTTTGCTCTTGTTGAAACAATTGGATGACGTTTTGTTGTTGTTGATTCAGTTGTGTTTGGCACGTTACCTCACGTTGTTGTTGGGCTAAGAGATTGATGTAGTTGTTGTTGTTGCTATAACTGATGGCTGTTGTTGGGCTGAAGAGATTGCTGTTGTTGTTGTTGCTAATTTTGTTACTGATAGCTGTTGTTGCTTTAGAAATTTATGCTGATTTTGTTGCTTTTGAGATGTTTTCAGTTCTTCGGATGAGTTGACTGCATTCATGCTGTTGTTGCCAATTGTATCATCAAATATCAAAGTAGCTGGTGAAGGGGGCGAACGAAAAGAATCACGGCACATTGTCACACAAACCTTACAAAGGTAAGGGGTTCCAGAGCTTTGCATATAGTCAACATCAGCTGGCAAGACATTGACGCATTGCAAATGAAATAAATCATTGCATTTCGCACATATTATTTTAGCTTGACCGCGCTCAACCTTAAAGCCACAGGGCATGATGGCAACAAAAAAGCCGCCACAAAAAATTGTTAGTGTCCAAGCTTAGCAAGACAATTGCATACGAAGCAAAATCACTACGATCTCGCACTCGTTTTTTAAGTGATAAAATTTCTTATTTATTTATTTACTTATTACATCGAAAACACGACCGTTCTTAGCTAGATCGAGTCAAAGACTGATCATGTTGGTTGTGTTGTTTTAAGTCGCACGATGTTTGCGCAAACATTTTTGAGGCTTCATGATTCTATTAAATTTCTTATGATATTTCAAGTTTTAAATTAATATTTGTATTTATCATTTACAAGTCTTTTGTTTATGTAATTTAAACATTTTCTTTTGTTCTTAAATTATTTTTCTAAAGATAATTATTTTAAAATTTTTTTATCTTTAAAAGATTGAATTCAATGCATATGAATTGTGCATTATTTATTTCTTTTTGCTTTTAAACTTTTCTCACTTTTTAGCCATTTTGGGGTTTTTTTTTAATTATCAAAATTACAAAAACTCTTTTTTATGCTTTTCTAGGCTTAAATCATAAATTAATATTTAGCATTAAAATTCATAATTCAGCACTTTTTAAGTTTAAGATTATATTTAATTCTTTCCATATGATTATTATTGAAATTTTTAGTATTGTTTGTATTTTTAACTTGTTTTAAATTTTGGAAAAATAGAGTGCGTTAAAATTTTTGGAATGGTGCTCTGTAGGTAACTTCGAAGTTAATGTGCATTGCTGAGACATGTGAGAAGAGGTGAACTACAATTATGACGATGTTTCATTGCGTGATTTAACAGCAAAAATACTAACGTTGGGCAGGTAATGGTAACACGAGAAGCAGCGTGTCCGCTGCTCATGTTCTCGAGACCGTTCTTGATAATGATTCTGTTCAATTTGGTAGGTGGACTCCGATGTAATCTAGTTGTGAAATTTAAAATAATTAACTAAAAAGTTTCTAGGAATTTTTAACATTAAAACGAAAGTAGCTTATCCAATCTATAACCTTAACCTTAAGTTTAAAGCTAAACTATTATGTAAATTAAAGAAAACTTTTCTAAGTTGTGCAATAACTTTGTTTTTATATATTTCAAACAAAGATCTTTGTAAAGTTAAAGATTTCTTCAAAAAAAATAGATTTAATGTATTTTTTTCCTCAACTAACTGCAAAGCTAAATATTAAAACTAGCTGGTTCCAGATCTCGATGAAAAAGACCGGAAATATTCACATTCTCTATTATCGATTCTTTTTTCTTCTTATTTTGATGTTAGCCTTTCTCAAACGTGCTATACTATCTGTCAAATCTTTTCATGAGTACGTTCAAAATTATTCTTAGGGTTACCCTATAATGCACAACTTTAAAATTTAAGTACTAAAAGTTAATAAAACTTTGCCATCACAAATGTAGGAGAGATACGGTCGAAGAACTCGAATGTCTACACACACCTATTTTAACGAGGTATTCAAATTCTGTTTTAGCAATTTTATGTTTTATTGGGTCTAAACGTGGTGGTTTTGAAAAAGATACTATCCCTTTAATCTCAATTCTGTGAACGGTATGATGTTTCACAGGATGGGAGTAGTTTGGTTCTGATGTTATTGAAGAGATATTCTTTAAAAGTTCTGTAAATTTGTTTTCTATAATCGGAATTTTTAATTCATAAATGTCGTAAAAACCAGATGAACCAAATGTTTTTAATTTTGTAGTAGTCAGTCAATCAATTATTTATTTTTAATATCTATAATCAGTGAATGAAAATAAACTCTAACGTTGTGTTCGTCATTCATTACGACGCTCATTATTCGGTTTGCATACTTGAACATAAATATTATGGTTCCCTAGTATAAGCTACTCTAAATAACCGTATGAGAAGCATTGTTTGAGAAACTGAGAACCCAGAGAGAAAAACATTTTATCTGTGTTCAAGGACCCGTATCAATGGCGCATTCAGTTTTGTAGGTAGCATACATTTTTAGGGCGCTCTTGTTTTAGTATGAATAATCAATGCCCTTTTTGTTTAGCTATTATATAAATTTAATTATTCATTTCATTTTATCAAACAGTAAGGTTCATTTAGTTCCTTTATATTTATACCCACACGTACTGCGTAAAGGGTGTAATTACATTGTCACTCCGTTTCTAACGGCCATAAGAAGGCGCGTCAGGTATAGAAAAGTATATATCGTCACCTGCATGCCAAAACCATGAATATTATTCTTTATAGTTTTTGAGAAAAAAAGGTTAAAGATTTGAATGCTTCTGTAAAGTAGGGAAGCAAACTTTTTTAAAATTTGCTTTTACAGAATGGTAAGTATTTAGATACTATAACAATACTAAAATTTGACTGGTCTACCTCTCTAATAAGGGATTTTAAAAAGCATTCATTGTTAGCATTGTAAAGCATTTCCTTATTCTTTAATGCGATTTGAAAACAAAATGACACCATGTATTTACATTGTTTTTTGACCAATTTTTTAATAGTTCGAAATCAATGCAAACAAAAACACCATTTTAACGCAGAGGTAGAAATTACTGCCATTTAGAAATCTTAATTCTTAATCGCATTGCTTTTTGAATCACATTACTGTAGTTGTTGTATTTACCACAATTGTGATGCTGTATTCGTTAGTGCATATTAGTTGTTCAACTTCCGATTATATTTTAAAACACAATTTTATTTTATAATTTAATTTTATTTTAAAACTTTTTTATTGAGAGCAACAAAATTGAATGTGATTTTAGTTTTAGAAAATATTTTGAAATTTAATTCTTATGAAAACAAATTTTTTTAATTAATTTACTACAAAGTATATTAAAGTATATTTTCAAATGTGTGTGTGTTATTGTGTGTAATGTATATGTGTGGGTGTGATTTTATATGTATGCGATTAGAGCACTTCCCCAGTGGGCAAAAGCAGATCTTTGAAGCACTTCTAGCAGGCCATCATATGGATTTTTAAGCCCTTCCGCACTCATATCCAAGCCCGTAAACTTTTTTATATGAAACGAGAAAATTTTCTAGGCCTTCCTCTCTCGCGACTTAAAGGAAGCCTACTAGAGCCCTTTTTTGAGAATGCACGTTAGATAGAAAAGCAATATAAATATCAACTTCAAATAAAAACTACCGACATATTCAGATTTGAACCAAGGTCCTCTCATGTGGCGGTCCGACATCTCATCCACTCGTCTACGATAGTTGTTAACAGAGTATAGCTTATTGTGTATCATTACAAATGAAAGTAAGCTTGAAAGTAAGGGAGCGCGGGTTCGAAACCCAGCTCAGACCAAAAAAATTTTTTATTTTTTTTAAATCTACATTTTTTACAAATTCATTCTGTTCATTTAAAAATTTCATCATACAAGAAAAATAGAAAAGACTTAGAATTTTTCCATATAAAAATTTTTATATAATGCGATATGTAATGTGTTAGATTTCAGAGACCTCGGTTCGAGCCCTAGCCCGGACAAAAAACAAAAAACAAAATTTTCGGAACGGATTTTGAAGCGTTCGTCGTAAAGAATCATTACGGATAAATACAAATTTGCAACTTTTTAATGTTTGAGAAATATACTGTTGATTAGACTTAGTGTGATGAGAGATATCTGTTGAGTGTTTTTAACATTTTCTTTAAGTAAGGATAAAATTTCTGATGAATTGAAAGGTTGATCTTTTTTACAGCCAGTTTTGGTAATTTCAAATTCTGACCGAAAACCATCTCGGCAGGTGACGCTTTAATGTCTTCCTTGACTGCGGATCTAAGTCCTAACAAGATAAGAGGAATTTCTGCGTACCTTTTTTCTTGACTATTACTTGCCATTAGCGAAGCTTTTAACTGTCTGTGGAATCTTTCTAATATTCCGTTGGCTTGTGTATGGTAAGGAGATGTCATGATATGATGGCAACCGAGGTTTTTGATCAACTGTTTTAATAAAAGTGTTGGACGTAAATTGTGGTCCTCGATCGGAAGTGATTTCACTGGGTACCCCGAAGCGTGAAATAAATTCTCTATAGAATGTATCGGTTATGGTGGTAGTCTCTATGTTTTTTAGTGGTTAAACCTCTGGCCAACGCGTATTTCTGTCTATTATTGTTAACAGGTATCTGTGTCCGCTCGATATGGATAAAGGACCAACTATGTCAATGTGTATATGTTCGAAACGGCCATGTGGAATGTGTATTTTATGAGGTAGTGTTTTGGTATGTCTATGTACTTTCTTTTTTTTACAGTTGGTGTATTCTTGGGACCATTTATTGATTTGTGTATTCATGTTGGGAAAAAAGTGGCGTTGTGTAATGAGTCGTCTAGTAGCTCTAGTTCCCGGATGTGAAATGTTGTGTAGCTGTTAAAAAATTTATTACGTAGGGTTTGTGGAATGTATGGAAGTGTATCGTATGTAGTGTTCGCACCAAATTTAAATTTTGAGGAATGAAAATTCAATGTGTTCAAATTCATATGTTGTTTTGTCAGCAATGTCTTTAAGTTCTGAATCAATAGATTGTTCGTAGTGTAATTGTTTAAGATCAACGTCTGGTGTTTTGAGTCGCATCTAGATAGTGCATTTGCTACTGTGTTATATGTACCTTTGATGTGTTGTATCTTGTTGGTAAACTGTGCTATGTATTCAAGGTGTCTTGTTTGTCTTGGGCTTCGTTCCGTTTTAGAGTAAAGTACATTTGTTAATGGTTTATGGTCTGTGTTAGCTGTGAAAGTGTTTCCCTCTAAATGGTGTCTAAACTGTTTTATTGTTAAGTAGATTGCAAGTAATTCGCGGTCGAATGTACTGTATTTTGTTTCTGCGGAAATACCCTAATGGTGCGAGTATACCCTTGTGTTCTTGTTGTAACACTCCGCCAACAGCTTGCTGTATTGGATGCATCCACAGCGATCGAACGCTTCGCCTTACTATTAACATAGTTAATTAGTGTTTGTGTAGCAAAACTATCTTTGTTTGTTGCGAATGCATGTAAAGTAGTGTCTGTTCATTGTAAGTGTTTCTGTTTAGTTTTAGAGGCGTTTGTAACCAAATCGCCCAGCGGAAAATAAAATTGCGCATTTTTGTCCAGTCTGGGAAAGCTGTAAGGATGCGCATTTCATGTGTCCTTCAAAGCAGTGAGGGTGATGCTGTTGTTTTTGCGAATTTTTCGAACATTGCTAAAATTCGATCATCACGAGGGAGTAATAATGGTGTCTCACAATTGCATTGAAAAAAAAACAAAGGTGGAGAATATGATTTGAAATTAATTGCGTAAGATCGATTGGTTCGAACTTAATTTGTTTTAGTTGACAGCGAACTACCCCCGTACGCGTGTTTCTTAACAAATTTTTTAAGATTCATAAGCTGTTAAAGCCTTTAAAAGCTGTGGAAAAGGTTACTATATAATGAAAAGAAAGTTTTGTGGAGTAAGCGATAGGCAAATGCGACGGCTAGTTGCCAGGGAAGCACAGAACCTATGGGACTCGACCAAGGAAACGACTTCTGAAGAAGTAAATTTATGTAGTGTTTCTGACAACAATATTTCTGAAATCAACGTAATGGCAGACGAACATCAAAATGATGTCGAACTTATATCAGATGATATAAACCATTGCATTGAAACCGATACAAAATCTATATCGGATGAAATTAGAGGGTGGTGTGTTGAAAACAAAATACGAAGGCAAGCTTTCAATGATGTATTAAAAATATTTAAGAAATCAGCTGATGAGGAACATTGCTAGGGACTAAATTACAATAAATTAATATAACATCAGTTCCTCCAGGAAACTACTTTCATTTCGGTTTGAAAAAGTCACTTGAAATGTTGAACCTTTCTTTTTTTGAAATATACACAACACATATGCAATGTGTTGCTTATCGATGTCGGCTTTGATGGATTGCCTTTGTATAAGAGTTCCGGGACTCAGCTCTGGCCAATTTTGGGTGCCATTTCAAAAAACACTAGCATAAAGCCATTTTTGATTGGTGCTTATGTTGGCACAAGAAAAACGGAAAATATTAATTGCTTTTTATCACCTTTTGTTGATGAAATAAAACATTTAAGTAAAGAAGGGTTAATTATAAATGGAAAAATTATTGACATTAAAATAAATGCCTTTATTTGTGACGATCCCGGTAGGGCTTTTGTGGCAGGGACTGTAGGTCACACAAATAGTAACGGTTGTTCTAAATGCAATCAGACTGCCACAGTCAAAAGTAGAAGGTTAACATATGCTACATCCATTTCTTCACTTGAAGATGAAGATTTCAGATTGCGAGTAGATAAATATCATCACTTAATGAACTTTTGGGAGAATAGCAATATTTATGAGGAATTAAACATAGACATGGTATCACAATTTCCTTGGGACGTCAAGCATCTCATAGATTTAGGGGTTACAAAAAAAATTTTAACAAGTATTTGGAAGAATAATCATTTATGCCGAAAACTAACTAATATTCAAAAAGAAAATTTAAATTCCATACTTTTATCATTCAAAAGTGTTGTATTTAACGTCCGAGGTCTCCGTGCTTTCCGCAAGGAGAAGAAAGACCAAAGACGGGAGCAATTAAAACGATTAAGTTATTTGTTTATTTGCTAGCGTTTAAGCTAGTTTTCTTTATTTTAGTGTTTCAAAAAGGCCCGCTGTCTAGGCGAGGCTGCGACCTTTGTAAAACTTGTTCAAATTAGCTCTGCCAGTTTCTGGTCCAACCAGGGGTTTATAAAGAAAGTTTTTACTTTCCAATGATGTTCTTAGTTTCCCGACATTCCTATAATTTCCAATAAGTGGAAATTATTTACCAATACATAATTAAAAAAAGTGCCTACTCAATATGTAAAAGTAAATTTACATATTGTCACTTTACTTTCCCCTTAGCGGTACGCGATCACGCACACTTTGCATGCTAGGGTAGGTAAATGAACGGCTTTATGCTGACCGTGCAAGCTGATGCCGATGCACCCAACAGTGCAATGTCTTGGTTTTGTTGCCGCCGACGTTGTAGCCAGAAACACTTGACAACTAAAAACAAAGCATTGGTTTTGTTTGTTTGGTAATTTAAGCGTGTGCGCTTAAATTAGGTCAGTCTTTTTATTTTCATGAAAGGCGGCAATTTGAGTCACCGTACTCAAATTGGGTCTCGGTCGTTCGTCCATAATAATAAACAAAAGGTTGTTTGTTATTTATGCGCTTGTACTAAGAAATCTGCTATACGGTGACGTATAGATTAAACAGATTTTTGTACCGCATTCTAATTATGAAAAGTATTATGTTTTTTATTGGTTTTTAGTTAAGTGTTTTTAGGAACATCGTGTGAGGTCGGGGTGTACAAAGTGTACAGGCGAATGTTGTGGGATACAACATCCCTCCCCCCTTATAAAAGAAAATTTTTTCCTTGAAGAGGCAAAAATTTTCTGCAGGTCGGGTCGGTGTTCAGAAACTGACATAGCTTTACATTACTCTGTAAAGCTTAAATTTATACACATTTTTTTCGCAATTAATTAACTTATTTTGATTAGTTAAATATATAGTAATAGTAATTGTAATAGAAAAATTAATGATTAATATATGTCTTTTTTGTACATTATGTCTATATATATATATTTTTTCTTTTTGTGTGAGGTTATATAATTAATAATATGTAAGTTTTTTTTTTTAAAATACAAAAATGAGTAAGGGATATAGCATTAAAAATATATTATTTTTTTTTTGCTACCGAAGTATAAGTAATGAGTTTTAGGTAATAATATTTTTTTTTATATATAATTTGAATATTTTTTGACTATTTTCTAATATACATATATATATAATTGTGCTTCTCTCTTTTTTTTTTGTTAATTAAAGTAGAGTATATATTACGTAGTTTTTTTTTATGTGCATTATGCATTTTTGAGACAATTGCTCGAATATAGATATCTTTTAGTTTTTGTATTTTTAAGTTCGATTTGATTTTTATATTTGTTGTTTAAAAGCTTTTGCATAAAAATTTTGTTCTTTTTCTTCTTTTTTTTTAAAAAAACTCTTTATTGTCTTTTTCGCTCGATATACATACCGTATCGGCCCGGACAACGACAACCCATGTAATTTGTAAAAAAATTTTTTTTTTATTACGGTATGTCAATTTGACGAACGACCTAGGAAAATTGGCTAAAACCTAATCTGCCAGTAATCTGAAACTGCTAGCAAAGGAAACAAAACTGATCTTTTTTTAAAAATGATAACAAATTTGGTTTGTTTTTTTTTATTTTTTTGTTATTCTTAATGTTGTGGATGGGTTTTTGTGTGTGTTTGTTATTTTAATCTGAAAATTGTTTGAGGTTGTATTGCTGTATTTTCAGGTGAAATTATTTTTATTATTTCGTATGGTCCTTCCCATAGTGATGAAAATTTATTTTTTCTTGTTTGATTTTTAATTAATACGTTTTCCCCGACGTTGAAAATTTTCTGTTTTGAACCTTTATCATAATATTCTTTTGATTTTTCTTTTTAGTTTTTAACGTGTGTCTTGCAATTTTAAATCCATGCTGTAGTCGTGCTTTCAGTTCATTGGCGTAATTTTCGTAATTATAATTTAAAGTTGGATCTTTTTGCAAATTAGAAGGAATTTTGGCAGGATATCCATAAAGTAATTCGTGGGGGCTGAAATTAGTGCTACTATGTGGTGTATTATTATAAACAAATATAGCGTATGGGATCCAATCGTCCCAAGTGAGGGGGTCATTATTTACATAATGCCGAAGATATTCAGCTAAAGTACGGTGGCTACGTTCAAGTGCTCCGTTGGTTTGTGGATGATATGGAATAGTTTGTAATTTTTTAATTTTTAACAATTTGCATACTTCTTTTAACAATTCGCTGAGAAAATTTGTGCCTTGATCAGTTAATAGTGATTCTGGAAAACCGAATCTGCAAAGTATTTGCTCTACAAAAGCCCTGGAAACTGTTGTCGCCTCTGCATTTTCCAAAGGTATAGCTTCGGTGAATTTAGTTAAATCATCCTGGAATGTTAAAATGTATTTATTATTTTTATAGCTAATTGAAAGTGGACCGACTATGTCCAATGCTACTCTTTCAAACGGTACTGAGCT
Organism: Dichetophora obliterata; assembly: GCA_963920525.1. Taxonomy (NCBI): domain Eukaryota; kingdom Metazoa; phylum Arthropoda; class Insecta; order Diptera; family Sciomyzidae; genus Dichetophora; species Dichetophora obliterata. The sequence continues at coordinate 162,311,708 of OY986439.1, read as the reverse complement.
TGTAGTTGTAATTTTCATTGGCATTTTTGGAGATTTATTTAGCTTATTTTTTTGACATGATTCACATTTTTTTATATGGGTTTGGACATCTGTCTTCATCGTAGGCCAGTAATAATATATTTTCAATCTTTTCAATGTTCTGGTTACTCCTTGATGTCCTCCGACTGGCGATTCATGATATTCTGCTAATATTTTGCTTATTTCTTCAGGATTTTCCAAAGTTCTTCTTTGATTTGTATGCAAAAATATTGTATTGTCTCCAAAGATTTCGGTAAGTAATAGTTTAAAAGTTTCTTTGAATTGTATGTTGAAGCTGGGCAGTGATATGGCAATTGATTGCATGGGTTTGTTATTGTGACTATTTTTTATTTTTAATAATGTTTTTCTTGCCATTTGTTGGTCTTTTATGCTTCTGAAAGGTATTGGTAGTGTGGTTGTAACTAAATTTTCTTTTTCTGTAAGAGGATATGTTTCTATTTCTGCCATTATTGGCTTTATAAATTCTGGTATTCGTTTTACTATAATTTTTTCTTCGAGTGATTTTATTATCGGTAATATTAATACTTTTAATTTCGCTTCTTTATTTGAATAAATTGCCTCTTTAGTTTCTAATATTTGACATTTTTCATTGGTCCTTTTGCTTTCAGGCTCTTCTATAAATGTCTGCGTATTTTCATATTTTTCTTTATTATTCTGCATTTGACGGGTCATAACTAAGACTTTATTTTCATTTTCAATGCGACTAAGTGCATCCGCATTTGTGTTAACTTTGCCTGCTTTATACTTTATTGTATATTCATATTCTGATAATAATATTCTCCATCTTGCTAATCTAGACATTGGATCTTTAAGCTTCATTAGCCATTCGAGTGGTTTGTGATCAGTGTAGATCGTGAACTTTTTACCATAGACGTAAGGTCGGAATTGTTTTACAGCAAAAACAATAGCTAATAATTCTTTTTCCGTGGTGCTGTAGCGTGTTTCATCATCATTTAGCTTTCTACTTGCGAAACATATTGGTTTGTCTTTGCCAATTATACCTTGGGAGAGAACAGCCCCAAGTCCCACGTCACTTGCATCTGTCGTAACTATGAATTCTTCATCAAAATCAGGGTATGATAATATTGGAGGGTTAATTAGGTTATTTTTTAATTTTGAAAAAGCTTCGTCGCAAAATGAGTCCCAATTAAATTTTACATCCTTTTTTAGCAGTTTTGTAAGAGGTTTCGATATGCTTGAAAAGTTTTCTATAAATCTTCTATAATAGCCAGCAAATCCTAAAAATGACTTAATTCCTTTCGTATTTTTTGGTGTTGGATATGTTTTGACTACTTTAATCTTTTCCGGATCTGGTTTTATACCGTCCTCTGAAATGATGTGCCCCAAATAGGTAAGTTCTTGTTTTAAAAAATTGCATTTATCAGGTTGTAGTTTTAGGTTGTGTAGACGCAATCGGTCAAATATTTTTGTTAATTTTTTATTATGATCTGTTAAATCATAACCGTAAACTACGATGTCGTCGACATAAACGAAACATTCATGAGTACGTTGTTCATGAGTCTTTGAAACGTTGCAGGGGCGTTTTTCAACCCAAATTGCATTCGGTTATATTCGTAGTGTCCAAATGGTGTACTGAATGCAGTTTTGCAATTATCAGATTCCTTTACAGGAATTTGATGAAAGCCTTTAGCTAAATCTAGTGTGCTGAAGTATTTAGCTTTTCCTAATTGGTCTAATATATCTGTAATATTAGGTAAGGGGTATGCATCTCCAACGGTTAGATCGTTGAGCTTGCGAAAATCTGCTTTTTTCGGAACTAACAAAAGAGGTGAGTTCCATGGGCTTGAACTTGATCGAATAATATTGTCTTCCAACATTTCATTAACTTGTTTGTGAATTTCTTGTCGTTGACTTTCAGGAAGTCTATACGGTCTTACAAATAAAGGAGGTTTATTTGCTTCTGTAATAATTTCATGGTCAGCTGTATTTGTAACTGTAAGATGGTCTCCTTTGAAATAAAATAAGTCATTATAATTCCTACAAATTTCAAAAATTGATTTCTTTTCTTCATCATTACAATGTTTAAGCTCAGTGGCTGTTTCTATTTTTTTTAATCTACCCTTTACTAAATCTTTTGTTCTGTCTAATTTGACTTCGTTAAAATTTTCTATCTTTACCCACTCGTAGTGAATTGTGTTTAAATTTATTGTTTTAGTTTCTTCTGTAGTATTCATGAAGATAACTTTTACTTTATTTTTGATAGGGCGTACCAGGGTTTCCGCCAAATATACTCCTGGGTTTATTTGTTTCTTGTGGATCACTGCGTCTTTTGTTTATTCAAAAGGTATCTCTACAAGTTGTTTGCAGCGAGGTTGCAAGGTAATGGATCGCAGCCCGTAGACATTGGGATGTTGAGGACTCTTGTGATGGCTTATGCTTTGTGCTGCATCCTTTTGTTCCTCCTCCCATTTTGTACGATTCTTTTCAATACCCGTAGGTAAAGCCTTGGTTTCCTGCTTAAATATATTTTGTTTATTTTTGACGAATTTTTCAATTCGAGGTGGCAAGGTAATGGATTGTGGCCCGTAGACATTAGGTTGTTGAGGACTCTCAGTATGATTTATGCCATACGGCGCATACTCCTGTTCCTCTTTCCTATTTTCGCAAATCCTTTTGTTACCCGTAGGTAGCACCTTGTTGCACTTCTTCGAAAAGTTTTCATCTTTAATAAATGTATTTTTATTATTTTGAATACTCACTGCTGCATTCGAGCAGTCTAATGGTATTTCTAATTGTTTATTTAAATAATCTATTTTACAATTCAATTTAGATAGGAAGTCATTGCCTATTATGCCATCATATGACAGATTAATATTTTTAGGGAGAATTTGAAATTGATGACTCAAAACTAGAATTTGTTTATCATACGGAACATTAATTGTTTGTGTTTGTTCCCCTAAAGTTTGCATTTTATTTCCTGATATTGTGGAGACAGTGTATTTGAAATTTTTATTTAAATTTAGATTATTGTCTGAGTCTTTGAGTAAACTAATTTCTGCGCCGGTGTCTATTAGTAAGGATGTTAATTTTTCACTTGAAGATCCTAATTTTATGCGGATCACCGGATCCTTATATTCCTTAATAAAAGAAATTGAAAGTTTTTTTGTTAATGCCGTGCTCGGTGCACGTCGGCTGTTATCTGCATTTGGGAGGAGCTGCCGATGTTTTCCTCCCGTGCAATTCAGTTTCCCGATGAGTTTTCTGCGTGGTGGGCTTGTTTGGAATGACTGCATTGGCTCCTGAAAGGATTCCAATGTGTATTTGAGTCACAATTAACCTTTCGATTTTGAAAATTTTCAGCGTTCCGCAGTCGAGACCTACACTCTTGGTACGTGTGGTTTGGACGTTTGCAGTATGTACAAAATATTGATTGTACTTCCTTTTTTATGCTATGATAATTTGGTTTGTTTTGGGGAGGATAATTAGAAGTGTTGTTAAAATTTAAATTGGAGCTTTTCTTATAGCAGGTTTCCTGTGTGTGCCCTATTCTTTTACAGTAACTGCAGGTAGGTTTACTTTGAGTATGTATAATTTGAGGCGATTTTTCGAGCCGCACTGAATGCTCTTCAGCATAAGCTATAGCCTTTTTTAAGTCACGCTCGTTGTGAGCTTTTAAAATCAGCCGTAAATTTTGGTTTCGTAGGCCATCCTCAAATACCTGTATAGCTAATCTATCGTTTTCAGCTTTTAAATACTTTCTAACCGATTCTTCGTTAGTAATGGCAAATGTTGCAGAATTTAACGAGTGTAGCAACTTCCCTATTCGTTCGCCAAATTCTTTAACTGGCTCCTGTGATCGCTGTTTGGCACTTAACATTTCATTTTGGGCAGAGGTTCTCGATTTTTCTTCTTTGAACTCTTTCTCCAAATCTTGCACCAAATCATTCCATTTGGCAAAAGATTTGAACTGTATGAGCTCAAAAGCTGAACCCTCTAAGCGTGTTTTAACCACTTCCAAGATAAAAGTGTGCTCCGCATCAGTGCGAGCAGATGAAAACAGAATATTGCCACATGCTATAAATTTGTTTAAATCGGCCGGATTGCTGTTAAATACCGGAACGATATTATATATATCATTTAACGTAAATTTAAGATCCATATTGAAGTACTCAGGATCTTCCGCGTCAGAGTAAAAAGAAGAGTCGAAAAATGGTAGAGAAGCAAAGTTCTGAACTACCTTAGCCGCGCGTTGACGAGTACGAATTTTGAAATATTTAGTTAGAGCAGAAAAAGATATTATTTTTTTTTCACAAGACTTTCAAACACAAATGGAAAAAGTAATTATAAAAAATTTCAAATGAAATATTGCGAATAATAATAATAATAAGTGTGTTTTTCTATTTTTTTTCTTAATTATACGAAAAAAAAATTTTTTAACTTTGCTTACTATTATAAATTTTTTCCCCCGTTTGTTCCTGGTGTTTCGCTTGTTGAATTTGTTCTTGGTGTTTCTCCTGTTGAATTTGTTCTTGTTGATGTTGTTGCTTTTGCTGAATTTGTTGAATTGGTTCACGCCCCGATGCGTATCCAAATGGTTATTTTTCATATAAATGAAGTTTATGAATTTACTCTTTTACTTTTATTCTTAAATTTACTTTTGTAACTAAACGCAGCTCAAGCCTGCGGCTTTAATTAAAAGTTTAAATTATGAACTTAAAATACTGTAAACTAAACCCAGCTTAAAACCTGGGCCTTAAGCTTAAACGCAATTGCAATGTACATTTCTTTTTTTGTTAATTTTCCTTCTTCTCTTTTCAACCGCCAGCCGATAAGGTAATAAATATGTTAAAAAACGCACTACTTAATTTGTTATTAATTACCCCCTGATTAATAACCAAATTTTGTGGAGTTATTTCTGTTAAATGATACTCTTCATTTAACAGAGATCCCTACAACCTTTGGTGGTTAATGAGGAGCAAAACTTCTTTTCCTCATATTTTAGCTCTTAACTCCATCTTCAAGATGGTAGGCTACCGAAAGCCTATCATCGCGCACGCGTGTAATTTTTACGCGCTAAATTGCTCCCGCCCCCTATGACCGGAGCAATTTGGCGATAAAAATAGCACCGATTCCAACATGGTCCTTCGAGTTCACCCAGAACCGCAATGGATTACATACTCCACTGGTGTATCCATTCAGAACCCATTTATTAACCCTAAATAAATAATTAATAACTCTAAAATTTCAGCATTATCTACAAACAGAGGCAACATTTGGTTTTCCTACACATTCATCAACCACAAAATATGCCCACCACAAAAAAAGGAAAGAGGTGAGAGGAAAGCAGCCAATTGTTTTGTTTTTTTGAAAGTGTTGAAGTGTGAGAGTGTAGGGTCGGTCGGTGGCAGGCTGCACGCAACTCGCCACAAATCATTTTCAACAGCAATTGTAGTACATATTGAATCGTAGAAAGAAACGGTCGGAAGAAGTTGCGTGTTCGGTCGATTTCATTTCGGAATTTGACATTAATTTTTTGTTAAAAAAGTTACCCTAAAAGCACTAGTTACCCTAAAGATAAGTGCATATATTAATAAAAAAAAATTCACGGTGCCGTGCTAAATAAATGTGTTTATTAAACAATTTTAAGTTGAAGAAGAAGAAGAAATTGTTCTGCTGATGCGTTCTCAACACAGCAATTAATTGTAAAAGTTTTCAAAACAAAATTAAGTCAATGTTAATTACATAAAACAAAGAACAATAATATGTGAGAATATAAAGACAATAAAAAGTGCAACAAAAACAGTTTAAAGTAATGTGCCATAGTTTTGTTTAAACCACTACATAAGTTATTACAGTACAGTGTAACGAGTGTGCCTTTGTTGTTGTGCTTATTGGTTGGTACACAGCTGTTGCCCGCCTTCTGCTATTAGAAAAAGGAAAAAAAAACAATTAAAAAGCAATAATAACGCAACGAGTGCGGTTTAACCTTTTTCCTATAATTGTAGTATTGAAACGCGAGAGGTTCCACTTATGTACCACATTAATTTTATGTACCCGCACGTCAGACATTTGTTTTAATAGCCGGTAGCGAGTCAATGCGATTAGTACGGAATAAATTAAAATTGTTATAAGTTGTGTCGAAAAGCAAGAAAACATCGTTTTACTCATTTTAATAAAAATTAAAAGGGTCGGTAATAGTTGGATAAAATACACGAAAGGAAGTGAACGTGCAGCACAAAGCGTTATAGTGAAAATTGTAAAAAAAAAAAACATTTACAACATATAAATGCAAAATTTTAGTGACTATTTCGAATACAAGAACTTTAGAATTTTGTATGCAGCGTAACTGTTCTGAATTCTTAAACAAAGCAAAACTAAAAACAATATAAAAGCAAAAACAAAACTCGGTGATAAATAAATTTAATAAATATAAATCAAAAAGTTTATTCGGAAATTTATACCGAAAAGCAATAACTCAGTTCTTACAACAACACCACAACCATTACCAACAACAACAACATGTTACCCTAAATATAATTGCATATATTAATAAAAAAAATTCACGGTGCAGTGCTAAATAAGTGTATGTTCTAAGCAAATTTAAATTGAAGAAGAAGAAGAACTTGTTCTGTTGACGCGCTCTCAACACAACAATTAATTGTAAAAGTTTCTATATTTTTGTTGCTTTTTCTTCTTTGTCGCTACACTTGCAGTCAATTCGTTTTGGTCATCTTGTGCTTGTTCTCGGCCACAGGCAAAACAAAATCGGTGTTCCACAATTCAATCTCGGTCCGGTCTCGGCAGCCATTGCTTCAAGTTGCAAGTTGAGGAGTAGCGAGTGAAAAAAAAATGTTCGTTCGTGTTTTAGCGTCAAGTAGTGCAGTTCATGATTCAATTATATAGAAGTTTTAGCGCGGTGTGACATTTCAATATTAAAAGACAATTATTGTGAACATTAAAACCATTAATATAAAAAATAAACAGTGATAATTGTGAGGTGCAAAATCGTTAATGTTGAAAAACAAAACAAAAACAAACAAAACCAAAAAGCCGAATCAACTGGAGCACCAGCAGCAGCCACAGCAGTAGCAGCCACAGCAGTAGCAGCCACAGCAGTAGACGCAGCAGGTGACGTCCCCCTCCCGTGGGTGAGTGGCTGGAGATACCCTTGTTGGGAGACCCAAGGGTTTAAGGTAGTTTTGCCAATAATTTTCACTGCATGGCTGTACTTTTGCCCTCCAGCAAAGAACAGCAAATTCAAACACACACACACACACACACACACATACACTCATATTAAAGGCGAGCGATTTGCATGCCCTACCCAGCGGTCCGAAATGGCAGCAGCTCATCTAGAATCACGATTGAAGCGCTCCATCACTGTTGCTTATCCAGCAGGAAAGAAGCACACTATTCGAAATATTGTTTTTCTTTGCTTTTCTCTCGAAATAAGCAAGCAATCAGACAAAATTTTGTGTTTTCTTTGTTTTGTTCTTTAGTGGGCAAGCCTATTTTTTATTCAGTTGCGATTCAGTTTTTGTTTGCGCAGGTTAAGTAAGCGTAAGTAAAATTTATGAAGCCTCAACTCTGTTTTTCTATTCTTGCATTTCTTGTTCAATGCACAAAGTATGCTGCGTATTATCCCATTACCGCTCAGCGTTATCATATGATAACGCACTCATCTCTTCTTTTGTTGATTCAATCTGAAAGAAATACAGAAAACAAAATGCTTTATCATATGGCGGTAACAATTAAACAAAAACACGAGTAGGCGCGCAACTGTTCAAATTATGTTTTTTCTAGTTTACTCCGCAGTGTGCTTTGAGCATAGGAGAATTATTTGAATTGATAACTTGAAAAAAGTTGTAAGAGAGCGTAGTTCGCTCATTGCTATGCCTCTCGCTGCTTATGCACTGAATCATACATTCATTTACACAATGGTTGGCATCCCCCGCTCACTCCACCGGTCAATATAGTTTTTTCTCTCTCTCACGCTCTTTTTCGAAATCAACTTCGAACTGCTTCCTTCCTAGGACATGCCAATGTTAAAAGAAGCACGTTTGGCAAGGAGGATGCAAGCGCTTGCTGATTCCACAGCAGCGCTGCCAGAAGTCTATTGAAGCGCTCTTTCTCCCGCTGGGTAAACAGTGTAAACACACACAACCTCACGTGCATGAACATAGCAAGCAAAGCTCAGTTGCCTCACTTATATAATACCGAACAATAGTTGGTACACTCGGCAGCAAAAGAATTTTCCCTACATGCCAAAAAAAAAAAAATTTTTTTTTCCAATATTTTTTAACGAAATTCAGAGTTGCCAACTCAGAGCAACGCTAAATATCTAATTTTTCGTAAGCACTGAAGCTGAAGAAAATTTTTTTTTATTACATTCTCTTTGTTAAAAATTCTCAACATTTCTTACGAAATTCAGAGTTGCCAACTGAAGCTGAAAAAAATTTTTATTTTTGATATTTTCGGATTACAAAATTTCTCAAAATTTTTCTTACGAAATTCAGAGTTGCCAACTCAGAGCAACGCTAAATATCTCTAATTTTTCGTAAGCACTGAAGCTGAAGGAAAAATTTTTTTATTACATTCTCTTTGTTAAAAATTCTCAACATTTCTTACGAAATTCAGAGTTGCCAACTCCGAGCATCTCTAATTTTTCGTAAGCACTGAAGCTGAAAAATTTTTTATTTTGGATATTTTCGGATTACAAAATTTCTCAAAATTTTTCTTACGAAATTCAGAGTTGCCAACTCCGAGCAACGCTGAACATCTCTAATTTTTCGTAAGCACTGAAGCTGAAAAAAGTTTTTATTTTTGATATTTTCGGATTACAAAATTTCTCAAAATTTTTCTTACGAAATTCAGAGTTGCCAACTCCGAGCAACGCTGAACATCTCTAATTTTTCGTAAGCACTGAAGCTGAAGAAAAAATTTTTTTATTACATTCTCTTTGTTAAAAATTCTCAACATTTCTTACGAAATTCAGAGTTGCCAACTCCGAGCAACGCTGAACATCTCTAATTTTTCGTAAGCACTGAAGCTGAAAATTTTTATTTTTGATATTTTCGGATTACAAAATTTCTCAAAATTTTTCGTACGAAATTCAGAGTTGCCAACTCCGAGCAACGCTGAACATCTCTAATTTTTTGAAAGCATTGAATCTGGAAAAAAAAATTTCACTACATTCTTTGCTATAAAAATTTCTCAATATTTTTTACAAAATTCAGAGTTGCCAACTCCGTGCAACGCTGAATACCCCAATTGTTTTCGCAAAAGCATTGAATCTGGAAAAAAAAATTTTTTACTACATTCTTTGCTATAAAAATTTCTCAATATTTTTTTATACAAAATTAAGAGTTGCCAAACTAGAGTAACTCGGAATACTCTATAAATGTTCAATAGGTTGCTTACGCTTTCTCCGGACTCTTCACGATTTTTCAGTTGCCATACTCGCGCAACGTTAAATTCTTCGCCATTCTCACGGCTGACCGCGCAAGTGTCAATAAAAACCGGGGAGGATCAGCCGCGCGAGAGTTACCAATCCCGCGCAACTGCTGAATACTCGCTTCCTGTTTTCAATACTACAACCTTACCTCTGAGTTGCCAACCCCGCGCAATTCTGAATATTTAAAACACACTTATTTCTTTCTCAATCCTTCAAAAATGTTCTGACGATATTTTCAGAGTTGCCAACCCCGCGCAACTTCTGAATATTTTTAAACACTCCTATACTTACTTACTTAGTTGGCGCTACAACCGTATGTCGGTCTTGGCCTCATCTAAGAATTTGCGCCAGCCATTTCTGTCTTTTGCTTGCTGGCGCCAGTTGGAAATTCCAAGCTTCGTCAGGTTGTCCTCTACTTGGTCTTTCCAACGAAGATGCGGTCGTCCTCTTCTGCGTTGACCGCCGCTGGGTACCGAATCGAATGTTTTCTTCACTGGAGCATCGTCTTTCATGCGCTGAACATGACCAAGCCAGCGAAGCCGCTCGATTTTAATGCGCTTGACTATGTCGATGTCAGCGTACAGCTCATACAGTTCATCATTCCACCGTATTCGGTACTCGCCATTGACGCAGATTGGTCCGTAGATCTTACGAAGAATCTTTCTCTCGAATGCTCCTAAAGTCTTTTCATCTAAACTGCTCAGCGTCCAGGTTTGTGATGCGTAAAGTAGGACGGGCATGATGAGCGATTTATAGAGCGTGATTTTCGTTCGTCGAGAGAGGGCTCTGCTTCTCAATTGCCTACTGAGCCCAAAGTAACACCTGTTGGCAAGAGTTATTCTTCGTTTGATCTCAATGCTGATGTCGTTGGTTGAATCAATGCTGGATCCTAGATAGACGAAGTTCTTCACAACCTCGAAGGAGGTATTGTCAACGGTAACGTGGGTTCCAAGACGCTGGGACTGTTTGTTTGTTGACACTAAGTATTTCGTCTTATCTGCATTCACTGACAGACCCATTCGACTTGACTCTCTTTCTAATCTGGAAAATGCTGCACTGACTTCGCGCGTATTATGGCCAATGATATCTATGTCATCAGCATACGCAAGCAGCATAACACTCTTGTAGAATATTGTGCCACTACGTCTCAGATCAGCAGCTCGGATGATCTTTTCCATCATTAGGTTGAAAAAGTCGCACGATAAGGAATCACCTTGTCTGAAACCTCGTTTGGTAATAAATGGTGGGGAGAGGTCCTTCCCGATTTTAACTGCGCTGCTGGTGTTGCTCAGTGTCATCCTGCAAAGTCGTATTAGTTTTGCAGGAATACCAAATTCAGACATGGTGGAGTACAGGTGCTTCCTTATTGGGCTGTCGAAGGCGGCTTTGTAGTCAACAAAAAGATGGTGGGTGTCGACTTGTTTTTCTTGAGTCTTCTCCAAGATTTGTCGTAGCGTGAAAATCTGGTCGATGGTGGACTTTCCAGGTCTGAAGCCACACTGATAAGGTCCGATCAGTTCGTTTACAATGGGCTTCAATCTTTCACATAAAACGCTCGACAGGACCTTATATGCGATATTAAGAAGGCTTATCCCACGGTAATTGGCACAGATAGTGGGATCGCCTTTCTTGTGGATTGGGCAGAGCACACTGAGATTCCAATCGTTCGGAATGCATTCTTCCGACCATATTCTGCATAGAAGCTCGTGAATGCATTTAAGTAGAGCTTCGCCTCCGTTCTTAAACAGCTCAGCAGGTAAGCCATCAGCTCCCGCGGCTTTGTTATTTTTAAGCCGAGCTATAGCTGTCAGAACTTCATCATAGTCGGGCAGCGAAACCTCGACGCTGTCATCCGCAATTGGGGTTTCCGGAATATCATCTCTATTGGCGGGATTGTTGTCAGCGTCGCCATTTAGAAGCTTAGAGAAGTGTTCCCTCCATAACGTCAGTGTACTCTGGACATCTGTCACTAGATTCCCGTTTTCATCCTTGCAGGAAGAGGCCCCGGTTTTAAAACCATCGGCAAGGCGTCTTATTTTTTCGAAAAATTTTCGGGCCTCATTCCTGTCACCATACATCTCAATCTTCTCCTGCTCGCGCTTTTCTGCCTCTCTTTTTTTCCGCCTGAAAATATGTCTCTCTTCCCTCCTCTTTTCTTTGTATCGCTCCTTAGCAGCGCGCGTTACAACCGACTGCAGGGTGGCTTTGTAGGCGGCGTCTTTCTCTGCAGTGGCGTCGCGACACTCCTGGTCGTACCACTGGTTTCGGCGAGGGCGTTGGTAGCCAATCACCTCTTCAGCAGCCGCACGCATGGAGTTGCAAATGTGTGTCCACTGCGCGCATATATCATCGATTGGAGGAGTGCTTTGAAGCAGGAGTGAGAGTCGAGTGGCGAAAGCATCGGCTGTCTGTTTCGATTGCAGCTTGTCGACGTCTAGCTTTCTCTGTGTAGGGTTGCGTGTATTTTTAGCTGCGCACAGACGTGTACGGATCTTGGCTGCAACAAGATAGTGATCCGAGTCAATGTTTGCACCACGGATCGTGCGTACATCCAATACACTGGAAGAGTGCCTTCCGTCGATCAAAACGTGATCAATTTGATTTTTTGTTTTTTGATCAGGGGACATCCAGGTGGCTTTATGAATATTGAGATGCTTGAATCTAGTACTACTTACGACCATGTTTCGTGCTGCGGCGAAGTCAATCAGCCTCATTCCGTTATCGGAGGTGTTGTCGTGGAGGCTGAACTTTCCGACTGTTGGACCAAAAATATTTTCCTTGCCCACCTTAGCGTTGAAGTCACCAAGCACGATTTTTACGTCGTGGCGGGGGCAGCGCTCGTAAGCATTTTCAAGGCGCTCATAGAAAATTTCCTTGATCTCATCGTCCTTGTCTTCTGTCGGAGCGTGCGCACATATTAGGCTTATATTGAAGAATCTAACCTTGATGCGGATTATGGCAAGTCGTTCGTTCACAGGTGTGAATCGCAGGACGTGGGGCCGTAGTCTCTTGCCAACTACAAATCCGCATCCAAACTCGTGCTTCTCCGCATGGCCGCTGTAGTAGATATCACAGGGTGCATGCCGAATGCAACCCTGTCCCTTCCATCGCATTTCTTGGATAGCAGTGATATCAGCTTTGTATCTTTCCAAGACATCAGTCAGTTGGATAGATGCACCTTCCCAATTAAGGGTTCGGACATTCCAGGTGCATATCCGTAAATCATTATCAGTTTTTCGTTTGCGGTAGTCGTCATCAGATTTGGGGATCATTTTTCTTCTATTCTTATATGTTTTCATTGAAATTGGTTTTTACGGGTGGGCTTCAAACCCGACGAACAACCTATTTTAAGCCTAGGGAGGCCCGCCGCTCAGATTAGCCGCCAAACTAACGGTTGTCAGTTTTGACGTTGCCCAGGAAACACCACGTGGAGGTTTGAGTCGACTTGACACTTGAAACACTCCTATGGTCTCTCTTTTTCCTCTAAATACACTTTATTTCAGAATTGCCAACCCTGAGCAATTCTGAATATTTCAGCTGTTTACATCTTTTCTCAAAAACTTATCCCGATATTTTAAGAGTTGCCAACCCTGCGCAACTTCTGAATACTCTTAATTTCAATCAAGCAAAAAATTTTCTCTCAAATTTCTTGCGTCATCTCATCTCTTCAGAGTTGCCATCCCACGCGACTTCTGAACACTTTCATTATGTATAAAAGTATTATGTGTAAAAGTATTGTGTAAAAGTATTTTGAGAAAATTCTCTGAAAAACTTTTCCCGGTATGGTAGAGCTACCAAACTCGAGCAAATTGAGCATATGCTTAAATAGATGGTTTATTAATAGCAGAGAATTCACAAAAAAGGCGGGAGAAGTAACTCTAATTAGCTCAAGCCGAATTAAATTTCGTTAAAATGCACTTTCAGCCTCTTTCTCTGTGTTTAAACTTCTGAAGCGATTTCAGAACTGCCAACCCGAGCAATTCTGAATGTGTTAACCATAATCTTGTGTTCTTCCTCTTTTATCCAAAATTCCTGACGATGATTCAGTGTTGCTAACCCGGCGCAACTTCTGAATTTTTATAACTACTATTATTTTATCTCTCTGTTCTCAACACCTTCAGACGATATTTCAGAATTGCCAACCCCGAGCAATTCTGAATATTTTCAGCTCTTTACATCTGTTCTACAAAATTTTTAACGTATATTCAGAGTTGCCAACCCCGCGTAACTTCTGGATATTTTTAAATACTCTTTTTTTATACTGACATCTTTACTTCAAGACTCTACGACTCTTCACTTCTCTCCAAACAAATCCGACGATACTTCAGAGTTGCCAACTCCGCGCAACTTCTGAATACTCTCTTAAGTTCTCAAAACTCGTCTTTTTATACTTCAGAGTTGCCAACCCCGCGCAATACTTATGAAATATGAAGACTTTCTTTACTTCTTAAAACTTTCCCGATATTTCAGAGTTGCCATCCCGAGCAATACTTATGATATATGAATACTTTCTTCTCCTCTCGAAACTTCTCCGACTCTCTTTCATCTCACTTTTAGAATCACTCATCTCTAGTCATGGGTCTCTCACCTCACATAAACCCTCTATTTATACAGTACACTCGCACTTCTCACTCGTATATCTCTTATCCCTTGTAACTTCCAAACATCAGCTCACCGTCTAGTTACATTTTTTAGTTACTCATATCTCTCATGTTTATTCTAGCTCTCACTCCATCAATGCTACACTATACTCTCACTTCTCACTCGTACATGTCTTATCCCTAGTCACTACATAACCCAGCTAACATAGTTCTCTCTACAATTATGCCATGCACTAATAAACTTTTCGGTTTCTTTCTCTAGGCTTTATGAATGTCAACTGTGTCAGCGGCGACATTCCATCCGATTCTGCAAAAAATTTAAGGCCATGTCTGACCTGCACCGTCGCCAGGCCGTGGTTCGACATGGCTATTGTTCGAACTGCCTCGCTCGCTCCCATACAGCCGGAAGATGTACGTCCAAAGCCGTGTGCAATGTGTGCAAGGGTCTCCACCACTCGATGCTGCATGCGAACCAAAAACGCATCACGATCCAGTTCGACTCAAACCGGCGAGCCGGCAAAACCACCAAGAATAGAGAAAGCGGCATACCTCACCGACTGGGACGAAGAGTCAGTCCGTCGCCTTCGCCTGTACGTCCACGGGTACAGCCTAAAGCTTCAGAAGGGCGCTCACGGCCTCGCCAACGACTACAGTCGCCTCAGCCGACCGGGCGCTCTAGGGCATGTACACGATCGACAGGCACCAATCGCAGCGAAAGTCCACGGGAACACCTTTTAAACGCCATCCGCGAGCTTCAGCGGCTGCAGAGTATCTTGTAAATTGCACTAGTGCAAGGCGGGCGGCATGTCTACGCCCCGATGCGTATCCAAATGGTTATTTTTCATATAAATGAAGTTTATGAATTTACTCTTTTACTTTTATTCTTAAATTTACTTTTGTAACTAAACGCAGCTCAAGACTGCGGCTTTAATTAAAAGTTTAAATTATGAACTTAAAATACTGTAAACTAAACGCTTAAAACCTGGGCCTTAAGCTTAAACGCAATTGCAATGTACATTTCTTTTTTTGTTAATTTTCCTTCTTCTCTTTTCAACCGCCAGCCGATAAGGTAATAAATATGTTCAAAAACGCACTACTTAATTTGTTATTAATTACCCCCCGATTAATAACCAAATTTTGTGGAGTTATTTCTGTTAAATGATACTCTTCATTTAACAGAGATCCCTACAACCTTTGGTGGTTAATGAGGAGCAAAACTTCTTTTCCTCATATTTTAGCTCTTAACTCCATCTTCAAGATGGTAGGCTACCGAAAGCCTATCATCGCGCGCGCGTGTAATTTTTACGCGCTAAATTGCTCCCGCCCCCAATGACCGGAGCAATTTGGCGATAAAAATAGCACCGATTCCAACAGATAATGTTGATGTTGCTGCTCTTGTTGAATTGGGACTTGCTAGTGTTGATGCCAGGAGGCTCTTAGTAGCCTTTAGCTGGTTACCCTGGTCTTCGTTTAGAGTTGGGCCAGGAGACTTCACGTCTTAAAGCTGGTTAACCTGGTCTTTTTTATACTTTTCACTTTTATGCGTTTTTGTTACTTCTTTTCTCTTTTTTTTTTTTACTCGCCGCTGTTTTAGCCTCGGCACGCTTTAAAAAAATTTTATTATGTTTTTTCAAATTTCACTTGCCGTTGTTTAAGCCTCGGCACGCTTGTAACTTTTAAAATACACTTTTTGTAAAAAAACTTTACTTTTTTGGGGTTTATTATTTTTTTTTCTGGGATGGAGCGTATCCCACCGCTGCCACCAAATGTTGTATTTAACGTCCGAGGTCTCCGTGCTTTCCGCAAGGAGAAGAGAGACCAAAGACGGGAGCAATTAAAACGATTAAGTTATTTGTTTATTTGCTAGCGTTTAAGCTAGTTTTCTTTATTTTAGTGTTTCAAAAAGGCCCGCTGTCTGGGCGAGGCTGCGACCTTTGTAAAACTCGTCCAAATTAGCTCTGCCAGTTTCTGGTCGAACCAGGGGTTTATAAAGAAAGTTTTTACTTTCCAATGATGTTCTTAGTTTCCCGACATTCCTATAATTTCCAATAAGTGGAAATTATTTACCAATACATAATTAAAAAAAGTGCCTACTCAATATGTAAAAGTAAATTTACATATTGTCATTTTACTTTCCCCTTAGCGGTACGCGATCACGCACACTTTGCATGCTAGGGTAGGTAAATGAACGGCTTTATGCTGACCGTGCAAGCTGATGCCGATGCACCCAACAGTGCAATGTCTTGGTTTTGTTGCCGCCGACGTTGTAGCCAGAAACACTTGACAACTAAAAACAAAGCATTGGTTTTGTTTGTTTGGTAATTTAAGCGTGTGCGCTTAAATTAGGTGTCTTTTTATTTTCATGAACGCCGGCAATTTGAGTCACCGTACTCAAATTGGGTCTCGGTCGTTCGTCCATAATAATAAACAAAAGGTTGTTTGTTATTTATGCGCTTGTACTAAGAAATCTGCTATACGGTGACGTATAGATTAAACAGATTTTTGTACCGCATTCTAATTATGAAAAGTATTATGTTTTTTATTGGTTTTTAGTTAAGTGTTTTTAGGAACATCGTGTGAGGTCGGGGTGTACAAAGTGTACAGGCGAATGTTGTGGGATACAACATTCAAGTCATATTCCCAAAGAGTTTTGTAGAAAACCACGTTCATTTGACGATCTTTGCAGGTGGAAAGCTGTTGAATTTCGGCAAATAATTTTATATATCGGAATTGTCTTATTTAAAGATTTTTTAGATAAATAGTTATATTATAACTTCTTACTGCTTCATTCCATGTACCGTCTTATTTCTTGTCCTAGAAGTTGCCAAGGTAATTTACCATGTTCTCAAGAAATTCCTGAAATTTTTTTAGAAAACTACAAGACTTACTATGGTGAAAATAAAATATCTTATAATGTCCACAATATTTTACATATCTCTGAATGTGTGAAAAAGTTCGGTGTTGTTGATAGTTTCTCAGCATGTAGAATCGAAAATTTTCTCTTGTAATATCCTGATCATAGTCTTGATATTATTAATATTTTTTTTTTGTCGATCTTTTTATATCTTCAGGTTTTTTGTAAAAAATGAAAAGAAACGGGATTCTCTGCAACTTCTCCAGTGAAAATGATAGAGAAAACGACAAATTCAGTCAGTTAAATAAAAAATGCGACGATCTGGGTAAATTTCACTAACTAAAATAGTTTGTTAAATAGTATATAGTTAGTTTGTTCTAATATGTTTGAGTAAAGCACCGTTTTTTAAAAAATATTTATTGAAAATTATTCTAGAAAATTAAAACAAAGCTCTCAAAAAGAAAATGAAAAATTAGAGAAGGATATTTGCAATGAGAATTTCCAACTAAAACAAATCTCGAAATGCAAAATCAGATTAGCTAAGCACAGCGTTCTACTACAAAAACTAGTTGACGCATCTTTTCCAGCAAATGAGGATTTAGAAATTTTCCCTTTAAAATCGGAAGCTGAGTTGGAAGAAATCGAAGAAAAAATTGACTCTTTCGATAAAGTAAAGTTGATAAGTTATTTGACAGTAATTAAATTATGTGATCTCGTAAGTTTAACATTATATTTGCTTATTTTCAGATAAACTACATCAAAAGATTTGTTGGCAATTCAGTTAACATTTCAAAATGTGTGCCACTGTTTTCTACCAAGGAGTTTTTGCTGAAGTTAAACTGGGACGGATATCGAAAGAAATTGCGCATGAAATCATTAAAATTATTCAGTAATTATGTTTTTGGTAAGTAATTTTAATAATCAATTAAATATTATAAATTATTATATATTTTTCATTTCAGAAGCAGTCAAATCAGAGAAACTCGGTTTTATCGATTTCGAAGCTGCCATGCGAAAGGGGTTTCGCAATGCAAAAAATAATATTTATAAACACCAAAAATCTGATCCTGCCGACGCATCTTCGTCGCAAAAAAATTAAAATAAATTAAAATAATTTTTTTAAATTATGTCTTGTCACCTTTTCTTTTTTGTAATTGTTATTTTTGATATGTGCATCAAAAATTTTAACAAAACATATATATTGGAGTTAAAACATACTATTTATGTGCGCTTTGTTGGTTTTGCGCTGCATTTTTCTTGCGTTCGCAAAATACGCGCATGCACAGATTGCCACAAACGAAACCCTCAAATTTTTTAAATTTAAAAATAAATAACGCTTAACGGCGACGAAAAGTAAAGAAAAGAAAAACAGTATTTACAGTGGCATGTGTTGTTTTTGTTTTCTGAACTTTTCTTTGCCGCCAATCGCTCACCGCTTTAGTGCTTGTTTATCACAAAAAGCGTTCGTACTGTATCCACAGCGCTTTCCTTTAAAGTGGATAAAATGCGCATGCTTTGCGGACATACTTTAGGAAAAAGGAAAATAGGTTTCACCAAAAAAGCTGCGCATAAACGCCTTCAAAAGTGCGCTTTTATCAGCAGGTTAACGAGGCTGAGAGCAAGAGCAGAGTTTTCGAATTTAAAAGAACAAAAATATTCTCAGTGGTGAAAGTAAATTTTCGGCACAAGCTGCATCCTCTACGCTTCTTTCCAGCACAGTACAAATGCGTA
Source organism: Dichetophora obliterata (assembly GCA_963920525.1). Lineage (NCBI taxonomy): Eukaryota > Metazoa > Arthropoda > Insecta > Diptera > Sciomyzidae > Dichetophora > Dichetophora obliterata. The sequence continues at coordinate 162,293,068 of OY986439.1, read as the reverse complement.
GGTTTTTGCGGACATATAGTACAAAAAAATAAATGAGCTTTCCACAAAAAAAAAAATGCGCATAAAGCTTCAGACGTTGCGCATCATCACGAGGGTTTCAGCGCTGTTCTGACCCGCTGGGCGTATATGGGTCCTATCTTGTGTGCGAGTTTAGGAATACACCTGATAGTAATTTGTCATGGCAATAAATTTTTGCATCTGTTTTACTGTGATGGGTTGAGGGTATTCTCGTATGCAATGTAATCGTTCTTCCGAAGGTTTTATACTTTGTTTTGAAATATTGTAACTGAGAAAATTTATGTTGTCGACCCCAAAAATGTATTTGTTTGGTTTGATATTTAAACCGTAATTGTCAAGTCTCTAGAAGACTTGTGTTAAATGTTCGAACTCAAATTAAATGGCATTCGGAGGAACTCATGCATTCCAAATTTTACCCTTGCTAAATCATCAAAAGTTATTAATTAATTGTATAAATCTTCCTTGTTTTTTTTTTTCTTTTGTGCTGACATTAAACTTCAAGCATCATCTAGTGACTGAATTCCGCACCTCCAGGTGTAAGAAACCCAAAAGTTACAACACTGTTTACTATAATAACCGATACTTTCAATTCTTTATTTCCAAAATTTCCCCTAATAATGGAATAGAAACGCTAATCTCTCAAATTTTGCTAAATCAGCATAGAATTTGTCGCTTTGCTAGCCAAAAACTAAAACTTTAACTGCCTTTTCCTGATCTTGTCTTCGAAGAGGAAACATCACAGTGCATACGCTAAAATTTTTCATTTAAAAAAAATATATATATAGTATGCAATGCAATTTTCATCTGCAACGGGCTGACTGCATTTTCATTAGGATGATAAATGTTTCGCAAAGTTACAATCCTGGACCTGTATAACTTTGGCACAATGATATCATCTTCTTCATCACCGATACTAATACTCATTACCTGATGGATTTCGCGGTCTGATGCTACCACTAGTATCAATGATTGAAATGAATAGCCGTTTTCATCTGTCGTGTATCGAAATTTGCTTATCAAATCAAAACCCAGTATAACATCGTTTTTGATTGAATAGTCCGGCACAACTATGATTGGATGATAACATTCTATGTCATCGAGCACTATTTTACTGACAAAGCGCCCTATAGGGCTTGTTGAAGCACCACCGAACCCAACAATTCCGATTCTATAATTTTCCATTAAAACAGAAAATTTTGTTTTGAAATGTTTTTCCTGTATAAGAGTAACTTCGGCGCCACCATCAATAAGACACTCAAAATCTTTACCATTCACTGATGCTGTCTTTATCATATTTTGGTTTGCTGCAAAATTTACTCTTTTTACACTTTTATCAGCACTCGGATTTTTTGCAGTGCAGTTTTTCGAAATATGTCCTATATTATTACATTTAAAACACTTTGGTTCTACTAAACTGCAATTATTTCTCTGATGTTCAGTTGAACCACAATTAAAGCAATGTTCTTTTTTGAAACTTTTATTTTGATTGCTATACACTGTGAATGGTGTACTATATTTTCCACAGAACAAACTGTTCTTTTAACTCGACATAATCGCGCGAGTTACGTTCCCTTCACAACCTGCCACCTCTTCCTCAAATGATATCGGTCTACAAAAATATAAGAATTAGCAACTACTGCACTTTTGCTTGCAGCTGCAGTCGTCTCTAGTGTCAACACTAAAGTGTGCATAGCGACGACTGCAAACATACAAATATACAAGCATATAAAATTATCAATATACGTACCCATTATATACACGAGTTATGCTTAAGCGATAACTCTTGTTTGAAGTAAGTTTAGTCTTAAGATCAACTTGAATAAATAAACACATTGGAAAATATTCATTCGTGTTTTTATTATAACATGTAATTGGCGCAGTCGGTCGTGACTCTAATCTGAAGATTAGGTTTTGAAGGACTTTACGAAAAATAAAAAAGAAAAGAAGAAGAGAAGAAGAAAGAATGATAAATCCTGTTCAATTATGAATAGAAGGTATATAAATACAAAACAAGTTAAAGTGAAAAACACAAGCTTAAGTGTAGAAACACAAGTTAAAGTGTAAAAAAAAAAAAAAACTGAAAAAACTGTACAAAATTAATTTTATGAACCGCAAAAATCTTTTTGATTTAAATCGCCCAATACAAATGGAAGAACTTCAACACAAAAACCAACAATTGGAAGCGGCACTGCAACAGCAGGAAGCTCAGTTGCAGGATATGCAGCGTCAGCTACAACTTCATCAACAGTTGCAACCACAGCAACATCAACAACAGGAGCAACAACTATTAAACTTTTTCGGTATGACATCAAAGGATGTCATCGATCAGTTCAGACGATTAAAGCCTCTAGATGATCAACACAGTCAGGGATCTTTTATCAGGGCAGTGGAATCGTGTTTTGACCTCTGTGAGTCAGATGTAAGGCTCCAGCAATACTGTCTACAGATTGTATTGAATGAGAAGATTTTGGTCATCGCCTGTCGAAAAGTGAGAGAACTAGACGAAAACGCAACATGGCAAAACGTCAAGGAGAAAATATTGCAGGAATTGCGGCCAAAGAAAACATATGCTGAAATTTTCAATTACTGCAGAACGGTTAGGGTAAGCGATCTAAGCGAATTGTTCGATATATTTGAAAGATCGAAGTATGAAATATATGAAATTTTTTTGACCGATCCTAAAAAACCTAGTATTTATAAGCCGGAAAATGTGGACAGAGATTTAGTGGACATTCTAATGGACAAAATAGACGGCCCAATAAGAGCACACTTAGGCGAAGACGAAACGATTAATAGCATAATTGTGAAATATACTAAGTTAAAATTACTTAAAGATAGACGTACAATAGATGTCAGACACAGAAAACATTTTGACAAAAGTTGCGATAACAATAAGAAACAAAATACTTATTTTGAAAATAAGCAAAAACCCGACACAAGTCAAGATGCATATTTCAGAAATTCAAATCAAGCTCAACACTCGAATTTTCAGAATCCAACAAAATTTTATCAAACTTCAATTCAAATTTCCAAAATTTTCAGAATTCGTCGAGATCAAATCAAACACGAAACTCAAATTTCCAAAATTTTCAGAATCCGTCGAGATCAAATCAAACACGAAACTTAAATCTCCAAAATTTTCAGAATTCATCGAGATCAAACCAAACTCGAAACTCGAATTTCCAAAATTTTTACAATCCGTCGAGATCAAATCAAACTCGAAACCCGAATTTTCAGACCAATAGACAAACCCATCAATCAAACTTTCATTCTGAACCGATGGAGATTGATAATTTACAGGAGGATGTAAATTTTTAACAATGCCTCGAAATCTAAATTACCCATAATAGTTGTAACAACTGGCTGTCATAGAATTAAATGTCTTATCGATACAGGCTCAGATACGCGCGTAATAAAGCCAAACATCCTAGAGAAACAATACCCACAACAAGAATTACCTACAACCCTTTGGTACCGAACCTTAAACGGAATCAATCAAGTGACACACAAAATTATCACTCCTATACCTAGAGAATTTAACGTCTCAGGTACCTTCTCATGGAAGGTAATTAACTTTTACAGCAAAAATTATGAAGCTATATTAGGTCAAAATTTTCTCAACGCTCTTAAAGCTAAGATCGATATAGAGAATAAATTCATTGAAGTCTTTGGAAATAAAATTAATTTTGAAATATACAATCCATACAATAAACAAGAAATTTGTGCACTTGAATTCAACAATATAAAACAATTAGATTTAAGACATTTAAATTCTGAAGAAAGCCAATTAATAGAAAATTTATTACTCGAATTTAATGAATTATTTTTCAAGGAGATGGACAAACTTTCTTCGACCCACGAAATCAACCATGAAATCATAACAACTACCGACAGACCAATATACTCAAAAATCTACAGATATCCTCAAATTCATGAGGAGGAAATACAAAAACAGATAAAGGACATGTTAGCACAAAATATAATCACAGAAAGTAATTCACCTTATAATAGCCCTTTGTGGGTAGTACCCAAAAAAAAATTTACAATTCTGGCATTCAAAAGTGGCGGCTGGTCGTCGACTACAGGAAACTGAATGAAGTTACTGTAGATGATAAATTTCCAATTCCCAATATAGATGAAATTTTGGAAAAACTAGGAAAAGCTCAATATTTTTCAACCATTGACCTTGCAAAAGGTTTCCACCAAATTTTAGTGAAGGAAAATGACAGAGCAAAAACAGCTTTTTCGACTCCATTTGGTCATTATCAATTTAAACGTATGCCATTTGGGCTCAAAAACGCCCCTTCGACTTTCCAACGCCTTATGAATGCGGTGCTCCGTGAGTTCATTAACAAAATTTGCATCGTCTATTTGGACGATATTTTGATTTTTAGTGCAACATATTATTAATATAAAGAAAATATTTCAAAGACTTAAAGTGGCAAAGCTAAAAATTCAAATCGATAAGTGCAATTTTCTCAGAAAAGGAACCGAATTCTTAGGGCATGTTCTTACGCCTGAAGGTGTAAAACCGAATCCGAAGAAAATTGAAGTGATTCAGAAACTAAAACTCCCTACTTCTAAAAAACAAATCAAATCATTTTTAGGGATCACTGGTTTCTATAGAAAATTTATTAAAGATTATGCCAAAGTGGCCTATCCAATAATCAGGTATTTGAAAAAAGATGAAAAGGTTAATATTTACGACCCGAACTACATTGCTGCATACGAAAAACTTAAATATATCATAACCAATCCACCCATTTTAAGATATTCAAACTTTCATAAACGCTTTAAACTTATCACCGATGCCAGCAACTTCGCGATTGGTGCGGTGTTAACACAAGAGGGTCATCCAATTTCATATGCCTCACGAACCTTGAATGACCATGAAAAGAATTACTCCACTGTAGAGAAAGAACTGTTGGCAATAGTCTGGGGAGTAACATATTATAGGCCCTATATTTTTGGAAGGGAATTTGACTTACCACCGATCACCAGCCACTAAGTGGTTGCAGTCAAAAAATTCCGGCAAAGATATAAAACCTAGACTTCAACGTTGGCTAGTTCAACTAGGAGAATACGATGCAAAAATTTACTATATTAAAGGCAAAGAAAACAAAGTGGCCGATTTTCTAAAACGTATCAATTGTGAAACTAAAGAAATATATATATATTGAATTCAGATGACATTGGAATTACTCTAAACGACATGTTTGAAATAAAAAATTTAACTCAAGAGAATGAACCATTTCCCGATAACTATGAGGAAATAAATGTCCCAGGTGACCTAAGTTGTTTTTTTCATTCAATTAGTCTTGGACTAAAGAATATAGGCATACACTTAAACTCGACAAATTTAAGAAGAATATGTCATAATCATATAAAATCTCAAAATACATGTAGCAAAAAGGAAAGAAATTATCTGTTTACTATTATGTTCGACAATCATTGGGGAAATACGGAAATCGAAGGAAAAATTTTAAGCAAAGAGTTAAAAATAAAAATCCATGTTATAGAGAAATTTGTCATAGATGGTGTCACTACATACACCCACACTATAGTTGATGGCGACAGGATAACCCAAACTCAGCCAAACTATAGGATCCAAATACGATACATATAATTAATAATGGGTATATGTATCGATACATATAATTAATAATAATTAATAATACGATACAATAATATAATTAATTAATACATATAATTAATTTAAATTAAAATAAGAAAAACAAATCTGCAGCAAAGTGAAAATCTCGACAACATGAGCACAGCTGCAACAATATGCAAAGCACATGAGCACAGCTGCAAAATGACCACTTTCCAATTCCTGACACTGTCGTAAACCGTTTTAAAATTCAAGTGATTTTAAAAGAATCTAAAGATTCTGAGTATGAGGTTATTTTTAAAAACAAACGAATTTTTATTGACAAAAGTGACCTTGACAACGGAAATGTTGAAAATATAATAAGAAGATATGTTAACAAAGGGAAAATAGGTATATATACAGAGATGGACTACCATACTTACAATAGGCTTCAGCAAATATTGATAAGTTTATTTTCCGATATTACTAACGTAAAATTTGTAAAATGCTCACAGTTTGCACGGGACATTGAGGATGAAAATGAGTTGGCAAAACAAATATCGCTCTTTCACAAATACGATACTGGACACTCAGGTATTATACCCACATACGAAGGTATAAAATGTAAACTATACCACCCCCAACTAAAAACGAAAATTCATGAAATAATAAATAATTGCGATATCTGTACCTCCGGCAAGTATGAAAGAAAACCTATTAAGAAAAAATTCCTTTTAACAGAAACACCGTCAACTACTAATGAGATAGTTCATATTGATACTTACGTAAACAGTAAGCATTCATTCATTATTTTCATAGATAAGTTCTCCAAACATGCCACAAGCTTTCTCCTACCAGATAGGAATAACCAAACAATAATTGAAAAAATGAGAAAATTTTTAGCTATTAAAGGACATATTAAAAAATTTGTTTTCGACAATGAATTTAACTCGAGGAATGTTCATGACTTTTTAAGTGAAGAGGGAATAGAATATCACTCCACCAAACCAAATAGTCACACGGGAAATTCGGATATTGAAAGACTGAACAGCACACTTACCGAACGTATCAGAACTTTAAATGCCGAGGAAAAACTCCCAATTACAACACAAATGTGTAAAGCTGTTAAATTCTACAATAACTGTTACCATAGTACAATTTAAGCTACACCATTAGAAGTTCAAGATGAAGGCTTTATCAAATATTATAAAAATGTTAGACATAAAGAGGAACCAAAGTTCATAAAAAAATCATTAGACAATATTCACACTTCGAATATAAAACGTCCTTTCAAATTTGCAGAGACTTACAGAAAAAATCCGTGTCCTAAGCTCGGAAGATAAAACAATACTTTTTTTATTTTTTTTATTTTACAACAATTACTAAGCGGGTGGGTATTAAAATTTTCAGATACTCAACATATTGATGGTATTCCTGGGATTGTTTTTTCCAACTAAAGCACTCTTGCAAATAAGTCCAATTACTGAAGGTTCGGGCTATGTACACATTAAATTACGAGAAGTCGATATCGTAAATCAAACATCTACAATTCTTTATATGATCAACATAAGCGAACTGAACTATATCTTAAATGAAATTGAAAATAATGTTAAAAATTTAGATCTATACAACCGAGATATGATAGAAACTGAAATAAAAACAATAAAATCGAAACTAAAATCTATTACTCCAACTATTACTAGAAAAAAAGAGGACTGATTAATTTCATTGGACATACTTATAAGTGGTTATTTGGAGTAATGGATGATGATGACCGCCAGGAAATACTTGAGCATCTTGATGTAGTAGATAAGAATAACCACAATATCATAGAGACAGTTAACAAACAAATTTTTATTAACACACATTTTAACCAATCGATACAAGTTCTAAAGTCAGCAATACAGCAAGACAGGGAAAATGTAAAAAATTCATTGAACGAACTGAAATAGAGAGGTAACGAAATTATAAAACACCTTTTGTACAATGACCAAATGTTTAAACTAACATATTTAAAAGATAAAATAAGTTATATTCAAGAAAACATTGCATCAGCCAAGCACCACATTGTTTACCCAAATATACTTAATAAATTCAGATGTAACTGAAGAAATTGATCGCTTTAAAATAGATTTTTTCAAACTTCAATTGTTAAAAATTGATTTGCTTAATTATAAGGATGGTTTGTTAATTATGGCAATAAAAATTCCAAATGATTATTTTATAGCAGATTTAAAATTGATTGTACCTCTTCCAAATAAAAATTTTATGGAAATTGATGAGCCAAATGGCATTGTAATTGAATTCGAAAATCGTGTTTTAAATTATGAAGATAATGTGTCTTAAAGACATTTAAAAGACAGCAAACATTGCACTATATTGAATAATTGTAATTTCAAATATAATAATAAAACACAAGTAGAAGATCTTGAAGACAATATGATTCTAATAAAAAATGCTATCGAATTACCAATTGTACACAACTGTGACAATAGAAAATTACGTTAAACAAGCACTATCTGTTAACTTATTACAACTGTGAAATAAAAATAGAAAGCAATACTTTTAAAAATCATCAAACAATAATGCAAGATAAATATTTTTATCCGAACTATAAATTTAACCAAACTGATGTAAAAACGATAAATTTCAAGGCAATAGAAATATAAAATTTTTCAAACATAGAAGAATTAAAAGAGTTAGAATTCCATAGAAATGTTTCTTACGGAGTAAGCACAACGGTTGTAATTGTAATAATAATTATAATAATCATCATTGTTAAAATGAGAAATAATACCGAAGTCATTAATAAAACAAAAATTGTTAATAAACCAGAAGTAGTGAAACATATTGATGTAGATTTAGAAGAAATAAAGAGGAAATATGGAATAGAATAGTCACATATAACATGTATAATTATACACATATAACATGTATACAACTATGCATTATAAATTTAAAACACTGCTTATTTCTGTATGTTGGTTTGCTTATATACACGAGTTTTTTTTTATTATAACATGTAATTCGCGCGCTGTAAAACCAAATTTCATTTCAGGTTTCCCCTTCACACCGTCGACAATATATTGTATTATTGATTTTTCGTCTATGTTTCCGAGTGACCCTATGCGACGCATATGCAATATATATTCATGTACACTTTCATTTTCTTTTTTATCTCGCTCACGCAATTGTTTATGTACTTCGGCACTATTATATTCCCGATGAAATTCCGCAATTATTAGTCTTTTTAGATCTACATAATTGTTCACAGTTACCGACTGCAGAAAGAGATTTGCAGTTTTCTTCATTTTGTTTCTCGCAAACACACATTTTTGCGTCTCCGACCACTTGTAGGCAGTCGCATTGCTTAGTTAGTTTCTCCTTCATAATCTGGTATGGTATTCTCAATATTCGGAGTATTTACGCTTATCTCATTGCCGAATTTAAGTGTAAGCAACTTCATTAAATTACTTAAATCAGAATTCTCACTAGATGCAGCAGCGGCTGCATTATTGCTATCATTGTCGTCTTTTTTGGAAAAATTTTCGAGCAGTAGCACGTCACACAATTGAGTTAGTTCCGCTTGTTTGTTTGATTTCACAACTTGGTTTTTTTCACACAATTTTTCCGTAAGCTTTTCTACTGACCACTGTTCGAAAGAGTTTTTTAATGCTCTTAATTTTGACCGTGTAACTATTTGTCTCTTTATAACGCGACCGCTTTTCACCCGATTTGACATATGTGCTCTTTTCAACTTCTGTTCAACTTTAATTTATTTTTTTTTTCAACTTACAACTGTTTTCAACTTAAGTCTTTTAGCACTGTATTCCGTTAAACTACACTTTTTTCTCATGCACAACACATTCTTTTTGTTTTTGTTTTTTAAGGCCCGGACGAGCCCCCAAATGTAGGATTAAGCCTTCGATTAGCAAACAATGTCTTTAGTTTAAATTCAATTTCGATTAGTTTATTGAGATTAAATTAAGTATATAAAGTAAGTTAAGTATGTAAAAAGGGTAATATTCTTCTTCGAAAGCGTGTGCGTCTATTTCCTCGACTACCGAACGAACAACCGTCTGCCAAGACTGCAACTACTGGACTACTTACTTTCGATCACAGGGTTACCAACCCTACATACATATATAAAAATCAGTTAATCATAAGTTTTTGTGACCTCTATAAAATTTTAAATTTTTAAGGGCAATACAAGCACTTAAGAAAAAGCCGTGCTAAATAAAAGCAAACGTAAGTTAATTATTTACTTCGTTTTTTAAACAGAAAGAATGTTATAAAAAAAAATGTTTTTTATATGTAAGGCAAGATAGCAGAAAATCATAAAAATTGGCTATCGGACCATAAAACTTTCATTTTACAAACTTTATAGTTGGTGCCAAATCCTAAACCGGGTAATAAAAAAAAGTTCTCTTTGATTAAAATTACATTACTTTAATGCAAATCGCTCTCTAGATTGGCACCAAGTTCTATTTTTATTTTCTGTGTATCAGAAATATTGTCGACGAATGTTGAGATCCTCTCAGGCCACCATGTTTCGTTTGCTAACGGACAAATTCCAACTTCTCTAAGCTTGACCAAAAAAATTCAGAGCAAGCAGTCGCATCGACGAAAAGAAAAATCACCAGTTCACCGGTACTTTCGTAGCTAGCGTGGTATGAAAAAATTCGCAGCGAACCAGTAAAAAAAATTGTAAAACAGACCTACAAACTTGTTAGTTAAAAAAAAACAATTTTAAAGAAAAATTAATTCTAAATACATTTAAAAATTTCCTAAAATACATAGATAAAAAGAAAAAAAAAACTGGACTTAAAAACGCTTAATATTGACCTTAAATCTAATTAAAGCGATTAATGTGAGAAAAAAAAAGAAAAAAGATTAGCATTAAGGTTGAAATATTGATATACATACAAAAAAACGTGATCATGTTTAAAGAGAAAAAAAAAATCATAGTTATATGTACACACTAAATAAGAAAAACTAACAATATTCTTCTGAAAAATATTGTGAAAATTTGTTCTTAAAAATTAACAAGATAGTTGCAGCAATATATTTTTAGTGGAGCAACATGGCTTAAATAAAAATTGGTAAGAAAACTTGCTAAAACAACAAGTTCTAATGTCTGCCAAGCTCCTGTAAAATATATCGCATGCGATAAATTTTTGCTAGTGCTTCTAACATTTTTTCGCTCTTCGCGAAAATACTTTAGTTCAATTTAAGTGTGTGTATACAAAAGAAAAAAAAAAACAAGAGAGTGACTTGATAAAATTCTTGCTTTAAGTTTAATTCTAATTTGTGTATGGTAAAAGCAATTGCTGTTAATGTTATTGTAGCTAAACACCACAAACTCTTTAAATCAACGCAAATCGACTCACACCTTGAAAGATCTTTCATCGATGGAGCGACTCTTCAAATTCAAGTAAGTTTTTTTGTTTACTTTTGTATTTTAATTTTATGCTGGCAACATTTAAAGTAATAGTGGGAGAGTTTTTTCTGGTTCCGTAAATTTTAATTAACTTAGCTGAAAGTAATGTAAAATAATAAGATGATTTTCTTTCTTTTGGTTATTATTTAATTTCATGCTTTTATTTCATACTTATAATTAATAATACAAAACAACAGAATAATAATTTAAACATTGGTTTCCTTAAAATACTTAATAATAAAAACGTTGAGATGTCATAAAAATAAATAAAAACAACAACAATTTTATACAGCATCTCACCATTACTACGCTCTTTTAGATTCTACATTAAACACATATTTTGGTTGTGTTATTTGATTATTTTTGTAACTTATGTTAAGATATTTTTATTATAAAACCAATGAATACGCATCCTATGGGTTGAATTTATATTTCTTTTCATTAATAAATTTAATTTAAATGGATAACTAAATTAGCTACTGTTTTGATTTCGCGCATTTTCATGTAGAAGTTTTGTTGTGATGTATGTTTGGGATCATTGATCAATAAATTTAATTTGGATCATAAGCAATGATCAGGTTGGGAGGGCACATACTATGTTGTAGCAAATTCGGTTTTGCACAGCTAAAACATCCGGTAGGATACCTTCTTCTTTTTAATTTTTCAGTTACATAATAATAGAATCATTAAGCACGTAATTTAAAAAAGTTTCTGTGGCAACGAAAGATGATCAGGTATAAGTTAGAACGAATCCCATCCCATATACGACGAGCTAGAGCCGGAGCTTCAAACGTGCTACCACTATATAAAAATGCTAGATACTTTGTGGAAATTAAAAACGATTTCGTTGCATGCTACATGGTTTCGTAAACGGTAACTGTCCTTCAGTGACTATGTGAAGTATGGTTTGATGTATGACAGGTTATTGTCGTCGGGTTCTGTAAGTAACGAAGGAAATTGCTTGAGTAATTGTGTATATTTGTTGTCTAGTGTAAATAATTTTTGTAAGGACGTCTCAGTGAATGCCGAGATTGTGTTGACAGATGAACTTGTTAATGGGTCAATGAGGCGTTTGTTTTTAAGATCAATAAGTAGTCCGTATTTAGTTAGAAAATCTGCACCTAAGACTGGTTTGGATATGTCGGCTATAATAAATGTGAAAGGTAGTTCACGTCGTAAATTTAAATCGAGTGTAAGTAATTTCTTTCCAAAAGTTGAAACTGCTGTGCCGTTAGCAGCTTCTAAAGTCAAATCTGATTTTTTTTTTTGCGCTAAGTTAGTATGAGTGTCTCGAATTTGACCTATATCTTGTACGTGACTGTGAACGAAATCTATGTTCGGATTTAATGGCTTGTACATCTAAAGATAGTTTATTGAATGAGTCTAGTATTTTTGAAGTCGAGACTGTCAATGTTTGAACCATATTGGCGAGTTCGTTGGTATTAGGACTATTTGTTGTATGTAGTGTTATTTTAATGGCATTGGTCTGCTAACCTTAGAAGTTCCTCTAATGTTGTGTGGCCAGATCCGGTCAAAGCTATACTTAGTGTCTTTGGTAGCTTTCTGAGCCATAACTTCAAAAGGAAGTCTGGTTCTACTGAAGAACCAGCCGAGAGGAGTAGCGATCTGCAAAACTGTGATGGTTTTTGGTCACCCATATCTGACTTTAAAATTTTGTCTATTCTTTTATTCTCACTAAATGTATGTCACTCAATCAGTATATTTTTTTAAGTTTTCATAGAGATTACTCGTAGGAGGTCTCTGTATGACGTCTAATACTGTCATGATTACTTCCTGTGGGAGGAATGTAATCAGATACTCATATTTTTGTTTTGTCTGTTGCAACAGCTTTCGCCTGAAATTGAATTTCAGCGTGAATAAATCATGCGTCGGGACAGTTTGTCCAAAATTGTGGTAGTTTAATTAATGTCGCATGTATCTCCGAGTAGAGTAGCTATGACAGTTCTAAATCAAAAACGCGTGTATTTCCTTATGGGCCTCCAAATTCACAAAATTGTGGCAAACTGCGCAGTCGGCGTCGCTGCCCGAAAGTAGTGTATTTTGTTGTTGTTTGGTGCGCCCTACGATCGGTCAAGTTGGCTGATAGTAGGGTGGCTGAAGCGTGTTGTTGTTGTTGCAAATTGGAGATAAGCATGCAAGATGTACGGACGGAGGGATAGCTAGGGGGTATGATTGGTCAAGCTAGCTGAAGTAGGATAGCTGAAGCGTGTTGTTGTTGTTATAAATTGGAGATAAGCATGCAATATGGGCAGATGGACGGACGGACGGACGAATATATGTGTATGTATGTATATGTATGTATACATAAGCTGAAGTAGGATAGCTGAAGCGTGTTGTTATAAATTGGAGATAAGCATGCAATATGGGCAGATGGACGGACGGATGGATGAATATATGTATATGTATGTATACATATGAACTATTTGTAGGATGGCTGAAGTATGTTGTTGCTACATATAAATCAAAAATTTCAAGTTTAAGGTGATAAGCCTTCAACTTCATAGTAAGCATAATAAGCAAGCCAAAACCGCAAGTCTAAGATAAGTGTAGATGTTTAGCATTTTAATAAATTTTAGTTGAGTTGATTGACGGAAAGACGGACAGATTGACAGATGGACAGCCGGCTAACTAGATGGAACAAAAATTGTGGGTAACTCATCTCTCTCCCTCTCGCTCCCCTTATACTCTATCTCCCTCTCTTTATATCGATCATTCCACTTTACTGCTTACTTGTTTGCCCCTTATAAGCGGACCCTAAACAACAAGTTAAAGATAAGGAAACAGTAAAGTAAAATATTTTTTATTTTTTCCCATGCTTGTTTAATATAATATGTTTATGAATTTAAGTCGCTACAAATTTCAAGTTTAAGGTGATAAGCCCAAGCTTCATAGCAAACATTATAAGCGGACCCAAAACCGAAAGTTTTATGAAATATTTGTTCTTTTGCCCACGAAACAACGTACGTACAAGACGCTTTATTTAAAAAATCAAGATGGCACAAAGGGAGTATCTGCAAATCCGTGCAAATGAGCGCAGAAGTATAAGAGAGGAGTGGATGAGAAGACTCCACAGAAAAAAACAGGACTAATCAATGTCCATCAAAATTTAAGAGGTATTGTTTTTTATTTTTTTTTTTATTTTTTTTTTATTGTTAATTGTAACACTTATTTTTATTATTTTTTATTTTCAGCTCCAAGATCGTATATGTCGTACGAGTTCGTAGATGATGATCTAGTTTCGCCAATACGATCATCTGGAATTTCATCCGAAACGTTAAGTTTCGGATCAAATCATGCAAAATTCAACACAATAAAGCATATTAAAGAAATGGATGATATTGTGGCAGAGGAAAATATTTCAAAAAGATTGTGGAAACCAAATCCACAAGCATTTTTAGATGAATATATCGCTATTCTGAAAACGAATTGCTGGGAGGAAGACCTGTACGAAGGTCTTATGGCAGAGTGTGAAAAACTGCGGGGACACAACACACCTCAGCAACTTAAAAAGTGTTGCCTTGAGGTAATAACAGTTGAACGGCGAGTTGGTGAAGAATACCGCACTCTTCATCCTCCCGCTCCTATCTATGAATTAGGATGGGGGGACTGAAATTCTTAAAAATTTAAAATTTATAATAATTTTAGTTATAACATACATAAATAAAAAATTAAAATAAAATAAAAAAATTTCTTCTATTTCTTTATAAGAAAAACGTGTAGAAAAAGTTAGTATCGATTCTTTCTATTCATTTTAGATTACTTTTATTTGACTTATTTTCAGTTTTAAATTTCATTTGTTTATTTGCAGTTTTAAATTTTCATTTGTCTATTTTCAGACTTTTTATTTTACTTGCGGAAAATTTTTCATTTTTATTTTCAGTGCTTTTTATTTTTCTTTTGATATATATAGATTGATTTTTCAAATTATATATTATTTTTATTAAATATTGCGCAGTATCAGTATCAATAGCTGTAGCAGTATCAGTACCAGTAACAGTAACAGTAACAGTAACAGTAACAGTAACAGTAACAGTAACAGTGACAGTGACAGTAACAGTATCAGTATCAGTATCAGTATCAGTATCAGTATCAGTATCAGTAGCATGAAATTCAATTATGTGTTCTTTATTTTTTAATATTCGTAATGAACTGAGCATCTATACATATTTTTCCCGATTTAGTATTAAATAACTGTCAAGTTGGTTGATAGTAGGGTGGCTGAAGCGTGTTGTTGTTGTTGCAAATTGGGGATAAGCATGCAAGATGTATGGACGGAACGATAGCTAGGGGGCTATGTTTATTGCACAGTATCAGTATCAGTATCAATAGCTGTAGCAGTATCAGTATCAGTATCAGTAGCAGTAGCAGTATCAGTAGCAGTATCAGTAGCAGTAGCAGTATCAGTAGCTGCAGCAGTATCAGTATCAGTAGCTGCAGCAGTATCAGTATCACCCATAAAATACCCTGTGTATATATGCTATCATTTAGTAGTTTTCATAATGCGATTCTTAAAACAACATAAATCGATTACCGTAAAGAATATTGATTCAAAGTTAAATACATCAAATGGAATACGACACAGTTCATTGCTACCGAACTCTATTCGCGGACTTATTGTTGGACCTTCAAATTGTGGAAAAACTAATGTAATGATAAGTCTTATTGAAAGTCCTAATGGACTGAAATTTAAAAATTTTACTTATACTCAAAGTCGGCAGAGCAGCCTAAATATAAATACTTGGAGCGGCTAATAAAACCTATTAAGGAGATAAAATTTTCAACATTTTCCAATAATGATGACATCATATCTCTAAACGAAGCACAACCAAACTCAATATTTATATTCGATGATGTAGCTTGCGAGAAACAAAATCATATACGATCATACTTCTGCATGGGGCGTCATAAAGACGTTGATAGTTTTTACTTATGTCAAACTTACACACGTATCCCAAAACACCTGATTCGTGATAATGCTAATATTATTATAATGTTTAAACAAGATGAAATGAATATTAAACACACTTATAATGATCATGTTGGGTCTGATATGTCTTTTAATACATTTCACGAGTTATGTTCAATATGTTGGAAAGAAAAATACTGCTTTCTAGTAATTAATAAGGATGACCCCATTAATAATGGTCGCTATAGGAAAGGATTTGACTTATTTATAAGTTTATAAAAGAAACAGTATTGCTATTCTAAAATTAGTATATCAACTTTTACTAAACTGATCTGTTCTATTAAACAGCTAACTGCAAAACTGGCCTGCCATATTAAATAGCCGACAGCCAAACTATTCAATACTACGGTGTATTACTATCAGCTAAGACTGATTTATACTAAATTTATTACTCTGGTCTGTTTACCTTTTTCTGTTTTGGTTATCAAAATGGATGAAAATTTAGTTAAAAATCTTATTAAGACTCGAAATATTTTGAAAAAGAAGTATAAAAGTCTTCAGCTCGGAGTAGTTGCAAATGATAAGCTATTAGAAAAGACTTTTAAACCAATAACAAACCCATTAAAAAAAAATACTTCAATCGACTAATAATAATACAATATTAAAAACTGAAAAATATTCAGATAACTCTTTTAAGGATAATAAAGTTTCTACTAGCACATGAAATCATAAGAATAATTAAAATATAAAAGGTAAAGGAGTAAAAAGATGCAGAAACAGAAGAAGAAGATAGAGCAAAATTTTACTCGAAGCTGAATGGTTAAATCAATTACTTTTTATGTATGTAATTATTGCTTTTATACATGTAAAATTATCAAACTTTAAATATAACAAATCAATAAGAGAACAATGATTCATATATAAATCAACTCGTTTTGTTTTACTTATATCAGCATAGTTGAGTATGGTCATGGTTACTCATATTAAATTTATTGAAATGCTTAACAACTACACTGCACCCTTATCATGAACATGTAGTTTTTGTCTTGTTTATAATGTTTGCTATGAAGCTTGGGCTTATCATCTTTAACTTGAAATTTGTAGCGACTTAAATTCATAAACATATTATATTAAACAAGCATAGAAAAAATATTAGACTTCTACACTGTTTCCTTATCTTAAACTTGTGGTTTTTTGGCACGCTTATTACGCTTACTATGAAGCTTGGACTTATCATTTTTAACTTGAAATTTTTGTGGGTACTTAAATTCATAAACATATTATATTAAACAAGCATAGAAAAAATAAAAAATATTTTACTTCTTCACTGTTTCATTATCTTAAACTTGCGGTTTTGATTTATAGCAACAACAACAACACGTTTACATGGGACAACATTGATAAGCAACTTGCCGACTGCGCAGTTTGCCACAATTTTGTGAATTTGGAGGCCCATAAGGAAATACACGCGTTTTTGATTTAGAACTGTCATAGCTACTCTACTTCTCCGTATTAGAGGACGCTTCGAACGGATTCGGAAGTGTGTCTGGTTCGAGTGTGATTAGTTGGGTGTCTCCTTCTGCGCGGTGAGAGGAGTGTGGGGAGGGAGAATGTAGTAGGCTCATCTTCAATTAGTGTAATAAGAATGTAAATTTAGTGTTTCTATAAGTGTAATACCCTATATTGTTTTGAAATCTCTACATTTTATTTAATCTTTGCTGGAATAACGTTTCCTATAGTGGGAAACAATCATATCGATGCTCTACCACTTGAGAGAATTTTTTCTAAAAAGGACCTAGGAATAATTCTTGAACCCAAACTAAGCTTTGGAGATCATATCGACTTCATTGTTAATAAAGCGAATGCTATGCTCGGTTTTCTAATGCGCAATAGCAAAGAGTTTCACGACCCGTACACCCTAAAGGCTCATTATGCATCGCTGGTCAGACCTTTGGAACCTTCCATTATTTGGAACCTGCATTCTGTAAGAATCGAAAAAATTCACAAAACTTATGTTTTACCAATTAAATTGAAACTTACCTGAGCTAACCTCTTTATACCCCTCTTTATAGAACCAGGTGTACTCTTATTGGATTAAGTTCTCTGAATTGCAGAAGAAGAGAGTCATCAATCATTTTTCTCAGAGATATCCTTCATCACAACATCGATTGCCCAAATTTGTTGGGTATGCTTCCCTTTCATATACCCTCGAGGCGACTTCGGGGTCAGTTCCATTTCCATGAAACTCTCCACAGAACTGTATATGGACAGAAAGAACCTCTTCCCAGCTGCATTAGAGCTGCTAATGAAATTATTTCCTTAATTGATATATTTATGGCGGGGTCTCGTGAGTGCTTCAAGAGTACCCTATACAATGTTCTCATGACCCAGGATGCGTAATCCTTCTCTTCCACCTCATTTCTGCTTTTAATTATGTATAAAGCTGTTACTATAAGTTACAAATTATACTCTTTTCCTGTATAGTTTCGTATTCAGAAGATCTCATTTAATGTAAATAAACTTACTTTATTTTATTCTTATCAATTTTTAAGCCTATTCCAAATTATAATAATTGTTAAGTAGTCTGTAAGAGTCTCTGATTGATGAAATAACTAAATAAATAAATATATGTGCTCCTATATAATATGTATCAATATCTGTGTTCCTATCTGTATCCTAACTGTATACCAGGTGCAGTGGAGTGCCTACGGAGTAAAACGATCGGTTTCTCACGACCCGATCGTTTGACTATCGTGTAATAAGCAAACCTCGTGATAAGCTAAGTGTATTACATAAATACTTAAATACATACACAAATTGTTAAAAATTTTGTTGTAGTTGCTGCTGCTGTTGTTGTTGTAGCTGGTGTTATTGTTGCAATTTTTTTTAGTAAGCGGTGATTATTGAATGCGCAGCAGGGATGGTGAAGATGATGACGAAAATAAATAAATAAACTGGCCATTTCAGCCCTTGGAAGGACTTTGACCTAGCTTCTATTGATCAATTGTGTTGTGCGTGTTATAAAATGTTTGATCACAAATGACCGAGAACTGGACCTACGTGTTTTATGCCGACTCCGAACGGCTTATGTTCTCAAGAAGCTTTACATGGCAATTTTTACTCTCTGAGGTTTGCCATTGTCTGCAGAGAGGTGACGACCGAACAGAAAAATTAGTTCAATTGAAAAAAACTTTCTGTCTGAGCTGGAATTGAACCCGGGCTACCGTGGTTCTTTAGCTTAGGGGCCACGCACTCTACCCACTAGGTTACGGTCGCCACTGATGATGGTCATTGATGTTTATCTGGTTAAATAGACGTAAGTATGTTATTGTCGCGTGCGAAGGTCTGTTGGAATTCGCCAAAACGCTGTTGTACAGCGTTGAAAATATTGTTGTTGGTTGCGGTTTGGCTGCAGGATCGCCAGTTGTAGTTGTTGTATTTACCACAATTGTGATGCTGCATTCGTAACTGCATGTTAGTTGTTCAACTTCCGATTAGATTTTAAGACACACACAATTTTACTTTATAATTTGAATTATTTGAAAACTTTTTTATTGAGAGTAAAAAAATTGAATGGGTGTATTTCTTTATTCATTCCGGATAAAGAATAGAACGAATAGAATAGATTATTGTTTATCCAGAACAGAATGAATAAAGAAACAGTATTGGAAAAGAAAGAACATTTTTTTTTTATTAAAACCAGAAACATATTTTTCGTATCTAATTAAAGACAACAAATACACCAGATAAAATTTTAAAAAATAAAAATGCAACTAAGCAATCTAAAACATTTAAACTAAAAAATTTTTCCATTTTCATTTAGCGGCATATTACTTCAAACAATCGAATATAACCTCACACACAAGGAATATTCTTTTTATTCTACCTTAGCTGATAGTATAAAAAGAACGCGTTTGGAATATTCCGTAAGAATAAATAAATACAAAAAGAATATTCCGGATAATCACAACTGAATAAAGAAACAAAAACAGACATTCCGAACGTCTGGAATGAATAAAGAAATACAGCCAATGTGATTTTAGTTTTAGAAAATATTTTGAAGTTGAATTCTTATGAAAATATTTTTGAGTAATAAAAACTGACAACAATAATTTTTAAAGTAAATTAAAGTATATTTTCAAATGTGTGTGTGTTATTGTGTGTAATGTATATATGTGTGTGAGTTTATACCCAGCGGAAAAATAAAAAGCGCTTGTAGAATTTCTACATTTTTTTCGTACAGAATCAAGCAAGAAAATAACACAGTGTTAAGTTATTCGACTCTAACGCTGCGTCTCCACGAGCAATGTTTCGGGCAATATTGCGAACAAGGAATTATTGCTTGCTCTGGCAATTTTTCGATGGTGGGCAAAATATTGCCGCAATGTGTAATATTTGAAATGGCGTTGAATGAGAGACATTTATTGCATTAAAACATTTAAGTCTCTAGAAAACTTTAAAAGTTGTATAAAATGCTTTCATACAATTTATTACTAATTTTTCACAAACATTCTTGTTTTCTATATAAGTTTATTTATTCCATAGTTTTATTTTTTCACCAATCTTCATTTGTCGCCATTTTTATTGCTCGCAAGAGCAATATTCTACGCAAGGCAATATTTCCCTGCAAGCGTTTGGCAATGTTGCTGGACATATTTCCTTGCTGGCAATTCAGCGTCTCCACGGGCAATATTTAGAAAATTCCCATTCTGGCAATATTTCATTGCCGGATATATTGCCCGTGGAGACGCTGTATAAGCTACGCAGTCCGAGTTCAATCCCAGGCTATGCAAAGCAATTTTTTTATTTAACTTTAATGTTTCGAATTTAACTGCATCCTCAAAGCTTACCAAAGATGCAGTAAAAATGCGCCTACTTTTGCGGACACCTAGTACAAAAAAGGAAAGTAAGCTGCATCAAAAAAGATGCGCCACTTGCTTAAAAAACAGCGCATCATCAAAAGTAAGTGGGCATACTGGGTGTGTATGCGATTAGAGCACTACAATTACAGAGTATGATCCCTGTTATTTATTGATACTTGCAGATGTGTGGGCATTAAGTCCCTCGATTTATGATATAAATTTGGTTGGCCTACCTTACTCCTAAAGGATTTTAGAACATATTTATTGTTTTGACTTGCAGAAAAATTCCAATATAAAAACCTTTTATGCTTCAAAGAATTAAGTAGTTAATAAATGTGTAGGATATGCTATTTTCTGATACTTTGTCTTGCAGATATGTGGGCATTAGCTCCTTCGATTTTGAATTTAAATTTGGTTGGCCTTAAATTCACACTCTTAAAGCATTTTAAGGCACTGCATAAAAGTTTATTTATTAATTTAACAAAACATGGAGGAAAAAAGGAATAAAAACCAATAAAAGTCTGACGAAAATATACTATTATTATTGACCTTCTGAATCCATTTTCGGAATCCATAAGGAGAATTGAGGTACACACATGAAAATAACAAAATATTAAATGAAACAAAATGAATTTAATAAAACTTAATCATGGCGTGCATAAGTATAAAGCTAATAAGGTGTTTGTACAGTTAGTTTTCATATTCAGATAGAAATTTATTAAATTTGTTAAAATATTTGTGAAAAAAAAATAAAAAACACATATATTGATTTAGAACTGTAGTATTGCCGCAGATCTAGCTGAAATGCCTATTCCTAATACATAAAATTGCATCATAAACAGCAACAAACCCAAAATCGAATTTTTTTCAAATTGTTTTGACATGCAAGTGACGATATATTCCTGATCAGCATCACGAGCTGAGTCGATTTAGCCATGTCCCACTGTTTTTCTGTTCTTCTGTCTGTCGACACGATAACGTCCGTAATTTGAGAGCTATAGGAAGTAAATTGGATATTTATATAAATTTATATTATTTTTATCCTCTTAAAAATAAGGATCAAGTCCGAAAAAGACCCGGATCAGGTGGAAATCGCTACTACCTCCTATTCCTTTGCTTTTTAACTGCGCTACTTACGTTTTGCAAGCTAATACAAAGAAAATTTGGTTTTACTCCTGTTCGGCACAAAACATTTTTTTCAACCCTTTAGATCTTTGTTTTTTAAACACTCATAATAATTCACTGAATGGGTTAATAATTGTAGCAGCTCGGTCCTTCCTTCACCGCAAGATCTGAGTGCGGCCTCTTGTAAATTTTCTGTATTTGTGCAAACTTACACAAATTAGAATAATGCTGAACTTTCATGGAACTACACCGCACAGTGGTTCCATCTCATTAGAAAACAGACAAACTCGCCCCAAACCGATTCTGCATGTAACATAAAAGCTATGAACGCGCTATATTTTATTGAAGCTATATTAAAACAGCTCTTTCAAAAATAATAAAATCATTTATTTACTCTTTTGTTCGTTTAATGTAGGTCCGCAGCCAATAATATTTAATGTTTAATATTAACTTTAAGATTGTAAGCAAAATACAATTTCAATACATATGGATTTCAATTTTTTTATTGAAGCTATATTAAAACAACTGTCAAAAATAATATACGCATTTATTTACCCTTTTGTTTCTTTTAAGTAGGTTTAGTAGCCAATTATTTTTTATGTTTAAATATTACCAGAAATGTTTAACGACTCTTCCGGATCTCGCAATGCTATGAATTGAGAATAATGGGACAATAAACAAACACAATTAGGCATTCTAATTTGATAGACGACAAAAGCGAACATAGAAGAGTTTGTTTATGTTTTGTATGAAATAGACTGTCGCTGTTGCGACCATTATAATCAAGTCGTCGCGAATACTGCGACATTTCTCTCTGACGGCAAGTTTTCGTTTTGTCGGTGGACGCCTGTTGCAGTCAATGTGTATCGGCTATGATACTGAAAAACTACCTACTTTTTTAAGCCTCAATGCAAAGTCTGATTCATTTTTTGAAGAAATTATATACAGTGCCAAACAAAACTATTGGCACAGCAAGTATTTTTAACCTTCAGGCTAATTTAGAGCTATATAAAACAGTATATTGGTAAAAAAATGTTTGCTCCCACATAACTCCTTTAATTATTTAACTAATGCAGAAATTTTGGTTTAAAAATATATTTTTGATAGTTTTATATAACTTATTTCTATATATATAAAATAGGATGTGTGTATGTATGTAACGTATGGACTCCAAAACGGCTGGGCCGATTTTGATGAAATTTTCAGGTAATGTTCATCTTGGTACGGTGGGTAACATAGGCTATATTTGGACCCGATAGGTGGCGCTGGGGTGGACTTATATCGAAAATTTGAATTTATGGACCAATTTAACTGAAATTCAGAATGTATGTTTGTTTGATCATAAGAAAATAATTTGTGTATAAATGGACACGGTAGGTGGCGCTGGGGTGGACTTATTTCGAAAATTCGATGGCGTGAAAAATATATAAATACTTTTAATTTTATTTTATAACGAGGGGAGTAGCGAAGCACACCGGGTTCAGCTAGTAGTAAATAAAATCACGATTTCAACACACAAATCTATTGGCACACTCAGACACCCATTTGATTTATTTCTTAATTTTCGTATATCTGACAACGCTATTAACATAAACATTTGCTATCATTTACCGTTATTACCAATCAAATAGTTTCTGAAGTTGTAGTGTTCAGTTTGTTTTCAAAAATTTGAAATAAAATTAATTAAAAGCTTAAAATGAGTCCGAAACAAAAGAAACTAACGAATTTCAGCGCAAAATAATAATGCACTTGCACAATCAAGGGAAATCCTATGCTGAGATAGGTGAAATAATGGATAGAAGTCGTTTTACAATTCGAAGTATTGTAAATCAGTTTAAATGAGAACCCAACTTCGAAAGCGCAAAACGTTGTGGCCGTCTTCGAATTTTAAATGGTCGTGATTGCAACCAATTAGTCAGAAAAATAAAACTAGACAGAAAAATAAAACATCAACACAGATTGCTGCTGAAGTAAGACAAGATCTTGGGAAGGATATTCATCCCATGACGGTCAGAAGAGTGCTGCATGAGGCTGGCTACAATGCCCGAGTTGCTCGACGTAAACCACTCATAAGTTTAGTCAACCAAATAAGCGCTTAGCCTAACCTAAACAGTTTCTTGGACCAAGTGCTCTGGTCGGATGAAAGTAAGTTTAATATTTTCTGCTCCGATGGTCGCACTACTGTATGGAGAAAGCCCAATACGGCATACGAAAAAAAAAATCTTGCACCAACAGTTAAACACGGTGGAGGAGGCGTAATGGTGTGGGGCTGCATGTCGGCTGCGGGTGTAGGTGAGCTGGTTTTTATAGAAGGTATTATGGACACAGTGGTATATTTGAATATTTTGAAAAAAAACCTTAAAAAAATTTGTAATAAGTTAAATCTACCAGGCTTATTTACGTTTCAACAAGATAACGACCCGAAGCATTCAGCAAATGACGTACGTAAGTGGTTAACATATAGTACCCCACATGTTCTACCACACCCACCACTATCTCCTGACCTCAACCCGATTGAGCATTTGTGGGAGGAACTGGAAAGACGCGTATGGTGCATTCAATGCCAAGACGTGTAGAAGCCGTTAACAAGTAAAAGGGCTTGTCCACAAAATATTAACTTTACTGCAGTTTATAGTTTTTAAGATTTTGAATAAGGTGTGCCAATAGTTTTTTGCGTTGAAATCTTGATTTTTGTTACTAAATGTTTTTTAAAAAACTATTAAAAATATATATTGAAACGAAAATTTCTGCGTAAGTTAGTTAATTAAATGAGTTATGTTGGAGCAACCATATTTTTACCTAAATACTGCTGGATATGGCTCTAAAACGGGCGCAAAGTTTGAAATGCTTGCTGTGCCCAAACTTTTGTTCAGCACTGTACATTTATATTTTTTATATATGTGACGTACATATATTCTTCACTTAATTTGTAATATTGTACATAAGAACAGTTCTCAACAAGTTTAGAAAATAATTAAAAGATGTTTTTATTATTTAACTTTGACAGTAAATGAATGTTTGAAATTCTTCTAAAGTAATATGTGGAAAAATCGAATTTGGTAGAGCTGTGGATGCAGTGAGTACATTTTAGAATTTTTTTGTACATTAATTATTGTTCTCACGGCAACACTGGTCAATAAGAGAGAAGAGAAGCAAGAGTTGTAAATTCAATACTATGTGCAGTGTTGCCATATGGTCCGATATATCGGATTTGTTATGATTTTCAGTCTTGTTCCGATGATCCGATATTTGGCCAAAATGTTACGATTTCAGAAAAAAAAATCCGATGTCCGGTTTTGCCTAAATTTCTTTTTTAAAGCAATGTATATATGACTTAAAAAAATATTAATATATTAAAAATCTTTTTTCATATAAAATCTTTTTTTACTAACATCTTATATTTGAATATCTCTTGCTGTCCAAAAAACCCATATTTTTCGTTGATTTACTCGAAGCAAAATCAAAGTCGTTTTTCAGAGTTTCACAAACCAAAAGTTACGATATGAAAATTTTTCTGGCAAAACGTGTCAGACTTAAGCTAAATTGAGCTGAAATTTTGGCAGTCGATTTGTTTCGAGTACGAGATGGTTTAAGGGAAATTTAAGCTTAATTTAGCTTAAATCTGGCACGCTTGGCTTCACCCCAGGCTTACTCCCCAAACTGTTGAAATAAAACATTTTCATTAGTTTGTGGGCGGTAAAAGGGGCGTGGAAACCAATTTTTAGTACAGTTGCTGACAGTAACCATACAAACTAAGCCAAAATTTAAGCTCAATCGACCCAGTAGTCAATTTTAATGATTTCTCAAAAAGTGGTCGTGGCTATATAAAGTGGCGATAACGCCCATTTTAAGTACAGTTACCAAATTTTAGTCATACGGCCAAAACTGCTTCAAATGTAGCCTTATCACTGATTTGTGGGTTGAAAAAGGGGGCGCGGAAAGCAATTTTTAGTACAGTTGCTGAAAGTAACCATATAAACTAAATTACCAAATTTAAGTTTTTTACAACCCAAAACGACTGAAATATCGCATTTTTATTGATTTGGGGGCGGTAAAAGGGGGTATGGCAAATTTTTTCCTAAGCCATCTCGCACCTGAAACGAATCGATTTCAGGTCAATCGGTCCAGTAGTTTTGGAGTCTATAGGCATACACACATATAAGGAGTAATAAAATAACACATTACACTTATAGATTTAATTTATTTATTTTAATGATATTGAAATTGTCCATGTTTTAAATTATATAGTATTATTAACATTTTCAGCTTTTTCTTATTTCTTTCACTCCAGTAGTTACATATTAAAGTTTTTGCAAAAAGGAATACACAAGAAATTTATTTATTATTGGATTTTAATAGATATTTAAATTATTTGATCAACTTTAAAAGCAAGCACGTTCGGTCGTCTCTAAAATTTTCACGCCAAGCTCTACTCGGTTTTCACACTCGTTTTTTCATCGCAATCGTATTATTCATCAGAGCTGCCAGATTTAACAAAATAGAATTGATACCTTACAGTCGGCCGTTCCTGATGTTGAAAGCGACCTCGCTTCAAGAAATGATATAATTTTTGTCAATATTGTTGTCTTCCTCGTTGAATTCGTCTTCGTCGTACCGTGGCAGGATACACCAGTGTTTTAGTTTGTCCGAAGAATAAACCGACGAGAAGTGTCTCTGTTTCCTCTTTGAACCTGGTATGTCTTCAATGATATAACGGTCCTTTCCTAAAACGCTTTTTACTTGAAATGGACCTTTGTAGTGGGGTTCGAGCTTACGTGAGCCTCCAGTGCTAATAGGCTCGTTTTCAGCTAAAAATAAATCGCCAACGTTGAACAAAGTCGGTGTCGCATGTTTCTCGTCGAACCGCATTTTCGCCTTTTTTCGAAGCTCATTCACTCTCGCTGCCGCTGACTCTCGCACTTGTTGTAGATCAAAATCGATATCGCCTTCATTGGTATGTAAAGCCAGGATTAATTTATTTTTAAGTATGTCTCGTGGTTGGTACCCATATAAAAGTTCATATGGTGTTCGTCCAGTCGTTTTGTTTTTCATCGTATTCATCGCCCACTGAATACTCCGTAACATGGAGAGCAAAGTTCAGTTTGTTCGCTCAGCATGACCGTTCGCTCGTGGTGTTCGAACAGCGTTCAGTATATGTTTTATATCATTTTCCGAACAGTATTTTCCAAAATCTTTTGACGTGAAAGCTGTACCACGGTCAGTCACGATTCTTTCTGGTACTCCTACGTAGCTGCTCACCTCGTCCAAAATGTTAAGAACGTGTTTTGTTGCAGTACTTTTGACTGCTTTTATGATTGTGAACTTTGTAAACGAGTCCACAAGAACCAATATATGCTCGTTTCGCTTTGAGCTTTTCGGAAATGGACCCAAATGATCCAAGTGCACTGTTTTAAACGGAATCGGTTCTATCGCATCGAAATGGTACTCTGCTTTTCTCTTCCCACCAGGATATTTATTGTACGCGCATTCCACGCACGCTTTGATGTACGATTTGAATTAATTTCTCATACGCGATAACCAAAACATTTGTTGTACTCTGTCTAGCGTTTTCTCTAAACCTAGATGTCCACATTTGTCATGACAATCCTGTACGACTCCCCAGCGAAGAGATTTTGGTACCACCCACGCTGTATTTTCTCCTATCTTTCGAAATAGCCGACCGTTTTCGATTGTAAAATCTGCTTTCGTCATCTTATCGTTATTTTTAATTTTATTTACGATATGCTGTAAGTTTTCGTCTTGGAGCTGCATGCTAAACAACCAATCACTTTGATCTAACTCAATCTTAAGAACTTTGAGTGATGCCGTATCGGTCTTGTGAGGATCTTCGGTTGGCGCTCGGCTTAGAGCGTCTCCGTGTGCCATCCTGTTTCCAGATCTATGCTCTATCACGATGTCAAAATCTTGGATTTTCAACCACCAACGTGCTATTCGGGGTATTAACTCTTTTTTTTTCATGGCCGTGGTGATAGCATTGCAGTCCGTCACTACTTTGATTTTCTTTCCGCATACATAACATTTTAGCCTTTCGATCGTTTCAACGACAGCCTAAGTTTCCAGCTCGTAGCTGTGGAACTTTTGTTCGTCCGAGCCTGTCGACCTGCTATAAAATATCACAGGTTTGAGTTCTGTACCAGAGAACTGCACAAGCCTACTTGAAGTTCAAGCTTTTTCAAGTACTTGAATTCAAGTATGTATCCAATCTTGAAAAAGCAAGCTTTAGCCAGCTTGCAAAAAAAAACAAACAGATACAAGCCATATTCATGCTTGCTCGTTGGCTTGGCTTGTTTCGGCTTACTTTGTCGGGCAGAAAGTTGAAAAGCTTAAAACGATCGGCAAAAGCTTGTAAGCTCGCAAGTATCCAAATTATTGAATAAAAGCAAGTATCCAAAAAATTCAATGAGCTTCTTTAGAGAGAGCTTAAGCGTAATAGGACTTTTAAGGATTCTGTGGACTCCATGGTGTGAAGTTTTAGGGCAAATGATTTCGAAGATGCTGTCAAACTTTAAAAGTTAAGATGGCGGATAGAGTTGCCACCTAGATTTTTTTTGTATTTTTACGAATTCTTGTAATTTTGAAATTCTGACAACGGATTTGATTTCGAATATATTGTCACTGTTTTAAAATTTAAGATGGAGGTTAGGGTTGCCACCTAAATTTTTACCACAGTATTGCCACCTAATAATATGTATTTTTAAAAGTTTAAACATCATTTATTAGTGTTAAGGGGTCGCTGATTTCGAATCTAAAGTCATAATTTTAAAATTCAAGATGGTGGATAGGGTTGCCACCTTTATTTTTTTGTAGTTTTATGAATTCGGGGCTGGCAAAAAAATGCTATACCAAAAATGGGTCGCTGAATCCGAATCCGTCGTCAGAATTTCATAATTATAAAATGTTGAAATAATAGGGTTGCCACCTAATAATATATCTTTTCAAGAGTTTTAAACGTCATTTCTTAGTGTTAAAGGGTCGCTGATTTCGAATCTAAAGTCAGAATTTTAAAATTCAAGATGGTGGATAGGGTTGCCACCCTTATTTTTTGTAGTTTTATGAATTCGGGGCTGGCAAAAAAAATGGTACACCAAAAATGGGTCGCTGAATTCGAATCCGTCGTCAGAATTTCATAATTATAAAATATTGAAATAATAGGGTTGCCACCTAATAATATTTCTTTTCAAGAGTTTTAAACGTCATTTATTAGTGTTAAGGGGTCGCTGATTTCGAATCTAAAGTCAGAATTTTAAAATTCAAGATGGTGGATAGGGTTGCCACCTTAATTTTTTTTAGTTTTATAAATTCGGAGCTGGCAAAAAAAAAATGGTACACCAAAAATGGGTCGCTGAATCCGAATATACACTTGTGCTCACATAATTAAGTCACAGAGAGATTAAATAGAGAGCAACAAAAATAAATTATCCAGTTTGCTTTGACCTGTATGCTTGTATGGAAAAATAGTCCCGTTATCTGAACCAACAATTCTGCAAGCCAATTGATGAAATTATTTTCTTATTTTGCGATCAGTTTCAATTTTTTCTCGTATAGTAGAAGACGTGAGCGCTCATAAAATTAAGTTATTGTTCTGAAAAAGGTAAATTAGTTTTCTACGGAATAACTTTGAATTGAACTTTGATTGAAAAAATCATTAAATTTTTATTTGCGTATTTTCCAAAAAAAAAAATAGTATCCAATAAATATAATGGGTAAGAACAAGAGCTCAACTTCTTGCGAGAGGAAGATTATATGGGACTGTTTCCAAAAATGGAAAAGCGTTGGACATGTTAAAAATCTTTTGGGCTTTTCTAGAGGAAAAGTCAATAATGCCATCAAGTATTACAAAAAACATCGAACATTCGAAAACTTACCGCGAAAAAAGCAAAGGAAGACAACAACTACTGACGATAGGCAATTGGTTAGGCTGAGCAAGTCAGACCCTTTTTTGACTTCCACCGAAATAAGGGCTCAAATGGAAGAGTACCATGGGGTAAGAATATATGCACAAACTGTGCGCCGACGACTGCAAGAAAATTTTTTGAATGGACGAATTGCGCGACGAAAGCCCAATGTGTCCAAAAAGAATATCAAAAAAAGACTGGAGTTTGCTAAAGAGCATCTGCATAAGGACTCGAAGTTCTGGAGTCTAGTGGTTTGGAGCGACGAAACCAAGTTTAACGTATTTGGAAATGATGGAAAACCGTATGTAAGGCGTCCACCATTGCAAGAACTGAACCCCAGATACACAAAGAAAACAGTTAAGCACGGTGGCTCTTCAGTAATGGTGTGGGGGTGCTTTACTGCATCAGGTGTTGGCCCAATTGCACAAATTGATGGTAAAATGACTGGCATAATGTACAAAGATATCCTAGCAGCACATTTACTTGGGGATTATGCTGACGATTTGCCGTTATCTTGGATTTTCCAGCAGGATAACGACCCGAAACACTGCTCCCGGGTCGTTAAGGACTGGATAAATGCCAACCATGTCAAAACTCTTAAGTGGCCGCCTCAAAGCCCGGACTTAAACCCTATAGAAAATCTATGGGGCATTATAAAAAGGGTAGTTGCGGCAAAGAAACCTGATCAGTGCGCTACCCTAGTGAGTTCAATGGGCAATAGATGTGCAGAAGTCATACGACAGCGAGGGTATCCAACGAAATACTGACTGTTTATAAGGTATTTTTGGTTAAAAGTTTCATAACTTTAAAATGATAATTTTTTTTTTCAGATGACTTAATTATATGAGCATTGATTTAATTCTAAAATGGATAAACATAGAGCGCTTTGATTTTTTTAATAAAATAAAACTCATAAGAAACGATATAGTATTGAATTAAAAATTGTTACTTGAGTTTTGACATAATTTTTCTCTATCTTATGCGTGACTTAATTATGTGAGCACAAGTGTATATTCGAATTTTTTCTCTTGCTGGTAATGTAATCGTTGAAAAACAAAACAGATTGGCTCCAAAAATACTAGATGCTATTCTATTCCTAAATTCTATTTTTAAAAATGAAAAATACTAAAAAGAATATACTATACTTATAAATACTTGTTTGAGTTTTCTTTTTATTGGTTGTGACTTTGACTTGAAAAATACTTTAAGGGTTCCCCCCATGATTGAATTGTTAAATTATGTTTAAAACTCTTAAAAAGACATATTATTAGGTGGCAACCCTATTATTTAAAAATTTTATAATTTTGAAATTCTGACGACAAATTCGGATTCAGCGACCCATTTTTGGTGTACCATTTTTTTGCAAGCCCCGAATTTATAAAACTAAAAAAAATTTAGGTGGCAACCCTATCCACCATCTTGAATTTTAAAATTCTGACTTTAGATTCGAAATCAGCGACCCCTTAACACTAATAAATGACGTTTAAAACTCTTGAAAAGATATATTATTAGGTGGCAACCCTATTATTTCAACATTTTATAATTATGAAATTCTGACGACAGATTCGGATTCAGCGACCCATTTTTGGTATACCATTTTTTTTGCCAGCCCCGAATTCATAACACTACGAAAAATAAAGGTGGCAGCCCTATTCACCATCTTGAATTTTAAAATTCTGACTTTAGATTCGAAATCAGCGACCCCTTAACACTGATAAATGATGTTTAAAACTTTTAAAAATACATATTATTAGGTGGCAATACTGTGGTAAAAAGTTAGGTGGCAACCCTAACCTCCATCTTAAATTTTAAATCTGTGACAATATATTCGAAATCAAATCCGTTGTCAGAATTTCAAAATTACACGAATTTGCAAAAATAAAAAAAAATCCAGGTGGCAACTCTATCCGCCATCTTAAATTTTAAAGTTTGACAGCATCTTCGAAATCATTTACCCTAAAACTTCACACCACGGAGTCCACAGAATCCTTAAAAGTCCTATTACGCTTAAGCTCTCTCTAAAGAAGCTCATTTAATTTTTTGGATACTTGCTTTAATTCAATAATTTGGATACTTGCGAGCTTACAAGCTTTTGTCGAAGGCATCAAGCTTTCATTTACTTGAAACTTCGTGCCGTTCGCTTGTAAGCTAGAATAGGTGCAAGCTGTGCGTGGGCTTATTTATATTCAATTACAAGCTATAGTTGATTCAAAATTATTAAGCTCAAGCTAGCTTGAACTTGTATTTTAAGCAAGCGCTTGAAATAGACTTCAAGCAGGCTTGTGCAGTTCTCTGTTCTGTACCTTCTTTTTGGAGTAACACGCCTGCAGACCAACGGCGCTGGCATCAGTATGAACTTCATGTTTAGCGTCTACCTTATAAGCGGCAACTACAGGTTTCGAGACAAGTGCAAGTTTGAGTTGTTGAAAGATTTTTCTTGATCGTGCGCCCACTTAAAATGTACATCTTTGCGCAGCAGTTTTCTGAGGGGTTCGGATAAAAGAGCGTAACCGGCAACGAATTTTCTAAAATACCCGATTAATCCCAAAAACTTACGCACATCAGTAATAGTCTTCGGTGTTGGAAAGTTTTGTACAGCTAATGTTTTGACTTTGCCTGGACTGTTACCTTCAGGTGTTAGCTGGTGACCCAGGAATTCAATGGTTTCGTGTAAAAATTCTCACTTTTCAATATTTAACGTAACGTTTGACTCCCTCAACGCTTTGAAAACTCTTCGTAACTTTGTTAACATTTCTGGAATAGTTTGGCTTCCCATCAAAATATCGTCCATATAGTGAATCATGTCTCCAGTCCGAGTCTTTTCTTTTATTTTCGTCATTAGTTTTTGAAAAACTGCGGGCGCATTTTTAAGACCAAACGGCATCCTCTTAAACTCATAGAGTCCGTCTGTTGTTATAAACGCCGTGAATTTTCTACTTTCCGGTTCTATTAAAATTTGGTAGAAACCACTATTCAAATCTAGGGTCGAGAAATATCTAAACTTCTTCGCTTCCTGCAAACGTTCCTCTATGTTCGGTGTTGGGTACATTTGCTTTTTCATACATTGATTAATCCGACGATAATCTACGCACAAACGTTCGCCACCACCCTTTTTCTTAACTAGCAGAATAGGACTCGCAAATTCCGAATCAGACTTTTGAATAATGTCGTTTCGTCTGAGATCATCAACTATTTCGGCAACAAGTTCGCGTTTAGGTTCTGGGACTCGGTAAGGTCGCTGAGCTATAGGTTTATCTGAATCTATTTCTATTTTCATTGTGACAAGATCTGTCTTACCTATTTCTCCCAAATTGCTGGAAAATACATCTCTATACTCATGCAGCACTTCCGCTAAGTCGGTTTTAAATTGTTTATTTTGATCGCCGCATCTAATAGACTCGAAATTTACTGGTTCTTTGTAAACTGCAGATATATTTTTACGACCGTGCTGTTTTGCGACGCGAATTTTAATTGTCCGTTTTGGATTTCAGCATCGTTATCTTTAAAAAGTTCTTGTCCGAGAAGGATGTCAGAAGATAAAAGTTCATTATCGACAATATACAGCTCGATCTGACATGTTAGCGCATCTATTTTTAGCTCTACCGTAATTTTCTCATTAGAAAAACGAGATCCACCGCACAAACCATTTATTTTTAGGGTGCATTTTCCACGATTGCATGACAAAATATTTGCTACCGCTCGACGTATTAAATTACACTCGCTACCAGTGTCAATAAACGCGACCACCAATTTTCCGCTTATAGAAACTTGTTTTTCAAAAGGATTATATTTCATTTCACACCCAAGCTTGCTTAGGTTTTCCGCAGTCTTCGGGTGTACCTTTTGGATGCACTTTTTGACAAGTACCACAACGCTTTCGTCGCTGCGGTTTAGTACACTCATTAGAGAAATGTCCTTTTTCGTTGCAATTATAACACGTAATTTTTTTAAATTTCGAATTTTCCGTCTTGAATCCACTATTATCATTTTTCGCGTCGTTTCTTTGTTTATTCGATTCTGATTTAAAGTTTTTATTGATCGCGCCCCCAGGCATGTTTTCTAAATATTCTTCACAAGTTTCACAAACTTGTTTTACCGAATAAAATCTCATTGGCGCAATTGCAGCTTGCAATTCACCGTGTCTTAAACCTTCGCGAGTATACTTTATGACGGCACTTTCAGTTAGACTATACCGCTATATAGTTAGACTATACTGGGTGCACTCATTCTAAAAGTATAATCACTAATTCGCTCGCCTTGTTTGCGAATTGCTGCGACCATTTTAAAGTGAACGTCTGCTTCGTCGTACGATCATCCAAACTCATGAATTAAACTTTTCGAAAAACTAGCCCAATTTGTAAACAAAACCTGCGTTGCATCGAGCCATAATTTCGCCCCGCCTTTCATGCGGCTATACACTGCAAGTAATAAGCACTTGTCATCAAATAAATACGCATTCTTAACGCTGTCTACACGCGCCACGAACTGTTCCGCTGACAGAGATACTTCGCTAGTAGGGTCATACTCTGGAATTGTCTCAGCTATCTCTTTTACGGAGTAATGGTTACGACCCGAAATTGTGTTTTGAGCTGGAGAGTGGTGACCTAATCTCGTTGAGCCGAATAAATCCGACTGGTTATCACTAGGTCCATTTATTTCGGCTCCACCCGCAGATTGAATACAAGGAATCTGTATTGCGTTTGAAACTGGAGATTGGTTAGTTGTTACTGTTGAACCGAATCCTAATAAGTCTGTTTGATTATCGCTAGGTGTATTTATTTAACCTCCATTAGCAGGTAAGGTACAAGGATTCTGCATGGCTTGCATCAAGTCTCGCATCATTACACGCAATTCGGCTACTTGATTCTGTACTGATTCTTCGGCTTCGATTTCCACTTCATCATTATTTAGCGCTTCACTCCGTTGCACCTTTTACGCAGTTGATTTCAAGTTTTTTCGCGAAGCAACTGTTTAAGTTGCTCAACTTTTGATGTTACAATTTTAGGCATATTTTTTATTATTATTTAAGAGAAACCAAAACAAGCACTTTTTGTACGACTGCTACAGGGATCACAACCTGCCTGGAAGCTCACAAAAAAGAGTTTACTTTTGTATTTCAGTTGTTATTGTTTATATATTTTTTTTTACGTTTCGTATCCTCGTTATCTTTGTTTTGATTTGTTTGTTCTTAACAACTGTTGCGTATTTTCCGTTCTACACTTTCGTAAATTTTTCGTTGAATGATAATTTTTATCTTTCTTTTCGTTACTCGTTATCACGTTTTGTTCGTTTGCACTCGTTTTCGTTATGTTACGTTTTAACCGAAGCGTTCGTTAAATTTTTAAAATTATTCCGTTTCCAACGTTTGCTTGATTAACCTTGAACTCTTTTCACGGGAGTCTCACTTTTCTCGGAAATTTATTTTTCATATTTATATCGCTTTTAACACTTCGTGGGACCCTAAGTAAATTATACGTCAAAGGTTCCTAAGGTCCGCTGGGACATAATATGAAAATTGCCTATAAAATGCACTAAAAATGATTGAACACGGGCAAATTTTGGTTTAAAATTAAATATTAATTATTTTTATTGAGATATAGTCTTAATCTAATATTATTTTATTGTTCTGCTCGCTGAATCCTGGACGTTTTGCACGGCATGCAACGGTGCATCTGCTCTGAATGCTCCATACAAACAAACTTCCTGCAATCGCAGCATGCAAATCTTGTTTTACGTTGCCTGTTGTTGTGTTGTTGACATAAATAGCAAGTTTTCCGTTGATCCCTGTGTTGGATTGGTGGTGCTTCGCTTGTAATGCTCTCTTCTAGTGGTATGACGTTGTAGTCCATCATAGCTCTCTTGATATGGGGGTAGCGGGTTATACGATTATTGAGCGCCCTTTCTTCGATTTCGGGAGTAGCCGACTGCTGAACTAATTTGTATAAGAACGACCGCCTCCTGTCGCTTTTCTGGCTCGGATTGAGGTCATTATAGGCGATAAATGACGCCAATGCAGCAACGTCCACAATATTATAAAACATGGCCAGTGGCCAGCGTTTAGTACCTCTTTTACACGTGCATTTACCTAGCATTTGGTCCAACGTGTCCACTCCAGCTTTATTTTTGTTGTAATCCACAATGGCCATTGGTTTATGGTTTATGTGCTCCTTCGACGGCGTTTGTATAATGTGCTGTTGAAATGAGTACCACTGCTTTATTTTTCTTCGGCACATATGAGCATAGCGCAACGTTGTTGTCATGGTAGCCGAACAATGTACTATCAATTGGGCGATTGCGATTCTTCTTAAACTCACTGGGAATACAAGCTTTATTTGTGCGTAAGGTACCAACATATGCTGTTCTTTGGGTAATCAAGTTTTCAGCCAATTCAAGAGACGAAAAGAAGTTGTCTGCATGCACAATGTGGCCAGTAAATAAGTATTTCTGCGCGAGCTTCATTGTCACTTTGTAGCCCAGCTGGATTTCACGCTCCTGTCCTGGTGCTTTTCCAGAGTATATGATACCTTTGAGCGGATATTTGGTTTTTGCATCACATATCCACCACACCTTTATTCCATACTTTGCAGGCTTTGATGGAATGTACTGTGTAAATGATGCCCGTCCTCTATATGGAAACAGTTGTTCATCTACTGTTAGAGCATCATGTGGTTCGTACCGACTTGCCAAATTAGCTTGCAGCATGAGCCAAATATCATCAATTGCTGCCGTTTTGCTGCTCTGTGACCTTTCCATGCGTGTGTTCACGTTGTCAAATCGTATGTACCTCAATAGCAGTTTGAATCTTTTGAATGACATTACAGCTCTGAAGATTGGTGGATGATTTGTATCAAACAGGTAGTAAGCTGGTTCATTGTTTGACTTATATAGGCCAGAAGCTATAAGCATTGCCAGGAACGCATCAAACTCCTTGGGTGTCAGTGGTTGCCATTCTTTGGGTCGTGTTGGATTAGCTTCATTCCACGCTTCAATAGTTTGTTTGGCTTTTCGGTTAGTTTCTCTTACGATTATGTGTGACATTTCCTCGGTAAAAATTGTTTTGAATATGCTCAATGGATCATCCGAAGTCATTATTGGTCCTATTAGTCTACTTCTCATGATGAAGATATTGTGCGATCTTACACGTGAAGTTGGTGGCAGCGCTTTCTTCCATTTTATACCATTTTTGCCAACATAATAGTCATCTGAAGTTGTTTCTTGATTTGGCGGCGTTTCATCATCATCGTCACTTGTAT
Source organism: Dichetophora obliterata (assembly GCA_963920525.1). NCBI lineage: Eukaryota > Metazoa > Arthropoda > Insecta > Diptera > Sciomyzidae > Dichetophora > Dichetophora obliterata. Next base: position 162,255,937 of record OY986439.1, on the reverse strand, counting down.
CTTCGTCCCAGTATTCAATAGTGGCTCCACTTTCGCAATCAGAGGCTTCTTCATTTATTTGGAACTATGGATCACTTATTTCATCATCGAAATCACAACTTTGTTCATTTAGTATTTAATTTATATTGATATTTGCTTCGCACATTTTTCTTTAGCTCAATTCAATTCAAAAGTTAGTACACAACTGTTGAATATTCTTGAAGCAACTGGTTTATATACCTTTTTTTCCCAACATTCAGGTAGGCACGCAGGTATAAGACAAATGCATCAGGGATAAACAAAGCAATAAAATAAGCAAACTTATACCTCCCCCTGCTCATTTCTTGGAAAACCCAATTAGCAAAAATATTTATTTTACCTTGAAACTAAACGCAGCTGCAATTTTGAGCCATAAAACAATGAATTCCACGAAGTAATACCGTTAATTTGCTTAATTTTCATACTATGTCTCAGGGGACTTTAGGGACCTTTCTCGTAGGCAGTAAATCCTTAAATCTCGGTAACCACTGGTCCGATTTTAATGATCGAACCCGTAAAAGACGCAGAACTAAATGTTCCAGGAATACATGGTAACTTTGGGAGGGGGTCGTAGTGGCCAAAATAGGAGTAATTTGCGATTCAAAATCGAAAAAGTCCCTACGGACCTTAGGGTCCCACGAAGGGTTAAGGCATGTTTTGATAAATATTGATCCCACATCTGAATTATAAGGAGTAATAAAATAACACGTTACACTTATAGATTTAATTTATTTATTTTAATGATATTGAAATTGTCCATGTTTTAAATTATATAGTATTATTAACATTTTCAGCTTTTTCTTATTTCTTTCACTCCAGTAGTTACATATTAAAGTTTTTGCAAAAAAGAATACACAAGAAATTTATTTATTATTGGATTTTAATAGATATTTAAATTATTTGATCAACTTTAAAAGCAAGCACGTTCGGTCGTCTCACGCCAACCTCTACTCGGTTTTCACACTCGTTTTTTCATTGCAATCGTATTATTCATCGGAGCTGCCAGATTTAACAAAATAGAATTGATACCTTACACACATACAGACATACAGACAGAGAGTACTTTGCTTTTTATGTACATATATATAAGTGATTAGATTTCTATTAAATATATGTATTTAAATTAACTTTGCTCTTGAAGTTAGGGGCACACTGTTGAATGAAATTAAACCTTTATACAATAAGCTGTTTTGCGATCTACTTGTTGGAAATTATAAGGTTTATCCGCTGCATAAACTATTCGGCTACTTAAATATTTAGGAAGCATACTATGTTTTATTTTAAACGTAAATAGTATCACATTCATTAAAGTTATTTAATTAATTGACAACCATTTTAAAATATCTAACATATATCTAGTGTCCGACTGAAACCGGAATTTTGGCCGTAGCCGAATATAGTATTATTTTATAATACTAGTATCGCCTGTGTCGAAGTTCGACAGAATGTCAATCAAATTTTCATGTATCGATTGCGCTGATTATTGTTTATGTTTGCTTCTCATATTGTTTCGATGTTCATTTTGCCGTTTCTTTAATTTTCACGGAATTCTCGCGTCACACTTATTTTTTTTTAAATGAGCACCTAACGTTAGTTGTTTTTTCATTTACTTGAATACTAAATTGTAGTGAAGTGGACACATTTTAACAAATAAAATTATATATTTTAAAATCTTAATTGATTTGATTCATATAAAGTCCATTTACTCCAAAAATCATTCAAAATTCTCAGTGGCTTAGCGTCAGGTCTGAAAGGGAGAAAGAACGAACAAACAAACAAAGAGTGTTGTCGTTTAACAGCTGTTGAAAGTAGACATGGCAACTTTTTTTAAATAGCACTAACTTACCAAATTTATTACATTTTATACATTTTTGGCTACTACGACTAAAACTGTCTGAAATATGACATTTCTCTTAATTTGTGGATGTCGTGTCATGAGTAAGGGTTTCGTTAAAGTAAAGATTTTCTTCTACACAAAATTACTAAACGCGCCTAAGGAAGTTTTCACTTAAAAAACTCAATTATCAACTCTACAGGCGTTGGAGGTCCGCAGCTACATTGTAGGTATAAAAGGAATAATTGGTTACGTCATGTGTCTATTTACCACTGGGTTCGTTGAATGAAATTACTTCATTCTGTTCACTCAGAGTAATTAAGAAACAGCAACAACAACAATGCCACACAGCTCTGTTGAAGTGTTCTGAGTCACTCTCTTCTCTCTCGTGTATGCTACAGCAACGGTGTTCAACAGAGCTGTTAATATGAAAATTTAAGTTTTTACAAAAAAATTTTTTATTAAAAGGAAACAAAAGTACTTTCATACACATTAGAAAAAAAATTTAATACAAAAAAGTTGTATTTGAATATTGAAGTTTATAATAATTAATTTAAGTTTACTATAATAATAGTAAATATTAAGTAATAATAAAGTTCGAAGCCAAATTATAATTTTTTTTATTTCAATGATAAAAAAATTAAATAAGTTAGTTATATACAATAATTGTTTGTCGTTAGAAAGTATTTTGATTACAGTTTTATCTGTAACGAGTATTTTCGCCTCTACCTTTTACGACAGCTCGCACTCTATTGGGCATACTTTCAATCGAAGCCTTAGTACATAATTTTATTTCCTAAGAATTTCTCCAAACATCAAGGGTATTTCCTTTCAAAATACTTATGGAAGGGTTATTCCGAAGGTAAACATGGTGTTTAAGGGAGTGCCAGACATTCTCGATAGGATTTAATTTCGGAGAAGTTCCTCGAGAGACTAACAAACAATGTACAAATAAGCGTGAGGAAAACCCCGTTAGTTTTTGCTATGGAATTCTTCAAATTCGTCCACTGGTTGAAAAATTACATACTCGGAAGAGCCAACTTTTGTTTTTTACACCAAAAGCGTTTTATTAGCTTCACCTCTGTAAATGAGATCTTTTTTATTTTATTTTTTATTACAAAAGTATTGCAAACTTTAAATCTTCCGTACACACTCAAAATAGTATGCAACTGCAATTTACATTTTTATAGAATTACAAAACAAAGTATTTTTGTTTTTTTTTTAAAGGTTAAGTATTATAAAAATAGAAATTCGTTTCCTTTTCCTTTATTCCACACACACAGAATTCGTTCGAAACTTTAATTATCAATTTTTGGCTTCAGTACCAATAAAACTTATATATTAATTGCAATAGAGATGATAAAATCGAAAATGTTAGTATCGAACGCATAAAATTATCCGAAATGTTTTGCGTTAACACGATAAATCAAATGATAGACGAATTCATAATTTTTGTTTTGTACAATGCGTTGTAAATATTTTTATTGAACCAAGCATATATATTTGAATTAAATGACTGATGCAAGAAATTTTTACCAAAACTAGACGAAGCTGACAAAAAGGGTCGAACCTGGCTATAACCGAAACCGAATATTTGGCCGGACACAACATATATCTTATATGTGTTAGAAAATTTTATCTTAAAATAAACCTCATTTTTGCAACTTTTGTAGTCTTGTATCATTTGTGTAGCTGCTAAAAATAAAATTGTTGAATAATATTCAAAAAGAGGTTTGATCATAACTTATTTGAATTGCACTACTATCAGAAATCCTTTTGCGAATTCTTTGGAAAAATCCATTTTTTTTTTGCTATTTTCTTACATATATAATTTATGTGGACATAAAATCTCAAATGGTTATCTAACATTACACCCAAGTATTTAATTTCTTTAACATATTCTATTTCTTCACCGTTTGCAATGATTTTATTGTTGGAATCACCGTTTATTATGATGGCTTTTGTTTTGTTCGTAGTCATTTTCAGTTTGTTCATTTTGTTCATGTTTTTTTAATTCCGAAATAAGTTGACTGATGCATTCATCCACGGTGTCATTTGCCACGTACAATAGCGTTTCATAGACAAACATGCAAATCTTCGATTTATGTAAAACTTTCTATATATCGTTGATGTAAATGATGAAAAGGAGTGTACCTAAAACAGCAACCTGTGGTACACCCAATGTTACATTCGCCGGTTCGGGAACATACTCAGCTACTTTTGTTTTTGTGTTCTTCCCGAAAGATAAATTTAAAGCCAACTAAGTTCGGTTCCGCTTATACCGTACATGCGAAGCTTCTGTATTTGTATATTCCTGTCAATGGTTTCAAAGGCTCTTTGCAGGACAAGGAAAACGGCTACTATAACATTTTTATCCTGTACTTCGAGTTTTCACTGCGTTACAACAAGATTCAGCAGCGTTTCAAAACTATGATGTCGTCGAAATCCGGATTGTTTCAAATATGGAATTCGATTTCATATTTCATACGGCTACTATAACATTTTTATCCTGTACTTCGAGTTTTCACTGCGTTACAAGGTTCAGCAGCGTTTCACAACTATGATGTCGTCGAAATCCGGATTGTTTCAAATATGGAATTCGATTCCATATAATATTGTCTCTTTACAGGACAAGGAAAACGGCTACTATCACATTTTTATCCTGTACTTCGAGTTTTCACTGCGTTACAACAAGGTTTCAGCAGCGTTTCAAAACTATGATGTCGTCGAAATCCGGATTGATTTTCGGAAAGTAAGTAATTCGATTTCATAAAATATTGTAATTGTGAGTGCAAAATTTTTTCAATATTTTGCTTTCAGTCCCCAATATGTTGATGGGCCGAAACTTTTCTGGGGTTTTAGCATTTATCACCTTCTCACTCGGTATCACTGTAGAATCTTTCCATCTATCAGGGAAGATTCCAGTTCATAAAGAATCGATAATCTGGAGAAATGTTTGTCCAATTATATAAAACGCTGCAACCATCATGTGTACGGAAAGAAATTTATAGTCGCTTTTGTTATTAATTTTTATCATAATAGTTTCTAGGTCATTCTTAGTTAATAACTCAAAGATAAAATTATTTTCACTACCTTCAAGTAAATTTACATATTGTACATACGGAATATTTGCTTTTAACTACTTATCACTTTCAATAAAACACATATTAAGAACGTTAGCAATTTTTTGTTTGTTCTCCATATTATCTGAATTAATTAATGCCTTCAATTTTATTTATTTCATTTTTCTTCTCATTTAGCACTAAAGTTTTTATTGCTCTCCACATAGACTTCTGGTCGCCTCCCTGGTATACCTGGTTAAAATTTTAAGCCGCTCGCAATTGGTTTAGAAGTTATAGGCTCCCAAAGTTGGGAAACGGCCTACAAATATTTCTGTTTTTTCAGTATGCCAATAGAACTACGCTTTATGGGCTATCAAAAGAAAGGTGATGCAAGTACCCATCCAACTAGGCATCAAACATAAAGATACATGCATAACTTTTTAAGATACAGCTAGTGTCCGACCGAAACCAGAATTTTGGCCGAAAACGAAACTGGTTATTAATATGAAAATTTAAGTTTTTTACAAATAAATTTTTTATTAAAAAGAAACAAAAATACCATTTCATACATAGAAGAAAAAAATTTAATATAAAAAAGTATTCTTTAAATATTGAAGTTCATAATAATTAGTTAAAGTTTATTAATTGAAATTTATTATAATAAAAAAAAATAAATTTTTATTTTATTCTGTACACACTCAAAACAGTATTTTCATACAATGTATATTTTTATAGAACTACAAAATAAAGTATATTTTTTTAAAGGTTTAGTATAATAAGAATAGAAACATTTCGTTTGCTTTTTCTTCTTTTTTTGCACTTTTTTTGTGGAACATATATATTTAGGGCTTCTAATTACAAATCTGAAAAAATGGATGCTCTCGTCTGGTTTAAAAGTTAATGGGGTCCAAAGTTCAAAAAATGGGCTCGAAAAACTTGCTATATCCTTGCTATATATGAACAAAACTAAACAAAATAGGTATTAAAAGAAAGGATATGCTATTACCTATTTAAAATTAATTATTAACGATTAATTATAAAATTCCATTAATTACTTTATAAGATATAACTATTTTTATGTACCAACTATTAAAAAAAAGTTTGTTTTATTTAATTTGGACTTTGAATTTTTCGCCTGCGGCTCTTCTTTCGTTTTTAACATAAATGATTTTCTCAACAAAAAGATGGTTTTATTTCATTTTGACTTCCACCTTAATATCTGTGGTCACAAGGAATAATGACTAAACTCAAAATATCGTAAAAAAAGCGATATGAAATTTACTTTATTGCCAATTTTTGGAAGTATGCAGATATCCATTTTTTGCCCAGAATTGATCATCACTTATGTATGCATGTATTTTGTTTGTAACGGTTCATATATTTAAAAAAAAATGTGTCGTAGTTCGTGAAATTAAAATATCGTTTTTTACGATACTTTGAGTTTAGTCGTTATTCCTTGTGACCACAGATATATCAAAACATGAAAAATTGTTCATGAAAAAATCGCTTATTTCGTCAATCTAACATTACGTTTGAATATAATTACTTTGAACATTTTTAGAAAAAAAAAGCTAACTTTAAAAACACTTCTTATTTTCTAAATCACAATGCTATTTATACACTAACCTTATTTAATGTAAAAACTTCGAGTTTATATCAATTTAGGACCATTTCAAGGACAAAAATTTGATATCACAAAAACATCTTCAAACGTAAAATTTTTTTAGTCCCAAAAGAGCTATATTTTCAAGAGATATGCATGGATTTTCAAGGCTTATACTTTGTTGAATAGACACTTACATTGCCTTTCTTTTGATTAATTTTAGTTTTGTTGGAAAATTTTTAAATTAAATCATGTTTTTAAGGCCATTTTTTCTAAATTTTGACCAATATAACTTCTGAACGACTTGAGAGCGACCCTTAATTTTTCACTATTAGCTTATTAGCTCCAAATACAATTTTAAAAAAAAATAAAAAAATCCATTTTTGCTAAAGGTTAAATGTTCCGATAAAATTATTTGCCCTTGTACGGAATGTTAAAAACTAGCTTGAAATTTGAATTTTTCAAGTTTTCACGAATTGCAACTCCTAAACCTTTTTAGACCGACATTTTATTTTGGTATAAGTGCAGTTTATAGCCCACGCGTAAATAATTTCTTTCTTGTTTTTATTAAACGTATTTTAGTCTCTTTAGTCTAAAAGTGCAAAAGTAAAATGTCGGTCTCGAATGGCTTAGGAGATAAAATTCGGCAGAGTTACAAATTTCAGTGCAAATTATGAAGTGTGTGGAACAAAGTCCAAAATAAAAAATTAAATAGCTATATTAAGTGCAAAAATAAAAAGTCGGTCTCGAATGGCTTAGGAGATAAAATTCGGGAGAGTTACAAAATTCAGTGCAAATTATGAAGTGTGTGGAACAAAGCCCAAAAATAAAAAATTAAATTTATTAGCTATTTAAAAAATTAAAAATAAATAAAAAATTTTTAAAATTTTAATTTTGGCTTCGTTCCACACACTTCATAATTTGCACTGAATTTTGTAACTCTCGCGAATTTTATCTCCTAAGCCATTCGAGACCGACATTTTATTTTTGCACTTTTGGAGTAAGGATATTCTGCATTCCACTTCCAAGAGGAAGTGAAATTCAATCATAGTTGAATTCGATATATAGTGTTCTACACATCACTTTTTTCGTTTTGTATTTTATTTAGTTTATTAATCTTATATATTAATAGGCAAACATCAAATATTGTACACTTTTTCGATATTATTTTTAGAATAAGGGCAATGAAATTTATATCATTCGAAAGGTACTGTGCGTGGATATATGTGCAGAATCATTTTAGATTTTAAATTTATGACCTCTGACCCGAAATATTAACGTTGAAAGTTTGTATTATTTTTAGTAAGGAATCTCAGGGCTAGGAAGAGATAGAATAATTAATGAGGTATCAAATGAAAGATCTGGCTGCACAGTATGATAACATTTTAGATTGGTGATCTTCGACCTGCAATATGAGCGTAAAAAGAGCATTTATTAATTAAAAGCTAAACTGGAACAAATGGAAGAGTATAATGTAAGAGGGAATTTTAGACATTGATAAGGTGTGCAAGAAACACTTCAAACATTTTGCGCCATCTCTTACGGATACCCTACAATAAGCATTTTTTTTATACAACAAGAGTGAATACATATTGTGATGGTGAAATTTCTTACAAATAGTAAAGTCTGAAAAAGTTCCGTTATTTTGACATACAAATTACAGCGATATCTCGAAAACTATATATGTTCTCGGTACAACGTACTTTTGTATGAAAAGTCGTTGGTTGAGGAATATAACGGTATACAAAAGCTTTCTTATTAATATTTTCCATGGATATTATGTTAAAAAAATCCCCTTAAAATTACAATAAAATTATTTAGATATCTCGAAGAAATTCTAAATATCTTCTCAGTACAACGTACTTCCTTGAAGAAAGGCCATCGCCTCAGAATGAAAAAAAAGTATTGAAATTTCAAGTTTTGACTTTGCAAGCAAATATCTCAGCCATTTCTTAATCGATTTTCAACAAATTTTCTTTGTCTGAAAGATCAATTAATTGACTTTGGAGAAATAGGAAAAGATTTACCCTTATCTCACCAATTCAATGTTTTATATGGTTTTAAAAATACCTTTTAAGATATTCATTTTTGCTCAAAAAATAGGCCAAACGTTTTTGTTGTAATTTTTTTTTTATAAAATTTTATTTTTTCACACTTTTTCATATGACATATCATTTATTAGCAAAAATTGTTTCATTTTAAAAAAATTTTCAAATATTTCAAACCACTCCAAAGCTATATACACAAATCTATGTTTTAAGCCATTTCGTCATATATAAAAATAGACGTAGGAGAAACAGTTCTTCCGTGTTTCTGAAGCAATTTTGATAATTTTTTTAAATATATTAGAGTAGGGAGAAGAAGTTCACCGAATAATTATGTGATCTTTGACCTGAAATATGAGCATTGAAATAATATTTCTGAAGTAAAACCTAAACTATAAGAAATGGAAGAACATGGCTTTGGAGGAAATTTTAGATATTAATACAATGTAGGAAAATTATTTTTCGCTTTCTCTTACGGATTCCTACAATAAGCATTTTATTATAGTACATTTTTTTATTTTACAAATAGTAAATTCTGAAAAAATTTGATATAAAAGTTATGACATCTCAAAAACTGTTGCTTTCTCTCGAAACTTAAGATTTTCTAAGTACAACACATTTTCTTACGGCAATTTCAATGCCTCAGAAAAACTATTGAAATTTCAAAAAGTTAATCGAATTTCGACCACCGGCGATACTAGTATAATTAATAGTATCAACGAAAAAAGTTATAAATAGAACACCAAATATGAAATTTAATCATGATTTTTTTTCACTTCCACTCGGAAGTGGAATGCAGAACATGCCTGATATAAACGAGAATTTTATCCAGAAATACTGTAGACAGAGAAGCCGGTGTTGGACTTACTGAGGGTTGAAATCCCTATGCAGCGGCCAAAGGCCGCCTATTAAGAAGAGAAAACTGCATAGTTAGTTTTTTTCATTATATTTGGAATTTGACACATAAAATTATTTGGTCTTGTACGGAGTGTTAAAAACAAACTTGAAATTGTATTTTTTCAAGTTTTCACGAATTTTATCTCCTAAACCATTCGAGACCGACATTTTATTTTTAGATATTTGGACCAAGGAGGCCCAAATACGTTTTATAAAAACAAGAAAAAATTTACGCGTGGCCGTAAACTGCAATTCTCTTCAAATGTTCCACAAATAAAAATATTTACCAGTGGGCTCTAAAGTAATATTACTATGTTACATCACAATTAAATGGCGCGTTTATATTTACTTCAACCGAAAAACGTTGAGACACCTCCATATATTTCTTCCAAGAATTTTCCTCAGTATCCTTATCCATATTAAGTTCGCGGCAAAGATCTTCATATCGAGCTTTTAAACTTAAATGATCTTTTTGTGTATCTCCTTCCGACATTTTTCGTATTTGTTTTTTAATTCTATAGAAACACTAATAGCTTTATTATTAAAAATTTTTAAAGAACAGACATAGCTTTGTTTACATAAATCATGCAGTTTAATATGTTCTGTGTTGATTTGCTGGAAGTTAGCAAATAGCCCCGTTCACACCCCCAATCACTCTTTAAATCGTTTGTCCAATTGTTTGACCAAAAATTTTTTGTGCATACTTATAAAATTTTTCGTAAAATTTCATTTTGTCTTGAAAAGCGAAGTTAGCACATTGCGATGACGGAAAATTTTTTGTATCACTTATTATTAAAATCGTCTTGGAAGAAGAAGAAATTATTTTATAAATAATTTTAATTATTTGCCACAGTACGTTCTTTTTATTTTCTTATTATTAGCTGCGTTTTTTCCAACATCCCAATCCAATTTCCATACAAACAAAATACTTCCTGCTATGGAAGTAGATTTTGTGAACTTGTAGTTTGAAACATCACAGCCAGGTGGCGTATAATAGTTAAGTGGTCAGAAAAAGTACAAAGAAAAATTAAAAAATACGTAAGCAAATGTAAACTAATGACAGCTGACTGGCTGACTAACTGGCAGTTTTCGAAACAATTGGGAAACATATTTAGATTCTCTAAAATCGGTAAGCATTACTGCAAAAATTGTGCGACTTAAAATATTAAACACTTAAAAATATTTTATTTCAGTTTCAACAATTAAAGGTGGAATATTGAATGGAAAAGTGACTTATACATTTCACAACGTGCAACGTGCATTATTTGAGCGTGTCGCCTTCATCGACAATCCCAAAGAAGCTAAGCCAGTTGAAACACGCTTGCAGGCAGTAACAAATGCCAACATCAGCAACACCAGCAAAAACAACACATTCAGCTACTGCTGCCAAAGCCACTGCCCAATATGTTAGTGCTGAATGTTTTGCTATGCCATTGAATGCCGTTTCGACTGTAAATCCACAACATTTAAAGGTAGGCAATATTTTTTTATGCTTTATCAAATAGATATGAATGCTCTCTATTCTTTCTTGCTTAGAAAAATTTCTAAACAGTATTTCTGCTCAATTCCAGCGGGAGCACCACTTCAAACTATTCGCAATAAGAGGATTTATATATGGATGATGCAAACGATTCAGAATCATCAAAACCCAACTATGAGAAGGATGTTAAAAGCAGGAGGAAGAAACATTGGCTGCGTTTATAAAACACAAAATTTAAGCAACTGTTGTGCAACTGTTGAGCAACTGTTGAGTATGGCTGGGTTCCAAAATGTATTTTTACAATGCATCAGTGTGTTTTATTTTGAATTGGTGCTAAGTTTTACGAACACGAAAACTACGCCACTCTGTTTATATTCTTAAAAATAGTATAACTGCGCAGTTTTGGTTAATAAACTTCGAACCAATTCAAAATTAAACAGACTGATGCATTGTAAAAATGCATTTTGGAACTTAGCCTATGTGCTTGCTAAACGCGACTGATCAGTTTCTGATTAAATCAACATTTTGACTATTTTGGCGGGGAATTATTTTCGGCAATTTACTCAACGTGTTCCGCTACAATTTATCAAACAGTTGAGAACATTTTGTGCTTTCTGAATATGAACGCAGAATATTGAAACATACTCAGAAAAAAATTACTATTGGCTGAAAAATCGGAAGAACGGAAAGTTCAGAGGCATAGTAAAAGAATGCAATTGGAAAGTCGATATTTTTAAAAAAGTTTTAAAAAGAAAAACAAGTGAACATTTTTCTTTTTTTTCTATGGAAATTTTTTTTCTGGTAGATTTTCAATATTTTTAATTTTGCTTTTATCCTCATGATTTTAACATCCTTCTTATAGTTGGATTTCGATTATTCTAATTTGCCAATCTAACTAACTAAAAAATTTTTATGTAGTTTTGCGTAAAATTATGTTTGTAACGTTGTAAAAAAAAATAAAATAAAAAGGCAATACTTTTAATTATTTGCATTTTGAGGAACAAAGTCAATGGATTTTATTGGTATGGTTGCAGAAAATATAGTTATTGCAACAGTCGATATTACAGTCTTAAATTATCATTCACATTGTAATTTCTATCCAACTGACTGATGTCTTGGAAAGATGCAAAGCTGATATCACTGCTATCCAAGAAATGCGATGGAAGGGACAGGGTTGCATTCGGCATGCACCCTGTGATATCTACTACAGCGGCCATGCGGAGAAGCACGAGTTTGGATGCGGATTTGTAGTTGGCAAGAGACTACGGCCCCACGTCCTGCGATTCACACCTGTGAACGAACGACTTGCCATAATCCGCATCAAGGTTAGATTCTTCAATATAAGCCTAATATGTGCGCACGCTCCGACAGAAGACAAGGACGATGAGATCAAGGAAATTTTCTATGAGCGCCTTGAAAATGCTTACGAGCGCTGCCCCCGCCATGATGTAAAAATCGTGCTTGGTGACTTCAACGCTAAGGTGGGCAAGGAAAATATTTTTGGTCCAACAGTCGGAAAGTTCAGCCTCCACGACAACACCTCCGATAACGGAATGAGGCTGATTGACTTCGCCGCAGCACGAAACATGGTCGTAAGTAGTACTAGATTCAAGCATCTCAATATTCATAAAGCCACCTGGATGTCTCCTGATCAAAAAACAAAAAATCAAATTGTTCACGTTTTGATCGACGGAAGGCACTCTTCCAGTGTATTGGATGTACGCACGATCCGTGGTGCAAACATTGACTCGGATCACTATCTTGTTGCAGCCAAGATCCGTACACGTCTGTGCGCAGCTAAAAATACACGCAACCCTACACAGAGAAAGCTAGACGTCGACAAACTGCATTCGAAACAGACAGCCGATGCTTTCGCCACTCGACTCTCACTCCTGCTTCAAAGCACTCCTCCAATCGATGATATATGCGTACAGTTTGGACACACATTTCCAACTCCATGCGTGCGGCTGCTGAAGAGGTGATTGGCTACCAACGCTCTCGCCGAAACCAGTGGTACGACCAGGAGTGTCGCGACGCCACTGCAGAGAAAGACGCCGCCTACAAAGCCACCCTGCAGTCGGTTGTAACGCGCGCTGCTAAGGAGCGATACAAAGAAAAGAGGAGGGAAGAGAGACATATTTTCAGGCGGAAAAAAGAGAGGCAGAAAAGCGCGAGCAGGAGAAGATTGAGATGTATGGTGACAGGAATGAGGCCCGAAAATTTTTCGAAAAAATAAGACGCCTTGCCGATGGTTTTAAAACCGGGGCCTCTTCCTGCAAGGATGAAAACGGGAATCTAGTGACAGATGTCCAGAGTACACTGACGTTATGGAGGGAACACTTCTCTAAACTTCTAAATGGCGACGCTGACAACAATCCCGCCAATAGAGATGATATTCCGGAAACCCCAATTGCGGATGACAGCGTCGGGGTTCCGCTGCCCGTCTATGATGAAGTTCTGACAGCTATAGCTCGGCTTAAAAATAACAAAGCCACGGGAGCTGATGGCTTACCTGCTGAGCTGTTTAAGAACGGAGGCGAAGCTCTACTTAAATGCATTCACGAGCTTCTATGCAGAATATGGTCGGAAGAATGCATTCCGAACGATTGGAATCTCAGTGTGCTCTGCCCAATCCACAAGAAAGGCGATTCCACTATCTGTGCCAATTACCGTGGGATAAGCCTTCTTAATATCGTATATAAGGTCCTGTCGAGCGTTTTATGTGAAAGATTGAAGCCCATTGTAAACGAACTGATCGGACCTTATCAGTGTGGCTTCAGACCTGGAAAGTCCACCATCGACCAGATTTTCACGCTACGACAAATCTTGGTGAAGACTCAAGAAAAACAAGTCGACACCCACCATCTTTTTGTCGACTACAAAGCCGCCTTCGACAGCCCAATAAGGAAGCACCTGTACTCCACCATGTCTGAATTTGGTATTCCTGCAAAACTAATACGACTTTGCAGGATGACACTGAGCAACACCAGCAGCGCAGTTAAAATCGGGAAGGACCTCTCCCCACCATTTATTACCAAACGAGGTTTCAGACAAGGTGATTCCTTATCGTGCGACTTTTTCAACCTAATGATGGAAAAGATCATCCGAGCTGCTGATCTGAGACGTAGTGGCACAATATTCTACAAGAGTGTTATGCTGCTTGCGTATGCTGATGACATAGATATCATTGGCCATAATACGCGCGAAGTCAGTGCAGCATTTTCCAGATTAGAAAGAGAGTCAAGTCGAATGGGTCTGGCAGTGAATGCAGATAGGACGAAATACTTGGTGTCAACAAACAAACAGTCCCAGCGTCTTGGAACCCACGTTACCGTTGACAATACCTCCTTCGAGGTTGTGAACAAACTTCGTCTATCTGGGATCCAGCATTAATTCAACCAACGACATCAGCATTGAGATCAAACGAAGAATAACTCTTGCCAACAGGTGTTACTTTGGGCTCAGTAGGCAATTAAGAAGCAGAGCCCTCTCTCGACGAACGAAAATCACGCTCTATAAATCGCTCATCATGCCCGTCCTACTTTACGCATCACAAACCTGGACGCTGAGCAGTTTAGATGAAAAGACTTTAGGAGCATTCGAGAGAAAGATTCTTCGTAAGATCTACGGACCAATCTGCGTCAATGGCGAGTACCGAATACGGTGGAATGATGAGCTTTCAAAACTGTATGAGCTGTACGCTGACATCGACATAGTCAAGCGCATTAAAATCGAGCGGCTTCGCTGGCTTGGTCATGTTCAGCGCATGAAAGACGATGCTCCAGTGAAGAAAACATTCGATTCGGTACCCAGCGGCGGTCAACGCAGAAGAGGACGACCGCATCTTCGTTGGAAAGACCAAGTAGAGGACAACCTGACGAAGCTTGGAATTTCCAACTGGCGCCAGCAAGCGAAAGACAGAAATGGCTGGCGCAAATTCTTAGATGAGGCCAAGACCGACATACGGTTGTAGCGCCAACTAAGTAAGTAAGTAAGTATTGTAATTTCGCACAAATATTCGGACGTAGCTTAAAAAATGTAATTTTTTTATCTCCAACTATCATTATGCGTTTTTCAAAAAAATTTAAAAAATATTGCCATATCAATACACTATCATGCAAAAAGTAAGTGAGTTGGCATTCTACTGTAAAAAAATGATCTGGTCACTATCAGCCCGATTCTGAAAAATTTTTCATGGGGAATCGGAAAAGATAGATTTTATTTTTAAGATAGAGTTAAAGAAAAGCTTGGAAATTTTTAATGCAAATTTGTTCATCAACCGTCAATTTTCATGATTGTATGCAAAAAAGCTGATGTCATTATCTGCTATTTTAAAAATGAAAACCACTTTTTCCGATTCCCCGGGAAAAATTATTAAGAATCGGGTTGTATATAATACGTGCGCTAAAGACTGAAGCTCATTTGACCTTGATAATTAAAATAAATGATTTAAAAAATCCTTCTCTTCTGGCTTTGCACATAGTTCGGTATAGTATTTATTCTTTGGTTCTGTACCACTGGTACGCAATGTTACAACTAAACCGTTTTCAAAACTGAACGTTATCATTTGCGTACTAGAGCTGATCAGGAGTATTATAACGCTTTATAACTGGCGCTTCATAGCCGAATAGAACAGTTTGTGCAATGATAGCCGTACTTGTCGTAAAATCTACGCAACTGTTCTGTTAAGATAATGCCTTCAGTTGCTTGTAGATGACAGGCCATTGTTGCCAAATGACTTACACCATCTTTATCAACAACATCGTCGGAGAACATGAAACCAATGCCTTCTTCAAAAGCAAATAGTAATTTTTTCCCTGACTTTATCAGTCAACGACACGATTACCCATCCATTTGAAACCAGTTACGGTTTCGATAAAGTTATAGCCATCTTGTTGACCCATTGCGCATACAATTTTTGAGCTAACTGTGCTGGCAAGCAAGTAATTCGGATATATAAACTTCAGGATACAGAACTTTATAGTTTGGCACTCACCACCAACCAATTAAAGCACCTAGTGCGTTGCCGTTGAAAACCTATGAAATGCGCATTAAAGTTTTGATATCATTAGGAAATATTTTCGTTAACTTCCAAGTTCCAGTTGTTGAATCCTTTTCGGCGCATGCCAAACGATCTGCATCCGGATCGTTGGCTATAATTATCGTCACACCTTCGGCTTCGGCTTCGGCTTTTTAATGGACAGTTTCAAGGCGCTTTTACCTTCCTCGGGGTTTGGGAATTTTGCAGTTGGAAATTCTGGATCTGGACCACGCTGTTGTGCAAGGGTTATGGGTGGTTTCAAATTGGCTATACGAAAAACTTCTTCCACGTAGGTGTAACCAACACCATGCATTGCTGTGTTGACAAAGCGCAACGGGCTCGCTTCGTTTGGCTCCCTAAATTTTTTGGGTAAATTATGAAGCAGTACTTGGAAGTAGACACCGAACATCCTTGTAGTGTGGTGATATAATTTGAGCACCATTAGCCCAGTATACTTTGTAGCCATTGTCCTCTTTGGGATTATGCGAAGCAGTCACCATGACGCCTGCTAAGCAATTTAACTGAGAGATGGCAAAAGGCACGGAAGGTGTAGCAACCATTTTGCTGTAAAATCACACTTTAACGCCACGATTGATGAAGATACAAGCAGATAACTCTCTAAATCTTTATAGCGTCCATCATAGCCAAACACTACGCAGCGCTTTTAATTGCTGCGCAGCCATTTTCACCAAGATGCAATCGGAGTTCCATACTGCTTGTGAAATACACCTTGTGAACTGCATTAAGGAAAACTTGTATCTAGTTAGCTTGTAGGTAATTTTTAGTAATAAATGAATACTTACATATTTTATTGCTTTTGTGTTCTTTGCGTGTTTTAATTTTAAGCTTTTTTAAAATATATCCAAATTAGCAGCAAATTGTAAACAAAACTTTTTCTGAATAAAACATAATTTATGAGAACATATGTTTTATGTTGACATTCTCATGTTCGCATTCAACGCCATCTAGTTGACAAGTACTTTTCATGAGTAGCAAATCAAAATCCAAATCCAGATTTGGATGTTGGAAAAAACGCAGCTATTATCTTCCGTTTCCTCTCTTGTAGCATGTAACGTTAATAATTTATTAGTTGGTGTGTCCAGGGAACAGGAAACGGAAGAACGCAAATATTTCCGCAAGAACGCAAAGTGAAAGTTAGAAGTAACAAAAAAGTATCTGCAACTGAACAGCATGTGTATAGCGTTGATATTGTTGCTATCCCACCCAACCATGATCATCACTGTGAAATCCAATTCATGAGTATTTTGATGTTTCCAAAAATTAACCTCTATATCAGTAGCTCGTTCCTGTAACTCGTAGCGATCGTAGTTACCGACTCTTATTACCGATTTGACGTCACTCTCTCCTGAAATGTTTCTATACGTATCTGAATCGATTTCTGTTTGATTCGTTCGTTCCAAATCGATAAGCTATCACATGTTCCGATTCATTTCAATGGAATCTTCTAAAAAAGTGTTTCTGTACGTAAAGTGAATCGATAACAATGTGTCACTTTTCTCACTAGCTTTGCGACAAGTGAGAACTCTACCGATTTATCTAATGTCAGTAATGTTGTGCATTAATAAGTTATAAGTACTTGAAATATACCTTTAAAAATGGTTACTTTGATATAAGTCGTATTTTTACGGATTGAAATATTTCATTGTTCTTAAAAAACGTTTTAACTTTAAAGGTAATGCAATTTATAAATAATGCCTACTTACATAAAAGTTAAAAACTTATGCAAAACAGTATATGTTTCAGCTATGAAAAAGTTCCCGGTTGCATATATTTGCTAAGTTCTTGCAGCACAGCACTGAGTGTAAAATTATTTACATTCATAGTCGTTGATTATTTCCGCAACCATTAATACACACCATTATAACATAATAAATTTTCTTAAATTGGAAATATTCACTTTCTATTAAAATATTCTATTAAAACGTTTTAGCGCAACTAAAATAATATATTCGAGTAAACAGCTGCTTATCATTTGACTCAATTTCGCAATTTTTCTTCTCGATTTGTGTTAAATTTTCATCACGGTCCGAGTTTTTACCGATTTTAACGTACAGGAATATTAGTGGTAAAGAAATCGGTAACTAGGGATCGATAACGGCTGTCGTCACACAAATCGGTAACTTGCCAATTTTGTTACAGGAACGAGATACAGAACTACATATAATCACACCCACCAGAAATCAAAAGATCAATTTGGTTTCTCATATTAAATTTAACAATTTTATTGAAACACAAAAATGTCATTTTATGTTTTGTTAAGAAAACTAAGCATATAAGCACATATTTAGCACATCATCATATGTATGCACAAAATTTCATCTTATTAGAAAAATATAATTATAAAATGAGTTTGATTTTATCGTGCTCTTCATAAAAAAATGTTAAATTTGTGCCATATAGCACTATGAGAAAATTCAATTCATACGTGTAGATATTAGCACCAAAATGTTGCTTTAAAAACAAAGAAGCTAAAAGCAAAGTTCAATGACTACCTAAGAGTATAAAATTTAAAGCATTGTTGTTGTCTTTGAGAAGTATTTTAAAAGCTCTTATAAAAGTTTGACAATAACTGCAATAAATGTTATTATTCAACTAAAAAGTTCAGCAATAGCGAAAGAAAAAGGGTATAAAAAAGATAAAACAACTCACTTTGCTTGCATCATATGTTTGCTTCATTCCCACGTTGAAAGATCTTCCAAGGCTGGGCTGTCAGAAAAATAAATTAATTGTAATGTTATGTTACTCCAGCAGCATGTTGCTAAGAAATTAGCTTCACTCTAATTAAACTTTTTACTTTTTTTTTATTTTGTTTTTTTAATCCTTAGGAATTTACTTAACTTTTATAAATTTTCTTCAAATATTATATTCATTTTTACGTAAATAGTTACTCTTATGACAAGTTAAATTAAATTTAGTGAAACATTTTCAAATCAAAATAATTTTGCTCAAAGACAATGGCAGTGAAAGAAATGTCTATATGCAACCTGTGTTTATGAAAGAATTTTATAACTTACTTTCTGGTGTACAGAAGTTTTCACATAAAAATGAATGCTTATGTAAGCCTTCATTTATAATTTGCTTAACTAAATTTGTCATAATTTCATTATTACTTTCACTATTATTTTTTCTTAATTACACTTAGTTTTAGATTTTAGTTAGAGTAACTAGAATAATTTATCACATATTTTTTTTTAAAAGTTTAGATTTTTATATCTATGTAAAGGGTGTTTTTTATAGAGTAATACAACTTTGAGTTGGCATCATTGCTTTACTTGACCACTCATTTAACAGCTGATAGTTGCTTTTTGTTAAGTTTGCTTTGACATTTTGTAATGAATCAACTTACACTAGAGCAACGCATGCAAATAGTGGAAATGTTTAATCAAAATAATGGTTCTGGTCGTCAAACTTATCGTGCACTTCGTCCATATTATGGCGTACATAACCGTCCTTCAGAGCTGCTAATTCGAAGAACAAAAGATCATTTTTGGACCACATTTACTGCTACTGATAATGTGCATCCCGTGAGACGCCGAACAGTGCGCACTGAAGAATCTGTAGCCGCTGTACAGAAAAGCATTGAAGAAGATCCTAATCAATCAATTCGTCGCCGTTCTCAGCAACTGGGGTTGTGTCCTTCCACTTTATGGAAGATTTTACGAAAAGATCTTAGCTTAAAACCTTTCAAGATTCAACTTGTGCAGGAAACAAAGCCGAATGGGCTGAAGCATAAATTGACATTGATTTTGAATTTCCATAGAAAATTTTATTTTCCGATGAAGCCAATTTTTACTTGAATGGGTACGTAAATAAACAGAATTGTCGTATTTGGAGTGAGGAGAATCCACAAGCTTTTGTCGAAACACCATAACATCCACAGAAAATTACTGTTTGGTGCGCTTAATGGGCTGGCGGAGTCATTGGCCCATATGTCTTTAAAAACGATGATGGTCAGAATGTTACAGTCAATGGTGAACGGTATAGGAACATGATTCGAAGTTTTTTGTACCATTAATCTTGCTGATATGTGGTAGAGCCACATGCCACACAGCGATCACTCAAATTGATTTACTCAAGGAAACTTTTGACGAAAGAATAGTTTCACGAAATGGCCCAATTAATTGGCCCCCAAGATCGTGTGATTTAACTCCATTGGATTATTTTCTTTGGGGTTATGTAATGTCACTTGTCTGCGTCGATAAACCACAAGCAATTGAACACCTGGAAATCAACATTCAAAGAGTTATCAGCGAGATATGCCCGCAAATGCTGCGAAAAGTTTGTGAAAATTGGTGTTCCAGATTGCGCCTTGTACGCGCCAGCCGTGGCGGCCACAAGGCCGAAATCATATTTAAACATTAATGACATTAAATTTTCTATCCAATAAAGCCCGTCTCAATCATATTACAAATATGTTACTATGTTTTATTCTGATTTAAACTTGTACCACTCTATAAAAAACACCCTTACATAAGTTTCTGTCTAAGATATTTTAAGCTTTTAGTTAATGTTTTGTGTATTTTTAGCTGCGCACAGACGTGTACAGATCTTGGCTGCAACAAGATAGTTGTTTAAACAAACAAACAAACATATCTTCATAAAAATATAAACAAAATAATTTTTGTTTTGTTTTAAACTACACGTAAGAATGAAGCTTGTCAACATAAGCATAATTCAAGCCAACAACATATAATTAAGTATTACTATCGCAATTATCAAAACAGCTTAATATATACAAAACAAAAGTAGGGCAAATTTAAGTCAACAACCTTCGGTCATGAACCTCATTCTTATGTGCAGTTTAGCACTTTAGCATTTTTTGTTATTTTGTAAAATGTTCTTATGTGCACTTTTGTGCAGTTTGGTTTAGTTGTAATTTTATTGTTAATGTAAGCCAATTTTGTGTATAAATATTTTGTAATTTTTATCAATAAAATTAGTATTGTTTTGTAGATAAAGAAAATCAGTATGTTAGTTTACAAACAAACAAAACAATCCTCAACTCAACAACAGATCACAGGTTAAAGTACTTGCAATCTGTGCACGATTGAAAAGCTTTGTACCTAGTCAATGCCCATCGGAAAATGTCCCTCCTAGAGTCAAGAGTCTTGGAAAGACAATCTTCACGATATTACGACCTGAAAGTGGAATTTGTGAATCAATTATGGCACGACATAGCCATAATTGACTACCAAATATGGGAGCAACACTCTGATCTAGTTGCATTAGGCTATAATGCAGATAAATTTCAAGAACTTAAGCAAGAAGTGCATCTGAAAATAACAGAAATCACTTTAATGCTCAATCAACCAGCTCAACAACATGAGTCACATCCAACAAGAAGCACTTTACCAATTCCAAAGGTAAAAATTCCGACATTTGATGGAGACTACTTAAAGTGGAGCCAATTCCACGACTTGTTCACTGAACTAATTCAAAAGCAACCATTGTCAAACGTAGAAAAATTGTGGCATTTAAAAACACAGCTTACAGGAGAAGCATCAAATTTTGTAAGTCACCTGGCTACCACTGATGAAAACTATGTCACCGCATAGAGGCTACTCGAAGAGCGCTATAACAACAAAAGAGTATTGACATCAACACTTGTAAAGAAATTGGTTGACCAATCATCCAAAACTTCAAGCTTAGCAGCAGTTAAACACCTGCATAACACAACACGCGAATGCCTGCTTGCTTTAAACAGTTAAGGCATTGAAACTGACTCATAGGTTACATTGCTGATTCACATTCTCATCAAAAAAATGTATCAAAGCACATACATTCTGTTCGGATACATATATTATCATATATTGTTGTCCATTTATTGTTTAATAAATTAATAGTACACATAAGCACTTATTTAAATTTCAATATCTTTATACGTAAGCCATTAGTCCAAACAAAGGAAAATACAAACATAACAAACAATAAAGGCAATGCATCCAAAACTGCATGGTTAACAGGACAAACTTTACGATAAATCCAAGGCCAGTACAATGTGCTTAAAAACGCTTACACTGCATAATATTTCGACAATGAACTTACAAGCATTCAAGGCTAAGTAGCAATTCATTGAACTTAGGTTGTCAGCATTTTGCATTTATGTTGTTTATATTTTTATTTTCCAAATATTAAATTTTAGCTATAAATAGTTTACAAAATCAATAAACTTGTGAGTACAATTAGCAATATTAAAAATACACGTTGTGTTATTATTAACTCCAATCCCAGTATAATTGTTTAATGCACCAAATATACATTAAATAGAACACGGCTCAAGTGCCTGGTCTAAAAATATAAAATATAGTATAAAGGCATACTATACATTTTGGATGGTGACCCCAACGTGATCAGCAGGAACGGATAACTGGTTAAAGTGCCAAGTATCCATCAATACACTGATCACTTAATAAAGGCAGCAAACAGCTACCAATTGACATCCTGGTGCAAGTACCAAGAGTCAAAACAACAATCAAGTCCACAACAGAAGACTTCAAACGTGATATCCTGGTTTATGTACCAGCGTTATCAACAACTCATTAAACGTGTCCTGTAACCAGCAGACGACAACAGACGTATCTACATACAGAACAAACCAAACTTGTCCTGTAACCAGCAGACGACAGCAAACAGACGTCATCAGACGCATCTACATATACAACAAATCAAACGTGTCCTGTAACCAGCAGACGACAGCAAACCAACGTCATCAGAGGCATTTACATATACGTCATCACCATGGACATTGACGAACTCGCACTGAAACAAGATGAGCTTGCAGTGGCTATACAAAAAACCATAGCCAACTATAAGAAGGCGCCACATGATCGCCGAACATTGGAGTTCATAGCAACAAAGGCTAGGAAGCTGGACGAATTGTGGGTACAGTTTGAAAAACTCGACAACGCCATCCGCGACCAGCATGGCAAGGAAGTCACTCACCTGTATTTTAAGAAGGATATTCACAGCACCATTCGCTTGAAATACCGAGAAGCACGAGACGAGATGGACAATGCAGCGCAGGTCATCAAACTTGTTAAGGCCACATCAACATTAAGGGCTGGAGCAGAGTGCACTAACACAGTACGGTTGCCACAGCCAGCTACTCGACAAATCGAAAAAAACACCATGGTGACAGCCACCAGAAGTTAGCTAGTCTCACTGATTGACAAACAAAAAAGGTCAATTGATACAGCTAGCAGATTGCTAAGACAAGTGCTTAACAGTTCGACATAACAAACGTCGCAATATTATGCAATGCAGGCGAAGACGGTAGAAACACATTGGAAAGCCGCCCAGGACCTGCATCAAAAAATCTGGTTAGCTGATGAACCTAGCGCAAACGACTACGAGGATTTTGCCCAGATCGAAATAATCACTGCGCAGATTTTGCAGCTTCACTACTTGGCCCAAGAAGCAGTGCCATCAATTATTCAAGCCTCTCCTATAGCAGTCAACAGGCAAACAACAAGCACAATGACATCAAGATTAAGGCTGCCTAAGGTCGAACTTCCAAAATTCGATGGCAGCTACCACAAGTGGAGACAGTTTCACGATCTATTTATGGAACTGGTCGACAAACAACCAATTCCAGCTTGTCAAAAGATGTGGTTTTTGAAGTCGAGCATATCTGGTCAGGCGGAAGGACTTATTCGGCATTTCACAGCATCAGCAATCGATTACGAGGCAGCTTGAGCGGTGGTCAAGGAACGATTCGAGAAACCTCGGCTGTTGGTAAACGCAACATTAAGCAGATTACTCTCCCAGCCAACAATCATCAATGATCATGCATCAGCGATCAAACTACTCCACGACACCACCAAAGAGTGCATTATGACTCTTCAAGGTCTAGGAGTGAGCACCGACAGCTGGGACCCCATTCTATTGTACATCCTAACCCAAAACCTACACAAAACCACGCACGCATTATGGGAGCAATCCTTAACCCAACCGAAGGCAATACCATCTCTGAAAGAATTCCTGAATTTCCTTGAACTCAGGTTCCAGTCATTGGAAGCATTAGGAGGAAGACCTAACAAGGACACGGCAGAACAAGGAAGAAGAAAGGCCTATCAGGCGTTAAGTGTCCCAGTGGCGATAGGTTCATTTTGCATAACATGCAATCAATATCACGAGCTGTTCCAGTGTCAAGACTTTATCAAGATGACACCAAGCCAGCGGTTAAATGCAGTCCAAAAAGCAAAGTATTGTGCTAACTGCCTGTGTAAACTGCCTGAAAAGTGGCACAATGCCAAATCTTGCATGTCAGGCACCTGCACAAAATGCCATAAGAAACACAATACATTGCTTCATTTGGGAGGTGCACAAGGCTCGCAGACATTGATTAGGGTTAACCAGTTGCAGTCTTCTGAAACAACGAAAAACTCTCCGGTATCACTTACAGCTGTTAAAGACCGGCAAATACAATCAACAATGGTATTGCTCAGCACGATTTCTGTAACCATAATTGATAAGTGGGGACATCAAATTCATTCCCGTTCACTATTAGATAACGATTCACAAGTTAACTTCATAACAAGGTGGCTAGCGAACAAAATCGGTGTAAAGAGGAATCAGTGCACCATTGGGATAGAAGGAAAAGGCCAAACACAGAGCAGTACCGCTGACAGGGTCAACTTGCAACTACAATCAACGACGACCGGCTTCACCAAGAGAATTGAAGCTCACATTCTAACAGAGATTGTTTCCAAGCAACCATCAAGAAGCATCAATATATGCGATTGGAAAATTCCCAGCAACCTCCAATTAGCCGACCCCAATTTCTATGAATCCAGAGGCATCGATTTATTCCTTGGAGCAGGGATCTTCTATTCAACACTATGCGTTGGGCAAATACCACTAGGAGAAGGACGACCTGTGCTTCAAAATACTCTCTTCGGCTGAATAGTTGGTGGTGAATACATCAAATAAGATTCAACCAGCACAGTTATTACTTGTGGCATCTGCACCGAAGATCAGTCACTCACCAAGGCAATGGAAAAATTCTGGCGGCTGGAAGAATGCGACGCAAGTATGGATTTTCTTCGAAACACTCACCAACACACCGATGGTCGATTTATAGTGAAGTTACCATTTCAGCACGACCCAAACCAACTTGGTGAATCCAAGGACATAGCCTCACAGCGTTTCATAGCCATTGAACGCAAATTATTGAAAAATCCTGAGCTCAAGACTCAGTATGTAGCCTTTATGCGAGAGTATGGAAACCTCGGTCATATGAAGGAAATAGCGATAGATAGCATCAAAGGTCCACATTACTTTCTACCACATCATGCCGTTCTCAAGCCGGACAGCTCATCAACTAAACTTAGCGTTGGAAAACATCAATCAATTTATCATTAAAAGAAATACTGGCCACAGGGCCAGCCATACAAGAAGACGTGGTCACAACGCTTTTACGCTTTCGGCTCCCTAGGCTTGCTTTTACAGCCAATATCGAAAAAATGTACCGGCAAATATGGGTGGACAATGACCACTAAAAATATCAACTTATTTGGTGGAGAGAGGACCCATCAAATCCACTAAAGTGCTATAAACTCACCACGATAATCTATGGCACAACCTCTGCACCATACTTGGCTATGTGCACCTTGCAAGCGCTCGCTGAAAAACAAGCGCAAAAGTATCCGTTGGCAGCAGAAGTAGTAAAAACTAATTTTTATGTATATGATGTGTTAAGTGGTTCTGGCAAAATCACTACTACACTTGAAATGCAACGGCAACTACGCCTTATGTTGGGCTCCGCTGGATTCAATCTACGAAAGTGGTGTGCAAATCACCCAAAATTACTACAATATATCGCACCCACGGATCAAGAAGTTGCACTCGACTTTAACAATTCTCTCAATGAGAGCATCAAAACAATGGGAATCAAGTGGAATCCTAAAAATGATAATTTCAAGCTGAAAATCCTGGAAATCAACACTGGTCATAGGATAACAAAACGCACAGCCTTGGCAGATATATCTCGTATTTTTGATCCTCTAGGCTTCATTGCTACAGCAGTTGTGGAAACTGAAAGTGAACTGGGATGCCGCACTCCCACAAGATCTTCACACTACCTGGCCAAAATTCAAAACAGATTTCAAATAATTGCAAAGCATCAGCATTCCTCGTCATATCTTTGGTCATAAGGAAGCAAACAATCCTGAAATACATATTTTCGCAGATGCTTCAGAGCAGGCATACGGAGCTGTAGCATACATGAAGACAACACATGCTCACAACTCTACAGTCGTACGTTTTATGTGTGCAAAATCAAGAGTAGCGACAACAAAACAAGTAACATTACCACGATTGGAACTATGTGCAGCCAAGTTAGCCGAAGAACTTATGCGGAAACTTCAAGAAGCCAACATCATCAAGGAATCGATTGTTCACTTATGGTCCGACTCCGCTGCAGTGCTAGGATGGATAAACGCAAATTCATCCCATTATCATACTTTTGTCGCCAACAGGATTTCAACCATTCAGCAGCATACATCTCCACAACAATGGCGACACGTGCAATCTGAAGACAATCCTGCTGATCTTATATCAAGAGGACTGACACCAAGTAAACTTATTAACAATAATCTCTGGTTGAATGGACCTCTATTTTTACATAGATCGATAACAAGTTGGCCTCTCCAACCACCACGAGGAGAATGCCCGTTAGAGCGCAGGATGAAGGTAGTGGCTGCCACAACGGCAACAGCTAAAAACCGCACAAGAAACTGGCTTGAAGAAGTCAATCACAAAAATTCCTTCCAGCACTTGCCAAGGGTATTGTCATATGTTCTACGTTTCATCAATCATACTCGACACCAGTCGCCCAAGGCAGCAACGACATTATTATCTGCAAATAAAGTGGAAGAAGCGCTGCTACTTATTGTAAAGATTATGCAACGGGAAGTGTTTGACAATGACATTAGTCAATTAACTCGCTATTCCACTGTGAGCAATAACAGTTCAATCAACACTTTAAGAGTGGGAGGACGTTTGGAGGCATCAAACTTAAGTTATGATGCTAGACACCCGATGCTATTACCATACAACAACATAGTTACAAAACTTTTACTAAACGATCTGCACAAGGAACACCTTCATGCTGGTCCTCAAATACTTATGTCTATCACAAGACAAAGATTTTGGCCTCTAAAACTAAAAACCTTAGCTCGCTCCGTCACTCAAAACTGTGTTCAATGCACTTGAGCCAAACCAAAATTATTACAACAATTGATGGGTAATCTACCCGCCGACAGAGTACAACCTGCAAGACCATTCGCCACCTCTGGAGTAGATTTCTTTGGTCCAATTTGGACTCACTTCAAAATTCGAGGTAAACCACCGCTAAAAGCATATGTAGCCGTATTTTGTTGTTTCGATACAAAGGCGGTTCATTTAGAGTTGGTTAACGACCTAACAACTGAGGCCTTCATTGGAGCCCTCAGACGTTTTATGGCTCGTCGTGGACACTGCAAGACTCTATACTGCGACAACGCTACAAACTTCGTTGGAGCCAGGAACCAATTGCAAGAATTACAATCGATAATTCACGATGATAATTCGCAACAACAAATATCAAATTAATGCAATACGAAAGGAGTCAATTTCTCATTCATCCCACCACGTGCACCACACTTCGGTGGACTTTGCGAAGTGGCAGTAAAATCAGCCAGAGGCTAACTACAAAAAACCTTGGCATCCGCGTCACTAACCTATGAAGAAATGGTAACCTTTTTGGCTGAAGCAGAGGCCATAATGAATTCAAGACCAATCACACCAATGTCATCAAATCCGAATGACTTCCAAGCACTCACCCCGGGGCACTTTCTCATAGGAGAGCCATTGACGTCGACAATCGATCCTAATGCTCAACCAAACAACGTCAAATATCCCACCAGATGGAAACTGGTCATGCAACTCAAGACAGAGTTTTGGAGGAGATGGTCCAATGAGTATCTTCACAGCCTACAACATCGATACAAATGGCACCATGAATCAAGACACATCAAACCAGGCATAATCAAGGATGACAACCTATCCTCCTTGAAATGGCCTCTTGGTCGAATCACGAAGGTGATACGAGGTCACGACGGACTTGTTCGAGTCGCCGACGTGCGCACAGCAACCGGAGTATCACGAAGAGCAATACACAAGCTAGCACCACTTCCAGTCGATGAAGAAACTATGGACGTCAACGAGGATGCATCGACCTCTTCGAGAACAATGCCGCACTCCACCACAATTACTGAGCCTCACAACAAACCTGAAGTACCATCAAAAAGGATGCGACTGCCACAATTGGCGGTCAGCAATATAGTACTAATAGCCTTTTTAATACTGCCGTTAATACTAGGTAGTCCGATTGAGGTCACAAAATTTAATAAAAAATCCGGTATACACTTCGAAGCCATAGGAAACATAAAATTAGTAACAAAGGAGTGGAATTTAATTGCTTTCTATGATATGGCACCATTTCGAGCTGAATTAGAGAGCCTGACAAACGGAACAAGTTTTCTAAGTCAATTATGCGATCAAGTTCATCAAAGATCTACCTGCACGACTCTGGTTGACCAATTCATGCGAGCACAAGAGGAACTTAAGCAAGACAATAGTCTCCTCTATTCAAAGAGAAGACACGCGAGAGGCGCGGTAGATTTAATTGGCAATATTGGTCATTCTTTGTTTGGAATTCTAGATTCTGAGTATGCCGCAAAGATGTCTCAGACTATTGACAAAGTGCATTCTAACGAGGAACATGTAAGGAGTTTGCTGAAGACACAAACGTCGATAATGAATTCAACGATCAACATAATGAAGCAGCATCAAAACGGGACTAAGATCAGATTAGGAATGATCGAGCATCAAATTGAAGAAATCGCCATTCGAATCAATATTACATCAGAAGAAGCAGTTCAAGATAAAACATTTAGACTGTTATTATAATTAGCAGTACAAATGACATTAACACTATCAAATTTACAACAAATTCAGTCATCATTGTTGGATATTTTAATTGACACTCATCATGGGAAAATTCATCCAATGCTAATAAGCCCCCAACAATGTCGACAGGAAATAATAGCATCAAGAATCACCTTCCATCCCAATTTCAGTTACCTGTGGAGTATGACGAGCTCTTGTCCTTCTACAAGCTAATGAGGGTAAAAGGAGGCGTCTCGGCCGATTATGTGATATTTGACATCAAAATACCATTGATCAGTCAAGAATTATTTGAAGTTTTTAATGTAGTACCTATTCCGGTCTTGTTCAACAATACAATGGTGACCATAAAATCAACAACTTCCCTCATGGCAGTTAACCTACATCGTGACCGAAATTTTTCTACATACCCCACGGTACTCAACCAATGTATCAAGGCAAAAGAAGACACATTTTTATGACAACATTCATTCAATTTATAACAAAGGAGCTGGCGAACAGCCATGTGAAATCAAATTACTGCATAACGAGGCCATTACTAGCTGCGAATTCATAAAAACCAACTCCAAGGAAATCTGGATTCAAATGGAACACGCAAAACAATGGATCTTTGCCGTATCATCAATACGAATGTCAGCTGTGTGCAACAACGATGTATTTCAACTAGATCTAACTGGATCTGATCGGCTTAGCCTTCAACCAGACTGCACATTGAAAAATGAGTATATAACTATACAAGGACACTTCATCGTCACCACTTCCACGCATTCGTCATACACAAAATTAGGCATTATTACAAAGCTGGACGCTCCTAACAACATGGAACCATTCCTCTTGAACACCAAAGAAGTAGCAGCGGAAGATCAGCTTAGCCAATTGACAGCACTTCAGCATGAAATCGTAAATCTACGCATCGACGATCTCGGCAATGTTCGACCACATGATATTCATCAATACATCGTAACCTATTCATGTGTCGTCATCATCATTTGCATCGTAATGTAGTATGTGTGGAAACGAATCAAAACACTCCACAACAAGGATCGATTTTCACCACAACCAGCACCAAGACACAACCTCAACACACTTGATACCGTAAAAGAACATGAACCTGAAGTTATCACCACATATGAAAGATAAGGTTGAACGACATTCGCTCAACGCCGGGGAATATGTTTGGATATATATATATTTGGTGCACAACAAACTTTTTAATTTTGATTTATAATTTTTATTTTTTTAATATATTTTTTATAACTGTTTATTTGAAAATATTTTATTCAACTGAAATTTTCAAATGAAAATTTCTGATTGATACAAATATGAATATTTATACAAATGTTTTTATAATAACAAGTATTTATAACAAAGTGTAAATAAATTAACATAAGAATAAAATAAATGTTAAGTTGAGGTAAGTAAGATGTAAATTAATAATCAACAATAGGTAAGTACAATGTAAGTTAAGAATCAACGAGAAGGTAAGTAAAATGTAAGTTGAAAATCAATGTAACAGAAGATAAGTAAAATGGAAGCTAGGAATTCAACTAATGTGGTGATGCAACTTAAAGTTATTGAGTTACCACATTATTCCCCCTCCTTTTTAAAAAAATCTTGGTAGTATTCGCTAACAGGTTAAAGTGTACTTTTTTAGTATCTTTATGTTTGGTTAACTGTGTCTGTGCTGTCTCAGTGTCTAGGGAGGCTGGTTTTATTCTATCGATGTTGACTGTTGTGTTAGTGTTATGTCTACGAATTGTGAAATATTTTGGTGTTCTCTCAACCACTTTGAAGGGGGGCCATCGTACGGTTCTTGTAGTGTTTTGCGGATCGTGTCGTTGCGTACGAAAACAAAGTTACAAGTACTGAGGGCTCGAGGTATATACAATTGGAAGTTAGTGTTATGATGCGTAATGTTTGTCTTTTTGTTTTCTACTACCTCTTTAAGTTTGGCTAAGGTGTCCGATGGATTAAAATTCTGACTGCTATGTATTACTAGTTGCTGTGGTAGCCTGAGTGTTTGCCCAAATACCATCTCAGCGGGTGAAGCTTTAATGTCTTCTTTGACCGTGGACCTGAGTCCTAGAAGAATTAGTGGCAACTCTGTGTACCAATTTGTCTGATTGTTGCTTGCTATTATAGACGTCTTCAGTTGAAGATGAAACCTGTCTACAATTCCGTTAGCTTGTGGATGATAAGCAGAAGTGGTAATGTGTTTGCTTCCTAGATTCTTAACGAAGTTTCTAAAAGTTGTGGACGTGAATTGAGGTCCTCGATCAGTGGTAATTTCCAAAGGAACTCCGAAACGTTAGATGTATTCTTTTTGGAGTGTATCTACGACAGTGTTAGCGTTAGTATCTTTAATTGGATACGCTTCGGGCCAACGTGTGTTTCTGTCAACTAGGGTAAGCAAATATCTGTAACATTGTGATATTGGTAAGGGACCAACTATATCGACGTGAACGTGTTCAAAACGTCCGTGCGGAATGTCTATCTTTTTTGGGATTGTCTTCGTATGTTTGTGTATCTTTACTCGTTGGCATCTAATGCATTCTTGTGACCATTTATTGATTTGTGCGTTCATTTTAGGCCAAAAATATCTTTGTGTAATGAGTTTTCGAGTAGCTCGTGTACCTGTGTGTGAAATGTTATGTATTAGTTCGAAAATTTGTTTGCGTAATGTTTGTGGAATATATGGACGTGTTTCTGAATTAGTTTGTTCGCACCAAATTTTAATGTTAAGTATTGGTATGTGTACTTGTTCTAGTTTGTAAATATGTTTGTTTAGTATTTCTAGTAGTTCGCAATCGAACGTGCTGTATTTTATTTCTGTAGTAGATAATTTTTTTGAAAAGAATGCCAGTGGTTCTGTTTCTTGATTATGTTCTTGTTGTAAGACTGCGCCTATAGCGGTGTTTGATGCATCCACAGCGATAGAAAGTTTTGCTTTACTATTGAAATGTTTAAGTAGTGTTTCCTTAGCGAAACTTTCTTTTATCTCTGTGAATGCTTGTGTTGTGTTTTCTGTCCATGTTAAGTGTTTGTCCTTTGTTTTTGTTGCTGTAGTTACCATTTCGTAAATGTGTGTGAGTGTGTGTGCTAGTTTTGGAATGCATCTGTGGTAGTAGTTAATCATCCCGATGAATTTCTGCATTTGTTTGACTGTTTCTGGTTTCGGGTAGTCTTTTATGCATTGAATTCTATCGGGAGATGGTTGTATGCCTTTGTTTGAAATTGTGTAACTTAGAAAATTTATTTTGTGCACGCCGAAAATACATTTATTGGGTTTGATGTTTAGTCCGTAATTGTCTAGTTTTTCAAAAACTAAATTTAGGTGTCTAATGTGTTCTTCTTCTGTCTCACTGGCCACTAAAATGTCATCAAGGTATACGAAAACGAAGTCTAGTTCTCTCAGTACTTCGTTGATAAATCGTTGGAATGTTTGAGCTGCGTTTCGTAAACCGAATGGCATTCTTAGGAACTCAAACATTCCGAACGGTGTGGTGATTGCAGTTTTATGTATGTCTTGTGTAGCCATGGGTATTTGGTGGTATGCTCTGATTAAGTCCAATTTTGAAAATATGTGTTTATTGTGTAAGTCGTGTATGTGTGGTATATATTTAAGTCGTGTATGTGTGGTAAAGGGTAGCGGTCTGGAATTGTAATTGCGTTAAGTCTTCTATAGTCACCACAGGGTCTCCAGTCATTCACATCCTTTTTAGGTACCAAGTGTAGAGGAGACGCTGACATGGAGTCTGAAGGACGACAAATGCCTACTTTAATTAAAAAATCAAATTCTTTTTTAGCAATTTTATATTTGTTAGAGTCTAGGCGTCTGGGTCTGGAAAAAGGTAGCTGTCCTTCTGTAGTTATATGGTGTACTGTTTTGTGTTTAACTGGTTTGTTGTATTCTGCTTCTGTAGTCAGTGATGGATAATTTTTGAGTATATTTGTGTATTTGTTTTCTAGTGAAATTAGTTTAGGTAATGATGTTTCTGTGAATGCTGTGATGGCGTTGACTGTTAATTGTGTAAGTGGATCAATGAGCTTTTTGTGTTGTAAGTCTATTAGGAGTCCGTATTTTGTTAAAAAATCTGCTCCTATGATCGGTCGTGTGATGTCTGCTAATATGAATGTAAAAGGAAAGTCACGTCTTAGTTTTAAATTTACGTTTAGTAATTTCTTGCCAAAAGTCGCAATCGTGCTACCGTTAGCTGCTGTCAGTATTAAGTCTGAATTTTTTTCGTGGGGTCTAAATTTATTTACGAGAAGTACTGATACTTCAGCTCCGCTGTCTATTAAAAAATTTATGTGGTTGTCATTGTCATAAATAAAAAGACGGCGTGTTAGAATTGTTTGACTTCCATTATTAGCCGTCGCAATTATGGAGTCACCTACACAGAAAATAATATTGTTCGTAAATTTTACGAATACTGTTCGTACAGTTGAACACGTTCATTTTTAGGAATTCAACCCTGCACATTTAACGTACCGAACGTTAGCTGCACAAAACTGCATTCGCTAATAACATTCGTCAAGTTTTGTTCACACGGACAACGAAGCAATACGTACATCGAACGTATTTCTGATTTTAGACATTGAAATAGACATTTTTTACATAGTAACGTATGTAAACGTACATATAACGAATAACTGTAACGTATCCTTACGTACTCACAACGCATTACATTGACACACACGTACGAATTAATAACGTTGTACGAATGAGAATTTATACGTACAGTTTGTTACAAATTAACGTAAGGATACGTACAGATATCGTTGAATGTATACGTACTTGTACGTTTAAGATACGTATTACGTCCAAGCGTTGCGTTTATGAAAAATTGCAAACAATTTTGTACGTACAAGTACGTATTGACAACGAATAACAATTAAGTGCTGCGTTACATTGAACGCACTTGTACGTACATACAAATACCGAGCGCGTGAAATCTGTTGCTGAGTTCAAATTACTTTGTGTTTGTACAGCGTCGGTAAAGCACATGCGTCGGTAAAGTGTGATTTGCAGCCACCAAGTCATTTCTTAATAAAATTATATTGTTTAAAATTTATAATGATGAACAACGAAATAATGAACAACGATATTCAAACTTTTATGGTAACACTCATTCATCATACAAAAATTATATTTTTAATTTAAAAAGTTATTGATCATGTTCACAATGGCGCTCATTGAGACCCTCTTAAAGAAAAGGGACTTGGGTGTTGTAGATGTACTTTTTGTAGATGCGAAATTTCGGTTTTGGTCGGTCACTAGTTTTAGTTCACACAGCATGTCTGGTCAAATATATGTTAAAATATTAAAATATTACTCAATAAATCGGAATTATTTTCAATGTGTAAGTAAAATATTACTCAGACAAATAATTAAAATAAGTGCACAAAATTTTACAAATTTAAAACTAAAAAATTTTTTAACTTGGTAGTAACTTATGACTAATAATATTTACTTTGTTTAATTTAAGATGCTGCAGCTGTGAAATTGTTGTGGTCAATGCATGCATATTTAATACCTACCCAAAAAATAGCTCAAAAGGACAACAACGGGAAAAAAGTCTTAATTAAATACACAGTCAAGAGCTCACAGGAATCATTTCTATTTGTTGGGAGCAGTGTGCAAGAACTCGATGACCACATTGCATTTTTGAATACAAAACCAGGAGGAAGCATTCAACCTTTTTTACTTGCTGTTGGTGATAAAAACTTTAAGTGTTTTCAAAGCTTTTATGTTTATCTTGAAGGAGTAAAATTTTCCTTTCACAACTTTTTAAGAGCATTAGATATATGCTTTAAAGCATTTCATCTTTTTAACTTGGAATATCCTCCACCTTGCATCCAGTTTTGGCATTTTGTGGCCAAGCATTTTTATAAATTTGAAAACATTACTATGTCAACTAGACTATCAATAATGCTTGACGCATTAAAGAATTAATTTTTTGATTTACTTTATCAGCTCTATCTTGAATAATTTTTTACACGGAATCGAAAATAGGAGTTTTAATTTTAAGATAAAGTTCAAGCATATTCTGAACCAATTTGTTGATGAACCAATTTGCATTAAAAATGTTCTTGAGCTTTATCTTAAAAATTAAAACTCCCTTATCCGATTCCGCGTGAAAAATTATTCATGATATGACTGTATAGTTTTTATCAGATTGTGTAGAATTTCGTTTACTGCGATTTAAAACCAATCAACTGGAAATCAGTCGGAATTTTTTTTCAAGGCACCTTAATGTACAATTATACGTTTTTTCACTTAATACTAGTCATTAACATTACGGGTATTCACGATTCAGTGCACTTGCCAGTGCAGTTGAGTACTTGTTCATTTTACAAAAACAATATACACGTACGTCAAAAATCTGCACAAGTGCACATTGAAAAAATTTACAACTGTGAAAAAGTGATAGTAGTGTGTTCACGAAGACTTAGCTGCAAAAGTCCTCAACTGTGCTGGCAAGTGCACTGAATCGTGAATACCTCTATTATTTTTTAATATAAATCTGGGGTTTTGTCTGCCCTGTGATCTGCTGTGAATTTATTATTATATAATTTAATATTTTAAGAAAAAATCTAAAAAATTAAATGCCAAATACAACTTAAATATAAATATGTATATTTATTAGTATGTTTACTCACATTTGTTTTATTTTAATTTACAGGATTTCAAATTTGATGTACAGCGGATCTCTGGATACGGAATGCAAATCAGGTGGGACTCCATGTTAGTTCCAGACTCATTTGCATCGTGCCCACAGACTGATACGTACGTAAAATTAACATATGGTATACGTTTG
The DNA here is from genome assembly GCA_963920525.1 of Dichetophora obliterata. Taxonomy (NCBI): domain Eukaryota; kingdom Metazoa; phylum Arthropoda; class Insecta; order Diptera; family Sciomyzidae; genus Dichetophora; species Dichetophora obliterata. The sequence goes on along the minus strand of OY986439.1, from coordinate 162,220,167 downwards.
AATTTCGTATATACGTGTTCTGAACGTGCAGCGTACGTAAATAAAACGTATGCTGTAAAAGTTCCATAAATACGTATTTTAAACGTATGCTGTACGTTAAAATGTTCGTGAATACGTATTGTTAATGTAGGCTATACGTAAAAGGTTCGTAAATACCTATTTTCAACGTATGGTGTACGTAAAAGTTCATTTAAAACGTATTATGAACGTATGCTGTACGTTAAAATTGCATACATGCGTATTTTGAGCGTATGTTGTACGTAACATTTTCGTTAATTCGTATTTTTAACGTATGCTGTACGTAAAATGTTCGTTAGTACGTATTTTGAACGCGTGGTGTACGTAAAATTCCGTTAATACGCATTATGACCGTATAATGTACGTAAACATTTCATAAATGCGTATTTTGAGTGTACGTTGTACGTAAAATTTCCGTAAATACGTTAGCAAAACGAACATAGTACGCAAAACTAACGTATGGTGTACATCATAAAAAGGAGCAGCGCACTTAATAAATTTGTAAATGCGTATGCTAAACGAACAGCGTACGTAAAAAAGTCCCTAAATACGATTTTGTAAATACGTATTCTGAACGAATTGTGTACGTACGAGCAATGTATGGAATATGTTACCGAAAAAATATTCTAAACGAACAAGATCATACAGACAACGAATAGCGTTCGTAGCTGTGTTTGTACAATTTTTAGCTATACGTACATCGGGCATAAAATAAACGTATGTGGATACGTTAAACCAACGTTTTCTTACATGGGACCAATTTCAACGAACGCGTTTGTTGCCTAAACGAACTTATTCGCTGTCATTACGTCCTTTTTTGGTTCAGTGTAGTTTGTCGAATTGTGTTGTGTTGTGTTGTGTTGTGTTGTGTTGTGTTGTGTTGAGTGTCGTTTTGTCTGAATGAACATGGTTGTTCACATCGTCTAGCTGCCCTACCAAATCTAAAGTGGTATCTGCATACCCAGTTCACAGGTCGTGATATGCTTCTTAAAGGGGATCTACGTTTTGGGTATCTTTGGTAATTTGATTCTCGTGAATTATTACGATATCGATCGTTTTTTAGTTCTTGGACCTCAATTGCCAGTTTGTTGAAACTTGTTAGAATCTTTGAGGTCGTTTCGGCAAACGATTGCGTAATCATCGTGAGTTCAGTAAATTTAGGGATGCGTTGGGTATCATTGCCAACTGAAGTTACTTCTGTTTCTGACATAACTTCCCACAGTTTGGCAGCTAATCTCAATAATTCATCTAAGTCTTTGTGATTAGATCCGGTCAATGCTATATTGAGACTTTTGGGGAGCTTTCGTAGCCAAATTTTAGAGATTAATTCACTATCAACTGTGGTACCGGTCAACATGAGTAGTGCTCTATAGAATTGAGATGGTTTTTTGTCACCCATCTCGGTGCTAGACAGAATTTTGTCGAACCTCTTAGTCTCGCTCAGAGTGTGTCTATCGATTAATGTTCTTTTTAAACCTTCATATAAATTTGAAGACGGAGGTTTTTGAATAAAGTCGAGCACCGTTATGATTACCTCTTGAGGTAGAGCTGTAACTAGGTATTCGGACTTTGTTTTGCCAGTGGAAATTCCTTTTGATTGAAATTGAATTTCTGCATGGACGAACCATGCGTCTGGATAAGTTGTCCAAAATTGTGGCAGTTTAACTGATGCCGCTTGAATTTCTGACCGCATTGGAGTGTCAAATGGATTGACGAAATCAGTCTGTAAATGTATAAGGGGACGATGGTCGCCTTCGCCAAAGTGAGCGAGAGGGTCAGAAGTTTGTGAAGGTATAGGTGTTTGCCTAGGAACGGGTGGTGGTGTGTGTGACAGACTCATAATTTCCTAAAATGTATGCCTATTAGTGTATTTCCTAACTTGTGTTGCCCTAGTGCAGTGGAGTGCCTACGAATATGATACAATTGGTTTCTTACGTCCCGAATGTATAATATTCATTAAAAGAAGCTAAGTGTGTACCTCGTGAGAAACCAGAATAACAAGGCAACCTGAAAAATTTTTTATAAAATGTAACAAACAAAAAGGATTTACATAAATTGTCAAAAAAAAAAATTTAACACAGTATACAAAAATATTTTTTTATGTAGAAAGAAAATTGTTGTTGCTGCTAATGTTGTTGTTGTTGTTGCTGTTAATGTTGTTGTTGTTGCTGCTGCAAATGTTGTTGTTATTGCTTTTATTGCTGTTGTTGTAGATGTTGTTGTTATTACTGCTACTGTAGTTGTTTAGTTTTTGTTATTGTTGTTGTTGTTGTTGTGGCTTTGGCTAGTGGAAGCGACGACTGATGAGGAACTTGAAGTGGAGGTGGCGTTGACGGGTATTTTTTGATGTATAAATTTACTTGTATTAAGCGATTCTGGTAATTTTCCTCTTGATTTCTGTATATTGAATAATATTGACGGCGTGGTTGACACTGTATCTGTGAAAACATACGGATCCTCACGAGTTCTTATTGGTGCACTTGCATTTGTTGTTGTAAGTCTGGCTGCTTGCTGACATGACAATTCTTTATTAATCTTTCTTTATTAATCAAAATCTTTATTAATGACAGCCTTAACTTTGATACAAGAAATGTGTTGAAAGCTGCAAATAAAATTAAAAGAGAAAAAAAATTTAAATATGTATGGGTGAGAAATGGAAGAGTGCACATGCGAAAGACGGATGATGATAATTTTATTATAATAGATTCTGTTTCAGATTTATATGCACTTTAAGTATGGTATTAATTAATAATAGTCCTCTAAATGATTTCGATTATCCATGTTCTCGCATAAAATGTGACTCGTCCGATCTCATCTTTAACAGAGCTTATTCTAATAGAATTCTTATCATCCACCAAAATATTCGTAGTGTTAGGAAAAATTTTAATAATTTCATTGCACACATTAACTCCTTTGAAAATAAGCCAACTTTTATTTTTTTATCGGAAATTTGGATCTTCGCTGAAGAATGTTCTTTATATAGCATACCGGGTTATAGTTTTATAGCTTGCTGCAATAGTTCATACTCATCTGGTGGTGTGGCAGTTTTTGTTTTAAATCAATTAGCTGTTGAGCATCAATGTTTTAATCTCAATTCTTTGGATGCTCTAAAAATAAAATGTACTGTTCATAACTTAAAATTTACAATGGTGTGTGTGTACAAATTCTGCGCCATAAATGGTTCGAGTGATACTTTTTTAAACGATTTGGAAAGCCTTATAGAGGATGAAGTGAGCCATAACTTAATGCTTTTGGGCGATTTAAACTTAAACATTTTGAGTGACTCTGGTTACATAAATGATTATTTGTGTCTTTTATCATCGTACGGATTAAGTTCATGTATTAACTTGCCAACCCGTATTACTGATCAAAGCTCCACTTGCATAGATCACATTTTCTGTAGACTTGGTCTGAATGTTAATGCGTCTAGCGCTATTATAGATTTGCATATTACAGATCACTGTTTAACTTGTCTAAGCCTTGATATAACTATCAGCAATGAAAAAAATGTTAGCGACTTTAAACATACAGTGAAAACTGATTTTGGTCTTTTGAATTCCTATCTGAGAGTAGAATCTTGGAATGAGGTTTATGATGAATATGACCCCAGCAAGGCTTTCTCCAGTTTCCTTTCAAAGCTTAACAGGTATATAGATATCTGCTCAAATAAAACTAGTAAACGCAGATCTAGGTATTGTAAACTTAAACCTTGGATGACTGATAATTTGATTGAGAATATTGAAAAAAAGAAAAAGCTTTATAAGAAAATGAAGAAATGCCCTGATAATATTCAGATCATCCTTGAATACAAGACCTTGTGCATAAATATTCGGAAAGATGTTGAAAATTGTAAAAACTCGTATTACTCGGAAGAATTGCGAAAAGTCAGGGGTGATTCAAAGAAGGAGTGGAGATTAGTGAACGAGATTTTGGGAAGAACTAAAACGCATGAAAGCATCTGTAATCTAAAAATTAATGACTCAATAGTTATTAGTACACTTGAGGTTGCAGAGGAATTTAATAAATTTTTTTTCCACGATTGGTGAGAAAACTGTTGAAAAAAGTTGCCATAATAGTTCACTTTTGTCGTCAGTTTTTATTGATAATAACGTGTCAGCTAGTTTTGTTTTTGTACCTTTCTCGTCGTTTGAAATATACAATATTATTTTCAAGGAATTAAAGAATTCTAATTCTTCCACATCTGACTGTCCGTCAAGTTCTTTTATAAAAAAGATTGTTTTTAATATATCTGACATTTTGTGCCATATTTTTAATGATAGCGTTATAAAGGGTATTTTTCCAAGCAAATTAAAGGTTGCAGATGTTATTCCATTGTACAAAAAAGGTGCTAAAGACTCTTTAAATAATTATAGTCCTATTTCTTTATTACCAGTGTTTTCAAAAATTTTTGAGAAGGGTATGAAGAAAAGAATTTTGTCTTTTCTTGATCGTGTAAATTTCTTGTCGAACAAACAATTTGGCTTTAGAGCAGGAAAAAGCACTGAAGATGCGCTACTGAATTTCTGTACTGATGTCTATGAGTCTATGAATAAGAAAAAACTCACGGCTACTCTATTTCTCGACATAACTAAAGCTGTCGATACTGTAAACCACGATATTCTTTTACAAAAACTAGTACATTATGGCTTTAGAGGGTTTTTCCTGGATTGGTTAAAATCGTATCTGGCAAACAGACAGCAAAGGGTCAAATTTAAAAACTCTGTTAGCTCAGTAAGCAATATTTCCCTGGGTGTTCCACAAGGGTCAGTTTTGGGCCCCATACTCTTCTTGATCTACATTAATTCGCTGTTTTCACAAAATTTTTACAGTACAATAACGGGTTTCGCAGATGATATGGCCTTCGTTTTTAGCTGTGACTCAATAGATTTGTTGTCAGCTTCTATAAATCGTGACTTACATTTGATTAGATGCTGGTTCTTAAGGCATAGTATGGTTATTAGTGATAAATCGAAACTTCTGTTTTTCAACCTAGTAAGAAACACAATTAATTCTGATAGATTTGTTTTGCATTCGAATTGTTGTTTGAGATATCCTATTAATTATGATGGAGTCTTCAATTGTGCTAATGATGTTGACTGCGCAAATGAGTGCTTCGAGATTGATTATGTAAAATCGTATAAATATCTAGGTGTAATAATCGACAGCAACATGAATTGGCATGAACATGCTTCGAAATTAAAGAACTATTTACTTAATGTAAATAGATGTCTTTATTTGCTAAGTTTTTCGTGTAACTTGGATTTGCTTAAAGGTATTTATTATGGTTTATTTCATTCGAAATTAGAGTACGGACTGTGTTGCTGGGGTGGTACACATAATAATATATTGCAGCCTTTACGTATACTTCAGAAAAAGGCCATTCGAATTATTTGTAAGGTAAACAGGTATCAAAATAGTCTACCGCTATTTCGGAAAAATTTAATTTTGCCACTGAGGTATTTGTATATCTTTAAAATCTTAAAACTATTTTTTATAAGATCAGGGTACTTAAACAATAGATTTTCCCCTATCTACAATTTGCGAGTAAATGCAAGAAATTTGTTAATTGTTCCGCCACATTCACTGCATTTATACTTATTTTCGTTTTTTTCAGTAGCGCCTAGACTATTTAATAAACTTCCAGAAAACATACGTGAAATAAGATCAAAAAATCTTTTCCTCAAGAGAGTAAAAGTTTGGCTTTTTCAATGTCTATGTCTTGTACAAAAAAAAAAAAAAAAAAAAAAAAAAACAAAAAAAAAACAAAAAAAAATTATTATTTATGATGTATTATCTTTTTGCTGTTACTTTACTGTTATGGATAAGTTTTGAGTACATATAAGTTTAGTTCTGGTTCAACACTAGCCATCTTGGCTACTGATTTCAGTACTATTACTTGCATTTCTTTATATTTATGTTAACCTTGTTTGTATATTATTGTGTGAAATGCATTGTACTAAAAATCAATCAATCAATAAACAATCAATAAAAACATGAGAGTTGAGACTAATGCGTTCCTTGGACGTATGCATAGGAGGCGACTTCCTTATGCAGCCAACTTTTTGCAAATGTTGTGCAAAAGTAGTATGATGGAAATTCGAGGACGGCAAGGTTGTTGATATATTAGGGAGAGCAGGTGCTACAGGCGTTGGCGATGGTAGCGAGGCCGGAGATGTTGGCGGACTCACTATGGTTTCCAAAAGCAGTGGCGTTTGCCAGAGCGACGGTGCTGGCAATGAAGTTTGATGCTGTTGTAACTGCGGCTGCTGTTTTTGCTATTTTGGACGCACAATGCCGATACTTGTAGTTGTTGGTTTTTGTAGTTCGGCTCCTGGCAGGATCGCCAGTATTTGGTGCACAACAAACTTTTTAATTTTGATTTATAATTTTTATTTTTTTTAATATATTTTTTATAACTGTTTATTTGAAAATATTTTATTCAACTGAAATTTTCAAATGAAAATTTCTGATTGATACAAATATAAATATTTATACAAATGTTTTTATAATAACAAGTATTTATAACAAAGTGTAAATAAATTAACATAAGAATAATATAAATGTTAAGTTGAGGTAAGTAAGATGTAAATTAATAATCAACAATAGGTAAGTACAATGTAAGTTAAGAATGAACGAGAAGGTAAGTAACATGTAAGTTGAAAATCAATGTAACAGAAGATAAGTAAAATGGAAGTTAGGAATTCAACTAATGTGGTGATGCAACTTAAAGTTATTGAGTCACCACATATTCATAGTTAACGTTATAGTTATAGTAGAATTTGTCGTGACCCAATTCAATGAATTTTTTATGATCGTTTTATGAAATTGTAAAAGTGTAAATTGACCTTCGAACAAAACACATGCTGGTGTTTCCGTTTCAAACATCAATGTATGACGATCAAAATTTTCTGATATATACTGACCATTGCAGACCACCTTACTGCTATATACAAATTTTCATGCGGTTCGGAAAAAAAATGTATATATTCGCCATTTTTAGTACAGTTGCCGAAAATAGCCGTATGAACTAAATTATCAAATTTTAGTCTAATACAACCAAAACCGTTCGAAGTATAACATTTTTGATTAATTCTGGGCGGTAATGGGGGTGTGGCAAAATTTTTTCACTTAAACCATCTCATACTCAAAACAATAGAATGACAGAATTTCAGCTCAATTGAGCTTAAACCTAGTGCGCTTTGCTTTACTCCAAGCTTATCCCCCAAAAAGTGGACTTAACTAAAGTGGGTCATGCCCATTTTTAGTAAGGTTAGCGAAAGTAATCATACAACGTAGATTACCAAATTCTAGTCTCATACGACCAAAATCGTCTGAGATATAGCATTTTTTGCAAAAAGTGGGCATGGAAAGTAGACGTGGCAAATCTAACATAGCATATTGCGATAAAGTTGGAGTAACAAATCGTTTGATACCTATATCGTGTTATTCGGTTCAATGGTTCTTGCGTGATTTGCAAACATCCGTGCAGTGTCACAACGCTTTTATATATTCGTATAGATAGACTAACACAATCTCAAGTGGGGAAAAGCTGGCTGGCAAGGCTGCAAAACATAATTAATGCTAATAACAAAATTCTGGCAACTTCCCTCAAAACATTAACAAAGAAAATTAATTAAAACTGTATGAAAGCAAGAATCTCCCTAAAAGTAAAGCTGGATTCACTGATCACCTTCATGTTTTGAAACTTTTTTTCATATGAAGTTTTCGCTTAGAGAGAAAAATTTCTGCATGCTCTCAACTTGATTAACATTATTTTAAATCACACAAAAACATGCTGAAGGTTATCAGTGAATTCAGCTTAACTACACAACATGTCGTCGTTATATATTTTTTATAAATATTATAACATATTATAACATGTCGTGTTATATTGAGAAAAGCTCTCTCGACAAAAAGAAAAAAGTTTTGTTTGCTGTTATATTGTGCTGCTGGTTGAATATAGGCATCAAATAAAATGCGTGATTTTGCAATAATTAAAGAATACATTTTTCGAAAACCTTGGTAAGCTATAACAATCTATATTATCATAGGAATCAAATAAAAAAAGAATTATCAAAATCGGTTCAGCGGTTACCGAGCTTGTTCTGGATGAAATTTCGTGAAGCTCCTTTTATATAATAGTATAGATAAGTAATAATAGTAAGACCTAGTGCTTGTATATTTTAAATATATTTAAGATTAAAGTTTTTTCTAAATGACCTTGTTATTTATTATGTTGATTGTTCTAACTTTGACCTTAAGCTCAATAAACGATTTTAAACTATCAAACAACTAGAATTTGTATTTAAAATCAAGTATGATTTAAATTATCAAATATTTAGAATTTGTATTTAAATCATATAAAATCTAAATATTTTTACGATTTATTTTTTTAAAAGTTAAAATAATGAACAACGATATTTAAACTTTAAAGGTTTATTGCAAAACTCATAAAATAATTTTTGATTATGTTCAAAATGGTGCTTAATTAGAGCCTTTCGAAGAAAAAGCTTCAGCGCTTTTGTTGATATTTACTCTTCTATTAATCTTAAAAATTAAAACCAAGAATATAATTAATTACTATGAAACCAGCTATGTCCGGGACTAGAAAAAAAAAACAGTGAAAATTGGCAGAATGACGCGCTTTTGATATTGAAGTTCTAAAAACAGGGTTTTTACTGGTTATTCAGTGTAAAATATATGATTTTTTGAAATCTTGATAGCGAAAGTCGCTGATGTGAATAACATATTAAAATTTCAGAGGATTCAGCTGAATAGCTTTTGTTTTCGCTGCAACACATTGCCGAAAAAAGTATTTTTGAGATAAATGAGTGTAAAGAGAGTGAGTATGGATATTTCTGCTGTGCGCTCGATACCTGCTAAAACGGCTGTAGAAGTGGAGATAACGTCAGTATCCATACAAAAATTTAACAGTAAATTTTCAAAAACTATACCTTTGAAAGACTAAAAGAAAAAAGAAGATAAAATTTTAGACAACCGGCGCCTGCCTTAAAAAGGAATATATGATCATTTCAGGGCTCTAATCACGTAACTTTTAAAACGATAGTCGTTCGAACGATACTATCAAGCGATATCATTAAAAGCTTGCTTCATGTAAACCTATCACTATCGTCTCGTCTATCGTTGTTTTCTACAGTTTGGCAGCACTAGAAAACCTAAGTATGTGCCTGTCAAAAGCGACGTTTAATTTTGTTTGTTTGTGATATTTTGTACGTTCTTATTAGATTTTTTCAAATGTAAGTATGGTTAAACCGATTTTTATGCATTTATTAACTTAATTATACTTTATAGGACAGCGACACCAAGGCAAATGGAGATTTTGGTAAATTTCATAGATGAGCATCCTCAGCTGGCCAACAACTACGTTGCCAAATCGGTGCAGGGTCGGCATGCCATTACAACGCTTTGGACGACATTAGCGGACAAGCTTAATGCTAGTGGTCTTCCAAACAAGTCTACAGCAGCTTGGAGGAAGGTAAAAATTTATCATATTCCTTAAATTTGATAATACTATACTAATTACATTTTAGGTGTGGACTGACTGCAAGTACAGGGCAAAAAAAAAGTGCAGTCAAAATTTGATATCTCTGCAAAAGACGGGAGGTGGGCCGTCAGAGGAGGTTCCACTTTCACCAATGGAGGAGAAGGTTGCGTCGTTGGCTTCGCTGCGTAAAGTAGTTGCAGGCAGCTCGTCACAATGCTTTGGAGCTAATAAAATGTCTGCCCCGCAGTATGACGATTTTACTGCACTGGATGCAACAACTTCTGCAGCAGAAACCAATTTTAGGCTCTGCTTTTCAATCAGTGAAAGTGATGACTCCCAGTCGGAGAACACGAGAAAAAGGTAACCAAATTGGTGGTAACTTTTAACAGAATTTGTCAAAGATTTCCTTAAATTTATTTCAGAAATTCAGCTAAATGTACGAAAACCTCCACTCCAAAGCAAAAGCAGCAAATGCAAGAAAATGAAGCGGTTGCCCCCACTCCAAAGCGTCAGCATCAAATTATACAAAATGAAGCAGTTGCTCCCACTCCAAGGCGCAAGCATCAAACCCGTCAAAATGAAGGGGTTGAATTGCTGCAAAAACAGTTTGAAACAGACAAGTCATTTCAAACAAATTTACTAGCTGTTTTAAAAGAGAGAAACCAGCAAGAGTCTTCCTTTCAAGAAAAAGTAATAACGCTTTTGGAAAGGAGAAATGAAATAGCTGAAAAGCAGTTGGAGCTGGAAAAAAGAAAATTGCTCCTTGAATAAAATATACTTTACAAGAGTTTAATTTCTATGGCTTGGAAGGCAGACTCTTGCTGGTTCATCGTAGTTATAACAGCCAATATTTGGATTTGAAAGACATGTCTGTTTCAACCGGCTTGGAAGTCCAAAATTTAATTTTCTTTTATTTTTAAGTTTGTCAATGAAGACTGATACTAATTTTAGTTTTAATAATAATTTTTTTTGTTTTTATTTTATATTGTTTTTTTACTATACTTCTTAAATATACTACTTAATTAATAAAGACTGAATTTAATTAAATAAAAATATTACGAATATATACAAACTAAAATAGAAAAATAGTTGAATTTAATTTAATGGTGAGACTATAAAGGTAGAGATAAAGAAACATAAAAAAAAACAGAGTTGATGAAAGAAGGTTGGCAATCTTCAAACAATGACGATGAAGTGGTTGTTGTTTATCTGGTAGAGGTATTCCGTCTGGGAGTGACATGAAGCGGTAGGTCACATAATCTTTATCTTATATGAGAACTTAATTTGTAAGCAATGCTCTTGAGTTCACGAGCGCGCCAACTCCAAAAAGAAGACTTTTCAAAAAGTCTGAATTGTTTTTTAAGCAGAAAGTAATTCTTTGATTTCGCTTCTTATTCTTTCGGCAAACTGTCTCAAGTGGCTGTTAGTAACGTCGGAAGTTTCGTATGTTTCCAAAAGGCTTTCTTCTGGCCCTATAGGATTATAATTTGCAACTTTGTAGTGAATGCAAATGTTGTGCAAAGCTGCACATGCATTTGCAAAAATTGCAATTTTTTTCGGATCATACCGGCTCTTTCTTTCCTCCAATAAGATTCTCCAGCGGCCTGTAAATTAAAATGTATAAGGAGAGTTTTAGTTTAGTTTTTTTGAAGAGTTTTCATAATTGATTTTATAATTCGATATATATGTAAAAAATTTGTAAAGTGTGGTTTCACAGTAAGTATAAATTAATAATAAATAAATAATTTATTTAAATTCGTTATTTATGTAAGATATAATATAAAACCTTAAGAGGTTGCGTGTTATTAACATTTTACCTTTGTCAACACCAATACATCTTTCAATAATGTTTCGTGTCTTCGCGTGAAGAGAATTAAACTTGATTTTTTTTATATCGGTGGAAGTCCGATATGGTGTAAGCAACCATGGCTCTAATGGGTATCCACTATCACCTAGAAAGCAATTTATATAATTTTTTTATTTCAAAGTTAAATATTTACCTAAGAGCCAATAATTATGTTCTCTTTGGTTAAAGCAATTTTCAAAAAAATGTTTCTCATTACAGTGCCTCCAAACTAAAGAATCATGAGAAGATCCGGCGTATTTGGGATTTATGGCCATTATGCGCATTTCATTATCGCAAATCTGTTGAGTAGTTATAAACAATTATAATAAGTTGAATTTTGTAAGTTGTATTCAAATATACTTACAATCATTGCATTTAAACTGTGTTTACCCTTCCTATTAAAAAATAGTTGTTCATTTTCGCGAGGTCTTTGGAAAAATATGTGAGTTCCATCTATACAGCCGATGACTGAAAAAAAGACATTATAAACTTTTATGGGTATAAATAGTAGAGACTTACCTCCTGGTATGGAATATTTTCTATAAAACCACTGCTTTATCTCCTCTCTCCTACTTTCTCTTGCAATTTCCCATTTGATCCACATTGGGCATATTTTTTCTTCTAGTACCTTCGTGGTATCAGACACAATTCCTGATAGTGTGCTTTGGGCGACAGAGACACCAGAATCATTTCCGGTCAACCATTGATAGCCTCCACCTGCAAGAACTTCTAAAGTTGCGCACAACCTTAAAATTGGCGGAATATGTGTTGACCGACACCCACTTTCGAGGTTAATTGTCTCAAGTACAGACAGAAAGGCCTCCTTTGATAAGCGAAAGCACTGCACAAAGCTTCATTGGGTTTAAAAACAAATAATTATTATTCACACAGGAATTTTTTAATCAAAATACATACTTCTTTGATGGAAGTGCTAAAGGATCTGAGTTATCTCTTAGAGTCCTTCGATGTCGCAACAATTCAATTTTTTCCTCACTCTCATCATCATTTAAAAAAAGAATTAAATTTCGGCCCCGAAACATTTTAATTTTATTTATTTTACACTTTTTAATAACAAAAGAAGCTAAACGATACCAATTTAACTATCGCGCCAAATCTATCGATGAGACGATAGCACTTGACAGCTGTTGCCATACATGAAGTAAGCAAAACGATAGCGCTTAGACGATACTTACAATTTCAGGTTATGTGATGCAAAGGTATCGTCAAAACGATATCATCAAACGATTCTCGTCATACGTGATGAGAGCCCAGGACCAAGAACACTTCCCTGGGGAACTCCAGCATTTATGACTTGTATATTTGAAATCTCCTCTACAATTTAAACATAAAAAATACGAATTAAGGATCATGTAGTAAGGATGAGGAAGAAGTTTCTTAATTTTGTATAATAGGCCTTTATGCCACGCACGATCAAAGGCTTGTTGAATACCTAAGAATATAGATGAGCAGTATCTTTTTGTTTCAATGCCATCGCGCACAGTTTTAATTATTCGATAACATTGTTCGGGAGTGCCATGATTGTGTCTAAACCCGAATTGATATTCTGGTACGATCAAGCGCGTCGGAAGCGAATTTCATCTGGGGGGGCAGTACAAATGGGGGGCAGTACAAATGGTGGTGCAAAAAAGTTTACCAAAATTTTTTCACATGAAACATGAAGAAGAGAGAAAGAAGAGGAAAATATATAATACAAAAATATTATCGTTGTAAAAAAACTGATATTTTGAATAACTTTTCCTTTTAAATTTTTTATGTAGCTAAAAAAGTGGGGGCAATTGCCCCCTTTCCTCCCCGCTTCCGACGCCAATGGGTACGTTGTCAAGAGAATCCATAACTGGTAACATTCTTCGTATAAATATTTTTTTCAAACATTTTTTAGAATATAACCAGTAAACTTTTTGGACGGTATGACGTCAATGCATTTTCAGGCTTGTTGGGTTTGGTAATCATTATTATTTCTGCACATTTCCCAGCGAAGAATTGAATTAAAAATTAATGTAAGCAGCAATACACTCTTTTTCGTGAGAAGTTTGATAGTTTTACCATCAATTTGGTCATAACCAGGTGATTTTAAATAATTTTAATTTCATTAGAAACTTCTTTTGGTCGTATATGCTTTATAGGAAGAGACATTTGGCAAGGAGCATCCAAAAATTCAGTAATTTTTCTGACTTCACAAACACTCGCTAAAGAAAAAGGTTGAACTATATCACAAAGAGGTTCAGAAAAAGATTTGGCTTGGCTTCTGTCACTTCCGTGCCATTCATTGTTTTGGTCTTTAATAATTTTGTTGCTTTCCATAACTGGTGCTCATCATATTTTGTTGGATTGAGATTTTTCACATAATCTTTAAATGCCCGGTTTTTTACGTCAGCAGGATATTCTTTTAGATCTTTGGTGGCTTTGTTTAAGTTTCGCTTATCGTTGAGATTTTGACTGGCGTGCCAGATTTTTCGGAGTTTTTTGTTTCTAAGCATTCCTGCAACTTCATTTGACAGTTTCACTAAGTGGAAACTTTTTTGGTTTTTATCCGGCTTAGGCAAAAATACAGCTTCGTAAATGACATTAGTAAAGTTTTGCACAACAGTGTCTAATTCGATTTTATGGATACGTTTAAATTTATATTTTTGTTTATATAGTATTGAAAAGATTTGATGTCAGTTTGTGGAATTATTATTTTATATTTGTTTTGAGTAATATTTGGAAAAGTAATGTAGTCAATAATGATTGGGGAATGGTCAGAGCTCAAATCATCCGAGTGAAAAGCGTTAAGTATAGGCTGTGGTATACCAGAATAAACTGCGAAATCCATTAGATCTGGAATCTTCCTTGGATCTCTTGGCCAGTTCGTTGGATTTCCTGTAGATAATACTGAGTATTTCTTGCTGTTGATACATTCATAGAGCGCTCTACCCTTTGGATTGATTAATCTAGTGCACCACCAAGGGTGTTTGGCTTGTAGTCTCCACCAGCAATAAATTTAGCACCTAGACCTTGAAAGAAATTTGGAAAGTCGACACACTTAAGGCTATATCTCGGAGTACAGTAAATCGCACTGAGAACTATTGGAGCGTTTATTTGAATGCATGACGCTTCGATTAATTTAGTTTGAAAGCCATTCAATTCTTTGTACTTTTTTTTAGATTTTATTAGTATCGCAGCATCATCATGAGCCTTATTATCAGGACGAATAGTAGAAATGAGATCTTTTTTTGAGGCTCTATTTTTACTATTGCATTGTTTATGCTAGTGATATTATAAACGTCTTTGTTGTTATTGTTTGGTTCTAAGTCAACAAAAAACATTGACAGAGGAGCTTTAATTATTCTGCTACGAATATTGCTAACTTGCCTAACTTTGTGACCATGACTTTCAATTTCTTCTTTTATCTCTTCTGTCGAAGTTGTATGATGATGATTTTTCGCCACAATTCTGTACGCTCTTTCATGCTTTAGTTGATATGTGTGAAAAAGTTGTCATAAAGTACGGTATGAGTCTATATTTTAATAGATACTCAAAGTTAACCATCATGAAGAGCCTTATAGTAAAAATCAGTTTAGGGAATGACTTCATTAAAGTCATCAGACATTTTTTTAACATAAGAAACATTTGGCAAAAATATTGGTGGTGGTTTGTTGCCGGATAACTCTGGATTTGTTGTTTGTTCATCAGTGAAATTACTCAATAATGCATACCTGTTGTTGCTTTCAGTAATTTTAATAGTTGTAATAAAAGATGCAATATCACTGCAAGAAGTTTAAGAAGTAGTCTCGAGCACACGCTTGGTTAACATTCGAAAGAAGACTGAGATGTGGCAAATATAAACTCAACAGTTCGGTCTGCAATTAATGTTTTTATAAAAGAGTTGCTTGAAACGTCATCATCCTCTTCCAATAATGAAGATCGAATGATTTTTTATTAATATAATGAAAGAAGGAATATATTATTTAATTCTTTAATTCACGTTTCTTCGTAAGATATTCCCGAAATTGTTCGCATTTGTTGTTTCGCAATTTAATTTATTTCTTAAAAGTAAACAACACAACATCATTGAAAAAATTATGCATTTTTCTGATCTTTTCTCGACTTATAACAGTTAAAAAATTTTGGAGTTCAGGCTAAAATTTAAAAAATTCTGCACTCTCAGAGGGTAGCATTGCTAAAAAGATAACTACATCCAGAAGTACTGTAGACAGAGAAGCCTGTGTTGTACTTACTGAGGTTTGTAAACCCTAAGCAGCTGCCGAAGGCCTCCTATAAATACACTTAGTTCTTTTTATTAAATTAGGAAAAACCGCGATTTTAAATAAAACTATTAAGGAATTATCTTCGACTGGGCCGAAGTTAAAATACCCCCACGGCCGAATAAGAGTATATATAAAGTCTTAAACAAACTGTAAAATATATTTAAAGAGATTTTCCCGTTTTAGTTAAGTCACTTTGTATGGGAGGTAGGCGTGTTTTTCATCCGATTTTTACAAATTTAATACTCAAAATAAATAGTCAATATTTAAGACACTGCGAAATTTGAAGTCAATAAATTGGTTTTTGTAGAATTTTAAGAGATTTTCCCGTTTTGGCTAAGTCACTTTGTATGGGAGGTAGGTGTGGTTTTCATCTGATTTTTACAAATTTAATACTCAAAATAAATATTAAATATTTAAGACACTATGCGAAATTTGAAGTCATTAAATCGATTTTTGTGGAATTTAATTAAGTCGTTGCTTATTTTTTCACATTTGTTTGATTAATTGCATGAACAGCTTATTTTGACAACTACCCATCGCCGCTCGTGAGAAAAAACCCAGTCTACGCTACTGCCTTGTCAGTAATTGTGCCATGGCACGAACGAACGAAGAATTTGTTGTTCGCTCTGATCTGCCGGCGATCGAACATTTTGGGTTAATCCGGTGTTTCTTTGTGAAAAGAATAGTAGATTTGTAGAAATGGTAGTTAATACCGTAGAAAAAAACAAGAAAAGGAACAAAATAAATTTAAAACTTAAGACAAAAAAACACGGTTTACATCTCAGTCATTGAATTTAAGTGTTTCCACTGCACGAACGAACAAAATGGCGACATACCAATGTTGGCCACTTGTGTTCCTGCAGTGGAAAAGGTTGGAGCGAACGAAAAATTCATCGCTATGTTTTGTTCGCGATGAACTCTTCGGTCGCTCAGACAGTGGAAACGCATGGTAAGGTAGTTGAAGGTCTTGGCAAGTACATAAATTTCGAATACAAACATTTTCACAAACTTGGTTATATTTCGTTTAGCTTTCAATTTGCCATCAGCCGTTTTTGACAAGGCTAGTGTTCATTTTTGTGAGAGAGTTGAAAAAACCGCTTCCACCTGAATAATTACACCTTGGTTTGGCCTATATTGGTGTCTGTAGGAACTCAACTCTAATAAGTTGGAATTTATACCATTGTACTTCTAAAATGAACACGTAGTCTATGCAACTTTCATGCTGGTAAGGTGCATGTCACACTTAGCGGACACGGACAAATTTGTTGTTGTTTTCACGGGTAAAAGAAGCTCACTCAATTTCCAGTTTTTTATTTTACCCGCGAAACCAACAACAAATTTGTCCGTGTCTGCTAAGTGTGACATGTGCCTTAGTGATGACACAAGCGGTACGATTATACCTTTTTATGTACACTTTTACTATCGCCATTACGAAAGTACGCCTTTTTTTCAAAAGATACATATTTTAATTTGAACTTTTTCTTTTTCTATAAAGTTTGTTTCTAAATAAATTATGTATAAACCAGCTTTACTTAACTTTACGTTCAGAGTGCAGGAGTCCTTAACTATAAAGTGCTACCAATTAAAAATCGTTAATTTCTATCTACTTGTTTATGACTGCTTCCCAAGTAACAATATTAGCCATATATTCATTCTTGCAGAGCTTATAGTGCTATCTTATATAGCAGCAAGCTTCAACTATAGCTTTAGTCGCGCTACTAAAGCTCTTGCAGAGAATATATAAGGCTACTTTCTTGAGTTTAAAAGCACTATTTTTACTTCATACGAGGAGTAGAAGCAGCTGTAAACTTTTAAAAGAGTCCCTGTCAAACCCAAATAAGAGCTCTTGCAAAGCTCTTTTATTATTCGTTTAAGTATGTATGGGTTAAAAATAAACTCAATAAATATATAAAATTTGACAAGTGTTTGTGATGATAAGAATGACAAATAAATTAAAGAAATAATAAAGTGATTATTATATCAGACTCATGTTCGTGTATTCGTTATATGCTGCGAATTTCGTTGCGCTTTTGAATTTATCGGAAACGTGAATGTAGTACTTCGAAAAACTACAACGGGCTTAACAAATAACTAAAATTAAGAAGTGTTAATTATTTAAAAATAGTTGGAAAATTTTTAACATTCTTTAAGATCAACTAAAAATGATTTAAGTACTTTATTCTTAAATATATGTATCATAGAAATCATCAATTTCGTTTTAAATGTTATTGTAAACACTAATATTTAGCTTGCTTCAACTCCGAAGATTTTCTATTTTTTATAAGATCGCCATTTTTTTCAAAGAAGCTCTCTATCAGATTTTTTAGTCACTTGTTATTCCCAAAAAATTTATTGCATTAATTTACAGTATTTTATATCTATTCGCTTTAAAAATGCAAACCAAAATACACATTAAAGCAAATATTATACTCAATCTACGAGTTTTAAAACTGCTGTATAGTAATTTTTATTACTCTAAAAGATCCTTTACAGAGCAAGTAGTAAATTTTAGAGTTCTGCTCTTTTGCAGATTTGATAAAATCCTTTACAGAGCTGTATAAAGTATTAAAGCTCAAAATGGTAAAAAAATCATATTTAGAGCATTTTCTTTAAAATTAAAAGCAACTAGCAGCAAACAAAGCTGCGGTAAAGCTTTAACCGCATATTATACACCTATAGAACACTTTTAGGACTCACTCGCACCTAGTTGCTCCAACAATGTTACTTGGGTTGTCTCTGGCTGTTTGTCTTAAGCTTCCCGCCTTCAGCTTTTCGTAACTTTTTTAAGAGTTTTTTTTTTGTTGATTATTTTTTTTGTTATTAATTTTTGTTAATAACAATCAGCTTGGAGGGGATTAAATTTGGAGGGGAAAAGTCAAAGTTTAAAGTTAGTTCTATTAGAAAATGCTTCACGATTTGCAGTATGCACACAACTGGCATTTTTTAAGCATCCAAATTGCAGCGTCAATGTCTTTGATGCGAATGATGAGTTTCGCTTGATAGAAAAATTATATTTTTAAATGTTTAACGTTTGCAGTGCTGTAAAATTTACATTTCTGAACATTCTCTGTGTGCTGCAAAAGCAGTTTGCTCATCTTGATGCATTGCATTTCCGAAGAGACATGTTATTATACATTTACTCTTAGTAAAAATTTAACAATTATTTTTTAGTAAGATTTTGGTTAAAAAAGTACTTTTTAGTCAAAAAGTACATTTTTCTTAATCAAAAAGGTATACTTTAAAATTCTTTCTGGCATCACTAATGCTTGTCCTTTATTATTACAAACTTTAATATTTTGTTGATTTCTTATCTATAAAACAAATATTCATGACATTAAATGGACAAAGAAGAAAATAATTCTACTTCAGATGGAGATGTTTCAGAACCGTGTCCGAAAAAAATCAAGTCAGAATGGTGCAAAAGCTATTCCAACAAAGCTATGCAGATGATGTGTAGAATGGGTTATGAGTCTGATAAGGGACTTGGTAAGAAGGGTCAAGGTCGGTTAGAACCGGTTGAAGCGTTTCAACAGGAGGGCAGGCGAGGATTCGGCTTAAAATTTAAAACGCTTGATTCTTCACTTGAATGGAATCCAGATTCCGAAGATATATTAATTCCAGAATCCATATCTTGGTTACGATGTAACTCTGCCTTACATACCCTCGAGGAAATGCGAAATTGGATTGTCTCTGGGCCAAAACAAACTTCTTTAGAAGAAGAGTCCTTGTTTTGTGATCCACAAATATTGAAAGGTGTTCTTGATTCAAAATCGGTTTTTGATGAATTGAACAGCAGCGATCTAAGGAAAGCTCGGTCAAGATCTAATCCTTTTGAGACTATTCGATGCTCAATATTTCAAAACAGAGCTGCTGTTAAAATGGCAAATATAGATTCTTTGTGTAAATTTATGTTTACCTACCCACTTGATATATCTGGAAAACCAATTGCGTCCGACAAAGAACTGTTATATTTTGCAGATATATGTGCAGGTATCTACTGTTAACAAATTGGAGGAAGTGTAAAATATATATAATAAAATCCTTACTCCTAGGTCCTGGCGGTTTTACAGAATATATTCTGTATCGAAAAGCATGGGAAGCGAAAGGGTTTGGATTTACGTTGCGTGGCGCAAATGATTTCAAATTGGAAAAATTTTTTGCGGCGTCTCCCGAATCATTTGATCCGTTTTATGGATGTAAAGGCGATGGAAATATATATGACGAATCTAATCAAAGATCTTTTCAAGAATATATATTTAAACACTGTGAACTTGGTGTACATTTCGTAATGGCGGATGGTGGCTTTTCTGTTGAAGGGCAGGAAGATATTCAAGAAATATTGTCGAAGCAGTTGTATTTGTGCCAATGCCTGACTGCTCTGTCTATTTTACGACTTGATGGTCATTTTGTTTGCAAATTATTTGACACATTTACTCTATTCAGTGTTGGACTTATTTACTTGATGTTTACTTGCTTTAATGAAATTTCTATTTGTAAACCAAACTCAAGCAGGCCTGCAAATTCCGAACGTTATTTAATATGTAAAGGTAAAAAACCAAATGACGACGTTTATAAATATTTAAATGAGATCAATATACAAATTAATAAAAATGCAAGCGATCATGATGTCTTGGAAATAGTTAGTTATAGTGTGTTATCACATAACGAATCATTTCTAAAATACGTTATAGAATCTAACAACAGAATTGGAACAAATCAAATAGTTGGTTTAAAAAAAATTGCAGCATTTTGCCAAAATCCTCTTCTTAAGGAGACGCGACAAGCAATGATTCGAAAACAATGTTTAAATCTATGGAATTTACCCGATAAATTAAGACAAGCTCCTGAAATTAAATCAACTGAAAAGCTTCTTGAAGAAATTTTAGATAGTTGGTACCTATCCAAATCATTTTTAAGCGAGACGCCTGTTGAGTTAACATCATGCGAACTGCTTCGTAAGTACGTTCATAGTATTCATGATTGGTATTTTATTCCTATTGGTCGAGGAGAAACTAGCATTAACATATGCAGTATATTTTTATGTCGATCCAGAGGAAGTCTTTTTAGATATACCGAAAATAATAGATGGGAACTTGTTGATCTCATTTTTGAAATATCTCCAAAATCATTATTTTATGGCGAAATTGTCTATGAATACTGTGGAGAGGGTCGTACTCAAACTCGTATAAGTAGTTTGCACATAATTGATGCTGTTATGCTTGGAGGGAAAGACATTCGGAGAATGCGTTTTGTGGATCGTATTAATATGTGCGAAAAATTTGCAAGAAGTATTAATAAACCTCATAATGAAGGAAATGTGAACAAAATTTCGCCAATAAGATGTAAGCCACTTTATTCTCTTAAAGATATTGAAACCTTCTTCAATAGCATGACTCAATATAATTTGAAGGATAATTCTTCGCGACTTGGATTTCCCATAGATTGTGATTCAATAAAGAAAAAATTTTTTGTTCCCGGAGGAATACTTCTATTCTGTGAAATCAGTCATAACTTTTGTTCCGAAATATCAAAGTCGACCAATTCGTTATATTATTTCGACGTAACAAATAAGTGCTCCTACTATTTAAAGGATATGCCAGCTGAAGTTAAGAGTATTTTATTTGCCTCATTTCGTAACAGTTTTTCTCGCAGGTTATTGTGGAAATGGACAAATACCATGCAAGTTGAGCAACAATGTATCCAAAAAGAAGAAGGTATATTATATCGAGATGAGTTCTACAGATTTATATATAATAAACAATTTATTTTAAATAAATAAGTATTTCCATTCTGGTTTTATTCTCTCGCACGTTGAAAATTTCTTAGTGGCCAACATGTTATGGAAACACTACTTTTAATGAAAGTCGGCCCAGCCAATCCAGAGATTAACTGTTGGCCGTGCAAAATAAGTAAACTTTTATAACATAAGCATAAACTAAAGTAAGCAAAAAGAACAGCAATAAAAGTATGAAAGGGAGAAAAACTGAGAAACTGACACTGAAATCTCATCGGCTCTGTGGTGCAGTGCGCTAAAATGCGCTGGAACGGCGACCACGCCCCAGTAGCGTAACTTTATTTTGTGCGCCCGCCCGCAGGGTTCTAAAAGCGCCCTGCTATTTACTTATAGAGAAAAACTATGTTATTAGTATGTCACTAAAAGTGTCGGAGAAAACAAGAAAACTCTTGACAAAAAACAAGAGAACAAGAAGAGACTTTTTTTAATTCAATAGTCGTCATTTATTACAACAGTTATATTTTAAAAATATCTTATTTTGTTAATAAATTTATATATTATTTTAATAGAATTTTTTGAAAAAAGCAATAACGTAAGAAATAGCTGAGTTTTTTCCAATATCCAAATCTGGATTTGGATTTTGATTTGCTGGTCATGAAAAGTATTTGACAACTAGATGGCGTTGAATTCAAACATGAGAATGCCAACAATGCTTTTTCCGATCATTTACTTCATGATACGCCAACTGGATTTGATGTTTCAAACTACAATACATAGCAGGATTTTATTTGTATGTAAATCGGATTTGGAATGTTGGAAAAAATGCGGCTAACATCAAAGATAATAACATTTATAATAAATATTAAGATTTTATCACAAAGTAGGTAAAAAGAAAACATATATCAATTATTAAAAAAAGTTAAACAAACTTAAAGTCTGAACAAACTTTTGCCTCCCATACAAACGAAAACCATTTTTGCCTGAAACTTCATTAAGTCTTGTCTCAAAACAACGAATTCTCTACATCAATTTTTTTGTGATTATAAATAAATGGACATTTTTATAGGCGAATTTCACGGCTGTTTATTATATTTTTGTAACTCAGCCTTGGAAATTTGCAAGCTTTTTTTAATTACAGCCAGGAAATTTTAAAAATTAAGTTATTTTGCGTTTGTAGATAAGTCGAAATTTTGAAAACTAATCAGCTGCCATACATCAAATATATCTCATATTTTAACTAAACAGGTCACCATAAAAAATGTATATTTTCCATATTAACAAGAATTTTTTTTTTGGATTTAGTGGAACGAAGTTCGAATGATATTTTGTGAACAGACGAATTTATAGTTAATCTTTCTCAAAATTATTTTTTAAACACTTTTATAAATTGATTATTTTTTAAAAT
This sequence comes from Dichetophora obliterata, assembly GCA_963920525.1. NCBI lineage: Eukaryota > Metazoa > Arthropoda > Insecta > Diptera > Sciomyzidae > Dichetophora > Dichetophora obliterata. The sequence continues at coordinate 162,197,391 of OY986439.1, read as the reverse complement.
TTGAATTCCTCTTTTAGTGTTTACTTTTATGATAAACTTAAGATCATATGTTCAAAATGTAAATAAAAACAGTAATGTTGCCAGACAAAAAAAATTTTAAACTTTATTTTTAAATATAAAAAACATAAAATGTGAATAACAAGACAGTTGTATTTTTCAAAAAGGCAACTTTAACGGCTTGTCGTAACGAAAAGGTTGCTACTACTGAAAAAATTCATTTTAATTTTTTTCACCCAAGATATTGTCTTTCAATAGACATACAAATTTTGGAAAATTTCAAACATCGATATATTAGATTTTTGGCCGCTTATTTTACACTGTGAGTCGTTCTCCACTTCATTTATAATTTTCATCAAGGAACTTGAGGGCGCCCCTGCCTTAGTTGCGCCCGCCCGCAATGCGGGCTCTGCGGGCCCGCTTTTTACGCTACTGCCACGCCCTATTCCCGGTGTCAGGAAATCACAACGATTTCTGATGAAGCCTGTAGCAGGGCCGAAATTGCAATAAAATCAGCTAGTGATGTTTTCCTTTTCATATTGAAAATTTTCACGATGTATGTCTGATGGCCAAAACACAAGTTTTCCAGACAATATTTGTTTATTGAAAGCTCTTAAAACCTATGACATGTGATCCCTAGGGTTATTGAAATGAAATGTTGTTAAAAATATTATGCAGCCCAATTCTGAATGTTTTTTCCAGGGGAATCGGAATAAGGAGTTTTAATTTTTAAGATAGCAGATAAGGATATCACATAATTTTTTTTTTACTTATGACTATTGACGATTGATGAACGAATTGGTATAAAAAAATTTCCAAAATGCTTTTGAACTTTATCTTAAAAACGAAAACCAAAAATGTTAAATAGGACCTTTTGAACAGACAAAACTCCCTTTTCCGATTCCCCGGGAAAAATCATCCAGAATTGGGCTGATAATGTTTAATATAATTTCAGAAATATTAAAATAATAAATTTAATTAAAGGTAATTTTAGAAATATCAAAATAATAAAATGATGTAAAGGTAATTATTGTGAAAATGTTTCAAGGATCTCTGCTTATTCTAATTGTTACTGTAATTTAATAAATTCAACGAAATTTAAGCACAAGATAGTAACATTCAAGGCACTTATTATTTTTAAACTAAAATTTGGTTTCGCCTTTGAATATGGACGATGTTGCCTGTCGCGAAGCTTGGGACCGTTGATGCTGTTGCAAGTCGTCACGATTCAGATCAGGCGAGTATCGTTGAATCGATGGCTTGGAAACTGGGTGAGAATTCGACAACGCCCAGCAGGTAGGACGAGGTATTCGCTGCTTTCACAGCAGGGCGAGAAGGATCCAAGTTGATTCTCGCCAGCGAATGGAAGCTGTCGTGCGGTCCAGGTTTTGAGTCGCTCACCACCGATGCGAAGGGATTTCTAGGATAGGATCCCAGTGGATGACTGGAAATGAGGCGAGAGTTCGACAACACCTCTGAAATGGATTACTGATGATGCGCGAGAATTCGACAACACTCACCATCAGCATCAAGCGGAAAGGATGGACTGTGCCTTACGGCTGGGGTGCCTTACGGCTGGTATGCCTTACGGCTGGTGTGCTTTACGCACGAAAAGGTAAATTAGGAGAGGATTGAGGCGAGAATTCGACAACATCTCCTCGGTTCCAAGGCCGATGATGCGTGAGAGTTCGGCAACACTCACTACCGGCACGGAAAAGGAAGGATATAAAGGAGGATAGCAGGATGTCCACGTTGGTTCGTTTTCTCTGATTTTCACGGATCGCCCTGCCCTAGCGTGCGCGGTTCGATTTGAAAATTCTCGTGGCTACAACGTGCAGTTACACCATAAATATTTAAGCTATTAAGTGCAGGGGTTCCTTAAAACGGGCGTAGTTAAATAACTACCTAATATGTCCGTAAAAATAAAATAATAATTGAAAATATACAAATACAAATGAACTCAACAGTGATAATGTCTAATCTGGGTATCTGGTGGACTGTAGCTGACGTACGGCGGTCCTTGGGTGGACCGTGCTGTTGCGATGGCGAAATTAACATCTCTGCCAACGTTTCTTACCGACTTCTCTGCTCACGTCTCTGCTCACGTCTCTTTCTACTTCTCTGTCGGCCTCTACCCGCTTCTCTGCCGACGTTTCTTACTGACTTCTCTGCCGGGCCTCTGCTGTCGTCCTTTACCGACTCTTCCGTCGATTCCGCTGCTGTCATTGGTGGCGACTGCGCTGCTTCTGGTCCGCTGGTCCAGACAGTGGCAGCGTTTGGTCGCTTCTTCTGGCAACTTTCGACGTTTGGCGATGCTACTCCGTCGCTTCCGAATCTCTTAGGTTGAACTCTGCTGACGTTCACTCGTTTTAGATGCGTTTATTTGGTTCGATCCGCCAGTGTCTCGTCTTCAGGTAGCATTTTTCTCTCTGGTGATTGCTTGTGTGTATGTCAATATTTCCTATCCGTATCTCTGGTTTGACTTGTATACATTCTTTGTTGTTGCCGCCACGCCACTATTCCGTTCTTTGGTCATGGTGACGACAACTAATGTATGCAATGACTAGCGCGTGCCAAGGTCCCGTTCTCCCGTTCTCGTGACCATGAAAAGAAATAGCATAGACAATTATATTATTGACTGACTAACTTAAAGAATCACCCAGTAGGGAAAAAGACTACCTATTACTGCCAACCTTAGTAAATAAGGCTATAAATATATTTTAGTTAATTTGAGATAGTCTATTTAATATTCTTTTATATTAATACAATTAAATATTATAATGATAACCCTATTGTAATTTCAGCTTAAGAACTACATTAATTGATTTCATTATTTAGTTAAGTGACTGATTAATTTATGCCACTTAACTACTCTTCAATCATTGTCATCGGCATGACAAGCTTATGCAGAAAATCCATAGTGTTTTACGTAGACACCTGCCGTTTAGGCTTCATTCTACGTTGCTCCATAGCATGGGACCGAAATATTGCGTCGGCCAACGCCCCTTTGAGAGTTCAAAGGTACCAAATTAGCTAAATGTTATGATGACATGTCGCAACCCTTGGTAGGGGTGGAGGCCTATCCAACCTCTTCCGCACTCTGGGGTACGGCACCCGGTTTGAGAATGCAAACCTACACCGAGCTGAGTAGATCTACCCGCGATATAGGTGATAAACACACAGCCACCACGAATCTCCCCGAAGGGCCGACCCAATCAGTCAACCTGGCGCATGCCAAGGGGCTACCGACTGCCCGTGGTACCAACTTTCAAGTCTTTGGTCGGACCTCGTAGCATACTACTACCAGTTTTAGCTCATCACAGCTCCGGACTGGTTACCAATCAAACATAAAGGGACAAATCAACAAGAAGTGAACAGCCACATTCACACACCATTCAATTTGGACCAACACATTCACACAGCAGAACGAAAAAACGAATACATCAAACTCAAAAACGCCTGGCACGCCGCCTCTCAAACACCTGACATGCATACTGATCCAACCTAGAAACTTGCTCACTAGAAGCGAGTGCGTTTGCTAGGTCGAAATCCCCATTCTCACGTATCACACCCATTGCACGCAAATCACGAATGTCTTCATAAAAAGAACTCTAACGAAGAACATGCAACCAGTCCTCATAGACTGCCCCACAATCACACTCCGCAGTCACACTCAAGTTTCTCTCATGCAAGAAAGCATTGAGAGAACCATGCCCAGTCAAAAGGAAACCCAGACTCAAGCTAAAGCAAAAGTCAGGGCGACCATTCACAAACATAACATCACGTATAAATTTATACGTGACCCTTCCATTCAAAGATTCATCCCATCTAGATTGCCATCTAGACCTCACACACTCATTCAGCAAAGCCTTCCACTCACCCTCATTCATACACCTTACATCAGAGTGCGAAACCAATTCAAACAATAAGGAGGGCACATCTTTCCCGATCCCATAAGCAACACAGAGCTGCATTACTACAAGGTCAAGAGGAGGTACCCCCAACAACACTTGTAAGGCATCCGTAGATACCGTACGACACACAGGCATACACCCAATCATTATGGCTCTCTGACAAGAGAGTATCTTACGATATCCCACAGCAGACCTGACCACGTGACCCCATACAGGAGCACCAAAAGTTGCGCAAGCAACAAATAAGCCCCCATACATAAGCCGCACAGCTCGCCTACTGAGGCCCCATTCACTCCTAAGCAGACGACGCACACACCCCACGACCGACAATAATCGGCCCTTCAATGTCACCAGATGGGCAACAAAGTTCATACGTTCAGACATAGTTATCCCCAAATACTTGACTTCAGTCGCATATCTGAGGCTAACCCCATTCGCTCTTACACATGGATTTCGACGCAACGATAACCTGCCTTTCAGCAGCATCGTCACAGTCTTGTCCATGGCCACACTCACACCAACACCCCTCCTCCAATCGCACACCATGCCCATGGCCGCACTTGCCCTAGCCTCCAGCTCAGCACGAGACCGGCCTTCAACCAAGACAAGGAGGTCATCAGCATACGCACAACATTCATACAGTTGACGAAGCCGCCTTAGCAATGGATCCATCATGAGGTTCCAAATGAATGGACCACAGATAGACCCCTGCGGACAGCCCCGAACAACATCCATCCACACACATTGGTTTATACCAACAACACATGCACGCCTGCCAGAAAAATAACTCCTCCAGAGCTTAATTTCCTGGCACCCAATCACACTCAACCTATCTAAAACCTTCTCCCAGCATAGATAGTCGAAAGCCCCTTTGAAGTCAATAAATAACCCCAAGACATACTTGGAGCTTCTTACCGCAAAAACATTCTTTACAAACATCCACGCATCAATCACACTTTTGCCCTTACGAAAACCAAATTGATTTTCGCAAAGGCTTGCATTCACACAATCAAGAAGTCGTTCCACCATAACCCTTTCCAGCACTTTTCCAAGCACTGGAAGTAAGCTAATACCCCGATAGGAGCGAGGATTGCTCCTTAACCTATCAGGCGACTTCAAGAGCACAATCACTCTTGCTTCCTTCCACACAGTGGGGAAGTAAGCCTCAGACACACACTTTGCATACATAGCCTCGAGATACTCAGGAATAACCTTCCAGATGGCTTTACCCATCTCTCCAGTCATACCATCCATACCAGGAGACTTCCGACTTCGCAAAAGACTGATACCATACTCAATCTCGCCCTCTCTCAAAGACGGAGGATCCAACTCTTCTCTGGATTGAGAAGAGATTTCACCTTCCGATCTCGGAAAGAATGAGCTCAACAAAGCATGGACACAATCACCCCATTCAGACAGAATGGTATCGCCAAGACGAATACAATTCACATCTGTAGATCTGCCCCGCCCACGACATATTTTATATGCCATGCACCATGGGTCATCTCTACAGCGGTACACAAAGTCTCTCCATTCTTACTCTTTCACACTTACAAGCATATGCTTGTACTCACTCAAACATTCCCTATATCGCTGTCTATGCTGGAGCACTACAGGATCCCCAACCACTCTAGCCCTTTGGAATCTCTTCCTCAGACGTCTGTGTAGCCTCCTTTTTACCCCCAACTCCCTCGTCCACCACTTCACTCTGCCACGATTTGCCACTTGACACCTCGTAAGCAAAGCGTCGTTGGCACCCTCAACCCAATCACACAACAGAGCAATTTGCTCATCCACATTCATACATCTAAAGTGTTCAATTGGAACGCTCATGGCCATTTCATAAAGAAATACACCATAAACATCCCAATTGACACCACGTGTGCGCCATCGCTTCACATTCACCCGATCACGCAACACTCGCTCGTAAGTAAGCACAACCTTAATAAGGTTATGATCACTCACACCACATCCACCTCGCACTCTCCATTCAAACTCAAACATACCGAAGGCTAAGCTGTTACCGATTGTAACATCGATATCACTCACCCCTCTTGGCCCATCGAACGTATACCACTGGCTTGGCTCATTCAACACACACAAGCACCTACTCAAACACCATTCACTCAGCATCTCACCCCTAATGTGGTTCTGGTAACCAGACGCATGTCTGGGTGCCTTACTGAACCACATAGGATATGATGCATTCGCATCCAAACCCAGGACCAGTGGCTTGCTACTCGCAAGTAATAGCAAGGAGTCTATATACGCAAGATATGGCTCAAGAGGATCACCGAACTTGCAATACAAGCTCGCCAGATACACACTTCCAAACACACCATCCACACACACACACACACCCCACTCACTCACACTCACAATCATGCATTCAACGTCAATGTCATTAACAATCACAGCAGAATTGCACCTCGTATCAGGAAATACCCTCAAAGTAGAAGGTAAGCCCCGTAAACAACCATTGGCTGAGTACGGCTCCTGAACAGGAGTAAAGCTGATGCGACCATCAAGCATCAATGCACCCAAATCACACATAGCAGCATATGCACCCTGACAGTTGAGCTGAAGTATTCTCACACTCATTCTAGTGTCTTGCTCTCGCCCTAGCCAGTACCGCACAATGCAGAGGGCACGCCTCCGTCAGCATGCGATGCGCAGAAGGTAAACCCTTCAACAACCCTAAACAACAAGAGCAAATCACTTCCTTCACTCTACACTCACTCACCCAATGGTCCAAACTCATACAACGATAACATCCCAGGTGCTGCGTGTAAGCCCGCACAAAAAATGAGAACCACTTAATATAGCAACGGCCGACGTCAAGAAGGGATTCCATGGCAGTGCCACAATCCTCCAGTATGACTGCCGAAACTCCATTATCTCCCACTTTACATGGAGGACTGACCAGCTTAACACCCTTACGGAACTCATCCTCAGTCATCTTGTCCTTGAGATTCATCTCATATAAATCACCCATGAACTCGTCAAGGGTAATTTGGGAGTGAACCCCCTGGACCACAACACGCTTATTCAGCCTTTTGTTGACCATTACGTCCAGACCGACTTCCGCGAACTTAACGTTCTTAGAAATACGGTCACGCTCCGCAATTGAAGGGGTACGAATAAGTGCCCCACCACCACGAATCGGCTTGACTTCATGGACCCGCACACCAAGTGTAGGACCAACCTTGTCAACGACGTCCTTGACCACCTCCTGAGGCGTAGCCTTGCCTTTGCTCTTCACAACCAGCGACCATGTTTCCACAACAGGCCTAGCCGGTGCAATCGGCACAGAGACAGGTACAGCAACTGCAGCAGGAGCCGCAGATGCCTTAACCCCCTTAACCCCCAATGCAGGAAAGCCTGCCAAAGGCAAATCACTCACTCTCGTTTGGGTTACATCCAAACGCCCCTTCAACCACTCGTTCTCAGCAATCAGGGACATCAGTATGATTTCATACTCCCCGGCAGTATCAATAATACTCCGGGCCAGATTGCCCTCCATGTTTGCCTCAAACACCGTCTTTACCAATTCACTGGTAACACCCTTCAACAAGACAAGAGGTGAATCCTCCCGCCCTGCAGTTACCCCAGGAGCAGACCTCCCAGACACCGCACCGCCAGTCAAGGGCACCTCGGTCAGCCGTCCTTTGGAGTCACCTGACAAGCGACCACCAGTCAACGACGCACTCGATGCGACCACCCCTTTACCGGGGCGGACCACCTCAACCACACCGCCAGACAATGGCACCCCGGTTGACCTCCCTCCAGACCCAACTGCGCCAGCCAAATTAAAATCAGACGCTGGTTTTCCCAACAGGGCATCACCTGTCACCGACACACCCCCCGGCAAGAACGCGTCAGACAAACCGTCCGACGAGGACCCACCAGCCAGTGCCCCGCCAGACAAAAGCGAGCCTGCGGTCAACCCTCCGGAATTCCACCCCCTAGGCTTAGCCCCCTCCGATTTACCCCCAGAAAACGGCACACTGCCCAGCAAGATCCCCTCCGTCATTCCGGTCGTATCGTCCGAGTACGACTCCCCCAAAGGCCCCACTGGCAAGGTAGCCCCCTTCAATCCCCCAGTTGGCTTCAACCCTTTCGGGTTTCCACCATCCGGACGATCTTTAGGGACGTCCCCAACTCCAGAAGAGCTCTTCAGCAAAGCCTCACCCTTCCCCTTACCAACGATAGCCGCTGCCTTCTTTTTCTTTCGAACGGACGGATTCCCCCCACACTTATCAACAACCGGACAATTCGCACCCGATTCACCTCCAGCCTTCAACTCGGCAGAAGAAATGGATTTTATAATCCCATACTTCCCCTCACACCTAATCCTATCAATCGAAGTCTCCGAATTCGCCTCCCTCGAGACCTCACCCAATCCCTTCTTCCTCGACCTCTTCAGTCTCTTCAGCCTACCATCAGGAGGCGACGCATCGCACCCTGACGTGTCACTCGATGTCATAATCGAAGCCCTGTAGCCTCACCCCAACTATAAATTTATAGTTTAAAACGCTCACAGGCAAAAAATTGGGAATTTCCTAAAAATCCCGAAAATCCCACGAAAATTCCGGGAATCGGGGAAAATCAGGTAAACTGGTATTTCCGAAAAAATCCCCAACCAAAATCAAACAGTTGTGATATCCCGTGGGATTACACAAAACGTTTCCACAACCTATCAGTCAAAAAGTTTGACAGTCAAAAAGTTCGACAGTCAAACAGGGCCCCCTCCACAGTTTGAGAGTCACCTCAAATTAACTCAACAGTTTGACAGTCACTGTAGTAACAGTTTGAAAGTCACTGGAGTAATAGTTTGAGAGGCACTGGAATAAATCGAACCCGAAAAAGTTTGAGAAGCACTGGAATAATTAAGTTTAGGAAGCACTGGAGTACTAACCCAAACCAAATACAACAACCGCCCGTGGGATGTAGTAGGTACACCCACCTCTCAGACAGACAGCCAACAGGTGTCCAAAAAGTCAAGCTTCAGGCAAGTTCAAGTAAGTACTGGAACAAGAACCTGAATCACGTGACAAACAACTAAAGTGACGCCGATAACGGCACACTCAAAGAATGTACTGTACCCTAATAACCTTGCTACTATAAAAGCAACAAAAAATTATAGAATACAGCAACAAAATACAAGCAATTAGCTTCAAATCAATTAAAATACAATATAATTAGTAAATTGGCAAGGAAAACTCACCTGAAACCAATATATTATATTAAAAACACTATATGATTTCACCCGGATGAAATACTTCCACTATAAGCGCACACAATTTAAAGAAAAACTTTAATAAAGCACACACTTGAAAAAACACGTCTAACCAGCTCGAGAGCACAATCAGAAGTGAGACAAGCTTATGCAGTGTGCATTTACTGCACGGACGTTTCCCCATCTGCCCTGCGGTCGTAACCATTCTGCGGTGCCGACCATTTATGTGGGCATGATCGCCGTTCGTGGGCTCCTCTTGGTCCTCACTTGGAATAGCCAGCTGTTGTTGTCTGGCCTATTTGGGCTATGTATTGGTGGTGGGTCTGCTTAGTGAGACTGCAGTTCTCTAGACTGCAGGTCTGTAGTTCTCCGCTGCATGGCATCCCCGTCGGAAACATTTTCTTGCAAGAAAAGTCGCTGAAAAATAAGAAGGTTAGGGCAAAGATTATATAGTATAAAGATGTGCCACGTAGAACATTAAAAAGTAACAAATATTTTTCAGATCAATACGTAAGCTTTTATGAGCGCGATGAAAAAGCTTTTTTGAGAGAAAAGTTTCCAATCCTTGCATGCACATTCTCTCTGCAATGCTCTTTCACTCTTCACTCCACAATGCTTCACAGCATAGATCACCACTGCATGGTTTCTCATGGCTAGCGAGAGTCGTGAAATTTAATGTTGTAATTGTTTTTTCCGTTGTTGTTGTTGTTGTTGGAACCAAGCAGTTGTGATCTCTGCTTGACAGAAACAAATGTTTTCGTTTGTTTGCATTATTTTCATGATAATTTCCTTATTTTGTGCGAAGCAAATTTTTCTTATTCACTGCTTGCTATTAATATTGCCTATTTTTGATTGACTATCAGCCAGAGCAGTAAAATCTGCATATATATTCAGAATCTTAAGGAAAACTGAATAACGACATACAAATCCATCCAATGAATTCAAAATTGTTTATAAATAAAATTTTTCATTCACATTGAATTTTAAAAAAATTGATTAGTTTTTCGTTATTCAGAATAATTCATTATTTTTTATTCATATGAATTCTATTTACAAAGAATGCAATTCAAAAAGAATTTAAAATTTTTCAATAATTAATTTTTTGTACATTATTTATTTTTTTTTTATTTATTGCCTATTCATGTGTTATTCATTATTAATTTTATAGTCATTATTAATTTTTTATTTATTTTTATTTGGTTCCATACTCAAAAGTGAATAACAAGATTTTTTTTCATTTTATTTATTACTCAAAAGTGAATGAAAAATTAGAAATGAATACGAAATTTATAATGAATAAAAAATTAATAATGAATAACAAATTAATAAAAAATTGATAGCGAACATTTAATTCATAAAATAGTAGTGAATAACAAAATTTTTTATTCATTGTATTTTTTATTTAAAAGTGAATAACAAATAATAACAGTGGTTAACAATTTAAAAAAAGTTGGCGCGACAAAAACGACATTGCTAGTTCGATTGAGTATTTTTTCTAGATAACAAAAATTATTAAGACCAGGTTGGTTCGAATTTTTTTAGAAGAATTTTTCAACTTTTTTGAGTTTTGAAAAATATTACCCCAGTTATGATTTTATAACTCCAAAAGTATTAATTTATTATACAAGTTTTATAAATATTTACAAATGTGACATTTATACCTTTTATTAAAGCTTTTATTTATACGATTATTTGTACGATTTTTGTAGACATTTTCTGAATATTACATTTGTGAAAGAGTTTAAAATATACCGTTTATTTGACATTTCCCATTTTTTAACATTGTTAAAAAAAATATTTCAACGAATATATTAAGGTAAAAAGTATGATTGTAGTAGGTTGGATATAAACGTATTTCGGTTTTAGTAAAAATACTCAAAACTACCTGCATCAAAGTCGACGTGGTGAGTTCGTACTAAACAAATTCTTCTGACTTTAAAAACCAAATTATCATATATTTAACTAAAGATTTTGTTTGCAAACAATATTCTTAGCGTTTTTAGCTGAATTTAAAAATCCCCAAAACGCAATTTTACATTATAATAGGATTTTCAACACTGTAAACTCTTTGAAATGAGTCATAGCAGAATATTTTTACAACATTCATGATTTTAAATTTTTATTTGTTTTCTTGATATAATCAGTTTTCAACACTACCTGGATTATTTTGAATTGCCATGGAAATGAGTTAAATAACAGAAATAACGTAAACAAAGATACGTCAAAAATAAATCAAAACAAAACAACGAAATCTTTGCGCCGATATAAATAACTAGCTGAAACACTGTGTGTTTCTGCCACGCCCCCGTTGCCAAACGCCCATAACATGCTATCAGTGAAACGGCACGAGTAAATTGTGGTCGAGTACCGAATTCCGGGGCTGTGCAGCGACCTATAACTCCAAAGCTATTCAATATCAAAAAATTTCAGTTGTGTGGGAAGGGTAACGCCCATAAAATTTTATCAGTGAAACGTGTAAATTGTAGTCGAATACCGAGTTTCGAGGCTATGCGACCTATAACTCCAAAGCAATTCGATATCGCAAATTTGGTTGGTGTAGGAGGTGCCACGCCTCCTTGCCCAACGCCCATCACATGTTATCAGGGAAACCTTACTTGTTAATTGTGGTCGAATACCAAATTCTGAGGCTTTTCGAAATATAATTATAAAGCTATCTATCCGATATCGCATATTTGGCCTGAATAGGAGGTAATTTTGAGTATTAACCATATTTTTTAAACTCTTTCACAAATGTAGTATTTAGAATATTTATACAAAAATCGTTAGATCAATACAAAAGATAGCTTAAATAAAAGATATAAATGTTTTATATGCAAACATGTACAAATTTTGTAATATGAAAAAATACTTTTGAAGTTATAGGATCATAAATGGGGGCATATTTTTCAAAACTTAAAAAAATCGAAAAAATCTTTGAAAATTCTTTAATTCTTTTCGAATTGCATTCTTTCTATAATACTCATACAATTTAACACTAAGTTTATATTAATATAACTTATTTTCTGGTTTGTTTGTTAAACTGGCATTTGTACAAATCTAAATGACTTAACGGACTTCGCTCAATTTGAGTACACATCCTAGATGAGATTGTAACATACTTAGTTTTGATCGCGCTCATTCCACCCATTTCCACTTACGTAAATTTTGAAATTGAAATCTTGTTTGAAAAAATTGTTTCGCAAATAAAATTTAAAAAATTTCAGAATTTTAAAACCAAAAACATTCACATATCTTTAGAATTTCAGAAATTTTTGGTACAACGACTTTTTTATAAAACATCGTTCCCCAAGAATGAGAAAAAAACGACATGCAAATCAAAACTTTGACTTTCGATGCAAATATGTCCGCTATTTTAAATATATTTAATTCAAATTTTTTGATCAAAGTTTTAATAAAAGCACTTTACAAAAATAGTTTCAACTGTAGCGTTAGGTCAGTGAATATATTCTTTAATTTTTTTTCAAAAACTGGCCAAAATATTGAATTTTTACTCAAAAAATTATTAAAAAAATGTCTTTGTTGTATAAATAAGAACAATTGAAAATTGTACAATATATCTGAGTACTTTTCGTAAAGTAAAGCATGTATTTGCAATAATATAACAAAAATATATAAAAGTAGTTAAATAAAAAAATTTTCCGCAAAAAAAACTTACAAAATATTGCTTACAACATTATTCGCTGCTAAGCTTCAACTAATGGAATCGCCCTTACAATAATATAACACTAAAAATATCATGTGTCAAAAAAACCAAGTCAACACACATATTCTTGAAATTATATAACAAAAAGATAAGAGATAATGCAAAAAAAATAATAACTTTCAATTATATAATGTTCGTAGGGTAGTTAAGTAAAAAAATTGCCTACATTTTTTAAGTAAAACCTAATGAAATTCTGCTACATTTTGTTGGCAGCTATATCGTTTATTCAAATGTTTCGTGCATCAAATCTTTACATATCATTTCTATTGCTTTTCAATATTATGCTCACATTTGCTCACATTGTCGCTTACTTATTCTCTCGCTCTCGAAAGCTTTAAATCGTTCGCTCGCTGACTCTCATAAAGCATTTATGTGGATTTATGATAAATCCACATTCAAATTTTACTGTGCCACTTGCTTGTATGGCGGTGGCACATCTTCCTATTATATTATCTGTGGTTAGGGCTTTAGCATGTAGACTAAAAATTTACAGAATTTTTGGTTCTTACAAAATGTTGTTGTTTTTTCTTTGAAAAAATTCGTTAGAGCAATTAATTGTTCTAACCTGACCTAAAGCTCAATAAACGATTTTAAACTATCAAACAACTTGAATTTGTATTCAAACATTTCAAATTTGTATTTAAATCATAGAAAATGAACATATTATTTTAATATTATTTTTTACTACAACAATATAAAAAATAAATAAAATAATAATTATTGTTTCTTCAAACTTGGAAACCTACCTTATTACAAAGATATTCGAAGAAATTAACTTCTTTAGCCACATTTACAGCATTTCAGAATAGGGAGAAAAACCGATGTAACAAAAATCTATATACATATTGAGGGCTTATAAATAGTAATAACATAAGCTTCATAATAAAAAAATCAAAACATTAAAATGAACGATTTTTATGCGACTTAATAATTTGATAACAAATATTCTTTTTCTTGAAATACATATAACACAGTGTGACGAAATCTACAAAAAAAGCACAGCCAAACTTTACTGAAATTTTTAAAGAGGAATATGTTAAGAGTCCATCGCACCTAATTTGACCTCTCAATGTATTTCGAATCGTATTAAAATCTTTTATTTTTGAGATATCGCTTATAATATTTTATGGTTTCAACGACCATTTGCATTGTTTGTCTGATGAAAGGAAAGAAAAAAAAGCAAAACTATAAATTTCTACAAGCGATATCACAAAGATAAAAAATATTTTGAGACGAATCAAAATGTTACTTTTAGATGCTTTATCGAGTTATTTTGAAAAGTTCGATCCCTCTCTTATATATGCCCTAACATACTACCCCAACAAAACTCAGTTCGTACGCCTGAATATAAACACTTCCGACTTTTGTTTACATTAACAAATCAATGTTTTTGATACAACAAAGTTTGTTGTATTCTTAAAGCTAGAAATTTTATTTCTAGACCGCGTTCATAGTTTATTTCAGAGCTGAGTGGTTTTGCTGAAAAATGCTTTGGGTATAAACATATAGAAAAAGCTCAGTGTTTATAGTGCAATCTGACTCCGAGCTTAAAGCTACTTTTTAAATGGTTTTTAGTGCTTATATATCCATTTCGCTTGCTCACACAAGTAGAAAGCGCGCACTATAAACACCTACCTTGTGAATCGCTGAATAAGCGTTCGCTATGATATAAATAAACTCGGCAAAGCTGCTTTATGAATCAGCTTAAGCCAAAGCGTCCACTGTGAATGCGGCCTTAGAAATGATATTTCAAGCTTTAAGAATACAACAAACTTTGTTGTATCAAAAACATTGGTTTCTTAATAATATAAATAAAAGTTAAAAGTGTTTATATTAAAAAATATTCAGGCGTACGATCTGAGTGTTGTTGGGGTAGTATAACCAAAAACAACACTTTTTAGGTTACAATATCTCAATAACCAGATGTGAAATGCTAAATCTGAAATCAAATTCGGATTAAGATAACATAGCTATCCAACAAAATACCAAAATTTATTTGTCCTTACTGTTTCTAATACTTTAATAACTTATTTTAAAACTGAACGCAGACTTTTTGGTTGCTATATTTACCTGTTGCTCCCGCTATCTCAAAAATTAAGAGAAAAATTAGATTCTTTTTTGCATTTTAAACTTAAAAAACTAAATCTAAATTAACCCGATCACCCTGAGTACAGTGTTTTTAAATTTTCAGAATGACCTGTTAACGCAAATATAAAATGGTTTAAATTAAAATAAGAACATTTTAAGTGTTTGTGTTTGCGTTGCCATATGGAAACGACAGGGTGTTTCGGGTTAAGAACAAGAATATCAGCGCACAAATCGGACATAAACAACAACAACAATGACTATAAAACTCTCATAACTTTAAAGAAAGAAAAATTCTGCAACAAGAGAACAATTACAGACGAAGATACACAATAGAGATGCTACACATAATCAACACACCCATCCAAAAGAGACTTAACTATAAAACAGACGCCGATAGCTGCGCTCGTATTTACAAACATTTAATTGGACAAAAACATTAGTTGACGAAAGTAATTCTTTAAAACAAGTACCTTTTTGTTCATTCATAATAATATGACGGCTTAAGTGCAAATTAATTCCAGCAAAAATATCCTAATTATTTTATAAATGTATTAATTATAAATGTATGTATTGTTTGTTAAGAAAATATCATAAATAAGGATATAATAAAATGAAAAATATATAAGGATGTATATCACCAAATCCTGGTAAATCCAGGTGCTTGTGTGATGTCAAATATTTATATCCTTGATAGTTGATATTAAATTATTCGCCCTGGATATGAGTTAGTGTGAGCTGGTCCAGTAGTTGTTTGAATTCTCTTGTGTAACATTGGTTTTATCTAATGTCTGAGGTCAGTTCAGCCGTGGCAGGATCGAATGAAAGATCGAATTAAAATTTTAAACTTTATTGTTCATTTGCTTCTTAAACTACTGCAGCGTAACGTTAGCAGTTTGGACGGGGGAGGAGTGAGTGTGGGTGGTTAACGATCGGAGATAGTTGGTCCGGTTGGCGGTGGAATCGGTATTTGGTTTTTCGTTAATCGGTATGTAATGCTTTGGTAATCGGTTCTTCGGTAATCGGTGTTTCAGTAATCGGTATGCGATGCTTCGATAATCGGTATGCGATGCTTCGATAATCGATGGTTCGGTAATCGGTGTGTGATGCTTCGGTAATCGGTACGCGGTGCTTCGGTAATCGTAATCGCCAGTCGATGCTTCGGTGATTGGTGAGCGATTCCTCAACCCAGTCGCCAGGGCCGGTACTCCGGAAAACTAAAAGGATTGCTCGTCAATATTTGTAATAGGTATATTGCGACAACAAAGTAAAACAAGTAGAATCGCAAGAGGATGGGCTGAGATCTTGATTGATGGGTCCAAATGAGAGACCCCTCAGGATCTGGCCCATTAATATGATCAAAGCAAAAACCGAGAGAGTAATTAGAGGTGTGTCGACTCTGGTTGATGCGAACCAGGGGTTCACTCCAGAGTAAAGCACACCACAATCGATTTGCTCCAGAGTACAGTACCCGAAAATTAAAAGTGTGCCGCCTCTGGTAGATGCGAACCAAAACTGATTTGCTCCAGAGCAAAGCACGCAGAAATAAAGATGTGCCGCCTCTGGTTGATGCGAACCAGAATTGATTCACTCCAGAGTACAACATTCAGAATTAAAAGTGTGCCGCCTCTGGTGGATGCGAACCAGAACTGATTTGCTCCAGAGTAAAGCACGAAAAAATAAAGACGTGCCGACTCTGGTAGTTGCAAACCAGAAGTGATTTGCTCCAGAGTACAACACCAAAAATTAAACGTATGCCCACTCTGGCGGATGCAAACCAGAACTGATTTGCTCCAGGGTAAAGCACGCAAAAAGATGTGGTGACTCTGGTAGATGTGAACACCCCAAAAAATTCAAAAAAGGTGTGCCTACTCTGGTGGATGCGAACCAAAGGTGATTCGCTCCAGTGTCATGCGCACAGAAACAGAATCTAACTCCGTGAGCTTACTCAAAAGAAATGCTAATTATATGTTCTCTTTGTTTTTGGTCCCCTGCGAAATATTTATTTGGTGCTTGCCTTGTTTTACTATGCTATGAATAGATAGGTAGCATGTGTGTTTATATTAATTGGTGGCCGATGCTGTACTTTGTTTGTTGCCGCTACTCTTTTGTGTTATTTTGTCATAAGTAAGTATGTAGCGTGTGTTTGTGTATATTATTTAGTGGCTGATGCAGTAGTGTAGTTGTGTAGTCGATATGTTTTCGTTGACGGTGTCATGAATAAGTACGTAGCGTGTGTCTGTATATATTGTTGGATGGTCGTTTGTATGTTTTGAAGCTGGCGTGTTTATTATATTTAATGCTAAGTTTAAAGCTAATACAGGGTGTTATAGTATATAGTATGCTTACAGGGTAAACTAATGAAATGTATGTAACACTAATAATAAATGTAATAATAAAATGTATTTATAATAATACAAAGGTAGTTATAATATTTGTAACGTTACGTTAAAATACTAATAAAATGTATGTAATACTAATAATAAATGTAATAATAAAATGTATTTACAATATAATAATACAAAGGTAGTTATAATATTTGTAACGTTACGTTACACTCTGACAGTTTTGGTATAGATTTGATTGAACTTTGTGCCAAGTTAATGGAAGTCCACTCGAGGCTGAGTTTCGACACAGAGGTAGTATTAACTGTGTATCGGTGTCGGCATCCTAGCCATATATGTAAATGGGGTAACGAGGATGTAGGAGTTCCACCCAAAGTTGAGTATCAAAGCAGAAGGAGTATAAAATACTTCCTGCCTCTAAAACTCAGCCAAGTATGGTAGGATCGGGTAACAAGTATATACGGGTGAGCACACTTACCCAAATTATACACTTCACTTTTGAATTGACTTACTGTTCAGAGTCCTTAACACTGGCCACTCACTCTTCAGGTCCAGTGTTTTAGATTTATGAGTTTAGGTATCCTGCGCTTTACTCCAGCTCCAGGATCTTGACGACTTGACTTTATGGGGCGTTAAGCCGGACGTTTTGTTGATCTTTACTGCTTTTTTTCAGCTTCACGGCGTGTCCTCTCTTGTCTTGCTATCAGTTGTTGTTCTCCGATGGTTTCATCTGTTTACAGTGGCTTCTTTAATTTTATGATTTTTGTATTTATTCACTGATTTCTATTTCACAACTGACCACGTACGTTGGTTCTCTCTGCCTTTTATAACAAACGGCCTGGTGTTGCTGGCTATACCAAAAAGTCACTACTGTCGTTGTTTTTGTTGTCGTTGTTCTTTATTTGCGTTTATATGTTTTATAATTACTGCTCTCTCTCCCTCTCACTCTTTCATATGGCTGCTATGGCAGCTATGTTTTCGTAACTAGCTTTGTTAAAATGGCATGATGGGATTTCATGAGCATGCGTGTGATGGTATGTGTTACGTTCGGAGTGTATATGATCTACTGGTCACTCAGTTGCGTCTATGTATATGTGAGCTATTCGTTGTTTAACAATGGCCGCTCGTCTCTCTGAGTGACAAGTTTAATCAACGCTCATTGATGTGCCGGTGTTGGCAGTCATTGCATTGGGTGGTGAATTGTTGAGTGCTCTTACTCAGGGCGCTATGTTTTAGTTGTCGCTCACGGCTATCATAGTGTGAGTGCATGATGTCAGCTTGGTGAACTCGTACTGTTCTCGTCGCTCAGAGTACCGAGATGAAATGGCGCTATCTGATGCTATGGTGTAAGTGTCCGCCATGTTGAGTGTTGAGCTGTTCGGGTCTCTTGCTCAGAGTGCCGCTCAGAGTTGTTGCTTACAGCTGTTATAGTGTGAGTGAATTATGCCAGATGGTGAGTTGGTTCAGTTCTCTTCCCTCAGAGTACCTAGGTGAACTGGCGCTTGCCGATGCTATGATGTGAGTTTCGGCCATGTTGGGTGTTGAGTTGATGGTTGAGTTAGTTGAGTTAGTACCCACGGTAAAGTCCTTTGTGTACGAAGACTGGTTTTGATTTATGATCGCTCTCTCGCTCGGAGTGCCGAATTGGGTTGGCACTCAGAACTATCGTTATCTCCAGTTGGTGACTAGTCGTAGCTTTCGCTCAGAACGTGAGCTATGTCAGTTACGCAACCAACTCAATCTAAGGTTACATCAGTTGCACAACCAACTTTGTTTACATACAAAGTGTAAATATTAAAACTACACAGCATTAAATAAACCATATTTCATATTGCATTATGTTCAATATCTAATACTTTGTTAACATACGAGTACAAAGTATGAACATTTAAATACACAAACATAAAGATAATTACCCAAATATTTTAACACATTCACTAAACCATATTTCATAATGCATCATGTTTAATAAATCAAAAAATTTATGTCGACGATCCATCAAACTCAAATTACACAACACTTCACTAATCCATATTTAATGGATTGCCTAATAACTCATGCCTAACTCAAGTAAAAGAATATCAAATGACATTCTGCTCGATGGATTGCGACAAGCATTGGTGAACCAAAAAAGTGAATCGTTTAACACACTGAACCATTTTATTGTATTGTATTTATCTTAAGTCGAAATCTTTCAAGCAGAATGACGAAAAGAAGATAAATATAACTAAATAAGCATTTTGTAAACCATTTATTGGAAATTGTAAGCGTTGGTGAAATTTTAAGATTGAAAACATAAACATTAAGAAAATGTTAACATAAGCATTAAGAAAATATTGTAAGCAACAAATGTTCTTTAGAATTAAGAGAAAGTCAGTCTATTTTCAAAGTTCAATGAAGTAGGTTAAAAATATTAAAGTTGTCTTTACTTTAATACATAACTGGCGCAGTCGGCACCTACCAAATCCAAAGATGGGTAGAAAATCTTGCGAAACTAAAGTTTTCCTTGATAAGAACTCAAGTTCGAACATAGAAATTTGAAATAACGACAGTTAATACTGCGACATACTCCAAAATCTATAGATATCCACAAATACACGAACAAGAGATAAAAACAAAAATTGACGAAATGCTTAACCAAGGCATCATTAGAGAAAGCCCACAGTGGATTGTTCCGAAGAAAATGGACAACTCAGGCAACAGAAAATGGAGAATTGTAATAGACTACAGAAGACTCAATAATAATAATAAAATAACAATTGATGAAAAATTTCCCATACCCCACATTGATGGAATCTTATACAAACTCGAACGAGCACAGTACTTTACCACAATGGACCTAGCCAAAGGCTTTTACCAAATACTGGTGAGGGACGAGGACAGAAGAAAAACAGCGTTTTCTACTCCATTATGGAATTACGAATACATTCGTAAACTTTAAAAGACCATGAACGCAACTACTCAACAACAGAAAAGAAACTTTTAGCCATAGTCTGGGCTACCACCTATTTCAGACCGTACTTATATAAAAACAAATTTGATTCATTAACTGACCACCAGCCGTTGAAATGGTTATATTCAAAGTCAACGGTAAATACATGGTTACAAAGATGGCTCCTTAAATTAGGAGAATATAATATGAATAAAGACTACAAGATTGAGAGAACAAGATAGCTGATTTCTTACGTAGAATCAATAATGGGCCAAACGAAATAAATGCCCTCGAAAATATTACGGAATGATCTAGTAAACAATCCATGGAAAATAATTTATTTATTTATTTATTTATTTATTTACTTGATTGCTAAACCTTAACAGGTTTTATAGCAAATTTAAAATTATAAAATAAGATATTTAATACAATTCAAAAATATAAAGTATGATTTTGAATGAAATAATCTATTTTTAACTAACTAAAAAGTTTTAGTATATTGCTTAAAGTATATAATTTTATTAAAGTATAAAAAATAATAGAAAAAAAGTTAAGTCAAAATCGATAAAATCAGACAGCATAGCAGGGTTGCGTATTCAAACAAACAAGGTCAAGTTAGCAACAATTTTTGTATACGGCGGAGTCGTGTGACAAACAAGGTCTCATACCCAATAAAACACCACTCCAATAGGTATATATATAATATATATCGTTCTGTCTCCCTGAAGCCGGTGAAATCCTGGCTTGACAGGGTGGTTACTTGACAAACTAGGTCAACTTCACCAAACCAATTTTCATAAAATAAAGAAAACCAGTTGCGAACGCAGGCACCAAGACAAACTAGGTCTTATCGGCCACTCACATTAATATATTACAAATCGATCTAACGTAGTGTTTCAAGAGGTAAAAAGACACCAAGACACCACGGTACCGTCGACAAGTGTAGTTGCAATCATCATGAAGATATGAGGCAACTGAAGATCCCAGGTTTAGGTCCATTCAGATTACTTAGATGTTTATCCACCAAAATTTTCCATTTTACGCTTAGGTCCATTTATCCATTAGATTGTTATATTAATGAGTTTACAAATCACCAGATGCATCAGATATATGTTTGAAAGAACTTTACATAATCAACGACGGTACTGCAGGTAATCTATAATTTTATGTTTGGTTGAGTCCATGGATTCACTTAAGGATATAACATCAGATACAAAATAAAAATCACCGCAAGCGCTTCTAAGAGGTTCATTTTGCAAATAATTAGTTCTACAAAAGTTCATGTGGAGTAACTCAAAAGATCTTCTAGGACGAAGAGGAATATTAAAATATATTTTACTCAATAAATATGGACTGTTTACATAGCCATGTAAAAGTTTTATAATCCAACAAGCATTAATCATAATTCTCCGATTTTTTAAAGAAGGAAGATTTAAGAGTTGTAACCGATATTCATAAGGTGGTAAGTGAAGATCAGTATTACAATAAAGATAGCTTAAGCAAAACAAAAGAAATTGTTTCTGCACTGATTCAATGTCGTCTTTGTAACAACCGTATCGTGGGCACCAAACAGCTGAAGCGTATTCTAAGATAGGCCGCACTAGGGAAGTGAATAAGGTTTTCGTTATGAAAGGGTCATTAAACTCTTTTGCCCAACGTTTAATAAATCCTATTTGCTCTATTTATTATTTTATTTCCATGAATATTAAAGCGTAGTTTAGGATCCATTGTAACTCCAAGATCATTGAAACTATCTAAGGACTCCAATGGATAACCACAAATTTTGAAAGTACATTTAATTGGTGCTTTGCGCGAGAAAGACATATGCTTGCATTTCTTCATGTTGAGGTTCATACGGTTCGTTTTGCACCAGTTATGAAGATGATCTATGTCGGCTTGCAAAAATACAGCGTCATTATCATTTTTAAAAGAAAGGAAGAGTTTGACGTCGTCAGCAAACATTAAGATGCTGGAATGCATTATGACAGATGGCAAATCGTTTATAAAAAGTAGAAACAGAAGAGGCCCAAGATGACTTCCTTGAGATACTCCTGAAGTAACAGGAAACTCGTGTGATTTCTTGAGCTTGAAAAGAACAGATTGTGTTATATTGCTTAAGTAAGATTCAATCCACTTTACCAACGGTATAGGAAATCCAACAAGATGTAATTTTAAGATCAGTAGTTTGTGATTTACAACGTCAAAAGCTTTGCTAAAATCCGTGTAAATAACATCAGTCTGCATGCCTTTTCCAAAGTTTTCTATAGTTTTTGATGTAAATTCGAGAAGGTTAGTTACAGTGGATTTTCCAGAAAGGAATCCATGTTGGAAAGGAGACATTAAAGATTTAACGCTATGCGATAGTCGTGATGTAACAATTGCCTCTAAAAGTTTAGGCAAAGCGCTCAATTTTGCGATGCCACGGTAGTTATCAATTAAAGACCTATTTCCGGATTTATGCAGCGGAATGATAAATGAATGCTTCCAGGCTGCAGGAAAATAGCAGGATTTTAATGATGAAGTAAATAGTAAAGAGATTGGAGTTACTAATTCTTCACAGCAGTATTTTAATATACACGAAGGTATGTTATCAGGACCACTTTTATATGATGTTTTAATATTTTTTAAAAATGATAAGACTGTGTTAGTGTCAATTATTGGGAAATATATATCCCCAGATTGAATATTGAAAGGATAACTTAAATAATCATAGGACGATGATGAATAAGTCGACTTGAAAAAGTCAGCAAAAAGATTGCAAATACTAAGGTGCTTATCAAAACTATACGACACCAAAAAAAATTTATTGCGCACTCTTACCAAATCTATGTTGAATACAGTTAGAGGAAAGCTTAAACACAGAATGAGAGAACAAAATGTACTTCTTAAAACAAAGTCTCGTTATCAGCTCTTATCTTTGATTTTAAGGAGTACCGTTAGAATGTGTTGAAATGCTCTCGTTGCTGCTTAATTGCAATCGTATCAAAACTATACGACTTTCTTACCTTATTATATTTTTTAATGTTTTTCGTACAACAACAAGAACTTAACTTATTACATGTATATTATATAGGGCCTCCTTTGGCAATTCCAACGTCAAATATTCTCTTTCTCATCGATTCAAACAAATGACATAGAATACTTGGCTCCATCTTGTTCCACTCCCTTAAAATAGCAACTTTTAAATCTGGAACTGACAAGTATTTTGTATTTTCTTTATAAACACGTCTAGCCAGTATTCCCCAAACGTTCTCAATGGGATTTAAGTCAGGTGAGCACGCTGGCCAAGCCATAAGGTCAATAGAACACGCATCCAAAAATGCCTTTGTTTGCCGACTTGTGTGGTTTCTTGCATTATCTTGCATAAATATATGCGGTCTTTCTCTATTTTCCTTTAAAAATGGCAAGAGGCTGCTCTCCAATACATTTATATAATCAGAGCTATTCATCTTGGAGCTCACGAAACGCAATCCAAGTGTGCTCGTCTTGTGAATGGCACCCCACACCATGACAGAACCACCACCAAAATTTCTTTTGGAAAATATGAGCGGTTCCTTTCTTAAATCTCTCCAGTAGTATCGGTATCCATCTGGGCCATCCAAGTTAAACTTCTTTTCATCTGAAAAGATGACCTTTTCCGAAAAAAATTGTTAAAATGTAAGTTAAGTTAAGAAGACTATTTTTATATACCGAGTCCCAGTTGGTATCCAAATTATTTGTTGCAAATTGAAGCCGTGCCATCTTATGGTGCGGAAGTAATGTTGGAGCTTTCTTCATAACGGATCTTACAATTATTTCGGAAGTGTTTAGAAATCGCCAAACTGTCATTTTCGAAACTGATTGACTGCATTTGCTTGCAAGTTGGGCACAAGATATAGTTGAATTGCTGGTTTTTTTAATAATCATTCGCTTATCGCGCTCTGATAGCTTAGCTTTACGACCTGTTTTGTATTTTTTGCCGCAATTATTCGGGTTTTTCAAAAATGAGGCGATAACACAACGTGTACGACCAATTTTTTTAGAAATTTGTGAAAAATTAAGCCCCTGGTCATGATATGCAACAATTTTGCCTCTTTCTTCTTTGGATAGTAAAGTCCCGCGCTGCATTATAATCAAAAAGTTTTGTAGTCACAATTTAAGTTAATATTCAGATGGACGATGATGCGACCTCTCTGTTGATGAACTTTCAAATGACTGCCGTATAGTTTTGATACGATTGCAATTAAGCAGCAACGAGAGCATTTCAACACAATCTAACGGTACTCCTTAAAATCAAAGATAAGAGCTGATAACGAGACTTTGTTTTAAGAAGTACATTTTGTTCTCTCATTCTGTGTTTAAGCTTTCCTCTAACTGTATTCAACATACATTTGGTAAGAGTGCGCAATAAATTTTTTTTGGTGTCGTATAGTTTTGATAAGCACCTTATTATCATTATCAGACTCAACCGAATTATACTTCATAAAAGAAGGATAGGAATCAATCTTGCGTTTTGTGTTAACAAAGTTCCAGAAGGATTTAGCATCAGATTTGATGTTTAATTTTACTTTTGTTAAGTAGGTATTATAGGATTGTTTGCATAACTGTTGATAACTGTATTTAATCGAGGTATAGCATCCAAAATCACATATGTTATGTGTTTTTTGATATTTTTTATAGTATTTAGATTTCAAATTCCTCATTTTTCTTAATTCATTTGTATACCATACCGGACCCGATGTCAAGGAGGCTTTCCTTTGCGGAACAGCTTTAAGAAAACAATCATTGAGCGTTCTATTAAACGCATATACCGCATCATCAAGACTCTGAGAAGATAAACTATTTGTATTAATATTTAGAATAGAATTCCAGTTTATATTAGACAAGTTATTCTTCAAAATCACGTAGTTTGTTTTTTAAAGTTAAACTCAATAGGTGGTTGAGAATCAGAATACTGCGCAGATGGTTTTGGAAAATTTAAAATAATTTCTAATGTTGGATGATGAGAATCTTCGGGTGTAACCAGAGGATCTGATTTAGACACAGAAGCGATATTGCTGTCATCAAAAAACACCAGATCAAGCAAACGATTATTTTTGTTAAAAATGCAGTTAAGTTGGAATAGCCCTTGGATTGAGAGCTCGTTTAAAAAGTAATTATCGGATGAAATTTCAGACGAAGGTAAAAATATTTCAGGAATTTCAGAACAGCAGTTCCAAGAAAAGTTTGGCAGGTTAAAATCTCCAGTTATTAAAATATGATAATTTGATTGCAGTTTTGAGCAAACTTTATTAATAGAAGCCAAATGTTTGCTATAAACTTCTAAGGTAGAAAGGGGAGGAATATATGAGCATGTAATAAAAAGGCTCAAGGAACCAAACTTAACATGAACACAACAGAATTCAATGTCCAAGGATTCTGGAATTAATAACTCTTCAGAGAAATGTGTCGCTTTGACTGCAATCAACACACCCCCACCTTTAGAGCAGATACCAGGAATGGAGTTTCTATCTTTGCGGTATATGTTAAATTTGTTGCACAGAATTTCAGTATTTAGAGTGTTAGGTTTCAGCCAAGTCTCACTAAAAGCTATTATATTAAAGTGAAGGTTGTGACTCAAAATTAATATATTATTTAGTTTTGTGTTAATGCCACGAACGTTTTGGTAAAGGATAAGGAACTGAGAGCAACAATCTAGTTTTTTTGATTCTTGTTAAAAACCGAAAAAGTAGCCAAGGAAGTTGTAGGCCGAGGTCTAGAAATAAATTCATGCACCATCGTATTGTCAGGCCAAAACTTTTGATCCAATACCTTGTGAAAAAGATCACCAGGCAAAGATATTTTAAAAGAGGACGTAATTCGCTCGTATGAAAAATTGAATTTGTAAACAGAGATATTTTTATTTACAACATTTAGCTTAGAGTTTATATAGAATAACACGTCTTCACCGGATGTAACAGCTGCAAAACGAGAAACAAATATAGATTTTGCAGGCTCAATAATCACAAGTTCTTTATGAACAGGGGCTTTGATACTGCTGTTCGATATTTGTTTCGGTATCGCTCCTGTAGAAACCGGAGTAATTTGAGAAGGTGCAGGGACCACATTTGAGGAAATACAACTTTCAGCGTAAGTTTTTTTTGTGGCAGAAACGCGAGGAGAATCAGCATTTTCCTCTATGATTGGTATTGCTTCAACAGAAAGAGAAATCTGATCAGCTGACGAAGCGACCTTAGTTGGTGCGATATTATCAGTAATTTGATCAGTATTGACAGCTCCAATTGATTGATCTTCAAGCTGTATGTTCACATTAGGGAAAACAGTTAAAGTAGAAGGTAGAACAGTATTATTATTGGGCGATGGCATGGCTATATCAGTAGTTTTAGCTGAACTACGAAGATTTTTGTTTGAACGTTTACGTTTTGGAGAATTGTAAGCTTCGTCCATAATTTTAAACTTTTTAAACAAATCTTCGTATTCACTCAGTCTATCTTGTGCTACCTTTAGATCCTTAGCCACCTCCAAAAAACCTTTCCGAGATTGTCTAATAAGTTTAAAGATCTCAACGTTTGTGAACCTGCAATCTTCACATGACCAACGAAGTCCCTTACTTTCGTTGAGTGCATCCAAGATCCTCGCAGTCAACGCTGCACACTTGATATGAAAAAATGAATCACACAACCAGCAAGTAACCAGCCGGTCTGATTCACCTTTTACAGCGCAGTTTCGGAAATTGCAGATCATTTTCAGTTTAATAGTAAGTTTTGCAATATAGATGAAAGTAAAAGGAGAAAAATGAACTTAAATGCTTTTAATGAAAAACAGTTTATTTTGTTTAAAGACACTGTAATGTAGAAACTTTGCAGCCCTGATTTTGTAGAACCAACGAATTGAAAGTTTAATAAGCACTAGAGTTTTTGCAGTAGCGTTAAAACAGATGTAAAAAGAAAATACGATAATTTGCTCTATAGAAACCTGTTTGCGCTAAAAACAAAACAGGAAGAAGGAAAGAAGCAAATTATAAACAAATATACATATATATATATATATATTTATATTGAAAATTAAATTAAATAACAAGTATTTTAAAAGGATGTAATCCACGTTATCAATCCACGCTTCAAGATGTATGAGCACGCCGATCAAAGCTGTTTATTTTTATTTATATATATTAATTTGGAACTTTTGATTAAAGATATCTTTAAAAGTAAGAGCTCGCAAAAAACACGTCTAGACGGTAAGAAGATAACGAACGATGCTGAATATAGGTGAAAACGAAAATATAGTCACAATCCTCTCTCAAGAGAAGGAACATAATAATCACATTCCAATATTAGAAACAATAGTAAACTGCTTCAAAACACAAATAAAAAATTTTAATTTACCGTGAAGACCAAGATGGAACATATCAGACATTCTAAGAAGACATATTAAATCCGGTAAAATCTGTATTTTCCGTGAACTTCATTATCAAGAAGATAATAAGCTTCAGCAACTTATTATAGAACATTTTGACGGTGAACATTCTATATTAAATTTGTAAAATGCTTATATTATGAAAAAGACGTTAACGAGGAACAAGCCCTAAAAAAATAAAAAATATCATAAATTTGAAATAGAACATACAGTAATTAACGAAAAATACGAAGGTCTAAAGAAATCAATACACTTCCCCAACTTAAAAATGTTAGTTCAGAAATTTATAAACAGTTGTGATACATGCAATAGGGTAAAATACGATCGAAACCCGATCAAGAACAAATTTCATTCAACAGAGACTCCAAAAGATTGTAATGAACTAATTCATATGGACGTTTACACAGGTAATGCAGACATAGAAAAACTACAAAGTACAATAAGCGAGAAAATTAGGATACTAGGAATTAAAAGATGAGATCCCAACATTAAGGACAAAACAACATTGTCGGCCTTTGTAGTCTAGTGGAGAGTGCGCTAGACTCTCAACCCAAAGGTCCCTGGTTCGAATCCGGGCTCGGGCATGGTTCTTTTCACTTTCTTTGTTCTTTCTTTGTCTTACATTTAAGAATTATGGAAAACTAAAAATCCACAACTAAATTGTGGAAAATGTGAAGGAATGGAACAACTAAGGGCTTGAAATGCTTGCCGAGGTTAAGGCATAACACTAGCCTCGGTTAAAAAGCAATTCAAATTGTCTTTCGCAGTTGTTTCCCCTAACCAATAATTCACGTATAGTTCCAATCAATTCCTCTAAATAATCTATCCCTTTCCTTTCAGGTCAAAGACCAAACCTTGTTTGTATAAGGCGCATGCCTTGGTTCTTTGATCTTTTTAAAAAAAAAAAAAAAAAAAAAAAAATGAGTAAGGCTCTTGAATACTATAATAATAGCTTCCACTGTGCTATCAGGGAATCTGGGGGCGATGCAACAATGTAACATGTCGGACTGTTTCAACCTGGCGAGGCCAGCATAATCTTTGAGAAATCGCCTCAAGTCGACTCAAACCTCCACGTGGTGTTTCCTGGGCAACGTCAAAACTGACAACCGTTAGTTTGGCGGCTAGGCTCCCTCCCTAGGCTTAAAATAGGTTGTGCGTTGGGTTTGAAGCCCACCCGCAAAACCCATTTCAATGAAAACAAATAAGAAAAGAAGAAAAATGATTCCCAAATCTGATGACGACTACCGCAAACGAAAAACTGATAATGATATACGGATATGCACCTGGAATCCGTCCGAACCCTTAATTGGGAAGGTGCCTCTATCCAACTGACTGATGTTTTGGAAAAATACAAAGCTGATATCACTGCTATCCAAGAAATGCGATGGAAGGGACAGGGTTGCATTCGGCATGCAGCCTAATAACCTGTGTTATTCACACCTGTGAACGAGCGGCTTGCCATAATCCGCATCAAGGTTAGATTTTTCAATATAAGCCTAATATGTGCGCACGCTCCGACAGAAGACAAGGACGATGAGATCAAGGAAATTTTCTAAGAGCGCCTTGAAAATGCTTACGATTGCTGCTCCCGTCACGACGTAAAAATCGTGCTTGGTGACTTAAACGCTAAGGTGGGCAAGGAAAATATTTTTGGTCCAACAGTCGGAAAGTTCAGCCTCACGACAAAACCTCCGCTAACGGAATGAGGCTGATTGACTTCGCCACAGCACGAAACATGGTCGTAAGTAGCACTAGATTCAAGCAGCTCAATATTCATAAAGCCACCTGGATGTCTCCTGATCAAAAAACCAAGAATCAAACTGATCACGTTTTGATCGACGGAAGGTACTCTTCCAGTGTATTAGATGTACGCACGATCCGTGGTGCAAACATTGACTCGGATCACTATATTGTCGCAGCCAAGATCCATACACGTCTGTGCGCAGCTAAGAATACACGCAACCCTACACAGAGAAAGCTAGACGTCGACAAACAGCAATCAAAACAGACAGTCGATGCTTTCGCCACTCGACTCTCACTCCTGCTTCAAAGCACTCCTCCAATCGATGATATATGTGCGCAGTGGACACACATTACAAACTCCATGCGTGCGGCTGCTGAAGAGGTGATTGGCTACCACCGCCCTCGCCGAAACCAGTGGTACGACCAGGAGTGTCGCGATGCCACTGCAGAGAAAGACGCCGCCTACAAAGCCACCCTGCAGTCGGTTGTAACACGCGCTGCTAAGGAGCGATACAAAGAAAAGAGGAGGGAAGAGAGACTTATTTTCAGGCGGAAAAAAAGAGAGGCAGAAAAGCGCGAGCAGGAGAAGATTGAGATGTATGGTGATAGGAATGAGGCCCGAAAATTTTTAGAAAAAATAAGACGCCTTGCCGATGGTTTTAAAACCGGGGCCTCTTCCTGCAAGGATGAAAACAAGAATCTAGTGACAGATGTCCAGAGTACACCGACATTATGGAGGGAGCACTTGTCTAAGCTTCAAATGGTGAAGCTGACAACAATCCCGCCAATAGAGATGATATTCCGGAAACCCCAATTTTGGATGACTGCGTTGAGGTTCCGCTGCCCGATTATGATGAAGTTCTGACAGCTATAGCTCGGCTTAAAAATAACAAAGCCACGGGAGCTGATGGCTTACCTGCTGAGCTGTTTAAGAACAGAGGCGAATCTCTACTTAAATGTATTCACGAGCTTCTATGCAGAATATGGTCGGAAGAATGGATTCCGATTTGAAATCTCAGTGTGCTCTGCCCAGTCCACAAGAAAGGCGATCCCACTATCTGTGCCATTACCGTGGGATAAGCCTTCTTAATATCGCATATAAGGTCATGTCGAGCATTTTATGTGAAAGATTGAAGCCCATTGTAAACGAACTGATCGGACCTTATCAGTGTGGCTTCAGACCTGGAAAGTCCACCATCGACCAGATTTTCACGCTACGACAAATCTTGGAGAAGGCTCAAGAAAAACAAGACGACACCCACCATCTTTTTGTCGACTACAAAGCCGCCTTCGACAGCCCAATAAGGAAGCACCTGTACTCCACCAAGTTTAAATTTGGTATTCCTGCAAAACTAATACGACTTTGCAGGATGACATTGAGCAACACCAGCAGCGCAGTTAAAATCGGGAAGAACCTCTCCGCACCATTTGTTACCAAACGAGGTTTCAGACAAGGTGATTCCTTATCGTGAGACTTTTTGAACCTAATGATGGAAAAGATCATCCGAGCTGCTGATCTGAGACGTAGTGGCACAATATTCTGCAAGAGTGTTATGCTGCTTGCGTATGCTGATGACATCGATATCATTGGCCATAATACGCGCGAAGTCAGTGCAGCATTTTCCAGATTAGAAAGAGAGTCAAGTCGAATGGGTCTGGCAGTGAATGCAGATAAGACGAAATACTTGGTGTCAACAAACAAACAGTCCCAGCGTCTTGGAACCCACGTTACCGTTGACAATACCTCATTCGAGGTTGTAAAGAACTTCGTTTATCTGGGATCCAGCATTAACTCAACCAACGACATCAGCATTGAGATCAAACGAAGAATAACTCTTGCCAACAGGTGTTACTTTGGGCTCAGTAGACAATTGAGAAGCAGAGCCCTCTCTCGACGAATGAAAATCACGCTCTATAAATCGCTCATCATGCCCGTCCTACTTTATGCATCACAAACCTGGACGCTGAGCAGTTTAGATGAAAAGACTTTAGGAGCATTCGAGAGAAAGATTCTTCGTAAGATCTAAGGACCAATCTGCGTCAATGGCGAGTACCGAATACGGTGGAATGATGAACTGTATGAGCTGTACGCTGACATCGACATAGTCAAGCGCATTAAAATCGAGCGGCTTCGCTGGCTTGGTCATGTTCAGCGCATGAAAGACGATGCTTCAGTGAAGAAAACATTCGATTCGGTACCCAGCGGCGGTCAACGCAGAAGAGGACGACCGAATCTTCGTTGGAAAGACCAAGTAGAGGACAACCTGACGAAGCTTGGAATTTCCAACTGGCGCCAGCAAGCGAAAGACAGAAATGGCTATCGCAAATTCTTAGATGAGGCCAAGACCGACATACGGTTGTATTAATGTAAATTAATTGGAATATTAAGCTTGGAATTTCCAACTGGCGCCAGCAAGCGAAAGACAGAAATGGCTATCGCAAATTCTTAGATGAGGCCAAGACCGACATACGGTTGTAGCACCAACTAAGTAAGTAAGTAAGTGCTATCAGGGAAAATCCAAAAAACGTTAATAAAGGAAAATGTGATAAGATCATAATATTTAATAATTCATGTAAAAAAAAAAGAAAAATATTTAACAAACACAATAGCAAACGAGAAGAATACACAGAAAACAGGGAAGAAGGATACGTAAATTGGATCCTCAAACTATTCCTGATAATGATGACTTGACATTGGCGCTGGGACAAGTAACGGTAGAACAACTAGAGACTGGTAAATACAGACAGGAGTTGTAGACATCGTTAAGAGCTACATAACAATTCTTCACATCGTTAATCCATGAGAAATATCATTAATGCTAAACGAATTTGAAACAAACATAAAACAAGCAAACCAACAGACAAAACAAGCAACACTAAACATGCAAATCAAATTCATTAGAAATAAAATCAAAGCTACACACAGACAAAAAATAGGCCTAAGGTATGACCTGCGGTTAAAAAAATATTTTGAGATTTTTTTTTCATAAATGTTTTCTAAAATCCTTGAAAATATTACAACAATAATGCCTTAAAAGGGTTTTTTTTAAAATTTGCATTATTTTCGCAGTGACAGAGCTATATGTGTATATATACAATCGCGCCGAAGTGCTGTAATAAAACTTTAAATACGTTTTTCTCGAAATCACTTTTTTCAAACTAAGGTGTCGTTTTTCTCGAGAACCAGAAGTCGGATCAAGATGCAGTGGATGGCGTTTTGTAGATAATCACGTCAGGCAGGGCCTAAACTAGGATAATTGGGCTAACTCTACTACCGGAGGAGGGGTGGGGCAAAAACCCCCAAAAAAACAGCTAGTTTTTAACTCTTTTAAAAATCACGCCATTTTGTCAATTTTTTATATTTTGGAAATATCCTAGGTCAGGACCTGCCTGCCGTCATTACTAACAAAATGTCGTCCGCAGAATTTCAACACGGCATCTGCTTATCAAGAAAAACAACACCCCATTTGCCTTCTCATTTTTACGTACCCATTTTCATCGCTCTGGGAGGGGGAAAAACATCGAAACATAAAAAAGTACGGAAAAGTTAGAAAATTACGTCTATTTTCATGTAAAAAAACCCAAAGTTGATAAATTGAAAAACCACTGAGCTACAGTAATTTTATAAAACCTTATTTTTGTAGGCTTGAACCGCATGTTATACCTTAATAAATGTTGTAGGAACTATACAAAAATGGCTTTTTGGAACAATGAATGGCGATGACCAGCAAGATATAGAGCAACATCTCAACACGATAGATGCAAATAACCACAATGCCATAGAAAATCTTAACAATCAAATTTACATTAATACAAATTTCAACAATACATTCTATAAACTGAAACAAATCATACAACACGATCTAAACATAATAACAGCAAGACTTAATTCAATAGAAAACTCATACACTAAAGAACTCAATAAAATTTTATATATATATAGACTTCGCCTTAAAATTAAAAATATTTAAAGATAACGTAGAACACATTCAAAACAACTTTGCAGCAAGTGGACTAGGCGTACTTCACAGTAACATGCTCACAAAAGAAGACATTACAAAATATTACATAGATGCAAGAAATTACAAAATATTAAATTAGCATCACTTGTCGACACAAATAATAATATTATTTTAGTCATTAAAATTCCCTATAAATAGTTATGTTACCGAAAACTCTATTATTGCCATTAGCAGACACCAGAAGCTGTGAATTAATGTTTAATCCAAAATATGTTATAAAATATGGTAGTGAAACTTTTGAGTACGAAACCCAAAGGGACTTACAACACTTCACAAATTATAATAATTTTTTAGCTAAAAATAATTTTATAAATATCTTTAATAGCGCATCAGAAATAATAAATACTAAACATCGAATAATATTTGTAAAGAATTTTTATAACACTACTTGAACAAATGATTGTAATAATAAAAACACAAAACTTAATGGAAATTACTTAATTAATTTTAATAATAGCACTATTCAGATAAATAACAAAAGTTTCTCTAACAAAACGAAAACAGTTATATATAGCATTGCACTTCCAAACTACTTAGAAAATATTAAAAATACAAATAAAAACTTATATTTGATGACATTGTATTAAAACAAATAGAAAACATCGATCTTATAAAAGAAATTAATTATCAAAAGAAACAAAATTATAATAACAATAATGTGTTATATTAGCCATATGTGTTATATTAGCCATAACTATTATAATTATTAGTAGCCTATTGGGAAAACTCTTTTATAAAAAAAGACATTTTAAACTTAATATTAATACTATATAGACTCGGGAGAGTCTTTAATCTAAGAGGGGAGGATTTACGTCAGTTACGCCACCAACCCCATCTAAAAGCTGCTTCAGACTCTCTGAGAAAGCATACAACTTCTCGTAAGATCTGATAAATAATGAAAATCCGATAGTATGAAAACAATTTTATTTGTTATATGACTTCTCTAATAACAAAGCATACAATTTTTTTTGTCATTAGAATAGTTTCTTTTTCTATCAGAGAAGTCAGATAAAAATTTTGTGATTTAATTTCGAAGAGAGCTCCACAAAGCTCTTGTATTTTATTATTTATTTTTTAACGCTTAACCAAAGTAGTTTAAACCATTATTAGGCTTAAAATTTGTCATTTTCTTTTACCAGTATCCGTTTTAAGTTCTGTATATCAATTCCCGCTGATAGAAAGTCTGATAGTGCAAACAAATTTATCAGAACTAGCTATGACATGTCAGATGATTTCAGATCTTTGACGAAAAAAGCATACAAAAAGTTGTATGATTTTTCTGATAGTCTGAAGCAGCTTTTAGGTTACATCAGTTGCACAGCAAACTTTGTTTACATACAAAACGTAAATATTCATTGCATCATGTTCAATATCTAATACTTTGTTTACATACGAATACAAAGCATAAATATTTAAATACACTAACATAAAGATAATTACCCAAACCTTTTAACACATTCACTAACCCCCTATTATGAATTTTTATACGATAGACGGTAAACGCTTGCAAGCGTATCGTAAAAATCAAGCTTTCGAATTATCGTTTTCATACGCCCGATAGATATGCTATTGTGAATGACAGTGATTTTTGCTTACATTTTACTGTGAATTCAAGAAAAAAACAACTGAAATTCTCACTTCAAGATATTAAAAGTTCAAAAATAAAATATATAAAAATTCTTCCGACGATGATGATGTGAAAAGAAAGCAGTTGAGGGATGCTTCCATTCGGCGTTTTCATCCATAGAAGTGGAAAGACGCTCCAGTTGAGTTTTTGAGCTCACAACTCTTGGCCAGAAAAGATCGCATTGATTTTGCTCAAATCCTGTCCAAAAACTTATTTCTATCACTTTAATGCTAACATATTTCGCAAAACGATTAAAAATTCATATATAATTTCAGCTATCGTACAAGAATATGTAGCCGCTTGCTAGCGTAAGAAATTGAACAGCTGATCCGGTACGTATCGTTTCGTAATACCATTTGTTTCCGACAACATATCTGACAGTTTAATTGACCGAGTTAAGGCTGCTGGAATGACGTTGTAAATTCTTATTGTCCAACTCGATTTGTTCCAAATACGACTCCTAGTTTAATTGATGTATTTATTTTTTCAGATTTTACTTTACTATCACTCTTAGATCAAATTTCCTTTATTTCGGACCATGATCTGCTTTTCTGTTCCTTCAATTTTTACAAGTCAATCGATTATTCATTATTGTATGGTTATCTTTCTCAAATTTATTGGGATGAATGTTGGTTTTGTGTGTCTGTTGATGATAAATTGAATGTTCTTTCATCACATGTATTAACTGCTTTTGATAATTTTGTGCCTCTCTGTGCAGTGACTGTTGCGAATAATACTTGCCACTTTCTTCGAAAAATCTCTGAAAAAATATACGTAAACTTGGTGTCCGTAGCAAAGATAATAATCAGTGTGATATTGACCCAAATGCTCTAAATGAATATTTTCTTACCAATACATCATTAGGGAATAACACATTTCAATGTAATGAGCGTCAGTTTCATGAACTTTATCAATTCTCATTTTCTCATGTTGACATAAATGACGTCACTAAATCTGTTATGAGCATAAAATCAAATGCTGGTGGAGATGATGGTATTTCTTTGCGTTATTTAAAGTTAATTTTACCCTTTATAATTAAACCGTTGACTCATATAATTAATCCTTGTTTTACAACTTCGTGTTTTCCTGAATCGTGGAAAATTGCTACTGTCATTCCAATTGCAAAGGTTACAAATGCGTCTGCTATGAAAGAGTAAAAACCAATTGCATTCTGTCTACATTTTCTAAAATATGTGAGTCCCTCATGGCCAAACAAATTAATAATCACCTAAAAACTCATAGCCTAGACCAGTCTTTTTTCAGAGCTGGGCATAGCTGTGCGACTGCCATGCTAAAAGTTGTTGATGATATCCGAACATCGTTTGATGCAGGACATATAACACTTCTCTGCTTATTGGATTTTTCCAAAGTTTTCCATTGCGTCAATCACTCTATTCTTATCCAGAAGCTTAGGCTACTTTTTAGATTCAATAATGCTGCTGTAAAATTAATAGCCAATTATCTTGAAGGAAGAAGTGAGAGAGTTAACATTAAAAATAAATTTTCCGACCTTAATGATATTGTAACTGGTGTGCCACAGGGATCAATTCTTGGGCCCTTGCTATTTGGTGTCTTTATAAATGACATTTTTACCGTGTGCAGTGATGTGTTGATGCATGTTTATGCCGACGACATTCAGTTGTATTGTTCAAACTGTGTCGGACTACTTGATGACTTGTGTTGCAGGTTGAATGACGATCTCAGTGCAATTTGTAAGTGGGCGTTTGACAATGATCTCTGCCTTAATGCAAAGAAGTCTTATGTTCTGCCTATCTCCAAGGATAAACAAAGCAACCTTGAAATCCCTCCTATACTATTAAATAATAAAAGTTTGGAATTGGTGAATAAAGTAAAAAATCTAGGGTTTTTTATTAACTCAAAACTGCCATGTTCTGATCACATCAATAGTATAATTGGAAAAATCTATTACACGTTGCAATGCCTTGGGCTATCTGCTAGGTTTACGCCAATTAAAACCAAAAAGAGACTTGTTATTCAATTAATTGTGCCATATATCACATTCTCTGAACTAGTATACAGTAGTCTTGATTCACATTCAGCACATAAAATACTTGTAGCCTTTAATGATGCGACTAGATATGTTTACGGACTGAGTCGTTTTGAACATATCTCTGCGATCAGCAAGAATATTGTATTTTGGGGTGTAGCATAATTAGCTATTTGAACGCGAGAAACTGTATCTTTCTACACAAGCTCTTTATTTACAGGACACCTTCATACCTTTATCAAAAATTGCGCTTCTGTACCTCAAATCGAACATGTAATCTTATAATACCGAAATTTAGTTGTTTACTATCTAAACGTCTTTTCTTCATCAACGTCATTAAACTATCGAATTCACTACCACTTAATATTAAATCTATCGTCAGTACGAACAAAATTTATGTTCAAATAAATAAAAAATAAAAAAAAAAAATTTAACGATAAACGCTATCTGTCGGACTTAATACGACAAATGTAAGTTCGTAATACCGCATAACAGAATGCAAGCATTTATCGTGCATCGTATGAATTCGTAATAGGGTCCTAAGCCATATTTCATATTGCATCATGTTCAATAAATCGCGACATACATTTGTTTAACCAAAAAGTTCGTAAAATTTAAGTTTAAAAAAAATCAACAATTAAATGCCTAAGAACTCTTTACTAAACCGTAAAAAATGTTTTTTTCAGATGAACCAGTTTACATATATCTTTCTCACCGCAAACTTTCGCGGCATTGCACTTTTTTACCATATCGAAGAATGTCGTTTAAGCTTTAAATGATTATTTGTAAAGCTATTAAAGCCGATAAAGCAGTTTTAAGCATTGGAGAGTGCGAAAGAGAAAGGCCTGAATGGGATGCTGCATAATATTATTGTTTAAGTATTGTTATTGTTTTAGTATTTAGTTGCATTCGTTTATTTATTATATTATTATATTTACACTTATGATGCATAAAATGTTAAGTTATGTTGCAATTTGTAACTGTAGCTAAAAAGTCTATAAATATTTTAATTTTTGCTAGAAACTGTACTTTCTGACCAGTTGTCTTAGAGTAAAAGTCAAGTAAGTTTGTTTGGTGTATTTTTTTTGACTGAACCAACGCTCAGGGGATGCCCCTATTAATGTGTAAGCATTGTGTTGATTCGGAAGATGGGTGATAGTTAGTTGGAGGGTGGATAGATAGAGTACTGTCGGTGAAGATTTGTTTTAAATTTGCACAGCTCAAAACTGCCGGGAAACACACTCGCAGGGAGACTATTCCACAACTTAACCGAGCGACCAAAGAATGAATTATCACGGTAATGCGAGGTTCTATTAGGCATCGATGCAATGGTAAAGGGTGGGCTTGGACAGCTGCTCAAGTGGACCTGGCAAACACACGAGCTGGTGGCGTCAGGCCATGTATCTCCCTTGAACACTTCCCATGGTAATACCTATACAGAAGGCTTAGGCAACCTCCATTACGTCGATGCCCAAGAGAGTTGAGAGAGGATGAAATACTTTCATCTCCTATCAAATATATCGCACGACGTTGAATTCGATCCAGAAGCTCCAAATAAGATCTTGAAGCCCCTGCCCAAATGTGCGAATTGTACTCCATTTTCGGCCTAATATATGAGGTGTTTGCAGTTTTAGAAAACCTAGGCACTTGGCCACTTCTTTCGACACATCGAAAATATGATCATTCCAACGAAGATCAGATTGAATCGATATGCCCAGAACGTCAAGAGCGGCTGATTCCACAAGATCCACACCATTCATAACGAGAGGAGCTAAGGGGTAATTCACACGCTTGTGGATGAACAGACAACACTGGGTCTTGCTGGGTCAATTACGACTCGAATCGTTCTGTCCTTGAGGAAACACGAGATGCATCGAGCAAAGTTACCACCAAAACCATATACACCAAGTTTTGACACGAGCGCTTTATGCCACACTCTGTCGAACGCTTTTGAAATATCCAGAGCAACAACCCAGCTCTCGCCAAAAAAGTGAACGCATTTATTCCATTCTTTATTTATCTAGTAGAGCGAGCCCTACGCAAACCATACTGACGGTCACTGAGCAGTTGGTTATGCTCCAGATAGTTCAC
Organism: Dichetophora obliterata; assembly: GCA_963920525.1. Classification (NCBI taxonomy): domain Eukaryota; kingdom Metazoa; phylum Arthropoda; class Insecta; order Diptera; family Sciomyzidae; genus Dichetophora; species Dichetophora obliterata. The sequence goes on along the minus strand of OY986439.1, from coordinate 162,158,269 downwards.
AACGTTGAAGTTTATTACGCTCTCCATAACTTTAGAAAGCGTAGAGCATATCGCAATGGGTCGGTAGTTTGCAGGGTTCGTGGCATCACATTTTTTAGGTACCGGCTGGACATTTGCCACCTTCCAACAAGATGGAAATACTCCTGTTCTGTAGGAGACGTTGAAAAGGTTGCGCAAAGGCCGAGCCAGCGAAGAAGCACACATTTTAAGCACAATTGGCGGTATGCCATTAGAACCAGAGGCTTTGTTTACATTGAGATTTGTAAGGACCCTTTTAACTGCTCTCCTTCGAAAGTATATCTCCTGCGTTGCAGAAGATCCACACCCAACAAAGGGCAGTGGCTGATTGCTATAAGAGAGAGTGGCATTTTGTGCAAACAATCTAGCCAATAGGTTCGCTTTATCAGCCGAGTCAGTGAAGATTTGGTCATCTTTTAAAAGAGCTGGAATCGATGACGATGTCTGGTTCTTAACTCTTTTAACAAATGGCCAAAAATTTTTGCTCCCTTTGGGGCAGAGAAGAACCTGTTCTCGAATGCGAGCTTCGTGCAGAAACTTTTCGCCTCGATGCGAAGTATTTTAGTGTCGGTATTCTTGTTAGAACGCCAATTCTGAAAGGCTTCCTCTTTGGACCTGACTGCAATCCTGCAAGTCTCATTAAACCATGAGTGATCTTTTAGTCTAATGCTTCTAATCTTATTGGGAATGAAAGACCGCATTCCCAATAAAATAATTTCTTGTACCATGACAGCCACGGCATTCACATTTCTATCAGCGAAACATAATTCCCAATTGAAGCTGCTATACAAATTATTTAACGCAGTCCAATTTGCCTTTCCATAAAACCATGCAGTCCTCTTCGGGGCTTTAGGCGTAGAGGTGGAGGGGTTAGAATATGGAAAAACAGCGGAGATAGTACAATGGTCCGAGTTACCAAGAGGTGCGTTGACATTCACATCATATTTTTCATGATGTGAAGTCAGAAAAAGGTCAAGGATATTATGGCTTTGCAAATCACTTTGGGGGAAAAAAGTGGGTTCCTTCACTAGTTGAATCAATTGGTTCGATTCAGCAAATAGCTCAACATATTGTCCAACAGGTGTCAATGGGCCCGAGTGACGTAACCAAGCCGGGTTGTGGACATTGAAATCGCCTGCTACAACGATCTCACTGTCAGGAAACAACCCCAAAATATACGTAATCGAATCAGAGAGAGAGAGAGAGACCAGTTTGTTAAAAGTGGGCTCTCTCCCTAGATTCGGGCTTCTATAAATAAAACAGAAATGCAGCAAGTGCGAGCGAAGCCTGAACCTAACCTACATTGAGCTCAACTCTGGATCGGTCACGTTCAGACTCCGCTCACACTGGTACGCTACATCAGTTCTTATAAAAAGGGCAATGCCCCTATGCAAAGAAAACAACGACAGTAAGCGATACCCAGGTATGTGAAAATCCAGTGGATCTGCATCCTCGGCAACCTGGGTCTCGCCTAGTGCTATTATTTGAGGCCTATGTAGAGTACAATTTACATAGACCGAGAAAAAATTCGCCCTCAGTCCACGAACATTGCAGAAATCTATGCGAAAATGACCCGACATTTCCGCACCATGCAAAAATCAAACAAATAAGGGCATATAAGGTAATTAGTTACGGCTGCAAGAGAGCTGCACAACATGAGCAATATAAAAAGTACTGAAGCAAGTGTTATGCATTTACTTCAGCACAATTCAGCCCACTGTGCAACCCTTCTTACAAAAGTAACTAGTGTGTAAGAATGGGGGAGTTGACGGAACCGAAAAAAAAACAACAATTACTTACACCACGAGGAGCATAGAAAAGCCCCTCACATGTTTAGACAAAAAAACACGAATGTTGTCAACCGTATTGATGCTGTAGCTGACGGCTGGCTCTCTGCAAAACAGGTTTTGCTGTTGTGTTGTTGGTTGGAGCTACTGAGTGTTTGTTGCTTTGAACTAAACTTGTTTTTGTTTTTATAATTATTTTTTTTTGCACGGCTGTTTGTAAGTTGAGGTTTAATTTTATTTAAATTGTTTAAAATAAAAACATATAACATTTAATTTGTACACTATCGCGGTGTATATTTAGACACGAAACACACGACAAAACATTAAACCCACGGGACAAACAACTAGCTTTTAAAAAATTAAATTTATGACGAGGACGGACGGACGCACGTCTACGCCCAACGAGAACACGAACGCAACTCCCACTTGCAGCTGAGATTTCACAGCACCGATCCTCTGTGGAGTTCATTCCCTTAAGCCAGCAATCAGCAAGTTACCCTATTGCAGAAGAAGATCTGGCAGCGCTTATTAATATAGCGAACAAAATAAGCAACATGGCCACTTTTTTGGAAGCAGTCCGAGGTGATCATCACCTCACGAACCTTCCACTTCTCAGCGAACTCGTTGCTAAATTGCCGATATCTCGCCATATTTAATGGGCCGAAAAACGTTTGTTGTTGCCAGATCCCCACCATTTTAGAATTTAGACAATGGCTTGGTGGCCTTAGAAGAATAGCCAACTTGGTATCCGACTCCCTACCTTCTACTTCAACTGCAGCCATCGCATAACAAAGCTCGCAAATATGCATTTGTTATCGTAGCCCCAACAAAATGCCGCATTTGTGAAAGTGAGTGCAAACTCTTTTATGTTGTGAAGTTTTTTAAAATTTGTCAGTTGATAAACGCTGGAGCAAAGGTAAGTCACTGCAAGTGTGCTTTTCTTGTTTAAAAAATGGCCACCAGTTTATCAAGTGTTATTGTAAGCGCAGGTGCGCTACAAATGTGTCATACACCCATCAACACCAACTTGGAAACACCGACGTCCTCATTAGGTGCTATGGTGCATCTTTATGGAAATAATAAAAAGGTGAAAGAAATCTATGCTTTTGTTTACGATGGGTTTAACTATGGGCGTGCGCAAGATTTGTTCTAATGGAAGAGAGGGCATAAAGGAATCGAGTATGAACATAAACAAAATGTAACATATATAATGATATTTACTACGATTTTGGTACTAATTTTGTAAATGCGATACGCACACTACACCGGTTGACACACGGTTTTACACATAAGAAAATCTAATGTATTTTAAAGATCGTGTAAAAATCTTTCTCGTATCATGCCCGAAATATTTAAAAATTTTATTTAATTTTGTTTTCATGTATTACATTTCAGTAATTTTTTGCTAAAGCAAATTTTCTTAATAGTTTAATAAATTAAATAATATGAGGCCTATATCCTTAAATGCAATCGCATTAATTACTATTGAGCCCCCAGGTTTTCAACTTTTAAAATAAGAATAAAAAAAATTCCTAATATTCCTAATGTTATAAAACTGGAAAAAACAAACTCAATTTTTAGGCCATTTTTTAACTTTGGAAGCCTTTAACTACTAAACAAATTTCGAGCGGACTCAAATTTTTCAGATTTGGATTTAGGAGGTCAAAATATCAGTCGAAAATGTAGAAATTTGAGTTCTCGCTATTCTCGAAATGTTCCTCGCATGCTAAGGGAGATCTTTTTCACCGGATCTCACACTGCATTGACACCAATCTACTTATTTCTTTTTCTAACATGAATCAGTTCAAGCAGCTTGCAAGTTTCTACAATCGAGTACGGAACATACCTATTAAACATACATATCTAAATTATTTAAAAAATGTGTTTTTATTTATTTATTTATTTATTTATTTACTTGATTGCTAAACCTTAACAGGTTTTATAGCAAATTTAAAATTATAAAATAAGATATTTAATACAATTCAAAAATATAAAGTATGATTTTGAATGAAATAATGTATTATTAACAAACTAAAAAGTTTTAGTAAATTGCTTAAAGTATATAATTTTATTAAAATATAAAAAATAATAGAAAAAAAGTTAAGTCAAAATCGATAAAATCAGACAGCATAGCAGGGTTGCGTTTTCAAGACAAACAAGGTCAAGTCAGCAACAATTTTTGTATTCGGCGGAGTCGTGTGATAAACAAGGTCTCATACCCAATAAAACACCACTCCAATAGGTATATATATAATATATATCGTTCTGTCTCCCTGAAGCCGGTGAAATCCTGGCTTGACAGGGTGGTTACTCGACAAACTAGGTCAACTTCACCAAACCAATTTTCATAAAATAAAGAAAACCAGTTGCGAACGCAGGCACCAAGACAAACTAGGTCTTATCGGCCACTCATATTAATATATTACAAATCGATCTAACGTAGTGTTTCAAGAGGTAAAAAGACACCAAGACACCAAGACACCACGGTACCGTCGACAAGTGTAGTTACAATCATCATGAAGATATGAGGCAACTGAAGATCCCAGGTTTAGGTCCATTCAGATTACTTAGATGTTTATCCACCAAAATTTTCCATTTTACGCTTAGGTCCATTTATCCATTAGATTGTTATATTAATGAGTTTACAAATCACCAGATGCATCAGATATATGTTTGAAAGAACTTTACATAATCAACGACGGTACTGCAGGTAATCTATAATTTTATGTTTGATTGAGTCCATGGATTCACTTAAGGATATAACATCAGATACAAAATAAAAATCACCGCAAGCGCTTCTAAGAGGTTCATTTTGCAAATAATTAGTTCTACAAAAGTTCATGTGGAGTAACTCAAAAGATCTTCTAGGACGAAGAGGAATATTAAAATATATTTTACTCAATAAATATGGACTGTTTACATAGCCATGTAAAAGTTTTATAATCCAACAAGCATTTATCATAATTCTCCGATTTTTTAAAGAAGGAAGATTTAAGAGTTGTAACCGATATTCATAAGGTGGTAAGTGAAAATCAGTATTACAATAAAGATAGCTTAAGCAAAACAAAAGAAATTGTTTCTGCACTGATTCAATGTCGTCTATGTAACAACCGTATCATGGGCACCAAACAACTGAAGCGTATTCTAAGACAGGCCGCACTAGGGATGTGAATAAGGTTTTCGTTATGAAAGGATCATTAAACTCTTTTGCCCAACGTTTAATAAATCCTAAAGTACTATTTGCTCTATTTATTATTTTATTTCCATGAATATTAAAGCGTAGTTTAGGATCCATTGTAACTCCAAGATCATTGAAACTATCTAAGGACTCCAATGGATAACCACAAATTTTGAAGGTACATTTAATTGGTGGTTTGCGCGAGAAAGACATATGCTTGCATTTCTTCATGTTGAGGTTCATACGGTTCGTTTTGCACCAGTTATGAAGATAATCTATGTCGGCTTGCAAAAATACAGCGTCATTATCATTTTTAAAAGAAAGGAAGAGTTTGACGTCGTCAGCAAACATTAAGATGCTGGAATGCATTATGACAGATGGCAAATCGTTTATAAAAAGTAGAAACAGAAGAGGCCCAAGATGACTTCCTTGAGGTACTCCTGAAGTAACAGGAAACTCGTGTGATTTCTTGAGCTTAAAAAGAACAGATTGTGTTCTATTGCTTAAGTAAGATTCAATCCACTTTACCAACGCTATGGGAAATCCAACAAGATGTAATTTTAAGATCAGTAGTTTGTGATTTACAACGTCAAAAGCTTTGCTAAAATCCGTGTAAATAACATCAGTCTGCATGCCTTTTCCAAAGTTTTCTATAGTTTTTGATGTAAATTCGAGAAGGTTAGTAACAGTGGATTTTCCAGAAAGGAATCCATGTTGGAAAGGAGACATTAAAGATTTAACGCTATGCGATAGTCGTGATGTAACAATTGCCTCTAAAAGTTTAGGCAAAGCGCTCAATTTTGCGATGCCACGGTAGTTATCAATTAAAGACCTATTTCCGGATTTATGCGGCGGAATGATAAATGAATGCTTCCAGGCTGCAGGAAAATAGTAGAATTTTAATGATGAAGTAAATAGTAAAGAGATTGGAGTTACTAATTCTTCACAGCAGTATTTTAATATACACGAAGGTATGTTATCAGGACCACTTTTATATGATGTTTTAATATTTTTTAAAAATGATAAGACTGTGTTTGTGTCAATTATTGGGAAATATATATCCCCAGATTGAATATTGAAAGGATAACTTAAATAATCATAGGACGATGATGAATAAGTCGAGTTGAAAAAGTCAGCAAAAAGATTGCAAATACTATTATCATTATCAGACTCAACCGAATTATACTTCATAAAAGAAGGATAGGAATCAATCTTGCGTTTTGTGTTAACAAAGTTCCAGAAGGATTTAGCATCAGATTTGATGTTTAATTTTACTTTTGTTAAGTAGGTATTATAGGATTGTTTGCATAACTGTTGATAACTGTATTTAATCGAGGTATAGCATCCAAAATCGCATATGTTATGTGTTTTTTGATATTTTTTATAGTATTTAGATTTCAAGTTCCTCATTTTTCTTAATTCATTTGTATACCATACCGGACCCGATGTCAAAGAGGCTTTCCTTTGCGGAACAGCTTTAAGAAAACAATCATTGAGCGTTCTATTAAACGTATATACCGCATCATCAAGACTCTGAGAAGATAAACTTTTTGTATTAATATTTAGAATAGAATTCCAGTTTATGTTAGACAAGTTATTCTTTAAAATCACGTTTTTAAACTCAAAACGTATGAATAAAAAAATAAAGAGGTACATGTATTGTAACGAAGTGTTCTTACAACTGAGGTCGGCTCGCCGGACCCAGGCTCCGTTGCAATTATTTATAAATGCAAACACCAAATCAAAACTCTTACTTTTCAGATTTAACGTTACAATGCTTTTTATTTAAAGAATTCACTTAGGCTAACATAAACCTAATCAGTTGGTATTTATTTCAATCATAACAATGAGGTAATAACTTACTAGAACTCTGTCGTGTACGTCGCACAAACCATTGACTGACCAACCTACCTGGGATTCGCTGGTTTGATACTGAATGCCTGCTGCCGGCGCAGACTATTAAACTATAATAAAGCTGCTACAAACGCAAGCTAGGAATGAGGCACAGAGCGGTGCTGTGGTTACTGCGGGTTCTGATTGTGCTGCTGCCGGTCGTGGTTGGGTTGAAGGCGTCCCTGTTGTTGCTGATTTTGACTGTGCTGCCGTCGTCTCTGCCGACTTTGGGTGGCACTATCGACGTCTCTGCCGACATGAGGCTGCGCTGCCGTAATTGAAATTATTGCATCAGTTTGTGGCTGGTGATAACACCCCAGTAGGGAAAATAGCATGCACTATTCAGTGGGTGCACTCTGCACGAGTTAGTAATGCCTTTGGCTACTTGCACGGAAACATTTCATGCGTTGAATTTGGATTTCATTAACCTTTATGAACCCTAACAATTTAATTATAACCACAGGATGGAGCAAGTATGATAACTATTACTATTAAGCAAGTATATACATTCATAAATATTATTAAATGCTTTAATAATAGCCTTAACTTGACCTAATACTTCATGTGCTCTTATTCTAACTTAAAACTTCCCTATACGATTAACTGATGGCTGCCTTTACTACTATGCTCTGCCTACAGGCCTGCTCTCATACCCCTTGCGTCCTACTGAGGAGCTCCTTCTGTTTTTTGTCTATATTATGGCCGGTCTGTGACCCAGCAGAGATTCTAAAAGTAATACAATTATTATTAAAGTTTACCAACAAAGCATATAGGGGTAAAATTTGTAAAAGTTTTGGCCCTTACATCTTCCCCTACTTCAGTGGGCGGTGGCGGAGGACTTCGGTGCCATTCCGTTTGATGTGAATCTGGTACAGACTTCTCCCGATGGTGATCACTCATCACCCTCATCACTTGTTGATAGTAAAAGTCGTTCGCGGAGATAGGCTGTGCTGACCACCCGTCCGTCGGGTGGGGTCACCCATGCTCTCGTCATACTCCTCGGTGGTCGCTGGGAACAGTTCTCTTAGAAACAGCGGATTCGGATTCCAGAGGCTACTTCAGCTGGATGTGTCGGATCTGACGTGATGCTGCGCATTTTCGCGCCACGCTCCAGGCGAGTACTTTTTGGCGCCAAGTTGGCGAGTTAGTGGTTAGGGATTTCCTTGAAACCTGTGGTGCTTTGTCCTGGCCGCTCGTGGGATGAGTATTTGCGTACTTTTGTACGTTGTGGGTGGATGCCTGCTGCGTTGGCACGTGCTTGCTGACCTTGCAAGAATTGAGGGGGGCACTGGCTGCTCTGGCCAGTCCAGGTTGGTGCAGCTGGGTGCACCATAAGTGGCCACCTGCTGCATCCCATGTATGACGCTGTCGCGCGTCTGGTTACTTGTGGCTTGCTGTCCTGGCAGCCTGTGGTACTGGCTACTCTGGCCAGCTCGTGTGGGTAAAACTTGTCACGCCATGTATGGCCACCTGCGGTTTTTGCATGCTCTCGTGTATGACGCTAGCCTACTTCCGGGCGTTGCCGATAGTGTGGCGTTCGATGCCCTGCCAATGGATTGCGACTGTTTCCTGGGTCGCAGCGGCTTCTATTGGTGCCTTTATAGCGTTGGTGCGGATCACGCTCTGTCTCTCCTGCGTGATGTGAGTATGCTGCGTAGAGGTAGGATTTGTTAATACTATTGGCGACGAGCTGTCGCTGCCTCTAGCGTCTGTCTTGGTGGCACTCTCCTTGGGTGCTGCGACGCCGGAACTAGATGTCATGCTGTTTGTGCTGGACTGGGTTACCGAGCTGCTGCTGCTACTGCTACTGGTCGTGGCATCGTCGGACGAGTTGGCACGGTGTCCTTTGGCACGACCTTGACCGTCTAGCTGGCACAGCAGCTGTCGGTTTACCCTGTACTGTTGCCAATATTTTGGCGCTCATCATGTCTGCGAACTCCAACAGGTACTAATGTGGTAAGCTTCGTCTTATTGGCTCGGTTACCAAGCTTTGTACGAGCGTGGCGAGTTCCCGTCGCTTGTTGGCTACTTCTGCTGGAGGGAACCATCCTCTACCTCCGACCGTCCTCAAATCTACAGAAAAGTCGCGCAGAAATAGCATCGCGAAGTGTAGCAAAAATGGCCCACAATCGGTGGAGTTCATTTGCTGTGGAACTTCGACTTCGTAAACCGGCAGTGTGGCTTCGTCCCATTCTACCGGATTGGCATTAGGATGTGTGGCTGCCCACTCCTGGTGGAGATATTAACGCAGCATCGGTGCTACATGCTTTCTGGTTGCATTCGCGTATGAATCCAAAATTCAGATTCGTCCCCGTTGCGCAACTGGGCACAATTAACGCTTAAGATGGATGATGGCCAGGTACCAATGGCATCCTTCGTTGATGGGCACTAAAACGTACGGCTTTGTCCATCGATGGAGCTGGTTTATCTGCTCTTGCTGGTAATTACCGCTGTGCACTCGACTCAGCTGTGAGTAAAAATACGTGCTGAATATGTGCACCTTTTCTTGCATCGACCGCTGGCTGTTGGTCGTAAAGCCTTCGCATATAAACTTAGATCAGGCTGTCATTAAATAGACGCCCGCAAGCGATGCGCTCGTAATCAACGCCGTATAGTGCTATGCCGCTTGGACCTGGTAAAGAAATTGCAATTGCTACAGATGATGAAATATTTAAAATATATACAATGGAATTATTCAAGAATGTGTACACAAATGTAAAAATGAACAATAAAACACCTCAATTTAAAATAATAATTTATAAACCCCCTAAAAGAATAACAAATGACATCGAGAAATATAAACTAATTGACGAATTCCACAACGCAACTCACGGAGGACATTTGAGAGTTAGAAAAACTACTTTGGCTCAAGAAAGATATATGAAAAATAAGTAGAATAAAAACACATTGAAAGAACTCTAGAACGTAAAATAATAAAGAATAGCAATTCCTTTACAGTAAATATGAAAATTAATAAACAATGAAGAATAAAAAAAATAAATATTTCAAAGAAAACATGAACTAGACTATTAAATGAAATTGTTTTATCATGAAGTAAGGTTTATTGTGAACGAAGGTTGATATAAAGGGCCAATATAACGTAGATAAATTGGAATTTGTTCAAATAGTAATTCGCACTAATTTAAGAAAGTGAATACAGCTACTTGAGTTGCAGATTTAAATATGTCAAACCAATGGAAAAATATGAATTCCTACTAGGTTAAAAAACACAAGAATAAAACATTAAGGAATGTAGAAAACTAAAAATACATGTAAATAATGTTTAAAATATATTACAGAATATTTTACATTGAAGAGAGTGGGGCATTGAAGAGAAATAAGCATTATTATAGGCAGAAAAAAAAATTAAAAAGTAAAACAACAAAAGGTATAAACACGTTCATTAAACAACTTTTTTGGCAATATAATATTCTAAAACACTAAAAGGTATAAAAGCCTTCGTAAAACAACAAGAACGTAATATATAATGAAAAACTTTCGAAGTAAAACAATAAAAAGAAAAGAACTCAATACAACAACAGGCATAGAAATATTTTTAAATCTTGATAGCATAAAACGACAAAGGTATAAAACCCTTCATGAATCAAGAAAACTTAAAAAGTATCACCACAACAAGTATAAAAAGTTTTTTAAAATTCAGAAAAATAAAGAAGCAATACAACAAAAGGTATTAAAACCTTCGTAAAACAACATTTTTGAGAAAAAACTTTCTAAATAACAAAAAAGTAACAATTCAATACAACAAAAGGAATAAAAACCCTTTTAATATCCAAAAAAATAAAGAAGCAATACAACAAAAGGTATAAAAAGTTTATTAAAACGAAAATAATTCAATATTAAGAAGTTAAAACAACAAAAGGTTTAAAAACCTTTCGAAAGCAGAAAAATAGTACAACAAAAGTTATAGTAACCTCATTACAGCCGGAAAATTAATACTGTAACGCAACAAAAGGTATAAAAACCGTTTTGAATCAGAAAAATGGAAAGGTAATTAAAAAAAATGTGTAAAAGCCTTCCTAAAAAACTAAGAGTACGAGAATTTATTTTAACAAACAAAGATAATAAACAACAAAACTAATAACAACGAGACAAACAATATTTAAAACAACAATTCGAAACGGTTTAAATGCAACGGAAAAACTAAAATAACAAAAACTTTAAAGAAGTGTCAATAACGAAGACCAGGTTAACCAGCTATAGGGCTTAAAGCCTCCTGGCAAACGACAACAATTTGGCAAAAAATAGCGCCAGCTATCACCTTGCACACACTTCAACAGTATCTGCATCGAAAACCATAACCGAAAATAAATTCAACGCCGTGACAGTTTTTCCGGCGCACGGATGGACAGCGCGGGAGAAAAATACAAATGCAACAATCAAACAAAAGGGAACAACTAACACTCCCCACAAACAACAACAAGGTTAGGAAATAGCAAGTTATATAAACTTAATTTATAAGATTATAGAAAATAAAAAATGAAATGGAAAACTGTAAGGTACATATATGAAAAAAAATGTCAATGAGGAAAATTGCTAAAATATAAAATATATAGTAGATGGAGCGAAATCTGAACTTTAAGACAGTAAAAATAGATGTAATAAGCGAAATGTTTCGATAAGCAAAGAAGGTATTTTACCAAATTTACACAAGAATATAAAAAAATATACACAATTCCTTTATACAAAATGCCATTTTAATTGCAATGTAGCAAAAGGGGTAGAGAGAATTCAAACTTATTTCAAAATTGAATACGTTTCGGTAATGGGCACATAAACAAGTGTACAAACGAGAAAAATTGAAAGTTAATTGATGAAAATTTTAACCTCTTCAAGGAAAAAATTTTCTTTGTGTATGGGGGGAGGAATGTTGTGACTCACAACGAGGTATTCCCCAGAATATTGTCTTTCTACTAGTGGCCAAGTGCTGACAATGAAAGTTGATCCACCACAACAACAAAGCGAGCAATCAACATTCATTGCATTGCGGCATTTTTATATGAATTCTAGTTTAGTTTAGTTTAGTTTATTCAGTCTATGGATCATTCAATTCCTTACAGACTAGAGAAAATAACAATTAAGTTGCAATTAATAAAATAATCATAATAAAAATAATAAAACACAAAATTAAGCATAAATTATGTTAAAACAAACTAGAAACAAAATTTTTAAAAAATGATTTCGATATTGAAAAATAAAACAAGTACCCAGATGGTAATTCATTATATTAACATAAAGACCTTGTTATAGGCCCATTTAAGGCATCCATCGTTCGATGGATTTTAATGAAAAATAGCTTAAAATAACGCAACTGCTTTGGTGGTGTATTGAAATGAATCAAACTCAAAAGCATAGGGTCATCAATATTAGTGCATATTATATCATAGATGAAAATTAAAGAGGTTATTTTCCCTCCTGATTTCAAGCGTCTTTAAACCCATCAGTAGACATCGCACTCAAATCTAAAGTTAGTGCAATAAAGCATATACTTTGTAGCGATTTTTTGAACTTTTTCAAGCCTCAACGAATAAATTGTACCTGAAGGATTCCAAATTAAAGAAGCATATTCTAATCTTGACCTGACTAGAGAACAGTAGAGTGCTTTAAATGTATAGGGAACTTTAAATTCTTGTTTATTCCTACGAATAAAGGCAAGCAGGGAAAAAATTTTAGGCAACAAGAAGTTTAAGTGCTCTACAAAGGTAAATTTAGAATCAAAGATGACGCCCAGGTCCCGAATTGTATTAACTCTTTGAAGAGGTACATCGGAAATGGAATAAGAAGCCAAGATAATATTACTAGATTTTCTAAAAGTTGCATGGTAGCATTTACTTATGTTCAGAGGTAACCCATTGCGGATACTCCATACAAAGACATTGTCCAGATCTGCTTGCAGTAAAGCCGAGTCACCAAAGGAGTTAATTTTTGCAAACAATTTGAGATCATCAGCAAAAAGAAGATAATTTGCAAAATGAAAACATTGTGTTATATCATTAATATAAAGCACAAAAAACAAAGGTCCTACAACACTACCCTGAGGGACACCAGAGGTTGCTGGATAGAAATATGAATGCGTATTATCAATCGAGACAAAACAAACTCTTCCACTAAGATAAGACCTAATCCATTCCAGAAAAATCGAAAGGCAACCCAATTTACTTAGTTTAGCCACGAAAACCTTATAGGAGACTTTATGAAAAGCTTTTGAAAAATCCGTGTAAAGCGCATCAATTTGAAAGCCAGATTCAAAAGCAGAGATACAGTAATTAGAAAAGAGGGAAAGATTAGTAACAGTGGACTTTCCGGCTACAAACCCATGCTGCTCAGGACAGATACAAAGCTTTAAAAGAATGCAAAGCTTCTGCTTGATAATTGACTCAAAGAGTTTTGAGACAATTGTCAATTTGGAGATAGAGCGGTAGTTGCCAATATCATTCTTTTGTCCGCTTTTAAAAATTGGACTTTAGCTGCAATCTTCCAAGAAACCCGAGGTAAATTAATTTTAATATTTTATTATTGTAATAAGCGTACATACATTTGTACTATGCGAATAATGCAAAATAAGAATAATTTGAATAATAATTTATCGATGGGCAATATGACCTTATTACACATGTTATACATGTTTGTACGTTTGTTCGGCCTAAGTTGGCATTATTAAATAAGGCCCTTATTATGAGCTGCGTTCAGTCTTCGACTGTAGTCGAAAGGCCTGATCGAACGAATTTGCATTTGGTGTTATAACGTGCTTTGGACAAAGAGTAGCGCTATTGTGAATTTCGTTCATATTGTTGGTTCACGGTAGTATATACCTATCAGGTGATCGTTGTTTTATTTCAACTAAATACGATTGGTTTGAAAGTTGATTGCAAAAAATAAGACAAAAAAGTTACGACTATGAAGAAAATAATAATAAAATAATAACTGGCTAGAAGTTGAAAACTGTTGAGTAATGCTTTTTTTAGCTAATCTTAAGCCACTTTGCTGTTGTTCTAACTGGTGGTCCTAAGCAATTTAGTTCTGGCGTGAGTTCTTCCCATTTATTTTTCGCCTGAACTTTGAAACAAATATCCTTTGCAGTCAAAGTTTGCCTCCATCAATGAGACCAGTTTTCTAACTGCGATTTGTGTCTTAGATCTGCACAAAATTTACAAAAACAGTTCAATATAAGTTTTTAGTCTTTAAAAAGGAAAATACAATCACAAAATACTTAAATTTTTAACAATTTTTGCTCAGCACGCATCGCATCGAAAGCAAAATCCTATTCGACTGAAATTTCGATGAGCAACGAACATTTCGATAGGGTTCCACTGCTTATAATAAGAATTTAACTTTCGATACTCGTTGTTCGATAACCAGCGAAGATCGAACGTCGAAATCAACTCATAATAAGGGCCTAAGTATGAATTATCTATGAGTATGTTTTAAAATAAGAATTAATTGTAAGCTACTAATACAAAACTAGATTAAGAACTTAATAATGAAGTTAAACTAAGCCAAATTATTGTGCAAGATGCAGAAGGCAATCTTGCACAAAAGCTAAATGCAGCGAATTTATCAATAAGTAAATTTAAGTATGTATGTAAAATTAAGAAGAAGAAGCAAGGCCAGATAGGTTATAAATATCTGGTCCCTGGACTGAATATTATTCAGCCAGTGAGTTTTCTGTCTAAAAGGTAACAGTACACAGTGCCTTTTATTTGATAAGTTCAGTCGCTGGATTTTGAATTGAGGTTTCTGCAGTCTGCTGTTTCAAGGAGTACAAGGCCAAGACTTCTAGAGGTTTGAACCATGGACTGAATATTATTCAGTCAGTGAGTTTTCTGTCTAAAAGGTAACAGTACACAGTGTCTTTTATTTGATAAGTTCAGTCGCTGGATTTTGGATTGAGGATTCTGCAGTCTGCTGTTTCAAGGAGTACAAGGCCAAGACTTCTAGAGGTTTGAACCAGCAGGACATCCAAAGGACTAAGTGAGTATGTACTAACAAACCTTTTTCAGTTTCTCATAATTTCCAGCAGCTATAATAGGTTGAAGTGCCGTTTATAGCAATACTGCAACAAGTTGAAGTGCTTGTTGCAACACGCCAACAGTGAAGACAACCGCGGCTATAATAGGTTCAATTGCAACATCGCAATAAAAACGAACAAAAGGGCCTAACTCAACAGATTCATGTGTCTGTTGGGCTATACGGCTAAAGTTTAAACGGGTAGACAACAGATATTTTAGGGCCACGATTAAGACCTACGTGCATCCTCACGGGAGGACGCAACAGTTGAAGTATCTATTGATAATAATAATAAAAGATTGAAGAATTGTGGTAATAAAAATATTTTAAGAAAAATAAGTATTCCTCCAAAAAACGATCCATAGCATGTAAAATAGAATAACGTTGTAAGTTCACATTACGTTTTTAGGTAATTAAATTGTTATTACATATATTTGTGATTGTCTATGCTTCTTTTCTTGCAAAAAATTCAGCATAAGTGCAATAAACGAACAAAATTTAAGTTCTATAAAAAAACTAAATTAAACAAACAGCTTTTTTAACATCTTTAATCGAATTGTGCGAGGTGATTCCATAAGAACTCAAAATTTGGCAAATTGTACAAGGCCAGTTATGCGAAAAGAACCCATTCAAGTAAGTGATGATAAGAAAAAGGATATTCTTGCAATGGCTTCATATTTGCCTGAAAAGTACGCCGAGTTCTATAAATCAATCTGAAGTTAAATTAAGAAAAATATTAAGTTTGTATTCGAAAGCAAACAAATATATTTTGTTGAAGGTCTTAAAAAATTTTCTTTTAAGTTCTTCAAATGAATTTTTGTTTTTGTTATTAAGGGGTTTTTTATATAAATACATTATTTAATTCTATTATTTTCATTTCATTTAACCAAACAGGATCTTATCAATTTAGTCTCCTTATATGGGTATGCTTTAATTGCACGAATAACGTTTTAAAAGCTATCGCACTCTCTGCTTTGCAACGTGGAATAACGTTTTAACAACCAATGGATTTTGGATATGTAACGTTTTTCCATTTTAAACATGTTACCAATTGTTAACCATGTAAACATGTTAAACAATTTTTTTTTACTAAAATAGTTTATTTACCTAAGTATTTCCAATGTATTAAAAACAAGTATATAGAAATTATCTGCTGCATTAAAAAAGTTTTTTACGTATTGTGAACAATCTACTTTTTGTCGCTTGAAACGTTATTCGCGGCTGTGCTTCAATTTTTAATTCGCTAGAACAGGGCTGTAAGTACTGTCAAAACTGGCTTACTGCAGAAATCCATTTTTAGAGCTGTCAAGAAATTGTTCCAGATAGAAATTTTAAAAAGATATAAATATTTTTTTAAATAATATGTTTATATATACAGCACTGTGTAAACTTTATTAAACAAAAATTTTTATTTTTTATTTTAAGCATTCTTTATAACTCTTCATCATTAAATTAGAATCTTTCACCAATAATTTGTTTTTAAAAATTTTAAACAATTTGTGAAAGACGAGCATGCGGCACGCATCTGGTTATCATCTGATATTTTCATTGATCATCGCTTAAGTTTATGTCATGTGTTTATGTTCGTTAATTTGCTCAGCATTATTCCCCAAATAGAAAAGTCCAGGGGGCTTAGGCCAGGGGATGACGGAGGTCATTCCTTCCACAGAAATAAAACATGGCAAATTTGCTCTGCACCACCTTTGAACGATTTTTGCCTTTTGTGCTGGACAAGAATCTTGCTGAAAAGAAAAGTGACCCTATCTGTAAATTTGCTTGGCATGCCGAATAAGACAGTTCTTTAAAACATGTTCTCAGTAATATTCCGAATTATTTAAACGCCTTTTTCGATAAAAAGAAGGGGCATTTGCCTTTTTCGGAGAAAGCGCCCCAAACCATGATTGATGAAATATTTTTAAATCTTTCAATGGTTTTTTTTTTCTTTAGAAATTTCTGCCATGCGTTCACCCTATCATTTTGCGAGTTGTGGCTTGCTTGCAAAAACAAGAGTTTTCCGTCGGAAAATATGATACTGCAACCTGCGTGCTGGCGAAGGATCTGTGCACTTATTTCCTTTCGCAATATTATCATTATTATTGACAAATCTTTTGAAACAGTTCATGCAATAAGTGAAAAACATATTTAATTCGAAAAATTTTAAGAATTTACTTTTTTTGATCCAATTAGAAGGTGGCAACCCTGTCCACCATCTTGAATTTTAAAATTCTGACTTCAGATTCGATATCAGCGACCCCTAACACTGATAAATGATGTTTAAAACTCTTAAAAATACATATTATTAGGTGGCAGCCCTATTATTTCAAAATTTTATAATTTTGAAATTCTGACAACGAATTCGGATTCAGCGACCCATTTTTACCTAGTCAATCTTGACAATCTTGAAGTTGGTGTAAAAAAATGTCTAGTTAGGCGCTGACGACCGCTGATTAAAATTATCAAAATGATCAAAATGATCCAAATGATCTATTGCCATATATTGCTTTTTATTTTTTTATTTTATTTATTTTATTGCTCATCCTACCCTTAACGATTAAATTTCATTGCTTGTGGTGATGACGAACAAAAACACGCCATGCTTGGATTGCCGAGAGAGAAAGTGTGTATTGCTTGTCGTTGTAGGGTTTCGTTTGCTGTTGAGCAAATCAAACTCTCAAGTGTTATTAGATGACAGTCAACTGTGAGCAATGCAATAAATCACAGTGTGTGTACATTCAAATAGATGCACCGACGCAGGGCTTTAATCTGAATAAAAATTTTGTTTTCATTTTTATCTGCAAAAAATACGTTAATACAAATAAAAAACAATTTTTCGAAATTTGTGTATGAGTTTTCATATAATTTTGTATGGATGCGAGATCTCGTGTTCGTTTCGAGCTCGTTTACAAGTCCGGCTTTCTTATATGAAAATATTTTATATTAATACAAAACTATTTTTTCGTTGTTAACTGGTAAAAGTACGTCAATTAAAATAAAAAATTTTCATAATTTTTATATAAAAATTCGATGTATTTTCATATCATTTTCTATGAAGAAATTTATGTAAAAAAGTTCTAATTCTTTTCAAATAATTTTGTATGAATCCGAGATCTCGTGTTCGTTCGAGTTCGTTTACGAGTCCGAGGTCTCGTGTTTATTTCGAATTCATAACAAAGCCAAATTTTTGACATGTAAATATTTTATTTTAATAAAAAGTATTTTTTAATTGTAAGCAGGTAATTAAAAAAATATTCATAATTTTTTTATGAAAAAATTCTAAGTCTTTTCATATAATTTTGTATGGATCTTGTGACAAGACCGACCATCCACCTCGCAGCGTCGTGACATCCGCAACCGGATGACGAGGCACTTCCTGACTTAGCGAACGTCTGCATACCTAGCTATGCTTCAGCTTAGCTCAGGGAAAATGGTCGTGGGGTTGCTTCGTCAGGAAGTCGTGGGATGCGATCTGCACAAGTCGTATGTATGCAGACGATAACGGGAAACGGAAAAGGACCATTTGAATTAAAATTCATATTATTTGAATTTTAATTCAAATAGGCGGAAACAGGAAACGGATGGGAGAGAGGAAAAAAAACCCGAAAGAGGCAACGTAACCGAACCGTAGCCTCTATGCACCGTATAGCATGAGGGAGGATGGTGGTATTATCCCTCACCGTCTATGCCCGCCCAACCTGTTAATGAAAGAAAACTTTGGTTTCATTAACCCATTTAGTGCACCTAAGTGCAGCAGCCCCTTACCATGCCCTTACCTTTCATCATCCAAATAAATTTCAAGCCAATTAATTATTCATTAGGTTACCCATAAATTCGGGATTTATATATTGACACCAACTTTAGAATATTTTGATCGTACATGTGTATGCTTGGTTAACTTACAACTTTTCAATATCGAGTATAACCCAATTTCATCGTATAAATTACAAATAATGTATCCAAACTTACATGGGAAAACCAATTAATTATTAAAATTTTTCAGTGTAAACTGAACGTGAACGCCATAACATAGACGTTAAATTTTTGGGTATGTACTTAAATGTAAGTATAATAATATTAAAGTTTTTAAAGTTAATTTTAGTGCATACTGATCGTAAAGGGTTCAATTTTTCTGTGTACTGAAAATTAAGTACATTTTTCATTATCAATACGCACGTAAGTATTAAGCAATTTTTTTTTTCAGAGTACTGAAAATGGAAGTTAATTTTTCATTATAAATAAGCAGATAAGTATTACGTTTTTTTTTCAGTGTACTGAAAAGTAACTTAATTGTTCAGTATCACTAAGCAGGTAAGTATTAAGTTGTTCTATTTTTCCAGTGTACTGACAATTTAAGTTAACTTTTCATTGTAACTAAACAGGTAAGTATTAATTGTTTTTTTGTTTCTTTCAGTGTACTGACAATTTAAGTTTTTGTTTAAAACTGATTTAAATTGTTTATTTTAAAATTAATTTACATTGATTCCGAATTTTAATTTTAATTTAAATTGATTTATATTTACTTTGTGTATAAAATTTCTTTAAGTTAATTTAGTTTTATTTTGCTTTCAGTTTCAATGTGAATTCATTTAACTTTGATTCGAAATTCAAATTCCCTTCCATTCGATTCCAAATTAAATTGGTTTATTTCCAATTTAAACTGGCTTCCATATTTATTCAATTCGAATGGATTTCAATTTGATTCGAATCAAAATCGAGTTTAACCTGAACCAATTTTTTTATTTATTATAGGTTCGTTTTAGTTCTATTTCTATTTTTACTTCATGAGAATTTTGGTTTAGTTTAAGTTTATTCGTGTTCTAGTTTTATTAATTTACTTGTTTTTGATATCGTTTTAGTTTAGTTTAAGATCATCTGTGTTCTGGTATTTTTCTTTAAAAAAATTTTTGTTCCCTATAGGTGTTGTAATTTCTTGAAAGTTTAGTATTTGATGTGTTTCTTATCGTAATAAACCCCTTGGTTTAAGTACCATCGCTAAATAAAAAAAAACAACGTAATCGACGCCTATTCATCGGTGACTATTACCTGATGGTTTACTTGTGATTAAGGTACTTTAATTATTGCTCTCATATGGTTAAGCTGCTACTCTTCTAGATTTACATTTTTTTGACTCTATGTCTTTACTCTTCTAATTTTGAATTTTATACTTCGTCTCTACTCTTTTTAGTTTTCTATTTCCTGCTTTGTCTCTACTCTTTTAGTTTTCGATTTCCTAATTGGTCTCTACTCTTTTAGTTTTCGATTTCCTAATTGGTAGTAATGCCAATGTATTATCGGACTTTATGAGAGGTTGTAACCAAGCTTTTACAACACCAAAGGAAAAAAAAATAAATATTATTATAATTTCAAGCTAAGGTCGTGATTTTGTTTTTCTTTTATATCAGGTTAAAGTTAGATTTTTAAAAATAGCCAATTTTCAGTTACAAAAAAAAATACTTAATTTTAGATTTCAATTAATATTGTCGCTAGTACTAAATCGTAAAATACAAATGAACAAAGAAACCTGGTGTCCCATAGGTTGATCCTTAGCTGGTGTTGGCGGTGTCTGTTGCTTGCTGTGGTTGTTGTTAGCTGCTGTGCTCTTCGGGTGAGACTATTTGTGAGCGTGTTCGCAGTGCTACGCAGTCACTAAAGTGGTCGTCACTTGATGTTGCTGTTGTTATTACTGCTGCTGCTCCAACTGGTATTGATGACGCTGGTGATGTGGTTGAAGATTCTGATGTTTTCGAGGAGTTGCTGGCCTATGATGCCAGGATGATTTTGAAATCCTGCTACTAATTGAAGTAAATGGTTGTGTATCATCACCAATATGAGATTATGCAAATGATGCAATAGCTTGCTTAGGTCGGAAGTTAGATTTCTCGACGCATTATCTTTGATTCGTTTGCGTTATAACAGATGCTTTTGCTGGTGATATGGAGAAATTTGGATGCGAGGTCCATCGCTTTAAGCCTGCATCCACAGGTATAATTAAACCATATCTCTAACTCTATGCATCAATCTGGCT
Organism: Dichetophora obliterata; assembly: GCA_963920525.1. Taxonomy (NCBI): domain Eukaryota; kingdom Metazoa; phylum Arthropoda; class Insecta; order Diptera; family Sciomyzidae; genus Dichetophora; species Dichetophora obliterata. The sequence goes on along the minus strand of OY986439.1, from coordinate 162,137,346 downwards.
TAACAGACTGCGTTGTCGCAGTTCCAGTGCAGAAAACCCAATAAATAATGCGGTCGCATAGGTATCAGTGGGCAGATATGATGCTGAGTAACAATAAATTCACCAGCCGTTCCTTGTCAGCAACTACTTGCAGACATGCACACAAGGACTTGGTTATAATGGTGGGCACTGTCTATACGAACAGAAATTCTTCAATTGTTGATGGTGCAATTGAAGTAAAGCTGTAGTTAAAAAAAAAATTGAAGATATTAGATTTTTCTTCTGTAAAGAGATTTTTTTTTCTTACCTACAGTTTCATGTTAGACTTGGCAGGTGGTCATCAACGAAAAGAAAGACAAAGGCCGGAAGTTAGCCAGCCATCGCTCTTTTCGTTGACAGCCGTCACATATGGTATGGTCATTTAGATGAGCAAAACGGACCGTACAACCTGCTATGTTATACGACTTGGTTTAATGACCGCTTACACCGAATATTGGTGCAAACGATGTTTGCGCAAACTGTCGGACGCGGGGTTTGACCCTTGCTTTTCGATGTTTGCAAACAAACAAACATGTCAGCTGGTAATTTGAACGATGTCCAAAGGTAGGCACTAATTAATCACGGCAGACACGTTGTGGCTAATTATTTTGCAAGCAAAAAAAAAAGAGAGAAAAAAGAATCATTTATATTTAATGGCTTCCGGGTTGAAATCCAAGCTCAGGTTTGAATTTGAATTCAAATTCTAGATCAGCCGAGGGCACAACACAACGGGTTGTGAATTCAAATTCAAGCCTGAGCAGGGAAACAACTGTCGACTTAGCTGTCAAAATTGCGGTTGCGTTATGTCAGTGACATTTTCATTAAGGTTGGTACGCCAACCTCCGCTACCACTAGCTGTCAAACGACCATTTGACGCTTGAGAATTTTTCACCCCCCACAATCTGAGATTTCGTTTACGAGTCCGAAATTTCGTATTCGTTTATTGATTTCTTCGTAAAAAATTTTGAAAGCATTTTTAAAAATAAATCATTTATTTTTAGTTCGCTCTAATAATTACATGTTTTAAGCAAACAATTTTTTTTGATCTTTAAAATAAAAAAAAAATTCTAAAAAAATTTATAAAAAATAGTTCGAACTCCGAAGACTAGCTTTAATTTTTAATGGAGCAAATTTAGCGACGATTAATTAATAACTGCGATAGTCGAATGGATGACTTACACGCACGCGGCCGAGGTTCAAATCTCCGGATGGTGGTAATTTTTCAATTTAATGTTAATAATAATAATGTTTGCAGATTTTCGCCGGTATAAACATCATAATTATAATAAGATGATGTTTCAAATCTTAAAAAAATTTGGGTTTTTTGTAAAAAAGTTATCTTTGCAAAACTTTCCTTTCCAAAAGTTATCCTTGCAAAAATCTTATATTTTAGGCAGCTCGAGAAGGCTTCGATATTTTTATTAACGAATCGTGTTCTCGGACTCGTTTACGAACGAATCGCATTCCCGGACTCGTTAACGAATCGTTTTCTCGGAGTCATTAACGAGTCCCGTTAACGGGAGTGGTGACTTTCTCCCGCTATCGTATTCGAAAACGATAATCGTTAACGATTAAAAACTTTTTAAAAAAAACCAACTTCAGAACCACTGCAAAGTAAAAAATAATTTTAAATTACTTTTCATATTATTTCTTGGTCAAATTTGATAATTTATTTATGTATGTTATTAAATCGCAAATCTTATTATTATAATTTCTTTTCTATTTTGTATTATTATCATAAATATATTAATTTCTCCATGAATCGTTTAAAGCTGGATCGTTTATTTTATAGAAGTCTGATTACATTAGCGCCGGCTTATATTCATGGAGAAATTAATATATTTATGATAATAATACAAAAAAGAAAAGAAATGTTAATAAGATTTGCAATTTAATATTATATATAAATAAATTATCAAATTTGACCAAGAATTAATGTGAAAAGTAATTCAAAATTATTTTTTACTTTGCAGTGGTTTTGAAGTTGGTTTTTTTTTTTTAAAAGTTTTTATTTCTTCTTTTATAGAGATTATGATAACAATTTTTCCCATTCTTGTAACATATTTTCATACCCTAGTGTCAACGTTAACGGAGAAACAGTATTTTTATTATATTGCCACGTCCTTTTTACAATAACGCCCACTTTCTTGACCGTAAATTTTCATAATTATGTCTGCCCCTGTACCTAATTTCAGTATACTAGTGTCAAAATAATTCGAGCTACGGCGTTTTTTTAATATTGCCACGCCTTTGTCGAACAACGCCAACTTTTTTACCGTAATTTGTAATAATTGTTCCAACCCCTGTACCAATTTCCAATTTTTATTTCTTCTTTTTTAGAGATTATGATAACAATTTTTCCCATTCTTGCAACAAATTTTCATACCCTAGTGTCAATATTAACTGACATACAGTATTTTTATATTGCCACGCCATTTTTTCCAATAACGCCCACTTTCTTGGGCGTTATTTTCATAATTATGCCTACCCCTATACCTAATTCCAGTATCCTAGTGTCAATATTATTCGAGTTGCATCGTCTTTATTGTATTGCCACGCCCTTAATCGAATAACGCACACTTTTTTAACCATAATTTGTAATAATTGTTCCTACCCCTGTACCAATTTCCAGTACCCTAGTGTCAATATTAACTGAGATACAGTATTTTTCTTATATTGTCACGCCCTTTTGTCCAACAACGTCACCTTTCTTGATCGTTAATTTTCATAATTATGCCTACCCCTGTACCTAATTTCAGTACCCTACCGTCAATATTATTCGATAAACAAATTTTTTCTTATATTGCCACGCCCCTGTGTCGAATATCGCCCACTTTTTTAGACGTGCACCTCCGCGTCTAATATCTCTGTTGACAAAAAATTGTGGCAATCGGGCAAGTACTTTAGGAGTTATCGATGTACATACATTAAAGAAAAAATAAACCAACCAACTTGAGAACCTCCTCCTTTTTGAAGTCGGTTAAAAATGTCCGAGAATGCGGATTCGTTTCGAATTTGTTTGGCTTAATGGGCTCGAGACTCACACATACATTTAAATAAAGCAGTAAAGTTATTGAATACATGTCAGAGATCTGCAAGCGATGGCATTTTCGTTACTTGCAATCTACAGTGCCAGTGTATGACCACACTACGCAAGCGCTGCGATTGTTGTGTCGAACATACTTGCAACATTGAAGTCAACTGTCTATGAGTCAGGGATGATAAATTCAGTACTAAAGCACTGAATTCAGTACTTTTCGATTTTCAAAAGAACCGCAGTACCCCCGCGATGATTTCAGTACTTTTTACAAATATTGTAAAAGACATTTTTCACTTGTTTTATCTTACACATAGTTTACACTAGGCATTACTATTAAAACAGTCAATATTTTCCTTTCTAATCCTTCTGAATTTGAACTTTGAGGCCTATGTGCATCTTTCTCTCCCTCTGCCCTCTGCACCGCTTTTGAACAGGAACACTCCAGTTACTTCTTCGTCACCTTTTAACATGCCTGCTTTGACTAATAGTTCAATTTTGACTCCTTTTGAGCCTAGAAATCTATCAAGCTTAAGGGCAGTGTCGAGGAAAAAATATTTATTTATTTCACGTCTTCTGTTGAAAATGTATTGTATATCAACGCAACTGTTGAAAATGTATTGACTTTTATCAAACATAATAACTTGTTGAGTCAAAATGCATTTTTTTCATGCAAAAAAATAGGTAATAAACCTTCCCATGCTTCTTTTATTCTCACAGTTCCAGCTAAAGAGTTTGCAACTGTTCTAAACTCTAATTTGTGTACTGATAATATACTCGTTACAGAGTTTCAGCCTAAGAATAAGCCTAGAGGGACGACTCAAGCCGCTTGTCAATACCAAAAAAAATGAATAGGCTATCCCTTTGCTATCAAAATGTAAGGGGACTACGCTCTAAGACGCGAGACATATTTTTAATGTCTCAGAATTTCTCTGAGAATATTATCGCACTGACTGAAACTTGGTTAAACGGAAGCATTACTGACTTAGAATTGTTTGATAACAGTTTTGAAGTATATAAAAAAGACAGATACGCTGGCAATACTTCTGCTGTCGGTGGTGGTGTCTTTTTAGCTGTTAGGAACTCCTTCGTTAGTTCCATTATCGATATTCCCTGTTCTTCTAATATCGAACTTATATGCATTAAGGTTGTACATTGTAATTCTAATGTATATGTAGTTAATGCTTATGTTCCTCCAAAGAGCAGTGTGGAAATTTATGCAAGCCTTGCGGATTGCATAGAATACGTTATAAATATGCTTGACGTTAGTGACGACATTTTATTGTTGGGCGATTTTAATCTGCCTTACTTGAAATGGGAATCTTCAGACGATGATACATATTTTTGTGCATCTAATTCGAAGACACGCCAAGAGCATATATTTGTTGATAATATATGTTCTGACTTACAACAAGTAAGTTGTATTTATAATAGTCGTGAAAGACTTCTTGACCTGGTCTTAACTACAGACTGTAACAACGTGATTGTTAAGACCCTTCATGCTCTAACTTCTGTTGATGACTACCATCCACCACTGAGCATATGGTACAAGTCCGACAGGGAAAATATAGTGAATTCCAATTCAATAGATAAAGTTTATGAATTCAATTTCAAAAAGCTGACTTTCTGAGGTTGAATCATTTACTTCATAGTAAACTTAATGAAATTTTAGAATATTTTAATGGTAATAATCTTGAAGATTCAATTAATTTTTTTATATGGAATTCTTTACTATGTTTTCTGAGTCCGTGCCGTATAGCCTCAAATTTGCGAAAAATTGTGCTTACCCTTGGTACACAAGGGAATTAAAGACTCTTCGCAACAACAGGAATAGGGCATGGAAGAAATATGTCTGTAGCTTGGACTTAAATGACCTAGAAACCTACAAGCGTTTGTTTCTGGATTTTGAAAGTTGCTCAGCTACCTTATATCAATATTATTTTGACAATATTAAGCTGAGAATATTGTCTGATCCAAAGAAATTCTGGGGTTTCATAAACACAAAAAAGAAATCTGATGGATTCCCTTCATCATTTAAGACTTCTGACGGATTTACTGACGATCCCGTTATAATTTGTGGCCTTTTTGCCACTCTCTTTAAAGAGTTATTCTTTTCAGTCTCTTTTAATCCTGATGAAGATTATTTTGAATATATGAACTCTACACCCAGGGTTTCGTTGGACCCTTTATCTTTTAATTCAGAGGATATTTTAAAGTATATTGGATCGATCGAAGAAGACTTTAATGCTGGACCTGACGGAATTCCTGCCGCAGTGTTAACGCAATGTAGTTCCGTGCTAAGCCAACCACTCTCCATATTATTCAATAAATCAATTAGGGAATGTAATTTTCCACTTTTTTGGGAAAAATCTTTTATAGGTCTTATTTATAAAAAAGGTTGTAGGAATGATGTAAACAACTATAGGCCTATCGATTCCAAAACTTTTCGAGCGGCTCGTGTATGATCGTGTGAAGATTCATTGTAGGAGGGTCATAACAACTCGTCAGCATGGATTTGTTACTGGCAGATCCACTGTGTCTAATCTACTCGATTTTACAACATTCTGCTTAAATTCAGTTTATTCAGGTAACCAGGCCGATTGTATTTACATTGATTTTAGTAAAGCATTTGATAAACTACCACACAAATTAATTATAATTAAACTAAAGTTAATGGGTTTTCCACAATTTTTTGTAAGCTGGATTCAATCGTATCTGACAGAGCGATCTTATCAAATACGATTTGGAGGTATATTGCCTGCTGAATTTATTGCTGCATCAGGTGTTCCTCAAGGTAGGAACACCTGACCACCTTGGTCCACTTCTTTTTAGCCATTAATGATGTAACCCACGTCTTCTATGCTCGGTTTTATAAAACGCTGGGCCAAAGAATTTAACAGTATGATTACAACTACAAAGCTGTATTATTCACTTGTCCGTCCTCACTTGGAGTATGCAAGTCAAGTTTGGTCGCCAAGTTACAATGCACATGTTGAATGAATAAAAAGAATTCAAAAACGTTTTGTTCGGTTTGCTCTAAGGGGCTTAAGTGGAACTGACACTTTAAATCTTCCTCCTTATGAGGATCGTTTAAAACTATTAAAAATGCAATCCTTAAATGAGAGAAGGAAGTCTGCTGATATCGTCTACTTACACCAACTCATAACTGGTGTTTTCGATTCACCGGAACTCCTAACTCTTATAAATTTTAACACTAACCGTAGAAGCAGTAGAAACGCTAACAATTTAATTTACATACCTTTTTGTAGTACAAGTTATATGGCTACTGCTCCTTTAAATCGCATGAGTACCTTTGTTAACAACTGTAGCTTTTTTGATGTTAACTTGTCGAAAGGTCAACTCAAAAGTAGATTGAAAACTAATGTATGATTAGATCTATGTTAACGCATGGTTAGTTGTTATGTCTTGTGTTGTCCCTGAGCCCAACCCATATTATGGTGGGTAAATTTTTCTCACTTTGGATTGTTTTGGACCACTTTTATCTATGTATATCGTTGAGATATTTCAATGATAGGTATTAAGTTGGTTCTTAAGATAGTCCAATGTGGAGAAAGTGCGAAAAAGCTGTAGTAGCTGAACTCTATTGTTATTGCATGTATATAAAACTGTGTTTACGAAAAAGGCTATATCTCGATAATGGTAGGAGATATCAAAATAATTTTTTTTTAAACATTACGGAAAAATGAAACTATTTATTGTCTTTACAATGTGAAACGAAATTCATACAATTAAATGTTTTTTTTCGAGATCGAAGATGTGTGATTTTCAAAAATGACAAAATCCATATATAAAGCTATGTAGAAAATTAGAAAATGGAAAGATCGAGGGGAAAATTCGTGGTCAGTTTGCCTCTAGTATCCTCTTTTTATCAGGTGTTCATTATAACCAGGGATCGTAATTATTATAAGAGATATCCAAAAACTCAAAGATTAATTATTATTTTTTGATTTTTATTGTATTGCTCAAAAATAAGAATTATGTTTCGATTTCTATTTTTTTCATCAAAAATAAGAGTTATTTTTTGATTTTTATTTTTCTGTTCAAGAATAAGACTTATTTTTGAGTTTTATTATTTTGCTCAAGAATAAAAATTGTTCCTCAATTTTTATTATTTTCGCTCAGAAATAAAAGTTATAACTCAATTTTTATTTTTATGCCCAGAAATAAGAATTATTTGTTGAGTTTTATTTTTTCGCTCAAAAATAAAAATCATGTGTCGAGTTTTACTTTTTTTCCTCAAACATAAAACTCAAAACACCACACAGCTTTGTTGTTGCTGGCGCATGCTCGCCTTGAGTGTGCCTTGTGTGCGTACGTAAAAAGTGTGTTTGGGGGGTTTCAACATATGGCACGATTACGATAACTCGGGCGCCGTAATTTTAAAGAGATTTTTTGTTAAAAACCACAAACAAATTAATTTGGTCGAACAAAAAATCGATACCTTAACTAGTTATCGAGTTATCGATTTTTAAATTTTTGCCTTGGTAAAAGATCTGTTCAATAAAATATCTATATCTTTTCCAAGTTTTAAAAAATATAGAAAATTAACATGTCATATGAAAGATAATTTAATAGTCTATTCGAATAAATACACATCAAAAAAATTTTAGCAATAAATTGAATTTTATGAGTAGTTTTATATTATGGTTGCTTTTCAGTTGTGACAAAACCGTTTTTTTCTCAATAATTTCCATTATAAATATGCAAAAAATATATTATATATTTAAAGACTAAAATTTTATCTTTCATCAATCAATCAAATTTCAAAATCAATATTAGTTTTTCGAATTAACTGTAAGTTAAATATGTTTGTTGCAAAGATAAACTATTTGATTTAATAAAATAAAAGCTGTTGACCAAAACTGATCAGTTAAAAGTTTAAAATTTTTTCACTGGCTGGAAATATTAATTCATATAAATATTACAGCTTCAATTTTGCCTTAAAATAAAATATAAAAAATAAATATGCTTAAAGAAAAAAGTTCCGTATAAAGGCAAACCATTTCATCATTAAAAAAAAACATAAAAAATTAAATCACTCACAAATGGTATACACTAAAGATAAATTTTCAAGCTTAAATAATTCAAAAATTATACTAATAACGGTAGTTTTTAAAAAAAAATAAAGGTTTTATGCACACAAAAATTTTACATATATATATATATACATATAGCTACGAAATATGAAATACTCAACGGATTTTATTGACTTAACATTTTTGTAAAAGCTTATTTAATTATCTCTAAAAAGATTCCTTAACCAATATAGTAAGAAAAAAAATAGATGGCTTCCTTAGAGGATCAATGAAGACAAATATTGTATTAAAAAAATCGTTAACTCTTACACAAATAGATAAATCGATTTGTCCTTCTCTCACATTTCAATCCACTGAAATTAAACTTTTTAATTTAATGTAATATTCAGTTTTTTCTACTTAAATCCAGCTATACTCCTTCTTCAAGTTAGCTGAAAACTGTTTTATAATTAGTTTTAGTTGGTATGATATAATAATACGGGAGGTTAAAACCCCTTTAATCCCCTCGTCGTAATAAAGCGCAGGCAAAATAGTTAATAGTTCTCAGAAGCATACACATGCGCTCAAGAATTATCACATGTAAGCTGCACAAAGTTGCCAGTTCTTACTCCCACAAAAATTATCTTTTTCCCACAGCAATTAAAAAATTCCCACGTTTGAGATTTTTACTAAAAAATTCCAGCCAAAAACCCTAAAGCTATAAAAATCCCACCAAAAATCCTACAGTAATAAAAAATCCCAAAACCATAAAAAATAGTCAATTAAATTAAATTAAATTCAGAAAATCAAGCAGTCATAAAATACTATGTTTCCATGGCGAATTAAGCCGGGGTTAACTCCCATGAAAAAGCAAGTTGAGTTAAATTTCGATAAATCTTCAAAACTCTACGAAACTTGTTGATTTATGTGGCTTCTGTAATTTATCATAATACAAAATGACGTATGGAAGATTTTTTGGAACTCTGCACAGACGTATACTAAGTTTTGTTAGTAAAATCACGAAAAATGGATATTTATAAAAAAACTACAAACTTATACTTAATACAAAATAAAAAATGCAGAAAACGTTAAAAATGTTTAGAAGTCAATATATGTCTCTGCAGGGTAAAGGTAGTTATACATTGACTTGTTAAAATTTTTAACGTTTTCTGCATTTTTTTATATTGAAGTAAACATACAATTTCTGGATTTCTATATATATAAATTTTTCGAAATCTTTTAACAGAAAAAGCAATAAAAATGTTAAAAGAAATTGACGAGTCCAAATCGACTCAGCTATCCAAAGTGTTGACACTTAATTATCAAAATCAGTTGTAGTGAGTACCACCACCAAATTAACAGATTGGACAAATTTACCTTTATAATATTTAATGTGCGAAAATCATTAAAACCGTAAAATTTATTTGTTTATTTATTTTATTTATTTATTGGCCAAACAAGGCAATGCAATTTACTTATTCTAACTTATTCTAACAGGTTTTGTTTACTTATTACTAAGTTTTTTGTTTTTCTTCTCCCCTTTCCTTGTTTTTATTTTATTTTTTATTTGGTGCTCTTAGTGGGCATACTCCGCCCACCGGATTGACATGATTTCAAAAACCATGAAGGCACATAGAGACGTTTCGGGAAACTATGAGGACGCCGCCAAATAATACCGAAGTGTACGAAGAGCACGACGCCATCGAAAAGACGAACAGCATGTTGAGAGCCAACGAGAATGGCAACCATTGAATCTAGCCAACATGTCATGAATAGAGAGCAACAGAACGAGACTCTGAGAGTTGACAACATGTTGAGAGCAGCGAATACCGCAACAACACATGGGAACGACGGAATCAAAGCAGCGAGGAACATGTTGCACTGGACTGAGAAAGTTGCACATTAAAGGCTAGATAATGTTGCGAGAGAGGGCAACATAGCCAAGCATAGCAGACATTCATACGGTAAGCGAGAGTGTTGCCGAAACACTAACCAGCGACACTTTGCCGGAAAGTATATAAGAACGAGCCGAGACTCAATTCGAGAAGTCTTTTGTCAGACGTGAAGTTGAACAGTTGATCAGTGAAAATACAAGTTTCTTCAAAAGTAACAAGTAAGCAGTGTACAGTAACCTCGGTAGCAGTCATATAATCAGTGGCCAGGAGCATACCTACATACTGTTAGTTGCAAGTGAGCTCCCAATGACCAGGATATACATACCTACAAGGACGTTCAGGACCTCAACGATTGGTAGTTAAAAGGACATCACGGTCAACTCAAAAACGATACGAGTTTGGAGAAAATATTATAAGTGAAAGAAGTGTGTGTGTCAATATACATAATAAATTCAGAAGTGCTGTACAAGTGTGAACAGTGACATCTGTTATTTTACTCTCCCTCTACTCCGAGTAACAATCATGACGTGTTGTAGGGGCTTAAGTTGCAAAGACACAATGCTGCCGGTTGGAGTAGTTCCTCCCTGTAGGGCATAATCTTACAGCTCAGCAGAGCCTGCAGATTTTGTGAAGCGACAAACTAAAAGTTACTCCCTCCTAATCCAGGGTGTCATGCGCACCGTGCCCATTGGATGGTTTGCAGTCAGGGGGTATACCGACTGTATTGGAACGAAGCCTTTATGATAACAGGCCACCTCATGAAGTAACTGTGGCCTTACCATACTATGCGGGCTCTGGCATGGTCGACCACCCTTTCCCAGCCATAATACATAGACTGCGACACTTTTGTCCTCGGACACGAGCTACCGGTCGAATCCAAAATATGAGCACAAACACAAAAAAAAAACAAAACACAACAAACAAGAAGACTTGCGGGGAGTCACCGCAAGCAGAGCAGCGGACCTTATGGAACAGAGATTCCAAGAAGAAGGTCAACGGCAAGGCACCAAATCCTCCTCCGCCAGCCAGAATTCAAGTCAATAGGACTTCACGCAGCAATGATCAGGTGGAGCACAGAATCCATAATGACCACAGACAATGCAGCTTACAGATTAGGAGGCACCCGTACGGCAAAGATCGAGTTGAGCATACCATCCACAGCGGTCAAAGGCCTAGTACCAGCCACCTAAGAAAAACTGCGAGCCGCAGGAGATCACATCCTGTCAAAATGCCCCCGGAAGAGCACCGGGAAGATACGACGTCGGCTCCAAAAAGTATCCCAATTACGTAAACTGCGTCAACATCCAAGGATGCGGCACAGAAAAGAAAACAGGAGAAGTGCATAAACACAAGCCCTTCCACAGTAGACGTCACCGTGTCCACCTTCCTCAGCGCGGGGAGCCAGGAGGGCTAGACGATCCACTAAGAGTCGGCCTAAGTGGAGCAGGCGTAAGATGGTATCTGCGCTATCTGGAACAGGGCATGGCACCCCAAGTAGCTCATGAAAAAGCGGTAGAGCATCGGGGTAAAGCTGGCGAAGCACCGGTATCAGAGGCAACGAAGAGGAGCTGCAGCGAGATAACGCCTCCTCAACGTCCAGAGAGCAAGAAGGTCAGAATAGCTCCTGGAAGCAACAGTAGGTCAGAGCCAGGGGCTAAGTTACCCGAGCCAGAACCACAGAAAAAGAGAATGAGATATGCCAGCATAACCAAGGGCATCCAAATAGCGGTTCTGCCCAAAGAATACCCCCGGCAAATGCAAAGTCCGGATGAGCTCTCGGAGCTAGAAGAAGCCATACTGAGCGAAGTAGTGAAGGGCTGGTTCACCAAGCTACAGTTTGAGGGAATTCACTTCCGTCCGGGCATGTAACTGGTCACCTGTTCGAATCCCTCAACAGCAGAATGGCTGCGAGCAGCAGCACCAAAGCTCGAGCACTGGAAAGGACTAGAACTGATGGCTTGCCTAGGGGAGTAGGTCCCAAAAGGGCATACTGTTAGGATGTTCTTGCCAAGAAGCTCAAGTACGGAGAACAATAGATCGATGAGACTCATTGCCGCCCAAAACGATGGTCTCAATACAAAGTATTGGAAGATATTGAGCTCCAAGGATGAGGGAAGTGGGCACATGCTTACGTTCTCAATAGATAGGGAGTCACTTGAGACTATCAAGTCAAGGGGCTCAACTATCAGCTTCCGTTTTGGAACCATTCCGGTGTTGGGCACAAAATCGCCCCCAAACGACCAAACCCTTCAAAGCAGCAACTGTAACGTCAAATCCACAGCTGTAACGTCAACAGTGGTAATGTCCACAGAAGCCACATCTGCGACTTCCAATGAAGGGAAAGACGCAACGCCACCAATACAACTAACTGGTGAAGTTGTTACAGAGAAGTTCGCCTCCGTCTCGGTCAACACCGCAACACCTTCAATCGGAGATCAGGCAGAGGGCATGAACCTCGCTGCTCTCTCGATTGATAGTAAGAGCGAACCTCTAACAGAGGTAGGAGTAACGCTGCCCGAAGAAGAACGGGGCAGCAGCCCGGTACTATGATCAGCACAGTAACCAGCACGAGATGTGCCCAGGTGAACTTCTATCATGCAAAAGCTGCATCGGCAGTTATTGCTCGGAGGTTCACCACAGAACAATTGGGCTTCGTGTTGATTCAAGAACCCTGGTGCTACAGGGGAAAAGTTAGTGGCCTCTACTGCAAAGTGGATCAGGTAACTTGGGACTAGAGAACAATCAATCCCAGAGCATGTATTCTAATGCAGAAAAATATTAATTATATTTGTCTTTCAGAATTTATGACGCGGGACCTATCAGTTATCGAGACTCACATCGAAACTGATGGCAAGCACCGCGTCATAGTGATCGCATCCGCTTACTTTCCTGGGGACGATCTCAACATTCCCCCAGCGAAGATAAAAAGACTTGTGAAGCACTGCAGGAAAGAGCAACTTCCAGTACTCATCGGCTGTGAAGCCAACGCGCACCACACAATTTAGGGAAGCACCGACGTCTACACCAGAGGTGAGTAGCTTTTAGAATTTCTTTTAAGTAGTAACCTAGACTTTTTCAATGTGGGGTAACACCTACCTTTGTGACTAGGGCTAGAGAAAAGGTCTTAGATCTCACCATAGAAAGCCCAGATGTTGGGGATATGATTAGGGAATGGAGGGTATCAATGGATCCTTCAATATCTGACCATAGAATAATAGAGTTTAGATTTGGGGCTAAATGTCAAGAGATAGAACCCAAAAGAAACCCAAGAAATACCAGTTGGGACACATATACCAACACCCTGAAAGAAAACCTACAGAACGTAAAAGCTAGGAGTAGAATTAGTAACATCCTAGAACTTGAATGCTATGTAGAGCAGGTAAACAATGCAGTATATAATGCCTACGAATCTAGCTGTCCAACAGGGCACAAGGCAAGAACAAAACATACTTCTTGGTAGAGCGCTGAGTTGACCAGACTCCGGAAGAAGGTGCGATGCAGCTTTAATGCCGCAAAGCGCAACGGAGAATGGCACAACTACACGGCGACTCTGACGGAGTATAATAAAGAAATCAGGAAATCCAAAAGACAGAGCTTTAGAACTTTCTGTGAAGACATTTCTTCCACGCCAGCAGCAGTCAGGATACACAAAGCAATGGCTAAAGGCAGAGTGGAGACAAGAATATCACTTTTATTGCCGGACGGAAGCTATACGCTTAGAGAAGATCAACGAGCCAGTCACCTTCTAGAAACTCATTTCCCGGGCAGCACACCAGTAACTGAGTATGAGACGGCAGACAGGCAAATTGCTCCAAATCAAGAAGAATGGAAACTCGAAACGAGCATTTGTACTAAGGCTCGTTTAGATTGGGCACTCAGAACCTTTCAACCATTCAAATCAGCAGGTGTAGACGGCATCTTTCCTGCACTTCTACAAAAGGGTGACGAAACAATATTGCCCCACCTAGTCAAAATAACAAGAAGCAGCCTTGCGCTGAGCTATATCCCAAGGAAATGGAGAAGGGCCATAGTCATCTTCATACCAAAAGTAGGGAAAACAGACTACACGCTACCAAAGTCGTTTAGACCCATTAGCCTTATCTCATTTGTATTTAAAAAAATGGAAAAGGTAATAGATAATTATATTAGAACTGAGATTCTGGAGAAGGCGCCAAAGCACCCATGCCAACATGCGTATAAGGCGGGTAGGTCTACAGAATCTGCCCTATACCAGCTGGTTAGTAACATCCAGTCGGCTCTCAAAAACAAAGAAATCGTACTATGTGCCTTTCTAGACATAGAAGGAGCCTTTGATAATACTTGAAAAGGCTGTGAAAAAGTCTTTACATAAAAAAGGAGTAAATGATATGCTTAGCAGATGGATATGCCAAATGCTTAGCTCTAGAACTGCAGAAACTAAAGTCGGTAACACCACTAAAAGAATCAAAACAACAAAAGGCTGCCCACAAGGCGGAGTCCTTTCTCCACTGCTGTGGAGTCTTGTTGTGGATGAAATTATTAACGATGCTAACCGAGAATGGCATAAAATGTCAGGGTTACGCAGACGACATCGCCTTAATAGCGAGAGGGAAGTTCGAGGAAACACTCTGTAACCCGATACAGTGAGGACTGTCAATAACAAAGGAGTGGTGCAACACAGTGGGATTAAGTATCAACCCAGCGAAAACCACCATAGTACCTTTTACTAACAAAAGAAGCCAAACCTCCGAACAATGAGAATGGATGGCACTGAAATTCCCTTCAAAGGAGAAGTAAAGTATCTGGGACTTACACTAGATTCAAAGCTTCTCTGGAGAAGACATGCACAGGTAACTATAAACAAAGCAACGCGCGCACTCATGTTATGTAGGAGCCTGGCGGGGAAAAGCTGGGGTTGTAACCCAACAATTCTCCGCTGGATGTATACCATGATGGTGAGACCCATCCTCACCTATGGTGCAATAGCATGGGCTGAGAGAACCAAGCTAACCACAATGAGGAATATGCTAACAAAGGTGCAGAGACTGGCCTGTGTATGCATCACAGAGGCCATGAGGACATGCCCTACAGCAGCACTAGAAGTAATTCTGGACCTAACACCCTTACACCTTGTCATAGAGGCCTTGTCATAGTAGCCAAGCGAACTCTGTTGTGCATTGCAGAAGAGGGGACAGGTTTAAGTAAAACTATCAGCAGTAGAGAGAAGGAGGATAATGCAAAGCACACTCCCTACATCGATCTACCAAGAGACGATATAGTAAAAAGATATAGCTTTGAAAAACACTTCGGAATTAAGCTTAGTACCAAGAAAGAGAGGGACAGCGAGATGATATTGCAAGTCAAGAAACCACACAGCATAGCATGGTATACAGATGGGTCCAAGACATTGGAAGGTATAGGCGCAAAGGTGTACGGGCCAAGAACCAAGCACTCTAAACCTATGGGGACAACACCCAGTATCTTCCAAGCAGAAATCCTAGCAATACAGCTGTGTGCACAATTCAATCTGGAACGGAAATACAAAGGTCAGGATATAGTTGTGATGTCAGACAGCCAAGCAGCAATCAAAGCATAAGTATCCTGTGAGATATCATCGAAAATAACATGGGAATGCCTTACAAAACTCAACGAACTAGGCAAGAATAACACTGTTACTATACTTTGGGTCCCAAGACACAAAGGTATACAGGGTAACGAAGAAGCCGATGGTCTAGCGCGACAGGGTGCAGCCACAAAATTTATAGGACCAGAACCATTCTGCGGATTGGGCACACATTCTATAAAAGAAGAACTAAGAAGGGAGGAGAGGCATAAACGTTCAAACATCTGGAAAAGCCTCCCAAAGCTAAAACAATCCAAATTGCTACTCAAAGATTTTAACACTCGGAGAGCAAAATTGTGCATAAGCTTAGGCAAACTGAATCTAAGGATTCTAACGGGGTTCCTTACAGGACACTGTCAACTCAAATACCACCTGATGAAATTGAGCATAGGAACCGATAGTAACTGCCGTTTCTGTGAAGAAGCAGAGGAGACTCCAATACACCTACTCACAAACTGCGACGCCGTGGCTCGCAGACGTAAGCTAGCACTGGGGAACTATGAGCTGAGTCTAGAGCAGGTTTCATCCCTTGAACCTAAGAATATTCTCAAATTCATTAGAGAAATAGGGCTGGATGGAATTCTGTAATCCGCAAACCCAGCGGAGCTTTGAGAAGGAGGTACAATAGATCTAATTTAGGTCGCAGTACGCATCTCCACCATATAACATTAATATCAACATTATTTTACTCTTGCCGCAGGCCGTGGGATAAGATTCTTACTAGGCCTGTGGGGAGTTACCTCCCTCATCTCCGCCTATCCCAAAATTTCAACCAGTACGTGAGTCCTACTAGTGCTGGAAGAAATATCCTTTATCTTACCCTCCTTAATACCCTGCCACCGGATCGTGAGCGCACACTCCTGAATCAGCTAATGTAGTGTACTTAGACAATCATCTCCTATAAACATAAAGACCACCAGTTAGAACAACTAGTTAACACATGACAATAATTAAACCCAAATAAATTACACACTCACTTTCATATTTCAAACATGCTGACCAGCAGAGTAAACAATTCACCTTGAACTCATAACTGCACTCTACAACTAACAGTAAAACAAACGCATCATGTTACACCAACAGAAGTGTGACTGACGCTTCGTAGCAGCGTAGCTGACGATGACGACAGACTGACGCTTCGTAGCAGCATAGCTGACGATGGTGACAGACTGACCAAGCGACAGCATTATTCTATACTTCTCTTTCATTTCTACACGCCTTAAGCATTTTTAAACATAAATAGAACAGGACAAAAATGCCTATGCAACCCAAATCAATATGACTACTTGTTAACCAATCCAATTATAGATTTTTGTATTATAGGAGGAGACTTGGAAATTGTGTAAAAATAATTGTAAATTAGTTTTAAGAAAATACTGGTTTTTTTAGTATTTAAGAATTTGAATTTGAAAATAAAGGCAGAGATTATCTGACATTAACTGAGCTCACAAGCTTAACTAAATTCTTTTAATCTTCTCATAAGCGCGGCTTTTAGCCATAGTATCTGAGCGTTGGTGCGCTCCAAAAACACCAAACACTCATCACGAACAGTTCGTGATAGTGTAAATCAAGAACACTATGATTAACTCACCACATGGCGATCCTGCCACTTTCCTAAATTTTCTGATTAATCCTCTACATTTTGATTTTCCAAATAATCCACATAATTTTGTTAATTTGTTGAAACAATTTAAATGTCAACTCAAGAAGAAATAGACCAAATTTTCGCGAAATGGGAAAAATTGTTAATTCCTACTGACGAAACCGAATATGAACCCCAATGCAGCATAGTCGAAGAATATGAGCCTGCACAGATTAACACAGATTTTCCAAAATACACACCAACAAACTTAAAATATGCGGGTCCAAAACCTTTAACAAAAGAAATATTACAAAAAAGAAGACAACAACAAAAACAACAATCTCAAAAACGGTTACAGGAAGAGCAACCTAAAGAAAAAATACGGCGACCAAGAGCTGGCAAAGCGGTAAAAGCAAGGCAACGTGCGGCAGAGCTACACCGGATAATAAGGATAACTACTGATCCAAAGCAAAAAAAGGCGCTGATGGAAAAACTACAAATAGAAAAACACGTTTATACAAAGAAGAACAAATAAAATAAAATTTTGTTAAATTAATGTACTTTTATTGTTATTACCAATTATTTACTTAAATTGAATTGAATGTTACCGAATATAACATATATCTAAATTTAACCTAGCCATGTTAAATAACGAAAATAAAGAACATATAACGATAAATGAGAATATCGACAACAATATTGGGTCCATAGTCACAAAGAATCAAATATATAATATGACATGGACAGTAGTAATAACTATAGCAATTATCTCTTTAATAGCTTACATTATGTATAAAATTAATCAATATTACAAAAAATACGTAAGGAAACACATTGACAGAGTCAATGTTTGATAATATTTAAAATTTAATAACTGTTTCAAAATTATAATGATGAAAACTGTAACACTTTGTAAATATCAAGGATGCTATGGTCCACTATTTAAAAAACATTGCATAGCATGCAATGGAAAAATAATTGATATAGGGTAAATTTTCTATTTACAATACAAAGGAAACTCTTGGCATCAAGAATGTTTCAGATGTAATAAATGTAAGAATAGACTAAGTAGATTCGATTTCATCGAGCAAAACTCAATATTATTTTGTAGATATTGTAATTAAGACACACTTATAACAACAAAACTATGAAAAAAAATATATATATATATATTTATAATTTAATGGAAGAGCTACATGAATTTTTTAACGAAGTACAAAAAATCAAACTGAACATAAAAAAATCTTCAAACAGAAAGTATACAAAACAAACTATTGATTTAAAAAGTAATTACTTAAATAGATACAAATCGCACTTCAATAAAACTGCTGAAGAAATAAACACGTTAGAAGCATATGAATTGAGCGAAAAATTCCTTATTCTATTAAAAGAAACACAAAATCTTTTATTAAATCATACGGTAGATAAACACAAAGAACCCAAAATGTCTGAACTCAATCTTGAACTAATTTTGAAAACGATACCAGTTTTCACTGGAAATCATAAAGATCTAGATGCATTTTTAGCAATCGTAGAAATAATAAACAATACTCACACCAGAACGACAAAAATAATTAATAAATATTGTTGTATGAAATTTAATAGTTGACCTTTTATTATTTTGTTGTTGTATATATATTTTGTTTCGGCTCTAGGTCTGTTATTCAATAATAATAAGAAAAACCTTTTCTTTTAGATTTTTTTATTTATTACTTATATTTTGAAAACTTTTTGTTTCCCTTTTCTCAATATTTCGAACAGCTTCGCTGTTCATCTTCAGGAGACTATAAGACAAAATAAATTTAAACAAGAAAAACTTACATTAATATCACAATAAATTAAAAACATTATAAGAACACATAATGATATTATTTAAAGTACATAAAACATTGCAAAGAAAAAATTTAAATTGACATTGAACGGCTTAAATTTACATTTTACGAATCAAACAATAATTTTTCACATTTTTCGCTGCTGTTGTTTTGGTTGTATGTTGTCTACTGATTTTGTGTCTGTTGATGTTTTAAGTCTATTTTCTTTTGTCCATATTTCTTTATGAGGTGTCGATATGTTTGCGCGCATTTTTCCGTGTCAACTTTGTAGTTCAATCTCTTCTCAGCAGGAACGTTGATAATGTGTAGCATTTCTAAAGTCAGTCGTCGGTGGTAATGACTCTCATGTTGGAGTATTTCCACTTCGTCTAAGTTCGCTACATGTCCAGTTCTTGTACAGTGGGCTGCAAGCGCTGTTTTTTGTTCAATTGGTTTGTGTGTTGCTTTTTGGTCTGATTTGTGTGCTGATAATCTTGTTTTTAGTTTAGATTTCGTAGTTCCAATATATATCTTGTTGCATGTATTTATACCGTTCCCTTTGCATCCAATCTTGTAGACTAAATTTGACTTATCTTTTTGGTCCATTTTGTTCTTTGTATTGCTATAGACTTGATTTAAAGTGTTGTTATTTCTTATGGCTAGTTGAAAACGCTCTTTATTGTATATGTCCGATTGTATAATTCTTTCTGTAAGTTTTGGTATATATGTTAAAGATTTGTAAATTTTAGCTGGTTTTTGCTGGTTTTGTTCGTTGTTAGGTGGTTTTTTATTATGTTTGTTCGATATTAAGTTATTTATAAGCTTGATCGGAAAATCATTTTCCAATAGAATTTTTTTGATTTTCTGTGTGTTGCTTTTATGGAACTCTATGTCACTTATGTTAAGGACTCTTTTTATGAAATTGTTTGCGGTATTTATTTTTATTCGCCTGTGATGGTTGGAATAAAAATTTATTAGACGTCCTGATGCCGTTGATTTTTGATACCAATCTATTTTTAGTATTTTGTCTTTTCTTATTATTAAAGCGTCCAAATAGGGCAGTTTATTGTCTGTCTCTTCTTCTTTAGTGAATTGTATTTGTTTGTGAAATCCGTTAAGTGCTTCCAGTGTCTTTTGTACAGCGTTGCGTTTTATTATCCCAAATAAGTCATCTACATATTTTGTTAGTAATCTTGGTTTGTCCGTTAGTGTTGTAATTGTGGTGTCGAGCAATTCTTCCATAACAATGTCTGCAATAATTGGTGATAATGATGAGCCCATAGGCATTCCTTTTCTTTGTTCGTAAATTTTATCATCGTATTTGAAATACCTATTTTCCACACAAAACGACAAAATATTGAAAAATAGTTCTTCTGGTACGGCTGTATAATTTTTAATGACGTCCCATTTCTTTTTAATGACCGTTTTGGCAAAGTTTACCGGTATATTGGGAAATAGTGAGATGACGTCAAAAGATATGAGAATTTCGTCATCTTTTATAGCTGTGTTGTTTATTCGCGTTTTAAAATCTACTGCGTCTTTAACATTATATTTAGAATTTGTCGTCAAGTTTTTTAAGATTGTCGCTATATGCTTACATAATCCTTGAGAAGGTGAATTAATTGAGGAGCATATTGGTCTCAATGGTATTCCGTCTTTGTGTATTTTCGGCAATCCGTATATCCTTGGTGCTGTTGCTGTTTTTGTTGTCAGTTTTAATTTTTCCGCCGATGATATTAGATTAATTTTAAATAACTTTTCTACTAAACTGTTATTCTTTTCTTGTAGTGTTGATGTAGGGTCTTTTTTTAAACGTCTGTACATGCAAAAGTCGCCTATCAAATTGTCCATTTTTGTTTTATAGTCATATCGGTTGATTGCAACAGTTGTGTTTCCTTTGTCTGCGTTTAATATAAGAATATCTTTATTTTTGTTTAGAAATTTCTTTGTCTGGCCCACTGTATCTAATATCAGTTTTTCTCTCGGATTATAACTCTTTTTTCTTAAGAAACTTTCTACCGTTGTTGTGAATTTTGTTCTTGCTCTTTCTTGTTCTTCCTTGCTTGTAAGTGTTTGGATGCAGTCTTCTCCGTCTGCGATGCATTTAAATAGAGGGAAACGATCTGGGTTTGTTGGTAGAGCATATTTGGGTCCTAGTGAGAGAAGCGTTTGTATGTTTTCTGGTATGTTCGTGTCTGATTTGTTGACGAAACAAGCTTTGTTGTGGTTCAACTTGTGCTTTGTTTGTTGTTGTTGTTGTAGTTTTTTGAATTTGCTTTGGAGTTTCTCCTTTTCTTTTTCCTCTAGCTTGTCATATAAAATTTGTTCACTTTTACTAAGTAATATGAAGTCTTCTTCGTTTAGTAGTCGTTTTAAGTTGTTTTTTATGTTGGTAACTTTTTGTTCATTTGTTTTCTTTAAGTCATGTTTTTGTTGAATAAGAAGTTTTAAAATAATTGTTTGGAAGTTTATTGTCTGTTGGTGTAATTTGTTGTATGTTTTTGGGGGTATTTTGTTGTTTGTTATAAATATTGTTTCTGTATGTTTCACTGAGTTGTGTATAAAATTTGGTATAATAGTGGAATTTCTGCATTTTATTAGAAAAGTTAGAGATGTTTTTAATTTAAAATTAAATTAAAATTTTTAATAAAATTTACGAACAAAGAAAAGGAATGCCTATGGGCTCATCATTATCACCAATTATTGCAGACATTGTTATGGAAGAATTGCTCGACACCACAATTACAACACTAACGGACAAACCAAGATTACTAACAAAATATGTAGATGACTTATTTGGGATAATAAAACGCAACGCTGTACAAAAGACACTGGAAGCACTTAACGGATTTCACAAACAAATACAATTCACTAAAGAAGAAGAGACAGACAATAAACTGCCCTATTTGGACGCTTTAATAATAAGAAAAGACAAAATACTAAAAATAGATTGGTATCAAAAATCAACGGCATCAGGACGTCTAATAAATTTTTATTCCAACCATCACAGGCGAATAAAAATAAATACCGCAAACAATTTCATAAAAAGAGTCCTTAACATAAGTGACATAGAGTTCCATAAAAGCAACACACAGAAAATCAAAAAAATTCTATTGGAAAATGATTTTCCGATCAAGCTTATAAATAACTTAATATATTAGTTGGTGTCGGTTGTGTTTTATAGTGTTATGTAAAAGCCTTTGTTTTGTTATATTTCGTGAGTGTATTAAAACAGTTTCATCAGCTTTTTTTAATTAAATATTATATTATACTTACTAATATCATTAATATACAACTATTTTATTAAATAATAATTGTGCATTTAAGTTGTGTAAGTTTAATTCTTGCATATTAACTTTGTTTAACTTGTTTAGTTAATGCAGTGTTGTTGTTTTTGCATGCTTACTGTGTTTTAGTTTCTTCTTTGTGCAGTGATTTGTTTATCTTCAGCTCAGTGAGTGTTGTTTTTGTTTTTTAGTTTCTACTAAACTGTGCACAAACTACCTGAATATAATAACCCTAAAAGCACATTTTGCATCTGCTCATTTTTTAAAAATTAAACATGGATTATTTTTCTGCAGAAAATATCGTTGCTTGTTCTTTAGACGAACTTTGCAAAAGCCAAAACATTCTGAACCCCATGTTCAGCTGTTCTGGTCCATGTGAGCAAATGTTTCATGCATCTTGTGCCGGTATTTCCAAGTCATGCCTTGACGACTTAAAATCTCTGCGATCAGGTCTTCGCTGGTACTGTGCTTCGTGTAGGGCACTTTCCCCAGATGAACTTTATTCAAAAATTAAGCTTTTTGGGGAAAGTCTTAACTCGTTAAACAACAATTTTCGAGAAATTGTAACATTTTTTAGTGAAGTTAGGGCCGCACCCAGTACTAGCGTCTATGATGAAAATTCCATTTCGGAAAATATCCCGCTTGCTTTGTCACAGACTGTTTCTTCCGGGACACAAACAATCCTTTCATCAGAAGACCATATTATCTCAAATAGAAAGAGAAAAAATAAAAAAACCAATAAGAAGCGAAAATCATCTGGATCTACTTCTCAGGCCAAGCAGCCCTCAGCACCGCTTTTGAACAGGAACACTCCAGTTACTTCCTCGTCACCTTCTAACCGTCCTTATTTGACTAATAGTTCAGTTTTGACTCCTATTGAGCCTAGAAATCTATCAAGCTTAAGGGCAGTGTCGAGGAAAAAAAATTTATTTATTTCACGTCTTCAGCCCGACACAACTGTTGAAAATGTATTGACTTTTATCAAACATAATAAATTGTTGAGTCAAAATGCATTTTGCTCATGCAAAAAAATAGGTAATAAACCTTCCCATGCTTCCTTTATTCTCACAGTTCCTGCTGAAGAGTTTGCAACTGTTCTAAACTCTAATTTGTGGACTGATAATATACTCGTTACAGAGTTTCAGCCTAAGAATAAGCCTAGAGGGACGACTCAAGCCGCTCGTCAATCCCAAAAAAACTGAATAGGTTATCCCTTTACTATCAAAATGTAAGGGGACTACGCTCTAAGACGCGAGACATATTTTTAATGTCTCAGAATTTCTCTGAGGATATTATCGCACTGACTGAAACTTGGTTAAACGGAAGCATTACTGACTTAGAATTGTTTGATAACAGTTTTGAAGTTTATAGAAGAGATAGACATGCTGACAATACTTCTGCTGTCGGTGGAGGTGTCTTATTAGCTGTAAGGAACTCCTTAGTTAGTTCCATTATTGTTATTCCCTGCTCTGCTAACATCGAACTTATATGCGTCAAGGTTGTACATTGCAATTCTAATGTATATCTTATTAATGCATACGTTCCTCCTAAGAGCAGTGTAGAAGTTTATGCAAGCCTTGCGGATTGCATAGAATATGTCATAAGCATAATTGACGTTAATGACGACATTTTATTGTTAGGTGATTTTAATCTGCCTGACTTGAAATGGGAATCTTCTGACGATGATACATATTTTTGTGCATCTAATTCGAAGACTCGCCAAGAGCATATATTTGTTGATAATATATGTTCTGACTTACAACAAGTGAGTTGTATTTATAATAGTCGTGAAAGACTTCTTGACCTGGTCTTAACTACAGATAGTAACAATGTGATTGTTGAGAGGGCCCCTCATGTTTTGACTGCTGTTGATGAATACCATCCACCATTGAGAATATGGTACAAATCAGACAGGGAAAATATAGTTAAGTCTATTTCAATAGATAAAGTTTATGAATTCAATTTTAAAAAAGCTGACTTTTTGAAGTTGAATCATTTACTTCAAAGTAAGCTTCATGTTATTTTAGAATATGTTAATAATAACACTCTTGATGATTCAATTAATTTTTTTTATATGGAAATCTTTGCTATGTTTTCTCTGTCCGTGCCATATAGCCTCAAATTTACGAAAAATTGTTCTTACCCCTGGTACACAAAGGAGTTAAAGATTCTTCGCAACAGCAGGAATAGGGCATGGAAAAAATATGTCTGTAGCTTGGACTTGAATGACCTAGAAATCTACAAGCGTTTGTTTCTGGACTTTGAAAATTGCTCAGCTACCTTATATCAAAATTATTTAGACAGTACTAAGCTGAGAATATTGTCTGATCCGAAGAAATTCTGGGGTTTCATAAACACCAAAAAAAAATCTGATGGATTCCCTTCATCATTTAAAACCTCTGACGGATTTACTGACGATCCTGTCGTAATTTGTGGTCTATTTGCCAATCTCTTTAAAGAGTCATTTTGTTCAGACTCTTTTAATCCTGATGAAGAGTACTTTGAATATATGAACTCTACACCCAGGGTTTCGTTGGATTCTATATCCTTTACTTCAGAGGATATTTTAAAGTATATTGGATTGATCGATGAGGATTTTAATGCTGGACCTGACGGAATTCCTGCCGCAGTGTTAACACGATGTGGTTCCGTTCTAAGTCAACCACTGTCCATGTTATTCAATAAATCAATTAGCGAAAGTATTTTTCCACTTTTTTGGAAAAAATCTTTTATAGGTCCTATCTATAAAAAAGGTTGTAAGAACGATATAAACAACTACAGGCCTATCGCGAAACTCTCGTCGATTCCAAAACTTTTTGAGCGCCTCGTGTATGATCGTGTGAAAATTCACTGTGGGAAGGTCATGACAACTCGTCAGCATGGATTTGTTACTGGCAGATCCACTGTGTCTAATCTCCTCGATTTTACAACGTTTTGCTTAAATTCATTTTATTCAGGTAACCAGGTCGACTGTATTTACACTGATTTTAGTAAAGCATTTGATAAACTGCCCCACAACTTAATTCTATTTAAACTTAAGTTAATGGGTTTTCCACAATTTTTTGTAAGCTGGATTCAATCGTATCTGACAGAGCGATCTTATCAAATACGATTTCGAGGCGTATTGTCAGCTGAATTTATTGCTGAATCAGGTGTTCCTCAAGGTAGCCACCTTGGTCCACTTCTGTTTATTTTAGCCATTAATGATGTAACCCACATCATCAAACACTCTCATCTACTTATCTATGCAGATGACATGAAAATATACAGAACAATAGATGCTAAAGACAATTCAGATCTGCTCCAGTCTGATTTGAAATCCTTTGAAATTTGGTGTTCTAAAAACAATATGTTTCTAAATCCAGATAAATGCCAAACTATGACCTTTTCACGAAAAAGGAATAATTTAATTTTTGATTATACGATAAAAGATACGGCTTTAAATCGTGTAGATTCTGTCAAAGATCTTGGTATATGCATGGATTCTAAGCTATCGTTTAACGTTCATATTGATTACATTTGTAAAAAAGCATCTTCTATGCTCGGGTTTATGAAACGCTGGGCCAAAGAATTTAATAGTATGATCACAACTACAACGCTGTATTATGCAATTGTGCGACCTCACTTAGAGTATGCAAGTCAAGTTTGGTCCCCAAGTTACAATGTACATGTTGAACGTATAGAGAGAATCCAAAAACGTTTTGTTCGGTTTGCTCTAAGGGGCTTAAGTGCAACTGACACTTTAAACCTTCCTCCTTATGAGGATCGTTTAAAACTATTAAAAATGCAATCTTTGAACGAGAGAAGGAAGTCTGCAGATATCGTCTATTTACACCAACTCATAACTGGTGTATTCGATTCACCAGAACTCCTAACTCTTATAAATTTTAACACTAACCGTAGAAGCAGTAGAAATGCTAACAATTTAATTTACTTACCTTTTAGTAGAACAAATTATATGGCTACTGCTCCTTTACATCGCATGAGTACCTTTGTTAACAACTGTAGCTTTTTTGATGTTAACTTATCGAAAGGTCAACTCAAAAGTAGATTGAAAACTAATGTATGATTAGATCTATGTAAACGCATGGTTAGTTGTTATGTCTTGTGTTGTCCTTGAGCCCAACCCATATTATGGTGGGTAAATTTTTCTCACTTTGGATTGTTTTGGACCACTCTTATCAGTATCATTAAGGCTATTCACGGTTTGAGCGTACTTTTAACAAATCATATTTATAGCATTTGTTATTGTTCAAACTGTGAGCACCTCGCCATGTGACTGTCGTATAAAAAGATTGTTCAACCTTGTGATGTATGTGATTATGCGGCTGTAGACAGAGCATAAAAATACGAGGTTCAAAGAGCACGTCCAAGGGCTGCTTTTATTTACGCGTGCCTGCGTATTTGCATTTGTATGCAAAACAACAACGAAGCAAAATACGTTTTCGTAAATTGGCGAACAAATAGCAGATCCAACAAATGGCAGACCAGCGTATTCGAACTGTGAATGGCCTTATTGAGATGTTTTAATGATATTTGGGCTGGTTCTTAAGATGATCTAATGCGGAGAAAGTGCGAAAAAGCTGTAGTAGCTGAACTCTATTGTTATTGCATGTTTTTTTTTTTTTTTTTTTTTTTTTTTTTTTTAATATCGAACAAACATAATAAAAAACCACCTAACAACGAACAAAACCAGCAAAAACCAGCTAAAATTTACAAATCTTTAACATATATACCAAAACTTACAGAAAGAATTATACAATCGGACATATACAATAAAGAGCGTTTTCAACTAGCCATAAGAAATAACAACACTTTAAATCAAGTCTATAGCAATACAAAGAACAAAATGGACCAAAAAGATAAGTCAAATTTAGTCTACAAGATTGGATGCAAAGGGAACGGTATAAATACATGCAACAAGATATATATTGGAACTACGAAATCTAAACTAAAAACAAGATTATCAGCACACAAATCAGACCAAAAAGCAACACACAAACCAATTGAACAAAAAACAGCGCTTGCAGCCCACTGTACAAGAACTGGACATGTAGCGAACTTAGACGAAGTGGAAATACTCCAACATGAGAGTCATTACCACCGACGACTGACTTTAGAAATGCTACACATTATCAACGTTCCTGCTGAGAAGAGATTGAACTACAAAGTTGACACGGAAAAATGCGCGCAAACATATCGACACCTCATAAAGAAATATGGACAAAAGAAAATAGACTTAAAACATCAACAGACACAAAATCAGTAGACAACATACAACCAAAACAACAGCAGCGAAAAATGTGAAAAATTATTGTTTGATTCGTAAAATGTAAATTTAAGCCGTTCAATGTCAATTTAAATTTTTTCTTTGCAATGTTTTATGTACTTTAAATAATATCATTATGTGTTCTTATAATGTTTTTAATTTATTGTGATATTAATGTAAGTTTTTCTTGTTTAAATTTATTTTGTCTTATAGTCTCCTGAAGATGAACAGCGAAGCTGTTCGAAATATTGAGAAAAGGGAAACAAAAAGTTTTCAAAATATAAGTAATAAATAAAAAAATCTAAAAGAAAAGGTTTTTCTTATTATTATTGAATAACAGACCTAGAGCCGAAACAAAATATATATACAACATTAATAAATATTGTAATAAATGTAAAGCTATCCTCGAACGTAAGAACAACTTTAGGACACACAGCAACCATAGACACTTTTGCAAAACTTAAAACAATTCTTACAAATACTTTCAAAAGTAACTTAACAACCGCACAAATTCACACACAACTTGCTACACTGACACAACGGAACGGTACAGTGACAAATTTCAGAGACAAACTACTTAACCTAACTTTTGAACTACACAACCTACAAATCAAAGAACTCACACCTGAAACTAACTATCAACAAAGCGATTTAGTCATGAAAATGAATGAATCCTATGCATTGACAATTTTTAAAAATGGGTTAAGCGACGATATAAAAAATACTATATTTGCATCTCAACCAAAATCACTAATCGAAGCGACAAATTTAGCTTTAGAACTAGAGAAAAATATTAAGACGAAAAACCAACTATTGTATTTTAGATCAAACAACAATTCATACAACAGACAACAGTATATAAACACAAACAATTCATTTAGAAGACAGCATAACAACAGAAACAACTACAACACTTTACAACAACATAACAGAAACAATAATACATTTATGCAACGACCGCATAACAACACCACATACAGACAAAACCAAAATAATAGAAATCAGAGCTACAATAACAGTCGAAACAATTTCAGAAATAATAACCAACGAAATAATAACCAGAATACGCAAAGACGCAATTTTAACAATAGCGCCACAAACAGAAATTCTAACAAGAGAAACTATAATAACAGATTGTATGTTTTTAACAATAAAGACCATGGAGCATTAAAGCATTTAAAGTTCCTAATTGACACAGGAGCGGATAGGCAATGCAAATTAACAGGCATTACGGACAATGGAATCCTTACACTAGGAACAGTGAAATTAGATCTTGACTTCCAACACAGTATAGTATCCCATATATTTCATGCTGTAAACAATAATTTTCCAATAGGAACAGACGGCATAATAGGCAGAGATTTTTTCTCAAAATACATATGCAAAATAGACTACGAAACACAAACAATGACTACAGTACTAGACAATACCGACGTCATTATAAATTTACACATCAACAGACACGCATACGACGTCATAAGAATACCACGAAGGACAGAAATAATACACCCCATTTTTCTAGACATAACAGAAGATAAAGTTATTTTAAACGAAGAGATTCAAAAAGGCATATTTATAGCAAACTCAATAATACCAGCAAAAGGGAAATGCCACATTAAATTATTGAACACGACTGATGTAGAAGTAAAAATAACTAAATTCTCACCAAAAATTAAATCACTCTCAAACTACTTACAAGTGAAACAAAACAATAACAACAATGACAAACGGTTCAGAACATTACTTCAAAAGTTAAACATAAACACAAATAATCCTCTAAGAGAAATTTTTAGACAATACCAAAACATTTTCCATTTAGAGAATGAACAACTAACAGTAAACAATTTTTATACTCAAACACTATCCACGAATGATAATTCACCAACTTACATAAAGAACTACAGATTACCTCAAACTCATGATGAAGAAATACATAGACAGATAAAAGAATTGCTAGAAAACGATGTTATAGAAAACTCAATCAGTCCTTACAACGCACCATTATTACTAGTACCAAAAAAATCCAGCGACGACACTAAAAAATGGCGATTAGTTGTCGATTTTAGAAAATTAAATGACAAATTAGTAAACGACAAATTTCCGCTTACTAGAATAGATGATGTATTAGACAAATTAGGACGAGCGAAATATTTCTCAACACTTGACATGACTAGTTCCTTCCACCAAATACCACTCGACAAAAAATCAAGACCTCTGACAGCTTTTTCGACAAATGACGGTAACTACCAATTTAAAAGACTACCTTTTGGATTGAAAATATCCTCAAACAGTTTTCAACGCATGCTTACTTTAGCGTTGACAGGTTTAAGCTCAGAAGCATTCCTATATGTCGACGACATTATAATATTCGGATGCAGCTTACAGCATCACAATGACAATATAATTAAAGTTTTTGACAGACTTTCAATATATAATATAATACTGAATGCAAGAAAATGCGAATTTCTAAGACCGGAGGTAGTATATCTAGGACATTTGATAACACAAGAAGGTATCAATACAGACCCCTCAAAGTATGACACAATTAAAAATTATCCTTTACCAAAAAACGCAGACGACGTTAGACGATTTGTAGCCTTTTGTAACTACTACAGACGATTTATAAAAGACTTCGCGACAATTGCACAATGTTTAAACAACCAATTAAAGAAAAGCCAACCATTCAAATGGACAGAACAATGTCAATGTGCTTTTGAAACGCTTAATCAAAAGTTAGTAGAACCTCCAATATTACAATATCCGGATTTTACAAAACCTTTTATTGTAACAACTGATGCTTCAAATTTTGCATTGGGAGCGATTCTATCACAGGGAGAAATTTGACATGACTTGCCCATATCTTACGCAAGCAAAACCTTGCAAAAGCATGATCTTAACAAGCCAATTATTGAAAAAGAATTACTTGCAATCCACTGGCGAATTAACTTTTTTAAACCTTACCTGTACGGAAGGAAATTCATTGTTGTGACAGACCATCGACCTTATTCATCTCATTATTCAGTCACAAGAATCCATCATCAAAAATGACAAGAATAAGACTAGATCTTTCAGATTATGATTTTGAAATCAAATTTAAACAAGAAAAAATCAACACCAACGCCGACGCGCTATCACGTATTCAATTAAATTCGGAAATTTTAATAAATATGATACCCTCAGAAGAGGACAAAACTCAAAATAAAGCATTGGTTATAACAAGGGGAACTAAATAGAAGCTAGCAAATAAAAATGAACAAGAGAACTGCACATCTAAGAACTAGTCTGATCAACTTTTCATATGGGATTGCACATCTATTACTGACGTCAAAAATATAAAACGATTAAAGTTCATTATAAGCGATAAGAACAATTCACGTGTTGAAATTTTAGATGATAACGTACAAGTACGATGTGGTGACAATCCAACGAATCTAGATTCGACTTTGGAGAAACTATCATCTCTTATGAATAAAAATAATATAAAAGACCTAGCGCTAGAGGCAAATGATGCTATTTTTGAAATAATTGATAAAAATGTACTAAAAAGAAAATTTAATAAGCAGCAGCAGAAGAAAAAATTAAAGAGCAATAAATCACTTAACATATTAATATACGAACCCCCAAAGAATATAACAAGTAAAATCATCCAACATAAATTGATAAAAGAATTCCATGATTCACCCCAGGGAGGACATTTAGGAATTAGAAAAACAATACTAAAACTAAAACAGCGCTTTACATGGAAAAACATGCGGAAAATGGTAAAGAAGTATATAAACAGATGTGAAAAATGTGCTCGCAATAAACAGACGAGACATATAAAAGAAAAGATGACTATAACAGACACTCCGACAACTGGCTTTGAAACAATTACAATTGTAGGACCACTTAGAATTTCAAACGGTTATAGATACATACTCACAATGCAATGTGATCTTAGTAAATTTGTCATTGCTCACTCAATCGAAACAAAAGACGCAAAGTCGATTGCAATAACACTGGTAGAACAATTAATTTTAAAATACGGTTGTTTCAAAATATTGAGATCAGACAAGGGTACAGAATTTGCCAACGAACTTATGAGGAATATATGCAACTTGTTGAAGATAGAACAAGTTTTCTCAGCACCCTATCATCACGAAACAATAGGAGCCCTTGAGAGAAACCACAGGGTTCTCAACGAGTCTTCTTCTTTCTTTCACAGACGATGGGGAATGGGATAAATGGATTCCGTACTATACATTTGCATATAACACAACTCCATATGTAGACACAGGTTACTCCCCTCATGAATTAATTTTTGGAAAATTACCGATCCTACCAAATGACGTAATAAATGATAAAAGTAAAATCTACAATATTAATGATTATGCTAACGAATTAAAAATTCGACTGAGATCTTCCATAAAGAAAGCTAGAGACATAATTAAATTAGTAACACACAACCGAAAAATTGATTTTGACAAAAATGTAAATATATCAAACTTCTCAGAAGGAGACCTAGTTTTAGTAAAATTAGAAACTAGAAAGAAAAACCAAAGTCCATACCACGGACCATATAAAATTATTCGTAGAGAAGGAGTAAACTCCATATTAGAAATTAATAACAAACCTAGAAAATTCCATAATAATATGTTAAAAAAAAAATTTTTTTAAGCACTTGACTTAGCATAGAAAATAATAGTCTAAGTTATTTAATAAATTAAATGTTAAGGATGCATAACAAATTATAGAATTACAAAAGCAAATATTATTAATCAAAAGAAAACTAAAATTATGATACGCTAAAACATTAATATCAACATAAACAATAAACTAATATCCTATATAATAAGTTCACATATAATTATAATAATGTTAACAAAACAACATTTTTTCAAACCCTCCAACATCTTAAAAATTCACAAGTAAATTTTCGCTTATAAACATAAAGACCACCAGTTAGAACAACTAGTTAACACATGACAATAATTAAACCCAAATAAATTACACACTCACTTTCATATTTCAAACATGCTGACCAGCAGAGTAAACAATTCACCTTGAACTCAGAACTGCACTCTACAACTAACAGCAAAAGAAACGCATCATGTTACACCAACAGAAGTGTGACTGACGCTTCGTAGCAGCGTAGCTGACGATGACGACAGACTGACGCTTCGTAGCAGCGTAGCTGACGATGGTGACAGACTGACCAAGCGACAGCATTATTCTACACTTCTCTTTCATTTCTACACGCCTTAAGCATTTTTAAACATAAATAGAAAAGGACAAAAATGCCTATGCAACCCAAATCAATATGACTACTTGTAAACCAATCCAATTATAGATTTTTGTTTTATAGGAGGAGACTTGGAAATTGTGTTTAAATAATTGTAAATTAGTTTTAAGAAAATACTGGTTTTTTTAAGTATTTAAGAAATTGAATTTGAAAATAAAGGCTGAGATTATCTGACATTAACTGAGCTCACAAGCTTAACTAAATTCTTTTAATCTTCTCATAAGCGCGGCTTTTAGCCATAGTATCTGAGCGTTGGTGCGCTCCAAAAACACCAAACACTCATCACGAACAGTTCGTGATAGTGCAAACCAAGAACCCTATGATTAACTCTCCACACTAATCAAGGACACCACTTCCGCCACCGCTAATACTGAAACCAACCGACACTACGCCGACCGCAACAACATCGCTGGACAACCAATTAAATTACCTACATCCATCATCAACCAACTCCTCCTTCGGATTTGTTGACATACAAACATTTTATTATCATTATATATATTTAAATTGTTATATCATATTATTCACCCAAAATATTTTAACGTGAACTCTTCTCAACAAAAATTGCAACAAAATTAATTAAGGATCTGATTTAATTTCGAAAATTAAGATTGTAACAAAATAAACTAAGGAATTAATTCAAATAAATTAAGGAAGTGATCTAAAGGATTTCTAAATTAAAGATTGCAACAAAATATATTACCGAAGTGAATTAAAGAATTACTAAAATTAACGAATTCAACTAAAGAATTTCTAAATTAAAGATTGGAATAGAAAAAATTAAACTTGAAACTAAAGTGCGTAATAAAATAAATTAACGAAATTAGCAAATCATCGCGAGGGTCTAAATCGGAGATGTTAAACTAAAATTAGCAAAGTGAACTAAACGAATTTATCGTAAACGAATCTAGCTAGCATCCCAAATAACCTACCTTACAGTTTCTAAGACGTAATTCCAACTTAAAGTACACAAATAAATCTTAAAACCTTGAATGCGGCTAGAGCGATAACTAATTACCCACATACATTATATATATATCTATGTATAATTCTTTACTTTTGAAACCAGGTCACTCTTTATTATACCATCGGTAGCAATTATTGAACGTAACCAATCTAGCAATTAATTCCTAGCTATAGTTTTCCTAATAATTATAAAAAATTATCTTGTGTTTGCCATCGAAAAAAATCTGAAAATCTTTCTTTTGCATTAACATAAAATCATTATATTGAATTAACCAGTGTATATTGTACAAACTCATTATCAAATTAAAAACTTGTAAATAAATATAATTCCAATAAAATTGAGAATAAACTCTTGATTTGGTGTCCGGAAATAGATAGTCGAAAATAAATTTTTGAGCGACCCGGACGCTACGAGTCATGTTTTTGCGACTTATAGTGATTCACATCAAACAACAACCACCACTACCACTCCAAGCACTCTTGCTTCAGAGAATAACACATCGTTCATTGTTTGATTCATCAATCGAACGTCATAGTTCAACCTAATACTGACTTCAACATCAAACCTTGTTATAAATCATACCAAATACTCATAGCTCAAACAGAAGTCTCATAGCTCAAATAGCAGTCCCGTATCTCATTACTAGCGTATTTTTGTATGAAAACGCAGTGGCTGTTTCGAACTAACACTCTGTTTCTGTCGCTGTTGGAAGAGTAGAAGAGTTACCACCGAATTTTTTTAATGAATTAAGTATAATTCGCTTGCCTTTATTTAAGGGAACAGTACACACCTGGATTTTTCAAAAATGAAATTTTTAAAATGCAATATTTTTTAAGAAAGAACAAGATATCTTTTTGAAACTTTGCATATTTATTTTTATGTAAAAATAGTAAACAAAACAATTTTTCGGGTTTTTCCAGTGTGTTTTTTGGCTGCCGCAGGTTTTTGAAAATAACATAAAAAACGTCTGAAAAAAAATAAGAACAGGGTTTTAACTAGCATCAAAGCTGCTATAGATTGAACTAAAAGAATTTTTTGGCAAAATTGACAACATGATGGCGTTTTTTCGAAATTAGCCGATTTTTTTGGACCAAAAAATCCCTTGAAAACCAAAAATACTTTACCGATCTTTCTATCCGTAGTTAAATCTATAGACTTATGACTACAAGCGATCAGTATAGTATGTTTTTTTTATCTCGCCCGCCAGAACATAGAAATTAATTTCTAATTTTATATCATAAAAAATAGATTCTTTGAGGTCTTTTGAACAAAAATCAATTATACAAAAAAATTATATTTTTTTAAAATTCAGGTTTGTAGTGTCCCCTTAAGTTGCGGTAAATATTTCTTTATGGAAATTTGCTGTTCCATTTATGCCATAGTGCAAAAACGACGACAACACACCTTTTATATAAAGGGAGCTTCTTCGAAAGAAATAATAAGAAGACATATCAATTTAATGAGGTTAGTTTATTTATCTAACTTAAATAATTATATTCACATACTTCAAAATCATGAAAATCATAAGCATAAAATAAAAGCATAAAATAAAAATTTTAAATCAGTCATTTAAATCATCAATAAGTGGTAAAATACTATTGTTAAAGTTATGCACACAAAAATATTTATTTCTTAAATTTTATATAAGTATTTATAAACACGCTGAACTAAAAACACGCTATATAAATTAGCATTTGAATATTTATTTAAAATTAATAAATTCATACAACAAATCATATCGAACCGAGAAAACCGATATATATATTTAAAAGAAATGAACGTCCGTATGAATCGATAATATTTTGTAACGAAGTGTTTTTCCGAAGGCTGAGGTACGCTCGCCGGACCGAGGATCGTTGCAATAATTTATAAAAATCACGAACGCCAAATCAAACTCTGGGTTTTAAATTATAATAAACAATGCTTTTATTTCACAATTTAATTCCTTAACCTATCTTAAGACTAACCAATCTAGTTATTTCAATAGTTTATATTTTAATTACTCGACCATTAATTAATTATTTGAGTTCTATATTTAAAATATGTTGTACTTTTAGATTGTATCATAATTAAATAAATCTTACCAATGAATATTTTAATTTACTATATTTAAATGTGTAATGATTTTGTCCTTACGTGCAATCTCATTGATTTGGTGTACTAAAATCTTTCTAACGTACTCAGCCGGGGAAAAATGGGTTAAACAATGGAAGTTGTTCTAAGGTTGGAGTACCTGTGCGACTAGTCTCATCTTACGCAGGTACAAAATGTTAAGGAGCCCTTGTGCGAATAAATTCGTCTTACGCAGGGTTTAGGAACAGGGTGCCTGTGCGACTAGTATCATCTTACGCAGGCACTAAAAGGTTAGGTGGATATCTGGGATTATGCGGGATTTGGTGAGTACTTGTGGATATTGATCTATATTTAAGATAGGTTTGGGAGCACCTGTGCGACTAGTCTCATCTTACGCAGGTACAAATAGGTTGTGGCCCTTGTGCGAATTACTTCGACTTACGCAGGGTTGTAGGAGCAGAGCACCTGTGCGACTAGTCTCATCTTACGCAGGCACCAAAAGGTTAGGGAAAATTAAGGATATCTGTGGTTCTTGCTAACTTTAAGATAGGTTTGGGAGCACCTGTGCGACTAGTCTCATCTTACGCAGGTACCAAAAGGTAAGGGACCCTTGTGCGAATAATTTCGGCTTACGCAGGGTTTAGGAACAGAGCACCTGTGCGACTAGTCTCATCTTACGCAGGCACCAAAAGGTTAGGAAGAAAGTGGGAATATGTGGGATTTTGTAGGGATTTTGTGACACTGAGGCCGTTCTGCAAAAGCTGTGAGGCTTACACGCAAGGAACCTATTTTTGGTAAGATTAGAAATTACGTTAAGATTTGAAAATACTTATTATCTATACAATATATTTGGTTTAGTAATTATTTAAAATCAATATAAATGAAAGGGGGTGATACTTAGAACTCCTATGATCGTTATTGTAGTGTGCGTCACGAAGTTCCGATGCGATGCTGCTACTATCGATGACGCTGTCGGCGCTGTACTGCTGTACTGCCGATCGTGCTGCGCTGTTGGCGGTGATTTTGCCGCTGTCGATATTGGGACGTCGTCGCTGCCGAACGTGGCTGCACTGCCAGCGCTGACTCTATGCTGCTGCTGACGGCGACTGCGCTGTCGGCGCTATACTCTGCTGCTTCGACGTGACTGAGCTGTCGGCGTTGCAGGTCCTTGCTGCCAACTCGACTGCGCTCCCAAGTCTGGTCGCTGCTGCTGTGGGTAGACGTCGCGATTCTGCCCTAGTCGTCAACCACTGTTGACGTAAACTTCTACTCGGCTTCGCGTTTTGGCACTGATAAAACTAAACTTCACTGATTCGTTGTTCAAGACTGACTGAACCTCACTCGTTCGCGGCACAAGACTGAATGACTTAACTTCCTCCAAGTTCTCTTCTTCGAACCTCGTTGTTGAGTATCCGACTCCTCGTCTATCTCGTTCTGGCGTGTGTGGCTCCTGCCACTGTCTTCCTCTACTTGGGTTTTTTCCATTGCAGGTGTTCACTTCTTGCTAGACATCGTCCGATCGTCCCGTTAGTACATGCAAATATAAGAAAGAAACCCATTAAAGAATACATCACGCCACTTTATTAATATGCACACAATTTCTAGTGCGCAATTAATAATAACCTTGAACTTCATGACGATAAAAACAACTCATGTTTGGTATCGTCACCCCAGTAGGAATGAGTGCCTACATTACCTATACCTCTGTGTAGTGTAATGCCTATGGTTTCTTGCTATAAGAAACACACTCTGGTTGTCCTATGTTAATTTATTATTTGGAGTTAAGCTTTTATCTTTATCTCATAATATATCTTACCCCACGTATTCTAAGATACCTAGCATTGATAAATAAAAGATATTTGTTCAGCTGGTGGAAACAGTTCATTATATCAACCAAATATATTTTAATAACCGAAATAAAAGAGTAAAACTAATAATTCAATAATCTTAAATAAAATAATATTTATACACATTATTATATTTATATTCTTATTACTAGTACTTCATTATGCTTAAACCTAATGTATTAAAACTAACTTAGTCTACGAGCGACGTGCCTAATTACACCTTCCTTGGACATGTCCTCACACCCCCACTGCCTACTTGGACATTTTTCCCTTACTTTAGGTCGACCTACAACCCAGCGGGAACCTGAAAAGAGAGATATTACATTAGTATTGAACATGTAAGGGAAAAACTTCACAGTAGTTTTGGTCCTTACAAATTTCCGAACTAATATTTTCATGAATATTTTTTTATATGTTTGCTAAGCCAAGCCTGATATGATTTTTTTTTTTTTTTTTCATTTTCCTAGGATATTTTATATTTTCAGGTGTTGACAACATATTTAAAACTTACTTAATACGCTTTGATGCAGTCAGCAATCAAAAGAATAATGGCGCACTTAACTCCAAAAAATTATATAAAACAAACCCGTTGCTCTTCATATCGTAACGTTATGTATAGTGTTACGACACAATCAATAACATCAGAATAATTCAATAATAAGATTCAAACCAAAATTCTATACTTACGTCAAAGCTGGCAACCCTACCAAAGTCACGATAATTCGTTTGAAGGCCATTAACATGTTGTACGCAACTTGTTATCGACTACGTACGACTGGGCGTTGGAGTATGGCTTATGAAGCATTACAATTAAGCTGCGTGTTATACGTATAACAACACGTTGGAATGAGTCCGAATATGAAGTAGAAGGCAAATTAATACGTATATACTCGAGTCAACTCAGTTTATAATTACTCGTTGCAGGTCTCTGATCCGGACCACCACTGAGGCCATCCCTACAAAAGCCTGAAAAAAGGTGGATCGTTACAAGCGTGAAAAGAAGAAACAATAAAAGCTTATTAGAGAAAAAATAAAGAAATTAAATAATATCTTCAAAAAGAAATATTGAGATCCAAAAAGGCAGCGAGAAAGAAATACGAAAACGAAACAAAAGCGGAAATCATCAGTAGACTCCGGAAGCAGCCGCAGCACGTAGAAGGAATTGAAAACGATGCCGAGGGCTCCCAAGCTAAGAAGCTGTAATTCGGTATTAAATTAAAAAATTATTACGCAATCAAGTATCATTACGCAACTTATTCCCAATTGAAAAATTAAAATTAAGAGAGTTTTTGAGGTAACAACAAAAAGAAAATAAAATTAAAAAAGGGGGAAAGAACACAGAAAAGTAATCGGGAAGTAGAATTAATTTTTAATTCTTTTTTAATGCCTAAATATATTTATATATATATTTAGAGGTTTTTGGTTCATTTTTATTTTATATTGCTTTTATTTTAATATTAATTTTACGTTTAAAACTTTTTTGTAACAAATTTAACATTGCGCGTTGAATGAAATATATTTAATAATATTTTTGTTGAACATAAAATTACAACAATCAAACTCTAATTTAAAAATTGAATTGAAAATTATTGAACAATTTTTTGATTATAAAAATGTTACGAAATTGAAAAAAAATATTTTTATCAATTTTAAATTGAAGTAAAGTATTAAATTTTGAGAGTGTATGTGATTTGTGTGTGTTATTTATGTGTTTTATTTATGTGGTGGTAAGGCACAAACCATTTCTGCTGGGCAAGCCTTAATATCTTCTTTGCCTGTGGATCTGAGCCCTAGAAGAATTGTTGGTAACTCTGAGTACCAGTTTGTTTGGTTATTACTTTGATTATTTCTAAGTTTTTAATTGACGATGGAAACGTTCTACGATTTAGTTAGCTTGTGGATAATAAGCGGTAGTCGCTATGTGTTTGCTTACTAAAATTTTAACAAAATTTCTGAATGTTGTCGATTCAGAGGAACTCTCCAAAACGTGATATGTATTCTCTTTGAAGTCTGTCTACAATAGTGTTGCCGTTAGTACGTACCTTTTAGTCGATTAAGGAAAGTAGATATCTATAATTGTTTGATATCGGTAGTGGACCAACTAGATCTACACGTACATGCTCAAAGCGGCCGTGTGTGTCTATTTTGTGTGGTGTTGCTTTCGTGTGCCTATGTATTTTCGATTTTTGGCATATAACCCATTCTTGTGACCATTTGTTAATTTGTATGTTCATTGTGGGCCAGAAGTATCGCTGTGTTATTAGTCGTCGGGTAGCTCGTTTACCTGGGTGTGAGATGTTGTGTAATTGTTCAAATATTTGTTTCCGTAATGGTTTTGGGATATATGGACGTGGGATTAGTGTCTGTTTGTTCTCACCAAATCTTGATGTTGAGTATTGGAATGTGTAGTTGTTCGAATTTGTAAGTATGTTTGGATAGTACTTCTTGTAATTCTGAATCTGTTGCTTGTTCTTTGTGTAATGTTCTGAGATTTGATATCTGAAGTCGGGAAAGCTTCGATTTCATCTCGTGAGAAAGCGTCTGCTATGACGTTGTATGAACCATTGTGATGTTTGATGTCGTTAGAAAACTGTGCAATGAATTCTAGGTGTCGTGTTTGTCTTGGGCTTCTTTCTGTTTTTAAGTGTAATGCTGTAGTAAGTGGTTTGTGGTCTGTGTAGATTGTGAAAGTTCGTCCTTCTAAGTAGTGTGCAAAATGCTTTATAGTGAGGTAAGTTGCCAGAAGTTCGCGATCGAACGTGCTGTATTTCTTTTCGGATAGCAGTAATTTCTTTGAAAAGATAGATAGTGGTTCTGTTTGATTACACAGTGTGACCGTCAAATAGTTTCAGCTTAAATTCTTATAAATTCCGTGAGAGGAACATCTTGAAATTATATTACGACTAGTCCGACCTCTCAATTCCATCACAATTTTTTTTTTAACATTTAAAAGTTAAGAAATAGGAATTCTGGTATTCCTACTTTTAACAATTTTTTACATATGCTTAGGTTGTGAGAATTTACTAACAAAATGCATTTTTGTTCAATGAAATAAAACATAAAATATTACTTTGTCAGAAGATTTTTGAAAAAAAGAAACAAAGTGTGTTTATCACAATGGAGAAATCAATTTTTAATAAATTTTGCTCAAATGTTGGTGTTTCTTTATTTTTTTTAAAAATAGTAACTAACCGAAATCCTTGATAGTTTTTCCAGATTTCATTAAAACTGTAAAATGTCTAAGATAACTGAAATCAGTTGCTGCAAACTGCTGCAATTTAACCAAATGATAACGGATTTTGGTCATCTATTGCTTGTTAGAATGCACAAACTAAATGCCACATTTTACGATTTTAATTTGTGTAGAAAATAAAAAAAGGCGATAAAAAGTGATTGCGAATAATAAAAGGTGCATTATTTTTTTGGGATAAATGCTCAATTTTTTTTAAAATTGTTTGTTTGTGTGTGTCATGAATTGTGTTTTTGTTGGTGCTCTTAACAATGCTTCACCCGGTGCCAAAAACCAACACAAATCAGCAATAAGAGATTGGAAATTTGTATTCTTGTACCGCAACTTCACTGTTTTTGTCGTTTGATGGAAGCGCTCGCCTACAGACTCGGCGAGAATATGCTATTCATCATCTCGAATTCATCAGACTCGGTTAGAATATGCTATTCGAATAAATCCAACATTGAGTTGGTTTAACGCTTCCTTCAAATCGGCGACAATAATTCGGTAATTCTGAACGCGGTGCTTCCCCAAGAATCCTTCGAACGTTGCCTTCACCAAATCCTAAGCAACCAATTCAGACAGGCAGGCAGACAGGCATAAGAACTAACCTGCGAAGAAATGGGATAGAAATAAAGCCAAGTTGGTTTTTATCTCGCTTGTTCACAGAGTTGAAGAATGTCGAATTTTTAAAGATTCGTCAGGCTTGCGCGTACATAAATAAAATTGCAATGCTAAGGGGTCTCAAAAGTTGCTTTCTTTACAACTGGTACACGCGCTATAGTGGCAACCGTTACACTAAATCTGACTGGAAGCTGCGCCAGCATTACGTTATTAATGAGGAAAGTGTGATCCTTGATGCGCTCGTTCCATGTGAAAAAAAATCCTGCTGCCTCCACTCAACATCGGGCTTGGCGTAATAAAAAATTTCATAATGTCTTTACAATTAGATTCGCTTGGTTTTTACGCCTGGTTCTCAAACTTACATTTAAAAAGATGTTCAGCACATAGATTAAATTCGTTGTTTTTATAATTGTACGATTGCTCGCTATCCTGATATTCGCAAGCTTATGGATACAAGGATTATGATTTGGTAAAAACAACGTTAAAATTATTTTTGGGGAAGCA
Organism: Dichetophora obliterata; assembly: GCA_963920525.1. Lineage (NCBI taxonomy): Eukaryota > Metazoa > Arthropoda > Insecta > Diptera > Sciomyzidae > Dichetophora > Dichetophora obliterata. The sequence continues at coordinate 162,095,284 of OY986439.1, read as the reverse complement.
CCGCGTTCAGAATTACCGAAGTTTTGTCGCCCATTTGATGGAAACGTTTAACCAACTCAATATTCGAATGTTGCTTAGAATACACTATCTGCACCATCATATGGATGTATTCCAATAGCAAATTCCAACCGAGTCTGATGAACAAGGCAGGCGCTTCCACCAAACGACAAAAACAATGGAGGAGCGGCACCAAAATAAAAATATGCAATCTTTATTGCTGATTTGTGTTGGTTTTTGGCAACAGATGAGGCGTTGTAAAGAGTACCAACATAAACATAATTCACAACTCACACACGAACAATATTCAAACAAAATTTTAAAATTAATCCCAAAAAAATTTATAAAACTTATTATTCGCAGTCATTATATATCGAATTTTTAATTTTATACAAAAATTAAAATGGTAAAATGTGGCATTTAGTTTGTGCATTCTAACAAGCAACATCCATTATCATTTGGTTAAACTGCAGGATTTGTATGCTGCGAATTAGAGATGAGCGATTTTTTGATACCGGTGATTTAGTCACCGTGATTGAAAAATCACTGGTAACTGCGGTGATGAAATACTTTCAAAAACCGTGATCAGTGATTCAGTTTTTTTTTAAACTTTTGTCTTATGGCGTTTGCAGCGATTTCTTGTTTGCGAGAATTGTTTGTCTCTGTCTCTCAAGTAAGCATACCATGAGCAATTTGGTATGAGTTTGAATGTTGTTTCAGTCATCTTTCATAACTGCATACTTGGATATGTATTTGTTTAGTTATAAAATAACGTGATCACGGTCACTCTATAAAAGAACGGCGATTTCAAAATCACGTTCACTGAGAACGCCGTTTCTGAAAAATCACCGGATCGCTCATCTCTACTGCGACTGCATATTAGAAAAATTTGTGATTGTCAATTTAAAAAAACACCTTAAAACTACTGCTATATATCCAATTTTCAACGGATTTCTGTTATCTTAGACTTTTTAGAAAGACATTTAATAGTTTTACTGAATTCTGGAAAAACTATCAAGGATTTTGGTTAGTTACTATTAATAAAAAAATAAAGAAACACCAACATTTGAGCAAAATTTATTAAAAATTGAATTCTCCATTGTGATAAATACACTTTGTTTCATTTTTTCAAGAATCTTTTGACAAAGTAACATTCTACGTTTAATTTCATTGAACAAAAATGCATTTGAATTAAGATTGTGAGCTTTAGATCAAGTGAGTTTTCAAGAAGGCAACAACAACAACAACAACTCTGTATAGAGTCAATCACTTAGCTGACTAGACAGTCTGTTTTGGAAATCGCTACATATTCCTCATCAGTAGTCTTTGAGTGATTAAGCTGTGATCAACACACTGTTTAAACTAGCATATGAATGTATAGATCCTCTAATTCATTCTCATGAATTGTATGGCTGCTAATCATATGACACTTCAAAGCAGTGGCCATTTTAGATCACCGCCATCAACTCTATCAAGGGTTGCCATCTGTTCTAGTTGCTTCTTCATTTATTTCAATATTCATTGGTGTTCGATTGTTTGTCGAAATGCACCATAGAAATGAAACGAGTTTTTGCTTCGCCAGAAGCTAGTTCTATACAGAGTTGTTGTTGTTGTTGTTGCCTTCTTGAAAACTCACTTGATCTAAAGCTCACAATCTTAATTCATGTAATTATTCAATAGATCATAAAAAAACTAATTAAAAATGCATTTTGTTAGTAAATTCTCACAACCTAAGCATATGTAAAAAATTGTTAAAAGTAGGAATACCAGAACTCCTAGTTCTTAACTTTAAAATGTTTTTAATAAAAATTGTGGTGGAATTGAGAGGTCGGAATAGTCGCAATATAAACTGAAGATGTTCTTCTCTCGGAATTTCTAAGAATTTAGGCCGAAACTTTTTTAAAGATCAAATCGGTCACACAGTGTTATTGTACTCTTGGTGTAAGACTACACGGATGTTAGATGCATCTACAGCGATGGAAAGTTTTGCTTTAATATTAAAATGATTAAATTTCTAAGAATTTAGGCCGAAACTTTTTTAAAGATCAACTCGGTCACACAGTGTTATTGTACTCTTGGTGTAAGACTACACGGATGTTAGATGCATCTACAGCGATAGAAAGTTTTGCTTTAATATTAAAATGATTAAATAGCTCTTTCTTAGTAAAACTTTATTTTATCGTTGTGAATGCTCCTCTGGTGTCATCTGTCCAATTTAAATGCTTATCTTTTGTTTTTGATGCTGTTGTTACCATGTCGTAAATTTGTGTAAGTGTGTGTGCCATTTTTGGTATGCACCTATAGTAATAATTTGTCATCCCGATGAATTTCTGCATTTGTTTAATAGTTTCAGGTTTAGGGTAGTTAATTGTGCATTGAATTCTATTGGGAGATGGTTTTGAAATGTTGTAGCTTAAAAAATGTATTTTGTTTACGCCGAAAATACATTTGTTTCGTTTTATGTTCTGTCCAAATTTGTCTAGTCGTTCGAATACTAAATTTAGATGTCTTAAGTGTTCTTTTTCGGAGTCGCTGGCTACTAAGATATCGTCGAGGTAAACGAATACAAAGTCTAGTTCTTTCAGAACCTCGTTGATAAATCTTTGAAATTGCAGTCTTATGTCTTTAGAGGCCATTGAAATTAGGTGGTATGCTCGTACTAAGTCTAATTTTGAAAATAAGTTCTTGTTGTGTCTATAGAGAAGTCTAGTCTATAGATAAGTCGTTAATGTGTGGTAAGGGGTATCGGTCAGGGACTGTAATAGCGTTTAATCTTCGATAGTCGCCACAGGGTCTCCAGTCGTTAACATCTTTTTTGGGAACGAGATGTAATGGCGATGCTGACATGGAGTCTGACTGGCGACATATACCTGATTTGACTAGGAAGTCGAACTCTTGTTTTGCAATTTTGAATTTGGGTAAGTCAAATAGTCAAATAGTCAAATAATGGTAACTGTCCCTCTAAAGTAATGTGATGTTCTGTTGTGTTTAACTGGTGTTTCACTGGTTTGCTGTAATCGGGTTCTGCTGTGAGTGATGGAAAGTTTTTGAGTAATGTAGTGTACTTGTTGTCTATTGTGATTAATTTAGGTAGTGATGTTTCGGTGAATGCTTTGATCGCGTTCACTGATAGTTTTGTTAGTGGATCAATAAGTTTTTTATGTTTCATATCTATCAAGAGTCTATATTTCATAAGGAAATCTGCTCCTATTATGGGTCTTATAATGTCTGCCCAAATGAAAGTGGATGAATATTCGCGTCTGAGTTTTAAGTTAACATTGACTAGTTTCTTTTCGTAAGTCGAAATTGTGCTACCATTTGCTGCTGTCAAGAGCAGGTTGGATTATTTTTGTGTGATTTGAATTTGTCTACTGGGAGCACTGAAACTTCTGCTCCGCTGTCAATCAGAAAGTTAATTTTGTTGTCTGTATCGTATATGAATTGACGGCATGTGAGTATAATAGAACCTCCATCATTAGTCGTCGAAATGATGGAGTTACATAGTTTGTTGTGTTGTGTGTTTCATTATGAGCAATTGTGCACGGCTGCTTGCATTTTCTAGCTGCTTTCCCGAATTTAAATGGTATCTACATACCCAATTGGTAGGACGTTGCCTTGATAAACTTCTAGAAGGTGATCTACATTTTGGAGAGCTATTGCAATTAAATCTTCTCGAGTTGTAGTGCGAACGATTTTTTTGTTCGTCCCTAAGGTCTTGTAAAAGAGTTTATTAAAACATCCTCAAATTTTGGAAGTAGTTTCGGAAAATTTTTGTGTTACATTGGCCAAATCGGAGTTCGGAACGGTTTTCATCGCATGATGACAATTTTTGTTAATTATTGAGCGTAGCCATAGTCGCTATTGACTGATGAGCCTACTTACATGAGTAGTGAGTGGTAAAATTGAGATAGTTTTTGGTCTCCCATCTCGGAATCAGATAGAATTTAATCGAACCTCTTGTTCTCGCTTAAAGTGTTTCGGTCAATCAAAATCCTTTTCAAACCTTCGTAAAGATTTGTTGAAGGTGGTTTCTGAATTAAATCGAGCACTGTAATAATTACCTCTTGCGGTGCAGTGGTAACTAAGGACTCGAATTTGGTTTTGTCTACAGATATTGCCTTTGATTGGAATTGGATTTCCGCATGGGCGATCCATTCTTCGGGACACGAAGTCCAAAATTGAGGCAACTTGACCGTTGTCGCGTGCATTTCTGAGTGACTAGGTATTTCAAACGGATTGACTAACTCAGATTCGAGGTTGATTCGAGGCCAGTGTGAGAGGTATGTGAGAGAGTGTGAGAGGCGTGAGGAGGGGTATGTGTTAGATTAATTTTGTTTAACGTTTAATAGCTACAAAAAAATATATATGTGTTCCTTATGATGTGTTCCTATATCTTATAATGTGTTCCTATACCTTATAATGTGTTCCTATTTGTTTCCTATCTGTATACCAGATGCAGTGCAGTGCCTACGGTGTGAAACGATCGGTTTCTTTCTTCTCGATCGTTTTACTACCGTGTAAAAAGCTACCTCGAAAAAACCTATATTATTTAAAAATAAATGTGATTTTTTACAATTTAATAAAAATTTTAAAATACTTAAGTTTTTCTATATGACCTTGTTATTTATTATGTTGATTTTGTATGATTTAAAATATAAATATAGACATATAGAAACATGAAGAAAGAATTTAATCAAATGGTAGAGCACGAGCAAACAGAAACAGCCTTAAAATATATCAGCAAAATCTAAAAACAACTTCAATAACCATGCTTTGTTAGTGGAAGACTTTCAACAGACTGTTAGACTCCATAATAATAACATAAGCATAAAAAACTAAAGTAAAGTTAAAATACAACAACAAACATGAAAATATGAAATGGGACAAAAACTGAGAAATCAACACTTAAAATCTCATCGCCTCTGTGGTGCAAGCGATTTAGCGCAATCCTCGTATCACGAAGATTTCTGATGAACCTGTAGCAGGGCCGAAATTGCAATAAAATCAGCTAATGACGTTTTCCTTTTCATATTGAAAACGTTGTTGTTGTTGTTGTTGATGTTTCTTTGGAAAAATTCGTTAGAACAATTAAATGTTCTAACCTGACCTAAAGCTCAATAAATGATTTTAAACTATCAAACAACTAGAATTTGTGACTAAAATATCAAACATTTAGAATTTGTATTTAAATCATATAAAATTAACATAATAAATGACAAGGTCATACAGAAAAACTTTAATTAAATGGTAAAGCACGACCAAACAGAAACAGCCTGAAAATATATCAGCAAAATCTAAAAACAACTTCAGTAACCATGCTTTGTTAGTGGAAGACTTCCAACAGACTGTTTTATTTCATAATAATAACAAAAACGTAAAAAAATAAAGTAAAGCAAAAATACAACAACCTACATGAAAATATGAAATGGGAGAAAAACTGAGAAATTGACACTTAAAATCTCATCGCCTCTGTGGTGCATTGCGCTAATGCGGTTGCACTGCGTATCACAAAGATTTCTGATGAAGCCTGTAGCAGTGCCAAAATAGCAATAAAATCAGCAAGTGATGTTTTCCTTCTCATATTGAAAACGTTGTTGTTGTTGATGTTTCTCTGGACAAATTCGCTTGAATAATTAATTGTTCTAACCTGAGAATTTGTATTTAAAATCAAGTATGACTTAAACTACCAAACATTTAGAATTTGTATACATATAAAATCAACAATTTTAAAATACATTGAAAATTTTATTTGTTTTTATCGTTGCAGTACTGGTGCTGTTGGCGTCACTGCCACTGTTTGTTGTTGGTGGCTTTGGTTGCGACGTCGGCTGCGTAGTTTATTTTGTTATTGTTCATGCTGCTATGACTGTTGTAGCTTAGCGTGCTGTTGTTATTGTAGTTGATTTTGTTGTTGTTGTTTCTGCTGCAGCTCTTGTTGTTGTTATATGTGTCGCTGCTACTGTTGTTGTTGCAAAAATTTTTGTTGTTGTAAAATTTGTTGTTGCTGCAAATTGTTGTTACACGCAGTGACAATGTCTGCTGCGATTTGGTTGTTGTTGCGAAATTTTGTTATTGTTGCTGCGAAAGAATATTATTATTGCTGTTGTAGGCGTAGTCGTTGGTTGCGGTGGTGGTATTGCGTGGGAGTGTGTTGGTAAACGCCAGTGAAACGGATGGTTTGTGAATCCAGATGTCGGATGGTACGATCGCCAGTTTTAGAGGTTTTTGGTAACTTTTTATTTTATATTGCTTTTATTTTAATATTAATTTTACGTTTAAATTTTTTTGTAACAAATTCAACATTGCGCGTTGAATGAAATATATTTAATAATATTTTTTTGAATATAAAATTAAACAATCAAACTCTAATATAAAATTTGAATTGAAAATTATTGAACAAATTTTTGATTATAAAACTTTTACAAAATTTAAAATAATATTTTTATCAATTTTAAATTGAAGTAAAGTATTTAATTTTGAGAGTGTGTGTTATTTAGGTATTTTATTTATGTGGCGGTAAGGCATAAATATATTATATATATTATATATTAATATATTATAAATAATTTTTTTTTTAATTTAAAACTAAAACAAAACAAAAAGCAAGTGTTGCTTTAATAACCACCCTTAGGTAGGCAAAATAGGTTACTAAAAATATATAACGCAATATTAAAATGAACACACATTTTAAAGACATTCCGAAAGGATTTTTTGCAGCCGGATTATAAAACAAATTATTTTGAAAAAGGGGGTTACTTTATGAAATGCTTTAAATTAAATATGCAGTTGTAAGTATTTTTCTATAATTTAAAATTTATTTTTTTTTGTTTAGAAGCATTCTTCAGCGTAGTGCGAAACAAAAATTCTGTAATAAAAAAAATTAATGAACTGAATTAATTTTAATTAAAACTTTGTTGGTTTTAAAAATGAAAGTGTTGAGTTTTTATTCTAGTATATCGAGGTAGGATTTAAAAGGGTGGGTGAACTGGCGGGCATGTTTTCAGAGTCGGTCGTAAGGTCATCATGAGTACAAAACAATACAAGATTTAGGGGCCACAAATAAATATTCCAAATTTTGGCCAACGAAGGGTGGGTGTTCCAAAGGGGAAGAAGATCGACTCCCTGATAAGATTACGTGAACAACGCGAAGGTACGCGAATTGGTTTTAGTCTTAGTCTGTCGTTTAGAGTCATGGCGACAAAAAAAATGTCAGTTGAAGATTAAATAAAATTTTATTGTGCACTATCGATTCGGTTTGGTTGGTCGACACCCGCCCTGACCGGGAGCTAGCCGTGGGAAGCCAACCCGAATACGATCGCTAGGGCAGGTAACATGTTTTTAATATTCATAATATTACAGAGTGTTTCCACTGCCCGAACGAATGAAGAATTCATCATTCTTTCAGGCAGTGGAAACAGTTTGGTGCGAACCAAGGTTCGGGACATTGGTTGTTTTCAAAATACTATTCGTGCAGTGTAAACACTTTTTTCAGCACGAACGAGCAAAGATTTCGTCATTCGCTCTGGTCGGCCGGCGCTCGAGAATTTTAGGCGAATCCAGTGTTTCTTTGGCTGTATTTCTTTGGCTGTATTTCTTTATTCATTCCAGATGTCCGGAATGATTTTTTTTGTTTCTTTATTCAGTTTTGATCATCCGGAATTTTCTTTTTGTATTTCTTTATTCTTACGGAATATTCCGAACGCGTTCTTTTTATACTATCAGCTAAGGTAGAATAAAAAGAATATTCCTTGTATGTGAGGTTATATTCGATTGTTTGAAGTAAAACTTCGTTAAATGAAAATGGAAAAATTTTTTACATTAAATGTTTTAGATTGCTTTGTTGCATTAATATTTTTTAAATTTTATCTGATGTATTTGTTGTCTTTAATTAAATACAAAAAATATGTTTCTGGTTTTAATAAAAACATAATGTTCTTTCTTTTCCAATACCGTTTCTTTATTCATTCTGTTCTGGATAAACAACAATCTATTCTATCCGTTCTCTCCTTTATCCGGAATGAATAAAGAAATACACCCTTTATTCATTCCAGACGTTCGGAATGACTGTTTTTGTTTCTTTATTCCGTTTTGATTATCCGGAATATTCTTTTTGTATTTCTTTATTCTTACGGTATATTCCAAACGCGTTCTTTTTATACTATCAGCTAAGGTAGAATAAAAAGAATATTCCTTGTGTGTGAGGTTATATTCGATTGTTTGAAGTAAAATATCGCCAAATGAAAATAGAAAATTTTTTAATTTAAATGTTTTAGATTGCTTTGTTGCATTTTTATTTTTTAAATTTTATCTGGTGTATTTGTTGTCTTTAATTAAAAACGAAAAATATGTTTCTGGTTTTAACAAATAAAAAATGTTCTTTCTTTTCCAATACTGTTTCTTTATTCATTCTGTTCTGGATAAACAACAATATATTCTATTCGTTCTCTGCTTTATCCGGAATGAATAAAGAAATACACCCTTTGTGAATAGAGTGGTAGATTTGTTGAAATGGTAGCTAATAACGTAGAAAAAAACAAAAAACGATAAAAAATTAAAAACTTAAGACTAAATAACACTATTTATTTGTGCCAAGTTTTCTTTCTAGTTAAATTTTTAATATCGGAAAAATTGAATTTACGTGTTTCCACTGAACGAACAAACAATATGGCGACTTACCAATGTTCGCCACTTGTGTTCGTGCATTGCAAACGGTTGGAGTGAACGAAAATTCATCGCTAAGTTTTGTTCGCGATGAATTCTTCATTCGTTCGGGCAGTGGAAACGCTGTGTTACTGAAGGGTGTTTTTTATAGAGTAATACAAGTTTAAGGCCTTTTCCACACTTGGTCAACGCAACTCCAACTCAAGTTGCTAGACTGTGTACTTATACCGGAACCTTCAGATTAAGCAACTTGCATGCAACAAGTTCTCGACACGTTCTCAACCTGTTCAACGCAACGCGGCTTTCCGCAATTTTCATCGGTGACGTGTTGCATCAGTTTGTTTGTTTTATGAATTGAAGTATTTGTAGTGCAGTAGGCTTTATATTAATCAAGGTGAATACGCTTATTAATTAGTTCCTAACAGAATCTAAAAGAAGAAGAAATAGTTTGCAAGATGAAAAAGCATTCGGCTTATAGTTGCATTGCTTTTCAACTTATTCGTTGTTGCTTTGAAGTTGTGTTGGAATTGCGTTGACCAAGTGTGGAAAAGGCCTAAGTCATAAAATGTTTAAATATGACTTCCGCCATTTGGCCGCCAAGGTTGGCGCGTACAAGGCACAATCTGAAACATCAACTTTCACAAACTTTTCGCAGCATTTGCGGCCGTATCTTGCCGATGACTCTTCGAATGTTGATTTCCAGGTGTTCAATTGTTTGTGGTTTATCGACGTAGACAAGTGACTTTACATAACTAAAAAGAAAATAATCCAATGGGGTTAAATCACACGATCTTGGGGGCCAATTAATTGGGCCATTTCATGAAATTATTTTTTCGTCAAAAGTTTCCTTGAGTTAATCAATTGTAGCGCCCGCTGTGTGGCATGTGGCTCTTTCATGTTGGAACCACATATCAGCAAGATTAATGCCAGCTAATTGAGGTACAAAAAAACATCGAATCATGTTTTTATACCGTTCACCATTGACAGTGACATTCTGACCATCATCGTTTTTGAAGACATATGAGCCAATGACTCCGCCAGCCCATAAAACGCACCAAATAGTAATTTTCTGTGGATTTAATGGTGTTTCGACAAAAGCTTGTGGATTCTCCTCACTCCAAATACGACAATTCTGTTTATTTACGTACCCATTTAACCAAAAATGGGCTTCATCGGAAAATAAAATTTTCCATGGAAATTCAAAATCAATATCAATTTGTGCTTCAGCCCATTCGCCGAATTGGCGGCGCATACGATGGTCGTTTGGCTTTAATTCCTGCACAAGTTGAATCTTGAAAGGTTGTAAGCTAAGATCATTTCGTAAAATCTTCCATAAAGTGGAAGGACACAACCCCAGTTGCTGAGAACGGCGTCGAATTGATTGATTAGGATCATCTTCAATGCTTTCCTGTACAGTGGCTGCAGATTCTTCAGTGCGCACTGTTCGGCATCTCACGGGATGCACATTATCAGTAACAGTAAATGTGGTCCGAAAACGATATATTGTTCTTCGAATTAGCAGCTCTGAAGGACGATTATGTACGCCATAAAATGGACGAAGTGCACGATAAGTTTGACGAACAGAGCCATTATATTGATTAAAAATGTCCACAACTTGCACGCGTTGCTCTGGTGTAAGTCGATCCATAAAATGTCAAAGTAAACTAAACAAAAAACAACTATAAGCTGTTAAATGGGTGGTCAAATAAAGCAGTGATGCCAACTCAAAGTTGTTTCACTCTATAAAAAACACCCTTTATCATATTTTATAATTATTTAAAATGTCTTAAAGAAGTCAAAATTAATTAAAGAAATTAAAATCAAGAACGTTTCTACAAACAAAAACTGATCAACTCTGATGTTTGCAAAAGCTTAGTATGCTGTAGGGACGAAAATTTTTAGGCATTTAATTCTACAAGCGAAATTTTGGAGTAGACTCAACATTAACACATACTTACTATAACCGGTTTGTTGAATGAGTTAGTTGAACATTAAAGTCGAATGTCAAATTTCCACTCCAATTAAATGTACGGACATATAAAAGGCAGTACATTTTTAAATTTAAACTCTCCAATCCTGGTTGTGAACTTGGCTGCATTCAACAGCGTACTAACCAAAGAAAAAAAATTTCGCTGCCTTTTCGTTGTCAAAAACGCTATCCATTTCTTACGGAAGATTTATTTTCGCCTCTACAGTATACTAAGCTAAACATTGAATTTAAGTGTTTCCAATGCACAAACGAACAAGATTTCGGCTTACTTGAATGTTCGCCACTCGGGTTTGAGCAGTGGAAACGGTTGGACCGAAAGAAGAACTCATCGCCACGTTTTGTTCGCGATGAATTCTTTGTTCGTTCGGGCAGTGGAAACGCTCGGTAATATATATTAATAGGTCTGTTCCCGTACTTTTGTAGCAGAAATTAGCAAGTTGTAAAATTTGAGAGAGTAAGCGAAAATTGCTCTCTAAGCGTGAAAAATTTTAAAAATTACGGTAACAGGTTTTTTGCAAAAAGTTGCAATTGTTGAAGAAAAGTCAAAAAGATATGTTTATTTCTTTTGTAAAAAATACACAAATGTTGGATCAAAAGAATAAATTTGCTTCGCTGTTTCAGTTAATTGCATTCATCAATATGTCCTTGACAAACAATTACTTTCCACATTTGTCGACATTTTTTGTGTTGTTTTAATAGATGCTACACTAATTTGACATAAGCCGTAAAAACATAGCAGTTGGCTTATTTCTGCTTCTCCAAATTTGTGTAGCAGAAAATAGAGTAAGGCTGTGTGTCAAAAGTAATCTTTTCAGTCGTGGCAGGATCGAAAATATCAAGTTGAAAAAAATTTGTGTGTTGAAATAAATTTGTCTTTTTTGCTGTATCAAATGGACGATGACATTTTGACAATTACAAATTTTGACTTTTCACATTTCGGTCGTGTTTTAGCGGAAATTTTTTATTTAATTTGCATTTTATTCAATTTGCGACATATTAAATTCGAGTGCTTGTACTTTCAACGTATTTCGTAAACTTGTAATATTGTAAACTTAAGCAACTTAAAAAATAAAATTAAAATAAAAAAAAACGAAAGTTGTTGAGTTTGTGTGTGCGTGTGTGTGAGCCAACGATCTCCGGGTGCATCAGCAAGTGCAGCAAAGTTAAATTGGCTTTCTTTGCTGGCGAACGTCCTCCAAGTGCCACCACCAGCAAGTGCAGGGCAAAATTTATAGCTAGCCAACATCCTCCAAGTGCCATCAACAGCAGCACAAGCAAGTGGAGCGCAAATTTCCTGTTTCTTTTGCTTGCCAACGTTCTCCGAGATTCGCCAATAGCTGCACCAGCAAGTGCAGCACAATTCAATTGACTGGTCAACTCTCCAATATTTCGGACACACCATTTCAGCATGTCTCAAGCGCAGAGGCAAATTTCTGCCATTATACTCCGGAGTGAATTAAATAAATTGAGAGCGGAGAATTTGCTCTTCATTTGTGCTGCTGGTGATGGACTTGGAGGATGTTGGCTAGCAAGAAGTTTGCGCTGTACTTGCTTGTGCTGCTGGTGGTGGCACTTGGAGGACGTTCGCCAGCAAAGAAAGCCAATTTAACTTTGCTGCACTTGCTGATGCACCGGGAGATCGTTGGCCCACACACACGCACACACAAACTCAAGCACTTTCGTTATTTTTATTATTTTGTTATTTTTAAGTTTTTAAATTTACAATATGACAAGTTTACGAAATAAGTAGCAAGTACAAGCACTCGAATTAAATACGTCTCGGAAAGTTTTTTTCTTTATTTTTGAGTGTGTCAAAAATTCGCTTTCGATTGTCAAAAGTTGTAGTAGCCCCTGGGGCTAGAACAAATTTTGACAATTATATTCACCTCACAAATGCCAAAAATTGCTCTACCAACTGTCAAAATTTGATCATCCGACTGAATAGTTTCCGATTGACACACAGCCTAATAGGATTACTCATAATAGCTCTCTTTTGCGAATTTTTTGCTATCGGGAACAGGAAATAGCAGAAGATAACACGAATTCGTACGAATGTTCAAGTACGGGAATATACCTAAAAAAACATATTCTAAATCTAACGAAAGTACCTAATTTTTGTACATTGTGCCACATTGTGTACCTTTTTACCTTGCTTATTAAATCATACGACAAATGTTATCTTCGTCAGTCTGGGACCACTGTACAAAAATTTTTTTGCAATTTAAGATTCTGTGCCATATTCTACGCTAGTGAAATGTTGTTTTTTTCCCGTATTTATGTACAGATTTGTCGAATTTGGTAAAATGAATTGTCATCAAGTATTAAGTGGTGCATGCAATGCAGGCGACAGATGTTTTGCCGTTGGTTCTGTAGAGGGAATTCCGTTTACTGTAAGGAACATTTTATATAATAGGCTGATGTCTCTATATTTTGTAAATATGATATTGTACTCGTTCCTTATGTGAACATACTAACTTTAAGATCTGATTCGGATTTAAATTATATTTCATATTAATATATTCTGGCTGTCTACGTTTCAGCCATTATATACACACCTTTCGATGGTAAAGCTCATAATTGGCTCAAGGTGGAACAATTGAAGAATAAGAGCCTGAACAGAATCAAAAATCGTTGCGACCGACGATTGAAATAGAATAGATTCTAAGTGGGATTTATCGTTGCGGAAAACGAGCTGCGGTTTTTTCTACATTTTGCATGTATTTTCCAAAAACAAATCGTCGGCCGCAACGTTTTTTGATTCTGTTCAGGCTCTAATCATGGTAGAAGAATAGTGGTTGTCGCACGGCAACTGACAGCTCATACAAAATCTTTAACCGATGAAAATGCGATGAGAAAGGAAAAATTAAAAGGAATCTGTGAAGGCTGAAACCATGGTAGAAGGATAGAGGTATATGCAGCGCTGACTGTGCTCTCTTTCCATACTGCCATGTCTGTCAAATTTAGCTGTGTGGCGAATGGAAACAAAAGAAAATAAAAAGTTTTGCTTCAGTTTGACAATTCCGGCAGTATGCTCTCATCTGGTGCATATACCTGTATTCTTCTACTATGGCTGAAACTTTTTGATTTTTTTAATATTTTATTGATCAATCAATTAAGAAATAATTTTGTGCAGCTGTTGAAGTAATTTATATGATTGTTATTAAATTTGGTTTTGTGGATGGTAGAAGAATAGAGGTAGTCGCACGGCGGAGAGCGAACTACCATAACTGTCAAGGCAACTGACAGCTCATCAACCGATGAAAGTGCGATGAGAAAGGAAAAATTAAAAGGAAAATTAATTTTTTATTGATCAATCAATTAAAAGATAATTTTGTGCAGCTGTTGAAATAATTTCGTTTTCGTGGAAGTGTCTATATCAAACACGAGCATCTTTTTAAAATTCTTGGAACATCGTTGTCTTCTAGGCTCGTCAGCTGGAACACGGAAACTCTGCCTATTTTCCTTGCTCAAATGTTTTTGGCACAACACGCACTTCATTTATTTACATGCAATAACAATAGAGTTCAGCTACTACAGCTTTTTCGCACTTTCTCCAAATTAGACTATCTTAAAAACCAATTTAATATCATTGAAAAATATCTCAACGATATACATAGATAAAAGTGGTCCAAAACAATCCAAAGTGAGAAAAATTTACCCACCATAATATGGGTTGGGCTCAGGGACAACACAAGACATAACAACTAACCATACGTTAACATAGATCTAATCATACATTAGTTTTCAATCTACTTTTGAGTGGACCTTTCGATAAGTTAACATCAAAAAAGCTACAGTTGTTAACAAAGGTACTCATGCGATTAAAAGGAGCAGTAGCCATATAATTTGTGCTACTAAAAGGTAAGTAAATTAAATTGTTAGCGTTTCTACTGCTTCTACGGTTAGTGTTAAAATTTATAAGAGCTAGGAGTTCCGGTGAATCGAAAACACCAGTTATGAGTTAGTGTAAGTAGACGATATCAGCAGACTTCCTTCTCTCATTTAAGGATTGCATTTTTAATAGATTTAAACAATGCTCATAAGGAGGAAGATTTAAAGTGTCAGTTCCACTTAGGCCCCTTAGAGCAAACCGAACAAAACGTTTTTGAATTCTCTCTATTCGTTCAACATGTACATTGTAACTTGGCGACAAAACTTGACTTGCATACTCCAAGTGATTTAAATATAAGTAATTCACTTTTATTCAAGTTTTTGAACACAACACAAAAATATCCAAATGGAGTAATTTAATATTTCGCTGTTATCTTTGTTTTCTTAAAAAAAAACTGATTTTGACAATTCTGGTAGTATTGTCAAAGAGATCACGATTAGTCATGAGATTACCTGTATAATTCTACCATGGCCGCATTCAACGGAGTAAACAGATGGTAACTGGCTGTTGTGTTAAAATTGAAACGATGAATTATTTATTATTTATTGCATATTTGTTTATTTATTTACGTCTATGGACAATGATCCTTACAGACTAAGCAAACTTAAATAATAAATAACTTAGTTACTATTTAACAAAAAGTAATGGTATTTTTAAAAGCATATTTCGGCATAGAGAAATTTATTTATTTATTTATTTAAAAATTTCATCTACTAGGCTAACGCCCTTACAGATTAATTTATTTTAATTCATCTACCGGGTAAAAACCCTTACAGATTACATATTTAAACTTAGAAGCTAGTACTTATATTAAATACATTATATGTATGTTAAGATCAAAGTATCAATTTATTTCAATTCATCTACCAGGAAACCTTAACAATTTACATAGTTTAAATTAACTCTAAACTTATATTAAATATCTTATAAATAACTTCTATGTACAGAAACAGATTAATGATCGAATAGATTCAATATATTACAATGTTTACTAAAGTTCCACCAAAAAAGAGAAATTTAAACAACGTTATTAATTAAACAACTGCAATAATTTAATAAAGTTAAATTAAATTCACTGAATACTTTATAAGATAAAATTAACAGGATTGATAAGAGGAGGTTTTTAGTTAACTTAACTTAACTTAACTTAACTTAACTTAACTTAACCTAACTTAATTTAATTTAATTTAATTTATTTTAACAAATTTTTTAAAATTTATTGTTGATTATAAACTTCATCATTATTCATCATTATTTATCTTTAATTATTGTTTAAAATTAATAAAGTTTTATTCTTTTTTTTTTGTAATGTTTTTTTAAATATAACATTTTTTTGATGTGTATATCTACATATGTAATCGGTGCTTCATTATAAGTTTATTCTTGTTAGCACTTAAGCAAATTGATAATAATAATACTAGTACAAAACTATTCATAATATACCTATAAGCAGCTGAAGGCCATTGTTGCTATTGTTGCATATTTTTATTTTCTTGTTTATAAATAGATATTAATTTTAATTATATTCTAATTTCTGTAACAACTTTATAACTTTTAATGAAAATTTTCGAGCTTATGGACAGCAAATATTATTTATTATATTAAATGTGGATGTTAACTAAAATGGTTGTTGAAAATTCGATTTGTGACTAAAAGCAATTCTTTAAAGTTACAAAATAAAAAGTATTTCTCTAAAATAAAAATCGAACGATTTAAAGTACAAATTGTATATGATTGACAAGTGCATACAATTTGGTAGCGATCCGTGGCTAGTTTTCGAGTAATGCCGTCCATCGATTTCAAACAGCACTTTTCGAGAAAAACGCGTTTAAAATTTTTACATGTATACATTTTATTGTCTTTTCTTAACTACAACAATTTTTATTTAATTGACTTAAAATTTACAAAATTTATTGACATACGAAAAATGTGAAACAATTTGATTTTTGTTCGTCTAAAAATTTAAATAGGCCCTTGATAAACAACAACCCAATAAAACACAAGTATTTTATATAACAACTAATATAAACGTATTACTCGTTTATTGTTATAGAGTGGCAAACCATTTGTTATTGAGAAATGGAGTATAATTTTTAGTACTAATAAAAAAATAAGGAGTTATCAACCCTGCTTGATGTTCGGCTAAATGCACAAATTGCTGTTTACACCGCCTGAATATACAATATGGCGGCCAATGTTTGTACGCGATTGATGTTTGTGCGGTCTAAACAGTACTCCGAACGAAGAATTTATTGCAATAAATTGTTCGCGATAAATTTTTCGTTCGTTCAGGCGGTCTAAACCCACAGTAAGAAACGTTAAAAGAGAATACGCTTTGGGGATAATACGATTTAAATGAGCACTACAGCTTGGACTTGAGTCAAAAATTACACCCAGGTTACGAATTTCAGATAGTCTAACTAACTTAGAGGTATCAAAAGCATAATAAAAAAAAATTGGGAATGTAATTTATAATAAGATACTACGAAAAAAAAATTATTTAGATCATACTGAAGACGAGTAGCATCTAAATGAGTTCTGACTTTATGGAACACTTTAAGATCATCTGCATAGAGCAGGAATTGAGCAGTATGGAAACATTTCGAGATATCATTTGTAAAAATAACGAAACGAAAGGCACCAAGAATACTACCTAGGGGAACCCCTGACATAGTTAAAATTTATTGATCTTGCATTGTCAATGACAACGTACCAGACTCTTTTCTATAAGCTGTCAACTCCGTTTTGACAGTTTCAGCAGTCTGTCTCTCCAAAATGCTTCTATCTTCTCTAATTTTACTATGCTTAGGCTAGGTTAGGGTAAAGTGGCGGCCAAAGACCGGCCCACATAGACCAGATAAATATCTCCGTTGTGATGGAGATGGTCCGTTGTGGTACCACAGGGATCTACTCCTCCTTTCCTATGTACTGCCGTGAAACCACCCTGAACTTATAATAAATACGCTTAACGTCTACCTCCTCAAGATCTCTAAGATCATCAAAAAAGAGGCTTCCTAGATGCTTCTGTCTTCTGCGGGCTAAAGCGGAGCATGAACAGATGAGATGCGATACCGACTCCTCTTCTTCCTCATCCCTGCAACTCCTGCAGAAGTCATTAGCATGAACCCTCATTCTTAGGGCATGCCTACCTATAATACAGTGTCCTGTTTTAACGCCTATCAAAATGGAGAGATCTTTCCTCGCCATTTGCATGAGCTTAATCGTTCGTTTTTCCGTAAAACTAGGCCACAAGTGTCAAGATGTGTTAGAGGTGGTGCTATGCTTCCACCTGAAATAAGCCAGTTCTGTGGCATGTTGCCTTAGAGCCAGCTTGCAAGACGCAAGTGGCATGCCTAATGTTTCCATGTCCGGCAGCAGCCTTGCCGCTGTACCTTCCCTAGCGAGCTCATCCTCTCTACAATTTCCCGGAATGTCCCTATGCCCTAATACCCAGACCAGATGAATGTCAAACTTATCAGCCTTCTCATTAAGAGACGAGCGACATTTAAGGCCTGTTGGTGATGTTAGGAACACACCTGCAAGGGATTTAATCGCAGCTTGGCTGTCTGTAAAAGTGTAGATATCTTTAGTTGATATCTCACTATACCTCAGCCATTCCGCAGCTCTATATATAGCCATTATTTCAGCCTGGGAGACGCTGCAATGATCTGGAAATCTAAGTGAGGTTCTGATGTCCAGATCCGTTGAAAAGACGCCTCCCCCAACTTTGCTGTCAAGTTTTGAGCCGTCAGTAAAAATATGCGCGCCAACTTGGTTTAGCGGCAGTAACCCGTCCCACTCTAATTGATATAACTGTGTGAAAGCCGTTCTCGAATGAGGGAGTGGCAATAGTGTAATCTATGCTGCTGGAAGCTGCTCCTACAAGATCGATAATGGAGGAATGACCTGTATGACTGTTAGTCCACTGCGAGGTTGCTCTCAGGCGAATGGCTGCTTCCTGTGTCATCCTTTTTCCCATAAAATCAAGGGGTATTAAGTAAAGAACCGCATTAAGCGCTTCCGATGAAGTGGACCTAAGCGCTCTGCTTATACATACGGCCGCAGTTCTTTGTACTTTCCCTAACAATTTGCAATTAGACTGTGTTTTTAGTGCTGGCCACCACACACATACACCGTATAACAAGAGTGGCCTCACTATAGCTGTGTAATTCGGCACCTTCTATATCCAGAAAAGCTACCATTGTGTATTCCTTATGGAGAAAGAAATTTTCTATAAAGCCTACCAGGGAGTGCCGGGCCGTTTCTACAGACCTACCTTTCCTGTAAGCGTGCTGTGAAGCTAAAAGCAAATTTGTGTCTATGCTACAACGAATATGAGCGTCAATCAGTCTTTCGAATGTTTTTAGCAGGAAAGATGAAAGTCTAATGGGTCTAAGGTCCTTTGAACTCGTTTGCGATATCCTACCCGCCTTAGGGATAAATACTACCTTTACCTCCCTCCATTTTAATGGTATATATGTCATTTCAAGACAACCTTTGAAAATGACGAAAAACAAGAACTCACCTCTTTCATTTACGTCTGTGCTTCCCCACACTGTATGATGCGCATTCGCATCAGCACTGATGACCAGGCCGCGCTTCTTCTTCTCCGCCTCGGTGACCAGACGCCGCAGATTACCCGCCGGCGGTGGCTCAGGATGGTCATGGGCTAGGTACGCCGACGCAACCCAGCAGCTGCTCGATCCTAGCTCCAGGCTGGCTGCCACCAAGTATTGATCACTGAAATTAAATAAAAGAAAAGAGTTAATACAAGTTTTGCTAGTATACACGATCTGGGAGTACCTGTGCCACTAGCAAAGAACAGCTTATAACCGTCCATCTTCAGGCCACAAACCCTACCACCATAAGTCCAAGGCTCCTGAATCAGGACTACATCTTCACCGCCTCTACTAAGACGGGTTACTAATTCGGCGCTGGCCGCCTTTGCATGGTGTAGGTTGATTTGCAGCAACCTAACCAGTTCGGAGTTTACTCTCCTCGACCTCCATTATGGTATTGTCTCCAATATCCGAGTCAGATTCCAGAAGTTGCTTCTCGGAATACTCATCGAATATGTCGGCAATACCATAAACCGACGATCCTACCGACACCCGGTCGCTATCATCTACTATAGCACCCTTCTTCAGAGGAGTGCTTGTCGATGCTCGATCCGCAACTATGGTCGCGCTAGCCGCAGAACCCTTGGAGAAGTGCTTACCTTAGCGCCTGCGTTATCCGCTGGCTTATCCTTCTTATAAACCTTCACGAGTACCCTCGTGACCCCAAAGCGAACCCACTAATCGCATTTCCCTAAAGGATCCAAAGGTGCGTTGTCCAAAGCAAAGAAAACCTGCCTAGTGCCATCTTTGGGATCCTCCATTTTGGCAACCTCCAGTTCCGAACTGAAAGGTGAAGGTTGGAAACTCTTAGAAATTCCAAAATTTTTCCTGGCTCTGTGGGCTCCAGAGGTAGCCAGACCCGAGCTCTTGGTCTGCTAGGGATTTCCTCCTTTGAGACCGCTTCCAACTGTGAGCCTGGCAACACTTCACCTACTTTGGCGATAGCCGCCTTGTAAAATGTGACAGATATGACATCGGCACACTTTACCAATCTAAACCCCCGTTGCCAGCCCATCGCAAAACAGTCGGGAGGAGAACCCGGCATCTCAACCATGAGCCCGAGATAATTGGCGGCAAGCTTGGCTTCCACGAAGACGAAACTAAATTTTTTACTCATTTTTTATGTTTTATGAGCTATCAACACATCATCATCATGAAAGGCATTTAATAAGGTTTAAGAAATTAACTACGTTTTACTATTTCTTTCTTTTACTCATGAACTTACGTCTTAAATGCAAACAAGTGGATTTTATTTTTGTTTCATTCAATTTAAATCTTTCAAATTTAAAAAAAGTGCTTCTCACTCACCTACATCATTGGTTGGTAATGATCCATTTCTATGTTGTGAGAGCGTTTGGACTTTGTTTCAATTTAATTAAAATCATAAGTCTCGTCGATTTGTCCTACGAACTCACATTATTACTTTCAAGTCTTGCTCAATATATTAGGGGCCATTGATTTGTAAGAGGGATAAAAAGACAACACTTGTAGGACCTCCAAAGATGTCAAATCCATTCCTAACGAGCTCACCTGATAAATCGAACTTAGTTTTTTTTTAATATATTTACAAAAAAATAACGTATAATGGAATAAGAAAATGTAAGTTATTGTTTTTATTAAAAATATTTATACATTTCAAGAATTCAAATGCTCTAAAAGTTTTGTTTTCGAAAAGTTTTTTTGTCGGCATGGCCAAATGTTTTTCCATTGCTTGCAAAACGAACTGCTTTTGCTCCTCCTGGTGTCTTAAAACGGCATTAAACCTAGAAATTAAAGCAACACCACGTTCTGCTACATCATTAACTACCAGTAATTTCTTAACTATCGATTTTGCTGCCATGTAGTCATGATTTTCTTCCCATATTGATGGATCTGACTCTAATAATTTTGGGCTAATAAATAACTTGTAATCGAGCAACGAAACAAAAAGCAATAGACGTGTTTTCCCACATAAAAATCAAGATTAAATATCTGTATTCCTAAAAGCAAATTTAAAAAGGAATGGACATCCTGACAATCCAAAAAGAGTTTTCTTAAAAGCTGATGATATTATGACGACGGAATTGTATGTCTTCGCCACTAAATTTTTCAATACAATTCTAAATGAAAAAATTACAAGTGTAAGCCTAAGGTTCTTAGAGTCAGATCCATAAACATGAGAAGAAAATCATGACTGCATGGCAGCAAAGTCGATAGTTAAGAAATTACTGGTTGTTAATGATGTAGCAAAACGTGGTGTGGCTTTAATTTCTAGGTTTAATGCCGTTTTAATACACCAGGAGGAGCAAAAGCAGTTAATTTTGCAAGCAATGGAAAAACATTTTAGAGATATACCGAAAAATCTTTTCGAAAACAAAACTTTTTGAGTTTTTGAATTCTTGAAATGTATAAATATTTTTAATAAAAACAATAACTGTACATTTTTTTGTTCCATTATATGTAACTTTCTTTTTAAAAAAATATATTAAAAAAAACTAAGTTGCATTTATCAGGTGAGCTCGTTAGGAACGGATTTGACATCTTTGGAGGTCCCACAAGTGTTGTCTCTTCTTATGCCTCTTACAACTCAATGACCCCTTATACATTGAGCAAAACTTGAAAGCAAGAATTTGAGTTCGCAGGAAAAATCGTGGTGAGTTTACGTGAGTTTTGGAGACGAAAAGGAAAGATTAAACTTGCTCTGTACTGGCAAGTTTTTGTACTAAAAAAATTCTTGATTTCAAGTCTTGCCCAATGTATAAGTGATCAAATTAAATTTATGCGAGGTGAAATATCAATTTCCTTTCCCTTGACATTTAAGCGAAAAATTGGGGCCCAACGAGCCCATTTAATTTAAATCAACCGTTATTATTTCAACATTAATATCAACATTAATATTTTTTATCGACGAGGCTTATGAGTTAGTTTAAATTGAAACAAAGCCCAAACGCTCTCACAACATATAAATGGATCATTACCAATGATTAAGGTGAGTAAGAGAAGCACTTTGTTAAAATTTGAAAGATTTAAATTGAATCAAACAAAAGTAAAATCCATTTGTTTGCATTTAAGACGTAAGTTCATGAGTAAAAGAAAAAAATAGTGAAACTTAGTTAATTTCTTAAACCTTATTAAATGCCCTTCATGATGATGTAATGTTGATAGCTCGCAGATTTTTCTACGATTTTTGCGAATTTTTTGAACAAAAATAGAACATAAAAAATGAGTAAAAAATGTAGTTTAGTCTTCAAAAACACCATTAAATATCACACCTACCAAAAACAAATTACTCGAACAGTCTTACCTGTTCAATTGTCTGTGAAAAAAAAAAATTAAAAACTATAACCATTTTTAAAATAGTTACAGGGCAAATATTGTTTGAGCTTTTTTCAAGCAATTCTAAGGCTGTTTTGAGGTTTCAAATGAAAACTGGATGGCTATTTTCGATACCAATCTTTTGATGCAGATCTTATTTTTCAACCTCATTCTATTAGAAAATGCTGGTGGAGCGAAAAAAACACATTTGTATTTTTCATATATATTGTAGGTGCTCTAATATGTATATATCCAAACATATTCCCCGGCGTTGAGCGAATGTCGTTCAACCTTATCTTTAATATGTTGTGATAACTTCAGGTTCATATTCTTGGACGCTATCAAGTGCGTTGACTTTGTGTCTTGGTGCTGGTTGTGGTGAAAATCGATCCTTGTTGTGGAGTTTTTTGATTCGTTTCCACACATACCACATTACGATGCAAATGATGATGAAGACACATGAATAGCTTATGATGTATTGATGAATATCATGTGGTCGAACATTGCTGAGATCGTAGATGCGTAGATTTGCAATTTCATGCTGAAGTGCTGTCAATTAGCTGAGTTGATCTTCCGCTGCTACTTCTTTGGTGTTCAAGAGAAATGGTTCCATGTTGTTAGGAGCGTCCAGCTGTGTCATAATGCCTTATTTTGTATATGACGAATGAGTGAAAGTGGTGACGATGAAGTGTCATTGCAATTTAAAAAAATTGCAAGCAGTTGCTGCAGAACAGCAAAAAAGGAAACAACACAAATTTTGCTAAGAAAATAAAATGAAATAAAAAAATTGGCTGCCAAACTACTAAAAAGACAGTTCATGGCAGGCAATAGTTTTCAAGATATTTATCGTGACATATATTGCTCTTTATGAGCATTGAGCGGTCTCCATTGGCAATATGTCGTCTGACATAAGTATCCAGATATAAACTATTGCCATAAAATTCCATGCATTACTTTTGAAGATATAACATTTTACGTTTTATGCACACATGCGGTTCACCCTTTTACGTAAAAACAAGATAACTATATACAGAAGCACTGTAGACAGCGTAGCCGGTGTTGGACAAACTGAGAGTTGTAATCCTTAAGCAGCGGCCGATTCCGCCTATTAAAAAGAGAATTAATTTCCACTTCCAGCTACATGTATATATCAGTGACGGATTCAGAGAGAAATTTCGGGGCTTGAAAAATTTCTCAAAATTTCTTTTGAATTTTTTTTTAAAATTCTTTTTTGTATTCTTTATTTGAAGTAAAATAATATTTATTAATAGTTTTTACTTAAATTCACGCATGTAATTATTTCAAAACTTAAATATAAAGCAAAGCCAAACCGACAGAAAGAAAATTATACTTTTCCTCAGAAAGTAAATGCAGAACTTTTTTCTGATCAGTTGCAAATACGTGAAAAGAAAATAGGTATGTCAACATTTTTGACGTAACTCTTTGTGCCCTTTTTGTTTTCTGTCTTTGCATTAGCCTTTAGCAGATGCCATTATATTGATGTAAGATATGTATATGGTTGCATTACATGCAAAAGGGAATTTCAAAACTACATAGTATCGATTTGGCTTAGGGCTGGCTCATTCAAAGGATATTGTAACACACACATAAACTACAGTTTTTGTTTTGATCTGATTACATCTGTCTTCACCAGCATTTCCTTAAAAACAAGAGATTTTTTAAAAAATAATTTTATGAAAAGCCTTAAGATCTGGTTCGGTTAGTACGGAAAGATGAAATGGAGCAACACAAAATGTCGTTTTTTTCTGATCACATCTTCCTGCTTTAAATTGTCCTCAAAGATGAAATAAATTATACAGAAGAATTTTATTGCAATGTTTATTAGCTAAAGTGCCAGATACTTATTCATAATTATTCCAAATCAGCCCTTTTTGGACTTATTTTTTACGCGGAATTGGAAAAGGGAGTATTTATTTTTAAGATAAAGTTGAAGAACATTTGGAAAATTCTTAATGCAAATTTGTTTATCAACCATTGTATATTAAAATTACTTTTTTTAAGAAATTTGAGAACCTAGGGTAGAAATTTCCCTCTTTCAACCCCCGTGGATCCGCGCCTGATATATTCATATATAAAAAAAATTTCCTATTTGGAGCCACGAGTTATCCTTCGTTATTCTTAAAGTACTCAATGGATTTAATTTTTTGATATCTCATTTAATAGATCACAATTTAACCTTTTAATAAGCAAACATTTTTTGCACAACATATTTCACGTTAAAAAAGTTAGTAGTTTGCCTATACTGAAATGGTAATTTCTTGCAACTTTGAACCCTATAATTTCTAAACCACTAGAGAGCGCCTACAATTTTTCCAGAAATGGACTAAGAAGGCCTTAATACATACGATTAAAAAAATTGTGAAATTTGAGTTTTCATTATTCTTAAATTGTTCCAAAAATTTATTTAAGAACTATTTCTTAAAATTTTTTGTAAAAAATTGCTTCACAAAATCGCTATATCATAGCCAACTTACGGAACTATCAATGTAAGCGAACAGTTTTTTTTCAGTACTACATACCTGACTTTCGTGGTACCGTTATTTTATGTTATTCTTAAACTATCACTACGAAATTGAAAACATCTTTTCTTAAGACATTTAACTTTCGTTTAAGAAAGGTACTTTGGTGAATGGGGCAGATGTTTTTTGGGGGTTTTGTGCAGCTATTTTTAAAAAATCTGACACTGCGGCGGTGGAAACTGTTCTCTGTAAAGAAGATACTTTTATTTTGGGCAATTGGAGTATTTTAAGCAAAGAAAAATTCCCAACTAAAGCAGAGATCTTACGTCAAATAAAACTGGCATCAAGTGAGGTTCACTGCTTAACATTAAAACAATTGTTATCGTTGAAAAACTTGTCTAGCCTCGTCTCTACTTGTCGATATATGGAAAAAAAACTACAATATTAATCATAATGGAATGCAATAATAAAAAAAGTCAACAAAGTCATAAAGATTTATCAGAATATAATAAAACACAAAACCCGTGCGAATATTCCACATTTAATAAGAATTATTTGACATTGCTCATTGCAAATGTGCAAAAAATGAGTGTACGTGAATCGTTCAGTACCAAATTACAGAAAAGCAAAATGATTTCATTTTCGACCAACGTGGCGAGCGTCGAATTTTTATTGTAACGTGTATGTAGAAACTAATAGAGACAGAGACAGAATTCGAGGTTTACAATTTATGATCGAATTTTGAGAAAACGAATGATGGAACACGCTATCCGCGAATAATCGATGAAACCAATTTAACCATTTTAAAGGAACCCTAAAAAAATTATTGGGCGCTGTTCCAATTCGTGGAAATTCCACAGCAAAATCCACTGCCAAAATATTTTTGAACTTTCTCATAACAAAGGATCAGAATATATCGGACTTAATTGGTGTTTGTTCTGATGGCGAAGTAAAAAACACCGGCATGATCAATGGTTCATGACCAATGGATATTGGTTCATTTGCATGCTACATTTTAATGAATTTCCATTTCACCATTTGTTTGCAAAAATTGATTTTTCGATTACAACTGGACCAGCTATAACCACCGGCAATATCAAAAAAGCAAAAGAAAACGTAGAAAATACAGTACGTATTAAATTTTAATTTTTTAAGTTTAATACCTTAACCTGTATGCAATATTCGTATTGTAATTCTGCCTACACTTGGGGCATTAAAGCATTCTCTTAAATTATTTATCATTTACTGGCTACCTTACATAATTTTATATATATTTTTATTTCTTAAGACTGCAAATTTAAAGGCGATTCCCTTTGTTGAGGGAAGTATGCCATTAAATATTAAAGAACTGTTAAAGAGAGCTACTTTAACCCAGAATTTTTTGCTGGCTTTTTGATGACGATCGTAATATACGATATTTGGGCTACCCAAAAACTTTTCAAGCACGTGCAAAGTCCGAAGAATTCAGAAAAATTCGCACTTATCGTTCGCCAAGCATCAGGTTCGATTGCGAAAATTACTACAGCGTAATTGATTGGAATTCGTACTACACCGAACACCAATATATATACCCGTAAAATGTCAGACGAAAGCATCGATTAACTTGCAAAGACTGGTGATGCCCTCTTGGACAACGAAATAATTATGTAACGTTACGTTTTACGCTATGAGAGCTACTTTAACCAAGAATTTTTTGCTGGCTTTTTGATGACGATCGTAATATACGATATTTGGGCTACCCAAAAACTTTTCAAGCACGTGCAAAGTCCGAAGAATTCAGAAAAATTCGCACTTATCGTTCGCCAAGCATCAGGTTCGATTGCGAAAATTACTACAGCGTAATTGATTGGAATTCGTACTACACCGAACACCAATATATATACCCGTAAAATGTCAGACGAAAGCATCGATTAACTTGCAAAGACTGGTGATGCCCTCTTGGACAACGAAATAATTATGTAACGTTACGTTTTACGCTATGGTATCTCTCGCCGGACCAGTAGTCCTGTCACAAAACAATTTCTATTTTGGGACCCAGAAATAAAGAAGCTGAAGCAGTTTTAGTTTAAATTCAAAAACTCTTGTTTATTAAATTTAGCTTTAGTGGTTTTATCTTAGATCTATCTTTAATAAATGTAAAACGTATAGGATTAACCGCACAGGGAGTTAATTAGAAAATAAATAAAAAATTATGAAGATTATGGAGATGGCTTGCTTGCGTGCTTTCAGCACGGCTTCGTTATAGCTGGGATTATGTATTCTGTAGCAAGTTTCGTTGTCCTTGTATCTGCGCTCTCTTTAGCGCGATACTAGGTCGCTGTCTCTTACGCTCTCTGTAGTGCTGTTTCAAAGTCGCGTAAGGCGTAGGCTTTTATTTGATGTCGGTGGATCGTGTGCTCTCAGCATGGCTCGCTTTTCACTGAGTCGCGTGCTCTTTAGCACGTCTTTAATATCGCGAGCGGATGAGGTACGTCTTCGATGTCGCTGGGTCACATGCTTTTACAACGTCTTCAATATCGTGTGCGGCGTAGGCACATGATGACGATGTCGCTGGGTCGCGTGATCTCAGCACGTCTTCAATATTGCTGTGTTGTGCACTCTTTAGGACGGCTCGGTCTTCCCTGCCTAGATTTCTCCAATTCCTTCACAGAATCATTTCCAAGAGAATCTTTTAGCTTTCCTTGTTTCTTTAGAAAGAACTTAGAATAGGAAAACCAAAGGACTCCCTTCCTTTCTTCTATCGGCTGCAGCGACTCCGCCCAGCCTTCCGTAGAAATGTCCGGGTTGCAAATCCGGAACATTTTTCGAATGCCTTCCGGCTCAGAGCACGTAACTGGTTGAAATACGAAAATATATGTTGGAACAACAAAATAAAAACTACGGACAAGGTTAGCCGCTCATAAATCGGACTACACAACAAGAAAAGAAACAATTGACAACACAACGGATTACCACTGGACACTCGCCGCACATATAAAACGCACGAATATTACAAAAAGAAACAAATTATAAAAAACGATACACAATCGAAATGCTACATATAATAAACACATCCGCTACAAAGCGAATGAACTATAAATATAAAACAGACAGAAAAATGCGCGCAGACACATACAAAAAAAGACACATAATAATAAAATCAAACATTTAGTAATAACTTCACATTCACAACAAGTTTACAATATTTTTATTCGTAAGAACACATAAATTGTTCTAGTTATTTAATTTTTAAGTGATTATTGTTAAATGCTGTAAAAAGTTTTAATATTAAATTTTTCCTGAAGACGGACACCAATGGTGTCTGAAATATTGAAAAAATAAATGAAATTATAAAAACAAAAAAGTTTCTTATAAATTTTAAACAAGACCTAGCGCCTGACAAACAAGATAAAAACTTAAAAATTAGAGTCGAAAAAACAAAAAAAAAAAACTTAAATTTGTTAATATATTTATGTTTAATGTTAAAAAGTGATTGCAATTAAAAACTGTTGTCTTTATCATAGTGCTTAGCCCTGGAGATGGATTCAAATTCAACTCGAAATATTGGCAATAAATTAAAACAAAAATAATAAAAACAACTCCTGTAAACCTACGGCCATAGCCCATCTACAACAGCTTAACATTTTAGCAATGTCTAAAATTTCCTCTTACACTATGGCCATCTCTAAAAGTTTAGGTTTTATTTAAAAAATGTTCTTTAAATGCTCATATTTCAAAGGTCAAAGGTCACAAAAGATATTCGGTGCACTCCTCCCTACTCTAATTCATTTAAAAAATGTAATTCACACTTCCTAAATTATTTGGAGTTTTGGTCTGCTTGGAGATAACTTGATTGCACATACTTTTATTGAAACCTATAATTAAATTTTTTGAAATATTTAGGACTCATTATATAAACATATTGGAATAAAACTTTTTATACTTACAGGCATATGCAGCAGGCTGTAATATTGTTATATTAGCGAGTAATTTCGAAAGAGTTCAAATTATTCCAGGTGCAACTCATGGCTACATAAAAATATCTGCTTTGGATTGCAGCACTGATACTGGAAAAATTTCAGCTGCCTATGAAAATAAAATACTAATATTTGAACCAACTCCTGTTGTTATAATCGATAAACAAAACTCTCATCATTTGGATTACAGGTAAAAACGGTTACATAAAGAAAATATATATCCAGGAATATTTTGATTGCAAAAAACCCAAATTTAATCTGGTTGTGTGTTACTTTATTAAATTTAGTGTAGTGTGCCTCACTGTTAAACATTTCTAACAACCCTAAAACAGCGCATTGAGTGACATGCACTGCATCACATTTGATGACTTACTGTAAGTGCATTGAGTGAACTTCGTCATTGTGATTCGTCATGTTCGACAGGGCTGGTAATAATGTTAATGAAAGTGAAACAAAAACACTCTCACTCAATATTTAATTATAATTGTTAGAAGTGTAAGTAGTTAAGATATTAATATGAGATATTTATAGTAAAAATGCATAAGGTAGTTATGAAGTCTATATAAGACCAATTTTGATAAAAATAAATTAATTGTTTCTAAGTAAAGAACTCGATCGAATCATTTAATGTTTTTGGCCTGGTGGCCGTAGTTAATCATTAAAAGTAAGTGCGGCCTGGTGGCCAACACCGAAAGATAGCGTGGCTCGCTTTGCTAGTTAACCAGAAGGGACAATAATAATATGAAACAACACTCATAATTTCATAAAATATTTTAACCTTACATGGCGATCCTCCCCTAAAAGGTAGATGAATAAATAACAAATCAATTTTCGATAAGTGGGAGAAATACGTAGAAAATTTAAAAGACCAGAACCTTGACTTAAATGAGAGCAGCAACTTATACTGTATGTTCCAATACTGGCAACTGGGAAGGTATGTAACGCACCGGCAATAAAGCCACACCAAAGACCGAAGGCCCGCAACCACTTACGTTGCAAGCATATAGACAGCGACAACAAGCCCACAAGGAAGCAGTACAAAAGTTTAGAGAAGCGGCATCAGCCAGGCCCAAAAGCCGAGCAGGGAGAAAAGTTAAATTACGACAAAAACTAGCTGAGCTGAAACGAGTAATAGCAATAACTACGGACAGAAAACTTAAAAATAATTTGATTCAACAAGCCAAGAAAGAAAGAACACTAATGAACGCGAAGTGCTGCATCAACTCCAAGAAACAATGGGAAGCATATTATCTACATCAGAAGCCTTATTAAACATGGGTATGATAAATTCAAAAGAAGAAGTTGTGGTTACTTATCCTTCTTTTGCAATTTAAGAAAAAACAAATAAACACTTTTAAATTAAAGTTAGGTCTATATTTACAAATAAAATAATTGGTATAACAAGTTGAAATAATTTGTATAAAATGGAGAGACTATTTTGCAATTTAAAAGAGAGAATGCTGCAGGTCAATTCGCGCGCGTACGAAAAACTCTACTGATTCAACAATGGTAGCATAGACCAGAGCCCATGCCACCATAGCATATTAAAAACCCGCTGCAACGCTAAGTATAGCGTCGCAAAGACACACATAGCTGCCATGATTATTAAAACTTTATTAAAAAGTTAGAACGTAATATGACCGCCATAGTGAGCTGTTGCTCAGCGACATAAATATGATCGCTACGCTTGACGGTTTGTCGTTTATGACAAAGCGTCAGATGGCGAGAAAGTCAACACGTTTTGAACTACTTGAAACAAATGGAATGCCTGCTGAAATATAAGTGCAGCGGCAGTTAAATATGTGAAGAATGATTTGCTTGGCTTATCACGAAGTTAGTCATTGTGTTGGCAACTATGTGTGTTAGATTACGTAGCGACAGAGTGTCGCTGGATAGCTTGAAGAGCTGCAGAGTGAGGGATGGCGTCACTGAAGGTTCCGCCACAATACTCCCCCCCTAGCGCTTAAGGCGCGATATGTTGAATCGCTGCGGCCTGCAAATTCTTCTACCGCTTCGTGTAAGGACCGGCGATGACATCTGGGAGAATTTTGCCGGCTGTTAATATGGTGACGCAGTTCCTGCGTTTGGTGTCTCACCAGTCTGTTGCGTCTTTCGTTTAACCTTAGGCTTTTGTCCAGTGATGTCCACCGGTGTGTCGGAAAATGTCACGACCTTTTTTCGACGAATGTGCGCGGGCTTTGCACGTCCCGCGGTGTCCAACGGTTGGTCGGAAAATGTCACGACCTTGTCTCGACGATTGAGCGCGGGCTTTGCATGTCCCGCGGCGTCCAACGGTTGGTCGGAAAATGTCACGACCTTGTCTTGACGATTGTGCGCTGGCTTTGCATGTCCCGCGGTGTCCAACGGTTGGTCGGAAAATGTCACGACCTTGTCTCTACGATTGTGCGATTTAGTTGGCGCAGAGTCGATAAGCTCTTTAGATATGAAAGCTGCTTTCAACCTGTCGATTGATATTTTCGCTGCTTTGCCCTTGATGTTGATGGTAAAGTACTTGTCGTTTCTTTCAATGACTTCGTATGGGCCATCATACCGTGGCAGTAGCGGGCGTTGGACTTTGTCGATTCGGACAAATACATGAGAGCAATTATTCAATTCATTCTGCACGAAAATTCTTGGTTTTTCGTAATGTTTGACTGATGCAGGAGCAATTTTCTGCAGTGCTTCACGTAGTTCGACGATGAAATCTGACTCGCCAATTTTCTTGACCGAAGGCGTCAGAAATTCCCCTGGGATTTTTAACGTTTCGCCATAAACCATTTCTGCTGGCGTCGCTCCGATGTCTTCTTTGATGACAGAGCGTAGGCCGAGTAGGATGAGGGGCAAGATGTCGCACCAGTTGTCATTTTCGTGGCACGTAATTGCTGCCTTGAGGGTGCGATGCCACCTTTCTATCATTCCGTTTGCTTGTGGATGATACGGTGTGGTTCGGTAGTGCTTGATACCTAGTAAGGAATTCAGCTGGCGAAATAGATCCGACTCAAATTGCCTCCCAAGGTCGGTTGTTATCTTAATTGGTATCCCAAAACGAGCTACCCATCCTGAAAGCAGGTTCCTTGGCGACAGTCTCCGCTGTCATATCCGGTATAGGAATTGCTTCTGGCCATCTCGTATACCTGTCGATTATGGTGAGGCAGTAACGATTTTCTCGTGAAATCGTGAGAGGCCCCACTAAGTCAATATTAATGTGTTCGAAACGTTCGTTCGGATTGACGAACAGGCCTGGCTGTAATTTGTTGTGCTTCGTGACCTTGGTCCGCTGACAGGGAATACAGCAGCGTACAAATTCGCTGATGTCAGCTTTCATATTAGGCCAAACGAATCTCTCTTTCACCAATTTAGTTGTGGACTTTGCGCCGGGGTGAGCAGTGCCATGCAGTTTTGCCATGACGTCTGAGCACAGCTTACAAGGCACTAAGGGGCGGACTCTACCACGCGATGTATCGCAATAAATGAAAATATCCAAGCTGGGTACTTTTAGCTTCTCGATAATCATTGAAGTCGGTGGGGTCCGTGTTTTTACGAAGTTTTGCAACTCTGAGTTGCTAGCTTGTTCGCGTGCCAGTTCTTCAAAATCAATGCAGGTCTTTGCTGCTAACTGCTGAATACGAGACAGGGCGTCGGCTACGTCGTTATCTTTGCCGGGTACATGCCTAATGTCTGTCGTGAACTGGCCTATGTAGTCCAAATGTCGTGCCTGGCGAGGAGATGCCCTATCTAAATTCTGTTTAAAGGCAAATGTTATCGGCTTGTGGTCCGTGAAAATTGAAAATTCTCGGCCTTCAACCATAAACTTAAAATGTTTGACAGCCTGATAAATCGCTAGGAGTTCTCTATCATAAGTGCTGTATTTCATCTGTGGCTCTGTTAATTTCTTTGAGTAAAAGCCAAGAGGTTGAAACACGTCGTTTATGTGCTGATGTAGCACTGCTCCGACTGCGTAATCAGAGGCATCGACACTCAGAGAAAGCTTCGCGTTAGGTGCTGGATGAAAAAGCAAGGTTGCATTGGCCAATTCTTCTTTGCATTTTTTGAAAGCGCCGTCTGTTGACGCCGACCATGACAATGGCGTTGTGTCGTTTTTCTTATTGCCGACAATCATCGATTGCAACATCGCCTGGGTGGCGGCCGTGTTTGGTATGAAACGCCGGTAATAATTTAGCATGCCTAAGAATCTTTTTAGTTCTTTTGCTGTCTTTGGCTTGCTGAAATCCCTAATGGCCTGTACCTTCTCATCGGCTGGCTTGATGCCTTGGCTATTTACCTTATGCCCTAGGAATTTTACTTCGGATTGGCCAAATGAGCATTTGGCCACATTAATTGCGAGGCCATTTTCACGCAACAATTGAACAATTCGCCGTAAATGCGTTTCGTGTTGCTCAAGACTTTCAGAGGCTACGCAGATATCGTCTATGTATACAAAGGCGTAGTGTGTCTCTGCAGCCAATATTTGATTGATGTGCCGCTGAAACGTTTGCGCAACATTTCTCAACCCAAAGGTCATGAATTTAAATTGGTATAAGCCGAAAGGCGTTGTAATGGCCGTTTTAGGTATATCGGCCGGTTCTACTGGGATCTGATGATAAGCTCTTTGCAGATCGATGGTGGAAAATTTTTTTTCCCGTGCAGTATATGAGAAAAATCTTGCACGTATGGAATTGGATAGCGGTTGGGCAGCGTTCTCTCGTTGAGTGCCCGGTAATCACCGCAAGGACGCCAAGAACCGTATTTTTTCTTGACCATATGCAGCGGACTAGCCCAGTTGCTGTCCGAAGGCTCGCAGATACCATTCTCTATTAAAAATTGGAATTCTGTTTTTGCGGCCTCGAGCTTGTCTGGAGCCAGGCGACGGGGGCGCGCATGCGTGGACGGGCCGTTGGTCACGATATGATGCGTGACACATGACCGAGGTGCCGTAACACCCTGGCGCATGACAGTAATGTCTTTGTATTGCGCGAGAATGTTGGCAAACGGGTCATTTATATTAAATGTAAAAAAGGTGGGCTTACCCTTCTGAGCTGCGACGCCTGACATCTGATGGCTGGTTTCACGATGGACCAATGTGCTGTTACGCATGTCGACGAGTAGCCCAAATTTTTGCAGGAAATCAGCTCCAATAAGCGGGGATTTAACGTCCGCAATTATGAAGTCCCAGGTAAACTTCTTTCGAAGGCCAAAATTCAGGGAGACTCTCTTGGAACCATAAGTGGCAATATGCGAACCGTTGGCCGCAAAAAACTTAAATTCGTGTGGAGCATTGTAACGCTCTGCTCCACTCGGTGGAATGACTGACACGTCGGCTCCCGTATCGATGAGGAACCGCCTGCAAGTTGCGGCGTCAGTCACGTACAGACGACTTACATCAAAGTCGCCACCTGAGTCGTCTGTAGAAAGTGGCTTTTTTACTGGTTTTTTGCCTTGTACGCAGGGCGGGCGACATGTAGAAGCATGCGGGCCAAATTTGCGGTGATGCCAGCATACTGGGTGTTGCCCTCTGCCGCCCCTGCGGCGATTAGCTGGTCTCTGAAGACTTTGTGGGCGAGTAAAATCATCATGTGCTGCTGTGCCGTGTCGCATCTGTTGCGAAGGACCGGAGAAACGTGGTCGGACTGGTGGCAGATGGGCGGTCCTCGGTGCTGTTCGAACATTAGAACTGGCTCGTAGCCGTGGCTGATCCGCTGTTTGACCATGGCGGTTGACTCTACCATGGCCACTATACACAGGCATGGGCTCGAAATCCTGGTCAAAAAAATACTCCAGGGGATGATCGTGCTCAAGTTCTGCCGGTAGCATTCTCCTCTCTTGGGCACTAGGCTTGCGACGGTGGTGCTGGGATGGCTGAAATCGGCGCGGGTGATCGCGCTCGTATAATGCATCTTCCAATCGATGCAGACGTTTTAGCAGATTTTCGTTTGCTGTTGGCGAGTCCGCAGGTAACGCTGCTGCTGCTACCTGTCTGGTAGCATTTCGTTTAATAGTTGCGATGGGCGACGGTCGCCCAATTCGCATTCAGAAAGAAGCTGTCGGAGCTTCTCCTATTCGCTCGCGCTGAACACTTGCATTAACTTGTCTTTGATGCAGTCGTACCGATCTGCTGCTGGCGGTTCACGCACTATGTCACTAACTTGGCGCAACACACTTTTTTCTAGCGCGCCTGTATAGAATCGCTCGCTATCACTTTTAATTCGCAGCTTAGCGAACTGTACCCCAATCTGCAGGAACCAAAGATCTGGAGAATCATGCCAAAAATTTGGTGTTTGCACAGACACGCGATTCGCTGTTACGGGCGGGGTCGCGTCAACATCGGGAACATGAGGCGCATTAGCGACCGACGTACTGGGCGCGTCCTCAGTAATTTCGCTGGTATTTTCAATCACATTTTTATTTTCTGCCATAATGTTCACTTTTTATTACTTTTTTATGCATTTAAAGTCAATAAAAAATTTTAGCAGTGTTTTTAATTTTATGCGCTTTTTTTAAAAAATTTACTATCGTGATCAAGGATCACGTCGGGGTCACCAGTTGTGGTTACTTATCCTTCTTTTGCAATTTAAGAAAAACAAATAAACACTTTTAAATTAAAGTTAGGTCTATATTTACAAATGAAATAATTGGTATAACACGTAGAAATAATTTGTATAAAATGCAGAGACTATTTTATTGCAGCAAGAATGCTGCAGGTCAATTCGCGCGCGTACGAAAAACTCTACTGATTCAACTATGGTAGCATAGAGCAGAGCCCATGCCACCATAGCATATTAAAAACCCGCTGCAACGCTAAGTATAGCGTCGCAAACACACACATAGCTGCCACGATTATTAAAACTGTATCCATTGTTTATAAAACAACAAACAATGCAATGCAGCGTAGGCATTTTCTTATCGCACTGTCCGTCGCGTCATTAGCGCTGATGACGAGTCGGACGTTTATAAATGTCAACGTTTATAAATGTCAACGATCGTGCGATAAGAAAATGCTTACACTGCACATACCAGCTACTTGCTGGCGACTCGATGGCCTGCGTGTTGGGTAGCTAGTCCAACAGGCAGGCAACGATCGCTAAGCGTACACAAAGTTAGAACGTAATATGACCGCCATAGTGAGCTGTTGCTCAGCGACATAAATATGATCGCTATGCTTGACAGTTTGTCGTTTATGACAAAGCGTCAGATGGCGAGAAAGTCAACACGTTTTGAACTACTTTAAACAAATGGAATGCCTGCTGAAATATAAGTGCAGCGGCAGTTAAATATGTGACGAATGATTTGCTTGGCTTATCACGAAGTTAGTCATTGTGTTGGCAACTATGTGTGTTAGATTACGTAGCGCAGAGTGTCGCTGGATAGCTTGAAGAGCTGCAGAGTGAGGGATGGCGTTACTGAAGGTTCCGCCACAAAGTCATCATAATTAATATAATCAACAACAATAACAACAATGTTCAACAGCCTTTAATTTCAATACCTGATTCAACAATTACCATAATAATAATAGCTCTAATTATTTACATAGAATTTAAAATTAATAACCATTTTAAAAATTATGTGCACATGTACAGCAATGTAAGCACCATCACAAATGTCTAAATATTTTTTTGTCAAAAATTATAAAATTTTGTAATAATAGGGTTGCCACCTAATATTATATCTTTTCTAGAGTTTTAAACGTCATTTATCAGTGTTAAGAGGTCGCTGATTTCGAATTTCGAAAATTTTATAATTTGGAAATTCTGACAATGGATTCGGATTCAGCGACCCATTTTTGGTGCACCATTTCTTTTGCCAGCCCCGAATTCATAAACTGCAAAAAATTAAGGTGGAAACCCTATCCACCATCTTGAATTTTAAAATTCAGACTTTAGATTCGAAATCAGCGACCCCTCAACACTGATAAATGACGTTTAAAACTCTTAAAAAGATATAATATAGGTGGCAACCCAATTATTTCAAAATTTTATAATTTGGAAATTCTGACAAGGGATTCGGATTCAGCGATCCATTTTTGGTGTACCATTTTTTTGCCAGCCCCGAATTCATAAAACTACAAAAAATTAAGGTGGTAACCCTATCCACCATCTTGAATTTTAAAATTCTGACTTTAGATTCGAAATCAGCGACCCCTCAACACTGATAAATGACGTTTAAAACTCTTAAAAAGATATAATATTAGGTGGCAACCCTATTATTTCAAAATTTTATAATTTGGAAATTCTGACAAAGGATTCGGATTCAGCTACCCATTTTTGGTGTACCATTTTTTTTGCCAGCCCCGAAAATTACAAAAAATTAAGGTGGCAATCCTATCCACCATCTTGAATTTTAAAATTCTGACTTTACATTCGAAATCAGCGACCCCTCAACACTGATGAATGACGTTTAAAACTCTTGAAAAGACATATTATTAGGTTATAATTTTAATATTTTAAAATATTTTCTAATTGACGCCGAAATTTGCTACACTTGGCCAAAAACCAGTTCAATACGCTGCACAGCAACCAGAACAGCATTTGTTTTTTACGCCACACGACGGTAGTGGTCGATCTTAATGACCGACACAAACAATGACAATTTTGCAAACACCACTTGTTCATGTTGGAAAAATTGTCTTTGTTTTGGTTTTGACAAAGGCCTGAATTCTCCAACATGAACATTTTGACGCAAACATAAGTGTAAAACTGAAACACAGAGAATTGTTGAGATCGATCATTGTTTTGAGTTTGTGACGCATAAGCAAATATTAAAACGAAGAATTCATGTTGGATGATCAACAACACGATAACTACGTTACACACAAAAATGAAATGAAAATAAAATTGTGTGTTGTGTGCTTCAAGTAGTGTTTATTTACATTTATGTTGGAGATTTCTGTTACATGAGTGAAAATTTCTGAACCCTGCGTGCAGCTCTTCTAATGCTCTGGCTACAGACGATTTAAATTAATTTTCTTGAACTCGACCATTTTCATTATTTTTCTCCCATTTTTTCTTAAATATGTTCGTATCGTAATTGATTTGTAATGGTAACACATCGCTAACATTATCCTCGCAATCGCGGCATATTTCCAACACACAATTTTCTTTGTCCAAATCACAACAAATCTCGTTTAAAAGTTGCTTATGTCAATGGAAACCCGTCAATGTTTTTTAGGGCTTAGCATAAATTTATAAAATAAGCGTGTATTTGGCACATACAAACATTGTGTGGTGTATCTCAACGATCACATTTTGGGGGCGTAATTGAAAGAAATTTGAGCGCCCTATTTTGTGAGTTACATCAATTTCATCACAATATATTTTATACGCTTCTTTTATTGATATAATCAAGTACCGATTTTGCATTAAAATTTTGTTATTGTTTACTTTTACCGAAACTACATCAGATTTGCCAGGTGCTTGGTATGAAATGTAGTCTTCATTATAAAATTTGACAACTTTGGTGCGCAAAGCCTTCTCTGATTTAATAGCCGCGTGATCTTTTTTAATTTTATTTCCAAGTTTGCTTT
Organism: Dichetophora obliterata; assembly: GCA_963920525.1. Taxonomy (NCBI): domain Eukaryota; kingdom Metazoa; phylum Arthropoda; class Insecta; order Diptera; family Sciomyzidae; genus Dichetophora; species Dichetophora obliterata. Next base: position 162,056,878 of record OY986439.1, on the reverse strand, counting down.
ATTTAGACGACAGTTCAAGGTAAAATTCATCGCACCGCTGTTTTCAGTGGAAGCTTTCAGGTAAATTTTTGCGCACCCGACTAACTGCTTTAAAAAACGATTCTTTCGTCTTGTAAGGTATACAATTCGAGACCGGATGCTCAGCCAAATATTTTTTTAGCGCGATACCGACGCATTCTTTCAGTATTTGTCTTTTTTTGCTCTCTACTTGTAGTTTTCTTTATGTCCTTTCTTGGGTCATTTTTAAATTTTGCTAGGTATTTTGTTATTCGTTGTCGGTTATTCTCGGTATGTTCTTCCCATTTTAATTAATTTTGGTTTATTTTCTCACGAAAACGTTTCATACGTTCTTTTTCCATCCATTTTCTATAATCAAAAATGTGAGTAGACAGTACATTGTTATACAGAAAATAGTGTAACATGTGCGAAACGCGTAACTTTTGTCAATGGAGATATTTTTTGAAAAAAATTTTCAATCGGCTTTGCCATCTCGATATCCACACATAACAGCATTTTCCGCAACAAATGTCTTATATTAGAGTTTGCATTGCAACATATATCAATTTTGTCACAAACATGATAAATGTAGCCGTCATAACTTTTGGTCCTAAAAAGGCAACACTGCTAGATGAAAGCAACCCTGCAAATTATTCAACAATTATTTTTTCTCTTCACTTTTTTCTGATTGTCTTCTTAAGCGAACGCTTCGCAAAGTTTCTTTATCGAATGAAGTAAAATAAAGTATCTTTTTTTAAATAATAAAATAAACGCAAATTGAGTTTTTATTTCAACTCACCCAAGAACACTAAAGTGGTGACCCCGACGTGATCAATCAGGAAAGTCACGATTCAATTTTCGCTTTTCAACGCGTTGCTCAGCACGTGCATCTGAGGTTATGGATGACAACTCTGTAGAGACTCCCGAAGGCTCTCGTGGCCAAGTGCAACCGGCTGTGGAAGTTCTTGGAGATTTGCAAACTGACTTGGGCACATACGTCAATACAGTAGCGCCGCCTCGAATAAATCCGCCATGTATGACGTCTTCTAACATAGAGTCGTACTTAATGTCGCTGGAGTTCTGGTGTGCTGCTTCTAGTGTGACGCATGATCTTAAAAAATTTAATTTGGTCATGGCCCAAGTTCCGCCTAACAAGTTGACCGAACTTCGCTCCATTATTGATGCAGCTCCGCAACAACACCGGTACGAGTATATAAAGACTAAATTAATTAGTTATTTTGCAGATAGTCAGCAGCGGCGCTTGCAGCGAGTTCTATCGGACATGCCCCTGGGTGACCGCAAACCGAGCCAGCTTTTCAACGAGATGAAGAGACTTGCTGGCGACTCACTTAGCGAGCTCGTATTGCTTGATCTATGGGCATCGCGCCTACCACCGCATGCACAAGCTGCAGTCATTGCATCGAAAAGGGATAGTGTGGACAAAATGGCCATTGCAGATGCAATTGTCGACTCCATGAGTCTGCGCAACATAAACACTGTGGAAGTAGCCTCAGCAACAGCGGCAATTCCACAAACACAGGCATCGCTACCTGTTGTCAGTCTCGAGACGTTGCAATACGAAATCGCGCAGCTAACAAGAAAATTTGAAAAGGTTATGTCGCAGCGTGGGCACGACCAACCACGGTCTCGCTCTCACAGCCGTGATAATCGTTACACACCTCGTCGCACGGCTACCTCGACAGACGGAGTGTGCTGGTATCATCGCAATTATGGTCCTAATGCTCGCAAGTGCAGGGCACCATGCACAGTCGCCCATACTACGAGCACGTTCGCTCGTACGCCAAATGGCAGCTCTCAACAATGACTCAACCTTACAAATCGCACACCAGAGCTTGGCGGTCGCTCCGGTGATGTTTCCATATTCCGCCTTCAAGTAGCAGACACCACCACCAATCTTGAATTTCTCATAGATACGGGCGCTGACGTTTCAGTAGTGCCCAAAACGTCACGATTAATTAAAATAAAACCAACGTCAATGCAGTTATTCGCCGCAAATGGCACGCCGATCAAAGTGTACGATGAAGCGCTTCTTAAAGTTTGTTTAGGCCTACGAAGAGAATTTTTATTGACTTTTGTTATCGCAGATGTTTCAACAAACATAATTGGCGCCGATTTTATAAGCCATTTCGATCTATTAATCGACCTCAAACGTAAACGCCTCATCGACAACACAACTGCTCTTGAATCTACAGGTAAGCTTGCGCGAATTTGTAGTTTTTCAATAAAAACCTTTTGTGCAGCGACGCCTTACTCAGAGTTGCTCAGCGAGTTTGCATCAATAACACGCATTTCGCAACCCGGAGCTGCGATCCAAACATCAGTTGTGCACCGAATCCACACAGATGGACATCCAGTTTTTGCTCGACCACGCCGTCTTTCACCTGAGAAACTTGCTGCTGCTCGCACTGAATTCGAGCACCTGATGAGGCTTGGCATCTGCAAGCCATCGAGTAGTAGCTGGGCTAGCCCTCTCCACATGGTGCAGAAAGCTGATGGTTCACGGCGACCCTGTGGAGATTATCGTGCACTGAATGCGATAACGGTGCCTGATAGGTATCCATTGCCATACCTACAAGATTTTACGACTATTTTGCACGGCAAGACCATATTTTCTAAGGTCGACCTGCAAAAAGCATTTCATCAAGTGCCCGTTCATCCAGATGATGTACCCAAAACGGCGATAATAACGCCTTTTGGGTTATATGAATTCAGTTTTTTGACTTTTGGGCTGCGCAATGCTGCACAAACGTTTCAACGCTTGCTCCACGAAGTCGTCCGCGGCCTGGACTACGTTTTCCCTTATATGGACGATCTGTGCATAGCATCATCATCGCCGGAAGAGCATAAAGCTCATCTTCTTAGCTTAGGTTCCTGAGACATCTAGTGTCGGCAAATGGCATCCGACCATTACCAGAAAGAGCAGAGGCTATAAAAAACTTTGAAAAACCAACGATCGTCAGGGATTTGAAAAACTTTCTTGCTGTAATAAATTTTTATAGACGTTTTATACCGCGAGCCGTAGAGGCTCAATCGCCGTACAAACTTATACCAGGTAACGTACGAAACGACAAGTCACCTCTCGCATGGTGCGAAGAAACTTCTTTTGCATTTGAGAAATGTAAACAGCAGCTCGTTGATGCCACAATGCTTGCACATCCCGCCGTTCTACATCAGTTAATCAATGGTAATATTGAACCACTAGGTTTTTTTTCGAAAAAGTTCGACAAAGCGCAACTTCGATACAGCACGTACGATCGTGAACTTACTGTCATTTACCTAGCAGTACGGCATTTTAAGTTCATGCTGGAAGGGCGCATATGTCATATTTATACGGATCATAAGCCGATTACATTTGCGTTTCATCAAAATCTTGAAAAAGCCTCGAGTCGTCAAGCTCGCCAACTGGATTGTATTGGTCAAATTACGACTGATATTCGTTTTGTCGAGGGTAGAGAAAATGTGACAGCCGACCTTCTTTCCAGAATTGCAACGCTAGATGCAGTTCCTGTAACGAACTTTGACGATCTGGCAGATGATCAGCGAAATGACAAAGAGCTTCAACATTTTTTAAAGTCAGGTAATACAAACGAAACAATCAAACTTAAACTTTTTACCATTCCAGACAGTGGCAAAAAACTGTACTGTGACTATTCGACAGATATATTAGGCCCTTCGTTACGAAGAAATGTAGGGAAAAATTTCTCCGAGCAACTCACAACTTGTCACACCCTGGAATGAGGGCAACTGCCAGATTAATGACGCAGCGATTTATTTGGCCAAATATTCGACGTGACAGCATGTCATTCGCAAGGCGATGTCTTCAGTGTCAGAGGTCGAAGGTTACTCGTCACACGCTTTCACCCCTTGCTCATTATCCAGAAACCGGTAACCGCTTCCAACACATCAATATTGATCTGGTAGGTCCATTTCCACCAAGCAATGGCTTTAGATATTGCCTCACGATCATAGATAGGTTCACAAGATGGCCAGAAGCTATTCCAGTTCCTGACATAACTGCCGTTACGACTGCTGAAGCTCTAATACGAGGTTGGATATCGAGGTTTGGAGTACCTACCCGCATAGCTTCTGACCAGGGTCGCCAGTTCGAGAGTTCGCTTTTCAATGAGCTGATGAGCTGACGGCGTATCACCCACAGTCCAACGGAGTCATTGAAAGGTGGCACAGAACTTTAAAAGATGCCATCTTATGTCCAATGGTCTGAACATCTTCCGACAATTTTGCTGGGTTTGCGCACGTCGTACAAAGAGGACATAAAGGCGTCACCAGCTGAATTAGTTTATGGCTCAACGTTGCGAATTCCATCTGAGTTTCTTATTGACAACCCGAATAATAAGGTGGAAACTGAACTGTTATCCGAACTGCGTGAAACGATGCGAACGATGCGGGCGCCAGCCACATCTTGGCACTCAAGAAGGCAAGTTTTTGTTCACCAAGATCTTGATAAGTGTACTCACGTATTTATACGCAACGACTCAATACGACCATCGCTATCTCGACCTTACGATGGACCATTTGAGGTCTTGCAGCGAGCTGAAAAATTTTTTAAGATCAGTTTAAATGGAAAAGCAAGCAATGTCTCAATTGATAGATTGAAGCCTGCCTACGTGGTTGACGAAGGAGATGGTCTAGGAAGCACTGATGCATCAAGCGCTGCGACCACCGCTAAGACGCCAGCTGTAACAAGATCCGGACGACATGTTACAATACCATATCGGTTTCTGTGAACGTGGTCTTATCTAGATGGGGGGGTACTGTAGCCGTCATAACTTTTGGTCCTAAAAAGGCAACACTGCTAGATGAAAGCAACCCTGCAAATTATTCAACAATTATTTTTTCTCTTCACTTTTTTCTGATTGTCTTCTTAAGCGAACGCTTCGCAAAGTTTCTTTATCGAATGAAGTAAAATAAAGTATATTTTTTTAAATAATAAAATAAACGCAAATTGAGTTTTTATTTCAACTCACCCAAGAACACTAAATACATATTATCTTAATTTATTTAACTGCACTTACTACGGTGTCGTTGATAATTATTTATACATATATATTTTTTTATTTACTTAATTATTTTTTATTTATTTATTTATTTATTTATTCATCTATTTATTTATTTATTTATTTATTTATTTGTTTATTTTTTAATTTATTTATTTATTATTTCGTCTATATCCTTACAGACTAAGCAACTTAAATATATAATAAGTACAATGTTAATTAAATAATAAAAAAATAGACTGGTCATTTTAGCCCCTTCAGGACTTTGACCTAGCTTCTATTGATCAATTGTGTTGTGCGTGTTATTAAATGTTTGATCACAAATGACCGAGAACTGGACCTACGTGTTTTATGCCGACTCCGAACGGCCTATGTTCTCAAGAAGCTTTACATTGCAATTTTTACTCTGAGGTTTGCCATTGTCTGCAGAGAGGTGACGACCGAACAAAAAAATCATTTCAATTGAAAAACTTTCTGTCTGAGCTGGAATTTAACCCGGGCTACCGCAGTGCTTTAGCTTAGGGGCCACGCACTCTACCCACTAGGCTACGGCCGCCACACAATGTTAATTAGCGTTTAATAACAGATTTATTGTATTTTTAAAAGCATCCTTAGGTATAGAAAAATCGAGCAAGTTATTATTATACATTCTATTTAAAGCAATAAGTGCCCTATTCATTGGCTCAAATGTTTGAGGACTGTTTGGATATATATATTAAGGCGCCTCAAAAAAAAAAAAGTTGTCCGGGTCTGTTGTCTGAAAACAAACTTTGGTTTATTTTATGATGATTCCCAAAATATTGCAACTCTAGCTTTAGCCGTTCGTGAGCTGGAATGGTTTGAAATAACCTCTAAAAATCGAGTTTTTGATTAATACTATTTATACCACACTACCTTCGGTCAAAAAATTGTCACAAATAGTGTAAATCGATGAAATACATAGTTTTGTTTTTTTATTTTTTTTTAAATCTGCCCACACACTTAGTTATTGAGTTATTTGCAGTGATTTTTTCAATTTTTTTAATGCAGTTTTTATAAAAATATATATAACTTCCCCATTTATAGCCTGATTTACCATTCCGTGGTATCATTGGAAAGGTACTGAATGCTGCTTTTCATTTCTGTCGTTAATTAACCCTTATAAGCACTTTTATAAAAATGCATTTTTTATCAACATGATAAAAAAAATTTGTGTTTATTTATTAAGTCGCTAATTAAAAGATAAAAAAAAACAATTTAGAGTTTTATCAAAGAAATAATTTTTTTTTATTCCAAATCTTTTCGTGATTCAATTTTACAGTAACGCTTGCGCGATTGAATCTTGTTTGCAATATGTGCAGGTCTGTTCTTATCAATTACCGAAACACAGGATTGGCTTACCACATGTACAAAACGTTCCGTATTTTGTGAATGACATGGAAATTCTGAAAATTGTTTGTTAAGAAAAGCATAACAATTATTTTAAAAACTTTTCATTACCAGGAATTTTTACAATTTCATTGGAGTCGTGTAGTTCTAATAAGTATTGTTGAGTATAGAACTGGATGCATGGCAGTTCTGTATTAGCTCTTAATTCATTCCAATCTATCATATTTTTATAGGAATCACAATTGAATTGTATCTTGGGGACATTAAATTGGCGAATTCCTTGTGTGTCATGAGCACGCGATTGTAAAATAATATCGTAGGCTTCCTTTCGTGTCGCCTTGCTCTCATCTGTAACCATTGCCAGTAAAATATTTTCTGGGTGCTTCGTAACATATAGCCGCAAAATTCTTGATGCTGTTGTCAACCAGCGTGAAAGATTGAGCGGGCCAGGTTTAATGCTGGCCAAATGTTCATCGCACGCCCCAGCATCAACTGCTCGTACCATATCATAAAGATATTTTTGATCAGCTCGCAAAACCCAGTCATCAATATTTGTGGGCATACAGCCCATCGCAATTGGATCAAAGTTATGAGCAATCTAAAGTTAATATTTTATTGAAATTAACAGTTAAAAAAAACAACAAAATAATTGAATACAATTTACCGGCACATCTTCGCAGCCCTGTAATGTATGCCCAATTATTCCTGGCCAGTTTTGCGGCCCATTAGCTTTTCCTAACATTTCTTTGAGTAACGCAGTGAATGGCAACTCGTTAAAATGAAAGAGGCATATTAGCCACTGCAAATGGCGCTGCAATTGTCGTTCTAGGTTACAAATCGCTCCATTAAATTTGCCTGTGTTGGTGCTGGTTCCGTCGCAATTTACAGCGACCACGTGCTCTAGTGAAAACTTTTCAGCTTTCAAGTAATTGACAATATCGTTTGCGATACCAGCACCGCTTCCGTCTACGGGAGTTAAGTAACCAATGTAGTTTGAGCTGGGTTCGCTTACCAGAGTTATATGCTCCTCCATCATTTTAACGTTGCGTGGTTTGCCATTCATAGTAACTTGTTTCAAAGTGCGTTCCCTTTTTCCATCAAAAGAAATGCATTTTAGTATTTCATTGGTTTTTATGTCTCTTAGTGATTTCGCCCTAGCTTTAGTTCGCTCCCTTTGGATTTTGTGCTGATCAATAATTATGCCTGGAATGTCCAAGTCTTTTAGCAATGTTGTTGCGAGCAGAGCCCCAAAGCGATTGGATACACTGGCACGGTCCAACGCAGCACTGAATGTTGGTAAGGAAAAACTTTGTACGCTTGGTCCAAGATCTTTAAGATCTTCCTCAGACGATGATGAATATGGATCATCCACATCCATTTCTCTTAGTTGTGGTACAAAAGTGGCTGTTGCAATACTTTCGTTTTCACTTCCGCTTTCGAAGTCCGTAATAGAATCACATGGGATGTGGTTTTCAACGTCATCTAGCGTGAGCAACCTTCGGCTCGACTGATCAAGGTAAAAATTCCAAACATGCAATGGCATTTGTTTTTCACCTGGGCAACTACAAGACACTCTAATTTTTATAGCACATTTGCAAACAGAAATTGAAAATAGTTCGGCCCACTCGCTTGTATTGTAATGCGATGGATTTTTTGTGATATCCCGATATAAAAGCGTTAAATTTTGAAGTTTTTTGCGGATCGCAGTCTTCGATATAACCGGAATTTCTGCTCTTTTCCAAATTTTGCTTAAATCATTTAGCATGTTTTTATGATAATTAGATAGCCCGTAAGACCGATTATTATTTTTTTCGCGCAAAAATAATAAATGTTTTATTACATCACTTTTTGTTGGCAATTGATTTTTATTAAACTCGCGAGAAACGAAAAGCATTTTTTTTATGAATAACTTGAACAATTAAGCGATCACAATTCAAAAACTCACATTTATATAATATAATATAACTCATTGTCAAACCTAAAAGTCATGTAAAAGTCATGAGTGACTACTTATAAGAACTGTGGTAAAATTTACTCTTAGCTGTTTTGTCTAAGTACAATAAAGTATTTTCCTATACTTTATTCCAAAGTCCATTTAAAAAATGCATTCTTTATCTACATGATTTAATTTTATTTCTCTTATATTTGAACAAATTCAGGAATTGAGGCAAAGGCCATCACAAAAAAATAAAAATAAAATAAAATGCATTTTTATAAAAGTGCTTATAAGGGTTAATTAACGACAGAAATGAAAAGCAGCATTCAGTACCTTTCCAATGATACCACGGAATGGTAAATCAGGCTATAAATGGGGAAGTTATATATATTTTTATAAAAACTGCATTAAAAAAAATTGAAAAAAATCACTGCAAATAACTCAATAACTAAGTGTGTGGGCAGATTTAAAAAAAATAAAAAAACAAAACTATGTATTTCATCGATTTACACTATTTGTGACAATTTTTTTGACCGAAGGTAGTGTGGTATAAATAGTATTAATCAAAAACGCGATTTTAAGAGGTTATTTCAAACCATTCCAGCTCACGAACGGCTAAAGCTAGAGTTGCAATATTTTGGGAATCATCATAAAATAAACCAAAGTTTGTTTTCAGGAGGTGACCCGGACAACTTTTTTTCCTCCATACAAGTTGAGGCGCCTTAATATATATATATCATATGCTGTTGTCCAGTAGTAGTAGTAGTACTTTATTGAGTCTTATAAAAACGATAATACAAGAAAAATACAAACAATTGCTTAATTGTAAACTTAGTGGCTATTATAGTATGGCCTGCAAAATCGGTTACTTTATCAAGTAAATTAATAAACTGAATGCCACATGGCTAATATCTTAATACAGACAAGTTTTACTCCTGCTCACTGAGTAATAAATTTAAAGCATCTGACGAATGTCATTCAAGTGAATTTACAAATTTCTAAAAACTAACATAAGAAAGAGTGAGACAACGACCACTGCATGACTGTGGCAGTTTGGCATGCTAAAATTAAATCTACTTTATACAATACAAAGTCGTTGCTACTTTCTCGATTACGATTGCTATGAGTAAAAGAATACAATAATGGATAAGTCAGTTCAGCAGTATAACTTTAAAGTTATCAAAATTGTATAACAATTACAATCAAATAAAATACGATAAGCTTTCGTAACATAAAGTTTTAACAAAGCAAAATAGCTATCGCCAGTAATTCATAGTTTTATCTTATACACTGTAGTTGAATAAAGTCAAAAATGCAATATTAGAAAAAGTATAAAGTTTGAAAACATGAACAGCAATTATGATTCCTCATGGAAACCATTACTTAACTTTGAAGAACAGATATGCATAAACAAATAGTTAATAAATTTAAAATTCAATAATTCAGTTATAGTTACATATTTCTCTTTAGTTGTTTTTTTTTATATCTTACGGTAACCATCGTACAGTACAATAAGGCATATATATATTAAATAATAAAGTCAGGTACTTGAGTTTTATCAAAAAATTAATAAAAATGTTAATAAAAAGTAGGATTTGTCCAAATAAAATACGATAAGCTTTCGTAACATAAAGTTTTAACAAAGCAAAATAGCTATCGCCAGTAATTCATAGTTTTATCTTATACACTGTCGTTGAATAAAGTCAATAATGCAATATTAGAAAAAGTATAAAGATTGAAAACATGAACAGCAATTATGATTCCTCATGGAAACCATTACTTAACTTTGAAGGACAGATATGCATAAACAAGTAGTTAATAAATTTAAAATTCAATAATTCAGTTATAGTTACATATTTCTCTTTAGTTGTTTTTTTTTATATCTTACGGTAACCATCATACAGTACAATAAGGCATATATGTATATATTAAATAATAAAGTCAGGTACTTGAGTTTTATCAAAAAATTAATAAAAATATTAATAAAAAGTAGGATTTGTCCACCAACATCATTAGTATTTTCTTTAAAAATATTCCAAAGAACGAATTTAAATAAGATTAATTAAAAGAAACAAAATTTATCCCCAGTTATGTCCTGGAAGGGCTTTCAAAAAATAATGTAAGGGTGATCCATAAGGGCTCGACTCGACCAATTAGGAAATCGAAAACTAAAAGAGTAGAGACAAAGCAGGAAATAGAAAACTAAAAAGAGTAGAGACGAAGTATAAAATTCAAAATTAGAAGAGTAAAGACATAGTGTCAAAAAAATGTAAATCTAGAAGAGTAGCAGCTTAACCATATGAGAGCAATAATTAAAGTACCTTAATCACAAGTAAACCATCAGGCAATAGTCACCGATGAATAGGCGTCGATTACATTGTTTTTTTTATTTAGCGATGGTACTTAAACCAAGGGGCTTATTACGATAAGAAACACATCAAATACTAAACTTTCAAGAAATTACAACACCTATGGGAACAAAAATTTTTTTAAAGAAAAATACAAGAACACAGATGATCTTAAACTAAACTAAAACGATATCGAAAACAAGTAAATAAATAAAACAAGAACACGAATAAACTTAAACTAAACCAAAATTCTCATGAAGTAAAAATAGAAATAGAACTAAAACGAACCTATAATATTGGGGGTTGGAATTAGTTTTAAAGGTTTTCTAAGAGATGGCGTAACTATCAATAGATCGCATCGGGCACACCTGTGACTATATTCATTTCAAAGCACATTGTCTAAGCTTCATTTTTCAGTATGTGTCATTCCACTGAAGTGTTAACAACATATATTTTTTTCTCTGTGAACATGTCGACTTTCGTTCCAACAAAACGCAATTTGCGGGAAGGTTTACTTTTGTGCTTCCATTTGAAGAAAAAAGCGGTTGAAGCACAACGCACGCTTACTGAGGCTTTCGGGGACTATGCTCCATCGATTTCTACTTGTGAGTACTGGTTCCGTCGGTTTAAAAGTGGTGATTTTGATACGGAAGACAAAGAGCGTCCGGGCCAGCCGAAAAAGTTTGAAGATGAGGAATTGGAGGCTTTGCTCGATGAAGACCCGTGTCAAACCCTTCAAGAATTGTCAGAATCATTGGGAGTCGACTTATCAACGGTCGGCAAACGCTTGAAGGCCATGGGAATGATTCAAAAGCAAGGAAATTGGGTGCCGTACCAGTTGAAGCCGAGAGACGTTGAACGGCGATTTTGCATGTGCGAACAACTGCTTCAACGGCATAAAAGGAAGAGTTTTTTGCATCGTATTGTCACTGGCGATGAAAAGTGGATCCATTACGATAATCCTAAGCGAAAAAAATCGTGGGGACCACCCGGCCATGCATCAACATCGAGGGCCAAGCCGAATATTCATGGCGCCAAGCTTATGCTGTGTATTTGGTGGGATCAGAAGGGTGTCGTGTACTATGAGCTGCTAAAACCTAACGAAACCATCACTGGGGAACGCTACCAACAACAATTGATGCAATTGAGCCGAGCATTAAAGGTTAAACCGCCGGAATATGCCAAAAGACACGACAAAGTGGTTTTTCAACATGACAACGCACGGCCACATGTTGCAAGAACCGTCAAGGAAACGTTGGAGGCGCTGAATTGGGATGTGCTACCCCACCCGCCTTATAGCCCAGACATAGCCCCTTCCGACTACCACCTATTCAGATCGATGACGCATGGCTTGGCTGAGCAGCGCTTCACTTCTTACGAGGATACCAAAAAATGGGTCGATACGTGGATTGCCTCAAAACACGAATCGTTCTTCCGGCGCGGAATCCATATGCTGCCAGAAAGATGGGAAAATGTTGTAGCTAACGATGGACAATACTTTGAATAATATACATTGTACCGTTGTTTCTAAATAAATGCTCAAAAACCGAAAAAAAACCTTTAAAATTAATTCCAACCCCCAATAAATAAAAAAATTGGTTCAGGTTAAACTCGATTTTGATTCGAATCAAATTGAAATCCATTCGAATTGAATAAATATGGAAGCCAGTTTAAATTGGAAATAAACCAATTTAATTTGGAATCGAATGGAAGGGAATTTGAATTTCGAATCAAAGTTAAATGAATTCACATTGAAACTGAAAGCAAAATAAAACTAAATTACCTTAAAGAAATTTATTCTTTAGAAATTTAATTTATTCAAAAATTAAGCTTTTTGGGGAAAGTCTCAACTCATTAAACAACAATTTTCGAGAAATTGTAACATTTTTTAGTGAAGTTAGGGCCGCACCCAGTACCAGCGTCTATGATGAAAATTCCATTTCGGAAAATATCCCGCTTTCTTTGTCACAGACTGTTTCTTCAGGGACACAAACAATCCTATCATCAGAAGACCACATTATCGCAAACAAAAAAGAGAAAAAATAAAAAAAATAATAAGAAGCAAAAATCATCTAGATCTACTTTTCAGGCCAAGCAGCCCTCAGCACCGCTTTTGAACAGGAACACTCCAGTTACTTCCTCGTCACCTTCTAACATTCCTTCTTTGACTAATAGTTCAGTTTTGACTCCTATTGAGCCTAGAAATCTATCAAGCTTAAGGGCAGTGTCGAGGAAAAAAAATGTATTTATTTCACGTCTTCAGCCCGACACAACTGTTGAAAATGTATTGACTTTTATCAAACATAATAAATTGTTGAGTCAAAATGCATTTTGTTCATGCAAAAAAATAGGTAATAAACCTTCCCATGCTTCCTTTATTCTCACAGTTCCAGCTGAAGAGTTTGCAACTGTTCTAAACTCTAATTTGTGGACTGATAATATACTCGTTACAGAGTTTCAGCCTAAGAATAAGCCTAGAGGGACGACTCAAGCCGCTCGTCAATCCCAAAAAAACTGAATAGGTTATCCCTTTACTATCAAAATGTAAGGGGATTACGCTCTAAGACGCGAGACATATTTTTAATGTCTCAGAATTTCTCTGAGGATATTATCGCACTGACTGAAACTTGGTTAAACGGAAGCATTACTGACTTAGAATTGTTTGATAATAGTTTTGAAGTTTATAGAAGAGATAGACATGCTGACAATACTTCTGCTGTCGGTGGAGGTGTCTTATTAGCTGTAAGGAACTCCTTCGTTAGTTCCATTATTGTTATTCCCTGCTCTGCTAACATCGAACTTATATGCGTCAAGGTTGTACATTCCAATTCTAATGTATATCTTATTAATGCATACGTTCCTCCTAAGAGCAGTGTAGAAGTTTATGCAAGCCTTGCGGATTGCATAGAATACGTTATAAGCATAATTGACGTTAATGACGACATTTTATTGTTAGGTGATTTTAATCTGCCTGACTTGAAATGGGAATCTTCTGACGATGATACATATTTTTGTGCATCTAATTCGAAGACTCGCCAAGAGCATATATTTGTTGATAATATATGTTCTGACTTACAACAAGTGAGTTGTATTTATAATAGTCGTGAAAGACTTCTTGACCTGGTCTTAACTACAGATAGTAACAATGTGATTGTTGAGAGGGCCCCTCATGTTTTGACTGCTGTTGATGAATACCATCCACCATTGAGCATATGGTACAAATCAGACAGGGATAATATAGTAAAGTCTAACTCAATAGATAAAGTTTATGAATTCAATTTTAAAAAAGCTGACTTTTTGAAGTTGAATCATTTACTTCAAAGTAAACTTCATGTTATTTTAGAATATGTTAATAATAACACTCTTGATAATTCAATTAATTTTTTTTATATGGAAATCTTTGCTATGTTTTCTCTGTCCGTGCCATATAGCCTCAAATTTACGAAAAATTGTGCTTACCCCTGGTACACAAAGGAGTTAAAGATTCTTCGCAACAGCAGGAATAGGGCATGGAAAAAATATGTCTGTAGCTTAGACTTGAATGACCTAGAAATCTACAAGCGTTTGTTTCTGGATTTTGAAAATTGCTCAGCTACCTTATATCAAAATTATTTAGACAGTACTAAGCTGAGAATATTGTCTGATCCGAAGAAATTCTGGGGTTTCATAAACACCAAAAAAAAATCTGATGGATTCCCTTCATCATTTAAGACCTCTGACGGATTTACTGACGATCCTGTCGTAATTTGTGGTCTATTTGCCAATCTCTTTAAAGTCATTTTGTTCAGACTCTTTTAATCCTGATGAAGAGTACTTTGAATATATGAACTCTACACCCAGGGTTTCGTTGGATTCTATATCCTTTACTTCAGAGGATATTTTAAAGTATATTGGGTTGATCGATGAGGATTTTAATGCTGGACCTGACGGAATTCCTGCCGCAGTGTTAACACGATGTGGTTCCGTTCTAAGTCAACCACTGTCCATGTTATTCAATAAATCAATTAGCGAAAGTATTTTTCCACTTTTTTGGAAAAAATCTTTTATAGGTCCTATCTATAAAAAAGGTTGTAAGAACGATATAAACAACTACAGGCCTATCGCGAAACTCTCGTCAATTCCAAAACTTTTTGAGCGCCTCGTGTATGATCGTGTGAAAATTCACTGTGGGAAGGTCATGACAACTCGTCAGCATGGATTTGTTACTGGCAGATCCACTGTGTCTAATCTCCTCGATTTTACAACGTTTTGCTTAAATTCATTTTATTCAGGTAACCAGGTCGACTGTATTTACACTGATTTTAGTAAAGCATTTGATAAACTGCCACATAACTTAATTCTATTTAAACTAAAGTTAATGGGTTTTCCACAATTTTTTGTAAGCTGGATTCAATCGTATCTGACGGAGCGATCTTATCAAATACGATTTCGAGGCGTATTGTCAGCTGAATTTATTGCTGAATCAGGTGTTCCTCAAGGTAGCCACCTTGGTCCGCTTCTGTTTATTTTAGCCATTAATGATGTAACCCACATCATCAAACACTCTCATCTACTTATCTATGCAGATGACATGAAAATATACAGAACAATAGATGCTAAAGACAATTCAGATCTGCTCCAGTCTGATTTGAAATCCTTTGAAATTTGGTGTTCTAAAAACAATATGTTTCTAAATCCAGATAAATGCCAAACTATGACCTTTTCACGAAAAAGGAATAATTTAATTTTTGATTATACGATAAAAGATACGGCTTTAAATCGTGTAGATTCTGTCAAAGATCTTGGTATATGCATGGATTCTAAGCTATCGTTTAACGTTCATATTGATTACATTTGTAAAAAAGCATCTTCTATGCTCGGGTTTATGAAACGCTGGGCCAAAGAATTTAATAGTATGATCACAACTACAACGCTGTATTATGCAATTGTGCGACCTCACTTAGAGTATGCAAGTCAAGTTTGGTCCCCAAGTTACAATGTACATGTTGAACGTATAGAGAGAATCCAAAAACGTTTTGTTCGGTTTGCTCTAAGGGGCTTAAGTGCAACTGATACTTTAAACCTTCCTCCTTATGAGGATCGTTTAAAACTTTTAAAAATGCAATCTTTGAATGAGAGAAGGAAGTCTGCAGATATCGTCTATTTACACCAACTCATAACTGGTTTATTCGATTCACCAGAACTTCTAACTCTTATAAATTTTAACACTAACCGTAGAAGCAGTAGAAATGCTAACAATTTAATTTACTTACCTTTTAGTAGAACAAATTATATGGCTACTGCTCCTTTACATCGCATGAGTACCTTTGTTAACAACTGTAGCTTTTTTGATGTTAACTTATCGAAAGGTCAACTCAAAAGTAGATTGAAAACTAATGTATGATTAGATCTATGTAAACGCATGGTTAGTTGTTATGTCTTGTGTTGTCCCTGAGCCCAACCCATATTATGGTGGGTAAATTTTTCTCACTTTGGATTGTTTTGGACCGCTCTTATCGATATCATTGGGGCTTTTCACGGTTTGAGCGTACTTTTAACAAATCGTATTTATAGCATTTGTTATTGTTCGAATTGTGAGCACCTCGCCATGTGACTGTCGTATAAAAAGACTGTGCAACTCTATGATGTATGTGATTATGCGGCTGTAGACAGAGCATAAAAATACGAGGTACAAAAAACACCTCCAAGGGCTGCTTTTATTTACGAGTGCCTGCGTATTTGCATTTGTATGCAAAACAACAGCAAAGCAAAATGCGCTTTCGTAAATTGGCGTACAAATAGCGGATCGAAAAAATGGCAGACCAGCGTATTCGAACTGTGAATGGCCTTATTGAGATGTTTTGATGTTATTTGGGCTGGTTCTTAAGATGATCCAATGCGGAGAAAGTGCGAAAAAGCTGTAGTAGCTGAACTCTATTGTTATTGCATGTTTTATATACAAAGTAAATATAAATCAATTTAAATTAAAATTAAAATTCGGAATCAATGTAAATTAATTTTAAAATAAACAATTTAAATCAGTTTTAAACAAAAACTTAAATTGTCAGTACACTGAAAGAAACAAAAAAATAATTAATACTTACCTGTTTAGTTACAATGAAAAGTTAACTTAAATTGTCAGTACACTGGAAAAAAGAACAACTTAATACTTACCTGCTTAGTGATACTGAACAATTACGTTTACATGCAATAACAATAGAGTTCAGCTACTACAGCTTTTTCGCACTTTCTCCGCATTGGATCATCTTAAGAACCAGCCCAAATAACATCAAAACATCTCAATAAGGCCATTCACAGTTCGAATACGCTGGTCTGCCATTTGTTCGATCCGCTATTTGTACGCCAATTTACGAAAGCGCATTTTGCTTTGCTGTTGTTTTGCATACAAATGCAAATACGCAGGCACTCGTAAATAAAAGCAGCCCTTGGACGTGTTTTTTGTACCTCGTATTTTTATGCTCTGTCTACAGCCGCATAATCACATACATCATAGAGTTGCACAGTCTTTTTATACGACAGTCACATGGCGAGGTGCTCACAATTCGAACAATAACAAATGCTATAAATACGATTTGTTAAAAGTACGCTCAAACAGTGAATAGCCCCAATGATATCGATAAGAGCGGTCCAAAACAATCCGAAGTGAGAAAAATTTACCCACCATAATATGGGTTGGGCTCAGGGACAACACAAGACATAACAACTAACCATGCGTTTACATAGATCTAATAATACATTAGTTTTCAATCTACTTTTGAGTTGACCTTTCGATAAGTTAACATCAAAAAAGCTACAGTTGTTAACAAAGGTACTCATGCGATGTAAAGGAGCAGTAGCCATATAATTTGTTCTACTAAAAGGTAAGTAAATTAAATTGTTAGCATTTCTACTGCTTCTACGGTTAGTGTTAAAATTTATAAGAGTTAGAAGTTCTGGTGAATCGAATACACCAGTTATGAGTTGGTGTAAATAGACGATATCTGCAGACTTCCTTCTCTCATTCAAAGATTGCATTTTTAAAAGTTTTAAACGATCCTCATAAGGAGGAAGGTTTAAAGTATCAGTTGCACTTAAGCCCCTTAGAGCAAACCGAACAAAACGTTTTTGGATTCTCTCTATACGTTCAACATGTACATTGTAACTTGGGGACCAAACTTGACTTGCATACTCTAAGTGAGGTCGCACAATTGCATAATACAGCGTTGTAGTTGTGATCATACTATTAAATTCTTTGGCCCAGCGTTTCATAAACCCGAGCATAGAAGATGCTTTTTTACAAATGTAATCAATATGAACGTTAAACGATAGCTTAGACTCCATGCATATACCAAGATCTTTGACAGAATCTACACGATTTAAAGCCGTATCTTTTATCGTATAGTCAAAAATTAAATTATTCCTTTTTCGTGAAAAGGTCATAGTTTGGCATTTATCTGGATTTAGAAACATATTGTTTTTAGAACACCAAATTTCAAAGGATTTCAAATCAGACTGGAGCAGATCTGAATTGTCTTTAGCATCTATTGTTCTGTATATTTTCATGTCATCTGCATAGATAAGTAGATGAGAGTGTTTGATGATGTGGGTTACATCATTAATGGCTAAAATAAACAGAAGTGGACCAAGGTGGCTACCTTGAGGAACACCTGATTCAGCAATAAATTCAGCTGACAATACGCCTCGAAATCGTATTTGATAAGATCGCTCCGTCAGATACGATTGAATCCAGCTTACAAAAAATTGTGGAAAACCCATTAACTTTAGTTTAAATAGAATTAAGTTATGTGGCAGTTTATCAAATGCTTTACTAAAATCAGTGTAAATACAGTCGACCTGGTTACCTGAATAAAATGAATTTAAGCAAAACGTTGTAAAATCGAGGAGATTAGACACAGTGGATCTGCCAGTAACAAATCCATGCTGACGAGTTGTCATGACCTTCCCACAGTGAATTTTCACACGATCATACACGAGGCGCTCAAAAAGTTTTGGAATTGACGAGAGTTTCGCGATAGGCCTGTAGTTGTTTATATCGTTCTTACAACCTTTTTTATAGATAGGACCTATAAAAGATTTTTTCCAAAAAAGTGGAAAAATACTTTCGCTAATTGATTTATTGAATAACATGGACAGTGGTTGACTTAGAACGGAACCACATCGTGTTAACACTGCGGCAGGAATTCCGTCAGGTCCAGCATTAAAATCCTCATCGATCAACCCAATATACTTTAAAATATCCTCTGAAGTAAAGGATATAGAATCCAACGAAACCCTGGGTGTAGAGTTCATATATTCAAAGTACTCTTCATCAGGATTAAAAGAGTCTGAACAAAATGACTCTTTAAAGAGATTGGCAAATAGACCACAAATTACGACAGGATCGTCAGTAAATCCGTCAGAGGTCTTAAATGATGAAGGGAATCCATCAGATTTTTTTTTGGTGTTTATGAAACCCCAGAATTTCTTCGGATCAGACAATATTCTCAGCTTAGTACTGTCTAAATAATTTTGATATAAGGTAGCTGAGCAATTTTCAAAATCCAGAAACAAACGCTTGTAGATTTCTAGGTCATTCAAGTCTAAGCTACAGACATATTTTTTCCATGCCCTATTCCTGCTGTTGCGAAGAATCTTTAACTCCTTTGTGTACCAGGGGTAAGCATAATTTTTCGTAAATTTGAGGCTATATGGCACGGACAGAGAAAACATAGCAAAGATTTCCATATAAAAAAAATTAATTGAATTATCAAGAGTGTTATTATTAACATATTCTAAAATAACATGAAGTTTACTTTGAAGTAAATGATTCAACTTCAAAAAGTCAGCTTTTTTAAAATTGAATTCATAAACTTTATCTATTGAGTTAGACTTTACTATATTATCCCTGTCCGATTTGTACCATATGCTCAATGGTGGATGGTATTCATCAACAGCAGTCAAAACATGAGGGGCCCTCTCAACAATCACATTGTTACTATCTGTAGTTAAGACCAGGTCAAGAAGTCTTTCACGACTATTATAAATACAACTCACTTGTTGTAAGTCAGAACATATATTATCAACAAATATATGCTCTTGGCGAGTCTTCGAATTAGATGCACAAAAATATGTATCATCGTCAGAAGATTCCCATTTCAAGTCAGGCAGATTAAAATCACCTAACAATAAAATGTCGTCATTAACGTCAATTATGCTTATAACGTATTCTATGCAATCCGCAAGGCTTGCATAAACTTCTACACTGCTCTTAGGAGGAACGTATGCATTAATAAGATATACATTAGAATTGGAATGTACAACCTTGACGCATATAAGTTCGATGTTAGCAGAGCAGGGAATAACAATAATGGAACTAACGAAGGAGTTCCTTACAGCTAATAAGACACCTCCACCGACAGCAGAAGTATTGTCAGCATGTCTATCTCTTCTATAAACTTCAAAACTGTTATCAAACAATTCTAAGTCAGTAATGCTTCCGTTTAACCAAGCTTCAGTCAGTGCGATAATATCCTCAGAGAAATTCTGAGACATTAAAAATATGTCTCGCGTCTTAGAGCGTAATCCCCTTACATTTTGATAGTAAAGGGATAACCTATTCAGTTTTTTTGGGATTGACGAGCGGCTTGAGTCGTCCCTCTAGGCTTATTCTTAGGCTGAAACTCTGTAACGAGTATATTATCAGTCCACAAATTAGAGTTTAGAACAGTTGCAAACTCTTCAGCTGGAACTGTGAGAATAAAGGAAGCATGGGAAGGTTTATTACCTATTTTTTTGCATGAACAAAATGCATTTTGACTCAACAATTTATTATGTTTGATAAAAGTCAATACATTTTCAACAGTTGTGTCGGGCTGAAGACGTGAAATAAATACATTTTTTTTCCTCGACACTGCCCTTAAGCTTGATAGATTTCTAGGCTCAATAGGAGTCAAAACTGAACTATTAGTCAAAGAAGGAATGTTAGAAGGTGACGAGGAAGTAACTGGAGTGTTCCTGTTCAAAAGCGGTGCTGAGGGCTGCTTGGCCTGAGAAGTAGATCTAGATGATTTTCGCTTCTTATTATTTTTTTTATTTTTTCTTTTTTTTTTTGCGATAATGTGGTCTTCTGATGATAGGATTGTTTGTGTCCCTGAAGAAACAGTCTGTGACAAAGAAAGCGGGATATTTTCCGAAATGGAATTTTCATCATAGACGCTGGTACTGGGTGCGGCCCTAACTTCACTAAAAAATGTTACAATTTCTCGAAAATTGTTGTTTAATGAGTTAAGACTTTCCCCAAAAAGCTTAATTTTTGAATAAAGTTCATCTGGGGAAAGTGCCCTACACGAAGCACAGTACCAGCGAAGGCCTGATCGCTGAGATTTTAAGTCGTCAAGGCATGACTTGGATATACCGGCACAAGATGCATGAAACATCTGCTCACATGGACCAGAACAGCTGAACATGGGGTTTAGAATGTTTTGGCTTTTGCAAAGTTCGTCCAAAGAACAAGCAACGATATTTTCTGCAGAAAAATAATCCATTTTTAATTTTTTAAAAAAATGAGCAGATGCAAAATGTGCTTTCAGGGTTACTTTATTCAGACAGTGTGTGCACAGTTTAGTAGAAAACAAAAAACAAACAACAACACTCACTGAACTGAAGATAAACAAATCACAGCACAAAGAAGAAACTAAAACACCGCAAGCATGCAAAAACAACAACAACACTGCATTAACTAAATAAGTTAAACAAAGTTAAAATGCAAAAATTAAACTTACTCAACTTAAATGCACAATTATTATTTAAGCGAACAGTTTTATATTAATGTTGTTAGTATAGTAAATATGATATTTAAATAATTACTATATTGAAACTATTTTAACTATTTTAATACACTCACGAATATAACAAACAAAGGCTTTTACATAACACGATAAAACACAACCGACACCAACTTATATACGAGATCAACTGAAATTAATTCAGTACACTGAAAAAAAAACGTAATACTTATCTGCTTATTTATAATGAAAAATTAACTTCCATTTTCAGTACTCTGAAAAAAAAATTTGCTTAATACTTACGTGCGTATTGATAATGAAAAATGTACTTAATTTTCAGTACACAGAAAAATTTAACCCTTTACGATCAGTATGCACTGAAATTAACTTTAAAAACTTTAATATTATTATACTTACATTTAAGTACATACCCAAAAATTTAACGTCTATGTTATGGCGTTCACGTTCAGTTTACACTGAAAAATTTTAATAATTAATTGGTTTTCCCATGTAAGTTTGGATACATTATTTGTAATTTATACGATGAAATTGGGTTATACTCGATATTGAAAAGTTGTAAGTTAACCAAGCATATACATGTACGATCAAAATATTCTAAAGTTGGTGTCAATATATAAATCCCGAATTTATGGGTAACCTAATGAATAATTAATTGGCTTGAAATTTATTTGGATGATGAAAGGTAAGGGCATGGTAAGGGGCTGCTGCACTTAGGTGCACTAAATGGGTTAATGAAACCAAAGTTTTCTTTCATTAACAGGTTGGGCGGGTATAGACGGTGAGGGATAATACCACCATCCTCCCTCATGCTATATGGTGCATAGAGGCTACGGTTCGGTTACGTTGCCTCTTTCGGGTTTTTTTCCTCTCTCCCATCCGTTTCCTGTTTCCGCCTATTTGAATTAAAATTCAAATAATATGAATTTTAATTCAAATGGTCCTTTTCCGTTTCCCGTTATCGTCTGCATACATACGACTTATGCAGATCGCATCCCACGACTTCCTGACGAAGCAACCCCACGACCATTTTCCCTGAGCTAAGCTGAAGCATAGCTAGGTATGCAGACGTTCGCTAAGTCAGGAAGTGCCTCGTCATCCGGTTGCGGATGTCACGACGCTGCGAGGTGGATGGTCGGTCTTGTCACAAGATCCATACAAAATTATATGAAAAGACTTAGAATTTTTTCATAAAAAAATTATGAATATTTTTTTAATTACCTGCTTACAATTAAAAAATACTTTTTATTAAAATAAAATATTTACATGTCAAAAATTTGGCTTTGTTATGAATTCGAAATAAACACGAGACCTCGGACTCGTAAACGAACTCGAACGAACACGAGATCTCGGATTCATACAAAATTATTTGAAAAGAATTAGAACTTTTTTACATAAATTTCTTCATAGAAAATGATATGAAAATACATCGAATTTTTATATAAAAATTATGAAAATTTTTTATTTTAATTGACGTATTTTTACCAGTTAACAACGAAAAAATAGTTTTGTATTAATATAAAATATTTTCATATAAGAAAGCCGGACTTGTAAACGAGCTCGAAACGAACACGAGATCTCGCATCCATACAAAATTATATGAAAACTCATACACAAATTTCGAAAAATTGTTTTTTATTTGTATTAACGTATTTTTTGCAGATAAAAATGAAAACAAAATTTTTATTCAGATTAAAGCCCTGCGTCGGTGCATCTATTTGAATGTACACACACTGTGATTTATTGCATTGCTCACAGTTGACTGTCATCTAATAACACTTGAGAGTTTGATTTGCTCAACAGCAAACGAAACCCTACAACGACAAGCAATACACACCTTCTCTCTCGGCAATCCAAGCATGGCGTGTTTTTGTTCGTCATCACCACAAGCAATGAAATTTAATCGTTAAGGGTAGGATGAGCAATAAAATAAATAAAATAAAAAAATAAAAAGCAATATATGGCAATAGATCATTTGGATCATTTTGATCATTTTGATAATTTTAATCAGCGGTCGTCAGCGCCTAACTAGACATTTTTTTACACCAACTTCAAGATTGTCAAGATTGACTAGGTAAAAATGGGTCGCTGAATCCGAATTCGTTGTCAGAATTTCAAAATTATAAAATTTTGAAATAATAGGGCTGCCACCTAATAATATGTATTTTTAAGAGTTTTAAACATCATTTATCAGTGTTAGGGGTCGCTGATATCGAATCTGAAGTCAGAATTTTAAAATTCAAGATGGTGGACAGGGTTGCCACCTTCTAATTGGATCAAAAAAAGTAAATTCTTAAAATTTTTCGAATTAAATATGTTTTTCACTTATTGCATGAACTGTTTCAAAAGATTTGTCAATAATAATGATAATATTGCGAAAGGAAATAAGTGCACAGATCCTTCGCCAGCACGCAGGTTGCAGTATCATATTTTCCGACGGAAAACTCTTGTTTTTGCAAGCAAGCCACAACTCGCAAAATGATAGGGTGAACGCATGGCAGAAATTTCTAAAGAAAAAAAAAACCATTGAAAGATTTAAAAATATTTCATCAATCATGGTTTGGGGCGCTTTCTCCGAAAAAGGCAAATGCCCCTTCTTTTTATCGAAAAAGGCGTTTAAATAATTCGGAATATTACTGAGAACATGTTTTAAAGAACTGTCTTATTCGGCATGCCAAGCAAATTTACAGATAGGGTCACTTTTCTTTTCAGCAAGATTCTTGTCCAGCACAAAAGGCAAAAATCGTTCAAAGGTGGTGCAGAGCAAATTTGCCATGTTTTATTTCTGTGGAAGGAATGACCTCCGTCATCCCCTGGCCTAAGCCCCCTGGACTTTTCTATTTGGGGAATAATGCTGAGCAAATTAACGAACATAAACACATGACATAAACTTAAGCGATGATCAATGAAAATATCAGATGATAACCAGATGCGTGCCGCATGCTCGTCTTTCACAAATTGTTTAAAATTTTTAAAAAGAAATTATTGGTGAAAGATTCTAATTTAATGATGAAGAGTTATAAAGAATGCTTAAAATAAAAAATAAAAATTTTTGTTTAATAAAGTTTACACAGTGCTGTATATATAAACATATTATTTAAAAAAATATTTATATCTTTTTAAAATTTCTATCTGGAACAATTTCTTGACAGCTCTAAAAATGGATTTCTGCAGTAAGCCAGTTTTGACAGTACTTACAGCCCTGTTCTAGCGAATTAAAAATTGAAGCACAGCCGCGAATAACGTTTCAAGCGACAAAAAGTAGATTAATCACAATACGTAAAAAACTTTTTTAATGCAGCAGATAATTTCTATATACTTGTTTTTAATACATTGGAAATACTTAGGTAAATAAACTATTTTAGTAAAAAAAATTGTTTAACATGTTTACATGGTTAACAATTGGTAACATGTTTAAAATGGAAAAACGTTACATATCCAAAACCCATTGGTTGTTAAAACGTTATTCCACGTTGCAAAGCAGTGAGTGCGATAGCTTTTAAAACGTTATTCGTGCAATTAAAGCATACCCATATAAGGAGACTAAATTGATAAGATCCTGTTTGGTTAAATGAAATGAAAATAATAGAATTAAATAATGTATTTATATAAAAAACCCCTTAATAACAAAAACAAAAATTCATTTGAAGAACTTAAAAGAAAATTTTTTAAGACCTTCAACAAAATATATTTGTTTGCTTTCGAATACAAACTTAATATTTTTCTTAATTTAACTTCAGATTGATTTATAGAACTCGGCGTACTTTTCAGGCAAATATGAAGCCATTGCAAGAATATCCTTTTTCTTATCATCACTTACTTGAATGGGTTCTTTTCGCATAACTGGCCTTGTACAATTTGCCAAGTTTTGAGTTCTTATGGAATCACCTCGCACAATTCGATTAAAGATGTTAAAAAAGCTGTTTGTTTAATTTAGTTTTTTTATAGAACTTAAATTTTGTTCGTTTATTGCACTTATGCTGCATTTTTTGCAAGAAAAGAAGCATAGACAATCACAAATATATGTAATAACAATTTAATTACCTAAAAACGTAATGTGAACTTACAACGTTATTCTATTTTACATGCTATGGATCGTTTTTTGGAGGAATACTTATTTTTCTTAAAATATTTTTATTACCACAATTCTTCAATCTTTTATTATTATTATCAATAGATACTTCAACTGTTGCGTCCTCCCGTGAGGATGCACGTAGGTCTTAATCGTGGCCCTAAAATATCTGTTGTCTACCCGTTTAAACTTTAGCCGTATAGCCCAACAGACACATGAATCTGTTGAGTTAGGCCCTTTTGTTCGTTTTTATTGCGATGTTGCAATTGAACCTATTATAGCCGCGGTTGTCTTCACTGTTGGCGTGTTGCAACAAGCACTTCAACTTGTTGCAGTATTGCTATAAACGGCACTTCAACCTATTATAGCTGCTGGAAATTATGAGAAACTGAAAAAGGTTTGTTAGTACATACTCACTTAGTCCTTTGGATGTCCTGCTGGTTCAAACCTCTAGAAGTCTTGGCCTTGTACTCCTTGAAACAGCAGACTGCAGAAACCTCAATCCAAAATCCAGCGACTGAACTTATCAAATAAAAGACACTGTGTACTGTTACCTTTTAGACAGAAAACTCACTGACTGAATAATATTCAGTCCATGGTTCAAACCTCTAGAAGTCTTGGCCTTGTACTCCTTGAAACAGCAGACTGCAGAAACCTCAATTCAAAATCCAGCGACTGAACTTATCAAATAAAAGACACTGTGTACTGTTACCTTTTAGACAGAAAACTCACTGGCTGAATAATATTCAGTCCAGGGACCAGATATTTATAACCTATCTGGCCTTGCTTCTTCTTCTTAATTTTACATACATACTTAAATTTACTTATTGATAAATTCGCTGTATTTAAGATTACCTTCTAAGATTCCTTCCTTAAGACTGCCTTCTAAGATCTAAGATTGCCTTCTGCATCTTGCACAATAATTTGGCTTAGTTTAACTTCATTATTAAGTTATTAATCTAGTTTCGTATTAGTAGCTTACAATTAATTCTTATTTTAAAACATACTCATAGATAATTCATACTTAGGCCCTTATTATGAGTTGCTTTCGACGTTCGATCTTCGCTGGTTATCGAACAACGAGTATCGAAAGTTAAATTCTTATTATAAGCAGTGGAACCCTATCGAAATGTTCGTTGCTCATCGAAATTTCAGTCGAATAGGATTTTGCTTTCGATGCGATGCGTGCTGAGCAAAAATTGTTAAAAATTTAAGTATTTTGTGATTGTATTTTCCTTTTTAAAGACTAAAAACTTATATTGAACTGTTTTTGTAAATTTTGTGCAGATCTAAGACACAAATCGCAGTTAGAAAACTGGTCTCATTGATGGAGGCAAACTTTGACTGCTAAGGATATTTGTTTCAAAGTTCAGGCGAAAAATAAATGGGAAGAACTCACGCCAGAACTAAATTGCTTAGGACCACCAGTTAGAACAACAGCAAAGTGGCTTAAGATTAGCTAAAAAAAGCATTACTCAACAGTTTTCAACTTGTAGCCAGTTATTATTTTATTATTATTTTCTTCATAGTCGTAACTTTTTTGTCTTATTTTTTGCAATCAACTTTCAAACCAATCGTATTTAGTTGAAATAAAACAACGATCACCTGATAGGTATATACTACCGTGAACCAACAATATGAACGAAATTCACAATAGCGCTACTCTTTGTCCAAAGCACGTTATAACACCAAATGCAAATTCGTTCGATCAGGCCTTTCGACTACAGTCGAAGACTGAACGCAGCTCATAATAAGGGCCTTATTTAATAATGCCAACTTAGGCCGAACAAACGTACAAACATGTATAACATGTGTAATAAGGTCATATTGCCCATCGATAAATTATTATTCAAATTATTCTTATTTTGCATTATTCGCATAGTACAAATGTATGTACGCTTATTACAATAATAAAATATTAAAATTAATTTACCTCGGGTTTCTTGGAAGATTGCAGCTAAAGTCCAATTTTTAAAAGCGGACAAAAGAATGATATTGGCAACTACCGCTCTATCTCCAAATTGACAATTGTCTCAAAACTCTTTGAGTCAATTATCAAGCAGAAGCTTTGCATTCTTTTAAAGCTTTGTATCTGTCCTGAGCAGCATGGGTTTGTAGCCGGAAAGTCCACTGTTACTAATCTTTCCCTCTTTTCTAATTACTGTATCTCTGCTTTTGAATCTGGCTTTCAAATTGATGCGCTTTACACGGATTTTTCAAAAGCTTTTCATAAAGTCTCCTATAAGGTTTTCGTGGCTAAACTAAGTAAATTGGGTTGCCTTTCGATTTTTCTGGAATGGATTAGGTCTTATCTTAGTGGAAGAGTTTGTTTTGTCTCGATTGATAATACGCATTCATATTTCTATCCAGCAACCTCTGGTGTCCCTCAGGGTAGTGTTGTAGGACCTTTGTTTTTTGTGCTTTATATTAATGATATAACACAATGTTTTCATTTTGCAAATTATCTTCTTTTTGCTGATGATCTCAAATTGTTTGCAAAAATTAACTCCTTTGGTGACTCGGCTTTACTGCAAGCAGATCTGGACAATGTCTTTGTATGGAGTATCCGCAATGGGTTACCTCTGAACATAAGTAAATGCTACCATGCAACTTTTAGAAAATCTAGTAATATTATCTTGGCTTCTTATTCCATTTCCGATGTACCTCTTCAAAGAGTTAATACAATTCGGGACCTGGGCGTCATCTTTGATTCTAAATTTACCTTTGTAGAGCACTTAAACTTCTTGTTGCCTAAAATTTTTTCCCTGCTTGCCTTTATTCGTAGGAATAAACAAGAATTTAAAGTTCCCTATACATTTAAAGCACTCTACTGTTCTCTAGTCAGGTCAAGATTAGAATATGCTTCTTTAATTTGGAATCCTTCAGGTACAATTTATTCGTTGAGGCTTGAAAAAGTTCAAAAAATCGCTACAAAGTATATGCTTTATTGCACTAACTTTAGATTTGAGTGCGATGTCTACTGATGGGTTTAAAGACGCTTGAAATCAGGAGGGAAAATAACCTCTTTAATTTTCATCTATGATATAATATGCACTAATATTGATGACCCTATGCTTTTGAGTTTGATTCATTTCAATACACCACCAAAGCAGTTGCGTTATTTTAAGCTATTTTTCATTAAAATCCATCGAACGATGGATGCCTTAAATGGGCCTATAACAAGGTCTTTATGTTAATATAATGAATTACCATCTGGGTACTTGTTTTATTTTTCAATATCGAAATCATTTTTTAAAAATTTTGTTTCTAGTTTGTTTTAACATAATTTATGCTTAATTTTGTGTTTTATTATTTTTATTATGATTATTTTATTAATTGCAACTTAATTGTTATTTTCTCTAGTCTGTAAGGAATTGAATGATCCATAGACTGAATAAACTAAACTAAACTAAACTAGAATTCATATAAAAATGCCGCAATGCAATGAATGTTGATTGCTCGCTTTGTTGTTGTGGTGGATCAACTTTCATTGTCAGCACTTGGCCACTAGTAGAAAGACAATATTCTGGGGAATACCTCGTTGTGAGTCACAACATTCCTCCCCCCATACACAAAGAAAATTTTTTCCTTGAAGAGGTTAAAATTTTCATCAATTAACTTTCAATTTTTCTCGTTTGTACACTTGTTTATGTGCCCATTACCGAAACGTATTCAATTTTGAAATAAGTTTGAATTCTCTCTACCCCTTTTGCTACATTGCAATTAAAATGGCATTTTGTATAAAGGAATTGTGTATATTTTTTTATATTCTTGTGTAAATTTGGTAAAATACCTTCTTTGCTTATCGAAACATTTCGCTTATTACATCTATTTTTACTGTCTTAAAGTTCAGATTTCGCTCCATCTACTATATATTTTATATTTTAGCAATTTTCCTCATTGACATTTTTTTTCATATATGTACCTTACAGTTTTCCATTTCATTTTTTATTTTCTATAATCTTATAAATTAAGTTTATATAACTTGCTATTTCCTAACCTTGTTGTTGTTTGTGGGGAGTGTTAGTTGTTCCCTTTTGTTTGATTGTTGCATTTGTATTTTTCTCCCGCGCTGTCCATCCGTGCGCCGGAAAAACTGTCACGGCGTTGAATTTATTTTCGGTTATGGTTTTCGATGCAGATACTGTTGAAGTGTGTGCAAGGTGATAGCTGGCGCTATTTTTTGCCAAATTGTTGTCGTTTGCCAGGAGGCTTTAAGCCCTATAGCTGGTTAACCTGGTCTTCGTTATTGACACTTCTTTAAAGTTTTTGTTATTTTAGTTTTTCCGTTGCATTTAAACCGTTTCGAATTGTTGTTTTAAATATTGTTTGTCTCGTTGTTATTAGTTTTGTTGTTTATTATCTTTGTTTGTTAAAATAAATTCTCGTACTCTTAGTTTTTTAGGAAGGCTTTTACACATTTTTTTTAATTACCTTTCCATTTTTCTGATTCAAAACGGTTTTTATACCTTTTGTTGCGTTACAGTATTAATTTTCCGGCTGTAATGAGGTTACTATAACTTTTGTTGTACTATTTTTCTGCTTTCGAAAGGTTTTTAAACCTTTTGTTGTTTTAACTTCTTAATATTGAATTATTTTCGTTTTAATAAACTTTTTATACCTTTTGTTGTATTGCTTCTTTATTTTTTTGGATATTAAAAGGGTTTTTATTCCTTTTGTTGTATTGAATTGTTACTTTTTTGTTATTTAGAAAGTTTTTTCTCAAAAATGTTGTTTTACGAAGGTTTTAATACCTTTTGTTGTATTGCTTCTTTATTTTTCTGAATTTTAAAAAACTTTTTATACTTGTTGTGGTGATACTTTTTAAGTTTTCTTGATTCATGAAGGGTTTTATACCTTTGTCGTTTTATGCTATCAAGATTTAAAAATATTTCTATGCCTGTTGTTGTATTGAGTTCTTTTCTTTTTATTGTTTTACTTCGAAAGTTTTTCATTATATATTACGTTCTTGTTGTTTTACGAAGGCTTTTATACCTTTTATTGTTTTAGAATATTATATTGCCAAAAAAGTTGTTTAATGAACGTGTTTATACCTTTTGTTGTTTTACTTTTTAATTTTTTTTCTGCCTAATACTTATTTATTTTTTTTCTGTTGCCTTCCCAGCACATACTTGTGATTCAAGTTTATTACACGGCTTGCTCTACTTCTTTTAAATTTTTTTCTCTGCTTAATACTGTCTCTCTAATAGTGCTTATTTCTGGCCCCACTCTCTTCAATGTAAAATATTCTGTAATATATTTTAAACATTATTTACATGTATTTTTAGTTTTCTACATTCCTTAATGTTTTATTCTTGTGTTTTTTAACCTAGTAGGAATTCATATTTTTCCATTGGTTTGACATATTTAAATCTGCAACTCAAGTAGCTGTATTCACTTTCTTAAATTAGTGCGAATTACTATTTAAACAAATTCCAATTTATCTACGTTATATTGGCCCTTTATATCAACCTTCGTTCACAATAAACCTTACTTCATGATAAAACAATTTCATTTAATAGTCTAGTTCATGTTTTCTTTGAAATATTTATTTTTTTTATTCTTCATTGTTTATTAATTTTCATATTTACTGTAAAGGAATTGCTATTCTTAATTATTTTACGTTCTAGAGTTCTTTCAATGTTTTTTTTATTCTACTTATTTATTATTATGTTAACTACCTCGTTAACATCCGAAGGAGTTTCTGTGTGAGCAAACATTTTTTTTATAGGTTTTCTGTCATATTTTGCAGCACCACATATATTGCAGTTGTTAATTACTTTGTTGATTAAAAGTTTAAGATTAGGATAATAGATTTTATGTTTCATTCCTTCGTAATTTGAAATCACACCTGAGTGTCCTGATTCTTTAGTATGAAACAATGCTATTTGTGTAAGAGTTTCATCTTCATTTTTCAAGTCTTTCGCGAAATAACTACACCTCACGAATTTCAGTTGTTTGCTATTTGAGTACATTTCAATTAACTTCTGTTGTACTATATTGTAAACTGAATCTTCTAACATTGTGAATATTGCAATTTTACCATTATTTATGTACCGTCTAATTATATCAGCAATGTTATTAGGAATGTCACTTCTTTCAATATATATTCTTTTATTTCCGAGAACGGTTTCAAACTCCTTGTCTTTATGTTCAACTAAAATTATTTGAAATCTGAATCTGTTTACCACTGTATCTAATATCGGAAAATGATCGTTGAAATCCTCCTCTTGAGAGTGGATTGTGGCCATGGCTAATGACTCGTTACAGTTAATTTGGTCTGTAAAGTCTGTTTTTCCATCTTTCAGGAAGAAGTGAATACTATCTTCCATATATTTTTCTATAGAATTTATTTAATTTGTATTAACGTCTATAAGAAATAAAAAATCGGCTAACTTGTTTTCTTTACCCTTAATGTAATCGATTTTTGCTTCATATTCTCCTAACTGGACTAACCATCGTTGGAGACGTGGGTTAATATCTTTCCCAGTGTTTTTAATTTGTAACCACTTCAGTGGTTGATGATCTGTGTGGAGATCAAACTCTTTACCAAATAAATAGGGCCTGAAATATTTTGCTCCCCAAACTATTGCAAGAAGCTCTTTTTCGGTGGTGGAGTAGTTTTTTTCGTGCTCATTTAGGGTCCTTGAGGCGTAACACAAAGGATGTCCCTCTTGAGAGAGGACAGCTCCAAGAGCAAAATTACTTGCGTCAGTGGTAAGCTTAAATCTCTTATTGAAGTAAGGATATCTTAAAATCGGGAATTCAGTTATAATATTTTTAAGCTTTTCAAAAGCTGAAATAAAGTTTGGATCGTGTGGATTAACTCTAGCATTTTTTTTTAGACAGCATACTAATGGATACGCAATTTTGGCGTAATCCTTTATAAACTTTCTATAGTAGCCGGTTATACCTAGAAAGGATTTTATTTGTTTTTGAGTAGAAGGGATTACAAGATTTCGTATTACTTTTATTTTATCGTTTGGCTTTGGCTTGATACCTTCGGGGGTTAATATATGTCCTAGATATTCTGTCTCTTTTGACAGAAATTTACATTTGTCCACCTGTATTTTAAGACCAGCTTGTTCCAATGTTTCAAATATTTGTTTTAGACTATTAAGATGTTCTTGTAAAGAAGAACTGAAAACCAGAATATCGTCGAGATACACAACGCAAGTTTTGTTGATGTATTTTCTTAAGATTGCGTTCATCAACCTTTGAAATGTAGACGGCGCATTTTTTAAGCCGAATGGCATTCTTATAAATTCAAAATGACCAAATGGCGTAGAAAATGCAGTTTTTTTTCTATCGTCGGGCTTTACCAATATTTGGTGAAACCCCTTGGCTAGGTCGAGTGTTGTGAAATATTGCGCTCTTCCCAACTTGTCCAATATCGCATCAATATTGGGGATTGGAAATCGGTCGCTTACAGTGTTTTCATTGAGTTTTCTATAATCTTTAACAATTCTCCATTTTTCTCGTCCTGAATAGTCCTTTTTTCGGAACTATCCATAGTGGACTATTATATGGAGAACTACTTTCGGATATTATCCCTTGTTGAAGCATGTCTTCTATCTGTCGTTCTATTTCTTCTTCGTGGACTTTGGGATACCGGTAGATCTTTGAGTAAATTGGTTTATTGGAGATTGTTATAATTTCGTGATAAATGTTATTTGTAAAAGAAAGACAATCACCATCTATATAAAAAATATTTTTATATTTTTTAAGTATTTTAATTAATTCCCTTTTTTCTTCCTCATTAATGTGGCTGAGGTTGAGTACGTCTAGAGCCGAATCTTTAACCGATTCCAAGGTATGAATATTAAATATATCAAATGGGTACTTGTGGAAAAATAGTTTGTTCCCTTTTATTTCTAAGCATTCATCTTCGAGATTAATTTTTGCTTTCAATGCTTTTAGCATATTATTCCCTATTATTGCGTCATAATTTTTATTATCTAACTTTACTACCTTCCAAGCAATAGTGCCATAAGTTTGGAACTCTTTATGTAGAGGCGTTACTATTTTCATAGTTACTTTGTTAATACCATTTATGGTTTTGAAAAATTGTGGTTTTTCTAGCTTTTCTGTTAAAAAATTATGAAGAATATTTGGCCTTATTACACTCGTTGTAGATCCAGTATCTATAAGGCAATTTAAGGTTTCATTTTTAATGGTTAAGGTTATTACTGGTAGTTTTTGTTCCGAGGCTCTTTTCGAAAATTTTCTTCAGATGCTTGTATATTTTCTATTTCCATCATTTCATCTTCATGTCCATTTTGAAGTCGATATTGTGCAGACTTTGAATTAAACTGTCTCATTTGTCCTGAGGTATTACTTAAATTTGGTTGAAGTCTTGGTTGTC
Source organism: Dichetophora obliterata (assembly GCA_963920525.1). Lineage (NCBI taxonomy): Eukaryota > Metazoa > Arthropoda > Insecta > Diptera > Sciomyzidae > Dichetophora > Dichetophora obliterata. The sequence continues at coordinate 162,022,975 of OY986439.1, read as the reverse complement.
TATAATTATTTGAAGTTTGTCGTCTAAATTGACCTGAATTTGTTGGATTATAGTTATTTAAAGTTTGTTGTCTAAATTGACCTAAATTCGTTGGATTATAATTATTTACAGTTTGTTGTCTAAATTGACCTGAATTTGTTGGATTATAATTATTTAAAGTTTGTTGTCTAAATTGACCTGAATTTATTGGATTATGATATCGAGGATTTGAACTATAGTTTTGTCGAACTTGCCCTAATTGGCTTGGGTTGTTTCGAAATTGCTCTCTTGTGTTATGTTCTCCTTCATATTGTTGATTTGGTCTTGTGTATAAGAAGCTGATTTTTCATTATAATGTCGTAACATACCTAACTCCTCTAGGGTGTAGTAGGCTTGTCTTATATTTGTTATGTTCCTACTGTGGATAATACTAGAGAGATTTGGGTTTATTCCGTTTAAAAATGTCTTAAGAATAATTGCTTCGTTACATTTAGGAGAAAATTCTTCTGACTTAATATAATCATATTCATATTTTGCATTTAGTTTGTCTAATATATTTCTCAATTTAAAAAAATAATCGCTTACATTAGTATTTCGAATAACCAGTGCTTGATGATATAGCTGATGATAAGTTTCTCTAACGCCGAAATTTTTTATTAATTCTTCTTTTATTTGGCTCCAAGTTGGTCCTGGTCTTAGCGTTCTAATTGCTTGTAATGCTTGGCCTTGAATTTTGTTTCGAATATGACGCTGAAAAACGAACTCTTGTAATTGTGGGTTTCCATCGAACAACGGTAAGATGAGGTCAACTTCTCTAATAAAAGATGACAGATCGTAGTTTTTGTCGCCATAAAATTCTTTTATTTTTGCTGCTTCCTTCATAAAGTCTGTTGGGCTTATTCCAGGTTGTTGTATTTCTGGTTCTTGTTGCTGTTGTTGTCTTTGTAAGTGCAAAGATTGCAATTCTATTTGCTGGTTCTGCATAGCTGCCTCTTGTTGTTTTAAAACCGCTTCTAGTTGTTGAATTTTTTTTATTAATTCTTCTTCCATTTTACTGTAATCAATTTTTCGATTTTTGTCGTATTGCTTTTCACGTTTATTGCTCATGTATTTTATTTTATATAACTTTATTCACAATTCGAGTCTTTTTACATTTTTGCTTTTAATTTATTAACTCTTAAAGTTGAGCTGATTCTTTGTTAGTTATCTCTTTAGAGACACTAATACCGACTGCGCCAATTATGTTTCCAGTTTAATAAAAGAATACACATAAGTTTGATGACTTACTTTATTGAATATCATCTTAAGACTAAAACTTAATTTCTAACCATGAAACAAAGATACAGGGTTGCCAATATTCGAAGCGCCCATTTTATTTTTAAATAAATCAAAGAAACCACAATTTTTTGTCTGTTCGTCATGAATATCATTTAATTGGGTTCAAGTAGATTTGCTTACATTATTTCTTGAATATGATATCTCGTAAATGGTCGCCATTGGCCTCTACGACATATTGTGCCCGTTTTGCAGCATTTTCCATGGTTTTCTTCAACATTTCGATGGGAATGGCGGTTATTTCTTGACGGATGTTGGTTTTCAGCTCTTCTAGGGTGTTTGGCTTGTTGACGTAAACCTTTGATTTCAAATAACCCCACAAAAAGAAGTCTGGAGGCGTTAAATCTGGTGATCTTGGCGGCCAATCGAAATCACCATTTTTTGACATCAAACGGCCAGGGAACAATTGCTTCAGAAAATCGATTGTAGTGCGGCTTGTGTGTGGTGGCGCGCCGTCTTGTTGAAACCAGTAGTGCCTGATACGCTTTCGACGAACGATTGGCATGAAAAAATTGTTTATCATATCGCGATAACGCTCCTGATTGACAGTAACTCTGTGGCCATTATCATCTTCAAAAAAGAACGGCCCAATCAGCATTTTAGCACAAACGCCGCACCAAACAGTGACTTTTGCATCGTGAAGAGGTACCTCTTGAATCTCTTGTGGATTTTCAGTGACATAAATACGGCAATTTTGTTTGTTTACCGTTCCGTTCAACTGAAAATGAGCTTCATCGCTCATGATAATTTTATGCCAAAATTGCTCGTCTTCTTCAGCCATTTCGATGACTCTTTGGGCCCATTCCAATCGACGTGGCTTATCGGTAGGCAACAATTTGTTTACCAATTGAATTTTGTACGGAAACAAATTCAAATCAACACGTAAAATGCGTTGTAAAGTGGATCGGGGAATGCCGAGCTGCTGAGAACGGCGATTTTGGGATGTTGTTGGTGACTGCTCAATACTGGCTCGTACGGCTGCAATATTCTCATCCGATCGCCTTGGTCGCTTTTTATTTGGCCTCTTTGGGTTACCAAGAGTATTACCAGTTGTAAATCTTTCATACAAACGATAAATTGTTTTCTTGGAAGGCGCACTTTTCACTTTATTTATTTTTTTGAAAGCACGTTGAGTTTTCACTATTGACTTGTTTTGTTGAATGTAAATTTCAACAATTTTAGAGCGTTCGCGTGGCGTGTACTGTTCCATTGTAAACATTTGCTTGGAATGACGCTTCAAACGCGGTATGTCATTAGTCGATTTGGCATCACTGCGGAAAGTTACAGTGTTGCCAGATGGGGGCTTCGAATATTGGCAACCCTGTATACAGATAGCTTACTCCGTGCGCAAAAAATGAAATCTTCTGCGCACTACGTCACTCGAGCTTGTCAGCTGTAACACGTGGTGCATACATACAAAAGAATATGTGAAAAAGCAAAAAGTAAACACAAGCAGCACAATTGCAAGCATTTAAGAAATATTGCATTCATTTAATTAAATTTTTAGTATTGTGCTTTTATAGTACGCGTAAATTAGAATTTTCAATTATATTTTATGTAATTAAAATTAGTACTAAAGTTTTAGATGCTTTTAATGAGAATAAAAACGATTTTAATTCGGGCCATAAAATGAATTTACGATTTTTTCAACAAACGAGAAGAACAAGAAAATGAAAACGAAGCAATCAAAGTGCTGTCAAACACATCAAGTAATGTAGCTATTTTTTTGTGTAGGAGAACAGATGGGAGAAAGCACCCCTATTATATATGCATTTCTTTTCAATAATAGTACTGAAAAATAAATTTGCTTATATTTATTTATAAATATATTTATAATGGAATTTATTTCATTTCAATAAACCAAGTTTCAATAAGAAAATTTCGATTTATATTTTTAAGCAGATTATATTTTGAAAGTTATCTTATACAAACTAAATTGAAAATAACTTCGAATAATTAGGTTGAATTAAGGATGTAGTCCGGTGCTCTGCCCTAATTTTCAAGGTTTATTTCGGAATGATTTTTACCTGCGAGAGTCATTGGCCTTTTATTAATAACGTATTAAAATTTCAATGCAATCGGCTTATTGAATTTTTTAAAACACATTTTGAAGTATTTTTAGGATTTTTTTTTTAAATGTTGAAAGGTGAACTTTAATTCAAACTTTTAAGTTATATTGTTACACTCATATTCCATTCATTTGAACCTTCATTTTTATATTAGGTCGCATCAAAAAAGATTAAATATTAATGAATATATATAATTGTACTACATACACATATGTACAATAATATTTAAAATTTTAGTCCGATCGGTTGAATAGATTTTCGTAAGAACGTGCCATGTTTCTCTATCTCGGCGGCTTAAATAAGATGTTGCATATTATTCCTAATGGTATAAACATTATTCTAATATATAAAACAAGATTTTTTAAACAATTGATTTTTGAAACATATAGAACTAGACTGCCTCTTAACCAGATTTTTACTTAAAAAAATAAATAAATAACAGCTAAAAAAAAAAATTTTTTAGCTTAATTAAAAACATCCGCATCCGCTGATATGAATTTCAACTATCCGCATCCTCAAGGAAGGCTCTTTACAGATCTGCATCCGCAAAATTACATCCGTCACATCCCTAATTGTTACTGTTTTTACAACTACGAATTCAATTTATTTAATGTTTACCAAATTTATGCAGAACAATCGAGTTTGCAACTAGCAAAGAAGCTAGTACATATATGACTACTTAGTTACTTAATAAATATAGTAACTTATCTAGTAACTTTTTGGTTAGTAAGATTTCACTAGTTTAACATTTAATATTTTTTAATTTCATAACTAGTACGATTTTTCACTGCAGGTAAATTTACAAATTAGTGTAACCTAACTGAAAATCTAAATGAAGTGGCGGCCGTAGCCTAGTGGGTAAAGTGCGTGGCTCCTAAGCAAAAGAACCGCGGTAGGCCGGGTTCAATGCCAGCTCAGACAGATTGTTTTTTTAATTGAATTAATTTGAACATAAGCCACATTGAACATAAGCCACATTGAACATAAGCCACATTGAACATAAGCCACATTGAACATAAGCCGTTCGGAGTCGGCATTAAACTCGTAGGACCAGCTCTCGATCATTTGTGTTCAAACATCTAATAAAACGCACAGCACAATTGATCAATAGAAGCTCGGTCAAAGTCCTTTCTAGGGCTGAAATTGCCAATTTATTATTAAATTAAAATCTAGTCGAGGATGCAACCTAATCTATATATATATAAAAATTAATGTGCGTTTGTTGGTGTGTTTGTTTGTTTGTTTTATTATTTTATTATTTTATTTATTATTTTATTTATTTATTTAAGTAATCATAAGTACAATAAGAGCTATGCTCTTTTATAGTACAACATAAGTGCATAAATATAATTAATTTACATTAAATATAATTAAAATTAATATTAAAATTTAAATTAAAATGAAAATGAAAATGAATAATTTTATATTAAAAATTTGAAATTAAAGTTAAGTTAAAAACTAAAAATGAAGTATAATAACAACTGTTTAAAAAAGAATCAAAAATAATGACCTTAATTTTTAAACAAAATTATCTTTATGTTATTTTTTTATTTAAAGAATATAAAAAATAAAAAGAATTAAAGTTAAGTTAAGATTGAAAAAAGTTTCTGATACAAATAATAGATAAAGAATAGATAACATAGAGAAGTAAGGAAGTGAAAAGCTATTGAGTAGAGAAAAATGAAAAGATAGATTGCCTGAAAGGACCTCTCCCAGTGACCTCCCTAAGCCATCTTGGCAAAGCATTCCACAACCTTATGGCGTTAATGAAAAACAGGTGGGAAGAGTTTAATGAGTTGTGCCTCGGAACTATCAGAACATGGCTTCTACTTGACATACAAAACTGAAGTTTTTCATGCAGATAGCAAGGAGTTTTCCCATGGATTAGTTTGTGCAGGTAAATACAGTTTCTAGCATTTAGGTAAGCAGTTATGTCGCATCCAAGTATTGCATTTCGGAAACGAGACAAACGATCGTATTTTCGGAGACCATACACATAGCGCATGGCGTAATTAAATGCAATTTGAATTTTTAACTGGGAATATGAACCAAGCTTACTATAAACTATGTCTGAATAAGAAATTATTGGTAAAATTAGCTGTATGACTAATCTACGTTTAATTTCAGTAGGAGTGACACTAGCAGACATTCTTAAGTTTCGTAGGACATAATAAACTTTTTGGACTATACTATTAACATGATCTACACAAGACAAAGAAGAATTAATGTAGAAACCTAGGTTTACTACTTTCGACACCACAGTCAGTTTGCTATTACCAATAAACAGATCAGGGACATCAACGACACAAGTTTTACTTTTACATATAGGAAGAACATACGATTTGGCAGCGTTTAGTTGAAGGCCATTACTTTTGGCCCACTCATTGATGCTACTGAGATCCTCATTTAACCTACAACACAGATCATCAAGAAGCCCAGTTCGTCGCGAAAGATAAAGCTGGATATCATCTGCATAAGCATGAACAGATGCATTCCGGCAAACAATAAAGATGTCGTTTATAAAAATTGAAAATAACAGAGGACCTAGTATAGAGCCTTGTGGAACACCACTTACTACTAATTTGTATGACGAGGATACCTGACCAACCTTAACTCTTTGCATTCTATTACACAAATAACTAGACATTAGATTAACAGCACTATCACAGAACCCAAAAAGATACCTAAGCTTTTGACACAAATAACTATGATTGACTTTATCAAAGGCCTTGGAAAAATCAAGTAAGCAGAGTAAAGTCATAGAGCCGGCATCATATTCGGGTCTAATATCATCAAGAACCTTTACTACCGCTGAGGAACACCCATGCCCTGCCCTAAAACCAGACTGATAGCGGGATAGCAGTTTTTTCTCAGAAAGATATTGACTAATTTGTTGAGCCATAAGTTTTTCACATACCTTTGACAATGGTGACAGTATACTTATAGGCCTATAATCATTCGCACCAGATGGAATTTGCTTTTTAGCTATAGGTGTAACGATGGCAATTTTCCACATGTCAGGAAAGGAGGATGTTATAAAGCAATGATTTATAATGTGCGTAAGAGAAGTTATTATGTGAGGTAGTAAAAGTTTAAAGAATTTGATGGGAATGCCATCTTCTGCAATTGCATTTGATTTTATCTGCATAACACAGTTTCCAACATCAATTTCACTAACCGTTTCAAACTTAAAAGACTGTGGTATAGTCAGGTTGTCACTGGAAAGCGTAGAGGTATCATTAGAGGTAGAAAAAATGTCAACAAAAAAATTATTTAAAATCTCTGGATCTTCATTGCATTCATTACGATTTTTATTACATAACCCAATTCTTTTTATGTTGTTCCACAACGTTTTTGAATTAAGGGATAAATCTAGTTTCTCAGAAAAAAATCGTGTTTTGGCCTGTCTTACTAACAGAACAGCTTCATTTCTAGCCAAGCGAAAAGATTCCCAGTTTTCAGGAGATGGTCTGATTTTTCATATTTTCTGTAATTTGTTTCTTTTTTTAATGCTATTAGACACGTATTGGGTGAACCAGGGACAAGAGACATTTTTCACGGTTGTCGTACGTAGCGGTACATGTTTGTCAAAAAGATATGTAATCGGTGCTAAAAGAGACCTAAGTTTATCGTTTATATTATGGTGAAGCCAACATTCATTGAAAGATAACATTGACACATCGAGGAACAGGGACTGATAGTTAATATTTTTGAAATCACGGAAAGAAAAATTATTAGAAGTTGCATTACGAGACAAATTAACATTTAACGAACAAAAGATTAAATCGTGGTCAGATAGAAAATAGAGTTGATCGAACAGAGAAACTACTGAAAGATCAGAAACAATAAAATAATCAAGTAGACTAGGAGTGAAATTATTGTAGTACCGCGTAGGTACAGTATCATTTACAACTGATAGCCCTACTGTCGATAAATTATCATACAGTAAAAACTTACTAGTTTCATTGGAAATAATATTGATGTTGAAATCTCCACACAACATTATGAAGTCATAATCAAGAATACTGCTTGTTAAAGCAGAAAACAGAGGATCAACAGAGAAACACTTATTAGGATTATACACGCATGACAAAAATATCTTAGTACTATTATCCCATACACATAAATTTAAGAATTCAATACCTGGTCCACTGGATTTAACTACAACTTTAGAGTTAAGTGTGCTTTTACATTAAATAGCAACTCCTCCGCCTTTTTTTCCAGTCCGATCGTTTCTGTACAATATATAATTATTAATGCTAAAGGTAGCATCACATACATCATTGCATAACCACGTTTCCAAAATGCAAATAATGTCAACGAGCGAGTTTTCAAATATATATTTTATGTAGTCAAGTTTAGCCATGTTCAAACTACGGGCATTAAAATGAACTACATTAAGGCCAGTACGTTGCTTACATAAGACCTGTATTAAAACTTTTTGATTTTCATCACCGCCAATAGGTGAATAGCTAGAGCCTGACATAAGAAGAACAACGGGGAGAGTGCGTTATAGGCAAATAAAAATTTAAATAGATTAATAAGTTAGAGTAGGATAGAAGAAAATGAAGAAATAATAAAAAACAAGAGTAATAAATATACGTATAAAAGATAAATATTTAATTGCAAGCTTCCGTAGTATCCGATCAAGAATTTTAAAGATTGTTGTGTAGTTCTTCCACACTGCTGATAAGAATGCTTTCAGCTCCTTTTTCTTTTCTGATAAACACAGAGCCACGAAAGGAAAAAGCGTTGTAAATATTATTTTGGCGCTTACAAGCAATTGCAGCTTGCAAAAGTTTTCGGCTTTCTGCATTAAGGCTCTCATGAAGATAGATGTTATTATTAAATTCAAATCCCGCATCTCTCAAATTGACTGCGGATTTAGTTCGTCTACGATAAGCCCCAAATGCTTTGAGCACTCGATTTCTATCAAATGGTGAAAAATATTTGATAATCACAATCGAGTTTTGGTTGCCCTGATTTGATTTTACCCGAAAAATATCTTTTATAACAGGTGGTTGAAAGTCGATGTAGTGGCAAATACGATTAAACGTGCTCTTTAAGTTTTCTACATTAGAAACTGGGAGACCAAACAAAACAGCATCCGAAGTAAAATCAGTGACTTTGTTGCTGCTTTGAGTGCTGTTATTGCTGCTGATTAAATTTACTCTTAGCCGCTCAAAATCATCACAGCGAGAATTTAAGGCACTCAGCTGGTTTTCTAGCGAGATAATTTTTTTCTCCAACTCGCTGTGCAGCGAATTGAGAGCGCTCACTTCAGTCTCGATTTTCGTGAGTCTTATTTCCAGCTTCCCAATATCGTCAGACAGTTGCCTGAGCGAGCTTTCATATTGTGAGAGAAGTCGATCTTCTAGCTGCCTCATTTCTTTTTTTAAGTTTGCACTTTGGCGCTCCTCCATTTCAAGCAGCTGTGCACGAATAGATTTTGAGGAAAGATCACCACTCACCAGTTTAGGCGTGCCATCCTCTTTGTTAGTTGTGCGGTGGAACAGCTATTGTTGTTGGCGTGTCAGGCGAGGTGAAGGCGGCATCGTACAAGTAAATACTCACAGCACTGGAGCACGGGAGCAATAGAGAACAGAAAGCAGAAGAACGAGAGAATGGCAGCAAAGATGATGAGTGTGGGTGGCAGAGATACGAAAACGGTAGAATCAAAGCGGCAGTCAAGTAGTGAGGCGGGAAAAATATGTGGATTGTTTGTCAACACAAAGCTTGAGTTAATAATGTTGTTTTCGTTGCTGTAGCAACACAGAGAAACTGCTTATGTATGTTTTTATTTGCTTATTTATTGTTTGTTTTGGTGTGTTTTGTTTAAGTTAAAATCTTTGTTGAGTGCAAAAAGTTTATTCTTTAAATTGTTTATTTAAAATTTTTGTTTATGCGTTATTATTTCAAAACTGCTTTTAATAAGTTCAAGTTTAATTTGTGAACTATATTTTTTGATTTTTTGATTAATACTTGATTTATTAACTTTTTAACTCAAAGATTTAAGCAAACGTACAGAGCTGAGAATAACACGTCCGCGCGCGTCAAATGTAACTCATCAATTTGTGTTTTTTTGTGTGTCCTGAATACATTTCTACACCGTTCATCCGATCGCGATGAAACTTTCCAAATTGGTTGTTCGCATTCATGAACAGGTTTAAGTCGTAGTACGGACAGCGTTGGACAAGGGGGCGGGGCACCTCCAATACAACCCAAATTTGTGATATCGTATAATTTTTTAATTATAGTTCAAACAGCCATGGAATTCGGTATTCTACCACAATTTACACACGCCGTTCAGGAGGCGTGGCACTTCCCATACAACCCAAATTTGCAATTTGCGATATCGAATAGCTTTGGAGTTATAGGCCGCACGGCCTAGGAATTCAGTATTCAACCACGATTTACACATGCCGTTTCACTGATCAAATTTTATGGGCGTTAACCAAGGGGCGGGTCACTTCCGAAATTTGCGATATCGAATAGCTTTGGAAGTATAGGTCCTACAGCCTCGGAATTCGGTATTTGACCACAATTTACACGTTCTGTTTCACTAATAAAATTTTATGGGCGTTGTAAAATGGTAAGTGACACCTTCCATAAAGCCCAAATTTGCGATATCGAATTGCTTTGGAGTTATAGGTCGCACAGCTTTGGAATTCAGTATTCGAACTCAATTTACACATGCAGGTTTACTGAAAATATTTTATGAAATTTTGGCAACGGGGGCGTGGCAGCAACGCACCGGGTTTCAGCTAGTGCAATATAATGTCATGATTTGAGACTTATATTCCGGCCAAACAAACAAACAGAAAATAAGTTTAATTAATACAGATTGATAATAATTTTCAAATAATCTAATATACACCATATTGTATAATAATTTAATTAATTTTTACTATATTTTACTTTTTTCAGATGGGTTCAAACTGGATCTTTTCAGAGCCAGTCTCATGTTATCACATTATCATGGAACTTAGAAGGAACACGACTTTTAACCGGTGGATCTTCTTTGCAGTTATGGAAAGAAAAAACCGAAAGAAGTAATGGTGAAAAAGGAGGCAAGTAACTTTTAAGCAGTGTTATTTTTTATGCAGATGTGTTTTGGTCAGCCAAACATGCGATTAACCATGAGGGGGGTCGTGAAAAGAGAGAACAGCAACTTAGTACACACACAACTATAATAAAGTTTAAGGCTTGACCTAAAAATAAGAACCCCTTGCTTTTAACGTCATATGATTTCGATGAGTTTAGTAGTAATTGGTAACTTTAATAGTAATTGGTCACAGCTGAATCACTCATGACTACTGAAGATAGAATGGGTAGCTCCTTCCGAAAGTCTCAGTCTAGTCCAGAGTTTGCCAAATGGTGAACCGTGGACACCTGGTGAGCCACAGACCGCCTCGTGGGGGCCGCAGCCTGAAATCAAGTTTTTCAGGATTACTTTTTAAGTACTGTTTCCGTTATAAAAATACAATTGAAAACTGAAATTAGGTACAGAAACTTGTTCTTCCATAACTTATGTTTCAACCCCTGCAATCAATTATACTTTTCTGTATCCTTTGCAACAAAATCATTACATAAAAAGACTCACTTCATATTTTTGTTATTAAATTCCTAACTTATACGTTGGAGGTATCGAATAAATATAAGTTATAATGTTTACTGAAACTACATCTCCGAATAACATCGTTGATTCTTTGGCAAATCTACAGCACATGGCTGTTTATCATGCAACTATCCCCAATAAATTATCTGACTTTTCAACTGCTTTGGGATCTGTTAACGCAACGGTCTCCAAGAAGTCGCCCATTGATCCTGTGAATTCTACCGCAAAAACAAGAACTAAATCTAGAAGAAACATCGATCTTGGATCTTCTAACTTACACCAGGTTTCGCAAAAACTCTCCAGTGAAAAAAAAATTGCACACCTAATCAATATTATTCAATTGACGAATCATTCATTTTGCTTTCCTCATTCGTAAAGAAAAAACGTTAAATGTTCAGAGTGATCAGCACTTTCTCTTCGCTCTTTAATAGCGTTATGAGTCTTCAATTTCGGACTTTAAAAAGAACCTGCCTTAATTGTTTTGCCGGCACATAGAAACGCCACTGGCTCTGATTTTTTTTTATATGATTATTCCTTTTTATTTTAAATTGCAGCCGGCATAAAAATGCACTTAGGCTTTAAAATAAGAAGTCAGCTGATTGAAGTTTGTTAGAATAATGATGTTTATTTTCAAAAATTCGGAGCTTATAAAGTCAATTAACGGTATTCTGAAGTTTCTAAATCATATAAAAAATGTGCATAATCTTAATACGTGCGTGTATGAAAGAAAAATAAACATTAACTTAATGTGTAAGTGCAAATATATACAAGGTGGCGCAAAAGTAATCCTCCTATCAGAAAATGCTATAAATTTTGCGATTGGCCCCTAATGTCAGTTCTGTTTTGACATTTGTGTAGTAAACACATGCGAAATACACGTTAATAAACAATGTTACGCTACACTGCTCCAGAACGCGGAATATTGGTGACTATTTATTTGACCAATAATCTAGATTATTTGACCAATAATCGGTCGGTGATTTTGGCACAACGTGAATTTCGTCGCAGATTTCCTGGCCGTCCAACGCCTACTGGTGAAACACTGCGACGTTTAGCCGCTCGCCTCGAAGAGACTGGCACAACACGAGATGTTACCAGGCGTGGCAGACCCCGGAGTAGCCGTTCTGCAGAGAATATTGCTGCTGTAGCCGAGGATGTCATGGAAGCGCCGTCGACATCGACCAGACGACGTGCCACGCAAATGGGTATCGGTCGACGGTTTTTACAGCGAATTTTGGTACAAGATTTGAAGATGTTTCCGTACAAAGTCCAGACGGTGCATCAGCTGTTAGCTGCTGACCGCCAATCGCGTCTAACATACGCTCAAGCCATTCTTAATCACCACCAAGAGGAAGATGATTGATGATGATTTTTCATCAAAAGAAAAGGAAGATGATGATTTTTCATCAAAAATAATCATGAGTGATGAGGCCCATTTCCATCTTAGCGGGTCCGTAAATAAGCAAAATTTACGCTTCTGGGGCACTGAAAATCCGCGTGTAACCCACGAAGAGCCATTACACCCGCTCAAAGTCACTGTATGTTGTGCTGTTTTCGCTGGAGGAGTCATCGGACCTTTTTTCTTCGAAGACGTCGCGGGCCAAACAGTTACTGTGAATGGTGAGCGGTACAGAGCAATGATCAACGAGTTCTTTTTGCCGCAACTTGATGAATTGGGATTGGAAAACATGTGGTTCTAACAGGACGGTGCAACGGCACACACTGTACGTGCCACAACCGATATGCTGAAGGATGCATTTCCCGGGCGCCTAATCTCCCGTTTTGGCGATTTGTACTGGCCAGCAAGATCGCCTGATTTGACCGCTCCAGACATCTTTTTGTGGGGCTTTTTGAAATCGCGGGTTTATGTCAACAAGCCTCAGACTCTTGCAGCTCTTAAAGACAATATCCGTCAAGAATGTGAGGACCTATCGCCGGAAGTTTTGGCCGAAGTGATGAAAAATGCCATAAAAAGGGCTCAAATGACAATCAACTGTGGCGGCGGCCATTTACATGACATCATATTCTCGACTTGATGTAAAAAAATTAAAAGACCAAATAAAAATAATCCACAAGAAGAATCAAAGTTTTTCATTTGTTTTTTTAAATTACAGCCAAAAAAAATCGCAAGGTTACTTTTGCGCCACCTTGTATAACTATTGTGTGTGGTGAAAAGCAAACGAAACAAAAATATGTACATAGTTGCGTTCAATGTTCTTTTGTACATACGAGGGCTGATTTTTACGACAAAAAAAATTTTAATTTTCAATCTTCTTTTAGCTTGGTACACTTCGTTCAATGCTCCTCCAATTTTTTGGAATGTCCTCAAAATAGGCCTCTGTTTCGGTGATGAACTGGTGAATCTCCTTCCGCCGAGCCATTTCTTCAGGTTTGGAAACAGAGAATAGTCGGAGTAGGTAAAATCTGGAGAATATGCTAGATGAGCAAGCAATTCGTACTTGAATTCATGGAATTTTGCCATGGGAGCTGGGCATGTGTGAACGTGCTCATTGTCTTAATGAAAGGGCACTTTTCCTCGACAAATGACGTTTCTCTTTCAAATCGTATTTGAAACGGTCCAATTCAGCTGCATAGTATTCGCCATTGATCGTTCTTTTCGGTGGAAGGTAATCGATATAGATTATACCGCGTTTATCCCAAAATACTGTCGCCATAACCTCTTCGGCCGGTAGCACCATTTTCGCCTTCTTCGGAGCACGTTCGGTCGGTGAAGTCCACTGTTTCGACTGTTCTTTTGTCTAGTGTGTAGTAGTACACGCTTTAGAATCAATCACGATCAAACACGATCGCGCTTATGTTCGAGAGTGAGCAAACGTGGCACCCATCTTGCGTATAATTTTTTCATATACAAATGATTTCGAAAAATGTTCCACACCCGTTCGATTGAGATGCCTACGGCCTCAACAATCTCGCACACTGTAACTCTGCAATTGGCCAACACGATATCGTGAATTTTATTGACCTTTCTGGTGTGGTGACCTTATTTGGGCGTCTAGAACGTTCAGCGTCACTTGTGCTTGTACGACCACATCGGAATTCAGTAAACCACTTGTGAACCATTAAAATCGATGGTGCAGGGTCCCCATAGTATTTATCAAGCCTCTCCTTGGTTTGGCTGATGGTTTTTTTGCACAAAAAATAATGCTTGATGAGCACACGAAATTAACTTTTTAAATTTTCGCCAAACAAGATCGTTTACTGTCAGTAGTTGCCAAACACAAATTAAGCGTCGCAGCGAGCTGAAATTTTGACAGTAGTCTATTAACAAATGGAAGTTGACAGGATCAGTGTTGCATTTAAAGTTACTACGCAGGAAATTAAAAAATTCACTAACTTCTCAAATTGCACTCGTAGTTTTGCACAAACAAGTTTAAGAGTTGTTTACAGCAAGAATTAATTTTGCAGTGCAACTATTAAAATAAGTTTAACTATGTAATGAATTACATAGTTAAAGTAAATAGATTAGCGCAAGCAATAGTGTTATTTATAGCAATACTTAGTTGTTAAGTTTGGAGTGTACTGCAATAGTATTCGTTCGTAGATTGTGCTCCTCAAAAAAACTAAGTTGAACAACGCCCCTCTTTGTTATTCATTTAGTTCTAGTTATGAATTAGGTTTTCATTTAGTTCAATTCATAGTTTCTCGCTTGGCAGTTTTTGCAATGAAAAACTCATTTCATTGGAAGTTTGGCGTTCGCTCATTTATTTTCTATTGTTTTCCTATCTTTCTGGCATTTTACAACTATGTATGATTTCAGAATATATTTCTTAACGTTTTTTAACCGTTTCCATGGCTAGGCTAAACTAAGAACGAAATAATTTTTTAGGTATTATTCCTATCATTTAGGTACTAAAAATATGAAAAAAATATACCTGCGCTACTTTGCAAGCTTGTACAAAGAAAAAATGGTTTTGCTCCTGTTCGGTACAAAATATTAATACTCTTATCATTAAAGTCACAAAAAGATAAAAAACATAAATTTGATTTTTGTTCAGTTGATTTTTTCTTATAAAATAGCTTTTTTGCTTTTCTTCGGCACAAAATCCAACTGACTTTAATGTCAAATATCTCTCTAAATTTATTTTTAAAGTGTTTGTTCATCTTTTTTTCATAGAACCAAATGATTTGATTTAAAAAAAGCGTTGAAAAATAAATATAATAATTACTTTCTGACGTGTCCAATATATTGGGCAAATCCACTGAAAGGATTAATGAAATATTTGAGTACTTACGGAATTTTTAAAAAATCGTTTTCATTTATTTATTTCGGTGTCATATATTTTCCTAATATATAAAGATGTTTTATGTTATTTTAAGAAACTTATTATCAAGGCAAATATTTTTTATTATTTAAATTCTTTCAATTTATTGTATGCAAAGTGATCAACTTAAGCTTCGCATCAAATGAAAGCGAGCGATGAAATGAGTTTATCATTTTAAAATTTACGAGCGCTAAAAACTCAACAGATCTCATCAACACGACGCACAGTGTGACGAGCCCATATAGCGAGTGGCCAAAAATAGAAGGAGTTGCCCTAGGATAATGAAATTTTGTGGAAATAAGTTTTACGGTAAAGGAACTATTGTCACAAAATTTTTATGAAATTGGATGAATGCCACGCCCACCTCCTATATAACCGAAATCGTTAATCTGGTATATTTTCCCAAAAAACCATCCCAGATAAATAAAATTTGGTACTCATAGTTCTTTTGTAGCCATAAATAGTTAGTATGAAAATGAATCATATCAGCCGACTATCGCGCCCACCTCCCATATAATCGAAATCGGTAATCTGGTGCATTTACCCAAAAAATCATCTCAGACCAATGAAATTTAACACACACTGTTCTTTTGTAGCCATAAATAATAAGTGTGAAAATGAATCATATCGGCCGACTATCACGCCCACCTCCCATATAACCGAAATCGGTAATCTGGTGCATTTACCCAAAAAATCATCTCAGATCAATGAAATTTAGCGCACACGTTTCTTTTGTTGCCATAAATAACTCGTGTAAAATTTAACAAAATCGTCCGATTAGCACGCCCATCTCCCATATTACCGAAATCGGTAATCTGGTATATTTACCCAAAAAATTATTCCAGACCAATAAAATTTAGTACATATAGTTCCTTTTTTGGATAATATTCAGGTTTTTTTTTATTTTAGATTTAGTTCAACAAGTCTTTTTTAACAAATAAATTTAACAATTTTTTTATTATAAATACTACAAATAATATACAAAATCTAATCACTAAATGAGCTTTCGTCACTAGAAAATTCTATTTCTGGGAAAAATAAATTATTGACATCCTGTATTTCTCTCTCTTGTTGCAATATGTATTTCTCTATTTCACTGCCATGCTTCGTTTTAATTGTTTTTTGTTGTCTGTTTCTAGCTATTTTTGGCTCTGACTGTAGCAATAAAGACACAAATAGATCCTTATTGCAAAGCTCTCTACTAATTTTTCTGGTGTGGCTTAGACGATTCTTTCTTATTAATTTGTGCATACATTCTAATGCTTCTTCAGATAGCATGCCAATTGGAGAAGATGCATTTTTAATAATTTCAGATCCATGTATCAACAGTTTGTGTACTGTGGCAGGCATATAGTACCAGGGGTATAAATTTCTGTACATAGCAGATGTTTCATTCAAAAGAATTTCGAAATTTTCCAAATGAATTGCCTTGCCACAAGAAATTATTTTTAAAATTAAAGAAAAATTGTTTATTAAATTGAAGTCAAGATTGCTAATATTTGCTGACGTCTGAACATTTTCAAAGAAACGTCTGGCCGTATTACCATCATTCGAAGTACCATAACCAGTCCTTACATTATCAATTATCAATCCCATTTCTTCCTTAAACTTTAATTGAATTTTATGTTTATTTTCTTTAAAAATTGGGTCCTGTTGATTAACTCTCCACATTTTTAGAGGAAGCCGATAGGCAATATGTAATAGACACTCAAAACATTTAATCTTGGCGTGAAGAGTAGAGAGACCAAATTTATAATACTCTTCTTTCGTTTCTCTTTGTGATACTGCTACAGAATTCATTTCCGTAGGCTTTGCTCCACATAAATAGCATGAACAAGCAGCAGTATTGTTAGTTAACACATTAATAACAGCTCCATCAACCATAGTTAAGTTCATTCTGAAATGAACATTAATATTTCCGGAGCTGTAAAAGTAACTCGAAAGATAATCTATTTCGGAGTTTATACTCGACTCTGTTTCTTTTATTAAATTTGCATTTTCCTTCATAAAAATTAACCTAATGGGTCGACAAAATCTCGTAGATGAATGCATTTTATTTTCCCAAACAACATTTTCATGTGCCCAATCCAAAAATTTTAAGGGAACTAAAGCAACAACAAATAAAAATTCATCAGTTGAACTGGCATCTGAAAACTTTTGCTTATAGACACTGTGTCCTGAGCTGCCATCAAATCCCCACTTACATTCTAATATTAAATCACTCTCAGTTGGTATTTTATACGATTCTATTAAGCTTTCTGCCGTTTTGTTAAGTAAATCCTGCAATGGAATTCCTACATGTGTTTCAGTTACTACAATAGAATCCGGTATTAAACTTTGTTTTTCATTTTTCAGTGCATAATATGAGGGAAAACAATCTTTATGGACTGAATTAACAACTGATCTCATCATATTATATTTTCTTACAGAAAGATCCATATCAACATACAGAGCTAAAGCTTTGTGAACAGAAATTGTTGTGGTCAACGGATGATCGGAAACTTTAATAGCAGCTCTTCTTATTTCTTCTGGGGACTTAATTGCAACAAGTTCTTCAACTTTCCTTCTTTTGGTTCTCTCACTTCCATCTTCGAACGAAGTTTTTGGCCTACCTCTGCCACTTGCGGAAAATGCCCTGCTTGTGCTTGGTCCCTAAATTAAAAATATTAAATATATAAAGTTATTGTTGGTAGAAATCATTGAGTTTTAATTAAATATTCTCGGTTCAGTCATTTATATATTATTAAACCATGAAAATTAAATAACTTAAAGCGAGTTCCTACATCAAAACATTGTTGTTGTCCGCATACAGTTCTGCTTGCCTCAGAAAACTCTGGTATGAAAGTTGAGTGCACCATTCCGAGTGATTTTTTTCAAAGATTCTTCTTGTTCGGTGGCAGCTATTCCACAGAGCTCCAAATCTTTTATGCATGAATTCCACTCTCTGGTTAAGTTTTCCCAAATTGATCCCATTTTCGCATTTGTTTGTAATAAATTGTGTAACAGCTGTTTTTTCTGCATCGAACTTGCTGCACTTAGCCACACGTCAAAAATTTCAATAACTTTTATTGGATGAGACACTAATAAATAAATTATGAATTTTTATACGCACTAATAAAATAATAATTAATTTCATACTTCTTTCGAAATTATTTTAATGGTTTTTTTCACTTTGAATTAATATTTACTCTTCACTTAAACTTGTTCTGAAATTGTTTTTTGTTTTGTTTTGTTTTGTTTTTAAGACAACGGTTATTTTCATACTTGTTTTCATTGGCCTTAGTGAATCTTTGAATACCGTACAAAACGTTTCAATATAACCATATATTGCTGTACGCTAATAGTTGTTTAATTGAAAAAATAATAATACTAATCGTAATAAATGTTCATATATACATTAAAAAAAATTAATATGAATATAATTATTAAATATAATGAAACACCACGAACTCATTTTTATTTCAATGAGTGTATAACAATTTAATATACCATATTAATTTTCTTAGTTGGCCAGTTTTCGTTGTAAGCCAACGATAAATGTTTTTTTACCTACGAATATATTATTAGTAAGTCTATTTTTTACGGAAAGTGAAACTATTTTTTAGACATATAACAATGTAAACACTTATTTTTCAGTATATGTTGTAATTTGAAATTTGTGAAAAAGTTGCTTTTTTCCCATATAAAATATGCTCATTTTCGCCAAAACATGCTTCACAAAAGTGAGCGTAAAGTCGTTATTATAGAGTTTCGGCAAACCAAATTTTGGAAATATGTTAAGAAAGTGTTGATAAAAGACTTATTAAAATTTAAAAAAAAACAAAAATGCTTTTTTTCTTATATTTTGTCTTGAACTTTGTGAAAAAATTGTAATTTTTCCATATAAAATTGCTCATTTTCGCCAAATCAGGCTTCAGAAAAGTGGGCGTTTAGTCGTTATTATTGAGTTTCGGCAAACCATATTTTGGAAATATGTTAAGAAAGTATTGTTACAAAACATATTAAAATAAAAAAAAAAAAACAAAAATGCTTTTTTTCTTATATTCTGTTTTGAACTTTGTGAAAAAATTGTAATTTTTCCATATAAAATTGCTCATTTTAGCCAAAACATGCTTCAGGAAAATAGGCGTAAAGTCGTTTCTATTGAGTTTCGGCAAACAAATTTTTGAAAATATGTTAAAAAAGTGTTGTTGTAAACCATATTAAAATTTAAAAAAAAACAGAAATGCTTTTTTTTTTTTATTGTTACTCAAAGTTTTCGTTTTTTTAGATTTCGAGGACTTGTTCTTAGTTATAAATAATTTTTTTTTATGTTTGCATTTTAATAAATATTTTTTAATAAAAAAAATAAATATATATTAGATATTGTCTTGCATATTTTTGTTACAAAAAATGTATGACTTTATAACAAAATATACAGTGTCAAACTGTAAAAAAATAAATTTATCATATTTTTAGGCGGGCATATTTAGGATGCTACTCCTCCATTATCGAAAAGATAAAGCAAAATACTTTTAATTTCAGAATAATGATACTCTGTACTATAATGATGCATATTTAGAATTACAATTTTATGACTTTTTTTCTTGTCCTATTTTTGGCCGCACTCGTTACACTGTGCGACGTCGCTTATTGAAAATTTGACAGCACATCAACTCGCGATCGAGAAAAGCAGATGAGTTCATAGTTCATAGAAGTTCATAGAAGAGCGAATATTTTATCCGCATACGCTCTGAATTTCTGAAATTGATACCCGATAGTAAAAGTTTTTCGGTGATAACATTGTAATGCAGAACTGTAATGCCGTGGTTATGCTAGCCAAACATGTTCGGTGTTCATTTTTGTTAATTTGTTCTCTTCGCTGAAATGTTTGTTTGGTGGTTATGCTATGATTGGTGGCACAGTTGCATTATATGTAATAGTATGTCAAAACACAAAAAAGCACAACCCTAATTTGCATTTGTGTACTTAAAATTAACGAATTAAAATACACGAACTGATATTACTTACTCTGAATTTTTATTATAATATCTTAAACAAAATGGTTTGCATATATCTGACATGCTAGCTAGCTGTTTATGTTAAGGGTTACGTGAAGACACAATCAACTTTACTTTTTAATACTTTTACCTACTTTTTTGATGCTATTATATAAAATG
Source organism: Dichetophora obliterata (assembly GCA_963920525.1). NCBI lineage: Eukaryota > Metazoa > Arthropoda > Insecta > Diptera > Sciomyzidae > Dichetophora > Dichetophora obliterata. Next base: position 162,002,532 of record OY986439.1, on the reverse strand, counting down.
ACTACATCCAACACTGGAAAGTTCGGCATGTTTGGCGTTTCAATCAGCAATCAAAATGTTCGGTCCGAGAGCGAGAAAATGAATATGAGAGAAAGTTCATTTCTTAATTTTATAAGTGAAACAATAACAACAAAAAATGTTCGGCAATCATGTTTGGCTAGCATAACCACGGCATAAGCGGAAACAAAATCTTGTTTGTGCTCACTTCTTGTTAGTGCTCACATTATTTTCTTTTCATTGTTCAAGCAACATTTTGTCTTTATTCGTCTGTGTAGCAACATCGTGTTTTATTATTATTATTATTATTATTTATTATTTATTATTTATTATTTATTATTTATTATTTATTATTTATTATTTATTATTTATTATTTATTATTTATTATTTATTATTTATTATTTATTATTTATTATTTATTATTTATTATTTATTATTTATTATTTATTATTTATTATTTATTATTTATTATTTATTATTTATTATTTATTATTTATTATTTTAATTATTATTATTATTTATTATTTATTATTTATTATTTATTATTTATTATTTATTATTTATTATTTATTATTTATTATTTATTATTTATTATTTATTATTTATTATTTATTATTTATTATTTATTATTTATTATTTATTATTTATTATTTATTATTTATTATTTATTATTTATTATTTATTATTTATTATTTATTATTTATTATTTATTATTTATTATTTATTATTTATTATTTATTATTTATTATTTATTATTTATTATTATATTATTATTTATTATTTATTATTTATTATTATTATTTATTATTTATTATTTATTATTTATTATTTATTATTTATTATTTATTATTTATTATTTATTATTTATTATTTATTATTTATTATTTATTATTTATTATTTATTATTTATTATTTATTATTTATTATTTATTATTTATTATTTATTATTTATTATTTATTATTTATTATTTATTATTTATTATTATTATTATTATTTATTATTTATTATTTATTATTTATTATTTATTATTTATTATTTATTATTTATTATTTATTATTTATTATTTATTATTTATTATTTATTATTTATTATTTATTATTTATTATTTATTATTTATTATTTATTATTTATTATTTATTATTTATTATTTATTATTTATTATTTATTATTTATTATTTATTATTTATTATTTATTATTTATTATTTATTATTTATTATTTATTATTTATTATTTATTATTTATTATTTATTATTTATTATTTATTATTTATTATTTATTATTTATTATTTATTATTTATTATTTATTATTTATTATTTATTATTTATTATTTATTATTTATTATTTATTATTTATTATTTATTATTTATTATTTATTATTTATTATTTATTATTTATTATTTATTATTTATTATTTATTATTTATTATTTATTATTTATTATTTATTATTATTTATTATTTATTATTTATTATTTATTATTTATTATTTATTATTTATTATTTATTATTTATTATTTATTATTTATTATTTATTATTTATTATTTATTATTTATTATTTATTATTTATTATTTATTATTTATTATTTATTATTTATTATTTATTATTATTATTTATTATTTATTATTTATTATTTATTATTTATTATTTATTATTTATTATTTATTATTTATTATTTATTATTTATTATTTATTATTTATTATTTATTATTTATTATTTATTATTTATTATTTATTATTTATTATTTATTATTTATTATTTATTATTTATTATTTATTATTTATTATTTATTATTTATTATATTTATTATTTATTATTTATTATTTATTATTTATTATTTATTATTTATTATTTATTATTTATTATTTATTATTTATTATTTATTATTATTATTTATTATTTATTATTTATTATTTATTATTTATTATTTATTATTTATTATTTATTATTTATTATTTATTATTTATTATTTATTATTTATTATTTATTATTTATTATTTATTATTTATTATTTATTATTTATTATTTATTATTTATTATTTATAATTTATTATTTATTATTTATTATTTATAATTTATTATTTATTATTTATTATTTATTATTTATTATTTATTATTTATTATTTATTATTATTATTTATTATTTATTATTTATTATTTATTATTTATTATTTATTATTTATTATTTATTATTTATTATTTATTATTTATTATTTATTATTTATTATTTATTATTTATTATTTATTATTTATTATTTATTATTTATTATTTATTATTTATTATTTATTATTTATTATTTATATTTATTATTTATTATTTATTATTTATTATTTATTATTTATTATTTATTATTTATTATTTATTATTTATTATTTATTATTTATTATTTATTATTTATTATTTATTATTTATTATTTATTATTTATTATTTATTATTTATTATTTATTATTTATTATTTATTATTTATTATTTATTATATTATTTATTATTTATTATTTATTATTTATTATTTATTATTTATTATTTATTATTTATTATTTATTATTTTATTATTTATTATTTATTATTTATTATTTATTATTTATTATTTATTATTTATTATTTATTATTTATTATTTATTATTTATTATTTATTATTTATTATTTATTATTTATTATTTATTATTTATTATTTATTATTTATTATTTTTATTTATTATTTATTATTTATTATTTTATTATTTTATTATTTATTATTTATTATTTATTATTTATTATTTATTATTTATTATTTATTATTTATTATTTATTATTTATTATTTATTATTTATTATTATTATTTATTATTTATATTTATTATTTATTATTTATTATTTATTATTTATTATTTATTATTATTATTTATTATTTATTATTTATATTTATTATTTTATTTATTATTTATTATTTATTATTTATTATTTATTATTTATTATTTATTATTTATTATTTATTATTTATTATTTATTATTTATTATTTATTATTTATTATTATTATTTATTATTTATTATTTATTATTTATTATTTATTATTTATTATTTATTTATTATTTATTATTTATTATTTATTATTTATTATTATTATTTATTATTTATTATTTATTATTTATTATTTATTATTTATTATTTATTATTTATTATTTATTATTATTATTTATTATTTATTATTATTATTTATTATTTATTATTTATTATATTATTATTTATTATTTATTTTTATTATTTATTATTTAATATTTATTATTTATTATTTATTATTTATTATTTATTATTTATTATTATTTATTATTTATTATTTATTATTTATTATTTATTATTTATTATTTATTATTTATATTTATTATTTATTATTTATTATATTATTTATTTATTATTTATTATTTATTATTTATTATTTATTATTTATTATTTATTATTTATTATTTATTATTTATTATTTATTATTATTATTTATTATTTATTATTTATTATTTATTATTTATTATTTATTATTTATTATTTATTATTTATTATTTATTATTTATTATTATTATTTATTATTTATTATTTATTATTTATTATTTATTATTTATTATTATTATTTATTATTTATTATTTATTATTTATTATTTATTATTTATTATTTATTATTTATTATTATTATTTATTATTTATTATTTTATTATTTATTATTTATTATTTATTATTTATTATTTTTATTATTTATTATTTATTATTTATTATTTATTATTTATTATTTATTATTTATATTTATTATTTATTATTTATTATTTATTATTTATTATTTAATTATTTATTATTTATTATTTATTATTTATTATTTATTATTTATTATATATTATTTATTATTTATTATTTATTATTTATTATTTATTATTTATTATTTATTATTTATTATTTATTATTTATTATTATTATTTATTATTTATTATTTATTATTTATTATTTATTATTTATTATTTATTTATATTATTATTATTATTTATTATTTATTATTTAATTATTTATTATTTATTATTATATTTAAATTTATTATTTATTATTATTATTTATTATTTATATTTATTATTTATTATTTATTATTTATTATTTATTATTTATTATTTATTATTTATTATTTATTATTTATTATTATTATTTATTATTTATTATTTATTATTTATTATTTATTATTTATTATTTATTATTTATTATTTATTATTTATTATTTATTATTTATTATTTATTATTTATTATTTATTATTTATTATTTATTATTTATTATTTATTATTTATTATTTATTATTTATTATTTATTATTTATTAATTTATTATTTATTATTTATTATTTATTATTTATTATTTATTATTTATTATTTATTATTTATTATTTATATTTATTATTTATTATTTATTATTTATTATTTATTATTTATTATTTATTATTTATTATTTATATTTATTATTTATTATTTATTATTTATTATTTATTATTTATTATTTATTATTTATTATTTATTATTTATTATTTATTATTTATTATTTATTATTTATATTATTATTTATTATTTATTATTTATTATTTATTATTTATTATTTATTATTTATTATTTATTATTTATTATTTATTATTATTATTATTTATTTTATTATTTATTATTTATTATTTATTATTTATTATTTATTATTTATTATTTATTATTTTTTATTTATTATTTATTATTTATTATTTATTATTTATTATTTATTATTTATTATTTATTATTTATTATTTATTATTTATTATTATTAATTTATTATTTATTATTTATTATTTATTATTTATTATTTATTATTTATTATTTATTATTTATTATTTATTATTTATTATTTATTATTTATTATTTATTATTTATTATTTTATATTAATTTATTATTTATTATTTATTATTTATTATTTATTATTTATTATTTATTATTTATTATTTATTATTTATTATTTATTATTTATTATTTATTATTTATTATTTATTATTTATTATTTATTATTTATTATTTTATTATTTATTATTTATTATTTATTATTTATTATTTATTATTTATTATTTATTATTTATTATTTATTATTTATTATTTATTATTTATTATTTATTATTTATTATTTATTATTTATTATTTATTATTTATTATTTATTATTTATTATTTATTATTATTTTATTTATTATTTATTATTTATTATTTATTATTTATTATTTATTATTTATTATTTATTATTTATTATTTATTATTTATTATTTATTATTTATTATTTATTATTTATTATTTATTATTTATTATTTATTATTTATTATTTATTATTTATTATTTATTATTTATTATTTATTATTTATTATTATTATTTATTATTTATTATTTATTATTTATTATTTATTATTTATTATTTATTATTTATTATTTATTATTTATTATTTATTATTTATTATTTATTATTTATTATTATTATTTATTATTTATTATTATTATTTATTATTTATTATTATTATTTATTATTTATTATTTATTATTTATTATTTATTATTTATTATTTATTATTATTATTTATTTTATTATTTATTATTTATTATTTATTATTTATTATTTATTATTTATTATTTATTATTTATTATTTATTATTTATTATTTATTATTTATTATTTATTATTTATTATTTATTATTTATTATTTATTATATTATTTATTATTTATATTTATTATTATTTATTATTTATTATTTATTATTTATTATTTATTATTTATTATTTATATTTATTATTTATTATTTATTATTTATTATTTATTATTTATTATTTATTATTTATTATTTATTATTTATTATTTATTATTATTATTTATTATTTATTATTTATTATTTATTATTTATTATTTATTATTTATTATTTATTATTTATTATTTATTATTTATTATTATTATTTATTATTTATTATTTATTATTTATTATTTATTATTTATTATTTATTATTTATTATTTATTATTTATTATTTATTATTTATTATTTATTATTTATTATTTATTATTTATTATTTATTATTTATTATTTATTATTTATTATTTATTATTTATTATTTATTATTTATTATTTTTATTATTTATTATTTATTATTTATTATTTATTATTTATTATATATTATTTATTATTTATTATTATTATTTATTATTTATTATTTATTATTATTATTTATTATTTATTATTTATTATTTATTATTTATTATTTATTATTTATTATTTATTATTTATTATTTATTATTTTATTATTATATATATTTATTATTTATTATTTATTATTTATTATTTATTATTTATTATTTATTATTTATTATTATTATTTATTATTTATTATTTATTATTTATTATTTATTATTTATTATTTATTATTATTATTTATTATTTATTATTTATTATTTATTATTATTATTTATTATTTATTATTTATTATTTATTATTTATTATTTATTATTTATTATTTATTATTTATTATTTATTATTTATTATTTATTATTTATTATTTATTATTTATTATTTATTATTTATTATTTATTATTTATTATTTATTATTTATTATTTATTATTTTATTATTTATTATTTATATTTATTATTATTATTTATTATTTATTATTTATTATTTATTATTTATTATTTATTATTTATTATTTATTATTTATTTATTTATTATTTATTATTTATTATTTATTATTTATTATTTATTATTTATTATTTATTATTTATTATTTATTATTTATTATTTATTATTTATTATTTATTATTTATTATTTTATTATTTATTATTTATTATTTATTATTTATTATTTATTATTTATTATTTATTATTTATTATTTATTATTATTATTTATTATTTATTATTTATTATTTATTATTTATTATTTATTATTTATTATTTATTATTTATTATTTATTATTTATTATTTATTATTTATTATTTATTATTTATTATTTATTATTTATTATTTATTATTTATTATTTATTATTTATTATTTATTATTTATTATTTATTATTTATTATTTATTATTTATTATTTATTATTTATTATTTATTATTTATTATTTATTATTTATTATTTATTATTTATTATTTATTATTTATTATTTATTATTTATTATTTATTATTTATTATTTATTATTTATTATTTATTATTTATTATTTATTATTTATTAATTATTATTTATTATTTATTATTTATTATTTATTATTTATTATTTATTATTTATTATTTATTATTTATTATTTATTATTTATTATTTATTATTTATTATTTATTATTTATTATTTATTATTTATTATTTATTATTTATTATTTATTATTTATTATTTATTATTTATTATTTATTATTTATTATTTTTATTTATTATTTATTATTTTTATTTATTATTTATTATTTATTATTTATTATTTATTATTTATTATTTATTATTTATTATTTATTATTTATTATTTATTATTTTATATTTATTATTTATTATTTATTATTTATATTTATTATTTATTATTTATTATTTATTATTTATTATTTATTATTTATTATTTATTATTTATTATTTATTATTTATTATTTATTATTTATTATTTATTATTTATTATTTATTATTTATTATTTATTATTTATTATTTATTATTTTATTATTTGTTATTTGTTATTTGTTATTTGTTATTTGTTATTTGTTATTTGTTATTTGTTATTTGTTATTTGTTATTTGTTATTTGTTATTTGTTATTTGTTATTTGTTATTTGTTATTTGTTATTTGTTATTTGTTATTTGTTATTTGTTATTTTTATTTGTTATTTGTTATTTGTTATTTGTTATTTGTTATTTGTTATTTGTTATTTGTTATTTGTTATTTGTTATTTGTTATTTGTTATTTGGTTATTTGTTATTTGTTATTTGTTATTTGTTTTTGTTATTTGTTATTTGTTATTTGTTATTTGTTATTTGTTATTTGTTTATTTGTTATTTGTTATTTGTTATTTGTTATTTGTTATTGTTATTTGTTATTTGTTATTTGTTATTTGTATTTGATATTTGTTATTTGTTATTTGTTATTTGTTATTTGTTATTTGTTATTTGTTATTTGTTATTTGTTATTTGTTATTTGTTATTTGTTATTTGTTATTTATTATTTATTAGACCGATTTTTCGCTCCCGTAAACCCCTACACTGAAAATTTCTTCAAAATCCGTTTTCGATAGCTAATTTGCAAACAAACAAATATTGCTCGTTTTAGATAAGATATCAAAAATTCAATGACTGAAATGAAATGAATGAGCTGGTCATATTAATTTTTTCCCGTCAACATTTCTTCTGTACACATCAACATTCTACCTGCCACCCTTCTGGGGATCCACATACAAACAACCATGTCACTAAAACTATGTCGTACATCGGTTTATGAAATTGTTATGCAAGCAAATCAACAGAACTAGCAGTAAAAAATTTTAGCTTGTAAAAAAAAATTCTGCTCAAAACATGACGAAATTCTTTTGTCGAATTTCCGTGGTAAAACAAACACAACATTTGTTACTTGTTGTGCTTGCGATCGTGACAACAATATTTAAAAAATGAAATACTTGTTGTTTTCGTTCTGTTCTGTTCATTTTGGTACGCATTTCTGTTTGTAGCAAAGATCCAAACCTAAGCATATAGTGAAACTGTTTGGATTATTTATTATTTCTTGAGTATTAGTAAATTAGTATAATCTTTATTTATAAAATGTCACGGTTTTTTCATGAATTTCTTTATAATTTTATTTTTATTTAAAGGCGTTAAATTTGTTATTGGCGATCGCGAGACAAAGACACCATCAACTTCGAATATAGATGATGGTAGTACTTGGGATAACATATGGTCCTGTCTTACCGCTATTCCCATATACCATATGGCTTTTAGCCCAGATGGTACTTTATTTGCAACTTGTGGCCGTAACGACAGATTAGTTAAGATATGGTATGAAAATAATCAAGGTAAATAAAAGATTTAAACATACTTTTAAATAACATTAACAAGTCAATCTTTTAGTTCTTTTCCCTACTAAATCTTCTGGAAACTCACAGGAAGAACATAATATAAATTTTTCATATATTTACATTGCACACCCACGCGCTGTGAGTAATTTATCATGGCGGAAAACAAGTAAATATATGCCAAAAGGATCAGTTTCGAATATGATAGTCACGTCATGTCTTGATAATATATGTCGGATTTGGATTGAAACGTTGCTGCCAGATGATGGATTAGTCAATATGACACAATTTGATCCGCTAGTCTCTCAAAATCCAAAGTTCCGAACTCACAGACACAAGCACAGGTTTATGCAAAGACTAAAACACATGAAAACTTGTTTTCATATAAGGAGGCATGCAAAAAATGGTACATTTGTTAATAACATGCCATTAACTTTAGACGGGTCACATTTTACAAGCCCTATACCTTCTTTACCTTCTTCATGTAGTGTTCATGATTTTCATTCATATGGTTTTCATGGTACCGGCGTATCTCCAGGAATGCATTTTCACCTGGCCGCCTCTATCAACGCTGAAACAGACATTCCACTTGTGCCGTCAATGAAGTCAGATTCAACCAATCAAAATAATTTTATACTCCATTGGTTAAATAATAAAGAAATGCATTTTACAATTCAGGCTGAAGCAATATTGCAAGAATTTACAAAAAATATCATAAATGATGATTACCCAGAAGACCATGGGATAAGAAAAAATGAAACAAATATTTCACATGATTTAACCGAATCCCAAAAACAAAAACTTTCCAAGGTTTCTCTTAAAGCAACGTCAGTCGACGAAAGCAATAGCGATGATTATTCAAGTGGGAAACATTCCAGTCCAAACTCTCGGATACGTAATATGAACTCAATGTCAAATACTACTTCCCTTAATTCCTTAGTAAATGATGTACCCCCAGTTCGCCACTTATCTGACTCATTAGACATCAAAATTGATTGTCTATTAAGAGATTGGCATCATAGTCCGGATTTATTATTCTCTATTCATCCGGTAGATGGGAGTTATTTAATTTGGGTAATCGAGTGGCTTGAAGACTATTACCCAGGTTCTTTTCGACAAGCGCAAGTATCATTCTCCACTAGAATACCATCTGCATTCCCGCTTGGTGATGCTATGTCTATGTCCATTATGGTTAGTCTCTACAATACAGGGTCGCATCCATTATTATTTCGAGAGAAAGTTAGTTCAGCAAAAAATAAAACTATGTCAGCAACAGAAGAAACAGAAGTAAATGAGTCTAGTTTTATTGCAGAGGATTCAGATCAGTTGGAAGTAAAACCAAACGTTAAATATACAGATAATTATTCAACCTGTGAAGACGGCACCATTACCTCAAACTTTGTATCGAACAATTCTACTCCAACAGTATCAATGGTAACAAAACATACTAATGGAACTTTGAATTTGTGGCAATTGACATTCGCATTCAAAACAAAGTTTACCCATGTCTTGAGTATTGGTCACGTAAGCCGCGCATCTGGTCATCGCTTTAGAGTCAACGATATATCGTGTCATCCTGTTTTACCATTATTATTGTCCACATCACATCATAATTTACCCGAAGTGAATAATGTTTTGAGTCCACAAGAAAAATTCATCAGCTTAAATAAAGATGTTTTTTCACCATCTGGATTTTGTTCGGAACTAATTTTATGGAGAGTTGATGCGGTTGGGCCATTAGGCCATTCGGGTGGAGTAAGCGAACTTGCACGTATAAATTCCCCGGAAATATCAGCTTTTAGTAATGTTGCGTGGATTCCAACCTTACTCCCAAGTACGACATTAGGAAGTTACAGTAATTCTCCTTCTGCTTGTTTTGTTGCAAGTGACGGTGAAAACCTTCGTGTTTATCAAGCCGTTATAGACGCAAGAACTTTGCTAGCTGAATTATCAGAGTCGGAAAATGTCAATAATCTACCTAAAACATCTTCAAACACGTCTTTATATTCTAATGCATCGTCACTAAGGAATAACAATAATATAAAATCATTTCTTCACGAGAAAATTAGAGTTGTTTCCCAACAATCGACAGCTAGACCTGGTTGTATTATTCAACTAGATACTATATCAGAAGCAAGGCATGATTGGCAAAACACACAGTTTTTACACGTTTTTCAAGCCCAGCTTATATCGGGTGGTACGAAAGAGAAACAGAATCCTTCGTCAAAATACCATCCGGATTCACCACCGGGGCTTTTTGACTCTGAAGAGGATGCAATGATAGATTTACAACAAAATTCTGAATTTAGAGAACCATTTTATATTGTTATAATTGAAAAAACAGAAAAAGGCAGCACCATACACATGTGGCGAATTATAATTTCATCAAAGCCTCAAACCTTGCTTCTGTCTGAGTCTGCCATGTATGTCCCTGATAGTAATATAACCCAAGAATTGGATGACACTGAAACCGGACCGCGCAGAATGTCTGCAGAGGAAATCATTAAAACGAATGTTGAAGCGCCTCATATCACTATAGAAACAGAAAAAATGTGTACTCAAGAGTTGCCACTGCCCGAAGGAGTTGATGTTATTCACGCATCCCCAGCAGCTGGACATTTAAGTTCCTCTTCTATATATCCGGCGTGTTTTGCTCCCTACATAATTGTCACAGCATGTTCAGATTCTGTGTCGAGATTTTGGAAATGTGAACCAATAACGCAAATTACCGATACCAAAGATTGTAATTCCTTTAAATGGTCAGAGTGGAAAATGTTTAGTCGGCAACAAATGTCAGCAATAGAAGTAAATGGTCAACCTCTAAACATAAGTGCTGCTTATTCTGGCCGTATTGCTTGTGCTTACAAATACGGAAAAAGTTTTACTAGACCAAACAAAGGTAATCCAGATTCGAGATATATTAATTTATGTGTAGCAATATATGAATGTGAAAGTACTGGAGGCAGCGAATGGGTTTTAGAAGACACGATTAATTTAAGAAATATTAATTTACCTCGTATCAATGTAGACCACGGCATTGACTTAAGCTATTTGCACGATCGACGAGTTTTACAGAAAAAACAACGAATAAATCAAGTCATACAAACATTTACTCATGATGAATGTCGAATGCCCAGAAATGCAGACATAAATACAGAACAAAGTTGTAAAAATAGCTCTGGACTACTAGCCGTACCAAGTTTCAGTACATTGCAATCACTAAGGAAAAGTATTGCCGAAAACGGTAACACTTGCCCATTAACACAGAAACATCTTGTACAACTCGATTGGGTTTCGAAAGAAGACGGTTCTCATATACTAACCGTTGCAGTTGGCAGTAAAATTTTATTGTATACTTCGGTTTCGTCCGATATAGCTCAAGCCAATATAAAAGCTATGAAGGAATCGCGTTCAGCTAATCGACCAATATTACGTAAAGCAAGCTCATTAGCGCAACCGCATTTTACTGATGAAATACGTTGGATGAAGTTACGACAAATCGATTTGCAAACTGCAGATGGCTTACCTCCATTGCCTATGCAAATGTCTTGGGTGCGTGATGGAATTTTAGTCGTTGCTATGGACTCGGAAATGCATGTATACTCTCAGTGGAAACCTTATTATGCTCAAAATTATTGCGTTGAAGATTTAATGGACTCAAGAAATCTTCGTGATGAAGATCTACGTTCAATTGCAAATGATTCAACCCAACTCAAACTAAAGAATATCTCTTCCGTACCTTTGATGAGTAAAATAAGTGCAGTAAGTTTCCAATACATCTCTGCAGATAAAAAAAAGAAAGGAAACTTTAGTACAGGAAACCTTAATTCTGGAACAGATGCAATGGAAGTGCATGATTACATGACCGATTATGGTTTATTTCAAGCTTCAAGAATAGCGTGCCCGGTTTTACCGCAGTATCATCCTAAGCAATTGATGGAACTTTTGAATTGTGGAAAAATTCGTTGGGTAAAAGCTATTTTAGCTCATTTGGTTCGTTGTATGAGTGGGCCCCGATTATATGGATTAACAACGGATGAAGAAGGTCCGTCACGTCAGGTAAGCTACATAACTTTGTAAAAATATTGTTAAATATATATATATACAGAAAGGTAATATTCTATGAAACAAACAAGAAGCCTATCGATTCTTACATAATAAATAGTTTTAAATGTTTGATTGAAGTTAATCAAGCAAAATAATTGGTCCTATTTCATGACTCTGCCCATATATCGCATCGTATTAACATTAAAATTAAATCTACTTTGGTTTAGCAACTTTCGATCAAAGATACATACAATGTAAGGCATACTATTTACAAGTCATAAGGAATTTTCCGAGCACGAACAATTTGCGGTAATTCGGCGCATCGTAATTTTCATCGTAAAAATCACGGAAATTCATGTGAAATATACCAAAAAATTTGAATCGACAGTAATCGTTTATGTTGTATTCGTGTTTTATTTTAAAGTTGTCAATTTTTGAACATTTTCTTTTCTAGCTTCCGTGGAAGATTTTTTCTTTTTAGAAGATTCCCAGCAACAAAAACGGAACTAAAGTAAAAATTAAATTTAAATATGTTATAAATGTTATGAATTATTATAACTACTAAATAAAATATCCTTTTCATAATTGTGGTTACAGTCAAAAGGCATTGGGTGCAAATTTATAAACTGATTATATTCCGATTCTTGCAGAAGAATTTTGGTAGCAGTAGTGTTTATTTTGAGATTTTGTTACCTACTTGGAAGCATCAGTAAGCATTTTGTTGTGATTTTTTAGTTGTTTGATAGCAGCAATAATGATTTAATTAAAATTTCGGTTGCTTGGTGTCAGCAAAATTGATTTTATTTTGATGATTTGGGTTGTGTGATGATAGCATTTGTGTTTCCTCCACACATGTTTTTTATTTTAGAATGATCCATATAGTCTCACCAAGACCTTCCATGGAAGCAAAAAAGCAACACTTTTGTGTTTTTTATAGAGTTTTATTGTATCGCCAGAGCATCGATAGCTTTCGCATGACATGCAATGTTAAAAAATATATGAAGCTACATACAAAAGCTAAATTGATAGAGGTATTCCATCCGTTTTCGACCAAAATTCGATTATTTTCAACCTTACCATTTTCAATTTTGATGAAACTTTGTACATCCATAGCCCTAGTCGGTGTAAGGTCTCGACATTTTTTTTAAATTTTTTGAATGACTGGTTACCGAGTTATGGGTAGTCAAAAATGCAAAGACGTAAATTTTTTTTCGTAGTGATTTTCAAAAATTCATAAATTTGGTTGTTTTTATGCTAGAACAACGATTTTGGATGCAATCGAAAGATTTTTCATTTTGTTAAAAAATAAAGTTATGCCATCATATATTTTTTTGCAAATTTTTAATTCAGAAAAGTTTGAGCAAAAATATCTCTAACATTGTATCCTGCAAAATGGTTGCAAAAAATATATATTAATATATGACATTTCTTCTTGCTATATCATAAAAGATTTCCTTGGAACGTCAATGGGATCACCTACAAAAAAATTTCCAAAGTATACTCACTGAAATTTTTGTTCTAAAAATAAAATTTTTTAAATATTCAGCAGTAAACAGCTTTAGTATTTACCAAATATCTGTGTGCTTGGCAGAAACGCTAATATGTGGCGGCCGAGCAAAACTTATTTTGATGGTTCCCGAAAAAATTTTTCCCCTAGCGACTTGAAATCCTTAGACGCAAATCTTAAAAAAGTATTTACTGGGGGTCAAGCAAAGAGATTGCGCCATAATCTAGTATCAATTGTATGAAGCAAACCATAATAACGCGGTGGCAACGCTCAGCGGTTGAAATATCCAATTTTGACAGAGCGTTATGAAGTAAAGTTTTTTTTTGTTAATATCAAAGAACCAAGGCATGCGCCTTATACAAAGACGTTTAGTCTTTGACCTGAAAGGAGGGAGATAGGTTATTGAAGAAAGAATTGATTGGAACTATACGTTAATTATCGATTAGGTGGAACAAACGTGAAAGACAATTTGAATTGCTTATAACCTAGGCTATTGTTATGCCTTAGCCCCTTCAAGCATTTCCATCCCTCAGTTGTTCCATTCCTATAATTTCACATTTTTCACAATTTATTTGTGGATTTTTTGTTTCAATAATTCTTAAAGAACAAATAAAGCGAAAATAACCATGCCCGAACCCTGATTCGCACCGGGGACCTCTGAGTTGATAGTCTAGAGCACTTTTCACTAGACTAAATAAGTTGACCGTTGACTGCATAAAACGATGAAATGATAATTTCATAGCGGAGTCAACAGCTGGCAACTGTTGTGTTAAAAATCACTAAATGCTACGATTATCTCAGTTGATCTCGTCTTTTAGCCGGTGACAGTCGTTTGTCTTGTGTTGTTTTTTATTGTTATTTGTGTTATACCAGTGTTTGTTTAATTTCAGTATGTGCTGTATTTTTATTTATTTATGATTGAAAATTATTTTGAAGGTGACGTATAATATTTTCATGCTGTGTAGTTGAATTTTTTAATGTTTTATTGTAGTTCATACATATATCGTTTTAATTATCGTTTATAGTTTGATAGCTGAGCTGCTGCTTATATACTTTTTCTTTCTCTTTTTTGCGTTCCTCTTTGTGCGTTATTTGTTTATTTGCATAAACTAAGCACAGAGAAATGTTGCAGTTGCTTTTAAACTGTAACATATTATATTAACCCATTAGCACTTAGTGGACATTATTTTTGCTCACATAAAATTATTTAACTTTGTTTATTCGCTATGGAATATTTTTCCGTAGAAAATTTTGCTGCTTGTTCTTTAGACGAGCTTTGCAAAAGTCAAAACATTCTGAACCGTATGTTTAGTTGTTCTGGCCCATGTGGGCGTTTGTTCCATACTTCATGTGCTGGGATCTCTAATTCGTTTCGTGATGATTTAATCTCACCACGATCAGGTCTTCGCTGGTATTGTGCTTCGTGTAGGATTCCTTCACTAGATGAGTTTTTCTCAAAAATTAAGCTTTTCGGTGATAGTATTAACGCTTTAAATAACAATTTTAAAAAAATTGTTACATTTTTTAATGAAGTAAGCACCTCACCCAGTACTAGCATTTATGATGAAAAGTCTTCATCGGTAAATATTTCGACCGCATTGTC
Source organism: Dichetophora obliterata (assembly GCA_963920525.1). Classification (NCBI taxonomy): domain Eukaryota; kingdom Metazoa; phylum Arthropoda; class Insecta; order Diptera; family Sciomyzidae; genus Dichetophora; species Dichetophora obliterata. The sequence goes on along the minus strand of OY986439.1, from coordinate 161,986,357 downwards.
TCAGACTCTTCCAGCCTCTTCTTCTGAGACTAAAATAATTTTATCTAAAAAATACCTAAATATTTCGAAGAAAAAGAGAAATAATTCCAAAAATAAAAATAATAAGCGGCGCATGATGCTTCCAGCCACTTTAGAAACGAAGCAGATCTCGGCTAAACCAGTGTTTACGCCAGTGAGAATATATAATATCGTTATTACTCCATCTTCTCCATCTGTTTCTCCCCCGGCTAGAAATGACATAACTAATGATCGCAATAGTTCATTAAATTTAAGAGCTTTGTCGAGAAAAAATTTTTCATTTCACGCCTTCAGCCCGACACAACAAGTGAAAATGTATTGACGTTTGTTAAACACAACCAATTAGTAAGTCAGGCTGCTTTCTGCTCATGCAAGAAAATTGGAAATAAACCGTCCCACGCATCATTTATTCTCACAGTAGCTGCTGAAGAGTTTGCAACTGTTCTGAGCTCTAATCTGTGGGCTGATAATATCTTTGTTTCTGAGTTTAAGCCTAAACACAGGTCTAGAAGGACAAATAATATTGCCAGTCAGACTCAAAAAAACTAAATAGGCTTTCCCTTTACTATCAAAATGTAAGAGGATTGCGTTCAAAGACGCGAGACATTTTTTTGTCAACTCAGAATTTTTCTGAAGATATTATCGCGTTAACTGAAACTTGGTTGAACGGAGGAATTACTGACTTAGAACTGTTTGACAATAGTCTTAGTAAGTATATAGGAAGGACAGACACGCTGACAATAATTCTGCAGTTGGTGGTGGTGTCCTATTAGCTGTAAGGAACTCCCGTGTTAGTTCCTTTATTGATATTCCCTGCTCTGCTAATATAGAACTTATATGCGTTAAGGTTGTACATTGCAATTCTAATGTATTTGTTATTTATGCATACGTTCCTCCCAAGAGCAGTGTAGAGGTCTATGCAAGCCTTGCGGATTGCATAGAATTTATATTAAATTTACTTGACGTTAATGACGACATTTTATTGTTGGGCGATTTTAATTTAACTGACTTAAAATGGCATTCTTCTGACGATGAAACACATTTTTGTGCATCTAATTCGAAGACACGCCAAGAACATATATTTGTTGACAATATATGCTCTGACTTACAACAAGTTAGTTGTATTTATAATAGTCTGGAAAGGCTGCTTGACCTAGTCTTAACTACAGACAGTAACAATGTCATTGTTCAGAAGGCACTTCATGCTTTGACAACTATTGATAATTACCATCCACCTTTGAGTATTTGGTATAAATCCGATAGGTAGAATATGGTAAATTCAAGCTCTGTTGACACAGTTTATGAATTCAATTTCAAAAAAGCTGACTTTTTGGGGTTGAATCATCTACTTTATAGTAAATTAAATATAATTACAGAATACATAAATAATAATTATCTTAATAGTTCAATAAATTTTTTCTATACGGAGCTCTTTGCCATGTTTTCTCAGTCTGTACCATATAGTCTCAAATTTGCGAAAAATTCTGCGTACCCTTGGTACACATAAGATTTAAAGACTCTTCGCAACAGTAGGAATAGGGCATGGAAGAAATATGTTTGTAGTTTTGACTCAAATGACTTAGAAACATACAAACGTTTGTTTCTGGAATTTGAGAATTGCTCAGCTGCATTATATAATGAGTATTTGGATAATATGAAGCTGAGTATTTTGTCTGATCCAAGAAAATTTTGGGGATTTATTAATGTTCAGAAGAAGATTGATAGATTTCCTTCTTCTTTCAAACTTCAGGATAGATTTACTGACGATTCCACCATTATTTGTGGCTTATTTGCCAATCTTTTTAAAGAATCATTTTGTTCAGATTATTTTAATCCTGATTTAGCGTATTTTGATTATATGAACAACGCATCCAGAGTTTCTTTTGGGCATATATCTTTTACATGCGGCGTTTTTTGCTGCCGTCGCGTCACTCCTGGTCATACCATTGGTTCCGTGGTTGCGGGCGCCGGAAACCAATCACTTCTTCAGCGGCAGCGCGCATGGAGTGGGAGATGTGCGCCCAAAGTCCATCGGCATCATCGTGTTGTGAGGTTGGTTGGTTGAGCTTAACCGAGAGTTGAGCGGAGTAGGCCTCAGCTGTCCTTTGTGATTGCAGCTTAGCGACGTCTAGCTTTCGTTGCATTCCTGTGCGTATGTTCTTTGCATTGCATAACCGCATGCGGATCTTGGCTGCAACAAGAAAGTGGTCGGAGTCGATGTTCACTCCCCGAAATGTACGCACATCCAGAACGCTAGAAGCGTGCCTTCCGTCGATCACAAAATGATCAATTTGGTTTCGTGTTTTTTGATCAGGGGACAGCCAGGTGGCCTTATGGATGTCGAGGTGTTGGAATCTGGTGCTACTTACTACCATGTTTCGTGCCGCGGCGAAGTCGATCAGTCTTAGACCGTTGTTCGTAGTGGCCTCGTGGAGACTGAACTGACCGACAGTGGGGCCAAAGACGCCTTCTTTTCCGACCTTTGCGTTAAAATCGCCGAGGACTATTTTTACGTCGTGGGCCGGACAGCGATCGTACACGTCCTCTAGGCTCGCGTAGAAAGCATCCTTGGTGGCATCGTCCTTTTCCTCCGTCGGGGCGTGCGCGCAAATTAAGGTTACATTAAAAAATTTCGCCTTGATGCGTATCGTCGCCAACCTTTCGTTCACTGGTGTGAACCGAGAAACAAGGTGGCGTAGTTTTCGTCTTACGACGAAGCCGCATCCGAATTCGCGCTTCTCCGCATGGCAGCTGTAGTAAATATCGCAGTCTGCTCGCTTAGAGCAGCCTTGCCCTTTCCATCGCATCTCCTGGATGGCGGTGATGTCAGCCTTTATTTTTGCGAGGGCTTCCGCCAGTTGGATAGATGCACCTTCTCTGTAGAGAGTCCGGACATTCCAGGTGCATATCCGTAAATCATGGTCCGTTTTTCGTTTGCGGTGGTCGTCAACGTGTTTGGGGTTATCATCCGAGGCTGGTTCGATTTTCATTGGGAAATTTGATAATGTGACGGGACCCAAACCCTGTGCACATTCCAGGATTAAGGTCTATGAGAGACCCCTCAAGTTTTAAGTCTAGAGAAAGACAAAGGGGGGGTTTGGGCAAGGTGCTTTTAAGGCGACACCGACTCGCCTTGTCAGTGCCAGTTGCGGGCTCTGTGGGGGTTTTTGTTCAAGACGCAGCGCTGCCCAGCACTACGCCCTTCCACACCCTAGCTGGTCACCCGCTCATTCCTTTGAGGTTTGGTGTTCTAAAAATAACATGTTTTTAAATCCAGATAAATGCCAAACTATGACCTTTTCGCGTAAAAGGAACAATTTTATTTTTTATTACAAAATTAAAGATACTGCATTAAGTCGTGTAACTACCGTCAAAGACCTTGGTATATGCATGGATTCTAAATTGTCGTTTAACATGCATTTTGATGGAATTTGTAAAAAAGCGTCTTCTATGCTTGGTTTTATAAAACGGTGGGCCAAAGAGTTTGATAGCTTAATAACAACTACAACGCTATATTATTCAATTGTGCGTCCTCACTTGTAGTACGCAAGTCAAGTATGGTCCCCACATTACAATGTGGTATTTTGATTATATGAACAACTCATCCAGAGTTTCTTTGGGGCATATATCTTTTACCTCAGAGGATATTTTTAAGTATATTGAATTAATCGATGAGGATTTTAGCGCTGGACCAGATGGAATTCCTGCCGCAGTGTTAAAACAATGCGGCTCCATTTTGTGTCAGCCACTCTCGTTACTTTTTAATAAATCAATTAATGAAAGTAATTTTCCTCTTTTTTGGAAAAAATCTTATATCAGTCCTATTTACAAAAAAGGTTGCAGGAATGACGTCACTAATTATAGGCCTATCGCTAAGTGGTCTTCGATTCCTAAACTTTTTGAGCGAATAGTGTACGATCGAGTGAAAATTCACTGTGGGCAAGTCATGACAACTCGTCAGCATGGTTTTGTTACTGCCAGATCCACTGTGTCTAATCTCCTCGATTTCACTACATTCAGCTTAAAATCTATTGATTCTGGTAGCCAGGTCGATTGTATTTACACTGACTTTAGCAAAGCTTTTGATAAATTATCACATAATCTAATTTTATTTAAACTTAAATTAATGGGATTTCCACAATATTTTGTAAACTGGATTAAATCGTATTTGATGGAGCGATCTTATCAAATACTGTTCCGAGGCGTGTTGTCTTCTGAGTTTGTTGCAGAATCGGGTGTTCCTCAAGGAAGCCACCTGGGTCCACTTCTGTTTATTTTGGCAATTAATGATGTTACCCACGTCATCAAACACTCTCATTTGCTTATATATGCAGATGATATGAAAATATACAGAACAATTGATTCTAATGACAATTCAGACCTGCTCCAGTCAGACTTGAACTCCTTTGAGGTTTGGTGTTCTAAAAATAACATGTTTTTAAATCCAGATAAATGCCAAACTATGACCTTTTCGCGTAAAAGGAACAATTTTATTTTTTATTACAAAATTAAAGATACTGCATTAAGTCGTGTAACTACCGTCAAATACCTTGGTATATGCATGGATTCTAAATTGTCGTTTAACATGCATTTTGATGGAATTTGTAAAAAAGCGTCTTCTATGCTTGGTTTTATAAAACGGTGGGCCAAAGAGTTTGATAGCTTAATAACAACTACAACGCTATAATATTCAATTGTGCGTCCTCACTTGGAGTACGCAAGTCAAGTATGGTCCCCACATTACAATGTGCATGTTGATCTTATGGAAAGAATTCAAAAACGTTTTGCTCGGTTTGCTCTAAGAGGCTTGAGTGGAACTGACACATTTAACCTTCCTGGAGAAAGGTCGTTTCCTGACATATGAGGTTCGTTTGAAATTATTAAAGATGCAATCTTTAAGTGAGAGAAGAAAATCTGCTGATATCGTCTACTTACACCAACTGATAACTGGTGTATTCGATTCTCCAGAACTTGTTTCTCTTATAAATTTTAACACTTACCGTAGAAGCAGTAGAAACTCTAACAACTTGATTTATTTACCATTTAGTAGAACAAATTATATGTTAACTGCTCCATTAAATCGCATGAGTACTTTTGTTAACAACTGTAGCGTGTTTGATGCTAACTTGTCGAAAGGTCAACTCAAAAATAGATTGAAAACTAATGTATGATTAGATCTAGGTAAACGCATGGTTAGTTGTTATGTCTTGTGCTGTCCCTGAGCCCAACCCATATTATGGTGGGTAAATTTTTCTCCCTTTTGGTTTTTTATTGGACCACTTTTATCGATATCTTTGAGTTATTTCAATGATATTGGGTTGGTTCTTAAAATGATCTAACGTGGAGAAAGTGAAAAAGCTGTAGAAGCTAAACTCTATTGTTATTGCATGATATTATGGAAGCCATTGCAATTCAATTTTTTTACTGATTCTTAACTGTTACTATTATACTATATTATGACTATTTATTTACTTTTCTGACCTTAAGAGTAAGAACACATTCAGAGAAAAACATCTCAACTAAGGTGTTGCTACCACAACAGCTCACAACTGTTGACTCCGCTGAATTCGGCCTATATGCCCATCACTTTTTAACAACATCTGACATACGGCCGCCGCTCTTATTTAGGGATGAAAATTCATTGTTAACGAAAAGCGGCTGAGAACGCCACTAAACGCTCTTGTTTAGGTTCACAGTTAATATTATTAATATGTTTATTAAAATAAACGAGCAATGTTATATATATTTTAGTATTTATATTTCTTATGTATTTATTAACTTAATTTTCATTGAAGTTAGTAAATTAAAATAATTTAAAAGTTATTAATGCACCCAAAAATCGGAGCAATAAAAGTACTAGAACAAAATTAATAGTAGTCAAGTTAGTATCAGTTAGTATGATATTTGGGCAACCATGTGCATTTTTAGTTCTAATGACATTGCTCTCTTGATTTTATTCTGCTCTCATTTTCAAATAAGCATACCAATTTGAGAAAACGTCAAAAATACGAATAACCTTTAAATTATTAAATCATGGTTATGGTTGTGTGCCATTTGGAAACTTTTCACTATTGGTTCTGTAGGAAAGAGAATGTTGAGTTGAAGAAAATGTCTATCTCTTTTAATTGAATTGTCATTTTTTGCTGTGCCAAATGAAACATGAAAATGTTATCCAGAAATTTCTACGTTTCTCAGCGAATGAACCCTCAGTTGCCTAAATATCATACTTTTTTATAATACGAGTTTTTCTAAGACGCATCTGACTGGCACGTTTTCTACTACTTATTTTTTTTATTAAAAATGATATTCAGCCCTATTCCAGAATCTGCCGTAACGTAAATTTTCTTTCGGATTAGTAATATCGTATTCTGCAATCCGAATCATTATATCGTATTCGAACATTCGTAGCATTGCTATTCCACGATACGAACGCATCAACTTTTGACAGCTGTTTTTCGAATTTTTTCACGAAAGCTTTGCGTCGATGGATTTGTTTACGACAAAAGAAAACAATTGAATTTTTATAGAATTAGGCCGCAAAATAAAAATTATAATTATTTTTTGGTAAATGTAGGTAAAATATTTTTGTTTAAACCTGTGAATATGTTAGTTGAAATAATTAATTGCATTTCCTACATTTCGTAATCCATTTTCAAAGGGTTGATGGAATCTCGCAATATTCTTGGATGAATTTTCATAGATTCTCTTTGTGAGAAATCTTCCTCTTATTGTGCGAAAATGGCAATTGCAATGAAATCCATTAAAAATCGCAGCTAAAAAATACAATGTTGTTGAGCCCACTGATAAACACCCTGTGTAGTGTCGGCACAGCGGTGATTTGTCAAGTTGCGCTCTCTTTCCTGTACTTTTCTTTTCGGGCAGCGCTTCTCGCTGCCTGGTCTTAAACTCTGTTTAGTTTTAAGAGACTTAGAATAAAATCTGACCTCGGTCGGTAATGTTCTGCCAGTGAACCACTCGTGTCTTAATTTACAAATTCTGCTTTCCCCCCAAAGTTTACATATATAAAAAGTGTTAACTTTCCCCCAATAAAACTCGAAAGAAACATTGGTCCGTCGCGAGCCGGATTTTTAAAAATAAAAACAATAAAAAAGACGCGAGTGTTTGTCAACAAAAAAAATATATAAACATTAGTTTATAAACATTTTAAAGCCGCGCGAGTAGTGCCAAAAGCTTAGTTAAAAGCAAAAGTTAAAAACTAACCCCCGTATTCCTAAACCTGTTTTAGCGATAGTTATACAGTGAAAAACATTTTGTTATGCATAAACGTATGTTATCATCAACGTTCTAAGAGTATTTTAACGATCGTTAAAATCAATCTGAACATCGTTCCTACTCGTTCCTCGTCGTCGTTGTTTTGTTCAAAGGGGTTGATTCTTGCTCTATACATTTTTCGGCGCTTTGGAAAAGGATCCTCTTCTTCCACTAAAGTGCAGATAATCAAAATATTGAACATGTCCATTGCTTTTATATTTTTGTTTACTTTTCACTTCACTTTTTTTGCTTTTTTAATGCCTAACATAACTTGTCAAAATCAGCTATGGGTGTTGTTACGGTGGTCGTCATATGATCCCTGGTCATGACACTTTTTACTCTCTTTTTTCGTTTGATGAACTGTGTGACGAAAGTATGATATGCTGGTGGTCATATGATGCCTAAGCACCAGAACACTTTTGCTACTTTTAGTATTTTTACAACCGACGTGTTGCTATTAAGCACGTTTCATTACTGCTTTCATACATTTTATACTAAAAGTGTACTATTTTCGTGCCTAAACACAAATATTGTGAATAAGTTCACAACGCAACACTAGTTTGATCCCATGATTTCATATTTTTGTCAAATCATTTGGTGACCGTGGTGGTGAAAATTGACTCTCTTGCTCTCGCTCTCAAATTGTTAATATACATTGAAACAACAACAATGCATGACCATGATGAGCCTATGACCGCCACCGTAACAGGGCACTTTCTGGCGACAAAAAGTCTGTTTTTCGTCAAGTTCTTTCGTTAAGCTGTCAGCTGATGAAGTGTTGCTTACTGTTTTTAAAAAATTCCCATATTGCTTAAAATGCTCTTAAAATACGTTTATGCATAAACAGCATTTTAAGGGATAGTTTGTGTTCTAACTAAAACAGTTTTTAACGAGTGCATAACAAATGTAATGAATACGGCCGTAAATCATAAGTGCTTTTTAAATAATAAATATTTAAAATAAAAAAAAAATAAAAAGTTTACAGTGCACCCTAAACAAGTGCGCGTTGCGCTGCGTTCCCAAGCGCCACGCAATTTTATTTTACGCTAAACAAGTGCGCTGCGGAAAAAACTGCTGGTCTCGAACCAGCTCAGTCTGATGGTTTAAAAATCTTAAAGAAGCTTTTAGTATTGTGTAAAAATCTATTAATATTGCAAATACTTGCATTTGCAATTGAGATTAATTAATTAATAGCAGCTGATTGATCTTTGTTCTTATACTTTAGTTTTATGCAGCCAACTTCACATCCGCACTCACTGTCAAAATTGGAAATTCGATTCATGTTGTGGTAGTCCGGTGCGTGTTTCGGTAGGCTTCATACAAAATGTATGTGCATGAGCCGATTTTGACAGTTAAACCACGCACGCGCACTTGTTTAGGGTGAACTGATAAGTGGCCAGCAAAGGCGGTAGCATCAGCTTCAACAAAATCAACTTCAACACAATCATCAAGAGCGGCAACAGCAGCAGCAAAAGCAACTATTCATAATGAGAACGCGATTAAATTCAAAAGGCTTTTTTTGTTAAATATAATAAACGCGATTCGATTTCGGTGTGGGTTTTTTTTTAATTTTAATCAAGAATTCATTATAACATACACAGATATATTCTTACTATTTGCAAT